>JAVQMG010000121.1:20402142-21763571 GCA_032878915.1 Castanopsis chinensis
TTTTTCCTCTGATGTGTTTTATTTGTGCAGTCAGGTCGGCTGCATTCAAAACCCAAGTCAGCATCTGGAACTCCACAATATAGTGCACCTGAGATTTGTTCGGGAGTGTATGATGGCAAGGTTTGTTGTCTCCTTATAATTTGCATTAAGCCTTTGTTAATTTATTTATTTATTTTGCTTTTAATAACTAATAAGTCAGATTTGGATTTGCCTTGTCTTTAGATGATTTATGTATTCTAATTCTAGGAAACTGAGACAATTGAATAACAATGGGTTGCTATGAATTATAAAGTTTCCCTATAATTCTATAAAAATTGACTTTTTTTTTAGCTAGAGTGCTGTTTTAAGGACTGGAATTTAACATGGGTTGATGAGTGAAAGAATACAATGGAAGTTGTGAGATACTTTCATAAGGCAAACGGTTAAGCTCTTCTCCAGCCTAGGAAGAACAAAAAGTTGTTAAACTATGTTCTGCCTTCTTGTTTGAGAAGCATCTTTTTTCTTTTTCTCTTTTTTTTTCTGTTTTTTTTTTTTTTTTGGTGTAAAGGATATAATACCATTTACTTTGCAGGTCCTATTTAATTTTTCTTCATGTTTGTTCAGTTGGCAGATGTATGGTCATGTGGAGTGACTCTTTATACGGATAAACCTAGAGTATGATACAAGGGAAACTAGTAATGTAATCTACCTTCATTTTGGCCATCCTTAAAATTAATGTTTCTTATTTTAGCGGTTTAATTCTTCCTTTATCATTTTATGCAGCGAAAAAATGCCTGTCCATTCTCTCCTCCAGATTTTTTTCCACAGATTGTAAAGATTTCCTTGATCGCATGCTTGTTGCAAATCCTGAAGAGGTATGTAATAGTCGTAACTACGTTTGACACTGAGTTGCAGATCTTTGCTTATAAATTGGATAACTTGCTTTGGAAAGATATGAAAAACATTGTGTTACCACCCCCCCCCTCCCCTGTGGGCGGGCCTTTTTTATGAATCTGAAATGTCTTGGGAGATATGAGGTTTTAGTTTCTTGAAAAATTCTATCTATCAAAAGAAGGAAAAAAAAAATTATGGCTTTCTACGATCATAGACATTAGTTCTCTCTCTTTCTCAAACATTACACAAACCCAAAACTTGATGCAATACAAAAAAGTAAAGAACAACAATAACAATCACCTAGGAGTTAGCACCTAAGGTTGCTTGGAGTTCGTACCAATCATGATAGAAAACCTAGGAGTCCTATGGGGGAATTATTTTTTAATGTAGTCCTTGTCCTTGATCTCTTTTTAATTTTTTGTTAATCAACTGTTCTGTCATTGATTTTGAAGTCTTTCTCATCATTTATGATTAATAGATTGAGAAGTTGTTTATATCGTGTTTGCTTTCTTTCTTTTTTCTTCTATTCCTCTGGGCAGAGGATTTCCATCGAGGAAATCATGAAACACCGACGGTTTAAGAAGAAGTTGAAAGGGAAACTAGCAGAAGCATCTCAAGTTACGAAAGAAAAATCCAAGATTTTCCCTCCAAAGTGATGAAGAGATTGATATAATTGTTGAAGAGGCCAAAATTCCTCCACCAGAGCATGCTAATGGTACGGAAGTAGATGTTGAATTCGAGGAGGAAGAAGAAGATGAAGATTCATCTTGTGGGAGTTAAAAAAAAAAATTGTGTACTTACTTTGAACTTTAGACACTATCTGAACCAAATCCACATCACTTTTACTATTATTATTGATGTTACTTTAGATATGGCATCTATCTACAAAGTATATCAATATGGTGCAAAATTTCAAGTATCATTGTGGGAAACTAGCATTATTGACTGTAGGTTTCATACTGAAAACCCTACAAATTTCAGTGTTTTGAAGAACACTTCCACAAGTTTTATTCAAGAGCGTACATACGCATTGATATGGATCATTATGCCCAGTTTTGTAGCTCTATGTCAAGAAGTTTCTGCCGATATGGTGACATTGAGTGTCACACTTTTTTGCCAAGCGTAAACCTTTTAAGTACCTGAACTACCTCAAAAGTAATACTTGCTAGAAATAAGAGGAGGAATTTATTTGCTCCCTTCTTTCCCACGTTTGGTGAACTTTTGTGCTGAAATTATACTTTTAAATGAAACGGAATGAAACGTATTGTTATGAAGTCGATTGTTGCAGCAATGTTAGTGGAGGCAGTGCAGAGCAGAGTTCATGTGGCAGATGTGACAGTGGCACTTTTGATAATGGAGGAAAGGGGTTGGTTCATGCGTAACGAGGATATGGATGAAATGGTTAAGTTGCTGAGAAGCATTAAAATGGGTTTCAATTGACTTAAATGATCCAATGGTTTGCATCAATTGTAGACTAAAAACTAAAAAGTTTATTTTTGAAACAAAATGTCACCCAAATTGCATTTGAGTAATAAAGAGACTGTAATTGAAGGTTCTATACTGAATAGGAGTAAAAATGAACTAATCTGGTCATGCCAACGTAGAGTTGAGTTGTTACCACTACTCACACCCTTAGGCCCTTACTATTTTTTATTTAAAAAAAGAAAAAATGAGGGTCCTTCAGATTACAGATTTAAGCCAGATGCTAGACTAAAGTTATGTGAATCTTAATCAATGAATTCAATCCAACTTCGCCATTTACACACAAGTTAAATTTAAGTATTTTTTGTAGGCAACAATTTACGCAAAATTTTGGCTAGTAATGACTTTCAAGACCTTTTTTGCAGGAGAAATAGAGAAAATTCATTTAAACTAAACATACACTTTACTAATGGTCATAAGAGAGCCCAGATCTAGGAAGCCATTAGGCATAAAGTCTCCAAATTTTCCTAAGAACCCAATTTTCAAGTTCGTGGGCAGAGACATTGGATTGTCTTCTAACCCAACCAAAAAACTACAGTTGATCCAAATTCAATTTTTGACCAGGCCTTGACCATATGACCCTCTGAATTTCTCAAGACAGAAGCTAGACTAATCAGCTCTCCATAAGTAGCCGCATTACAATTGATTTTGAGAAAATTAATTGGAGGCCTCTTCCAAAATTGAAAACATTTGTGCATTGCTTATAGTTTCAACGGATGGGCAAAAGGTTGTAATATGCTCGTCAAATTTGTTAAGGTTCAAGATGTGTCAGCAAATGCTAGTGTCAAAACATGTTGAAATTCGGTTGTATCAATAAAGTTGTGTTAGGGTTAAATCTAGGTCAAAAGTTGCATAAAGATAATAAGGTTATGATATACTTAAAGATGAAGCATTAATTATCTTTTGTATATATCTATTACACGTAATGAATTTCATAGTGAAAATATGTTTAATTGCAAAGTAGACATTCGAGGCTTTAAAAGTTAAAACAAATACAAATTTAATCTAATTTGGATTTGAAATAAGTAAGATGTGATAATTTGAAGTTGGCACAACTTGTTGAATCTAATAGTCTAACTTGATCAAGAAGCAATTTGACTCGAGGAAATATGCAGCAATTTGACATATGAATTCAATTAGAAAAAGGGTTTTTTGTCAATTTTAAGTTTATCCTTCCTTTGTGCAACTATAAAAACCATTTTATGCACAACTTTTAGAGGCAAGAAAAAAAATTTCTAACTTTATTCCTTTCTTTGTTAGTGTAAATAGAGAAAATTTATCATTATGCCTTGAGAAAAAAAAAAAAGAATAACAAAGTGTGTTCTTGATGACACCTTGAACTTCAAACCTTTCTTTGAAATCACATGGATTTTTTTCGGTGAGTTTATTGTAGAAGAAATCTTTTATGATATTCATTGGAGTACTCCTTTGTCCATAGGCTCAAGTTTGTTAGGAGGAAATCGCTATAGGAGGATTCCAAAGTATCTAGGATTATTGTTTTGTTATGCATTTTGAGTTATAAGGCTAGGCAACGAGTTGAGCCAACAAGCTAGGCTAATGGGCTAGCCCATCGAGTTCCTATGGTCATAAAAACTAGCCCACAGCTTGACTTACTAAGCTAGTGAGCTATACATGGACCTCAACAACAATGGGTCGGACAACCCATTTGTTCGATGGGCCTTTAGGCTACTGGGTCGGGCCATGAACAATAGGCTATTGGGTGATCTTTATTACATAGGTTCAAGTTTGCTTGGAGGAAAGAGAAGCACACTATCATGATGCAAAGATAGATCAGACCTACAAACTTTTCATCGAACCCAAATCTTCTCAAAACTAACACCATAAAGTTTTATTCAATGTGGTCATTAGCTTTCACCATATGCTGGTATTAAAAGTGTGCTGCAATTCAGGAATTATCACATGTATTCAACTATCCAGTGACCTGGTACAAAAGGCTAATTGGCTTAGAGAAATCAATTTTGGAAGCAAAGGCCAATGTTTGATTATCAGGAATTATCAGTTTTTTTTTAATGGCCAATGTTGATGAAGAGTTGATGCCGCAATTCAGGAACCATCACTTTTTTTTTTCCCGCTAAGCAAGTTGATCCAATGGTTCACATCAATGATTCAATAGACAGTAGTAGACTAAAAAGTAAGTATTTTTGAAACAAAACGCCACCCAAATCGCATTTGACTAATAACCTCTAATTAAAGGGTTTTTTTTTTTTTTGGAGAAACAAACACGCACAAGGAAGATGGAATTAAAGGGTCTGTATCTATAGTAATTACAGAGGAACCGTTGGTTGTATACATAATTCTATACTAAATAATAGTAATAAATTGTAGAAAAGGTCATTAGACTCATTACAGAGGAATCATTGGATGTATACATATTTCTTGGTAAGCTGAAAAAATTGTCATAATCTGTTATTCTTCGAAAGTAAGTTCCTGCATTTGAATTTATGAGAAGTAGGGGAATCCATTGGAGGCGCATTGGTCTAAGAGAACTAGGCTTATCACTTATCACTAATCAGGTTTCCCATTTGATCAGCATATAAATAAGAAGGACCGTATCAACATTCTTGTTTCATAGCACTGCACATAGGGATGGCAATGGGGCAGAGCGGGGCCGAAGGATGGGATCTTCGTCCCTGCCCCACATGGATTTGTCTTGTCCCATCCTCGCCCCGCCCCGCATGACAGAGAAAAATTTCTCACTCCATCCCCGCCCCTTGGGGCCCCACGAAGCCCTGCCCCACCCTGTAAAACTCTACTTTTTATTAATTTGCCATACAATTAGTACAATTTTTTAATGAAACCTATTTCATTAATAAAAATATACTTAAAATTACAACTAAATTTATCCCATCAAATCAAATAAATTTTTTGAAAAAATTGAATAATATATCCAAGTGTTTAACAAGACAATCACCAAAAAAAAAAAAAAAAAAAAAAAAAAAAAAAAAACTCATAGTATAACACATAACAAAATAAAGGCAAAGAACCACATTGGGTAGAATAAAATAAGCTAATATTAATATGTTATTTAAATAGTAGGGTTTTAGGGTATGAAAAATTTACAGTTATAACCCTTTGCAACTCGAGCAGGGCGTGGGCGGGGGCAGGGTGGGTCTAAAAAGCCTAAACCCATCCCCGCCCTGCCCCGTGGTGCGGGGCTAAAATCTTGCCCCATCCCTGCCCCATCACCTTTGCAGGGCGGGGAAAACCCGCGCGGAGCGAAGCGTGGGAGGGGCGGGTTAAGCGAGGCGGGGCAAAATTGCCATCCCTGACTGCACAGTTTGAGACATCCAGAACATTGAAGCAAATTGTCAAAAATAGCATCTTGGTGTTATATTTTTGAGTTTGCTGAAGCCATGACACCAGCAACTGCGGCAGCTGTATCAGTTGCATCGATGGTGCCATGTCTACAGCCTGTGGTGGCACCCTTGGCTGCAGTAGTTAGTACAGTTATAGCTGTTAAGGAATTCCAAAACTCCAGGAATGCATGAGGACAAAACTAGATGGTGCTATGTTTGAACAAAATAGTTGTGTAGTAAATACTTAGCTCTGTGTACTTGCCTTGGGTTCCAAAAATAAAATGCATTGAATTTTAATCCCCTGTTGTTTTCTAGACATATTCATGCACTATATACTTGATTTTTTTTTTGGGGTAATATGGATATTAACATAAACCAACAACATTGTTTAGCACACATCATATGCAGCTATATATGCAAGTCCAAAGGCAATGTATCATTGTTTACCTCTCACCTTTACAGAGCGGGCAATTACTGTACAGAACAGAAACATCAAAGCTTAACAAAAAAGAGAAAATTCCATGGAGTAGTGGCTTAATGAAATAAAATTTAAAAGCTACATATGTGTAAGAATTAACATCAGTGATGATGACGATATTGACTAATGAGAATGCCATCCCAGATGAGAAGGGTCTAGTACCGAGTACCAACCTTCCTCCACTCATTAAAGAAACGTATCCATCAGATTATACCTTAAAGTTTAAACCTTATGCCAGACTACAGTCACGTGAATCTTTTTTAAAATTTTTTATTTTATTTTATAATAATTAAGTTATGTGAATTCTAATCTGAAATCAATTCAACTTCTCCATTCAATTTGTAGACCACAATTTACCCAAATTATTGCCAGCGATGACTTTCAAGACTATTTAGCAACTTTTTATTGTTCTTCCACCTTAACATGATTCATTTAGACGGCCTGTTTGGTAGAGCATTTTAAACATATGTTTTCAGTTTTTAAACAACATTACATGCATTTTCACACACTTTTTCATCCACACATATTTCAAAAAAATAAAAACAACACTACATAAACTACTCTACCAAACGAGCCCATTTACTTACAAGAAAACTTCTGAAGGGACTTTTTTTTTTTTTTTTGATGCGATAAGGGATTTTCTTTTGCTATAGTGATGACTCTATACTACAACAGTACAACTTATCCCTAAAGAGTAAATGATCATTTGCAAAACTTGTGATACTTTGCTTAATCATTATAAGGCTTATAATGTGGGCAGGAAAATTTACTGCCATGGATCACCGTAAGAAGTGATCATTTGTGAAATAAACACTCCTATAATAAAGTGATTACCTCATTAGAAACTGTCCCTTAAATCTTGATGACCATTACTTTCCGATGGTGATCAGATTACATATTAATTGAACTTATCTATCAATCAGAGGCATAACAAAAGTGACTTGGAGAGAAGATAACCACATTTTCTCACCCAAAACCGGTGTTTAACTAATCACAAAATAAAATAATTATTATATTTTTGAAATGATACCTATCATATGTGTTTGGTTTGTAAGTTAATTTAAGTAAATTTGTTAGTAGCTTTTAAAATTTTCCATTAATCAAATAAAAATGAATTGTCAAGAGTCCCAGTGGTATTTTAGTAGAAATTGGTGGAAAATTATAATCTCCCTTCCAAATAATCAATTTATGGTTTATATTAGATAATTATGAATCTAAAGGTATCAAGAGTAATACTAGGAACACAATATTTTGCACAATTTCTTTTACAATTGTTGATGTAGGCATATAGCTTGTTGTTATTAGAATAACTTTACTTCCATCTTTTTTTCTTTTTTTTTTTTTTTTTTGGAGAGATTCACCACTCACTTAGTTCATTATTAATATCATTTTTATTATACACTAATCACACAACTGGACATATAATTATGAAAAAAAAGTTGGCATCCTATACTTTTTTTTTTTCACTGGTTAGAAATATTACTACATAACACCTCTCCCCTAGGCTCGAACCAATCGAGGCCTCATGTTCCCCATGCATCCAGCTCGACTCACCGATGGTGGGATTGAGATCTGGTGCAATAGCTAGGGCCATTGCACCATGTAATAAGACATCAACTGTTGAAATTAAAGTTGCAAAAGTCACTTTTAATCTCGACTCTTAAATAAAAAATTTTTTAACCCTCAACTTTTTACTATTTCACTTTTACCCTTTATTTTTTTACCTCTCTCACACTTCGTGGTTAATTGCACATTACAATAGCTTTTTGCTATTGCACCGGTTCTCAATCCTTGGTGGTGAGATCCTATGCTTATTGAAATTTTAAAAACGGTTGTAAATAAATGTTAACAGATTAAGTGGACCTATCCATTCAATTCTTGGGGAGGCCATGGGACTATGAGCGCAAAATTATCACATTTATTCAAGGAAAACACTAAAGTTCTCACATTTATTCGGTTATTCCAAGCCATATGCAAGGTACCGTGGAAGTAAGAAGTTCAAAGGTGAAGGCTATCGAGATTCAGGCTAATGGTCTATCTAAATCCCTGAACTTATCACATTCTACTGGCTTATATATAGACCAGCAAGTGTCTCTCTTCCTCACACTCTCAAAAGAAGAAACACACAAAAAAGCAATCATGTCAAGAAAACCTAATACGAAGATAGCATTCGGGTATGCTGGGGTCATGATCACAAGCAGTAGTGAGGGGAACTCAAGCAAAAAAATGTCGAATAAAGTGATCACAAGCAGTGAGGGCAGCTCAAGCAAAAGAGTGTTGAACAAAGCTACCGAATTAAATAGTTCATCGCTTATGATCTTCATAAACAAACACACTTCATGTTCAAGTCATTTTGCCAAGCAGCATTAGACGGAAAAGTTTGTGGACAATAATATTGGAAAGTTGGGGTACAAAGACGAGGTCAAGTACACATAAAGAAAAACTAACTCAATAGTTTAAAACTTGGCCCAAAATAAAAGGAAAAATTAGTTTTGAGCAGTGCAGAAAAAGCCCAAAATTTGAAAAATATACCGGCTTTAAATCGCATCTTATACACCACACTGCATATGTGACCGCAAAAATGAGGTTCGATGCAGTTATGGTTTTAGCTAAATCGTAACGCAAAATGTGGTGCTAAAAATGGCCAAAAACCACACTGCACCACGAACACCCTTACCACTGAGTTCATGACCCAGTTTTGGTACTGTTTATCCCAACAAGAGTACCTCAAAGTTGGAACAATAAAAAAAAAAATTAACTATTACTAGGTTTCGTTATTTGCTTGGCTTTCTAATTTTCTATAGTTTTACAGATCTCTTGCTATGTCTTTTAAATTTTAATGGTTTGTCTCTCATATGGGGATTGGCTTGTGATGGATTTCATTTTACTCCTTTATTAATGTCAAAGTTGTATTTTTCTGTTTTTAGTAATGTTAGAATTGAAATTTTTTGTATTTTGATAGACCTAATTACTTGGGAATTTTCCTTCTGAGTGGATTACTTATCATTTTTTTTCCTCTCTCTTATTTTTAATTCTTTTTCTTCTTATATGTTAATTTCCAACTTATTGTTACACTTTCTCCAACATTTTCCCTCCTTTTTACTTTTTCATCTTGTCATTACTATCTATCTTAATATCACTCTTCCTCTATCTCTTTATCTTCCTTTATTGTTGACCTTTCTTATTACTCTCTTACTATAAATTTGCAATTCTCTCTCTCTCTCTCTCTCTAAATAATTTTCACACACAAAAAGATTATTTCTCCCTCTCTCAATTTTTTTTATAAAATTTTTGGTGGATTGTTTATCTTGCATCTCTACTTTATATATGTTGATTAGTTTTTGTGTTCTTTAGAACTCTATTTTTGGTTGATGTGATTTAGTTTTGTGTTAACTTGTTTTTTTTTTTTTAATTGATTTCATAAATGTTATCCTATTGTATTGTAGAAATAGTATAGAAGAGTATAATGTTATACTACTACATAGATGTCTCAGATAATTCAGTGCTTATTACTATATTTTTTTATTTTTACTTTTTTTTATTCTCACCGTATTTTCTATAAATTTGTTATTGTCTCTCACATTTTCTCCTGAAAAAATGAGTATTCTCTCTCTATCTCTATCTTTGTCTCTCTTTTATTATTTCCTTCAACTCTACTTTAAATTGATGAATTATTGCGTTTTATGATTCTATTTTGGATGAATACGTTTTGGTGAATTTGGTTATCAAACAAGTTATCATTGTATTGTCAAACCCTCTAATCACTAAAAAGTTCTTATTTTTTTTAGTTAAAACACTTTATTGCAAAAGCTCTAGCTCAAAACTGGCCCTATTTAAACGATTTTCATATTTTGGTTTTTACATTTGATTAAAGTTTGGGACAATGCATTGGAATTGGAATCTTCAACAAAGAATGGTAGATTATAGATACTTTACACTTTGCCCCTTTATGTTAATGTATTTTTATCAAAACACAATGTTGGCTATGCATTTGAATATACGTATAAATTATTTGAGTAATATTTAAAAGTAATTTTATGAGTTTTGATTATCATGATCATGATAATCTTCTTTAAGATAATAAGGAATTTGAATAATTCATTTTAGACTTAAAAAATTTAGTTGCACCCAAAAAAAAAAAAAAAACATAGCAAACTATAACACAATTTCAAAGAATATGGATCACCTCATAAAGGAATAATATCAATCAAATATACCCAAAAATAATATAATGATATACTGGAAGAGATAGAAAGATGAAAAAAAAAAAAATTGTTTAATTTTTAAAGAGAACAAATTGTTTTCAACAAGTTTGAAAGAACAAATTATACATTATGAAAGCTCAAATTAGAGTGAAAACACTAGAGCTTTTTTAGACCCCAAATTAAAAATTACGGCTCGATTTCTTTTCCTCTAACTTAACAAAGTGCGGAACAAGAGTAAATATGCGCAATAAATCGGTAACACTACTCTAAGCCATATCCGACTACAATGAATAATAAATGAAATGCATAAAGATTAGGGAAGAGAGATGCAAACACAAGATAACACCAAGACGTGTTATGGAAAAGGAAACCGAAAAACTCGGCGAAACACCTCTCCTCAACCTAACAAATCCAAAACACTCTCTACACTCTGAATAGTTGTGGGTTGTGTTTGGGTACCAATCTCCTCTCAAGGTATGACAATGGGAGAGTGGAAGGAGAAGAGGCAACAATAATTTCTCACTAAAAGATGAGTATCTCTTTCTCTCTAAAAATGGTGGGTATGTTATGTTGTAGAAACCTATCTAGGGTTTTCTCTCTGAATAGCCTTCTTTTCTTTTGTGGGTAATGAAGGTATATATAGTATGGGTGAATGGTAAGAAAGTCACACTTGAAATCCTTCAGGTAGAGAGTTTCGTAGGTGTGAGCGACCGCAACCCCAGCTCGCCAAATTTTTTCTCAAACTGGGCCTAAACCGCGCAAACAAGTGGGATCGTGATGCTCAAAATGTTGAAATGACTATAAAATATACTCTCCCTTAGATTGAGGGTTTTACATGGAGTTGCCACTTATTTAATTTAAATGTAAAAATAAGAAAACCTTCTATATAAAGAAAATGCTTTTATTGTATTATTATATATGACAATTTACATTAATTTTGTAACAAAAATTTACAATGCTTTTTTGGTCCTAAATACAATCTAAGAAAGTAAATTACATTGCTTTATTTCCTAGTTACATTCTAAAAAATGTAAAATTGCATATACAATGGCCTAGTCTAGAACCCTTGATCTTGGTTCGGAGGCTAATTTACGAGATGGGAAGGGATTAAGCACCCATCTAGCCTGGTAAAACCGATCTCCTAGGTTAAAGTGGCCAATATCATGTCTTGTCAAACAAATATAAACAATATATCATATAAACATGTTAATTTGCAAGAATTGTAAACGAACATGTGTTGGGCAATTTAACACAAAGAGAAACAACAAGTGAAATTTGTTAGATGACAATGTAAATATAAAAAAATCATGAAAGTAATGGCTTGTTCATCCAAGAAATTAATGTAAACAAAGAATTCCTAAACATGTTCATCTAAGCATGTGAAGGAAAACAAAATTGTCATGTTATTTGTAATCAACATAATTGCAAAAGAAAATTTATTTCTAGACCTACCAATCATCCAAGCAGTCATGAGAAGAAAAAGGAAAATCACCCAAACATGTTCATCCAAATATTTAAGTGAAAACCATAATGTTAATTAGACTTGTTCGTCTAAGCATTCAAAAAAGAGAGAAGCAACTACCTAGACATGTTCATCAAAGCATGTTATGAAAATCAAATAATAACTTAGAAATGTTCATCCGAGCATGTGAAGGAAAACAGAGAATTGTCATGCTATTTCTCTAGACATGTTCATCTATAGAAAATCAAAATACTTAGACATGTTCATTTAAGCATTTAAAAAAGTAAAACAACTACCTAGACATGTTCATCTAAGCATTCAAGAGAAAGTTGCACATTAGCCTAAAAGTGTTCATCTAAGCATGTAAAAGGAATATCAATGAGATATATAGGCATGTTCATCCAAGCATATCATGAAAAAAACAAATAATGACTTGTAAGCACTTATTTAAGCATGTATAGAAAGTTAAAGAACATAATTAACTACTTACCAACATAGAGTATAAATAAAAAGGGGGAAGCGATCACTTAATGGGCTAGGAGAATGTAAGGAAGTACTAAACTACAACCAAAGTAAGAACAATGGTTACACAACAACTTTTCTTTTCTGCTTTCTCACTGGCTCTCCAGAGGAAATTGGGGTCCCAAAAATAAATTCATAGAGAAAGAGAGAGGTGAAAACTGAAAAGAGGGAAAGGAAAGAATTGTTGGTCAGAGGAGGTGAATTTACAAGAAATGAGTGAGAGAATCATTCTTAGAGCATTCTCATCAAGAATGCTAAATATTTTAGCATGTACCACTTCAAAATCCTACTTTATCAATTTTAACATACCATTTTACAATCCACCAAACATCAAACATTTTTTTTTTTTTTTTACAACTTCATTTAAATAATATTATTTTTATTTTACCCCTTTCTCTCTCTTTCCACCACTTTCTTCTCAACAGCTAGCCACTGTCAGCCACCACCACCATAAACCATCAATAGTCAACCGCAAACCCAAACCGATGGCTAACCCACTGCCACCGCAATCAGCATCCATCCAAAAATCAATCCCATAGCCAAAAAAAAAAAAAAAAAAAAAAACCAAAAAAAAAAAAAAAAAAAAAAAAAAAAAAAAAAACAACAACAACATCAACAAAAACTAAACTAAACTAGAGAGAGAAGCCTTATCGTGAGAGGAAGAGAGTGAGGCGGAGGATAAAGTGGTGAACAAAACCCACAAAACCAAGACCCACACCTCAACCACAACAACCCACCTCAGTCACCACCCACCCACCTCGTTCTCAACCCCAACCAAAACCCACCACCCTGATCTCAACCCCAACCAAAACCCACCACCCCAATCTTAACCTCGGTCACGTCGATGATCCACGAACCCAGACCTATAAATCCAGACCCACAAACCCAAACCCATGAACTCAGACCCACAAACCCAAAATCACAAAATCATCAGAGCACATCAAACCACGACCCACGACCATCGGCGGAGCACAATCATCGACAAAGCACACTCATCAGTGAACCACATCGGCAAAGCACAGAGAGAGAAAAGAGAAGAAAGAAGTGGAGAGAGGAAAGAGAAAGATAGAAGAAAGAAAGCCTGGGGTGAATAAAAAATAATTTTTGTTTTACAATTGTAGCTACAGTGCGGTCTCAAATATGAGATTGCACTATAGCTTGAATCTTAAAAATTTAAGATTTAGCAGTTTTAATGGAGTGGTGTTTTTATCTCAAAAATGCTAAAAAAAATAGCATTTGAGAGGTTTAATGTGAATGCTCTTAGATTTTAGGAGCATTATAGTCATTTTTTATGTTCTAATGGTATTTTGATTATTTTAAAGGTTATAAGGGTATTTTGATCTTTTTTTTACATTTTTGAGGGAATTTCGATCCTTTCTAAGGTTTACGGGTCATTTCGGTCATTTTTTAGGTACTAAGGGTATTTAGGCCTTTTTTAAGTTTCTAAGGGTATTTTTAGATATTCCCTAGGTATTGGGGGCATTACAGTCATTTTTTTTTGTTATAAGGGCATTTTGGCCATTTTTTTTGGTTTCATGGTTATTTCAACCATTTTTTTGGTTTTATGGTCATTTCGGTCATTTTTTAACTTTAAAGGCCATGTAGTCATTTTTTTCTTCTAATGGTATATACGTCATTTTTTAGCTTTTCAATAGTAGTTTAGTCATTCTTAGCTTTCAGGGGCATTACAGTCATTTTTTTGGTTCTAATGGTACTTTGGTCATTTTATAGGTTCTAATGGTTTTTGTTTTTTTTTTTTTTTTTTTTTTTTTTTTTTTTTAATTTTGGAGGGAATTGGGGGGGGGGGGGGTTGGTCATTTTTTAGGTTTTGAGGGAATTTCGGTCCTTTCTGAGGTTTTCGAGGTTGTTTCGGTCACTTTTTTGGTATTAAGGGTAGGGGTGTGTAGTGACCTCACTAAAACCAACCCGACTCAACCCAACCTACCAAGTTGGGTCAATTTTTAGGAGATGGTGGGTTGGGTTGGGTCATGATTTTTTTTTTTTTAACAATGAGTTAGGTTAGGTTTGGGTCATAAGATTTACAAACCCACCTAACTCGACCCGACTCACCTATATTTAATATATTTTTAAATTTAAAAAATTTAAATTATATAATTTTGATATTTATTGCCCCTTTTCCTAAATAAAAAACCCAAACCCTAAGTTTTTCTTATATATTTTGTGTTTGTTTTGCGTTATGCTCATGATTATTTGGTTATAAATTTGTTCTTATTTGTAGTGGTGTTGTTCTAATGCTCAATTTTATAATAATGAAAAAAAAAATTGTCCAACCCATGGGTCCAACCACCCCAACCGAATCCACGTGGGTTGGGTTGGGTTGAGTTAGGTTGAACCCTTATTATGGGTTGGGTTGGGTTGGGTTGAATTGAAAAAACTTCTCAACTCAACCCATGCACAACCCTAATTAAGGGTATCTCGGTTTTTATCAAGTTTCTAAGGGTATTTATAGAGATTTTCTGTGTATAGGGCCCATTACGGTCATTTTCTTTTCTAAGGGTATTTTGGCCATATTTTAGGTTTCGTGGTTATTTTAGTACTACACAATGTGAAGATGGCACCGTCAAATGTGAGAAAAGTATAATCAAATGTGATATTGGTACTACCTAATGTGACAATAGAACCATCATTTGTGAGAAAAGAAAAATTGAACTACCAAACATGACAAAAATACGATCACATGTGATTTTGTTACTGAACAATTTAAAGATGGTACCATCAAATGTCAGGAAAAAAAAAAATACAAGTACAATCGAACGTGGCAAAAGTACTAGCATATGTGATGTTGATTTTACTTAATGTGATAAAGGACCCATTGAGTGTGAGAAAAAAGTAAGGGAACTATTGAATGTGACAAAAATACATTCACATATGATGTTGGTACTACCCAATATGACGATGGAACTGTCAAATGTGAGTAAAAATTAAAGTACCACCGAATGTGAGAAAAGTACGGTCAAATAAGATGTTAGTATTGTCTATTGTAACAATAGAACCATCAAATGTGAGGAAAAAAAAATAATAAGGGAACCATCGTCACATTAAGCTGTACCAATATTACATATAGGCATAGCTAACCCAACCTAACCCAACCCTACCGAATTACCTAATAATCGACGAATATATATAACAAAAATAGTACTCCTAAAATCTCTAAAATTCTCAAAATCGCATTAAATATACTAAAATTATCAAAACACATACTAACAACTAAAAATTACCAAAATGACCTTGAAACTCTCAAAAATTATTGGAATATCCTTAAAACCTAAAAAATGACTGAAACGACCCTAAAATCTAAAAAATCACTAAAATACCCTCTAAACCTAAAAAATAATCAAAATACCCTTAGATACTAAGAAAATGACCATAAAACATAAAAAATGACAAAAATGACCTTGTAACTTAAGTGACAATAATGCCCTTAGAACCTAAGGAAACAACCGTAATGCACCTTAAACCTAACACATGACTGAAATAGCCATAGAACCTTAAAAATTACCAAAATGTCCCTGAAACCTTAAAAAATGTTGAAATACCCTTGAAACCTAAAAGATGACCAAAATACCTCACAAAACTTAAAAATAACCAAAATACTCCCGAAAATCCTCAACAAGGAATACACTTAGAATCTAAAAAATTATCAAAATATCCTTACAACCTAAAAAAATGACCCAATGACCCTAAAACCTAAAAAAAAAAAAAAAAAAAAAGACCAAAAGTACCCTAAAACATAAAAAATGATTGAAATAACCAAAAAACCTAAACCTATGACCAAAAATTCTCCATAACACTTGAAAATAACCAAAATACTTCAAAACCCTCAAAAATTACTAGAACCTAAAAACTAACTTAATGACATTGAAACCTAAAAAATGACTGAAATGACCCTGTAACCTAAAAAATTACTTAAATATGCTTAGAACCTAAAAATATGACCGTAATGCCCCCAAAACCTAAAAACTTACCAAAATAGTTTCACATGTGACCATACTTTTGTCACATTCAATGGTGTCCTAATTTTCCATAATTTTTTTTTTTTTTCATATTTGACAGTTTCATCATCACATCGGGTAGTACTAGCATCGCATTTGACCGTACTATTGTCACATTCTATGGGAGCATTATTATTTTCACATTTGACAGTTCCATTGTCACATTAGGTAGTTTCAATATCACATTTGACCGTACTTTTGTCACATTAGAAATTTTTTTTCTCACATTTGACAGTTCCATCATCATATTTTATTGTACTTTTGTCACATTTGGCAATTACATTTAAACTTCAACAAATTTAAATTCTATTCAAACTGAAGGTCTATTATAAAAAATTCTAAACTTAAATATTTCAATAAATTTAAAATCTATTCAAATTAAAAGTTTTTAACAAAAAAAAAAAAAAAAAACTTAACTCCCAGACAATAGCGCATGATTTCTTTCTCAAAAAAAAAAAAATTAAATAAATAACCCAATCTTTTGACTTCTACTCCAAGTAAAAGTCTATTATCAACATTTTAAGGACTGCTAATTAGCAAATCAATGTTATACATTTAATCTTTAACAAATTATAATTTTATTAAAATTATAATTCTACTAAAAATATATATATAAACTTAAATCTCACCCATGTTTTCTTGGTCTCACAATCTTGGTAAAAGAAGAACCGAAAAATAAATGGTCCCTAAACTCAATGCTAAAGCTGCAGAAAACACACAAACCATCCACTAGAACTTGGAAGACCCTGTTGCAAGATTCTAGCTTTCGTTGGAAGCTTAGTAATAATAAGCATCCAACCAAAAAATGAATGTTTGGGAATGGCCAAGTTAAAACACTTAAACCACAGTAAATGCCACCATTCCAAATGAATGTTTGGAAATGGCCAAGTTAAATACTTAAACCACAGTAAGCACCTAATAGGAAGCAATTATTAGTTGATGCATAAGGACCATGTTTCCTAGACTTTTTTGTACTTTATTTTATTTATATCATAAAAGATATAACCATCAGGTTAAAGGGTTTAACAAGGAGGGAGAAACACCCCTAGAACTTCAAGGCCCTCCTTTTTATTTTTTTGTAGCACTTCAAGGCCTTCCTTATTACATTACTCGATTAGACTTTTGTTCACGTGATATGCCCACTTTGAAAATAGATTCCTTTTGATCATGTAGCCATGAGTCATTCCTTTTGGAGTTGTTGACAGAGGTGGCTGAGGATGAATAACCTCTGGGCTCTGGCTCTGCTGTTACATTGCTCCTTCCAGATGATAGGCGTTTCGGCTTTGGATCTAGGCCACGCACATAGTCAGATGGTTTAGTGCTAGCATGGCTACTACTACAGGTTGTATCCAAATCTTCTCCAGAAATTTGACTAGGGGTCATTATTGAGTCAATACTAGATAGACTAGAGGCTCTAGGAATGCTGTCTTTCCTTGATCTCCTCATAATGTCAGTGTAAAGTTCTGACATGTCAACTACCTCCCGGTCAACTGAGAACTTTCCATCTCAATCCTCTTTTGATGCTGGAAGATATTCCACTTCATTGTTGTACTTTGACAAGCATAAGAACTAGAAATCCAGCAACAAGATAATGCAGAGGACCAAAGCGCTTCTGATATTTCTCAGAAAGTTCCAACACTGCAACAAAGTCAAAATACAGACACACGAGCAACAAATACTCAAAAAATAATCAGACATTACTGTACCATGCTTTTTTTATTTTTTTTCTGGATAATTATTACTGTAACATGCATGTGATACATAGCCATTGACAGTAAGTAACTCGTTCCATTTAATATTTAGCTGGTAATTGTATTCCTGTTTCACTACTCAATCTATCATTAAAAACTAAAATAATGGATCAAAGTGCAATGAATATAATTCAATGTTATTAAAGGACTGCTAATCAGACACAACATTAGCTAATTTACAAGCACTCTAAATGACAAAAATATCTTGTATACAAGAGATTCAAAATCACCATCTTTTTTACAACAAATCAATGCTTTAAATTCAAACACAGCAGAACGAACAATAATTACAGAATAAGAATCAATCACACTTCTTGGAGACACCAATTAAAATGGATTAGTGCAACAAGGGAGTATATATGTGCATTAACAGGCTAACAAGCAATGGCAGGTCTGGAACTGTGCTAAAAGATCAATTCAATCATGTTCACATGTTTAATAAAAATAGAAAATAATTTGGAAGGAGTATGACCATGCTAATAGAAGAAGAAACATGCCATTTCATGAAAAGCTCACATATATTAACTACCATATGATATAGTGGACTACATCATACATGGATTAATGTTGCACTCATTTACCAAAAGAGTCATAGTCATCATAATTAGCTCAAATACAACCACATAGATAATTTTAAAGACTGCAAATAAACTTAGATTCGTAGTTTTGATAGTACAAACACATGTCCTTATATGTCACATTATTAAAACAAAATAAACTTAGGCATTGTTTTGTACCATTGATTGAATTCGAACGAAAAATATAAACATCTCCAGGTCCCAAATGGAAAAATATGTGAAATTAATCGTCAACTACATTAGGATAATTTAGTATGCATTGTTGAGACGTCATTGTCTAGAATTATAAAACAATAATTTATCCCTTTTCCTACTTTAGCACCCAATTAAGCATAGTGTGAAATTAACCACAAAATGTATTCACCAATTCTTTTTTTTAACAACATAAGTAAGCTTATGAATCACTTCTAGGGTAAATGCTTGACAATGATGTTAAGGCAAGGAAGTGTTAAACACGCTTACAAGTCTGAAACTTCAAAAGCATGGCGACAAAGCATTTTTTCTTCAGACTTCACTAGAAAGCAAACTTCAAGGAACAAGAAAATTCAAAAATACAGGTCATCCAGAAACACAAAAAAACAAAACCCAGGTACTTGTAGCACCAAATTGTGATTGTGCTCTATTTCACTGTGTTTGCTACTTGGAATGTAAACCTGATGTGAAATTAATTGACCACAATACAAGTCAAGATTTAAAAAAAAAAAAAGGCAATTCCAAGGATCATGATTTACCATCACTAACAAAACCAAAATATGAGACTGTCATCCCAAAGTGAATATCACCAGTTTGAATCCACTCAACCGCAAAAACATCTGTAGCAGTAAGGCCTCCCTAAAACCAACAAAGACTTTCACCAGGTAGGTAAATACATTTTAATAAAAGGCCATAAAAATTATGGATAAGGTAGTTTAAAATATTAGTCTGAAACTTAAATTTTGCAACCAAAAAAACAAAATAGTTCCTCTAATTGTTAAGTAACGACATGAAAGGAGAAATTGATGCAAATGAAATTGCAACTTGTTAGTTAACCTACCCATAATAACGTATCAAAGTAAAGGGAAACAAAAAACAATAAAAGAAGTAGAAAAAATCATATTGAAACTGATCTTTTGAGTCATTTAGTGGCAAGGATATCTGGCCCAAGATATTTGCATCATTTGGAGACTCTTGGTTATGCCAAAGATGGTGTCCCAGAATGCTTTAATTTTGGAAAGAAAATTTCCATAGTCAATAGTGGTGGCCAAATATGGAAGGCAGTCCCATAATGTTATATGTGGACACTGTGGCGTTAGTGTAATAGTAGGACTTTTGATGGGGTTGAGGCTTTGTAGCTCAAGTTTTAGGTTTAGAATATTTGCCCTTGAGGTTGATGTGAACCTCTGTTCTAGAGTATTCCTTTATTCTCTAGAAGTGGTAATTCCAACTACAAGTGAAAACACTTGTGGAGTGAGAGTAGAATTGATCAAGGATAACAAAGCTTTATCCTTGATTCTCCAAGTTAGAAAGTCTGGATTCACATTTGTAGTCAAGCTTCCTTGAGCATCAAGAAGATATTGACAAGGTTGAACAGATGAGCCATCTATATGCTTAATCAAGGAATAAGCTTCCAGAATTGTGATCAACTGGTGCTTTCATGGAATATAATTGGTGTAGTCAAGTTTTATGGACATTAGATTTGACATATTGGAAAGAAGTAACAGTGGTGAAGGAGACTACGTAGGAGTGACTGATGTGGTGGTTTGTGATGGTGGAGTAGAGCTTGAAGGAGTAGAAGACGCCATGGATTGTGGCTCTAATACCATGAGAGAATTAGAAAAAGCTTAAAGCTTCAACAATGGAGGAAATACAAAACAAAGAGAAAAGTTGGGAAGAGAACTCTCTGAACTTTTTATTCCAAGCTTAATTAATTTCATACACGTACATCACAATATATAGTTTACAACAGTTTCTAGAAAGATCCTATCTACCAAACTCTGTTGGGAAATTTAAACCCCGGTTGATAGAATTAACAAGTTTTAAACCCAAGTTGTTAATTAGATTTATTATGCATAAAACTTGTTAAAACAAACAAATATCAATATCATGTCAAAACTAAGTGCAACGGAAAAATAAATAAGACAAAATATGATGACCCAGGAAAACCAATGAAACCAACCAGTTTCACAGTAAAAAACCTAGGAGGAAACCTTCCCGAAAAGCAATTCACTATAGTAAAGAGAAGTTTCAGATCTAGTACAAAACCTTTGTCCCTAGACTCTACAATCCCCGTAGATGAACTCATAGCAGAAACCTTTACTGCTTCAGAACCTCTGAACTCTTCAATATATGAACGCCACCCTTTGATGCATGAATTCCAATACGTGACTAACTCCTTTGCACGAATCCTAGTACGTGACTCACCTACCAACTTGAGGAAGAAGAATGTTGGCTACAAAGTTCTTCACTTCATCAACAATGAAGATCAAGAAGCACTTGGTTACAAAACCCTAAGGCGCAAAAGACGCAGTAGCTTCTTTAAGAGAGAATAAGGCTTTAATCACCTTTTGCATATGTTCTCCTTGTATTCTCTCATGTGACGGCCTCAAAAATAAGCCTTATATATGTTTAGGGTTGTGAGAAAAGAAACTCTACATAAATACAAAAGTCTGGCCCAAAAATCAGATCTGAAAATCTGAATTCCCGTAACCTCGATAGATACCTCGATCGATCGGGCAGCTGTTGAGCCTCATTAAACCTGGATAGATACCTCGATAGATAGCTATCTATCCAGCAGCTATCCGCAGGTGTCCGCAAGTGTCCAGCAGGTGTCCAGCTTTAGTACACACATTTTCTTCACTTGTTTCTTGGTCCAATCTTCATGACTTTAATACTAGACTTGAACAGCATGTTCTTTGAAGTATTAAACACATCCTAGATCTATCCAAATACAAGTAAAGTGCGTTTTGTCAAAGGATTAGCCAACTACATAAAATGTGTCCTTAACAATCTTCCCCTTTGGCAATCCGTGACAAAACCACAACAAACAAATGAACATATGAGAGAAGTCATAAATTACTCAACTCATACTCACTTGTTGAATACAATAAAATCTATCCTAACACAAACTCTTGAAAAACTTTGCAAGAAGAGAGTTTATGGCAAGTAGACTTTGACAACCTGTATTTCTGAAAAACTTATAAACAAAACACATTAAGGCATCTTTGTGTGAAGCAAAAATAATAGATTGCATACAAATAAAGAAACATGTGTATAAAGATAGAAAAGAAACAACACATGCAGAGATAGGTGAAGAAAACATACATCATCATATATATATATCACTTGATAAATACCATGCTGTATGTAAAAATGGTCACAAGACCTAGGTACATGAACAAGGAGATAAACACTCCCCCTAACAAGATGAAACACAACTCCCCCTTACAAGGGCATGTATTTCTCCCCCTAACTTGTAGAATCTTAAAGAAAGAAACTACAAATTCTCCAATTTCTCCCCCTTTTTGTCACGATTGACAGAGGGTTCGAGAAGCTATAAAGCTTTACTCGAGAAACAAAAAGATGATCAAGGGAGCACAAAGAATCCATAAAAATGCATGAATGTAATGAAATAAGATGCTATGGATGACAAGATAAGAGAAATATGCAAAACATGTGAAAAACAATGCATGCAGAGAATCTCGATTGATTGAAAGGTATCGAGGAGCTATCGAGCATACCTCGATGGATCGAACAGCCATCGAGAAGCTATCGAGGAGACAGAAACTTTCTCGATCGATCCACCTAGCTATCGAGAGGTGTCGAGATTGCGATAACATGCAACTGAAGATCTCGACAGATAAGCCAGGTATCGAGAGGTGTCGAGATGGCTTAAAAGCAATTTTTCAAGAAGAGAAAAACACAGATGTGAATGCAATCAAGCATGCAACTCAACCAAAGATCCAAACAACATATTAACCTTTCAAAAACATCTCTCAACAAGAAAAATGTCATGCATTTTGATCCAAAACACACACACACACACACTAAACAAGTCTAACCAATTTTATATTTCAAAAACAAGTTAAGACAGTTTAGTGAGCATACATTAACGCATGTAAACCTTGTGATGGCCAAATCACATTGTACCTGCACATGTATCAAAAATAGCAAAGAGTATTGCGTGTTGTGTGTAAAAACATCGCAAGATTGCATAAGTGTCTCAAATTTATGACGATTTGAGATATGAGAAAATCACTTTAACTCACACACAATTATAACTGTTTGATGGGGATTATCACCTTTGAGGTACGTCCTATAACTCCCAGATCTCCTAGAAAACACGTTTGTAACCATATTTTAAAGCATTTTGATCTTTTTCCTTTTTATTTCTTTGTATATTTTCTTTTATTAAGCATATCATGCATAGGCATACAAGAGAGAGAAAAGAAATACCCAATTATGTTAAGCTTTTGACATTGCACTTCTGCTATGCCGAAGCATACAGATGTCATTGACATTGCAATTTTGCTATGCTGAAGCATACAGATGTCATAATATAATTGGCGAATAACAGTAGTGAGATGGTTATTTATGCCTTTCTCTTAGGATTTTCTAGTCCTACCTATCAAAAAGAATGATACGAGTGTTAAGTAGAAGAGATCACTTATCCTTACTCATCACAAACAAAGAAGTACAAAGCTCACTTGCTTAGTTGTGCAGAAGAGTGCTCCTCTAAGCTACAAATGATACAAAATTTTGAAAACTCTGTTTTAATGGCCATTTTAAGGTTCACAAGAACCAATGTATACAAACACACACTGTTTTTGTATTTTTCAATTTTTCATTTTTTTTTTTTTAATTTTGAAAACAAAACAAAATAAAAACTAAACAACCACACAAAAACAGACAAACATCATGAATGCATGAAAGAAAGATGCATATGCATGAAAGCAAGAAAAGAAATGCAGATGCATGAAAGCATGATTTCAAAAGCAGATAAGAAATCAAGCAAAGAGAGTCCTACTACAGATAGAAAGAATTAAAGCAGAGGACAAATAGAAAAGACAATTAAGTCTTAGGCTCCTTTCTCACCCACACAGCACGAGTTTTTGGCCGTGAAAATGAAAAGGCACGTGTCCTAGTATGACTACTAAAGGACATAGAAGAATTAAAATTCTCCTGAAATTGAGTAAAAAAGCTCAAGACTTTTAATAACTCACCAAGAAATTCCATGACAATAGGGGTCAAGGATCACACTCAGGAAATTAATCCAATCAGAGTGTACCCGCTCTGATACCACTTGTTGGAAAATTTAGACTTCGGTTGATAGAATTAACAAGTTTTAAACCCAAGTTATTAATTAGATTTATTATGCATAAAACTTGTTAAAACAAACAAACATCAATATCATGTCAAAACTAAGTGCAGCGGAAAAATAAATAAGACAAGATATGATGATCCAAGAAAACCAATGAAACCAACCAGTTTCACAGTAAAAAACCTGGAGGGAAATCTTCCCGAAAAGCAATTCACTATAGTAAAGAGAAGTTTCAGATATAGTACAAAACCTTTGTCCCTAGACTCTATAATCCCCATAGATGAACTCACAGCAGAAACCTTCTACTGCTTCAGAACCTCTGAACTCTTCAATATATGAACGCCACCCTTTGATGCACGAATCTCAATACTTGACTAACTCCTTTGCACGAATCCCAGTACGTGACTCACCCACCAACTTGAGGAAGAAGAATGTTAGCTGCAAAGTTCTTCACTTCATCAACAATGAAGATCAAGAAGCACTTGGTTACAAAACCCTAAGACGTAAAAGACGCAGTAGCTTCTTTTAGAGAGAATAAGGCTTTAATCACCTTTTGCATATGTTCTCCTTGTATTCTCTCATGTGACGGCCTCAAAAATAAGCCTTATATATGTCTAGGGTTGTGAGAAAAGAAACCCTACACAAATACAAAAGCCTGGCCCAAAAATCAGATCTGGAAATCTGAATTCCCGTAACCTCGATAGATACCTCAATCGATCGGGCAGCTGTCGAGCCTCATTAAACCTGGATAGATACCTCGATAGATAGCTATCTATCCAGCAGCTATCCGCAGGTGTCCAGCAGGTGTCCGCAGGTGTCCAGCTTTAGTACACACATTTTCTTCACTTGTTTCTTGGTCCAATCTTCATGGCTTTAATACTAGACTTGAACAACATATTCTTTGAAGTATTAAACACATCCTAGATCTATCCAAATACAAATAAAGTGCATTTTGTCAAAGGATTAGCCAACTACATAAAATATGTCCTTAACAAACTCTAACAATCCTATAACAGAAAATGATAGCTGTACACAAAAATATCTCCACTCTATACAAAATTTCTAAAGCAAAGTCGGTTGAAAACAGAACAAGTCAAGACCATGCTCAGTGAGGAAGAACAGCTTCATAACATGACACCGTTTACTGCCTTGAATAAGTCATGCCAGATATAAGTGAGAAATGATGTTGTTTATCATTTAGACAAACGTCATCATTTTGACTCCTCAGTAACATATTCAAGTGACCGTTGAACTAGTGAACAGTGTGAACTTTATCTTCTTCGTTTGTAGATTCACTGGTTCCACTTACAAATATGAGTTTGAAATCCTTTAGGTGTAGTTTGGTACAGTGTATACTGATTACCATCTTTCTTTTTATTGAAATTAATATTTCTAATAATAGAGCGATTAAATTGTTATGTTAGCTTTTATTGAAATTATTATTTAAAAGAATCAAATCGAAACTGGAAAGAACTCACTCAAACTAATAAGAAACAGTATATTAAGCCAATTATGCTAATGATCCAACACAAACTCTAAATGTTTATGTGTATTCCCAAAAGCCAATCATTCCTATAAACTCCAATTCTTTCTGCAAGAACATGATCAATCACAAGTCATACACGAAACATTGAAATTTGATATTCCATTTTATTCTCTTTTCTCAATGCATTCTAAGCAACCAAACAGAGGATACAAAAAGTATGAAACGCATGCAAGATTAAATAACCATAACAAAACGACCAATCACCAAAATGATAAATACCTATCAAAATCAAACCCCAAACAAACACAAATCCTCACGAAAAATCAATTAAAATGCGAACTTTATCAAATTCTTCTAACAGAACAGGGGGGGAAAAAAGTCAACTAGGAAAGAACAAACCCCACAAATGCCATCACCAAGCAATTTTGGTGAAAAAGTGAAGCACAAATAAAATAAAAAAAATTTGGAGAAATTTCAAACCAACTCTACAGTACCTGAAATGGGTTTCGATCGTCGCCATGTAAAACCCCTTTCCTTGCGCCGGCGAGGTCAATTAATGGTGAGGTCCTTTTTGAAAATGGAGCGAAGTCGAAGAGAGAAGAAAGAAGGCATGGTCGAGAGAGAGAGGGAACGCAGGACAGCTGCTTGTTTTCCATGATCCTTTATACTAAATGTTACCTCCATCCTTCACCTTCCCCCTTGCGCACGTATCTTAACTCAATATCTAAGACAATTCATATTAGTCCATTAATCACCACAATTAAAAAGAATAAAACAATCTCTCTCCTTTTCAATGTGGGATTAAACATTTTCACTAACTTCTTATCTTCTATATTCACTCCAATATCTTTACATTTATGTTGTAACATTTATTTATATTAAATATTTAAAATTAAAGTGCTCCAACAGTTAATATATTCTTTTTTGCAATAATAATCTCTCATTAAAAAAAAATCCAATATTGAATCATTTGAAGTAAAACATTCAAAGTTTTAAACCAATGCAGCATCTGCACCCTCAAACTAAAAGAGCGAAAAATCATACTATTTAACTATCTGAATCTGCTATTAACAGTAGAAAATAAGAGCTAAAATCTCCTCAGCAAGCCACATTTATGACTATTAAATGAATATACACAATAAAAACATAAAATTGTATGGTCCATCTCCAATTACCCATCAAGGAAGTTGCAGTGTGACTTAACACATAACACTTCATCCAGTGTTTTTGCAAAACGCATCCTCTGTATCAACTATACTATGAATGGAAAACCTTGAAGTTCACCAAAATTCACGAAAACAAAGACCAAGTCTTACACTAACAATTATACACACACACCTAAAATAAACAATGTCAACTACAACGCCCTACTTATTTTTATCAAAGTTCCAACTTTTGACATAAACTCCAGACTATCCAAATTTGTAAATATGGGCAATTGATTTTTCAAACAAACAATCTATTGGTAAAAAGTCAGTGTACATCAAGAATGTGATCGTGACCGAACAAAATCTTCTAGTTTTTCCCACACATCCAACGCTGCAGTTCTATCTTGGTGTCGCTTATTCTTGCTAATCTGCACATTATTAATATACATTCACATCAAATCATAATAATAAATGGCTGCAGACATCAAATCAATAACGTATCATTAGTCTTTTAGTTTGAGGCCTTCTTAACTTGAATTGAGTCATCAAATCTTTTACATTGCTGAGGCACCATTAAACATCAGCTGTGATATCTTTTAACTGTATACAATAGAATTGCAGATATGGTTCATGCAGCAACTTCATAGCATATATATTGTCTTGTTTATGGGATGGGGAACACGAATACTAAAAATATTTCTGATGCTTTTGATGGTATTTTTGTGTGGTTTGAATAGCTAATTGGCTTAGATCCAACAACAACAACAAAAAATGCTAATTTGAACCAGTCAAAGCTCTTCTCAAATGGTGAATATATGCTTGCAAATACACATGAAGGGCTGAAACAACCAGATTAAGTAATGAATAGCCGGCTTCTGGGATCATGGGGCAGTTAACTTTTCATCTCAATTAAGCTCTTCATAAAGTTTTTTAGATGATTAAAACATTTTGTACTACTTGGTACGTGTATTTTTTTTCTCAATTAAAAGTTCGGAACCACTAACAAAGCTTTTCATGTAGGCATATGTGTTTACTAGCTTAACTTATGATGTTATCTATGTGTTTAATATTCTCATATATACTACATTAAATTTCGTTTATGCTCTCCATGTTGCTTTGGCTTTTTCCTGCTTTCCCTTAATTAGTCAACAGAAGAATAAGCTTGAAACCTAAAAAAAAATTACCTACCCTACTCCTATATACTAATATCTTAGTATTTCAACATTATGATTCTTGATCCAAAACTCTTGTGGTGTTGGTTAGTCTTAACCATGAGCTATGTCTCATATTATTTAGTCTGACATAAACTGCACAATCATTGAAAATGTCATATAATGCTAGATGAAGTTACTATTTCACTATCGAATTTAAAGATACCTAAGAACCCAATTTCTCAAATGTGCACCTATTTCGGGTCACAGTAAACCCGACCTGACCCGACCCAACATCACTCCTAAAAACAAGCACCATAAGAAGCTTATTCCTTACACTTACACTTCCCAGTTTCTATTAAGCTCCTATATAAGTCAGCAATAATTAATTTGGGCGCCAATCGAATGCAATAACCAGCTCAAATTTCCATTAATTAATGCTTAGAGATTATCATACTAATTGAGATCCAACATTTCTACAATCTGTTTTGTTATATATAATCTCGCAACAAGAGCCCAAATGAAAAAAATAATAATAATAATAATAATAATGCATGGCAAAACAGACACTAACAACACAAACCCATTAGTCCCTACTTGCATGCTAAGAAAAATAACACAATAAAACAACATAACATCACAAAAAACACCAAACCCCACCAACCCATCAGATCCAAAGTAGTTCTTTTTCATCAATATGAAAATTGTTGTTCCTAAAAGATGTAAAATTTCATTTGCCAAAAAAAAAAAAAAAAAAAAAAAAAAAAAAAAAAAAAAACCCAGATCCAAGAAAATCTCATTTGCAATCCACACAACAATTTCAAAAACAAATTACAGGAACATCAAACCGTAGATCAATCTTCAATATCAGAAAAAATAAAGAATACCCAATTCATATAATCAAACACAAAACCAAATTGCTTTCTCTTTGAGATAAATAAACCAATGAAAAAAAAAATCCCAAAATCAGAGACTAAGACAAGGAAATTAAGAAGAAAAAAAAAAAAAAAACCCAACAAAGAGAAGGATGGGTGGATGACTTACACTGTTACAAACATGGAGAGAACTCAGTGAGAGAGGCAGAGGAGCACGACTCTCTAGTTCAAAAAAAAAAATTTTAAAATGGTCCTTAAAAAAACGATTCAAGCCAAACCCACATCACAAAACGCAAGAAAATCAAACCCAAACAGCATATTGACATAGAGAAAAACCCCAAAATCTAAAACTATTAAAAACCCAACTAAATTAACAAGAAACAGAGATAACAAGAAACAGGTTTAGCTATTTATTCTATGACTTACACAGAGAAGGATGACTTACACAGAGATAAAGCTTTAAACTAAGCAAATGGGGATGGCTTGTAAGGAATAAAGAGAGAGCTGAGGGAGGCGGAGAGAGACCAACAAAGGTAGGGTTTTTTTCCCCAAAAAAAATCGGGTTCAGACTTAGAATATTTATATGACCCGGGCCGACCGGAACCCGAAAATAACCTGAAATTATGACCTGAAACCCGACCCTAATATTCGCAGGTCCGCCCAAAGCCTGTCTGGTCAGGTTTATTGCTCAGTCCTAGGTCTTGCTTAGGGTTTTGTTTAGTAATCATTGTTGCTCTAGATAGGTTATTGTGAATGGTTTGGAGGAGAAGAATTTGAGAAGGACGAAACTGGAGAGAGAAGCATAGACTATAGAAAAACTGAGAGAGAGAGAGAGAGAGAGAGAGAGAAGAAGAAAGTCAAAGACTAAAAAACTGAGTACTCTCCAATGTGAAGATGGTACCATCAAAATGGGAAAAAAATAAAGGAACTATCAAATATGACAAAAGTGCAGTTATATATTGACAGGCCACAAACGCGTTGACCCCTTGTGATAACTTAGATTAATTAAATTAGCCCAGTTATTAATTAATCAAATTAACATGCAATATCACGTGGTAGCACAAAAAAATCACCAAACTAAGTAATGCAGCAGAAATTAAATGACACGGTGATTTGTTTACGAATGGGGAAAACCTTACGGCAAAAACCCCACCGGGTGATTTAAGGTCACCACTCCCGAAACTCCACTATTATCACAACAAGCAGTTGCAAGCAAGGAATCCCAAGTACCTTACCAACCTACAGTTGAACTCTTACCCCAATACCCAATTGGACTTGTTCTGTAGTGACAGTTTTTCCTTTCAATGCACGGCTCCCAAGTACGTGACTAACCAGATGTGCGGATCCCAGCACGCGACTTCAAACACCAGCTAGAGAGAGAAAGTTGTTGGCTGCGAAGTTCTTCAAATCATCAGAGATGAACTAGGGCACGAACTTTTTCTTTCAGATCACAAATTGCATGAACAAGAAGTTCTGAATGAATGTGCAACTTGCATCCACTTTTACGGCCCTTAAAATAATCCTTTTATATGTCTAGGGTTAGGAGAAAAGAAGTCCCAAAGACACATTCACGGATTGGACTTGAAACAGAACTAGAAATCTGTTTTCTTTAATTCTCGACAAATAGAGGTGTCGAGAGGTGTCGAGAAGCTGTCAAGGCTCGGGGCAAAACAGCTTCTTAAGGCTCGATAGATGCATGTGTCGAGGTATGTGTCGAGCTTTAAAAACTGGCACTTCCTTGCTTGTTTCTTGGACAGACTTTGACGGCTTCAACACTTAATCTTGAACCCAAGTTTCTTAAAGTGTTTAACACATCCTAAATCTACCCAATTACAAGTAAAGTGCGTTTTGTCTAAGGATAAGCCAATTACATAAAATAGCGACATATGTTCACAGACTTGAACTACATATGTCCTAACATATATGATGTTGGTACTCCATAATATGAGAATGGTACCATCAAATTTGATAAAAAAAATAAGAAAATCATTGAATATGACAAAAATACAATTACATGTGATGTTGGAACTGCGCAATATGAGAATGGTACCATAAATGTGAGAAAAAAAAAAGGGATTTATCGAATGTGATGTTAGTATTACACAATGTGAGAATGATACCATTACATGTGAGAAAAAAATAAAGGAACCATCGAATATGACAGATGTTAGTACTACACAATGTGAGAATAGTACCATCAAATGTGAGAAAAAATAAGGGAACCACCGAATGTGACAAAAGTACAATCGCATGTGATGTTAGTACTACACAATGTGAAGATGATATCATCAAATGTAAGAAAAAAAAATAAAGGAACCATTGAATGTGACAAAAGTATAGACACATGTGATGTTGGTACTGTACAATGTGAAAATAGTACCATCAAATGTGAGAAAAAAATAAGGAAACTACCGAATGTAATAAAAGTAGTCACATGTGATGTTAGTACTATATAATATGAGAATGGTGCCATCAAATGTGAAAAAATAAATAAATAAATAAAGGAACCACCGAATGTGACAAAAGTACAGTCACATGTAATGTTAGTACTATACAATGTGAGGATGGTACCATCAAATGTAAGAAAAAATAAGAGAACCACCGAATGTGATAAGTGTACAATCACATGTGATGTTAGTACTACACAATGTGAAGATAGTACCATTAAATATTAGAAAAAAAATAAAGGAACCACCGAATGTGACAAAAGTACAGTCACATGTGATGTTGGTACTACACAATGTGAGAATTGTACCATCAAATGTGAGAAAAAAATAAGAGAACCAACGAATGTGACAAAAGTACAATCACATGTGATGTTAATACTACATAATATGAGAATGGTACTATCAATTATGATGATTTGGTAACCTAATATAGCAGGTTGCTCACCAGTGAGTATCGTACCAAAAAAAAAAAAAAAAAAGAGGAGGTACTATAGAATTACCCGACGACACAAATATGCAAAGTGTTGATAAATTGTGTTAATCTGAAAAGCATTTATTAAATGGCACTAGCAACAGAGTAACCTACATTAATCCATCTCACAATTGGTCACAAGTTTGCACAAAATGCACAATCTGGCCTTTTCATTTAGAAAGATACACAGCACTTTTTCTTTTTTCTTTTTTTCTTTTTTTGCTCTGGCTAAGAGAGCACTTATCACATGCCACTTGTCTCTTTCATTCCAACAACAGATTAACACACACAGCACTTTTTTGCCAAGTGTAATTTTCCAGTCATGGATAGAAGGCCATTATTCACAACCCAACTACCGGTCGTGGACCAACTCATGGATAGAAGGCCAAATTGACAATGTTTGCAAAGTATGAGAGAAAATTGAAACTTTAGGACTAACAATACCCAGAAACTTCTTAGATTTTTTTTTCCCCAAATAAATAAGAATATATATATATATATATATATATATTAAATAAGAACTAACAATACCTAGAAACTTCTTACTATTGTTCCCTCTCCGGCTAGTATTTATGACTATAATGTGTTATGATAGAAAATCTAAAAGTTGATACATGAAAATAAAACCTAAAAGTTGGATTTTAATTTTTATAAAATCTAGCTTTTAGATTTTCCTTTTACATTCTCAACAAGTCAACCCATTCTCAAAAAAAAAAAAAATTATACTCCCCCAGTCCAAACGATCAAGAGGAAAAGGAAAGTGAAGGGCTCAAATTTCCCTGAGCTTCTCTTTTTCCATTAACATTCTCATATATACATATATAGATAAATAGCCACAAACTTTTACAGATCATCACACAGCGTCTTCTAATGTGGAAGATTGTCTCCCAGCTTCTGAAGAACCCTAAAATGGGATCCGAAATCGCTGCTGATAACTTCGAGGCTGAGCCTACTTTAGACTCCAATTAGATTCTAACACTTGCTGTATTTCATTTCTGGTTCATTGATTAAAAAGTTTTTGGTAGAAATTTTGGTTTGATCTATTGTGTTTTTTCTTATTGTAATAAATGGTTAATAAAGAAGTGCATATCAAATAACTGCATCAATATCTTTTAGTTCTGCTTCTTATTACATTAAATGACTCCATTGGTTTCCTTTTTTGACATGCCAAACTGCCAATAGCTTTACATTTTAAGTAGTTTATCTACTTATTGACATAGAAATGCCCCTTCACTCAACAAAAGAGAAGAAAGGGGCAAGACCTGTACACTTTAACTTTGTGATTCTTAATTTTTTGAACATAACTCATCTTTCTCTATGTTTCTTTGTTGTGTAGTCACATAGACATATATTTTTTATTTTGTTTCAATAATTTTTAGGCTCTGAATATTCCTATTCTTTAATTTCTTTTTGGCTGAAAGTTTTAACATTTGAATTTTTGGGTTCATTTTTTGCTATAACTGAATTTGTCAACTATATAGCCATGGATTAGTCTCATTTTTCTCTTATATTTCTCTGTTGTGTGATCAAATATTTTCGTTTTGTTTTACTAATTTCAGGTTTGAATCTTATACTGATACATTATACATTTATGCAAAATTTTCTCGTGCATTGCATGGATTAACGACAAGTAGTACATAATAAGCTACCATATCTCAGCAAAAAAATATTAAGCTACCATATCGCATGAACCTAATAAAGTAAACCTAATAAAGTAATATAATAAGTCTTTATGTTTTTTCCTTCCAATTTTTGGCCATTGGAAATAAATACAATTCCATATAATTAGTTTTCTCTCTCTTTCTCAAACATTATAGACAAACGCAAAAATTGATGCCAAAAAAGTAAAGAACAACAATAACAATCAACTAGGAGTTAGCACCTAAAGTTGCTTGGAGTTTGTACCAATCATGATAGAAAACCTAGGAGTCAACACTTTGGGTTGGTTGGAGTCAACAACAGACTATTGGAAACCTCATTTTATTTTTTTAAGTGTGTTATGTAACTCAAAAGGCACAAGTATGGTGTGTAGGACATGTTTTTATGGAGTGTAGAAAAGGTATTATTGCAACAGGTGTAAGAGATAGACATGGATCCTATGGGGGAATATTTTTTTAATTTAGTCATTGTTCTTGATCTCTTTTTAATTTTTTGTTAATCAACTGTTCTGTCATTGATTTTGAAGTCTTTCTCATCATTTATAATAAATAGATTGAGAATTTAATATCATGTTTACTTTCTTTCTTTTTTATTTTATTCCTCTTGGCAGAGGATCACCATTGAGGATGTCAAGAAACACCCCTGGTAAGGAAGTTGAAATGGAAACTACCAGAAGCAACTCAAGTTGGGAAAGAAAATCTAAGATTGTCCCTCCAAAGTAATGAAGAGGTAGAGAAAATTGTTGAAGAGGCCAAAAGTCGTCTGCCAGAGGATATTGCTAGTTCGGAAGAATATTTCTCCTCTGGGGAGGAAGAAGATGAAAATTGAACCACGATGGTTGTTTAAATTCACCTTGTGGGAGTTCAACAGTAAAATTGTGTGCTTATGAGGACATTGATTCGAAGCTTGAGTACGATATGTGCGCCGTATGTGTGATGCGCATATAATGTGTGAGGCACGCTATTAAGTTGTCTGTGTAATGCGCAAATAATTTTATGATATTTTATATAAAACGGTTTTAAAGAATATTGTTTGTGCAAATAATGTGTGATGCGCGTTATTAAGTTGTCTGTGTGATGCGCAAATAATTTTATGATATTTTATATAAAACGGTTTTAAAGAATATTGTTTTTGTGTGTGTATATATATATATATATATATATATATTATAAAGAAAAAATAAACTAAATTAGAGTAAAGAAACATATACATTTTGAGATATTAAAAATTAGTTTAATTGCATTGCACATTTGTAGCCATGTCAAGGTGACATTATTTTTAAAAAAGTCATGAAACCAAAAATAAATGTAAAAGAGTAACAAGATCATGAAAATCAACTAATTTGTGTTGTGTTTGCAGATTGCATACCATGAAATGAAAGTATGCATAACTCTCTCACAGTCTTCCATTCCTCGATAGTGTGACAATAAGACATGGTGTGGGCAAATATAAATTCTTATGTATGTATCTTATAGATGGTTTAAAACCATGATAGAATATAGTTTTACATTGTGCACCAATTATTCTCTCTACTTATATACTCAAAATAAAAATTATTCAACCAATGTTTAAGCCCCTAATTTAAAACCAAAAAAAAATTACTTGTAGGGGTTTGGTGGCTTGATGGTGGTAGAAGGCCAGTATAACGGAGGTGGCGGTTCCTTAGATTTACAAATGTTTTGTCAATCTCAAGTCTTTTATTTTGATAATAGTGAAACAATGTGTTTCATTTAATAATCTACACTATGTCTCTTTATTTCTCCCCTGAGCCTTATCTGATTAGTTATTACTGTTAGTCCCTAATATATATATATATATATATATATATATATATATACACACTTTTGTTTTTAATACTAAAACAATAGGTAATTAAAAGACATGAAGAAGAGAGAAATGTGTGGTGTAAGTTTAGACAATTAATGATAGATGAATGAGATAATAGTAAAAATAAATTAACGTAAACTTTTGGGTAACAACAAAAAAACTTTAATGAAAAGAGGTTAAAAAGAAGGCTAAATGCAAAATTAGAGTGCCACATTGTAGGATATCATGCACTCCTACATAAAGTGTTTGCTTTTAAATATACATATTGAATATTGATTATTGATTATTGATTATTGATTATTGATGTTACTTTAGATATGGCATCTATCTGCTGCATAAGTGGCTTGGGGTGTAAATTTAGAATTTTCAAACTTGTGTGGAAATCCTAAAAGCAATTTCATTTAACTCAACTTCAACTAGGTCATTGATTACTTAAATTCTGAATTTCAATTAAACATGGTGGTTGCAAGATTGGATAAATGCTCTTTTGAAACTTAAGGTGCTAAAGTGCTAATAGCCTCTAGAGCAAGGTTGTTAAAATCGGAATCCTATGTAGGATCGTTGAAGGTAGGTGGAATTGTAAATCGTAAGATCAAATCATAAATCGTAAGATCCTACATATTTTAAGATTTAAAGCAGGAAACTCATTGATAATTATTTTGTATGTTTAATAATTACATAAATTATAAATTCATCTATAAAAAAACTAATATTTGCATCATATGATGTAATTTGCATATCATACATCGCTAAGTCTATCCTAAAGAAATAAATATATTTAAGTTTTGACCTAATGTATCTAAAAATATCAATAAATGTTCAATTAGCAATCAAATACCAAAATATTTATCATAACATATGAAAAATATTTTCCAATTTCTAAGTTCCAAGTTTAAAATCCAAAATAAGTTAGCAAATGGAAACTAGCTAACTACAATATGAAATCCAAAAGTAAGCTGAATATTAAGGTGAAGTAAACATTTAATTATTTCCATTCTAAAGTTCTTATAACTACCGTCCTAAATTCCTAATCATCAACCTTCATTTCATCATCTATGTAGACATTATATATTTATATACTAGAGCTGCAAAAGATATCAAAATACAATTTTATATTCAACTATTCAAGTTATACCACTCAGCAACAATTAAACAGCATGCTAAAAAAAATCAATCAATCAATATACAAATACAAGCACAATTGACAAAATTATATATGAAAAACTATTTTAGTAATATTAGACCACAAATTAGTATATTGATCAAAAAAATTTTACAACATTATTGCTTAAAAGGCAGCAAAGCCAACATTAAATTCTTCATTTAGAAATGATGAAACATTCATTCATTTTGATTACAAGTAAACTAAAAACTAGAAAACATTTACTTAGGTTAACATAATTTTTTAAAAATAAAATAAAAATTCATACCATCTCAACATAAAAAAATAAAAACCCTTAAAGCTTCATCAAAACAAAAAATTTATCCCATGAAAAAAAAAAACCAAAATTTTTTGTTTTTGGTAGGATTGATAGGATTCCATACGATCTTACACAATTCTACATACGATCCTACCATTTTTGCGATCCTAGTGTGATTCTAAACGTTTTGGTGAGATAGGATCGTAAAATCGTGCAATTCTACGATCCAAATCATGATTTTGACAACCATGCTCCAAGAGGTTAATATAATGGACTTCATCAGATGAAGGGGGAATGAACTTGAAGGGTGTCAACATTAATGCCCATCTATAACTAAATCGAAACAAAATTCTACAATTTTACTTTTGTTGGGAGAATAACATAAGCAATGTTATTCTCCCTACATAAGCAATGGTAAAATTCTACAATTTTACCATCTTGTGGAGTGACCATCGCACACTCTTGGTGCGATGGTCACTCCACAAGTATAAGTGCTTGTGGGGTGTGGAGGGCAAGGACCGAGGTTTAAATCTCTAGGAGAGAGTTTCACACACATATACACTTAGATTAGGCTAGAGTAGAATTTCTATCTTGTATCAAAAAACATAAGCAAGCCTGCAAAGCAATGATTTCATGAATCTTAGATTTCCACAAGATCTTCCACACTTTCAGTTGCACCTTTGACTGAATCTATGTTGTTAGGGCTGAGTCTAGTCAAATGTTTTCGACTTTACTATGAACTCTCAACTTTTGTTGCCCACCCACGTTAACTTGTCTTAGCATGGGAGAATAGGGATGTATATATGTTTTTGATTGCTTCAATAGATGAATTGTTGAATATATCCTGGAGCTTCTGGTTATCCCAAGATTTTGATAATTGATTAATAAGACCATCTATAAACATAACAGGCATTTCTGTCTGATTTGGGTTGGGCTTTGGCTTAAACCCATCCAATTTATAGCTTGCCTGCAGTACTTTTGAACACAACTCTCTAGAGTTTCAATCTCTCAAATTTTGGCTCAACAGCAAAGAACTACATCATCAGCATACAATAAATGGAAGATTAAAGGCCCCACTCGAGAATCTTTAGTACCTCTAATTCTCATACATTGCATTTCTCTGTCTACAAATCGTGATAGGGCTTCCAAATGTAAAACGAAGAGTTATGGTGAATCTCTTGGAGTGCTAAATTTGCCAAATATCCTGCCATTTAGAAGCAAAGAGAAGGACACTTGATGATGCAATGATAGATCAAATCTACAAACTTTTCATTGAACCCTAATATTCTCAAAATTGCAACAGAAAGTGACATTCAATGCGGTCATAGGCCATGTGTAGTTCAGCTTTTCCCCACCATTTGCTGGTATTAAAAAGTGTGCAGCAATTCATTAGCTATCACAATGTATTCAACTATGCAGCGACCTGGTACAAAAGCTTATTGGCTTGGAGAAATGGAACTTTTAGACTCGCAAACAAACTAGGAAGTTTTGGATTATTTTTTTTTAGGAACTAACCTTCACGAAAACAATTTTGCCCCATATTGATAAACTATTTTCCCACAATTAACCAATGATGCCAATTAAAAAAAAAAACTCGACATGCCAACAGAACTTTAGAGGATGTAATTCAAACACCACTCTTTAGATCTCTTCAGCCGAAGGGATGCCGCACAAAATTTTAAATTTCTATTTGACTGGTACATGGCTGGATTAGCTCCTCAAGGTCTAGTGGAAAGCATGAACAAACAGAGCTAAATAAACCTTGAAAGTGATTCAAAAAATACTGTCCAAATTCCATTCTCTCCCATAGTCAGGCCCCATTATCATATTTAATAGCTTCGATAAAATTCATTCTTCTTCTAATGATTGTGAAATAATTCAGATCACCTTCAGCACAATTCACACCATTTCAGTTCTCAAATCAATTCCTACCTTAAGTTCCATTCCTCTTACCTTCCACATTCTATGCTATGGATCAGCACCTTAGAGCTTTTAAATTTTATCCATGAGGTCTTTCACTTTGAATTAACGAAACCTAAAGCTTTTCTTGTTTCAATCACTGAACTCTTTCCTTGACACTTGACAATTTCTCACCAATACTAAACTTTGGGATCTTGAAAAGACTTGAATCTCAAGCCTTTCGCAACCATATGAGATATGCTAGCATGTGGGAATAACTGTCTCCACTTCTCATTTCATATGAACCTATACAATCTCTCCTTAATACAGCCTCTGCTCCACCGGTTGTTAGACTGTTTCCAGTAGGTGAAAGCACTTTACTGATACAAGACATCCATCAAAATACTTTTTCCAAATGGATTCTCATCCCCTAAAATTTTATTTTGATGACATTGTCATACAGAATTCGAGGTTACCGCAACTGAATTTTCCTCTGGTTATGATTTGATTGAAATTTTCAGGCACTGCTAAAGGGTGTGGATGGCAAAATATTGGGGCCTTTGTTAATCTGGGAGCTTATTATCTTATAGGCATTCCCATAGCTATATTGTTGGCTTTTGTCTACCGGATTGGTGGAAAAGTGACTTCATATCCTTCCCTTTCTTTTCCTTTTTTTTGGTTACTCTTTTCATATTCTTTCACTGCCAAAAACAAGAAAGGAACATTAACCATATGAGCGTCTATCTTGAATCTAATCTAGAGGGACTCTGGATGGGAATCATGTTGGCACTTTTCGTTCAAGCATTATACCTTGGGAAAATAACTCCATGCACTGATTGTGAGAAAGAAGTAATGTAATAACATTAAGCATATATATCATCATCTGTCAATTTCATCTCGTTGTGACGGTTCATTTTTCTTTCTTTTGTCGGTGAACAAAGCTTCTGAGAGATTACATAACAGTCCTGGAGATGCATTATCATAAAGCTTCATCAAAAGCAAATAGAAATTGACTGTACTGAAAACCCTACAAATTTCAGTTTTTTGAAGAACACTTTGCCAAAGTTTTATTCAAGGGAGCATACGTACACATTGATATGGCTTCGTTCTGCCCAGTTTTGTAGTTCTATGTCAAGAAGTTTCTGCCAATATAGTGACATTGAGTGTCACACTTTTTTGCCAAGCATAAACCTTTTAAGTACCTGAACTACCTCAAAAGTAATACTTGCTAGGAGTAAGAGGAGGAATTTATTTGCTCCCTTCTTTCCCACGTTTGGTGAACTTTTGTGCTGAAATTATACTTTTAAATGAAACAGAATGAAATGTATTGTTATGAAGTCGATTGTTGCAGCAATGTTAGTGGAGGCAGTGCAGAGCAAAGTGCTGGTATGTGGTGATAATCATGTGGCAGAGGTGGCACTGGCACTGGCACTTTTGATAATGGAGGAAAGGGGTTGGTTCATGCGTAAAGAGGATATGGATGAAATGGTTAAGTTGCTGAGAAGCATTAAAATGCGTTTCAATTGACTTAAATGATCCAATGGTTTGCGGCAATTGTAGACTAAAAACTAAAAAGTTTATTTTCAAAACAAAATGTCACCCAAATTGCATTTGAGTAAAAATAAGGGTCTATACTGAATAGGAGTACAAATAAGGGTCCTTCAGATTACAAGATTTAAGCCAGATGCTAGACTAAGGTTATGTGAATCTTAATCAATGAATTCAATCCAACTTCGCCATTTACACGCAAGTTAAATTTAGGTATTTTTTGTAGGCAACAATTTACGCAAAATTTTGGCTAGCAATGACTTTCAAGACCCTTTTTGAAGGAGAAACAGAGAAATTTCATTTAAACTAAACACACTTCACTAATGGTCATGAGAGAGCTCAGATCTAGGAAGTCCTTAGGCATAAAGTCTCCAACTTCTTTTCCTAAAAGCCCAATTTTCAAGTTCTTGGGTAGAGACATTGGATTGTCTTCTAACTCAACAAAAAAACTACAATTGATCCAAATTCAAATTTTGACCAGGCCTTGACCATCTGACCCTATGAATTTCTGAAGACAGAAGCTAGACTAATCAGCTCTCCATCAGTAGCCGCATTACAATTGATTTTGAGAAAATTAATTGGAGGTCTCTTCCAAAATTGAAATCATTTGTGCATTTCTTATAGTTTCAACGGATGGGCAAAAGGTTGTAATATGCTCGTCAAATTTGTTAAGGTTCAAGATGTGTCAGCAAATGCTAGTGTCAAAACTTGTTGAAATTCGGTTGTATCAATAAAGTTGTGTTAGGGTTAAATCTAGGTCCAGAGTTGCATAAAGATAATAAAGTTATGATGTTCTCAAGGATGAAACATGAATTATCTTTTGTAATATCTATTACAAGTTTGCCAAAGGAATTTATAGAAAGGACAAGAACACAAGGAAAAATTGTTCCGTGGGCTCCCCAAATGCTAGTCTTAGAACATCGTTCAGTTGGGGTGTTTGTGACACATTGTGGATGGAATTCCGTTTTAGAAAGTGTTATCGCTGGCGTGCCAATGATTTGTAGGCCTTTTTTCGGAGACCAGAGACTGAACATGCGAACTGTAGAGGCGTCTTGGGGCATTGGTGTAGGTCTTGAAGGTGGGGTTTTTACTAAAGATGGAATGGTGAAGGCCTTGGAACAAACTTTGTCAAGTGAACAAGGGAATGAAATGAGAGAGAAAGCAGAAGCTTTCAACGAGTCTGCATTGGAAGCTGTTGCACGTAACGGTAGCTCTACTAAAGATTTCAACACTTAAGTTGGTCACCAGTTAAAAGGAAATTAGCTCTAGTGATCATACATTAATTTCTCCTTTGGCTCGTAGTTCTACTTCAAGTGTGAAGTAGTGGAAAGTTTGTTTGAGCAACGTACCGTGATTTCAGTACCTGGAGTTTTAATGTTTGTCTAAATCTTGGTTAGAAGGTTGTTTGCATACATTTTCTGATGCATTAATTCATCATATGCATATAGCTAGGCATGCTCAGGACCAAATCCTCAGTTATTATGTTTCTATACACACACACACACACACACACATATATAGGCATGCTAGTTTCATGGTCTGTGGATTAGTGGCCTAAAGTTCTTGACCATCACAGATGGGGTTATAATATATTGTGATTATGGCTGGTCTGAGGTCATTATGGCTCCAAGACACCACGCACAAGCACTGCAACAACTGAGTTTGATGAGACTCAATTTAAGGATCTTGCTACATCCAATTTGTATGTTGGAATCTTTTCCGTTTCTACAATCGTTCGTATTCATTTACAAAGAAAAGATGAGCCTCTAGTTGTACTTCATTCGTTTAAACTAATGTGAACCCATTGGCGGAGCCACGTTGGAGCCCCCAGCTTTTTGAATTTTCTTCATACACTAACCCAGGTATGCAACAAAATCACTAACTTAAACAAAAATTTCCTTACTGCGCCCCCCCTCAAATTTTAGTTAGAATTTGGCTTCCTCAATTTTTTTTTTTTTAAGAATTTGACCTATCAAAATCTAAAATTTAGATCCTAAACATCTAGAATTGGCCCATGAAAATTTTAAGTAATTCAGAAAAACCCAACAATTAAATTGGTAAAAACATAAAACCTAAAAACAAAATACCCATAAGATGACCCATTTCTCAGCCCCTTGGCCTTCTAAATGCTATAATAAAAAAAAATAAAAAATAAAAAATCTCCACATTCCAAATTACCAAAGATCAACATTTAAGACAAAATCAAAAACAAAAAAAAACGTCTTCATTACTGTGTCTTGCGCCGCGCATTTTCTTGTTGTTAGCTCATGGTCGTCAACTTGGCTTTAGGCTTCTGTTCTCCAGTGCAAACCGAAACCACCATGTATCTCTCTCTCTCTCGCTCTCTTTGTGTTTATTTGTTTACTGCCAAAGACACTGTCGGCATCACATTGTATTTAAGGGGGTTCAAATGAAACCCCTGACTCGGGGATTTTTTTTTTTAAACATATAATATTTTAAAGTTTTTGTTTTAATCACCCTAAATTGAAAATTTGAACCCCAGAAAGAAACCCAATAACAAATTAATTCAACACTAACATTTATCTTAGCCTTTCTAAACAAAAATAAAACCCAATAACAAACCAATTTGATCTAAAATCTGATAATAAATAATAGCATGTCCAACAACAAAAATTAGTAATTTGTTGATTTTAAATTAAAAAAAAACAGGGGCATTAAAGTGTAAACAACTAACACTAAAAAACAATTAGTGAAAGTGGGAACTAGGAAGTAAATATAAATTTTTTTTATGATTGTATTATTGTGTTGAATTCTTAATAAAGTAATATGAAAGACACAAAAAAAAATTATTTTTAATGAGTTATAAAGACTAATAAGTTATCAAAGTTGAGTTGAATTGTTAAATAATTAAAATAATTGAAAAGAACAAAGACAAAACTAATAAATGATAAATTAAAATATGCTAAGCAATAAAAAGTTCATTTAACAATAAGAATTAATAACTTTATTATAGTAAGAGACTAGAAGATTTCCAAGATTTAATTTTAGCAACATTAATATCTTCAATATACTAAGAAACAATTGACTTAATAAACTTATAGATCATCCTTTATTCTCTTTTTGTACTATGGATAAATTTTTAATAAGGAAATCATGCATACCTCAAGATTCATTTCCTACCTAAGATTTATTATCTCAAAGAACTTGTGTTGACTTGAAAAATCTTCATGCGAATCATAAGTTGTGAAATATCTCATCTTATCATCTTAATTATTAAGATGAAATGAGAAGATGCTATTTACAAAGAGGTCCTTGTCAATCTCTTCAATGGAAATTTGAATGATACCCCTAGAAAATATTCCTAGAACCGTCCCTGACTGCAAAGTAGAGACTAAAAAGAATTGAATTTAGACATCAATTTAGAAGCAACCAACCAACTAAAGTATTTTTAGTTTATCGTGTGTTGGCAAAGACTCTTACTGTGTGCTCAGCGGTTGGCAAAGACTCTTACTGTGTGCTCAGTGCTGTGTGTGGAAATTATTAACTAAAGAGTATAATTTTACATTTGTATCCTTTACTCTTTACTTTTTTTATAGAGAATTTTACTTTTTACTTAATTATCAATTTATTACTTAGATTTATATTATTTATTGATAATAATAACGAGATATAAAAATTTATCCTATTAGGATTTAGGAGTCCCTTTGTTATCTGATGTTAAGGACATATTTTATGTAATTTACTAATAATTTGATAAAATTCATCTTACTTGTATTTGGGTAGATTTAAGATGAGTTTAGTACTTCAAGAAACATGTTGTTCAAACCAAGTATTAAAACCATGAAGATTGGATCAAGAAACAAGTGAAGAAAAGCTATTCATTAAAGCTCGATAAATACCTCGACAAAAACAGTATCTATCGAGACTTAATGAAGAAATCTCGACAGAAGCTAAATCTGTCGAGATCTACGAAATCAGAATTTCCAAATATGATTTTCGGTCCATGCTGAAATATTTGTATAAGGTTTCTTTTCTCACATCCCTAAACATATATAAGGCTTATTTTAAAGGTCGTCACAGTGAGCATGCACATAGAGAACATATGTAAAAGTGACCAAGTGTTTTATTCTCTCTATAAGAAGTTACTACGTCTTTTGCGTCTTAGGGTTTTGTAACCAAATATTTCTTGATCTTCATTGTTGATGAAGTGAAGAGTTTTGCAGCCAACGTTTTCTTCAAGTTGCTGGAGTTAGTCACGTACTAGGATTTGTGCATCATTAGTTAGTTACATATTGGGATTCATGCAAAAGGGTGGCGTTCATATATTGAAAAGTTTAGAAGTTTTGAAATTTTGAAGTTGTAGAAGGTTTTTGCTGTAAATTCATCTACGAGGATTGTAGAGTCTAGGGATAAAAGTTTTGTACTAGATCTGAAACTTCTCTTTATTATAATGGATTGCTTTTCGGGAAGGTTCCCTCCAAGTTTTTTTTATTGTGAAAATAGTTTGTTTCATTGGTTTTCCTAGGTCATCATATCTTGTCTTATTTACTGTTCTGCTGTTTATGATTTTGACATGATATTGATGTTTGTTTGTTTTGAAAATGTTTATTCATAATAAATCTAATTAACAATTTGGGTTTAAAACTTGTTAATTCTATCAACCGGAGTCTAAATTTCTCAACATCTAACACTCATAATTGTTGTTGGATTTAGTATGTCTCTTTTGAACAAACATACTACGTGAAGAGGTCCTTGTCAACCTCTTCAACGGGAATTTGAATGACTCCTCTAGAAAATATTCCTAGAACTGCCACCAACTAAAAAGTAAAGACTAAAAAGAACTAAATTTAGACATCAGTTAGAACCAACCAACCAACTAAAGTAATTTTAGTTTATTGTGTGCTGGCAAAAACTCTTACTGTGTGCTCAGTGCTATGTGCGGTAATTACTAAAGAGTATAGTTTTACTTTTGTATCCTTTACTATTTGCTTTTTTTGTTGTTTCAGAATTTTACACTTTACTTAATTATTAATTTATTAGTCAGATTTATTTAATTTATTAATAATAATAATGAGATATAAAAATCCATCCTATTAGCATTTAAGAGTCTTTTTGTTATCCGATACTCATAATTGTTGTTGGATTTAGTATGTCTCTTTTGAACAAAGATACTCCGTGGTGGAAGGAGTATAACTAGAAAACCAAGTCAAATTATTCTTGAAAAAACAAAAAAGGGAAGTTCACTTTGAAAAGGTCCTTACTCCTTAGCTTAGCATTCGAAAAAAAGCCTGTATTTCCTATCAAAGCATGAGGTATCTTAATTTCAATAGCATGAGGTATCTTAATTTCTTCCACTATTTTCGATTTCTCACATGTGGTATCAAAGCCAACTTATGCTTTGTTGTTCAGTAAATGTGATAATTTGTTCTTAGAAATTCTATAATTTAGTGGTCATGGAATATGCAAGTTTCTGCATGTGCAAAACACAGGGCTGAGTAAACATTTTGATATCTATATATTACTAAAAGCTGAAGCGTAGCATTTAATGCTGCCGTGCTCACATTGAGTCACATCAGCATCTACATCATTATCTTTTTTCTTTTTATTTTCTTATAATTTTTTTTTATATTTTTTTTTCATATTTACACTTCTCCAACCTTTCTCCCTCTCTTATCTTTTCATCTCCCCACTACTTCTCCAACATTTCTCCTTCCTTCACCTTCTCATCTCCCCACTACCCTCTACATTAATATCATTCTTCATCTTTCCCTTCATCTTCCTCTATTTTTGTGTTTTCTTATTCACACCCTCTTATTATAAATTTGTCACTATCTCTTTCATTCTATGCATAATTTATCCTTTAGAAAAAAAAAGGTTCTCTCTCTCTCTCTCTCTCTCTCCCTCTCTCTCTCTCACACAATTTTTGGGTGGATTTTTATTTTTTATTATTTATTGCATCTTCACTTTAGGTTGATAATTTTTTATATTCTTTAATCTACTTTAGGTTAATACAATTCAATTTTGTTTTTTTTTTTAATTGTTGTGTTTTTTTCTCTCTCTTTGATTGTTAAATGTTATCCTATATTGCGTTATAAAAGATTAAATATAAAAATGTAATATTGCGTTTAATGCTGCCGCGCTCACGTTGAGCCATGTCAGCGTCCACGTTATTATCTTTTTTCTGTCCATTTTCTTATAATTATTTTTTATATTTTTTTTATTTTATATTTACAATTCTCCAATCTTTCTCTCTCCCTTACCTTTTTATCTGCCTACTACTTCTCCAACCTTTCTCCTTCCCTCACTTTCTCATCTCTCCACTACCCTCTACATTAATATTATTCTTCATTTTTCCCTTTATCTTTTTTTATTTTTGTCTATTCTTATTCACATCCTCTTACTATAAATTTGTTACTATCTCTTTCATTCTATGCATAGTTTTCCCTTTAAAAAAAAAAAAAAAAACTCCTCTCTCTCTCTCTCTCTCTCTCTCTCTCTCTCTCTCTCTCACACACACACACACACACACACAAAATTTTGGGTGGATTTTTATTTTTTATTTTTCTTGCATCTTTGCTTTAGATTGATAATTTTTTATATTCTTTAATCTACTTTAGGCTAATGCGATTCAATTTTTTTTTAATTGTTGTGTTTTTTTTCTCTCTCTTTGATTGTTAAATGTTATCATATATTGCGTTATAAGAGATTAAATATAAAAATATAATATTGTTCTACTACATAGCATGATTTGGATAATTTAATTTGGTAGTTATTGTAATTTGATAGCATGATTTTTATAGTGCTCAATTTAGATATTAAACAACGAGACATTAATCATTTTTGTTTATTTTTTAATCCTTTGTGGTGGACAAAGTACTCTTAATAATTGTATTAGAAGTACTCTATAATGCCATTTATTTAGAGAAAAGCAAATGTTGGCTAAACAAAAATTATTGGATGAGAGACAAATATTATCTTTCGCAATTTTACTTTTATTATTATTATTATTTTATAACAATGCATATAAAGAAATTTAATTCTTAGATTTTACTAATAATTGTTTATTTGATAATATGTTTTGGGTGGACGAAATTACAATTTCTGCAAAGAAATAACCCTAATAGATTATAAATAACAAATTGTTTTCCTAATTGGTCCACCTAATCATAGTTAAGTTTTATTAGTTTTTTTAGTTATTTTTTTCAGTGTTTTGGATTGTAGGCGGAAAAAATAAGTTTGAGAAAGTTTGTTTAAAACTAAAAGAATAATTTCCAAATTTTATATTCTTTTTAGTGATTCACAAAATGTAATAAATACCTTTTATTAAAAAATAAAATTTTAGTACAACAAAAATTATTAAATTTATGATTTATGATTATTCCTATATTACATTTACGATTATTCTTATAATAAATAAAAATATAATTACAAAATACATTACTCTTTATTAAATTAGTTTAAATTTTATAAAAATAATTAATAAAACCACCATAAAAATATTTATCATACGCAACGCGCGGATTCGTGGCTAGTTTCTATAATTTCTATTGCCATGAATCCTTGATTTTTGAGTGCCCTTGGATTGTCGTTTTGATTGCCAGGCGTCAAGTCAAAAGGTTAATGACCAATGCTGACAAACTTTAATCCTTCATATTGGAATATTGTGGGTTATATATATATATATATATATATATATATATATAATATTTACAAAATGTATGGTTATATATGAAATTTTGATTATATCTTTAAATGGAAATATCATTGTATGGTTTGTTATACTTTAAATTGCTATGATCATATGAGGTTTAATTAATTGATTGTATAACGATTTTTGAATTAGTCAATATCAAAATGAAGTTGTCTTGAACTTAAATAGTTCGGTGGCTGCAGTTTAGCAACCAAAAAAAAAAAAAGTTTGGTGGTTGGACTTGGAGTGCTTCCTTTAATGAAAATGTCTTGAATAAAAGAGCAAACCTAATCACCTACAATATGTCAATAAATTTGAATAAAATTTGGAATAAACCCATTAGGTCCAAAACCTTTCTTTTGACGCATGTAACAATAAAGCTACTTTAACTTCATCTTGCATTGGAGATAAGCTTGACTGAAAATCCCCAACAAGGAGAGATAACACCTTAGCTAATTAATATATCATAAAAAGATAACATTTAACCCAAAAATTCTAAGGTCAATAGCTATGAGTTCAACTATGTTATAATAACTATTCATTTTTGTCTATCCAACAATAATAGCCTCTTAGACTGGGTGTAGTAAAGTTAAAGGAGGGGCAGTGGGAATAGCTGTGGAAAAAAGCTATGTAAGGTTTTGATAAAGAAAGAAAGAAAGAGCCTTGTTGCAAGTTGGAGAAGAATGTGTTGGGCTAACTAAAGCTTGGTTTTGAGTTCGATTTGATTTGGACCTGATCCAATTTGAAAGCATTCCAGTTTTAAATGAGTGTTTTGTGAGGCTTAATACATGGAGCAGAGTTTTGGACTTAATGTTTAGGATAAATATATTGCCACTTCAAAATAAGGGTTTGATGTATTGCAATTTATAAGCCACCTCGGTACTATTCTTTTTGACATAGTGAAAATCGTTGAACTCTATGGACAATAAACATATTGTCCATACTCCATGGATGTAGACATATTGTCAAAGGAATCGGAATAGCTAACTAGGTAAGATGAGTTCATGAATTGCAAAAGGACAAAAGTTCTCAACTTATTGATTGGTTTCTATTTCTAACACTATCCACTTTGATGAGCTTTAATATTGGAGTAATACTAGGGACACATAAAATGACATTGCTCTTAATATTAACAAAGACAAATATGCTTTAATGAGATGAATGTTACTTCAGGAACACTGCAGGATTACTTTATTAGCCATACTGTGAAAAAAAAAAAAAAAGCATTCTAGATCTTTATAAAAAAAAAAAAAGCATTCAAGATCTTTATATTGAAGCCTTTGACACTCTTGATGCATACTAGTTTATATAATGCACCATGACATCAAGTTATGTATTGTATAATTACAAAATATTTATATATTCTCATTCAAACTAATTTGAATAATTCTCCTTCACAACACTTATTGTTCTTTCTTTCTATTGAACTTGATCTCTTTGAGTCCACTCTATGGCAAAGTTGTCTATACTGGGAAAAATAAGAGATGGAAATACAAGAGCAGACAGATTGTCTTCAATCACCACTAATTCCAATAGCTGAAGAAAATGGTGCAAAATTTACAAAGAAAATCAACAAAGATGAGATTGTAGAGGAGGCGAAGAAGCAGCTGTGGTTAGCAGGGCCAATAGTGTCAGTTAATCTGCTGGTAAATTGCTTACAGGTGATTTCAGTGATGTATGTGGGTCATCTAGGAGAACTAGCACTTTCTGGTGCTGCCATGGCACTTCCTTTGCAACAGTCACTGGTTACAGCTTGTTGGTATGTATGAATATCATCTCACTATTTATCTTTTGAAGTTTTGAGTTATAACATAAGGGGCATTCGCATTGTTACTATGGAAAAAAAAATTGATAATAATCGTTCTTGGAAGATATGTAACTTTTTAACAGCTTTTTTTTTTTTTTTTTTTTGGGTACACTGACTGAACGCTAATCCAAATCTTTTATCTAACAAGAAGGATGTATCAGTTAGTTCTTGTCCACCTCTTTAACTGAACTGAACTAAATTCCTAGCTTCATCCCTGATTGATAGATTGGAATGGGAAGTGCATTAGACACATACTGTGGTCAGGCCTAGGGTGCAAAACAGTATCGATTGATCGGTATACATACACAAAGAGCCATGATTGTTCTTCTACCGTCCTGCATTCCCATTACACTTATATGGGCCAAAGCTCGTCACATCCTTGTATTCTTGAGACAAGATCCAGAAATTTCAGCTGCAGCTGGACTATGCTCGCTTCCTGATACCCTGCATTTTTGGATATGCGATCCGTTCAATGTTATGTCAGATTCTTACAAGCCCAAAATAATATACTTCCTATGATGATTAGCACAGGCATTTCAACATTATCACACTTATTCACTTGTTGGATTCTTGTATTTAAGTGCGGCCTTGGAATTAAAAGTGCTGCTTTGGCGAGTGCCATCTCGTATTGGATCAATGCATTGTTATTGATGGCTTATGTTCAAATATCTCCTTCGTGTGAGAACATATGGGCTGGATTTTCAAAGGAGGCCTTTTATGGAATCCATCAGTTTCTAAAAATATCAATTCCCTCAACAATAATGAATTCGTAAGTTTCTGACTCTTAACTGTTATAGTACTCATTTATAAGTATGTTTTTCCTAGATTACATTTTGTTGCACAGTTTGGAAATCTGGTCTTTTGAAATGATGGTTCTTTTATCTGGCCTTCTACTTAATCCAAAGCTTGAAACATCAGTAATGTCAATCAGGTTTGTACTACTTAAACTGGTTCTGTGAACATTGCCTGCTAATGAAAAGTGTTTCCAAAAATAATTTCATTATGTACTAACCAGCTGTGGTGTATTTCAGCTTTAACACATGTGCATTGGTTTATATGTTACCCCTGGGGCTGGGTAGCACAACAAGGTGAGTTTGAGCTCAATTAGGCTATTGCATTATTACCTCTAATATCTGCATCTTTCCGTACCAATGTATTTTTTTTTTTTTTTTTATCCTTTTTCTGTCAGTTTAGCATTAGAGTTTCAAATGAGTTGGGTTCTGGGAGACCACAAACAGCTCTTCTAGCAGTTCGTGTTGCTCTATCCATGGTTGCTATAGAGGGCATTCTGGTTGGAACGGCCTTAATTTTGGGTCGTAATGTTTGGGGTTACAGTTACAGCAAGGAAGAAGAAGTTGCAGGATATGTGGGAGAAATGTTACTCTTGGTCGCTATATCCCACGTTTTCGATGGTCTTTAATCTGTGCTTTCAGGTTTGCAGCAAACTTGTTTTATTTGTTTATAATAATTCGATAGTTAGGAAAAAAGGAATTTGAATCCTAGACTTATCCGTAAAAGATACAAGAATGTATTAGTTGAACTATAAGACTCATTCTTTCCATTTAGTCTGAACATATAAAATAATTTTATGCATTAGTTTGTTCGACACCTTGGGGAAAATCTATAAGGACTATCCATTTTAAAAAGGAATTTGAATCCTAGACATATCCGTAAAAAATACAAAAATGTATTAGTTGAACTAGAAGACTCATTCTTTCCATTCAGTCTGAACATTTATATTAATTATATACATTAGTTTGTGCGACACCTTGGTGTAAATCTATAAGGACTATCCATTTTAAAAAGAATTTGTATATTTGCTCTGAAAGTCTATTTTTAATTACACTTTTATAAAGATAAGCTGACACTTAGACCATCATTAGGAGAAAATTGGGTTTAATGAATGTAATTTTCTTTGGTTATAATTTGATTGAAAATTTCAGGCGCTGCTAGAGGATGTGGATGGCAAAAGATTGGGGCCTTGGTTAATCTAGGAGCTTATTATCTTTTAGGCATTCCCATAGCTATAACGTTAGCTTTTGTCTACCATAATGGTGTAAAGGTGACTCCATATCTTTCCCTTTCTTTGCCTCCTTTTCCTTTTTTCGGTTAATCTTATTTTGGATCTAATCCACAGGGACCCTTGATGGGAATCATAGTGGCACTGTTCATGCAAGCACTACTCCTTTGGATGGTTACTCTATGCAGTGATTGGGAGAAAGAAGTAATCTACTTTGACATAAAAAGTTTCTTATATCATCGTCCATCAACTTCATCTGATGGTTCACTTTCTTTGTTTTGTAGGTGAAGAAAGCAGCTGATAGAGTACATATTACTCCTGAAGATGTATTACAATAAGCTTGTTTCAAAAGAAAAAGAAAATGACTGCAGACATGAATGAGAAGATGTTAGGGCCCTGGTTGTACGAAATTACAAATGTTAGGACCAAGTTAAATATTAGTATAAATAGTATGTAAACTGTGGTCATGTACAGGAATAATGAATTGTAGTTGTGCTGATGTTAGTTTAGGTTATTAAGGGGGTGTTTGGCGAAGTAATTTGATATGAGATTTTTGTAGTTTTTTTAAATACGTGTGGGTGAAAAAGTGTGTGGAAATATGTGTAATATTGTTTAAAATGTAAAAATGTGAAGTTGAACTCTAATACCAAACAGGCCCTAAATATATAGGACATTATTTAGGTAAGACATTCAGAGATACTAAAATGATTTTTCCTTGCAATTGTAATGATGTTGGTTACGTAAATTTCTCATTACATTGCTGTTATATATATAATTTTGAAAACACTATTGATCACTACATATTCAATATCAATTCATTATCACTATCCATGAAATTCTACTAAATATAACAGAAAATAAAAGAATAAATTAGTTCAATAGTATCTCCTAAATTAAATAGGATAGGTGTATGGAATTATTTAGCTTAATTACAGTTTGTAACGTTTAAGATCTTTACGTACAAAATATCTAAATAAAAACAATATAAAAAATATACTCATTAGTTCAAAAAAATAAAAATAACAGCAAAAATCCAATTTTGATTCTAATCAAATTTTCTCTAATCTTTGTTTATATATATATATATATATATATATATATATTATCTAGGCTTATTTATATTGGACTCCTCGTTTGCTACACTGAATTAACTCACTTGACAAAAAAATAGATTAGATGGGACATATGGCGCAAAATTAAACTATAATTGAAATCTAATTTTTACACTAAATTAACTCACTTGGAACAAAAATTTAAAAGTTTATATGAGATGAGACACATGATACAAAATTAGACACTAATTGAATTTTAATTTGAAATCTAATCAGATTTTCCCTCTGCTTTTTCTATGTATATATATATATATATAGAGAGAGAGAGAGAGAGAGAGAGAGATTATGCTTGAGTCTCTATTGTTACAGTCATTCACCATATATAACATACAATTAAAAGCACAATAACATGCTATATGGTAATAACCCAGAGAAAACTAATAGAACAACTATTCCGAAATAAAAACCACTTAGAGGGCACTATCAACCCCATGGAAAAATAAAATCTACTAGAATAGAACAAAAAGTTGATACAATAAATTTAACCTTAAATCTATCATTACCCCATGTAATATTAACGTGACTTTAGGTAACTCTGGATCTATAGGCTCTTATATTTTGGACTTTGTTGAACGTGAACTTCACACTCATGACTTCAAATACCCACTTGAAGGCTTACTCTAACAACTTTCATATAACTGGATTGCAGCAACTTCACTTTAATCATTGGATCTTCAAAACTTGAATCAAATCTTCAGTTGATACTTTGAGAGAACTTGGAAGATCACCAATGCTTGTGAGACAGAATACAACTCTCCAAAAGTCTTGAAAGACATGCTTTAAGGGTCTGTTTAGAATCCGCTTATTTTGTTGAAACTGAAAACTTTTTACTGAAAGTACTGTAGATAAAGGTAAAATTTGTTGAAATAGTGTAGTGAGATCTATGAACAATACCAAAAAGTGCAGTGAAGTTCATGAATAGTAGCTAAAATAATCTGAATATAAAATAAGTTGGCTTTTTAAGCTAGAGTCAAACGCGCACTAGGTCTACTTTTATACTTGGCTTGAAAACCATGAAACTCTAAATCAAACAGTTGAAAGAAACAAAACCACAAGACTAATTCTACATGAATCTCAATTAATCGAGGGTACATATTGAGACTAGTGAATTATGATGGGTTAAGTTGGAATTGACTTGGAGTCAAGATTCCAAAAAACTTTGGGTCTTCTTGATACTTGAACCTTGGCTTGTTTAGATCTTGAACTAGATTTCAAGAAGCATTAAAACACCCTAAGATTCATAAATTGGTTACACATGGTCACAGTTTGCCAACCTAGTACTATGGACTCAACATAAGATAATAATGGAGTTTCATACTGGAAAATCTAGACATTCCAATATTTGGAAAAACATTATGTCAAGTGAAAAACTTTAAGCAAGTGTACGCATGATTAATGTAGCTTTGTTCCAGTGGCGGCTCTAGAATTTTTTCTCAAGGTATTCCTAAAGAAGTATAAATTACACAATCAAATAAAAGAGATTGATCTTGGGTTTTTTTCCTGGGGTCTATTGGGCATTTAGGCTTGCTATGTTATACTTTTTTTTTCTTTTTAGATTTTAGTTCAAAAATTTTTTTTGGGCTTCTTTTAGCTTGAAAGCCTCAATATATTGTTAAGTAGAACAAATTATGGAGTAAAATTTAATTTTATTGATATAAAAAAAATTGAAGGTCTTCCCAAATTTTTTTTGAAGGGTAGACAAAAATAAAATTTTAAATTATTATATATATATATATATATAAATTCAGGTCAGGGTGATTCTGTGACCACCTTGGCTTTCAAGTGTCGCCGCCCCTACTTTGTTCTTTCCACTTTTGTAACTCTACCTTGTGAAATATCTGCCAATAGTCACCCGGGCCAACTCTAATCCTAGAAAGACCCTGCTCAGGGTTCATTATACTCGAGGTAATAAAAATGTAACAAAAGGCTTCTTTAATGGATGTTGGCCGAACTATATAAGTCTCCTCTCTCTCTCTCCCTTAACCCTTTAATTTAACAATACACTTTTAATGTGGGACAAGCTTTAAAACACAAGCCCACTCCATTCCATATCACAATCTACAAGATAGGTTTTAAAAAATTAAATAGCTTTCTTAGTAGAAAGACTAGTGCAGATTATTTTGGATTGGTCATAGTGAGCAATATACAACTTACTAATGTCTATGAACTATAAATTAAAGGAAACAGAACAAAAAATTCAAGAACAGAAAATCAAGCCTAAAAGCAATCAGAGAGAATTGATTATTATAAGACATAGAAATTTTAAAAAAATATAGCCAAGAGCCTTCTAGGCTTCTATCTCAACTAGTACGTCCTAGTATTTTTAATGACGACATTCAAGGTTCAAATTCCTCCTCCCAATTATAACTATTGAATTATCATAAAAGATATTTAATATATATATATATATATATATATATATCACAAGTATTAGGGACACATTAAGCAGCCATAATCAATCCAATACCTCTTTAACCACGACTAAGTCAAATGAAGTTCTAGAGGATGAATTTGATAAATACACCCGAGGGTAATGCTGCATGGAAAAAAAAAATCACACCAAATCTAGAATGGTTCTGGTTAGAAGTATGGGGCATCTGAGAAGTAAACTATCAGTTGAATTAAAATTAAATGATCAAAGATATACCTTATCCAACTCATTCAAAAGCTGAAAACTTGCCATAATCAGTTCTAGGGATTTTCCATGCCCTAATATCTGAAAAACCACTTCGAGCATTTTGCTTCACAACCAAATTCAAAATTTTCAAAAATAAATATAATATTTACTCAGGCTAAGAGAAACATAACACATTTTACTATAAAGAAGTGAAAATTTTCCATTCCAATCCATTGGCATTTATGCAAACAAAGAAAATGATGGCTCAATTTGAAAAAAACAGTAATGAATATGGATTTTTTTTTTTAATATTATTATTTGGTAACACAGTCAATTATAAGGAAAATAAATAAATTCTCTGAGAGAATTACTTGGTTGGAGGAAATCCACTTACTGGAACAATCGAAGCAGCAAAAACAGCTTTCAAAAGAGCAATTCCTATGCATCATCAATCAACAAAATGAACTCTTTTGCCTCTGTTTGGTTGGCTAGAAAATTGTAACCAAAAAAAAAAAAAACTTCAAAAATTCAAATTTAATCATGCTAGGCAGGTTTAGTAGAATTTTCAATAGTCCATTTCCGAGAAACCGAAATGAAAAACAACAGAAAATTGCAATCTAAGCAAACAGAGAATAAGCAAAGACCTTAGAAGTACATATATCGTCATTTTCGTTTTCCCACCAAAAGGTGCATGGACTACCTCAAAAGTACTTGCAAGATGCAAACGAAGGAATTTTTATTAGTACATTTTTTCTCATTAATTGTTCCAAGTGTAGTATATTTCATATATCAAAGTAGGTTATAATATAAGTTTGATCCCACTTTAGCAGTGGAAGAATGTCATTTCGATTATACTTTAGAAGTGGAAGAGTGTTATTACGGTATTACCTTCTTAGAAGAGATACAGGGCAAGAAACAATAGAAAAATCAAGTAGAAAAATGCGTTTGTTAGTATTTTCACTCGAGCGAATTTCGAGTGAGAATTTTTATTTGAAAATTTAATTGTTTCACTTGAGATTCATTCTATATATATTTTTTAAACTCTTATTATTCAAATCTAATTAAAGGACTGTTTTTCTCCTAGAAATGTTAAATCTATTTTGGGAGAGAACTAATTATGATTAATCCGGATAAATTACAAAATGGGACTTCTTGCTTATATAGCAAAGCAAAGCATAACCAAATCACTAAACTGAGTGGTCTGACCGTGGGTGCCACATAACACTATATATTTACAATAATGCCCTCATATCTCAATTTTCAAATTATGAAAAACTTCTCAAACTTATTTTCAATTCTCATCACTCTAATTCATTTTTTTTTAGTTTTTAGTTATAGAAACTCAACTCAAAAACTAAACCAAACAACATACTTTTAAGTGGGTCCTACAATTTTTGAGTTTTGAGCGATGAATACTGAGTTATATAACTCAAAATTCGTCAAACCAAAAGGCCTCTAAGATAGCCATTATTGTGGAAGGAAGTTAGAGGCAATTTTCTGGATAGCAAACCAGCAAGGCCTAAGTCCACAAATTCAGTCCAAAGCCTGTATCTACGGCCCACTATCCGTGAGAATGAACACCTGAAATTGGGTTGAATTGTGCCCACAAAAATTAATTCCTCAAGGCCTGTGGGCTGTGGCTGGAACTCAAACGGAGATTAAATATATATCTTCTTCATTATGTGGACTAGGCCTACACAAGGATAATAAAAGGAGCCATGGATTGGAAAGCAAAAGGGTCAATCCGCATCAAGTTGGGCCCATCCAAAATCTGACAAATGAGCTTGGAGTACTTGTGAGACCATTGGATTCATGTTTGATGCCAAGGTGTAAGCAACCAAAAAAAAAGAAATCATGAAAGCAATTGTACTTCTATTGTGTAACAAAGTTTATGCCCACTTTTGTTAAATGCCACATTTTGTTACATTTAGCAGTTGTACAAAACATATTTGTGAGTTCTTAACTACACAAATAAGAGGGTCCATTTTTTTTTCTTCAACTCATTTCTCCCTCTTTCCTTTATTTCTTGGAGCTAATATCTATCTCCCTCAAATTGTGGGAGCTGTTTTTGCTAATTTTCTGTTACATGAATTCTATGAGCTTGATTTCTTACATGCGCTTCACAATTCGTTTTGATCAAGAGAGAAATATATGGGTTGCCTACAATCAAGATGAGTTTCTAGATATCCTACTCTCTTTACATATTTCTACCTATCTTCATATGATATTGTTTAATACCTTGCTTATGATTGCCTACAAATTTCTTCACATTAATTTGCATATGTTTCATAGTTTAAATTATTTACACATGATGAAATTATTAATCTCATTAATGCATTATTTTGATTGCTTATTATATTATGTTTTTGCTGAAGTGAAACACGTACATAATTGGTAGCGGCCAAAATGACCCATTAGCATGAGTACCGAACTCAACTACCCCAAAAAAAATCCTGGTCTAGCCACTAACCTATTAAAACACAGCGCACCTCAAACAAAGGACAATATTAAAATTCGTGCCTCTAAGCCACTATTCATTGTTCATTTCATTGTTATTTGTTAATCCCCTTTGATCCAACACCAACCAAGCAGTTTGATGAACTTTTGTACTGAAATGGTATTCCTCGTTCTACTTTGGATGAAAACCGTTAGGTCCAAAATCTTTCACCGATTAATTAGATAATTGGATATGTGAAACAATTATGCTGCTTTGACTTCTTCTTTTTTAAGGCATTGGAAATAAGACTGATTGAAAATTAAATCCCTTTAGACTGATAAAGACCGGGTGTATCGGAGTTCCAAGGAGGGGTAGCAGTAGCATACATATATCCTAGCCGGAAATGGAAAAAAGCCTCGTGTAAACTAAAGTGTTGAAAACAATGGAAGAAAGAGACTTTTCAATTGTTGCAAGCTGGACAGGAAAGTGTAAGGAAAGTATTACCTCGAACCCTTGTTGCAAGGTGGAGAGAGATGGAAAATTTTGTGTTCGCAACTTCGCATGGCTTTCTTGAAGCCATTAGAGCATTCACATCAGTTTGGTTATAATTTCTCGTTTATTTTACACTAAAAACCTACTTTTTCTATTTTACATACTTACTTCTCAAAATACTTCACATCAGTTCATCTATTCAACAATATATGTTATTTAAATAATCAATTTTCTCAATTTCTTTTATTATTTCTCTCAACTACCCCTTTATATACTCTCTCTCTCTCTCTCCCCCCCCCCCCCATTTTTTCTGATTTGTTGCTCTCTCTCTATACCCATCTCTCAATCTAGGGCTGATATTGGGTTGGGTTGGGTCGGGTTTACTGTGACTCGAAACCCGACCCGATAGAAATCGGGTTTGACTGCCTGAAACCCGACCCGACTTGAAAAATCGAGTATGTAATCGAGTCGGTTTTCCAAGTCTCAGGTTGGACACTTTTTAACAAAATATATATATTGCTTGCTGTTCATATATTCCTTCACCAATCTCTTCTAAGAAGCACAATTCCATAACAAAACCATTGTTCACATCTTCAAAGAAAACCCAAATCATCCAATATTGTTAAAAAAATCAATAATAAAACAACCTGAATTCATCAACCCAAATCATCCAATATTGTCAAGAAAATCAATAATAAAAACCTGGATTCTAAAAATAAAACAACCTGAATTCATCAACCTTATCATAGGTCTAAAGAAGCAAAAGAAAAACCCAAATCATTACAAAGTATATAAGTTATGGCTCTATCCCCAAGCATAAAAACCCAAATCATTACAAAGTATATAAGTTATGGCTCTATCCCCAAGCATAAAAACCCAAATCATTACAAAGTATAACCCAATTGATGATGCGTTGCTAACCAAACATCACCAAAGGGGCCCTGCCCAATCCTGTGCTTAAGTTTCAATGAGAAAGGATCAATCTATGGATCAGTCTGAGTTGGTGTAGCTTTGACAGTTTTGAGGTGGTCAAGGTCTCCTTCAAAGAGTTCATACACAAAAAAGACTGCTGGATTTGCTGTTCCAATCTGTTCTGTCATTTTTGTTCTTGCAAAAATGAAATGGGTATTAAAGGAGCATGTAACCAATAATATTGGAATCCTTATTAAGCTGTTAGCAGTAGAACCTTGACCCCAACATTTGAGTCCTAAGGCATTATAAAAATAAGAATAAAATAAATCAGAATCAGTAAGGCATAGAGAGGTCAGAATCAATATATGTCACCACAGGGAAATCAGAATTATAATTCACAATATAATCATAGTTACAACCACCATATCCAATGGAAAAATACATATGGTGGAAATTAATAGTGGTCTAGATTTCAATGCCATCATCAAACAAACATTCTTAAGACCAATTCAATTATTGCGGACTTTGAAACCAACTTTCAATAGGCTTCAGTTTCATAATTACAAATTTAATCACCATGAATTTTTTGTTGAACACAGAACATATGGAGAAAACCACAGATGGGGTAAAGCTAAACCATTTCACTAAGCTCTTATTAAAGGCTAAAAACCTACAGCTAATTAAAACCACATCCTAGAATCATATGTTCATAGCTTGTGCTTGCAAAAAGCCTTAAGTATACCACATTGAGATAGTAAGAGCACAAGCATTGTTCTTTTCAAAAACTAGAGAAACAAAATGGAAGGAAAGGAAGAAGATGTGAGGTTGGGAGCGAATAGGTACAGAGAGAGGCAGCCTATTGGAACAACAACTCAAGTAATAAATGCAGAAGCAAAACTCACCAATGTATGTAGGCAGATCAGTCAAGATTTGTAACAGTGCTTGATGGTGAAGGTGATGCTACTGAAGGTAAAGCTAACTTCGCTTCCAAAAAAGCTTCAAAACATTTTAGAACAACAATATATATATATATAAATATATATATATATATATATATTAAATTCCATTTAATACAATAACAAGATATATTAAATACACAAAATATATTAAATTTCAGTTAAAGCACAAGTTAATAAATTTTAAGAACATTACATTTTCCATAATCTTCAAATAGGTTAACATCATCCATGGCTTGTCGAAGCGCAATATGCACTGAAGATTAAAGCCAATTATGAGTACATATGAGAAATTGTACCATCTTAAGGGCAAGTGAACTACAGAATGGGTCTAGTATACGTCCTCCATTACTAAATGTCGACTCAGAAGCCACAGTAGAAATAGGTACAACCAACACATCTCGTGCTAGTCGAGATAGTATACTATACTTATTAGTATTATACTTCCACCAAGCCAGTATATTAAAGGTTTTGTCATTTTTCCCTTCACTATTCTCCATCCAGTATTTTGCAACCTCATCTACACACCCAAGAGGTTGTTTTCCTTGCCTAAAAGCCTTGTATTGAGAGGCAATAAATCTGTCTGGATCATCATCATCATCATCAACATCAACATCAACACCTTTCATCCTTGATATCTCACTCGCACTTTGTATAGACACATATGATGAATGAATTGAATTATAATGCTCATACAAGATTTCCAATACACCTTTCACAAGGTTAGTGATAACCTTAGCAACATTCTCCCCATACAAATTTGATAAACAATAATTCAAATAATCCAACTTCTTTCAAGGATCAAGCACCACAATAACATACAAAAACACATTTCCCTTCTTTGATAAATCCTCCCCGCTCCCCCAATACTTGTTAAACTTCTCTTTCATTGTTTTTGCCATTGAGTACAAAAGATGGTCCTCACTCCTAGAAAATAGATCTATCTTTCTTTTAATCATATATATTTCATAAAAGAAAGCATTTGATGTCACATACAAGGAACCCGAAAACCTCTTTGTGGCATTATAAAAAAGTTTTAAAAACTTAACAAATTTTCTACAAGTCTCCTAATCATCCTCATTTGGAGGTCTCTTATCATAGTCCCCATCCCAAAAGTGTAGAATATAATCAAGATCTTCATGTTCCATCCGCTTGAATGCATGTTCAAACTTTTTAGCATATTCCAACATTTTATAGGTGGAGTTCCATCTAGTGGCCACATCGAAACATAGAATAGCCTTTGACTCTATTTTCACTTTCTCCACACACCTCTTGAAGATTTGTAACCTATTTGGAGAAGCTTTCACATATTTGACCGTATGACACACCCTATCAATCAACTTATTATAATGTTTTAAGCCATTGGTCACAATAAGATTCAAGATGTGAGCATAACACCTCACGTGAATAAATTCATTCCCCAAAACAGTATCTTTCCGCATATTAGTAGCTTCTTTCAAGTAACTAATGGCTACATCATTTGAGGAAGTATTATCCACTGTCAAGGTGAAAATCTCCTCAACATTCCACTTTTCTAAACAAGATTCAACCATTTTTCCAATGGTTTTTCTCTTATGGTTATCAACATTACAAAAGTTCAAAATTCTTTTATGTAGCTTCCAATCGTCATCTATAAAATGACAAGACACATGTGATTACAATTTTGTATTGAAGTCCATGTGTCAGTGGTAAGGCAAAGCCTACGGCCTCTAAAGGCATTTCTCAATTTATCCTTCTCTTCAAAATAAATCCAACTCACATCTTTAGCAATCGTCAAGTGAGATGGGATATTAAACTTAGGTTGGAAGAAATTACAAAACTGACAGGCCACAAACGCGTTGACCCCTTGTGATAATTTAGATTAATTAATTAGCCTAGTTTTTAATTAATCAAATTAACATGCAATACAACGTGGCAGCACAAACAAATCACCGAAACTAAGTTATGCAGCGGAAAATAAATAACACGGTGATTTGTTCACGAATGGGGAAAACCCTAAGGCAAAAACCCCACCGGGTGATTTAAGGTCACCACTCCCGAAACTCCACTATTATCACAACAAGTAGTTACAAGTAAGGAATCCCAGTACCTCACCAACCTACAGTTGAACTCTTACCCCAATACCCAATTGGACTTGTTCTGTAGTGACAATTTCTTCAATGCACGGCTCCCAGTACGTGACTAACCAATGTGATGCGCGGATCCCAGTACGCGGCTTACTCCTTTTGCACGAATCCAAGTACGTGACTCACTCACCAACTTGAGGAAGAAGAATGTTGGCTGCAAAGTTCTTCAAATCATCAGAGATGAACTAGGGCACGAACTTTTCTCACAAATCACAATTTGCATGAATAGAGAAGAAGCAACTTGTGTCTTGTGATTTCTGCTTGTTGCTATTTGTGACGGCCCTTAAAATAATCCTTTTATATGTCTAGGGTTAGGAGAAAAGAAGTCCCAAAGACACACACACGGATTGGACTTGAAACAGACTTGGAATTCTGTTTTCTTTAATTCTCGACAGATAGAGGTGTCGAGAGGTGTCGAGACAGCTGTCGAGGCTCGGGCAAAACAGCTTCTTTAAATCTCGATAGATGTATCTGTCGAGGTAGGTGTCGAGATTTAAAAACCAGCACTTCCTTGCTTGTATTTTACAGACTTTGACGGCTTCAACACTTAATCTTGAACCACTGTTTCTTGAAGTGTTTAACCCATCCTAGTTCTACCCAATTACAAGTAAAGTGCGTTTTGTCTAAGGATAAGCCAATTACATAAAATAGCGACATATGTTCACAAGCTTGAACAACTACATATGTCCTAACAAAAACCTTCTAAATCCTTGATTCTCTGCAAACCTAAATGGAAGCTCATCCAATATGATCATCTCAACAAGAACTTTTCTACCCACAACATTTGTAAAAGTCTTAGGCATTAGATTTCCCTCCTCTACATTCTTGGATAATGGGTCTTGTCCATCATGCAGTTCATTAAAAAGATATTCAGGACAAATGGGTGTTTGGTTTTTTAAATTACATGTCCCATAAATTTTGCTATCAGCCATGTACTCCTTGCTACAATATATACATCTTGCCTTAGTTCTACCTTCCTCATCTATAAACTTCTCATAGTGGTCCCAAACTGTTGATGGTGATTTTCTCTTATTAGGATTACAAGAAGATATCACCTGCGGTGGACGAGGAGGTCTCATAGTTGGTCTTGTAGTGGTAACATCAGATTGTGTAGGCTCCATTGAATCCATGACCTATTACCACACAAAACAAATCAATCATTAAAAATTATTGAATCCAAAGACTCAATATAACTATATGCTTGTTCATGATCTGAGCTAGGTAGGCATCAAACAAAGACAATAAAAAAAATGAAAAAAAAAATAGTATTGGGGTCTTGTTATTTCAATTTACCTTAAAATTATAGATTTAAGGGATAGCAATTTGAAACCATCCAAGTTACAATAATCCAGGACATGAATTATTTGGTTTAAGAAACTAAAGCAAACAGAACACTTAAAAATCCAACCTTTTCACTCATTTTTTCATCTGCACACTTCTTGTTCTTTTTTCTCACTAACCAAACAACATACAAAAACCTCCCATTGATTATAAACATATATACACCAAAAATTAGATAATGATTCCTATATATAAAAGAGGTACAATCTAAAAATTGAACACAAAGTGATTGTGATATAAGCTTGAAACTACATAAAAAATACACGAACCCAATAGAGAAATAGAGTAAATCTTTCAAAGATTTTGTGGCAGAGAGGTCTTTTACCTAATTGAGATCCAACATTTCTACAATCTGTTTTGTTATATATAATCTCGCAACAAGATCCCAAATGAAAAAAAAAAAAAAAAAAAAAAAAAAAAAAAAAAAAAACTATAATAATGCATAGAAAAATAGACACTAACAACACAAACCCATTAGTTCTTGTTTGCATGCTGAGAAAAATAACACAATAAAACAACATAGCATCACAGAAAACACAAAACCCCACCAACCCATCAAATCCAAAGTAGTTCTTTTTCATCAATATGAAAAGTGTTGTTCCTAAAAGATGTAAAATCTCATTTGCAATCCACACAACAATTTCATAAACAAAGTATAGAAACATCAAACTATAGATCAATCTTCAATATCAGCAAAAATAAAGAATATCCATTTCATATAATCAAACACAAAACCAAAATGTTGAAACCAAATTGCTTTCCTCTCTGAGATAAATAAACCAATGAAAAAAAAAACTCCCAAAATCAGAGACTAAGACAAGGAAATTAAGAAGAAAAAAAAAAAAAAAAACCCCCCACAAAGAGAAGGGTGAGTGGATGACTTACATTGTTACACATGTAGAGAGAACTTAGTGAGAGAGGTAGAGGAGCAAGAAATGGGTCCTTAAAAAACCTAGAAAAAAAAGTCGAAATTGGTCCTTAAAAAAACGATTCAAGCCAAACCCACATCACAAAACACAAGAAAATCAAACCCAAACAAAATGACTTACACAGATATAAAGCTTGTTCACCCTTCTTTCTTAAACTAAGCTTGAATGATTTATGCTTGTTCACCCACAGGATGTTAAGGGAGGTGGAGAGATAGAGCAAAAGACCAAACAATGTTCACCCTTCTTTCTTAAACTAAGCTTGTTCGAGGAATAAAGAGAGAGCTGAGGGAGGCGAAGAGTTGAGGGAAGTGGAAAAAGTAGGGTTTTTTAAAAAAAAAAAAAAATTGGGTTCAGAAGTAGGATATACATATGACTAGACGTCGAGCTAAACCTGAAAATTAAGATTGAAACCTGACCTGAATATTCTCAGACTCGCCCAAAACCTGTCGGGTCGGGTCGGTCGGGTTTTCAAGTGGGTCGGGTCCACTGCTCAGTCCTATCTATACCCATTTTTGAACACACCCTCTCAGTCAAATCTCCCTAGCTCCAATCAGGCAAGACCCATCTCGGTCAGATCTCCCTTGCTCCAATCAGGCAAAACACACGAGCTCCGATCAAGCAAGACCCACAAGCACTGATTGTTCTAGTTAAGTACCGATTTGTCTCTTTGTTGGTTTGCCCGTGTGGGTTTGTTTGTGTATGGGTGTATTTGTGTATCTCTGTGTTGATTTGTCTGTGTGGATGTGTTTGTGTGTTGATGTGTTTGTGTGCATCTGAGGAAAAAGAAGATGAGGAGAGGAGAAGTCACTGAGTTTGTTGTGCACGGAGAAGAGAGAAACAAAAAAGGTGCGAACGTGAAATTAATAAAATAATAAATGGACGAGCTACAGTAACTGTGTAAATATACATGGTTATTGTAACTAGTGTATAAATATACACATTTTTACACACTTCTAGAAGCACTGATGTAGAGCATTTTTGAAACAAAATATGTAAAAGTGGTGCCTTTTTTTATTATACAAAATTTTGCATCTACTGATGTGGGTGCTCCTATTGATGCTATTAAGTCACTACTCACTGTTGAATATTGACAAAGGATTACATTCAATTATTGTATTGAGGGGTTGATCTAAACGGAAAACAAATAATGAAGAAAAAAAGTGCAAGAGTTCCATGCTTTTCCTAAAGAGGACATATATTTTCCAAAATGTTCACGATTCCAAAGATGTAAATAAGCATTTTTCAAGGTAAATTTTTGCATTAACAAAAATGTGCACATGAGGATGAGACATTCAAATGAAAAACCAGAAAGACAAGCAGAAAACACATGGTTTACAATATAAAATAATATATAAGGGGCATAATGATTGTGGGTTGGTTTCTATTTTGTTGAGAAGTGATATATGACAAGACGAAGTAGTAGTAGGTGGCCAACTACTACACTTTAGTACCACTCCCATGGGAGTGGTATTAAAGAGTAGCCATCATTTTATGAAGGGAATAGGTTTCCACTCTCCCTTATCCTTTTACTTTATATCTAGACTCATTGAAGAAGAAAAAAGAAAAAGACAAAAACAAACATACATATACGCAAATTGTAGAAGAACATACAAAATTGGTTCCCTAGAGTAACTACTAGAAGTCTTACCATGGTTGAAAGTGAATGATACTGAATATGATGCAAGCTTAAGATAACAAGAAATAATCCTTCAACTAATCTCATGTTTATCATTTAACCATTTAAGCTTCTTTGTTAATTTGTTACTATAATCATACTTCACAAGTTTTAAAAAATAAAAAACTTTAAGACCTCTGTTGTTTGCATGAACTAGCTATAGAACCGGGAAAAAAAAATAGTACAAGGAAAAATCAGGAGAGAACTGGAGAAGGGTTTTTTCAAAATTAATTATTTTGAAAGAGGTTTTTTTTTTTTTTTTTTTTTTTTTTTTTTTTTTTTTTGGTGCATAAGAGATATACTTCCATGTCCAAAACAAAATTGACAAGGAACTAACTAATTATATATGTTAAGTGGTTTTAGCCTTTTAGGACTATCATACTTTTTTTCATAGTTTTCTTTTTCATAGTTCTGGCATGGTATATTATGATCAACTATTTATCATTTTTATATAAACTTACTATTTTTTTTCTTCACCACTAATAATTATTTACATTGTGGGGGCAGAAGTATCAAAGCACGTATTTGGGCCTTGAACTTGATCCGAGAGCATCAACTCGTCCGAGGATTGTAAGGCGACAACAAGGACACCAACTTTAAAAGCTCATAAGCCCACTGTTGGGTTAGAGGCTATTTAGTTTAGTTTGAGGAGGGATGCCTCCTCAACCAACCAAGACAAGGGTCATAAGATACACCATGATGCCTAGGAAGGAACCCGTAAAACTCAACAAGAAATGTTACACTCCAGAGGAATGCAAGAAGGGAGAATAAGTGGGAAGTGCCTTGCAGAAAGCTGCTACCACCGCATTAAAAACTTCACACCTACCCCTCTAGCCACATCAATGAAGTTATATTTGAGATGATGGTGATTAGCCTTACAGCCACTGGGGGAAGATTTTAAGAGAGTGGTAGATGGGTAAGACATCTGCATTGATGACTCCATCAATGAAAACACAAAGAAGAAGAATATAAATAGAGAAGGAGAGAACATTGCAAGGGGAGATCATTTGTAAACTTTTCTAAAAAGGAATAAGAGAAACTGATACAGAAAGTCCTCAGATCACGTCTGAGGAGAGCTTGTGCTGCATTGAAGTTTCTTTGCTTGCAAATCGTGGACCTAGCCCAACGTCTCTGCTTTCTATCGTCCAAAGCAACCTAGGTTTCAAGCCCACCATCTACAAATTTTATTGTTTTAAGCCTTTTGGGCCTGTTCCGACACGCATTTGAGTCCAGACTCGAATTGTGTCCTTACAATTTACATTAGAATTGTGACTTAAAAGTTGTCTCCTTAAATTTTCTCATATGTTAGTACTTGCTAAATTAAATAATTGAAGTTCTTTTGTTTTTTTTTTTTAACAAGTTGTATGTAATACAGTTTGTGAACAAATATTTGACTTAATAATTGAGAGAAAGTTTATAGGCACAAAAAAATTGACATCAATTGATGCAATAGATTATTAGTGATACGTAAAAAGATGTGATGTATTCAAATAGTCAAATGAAAACCAATAAAAATTTATTAACTCAAAAATGTTGTCAAATTTACTTTTTATGTTCTGCAAAATGTTGTCAAATTTGATGTTTAGAATAGCAATAGCATTGCTCGATAATTAATTATTGTACTATGAACCAAAAAGATAATGAATTATTATTGTACCATATAGTAACCAATTACCATGGAGTTCAATGTGTGGCTGTAATTAAGAATTGAGATACGTTGCCAGGTTTGACAGCAGCTCATCACATGTGGATGGCCACATAAACATAATAAAAGGTACGAGATTTCAAATTCTTTCCATTTTTTAATGCCTCCAGACCACTTGATGAGCTTTTGATTTTTCCTTGGCGACGCCAAGAAAGTTCAACATTGTCATAAATATAATATAATGAGCGTCACTGTCATAACCAATTGATACTTATTTATTTTTCCATGTATACTTTTTTTCCTCAAAATTTTGTATATAAAGGATCGATTAATATTATAATAAATTCATTATTAATTTTTATTTTTTTTGATGTTTCATTAATTAATTTCGCTAATATTCTTTTTGATATCTCCTCATTGTACTTATTAAAGAATTATATAAAAATCACCATATATCAATAATTTGTAAATTAATAGCGAATTGAATTATTTTCCCAACATCAACACAATTAACCTGCAATTTCTCCTTACAGATGTGCTGCTTCTAATTGTTGACTCTTTTGATTTGAAGAAAGATTTTGGGAGTCAATCAATTTTAAAAATCAAAAGAAATTAATTTGAGCCCTAGCTCGTCCTTTCACCCTTTTGTTTTCTATTCAAACAAAGTACAAACACATCACACATTTGTCTCGTAATGGTGACACCATATACCACAGCTTGTGTGATGAGTAGTCCAGATTAACCCACGTGTTGCAATCTAGGATCAACCTTCATCAACTATTATTTATTTTGTTTTTTTTCGAGCGTTTAGAACTTTTTAAGCACTTTGGGCAAAAATAGTCATATACTACTATTTTTTTAAATTATTATTATTTTACTACTGTGTAAAAAAAATTTAGCAATATACCATATGAAACTCGGGTTTAAAAAAATTGAGTAGCATCAAAATGCCACACGTTGAACATGAATTCTCAGCCATTAAAACAGGAAAATAACGTTGAACATTGGTTTGATGTGTCCATCGTATTCATAGAGGTACAATATTTTCATGACTTTATTCAGCAAAAAAACAAAAAAAAATTCATTACTTTATGCATGTAGGGGTCCTCTTCTGAAAGGGTTGTGTCAGAAGGACTCATGTCTATGTGGGTTGAAAAGTCCCATTTCTCTTTTCTTTTTCTTTTTTTCTTTTTTTGTCAGGTCACGTGAGAAAGGTAGCGACAGTGTTTTTTAACAGAGGCAAAAAGGTTCCTAATACTCTAAAAACATCATAAAAATATTATAAAAATATTATATTCTTATTATATATCATAATAATTTCCTCAAAATTAGTAAAATATTCGATAAGGAAACTAGTATAAAATTAGTTGGCACAGCTATCTAGGTATGTTGAGCTCATGAAGTGCTAAAAAAAAAGAAAACAAAGTTTTTAGCTTATCGATTCGTTTGTACTCACATTAATGAACTTTACTACAGCCGATGAATCTTTTCAGGATGTAATAGTTAACTAATAAGGGCAGAGACAGATATGATTTTGGGATTTGTCAGATGGATTAAATGACTCGTGAAGTTTATTTGTTTATTACTTTATAAAGCCAACAATAATAACAACAACAGCATGCTTTATACTTTATAAAGCCGGGGTGAGAGAGAGTGTGTTGTTTCAATTGAGCTTGATACCTTTGACACTCTTCTCTTGAGCAAAATCGTCTGTCACAGGGAAAACTAAGAGATGGGTAGGGAAGAGAAGAAAGGTAGTCTTCAACCATTACTAATTCCAATAGCTGCAGAAAAGGTGTAGAGTCGTGTGGAAAGGAATTCCACATAGATGAGATTGTGGGGGAGGTGAAGAAGCAGCTGTGTTTAGTAGGGCCATTAGTTTCAGTTAATCTGCTGGTAAATAGTTTACATGTGATTTCGGTTATGTATGTGGGTCATCTTGGAGAGCTAGCACTTTCTGGTGCTTCCATGGCCACTTCCTTTGCTTCAGTCCCTGGTTTCAGCTTGTTGGTACGTATCAAATATTATCTCAGTACTCTTTTATCTTTTTAAGTTTTGAGTGATGAAATTTTAGCTCGTTTGGCAGATCAGCTTTTAAGCTTTTTTTTTTTTTTTTTTTTGGAGTGGAGAAAAGTTTAGACTTTTGAGCTGTGAAGACTATTATATGTTTTGCCAATCCATCTCACTGTTACAACAAACAATGACACAGAGCTCAGTCCCAAATTTAATGAAAAAAAAAAAAAAGCACAAACAAAAGGGGCGTTCCGAGAATCGAACTCGGGACCTCTTGCACCCAAAGCAAGAATCATACCACTAGACCAAACGCCCTCAGACATGCGTAATGTTACTTTGATAAGTAAAGAACGTCTATTTTGGAATTGGTGTTTTGGAATTGGTCAATCCAAATCTTATATGAAACAAGAAAGATGTGTAACATGTATCAGTTAAACTAGTTCGTTCCATCTTTTAATTAACTTTTTTTTACCGCACATCAATCACTCACCACCAGCTGTTCTACTTCTACCCTTGGGTTTGAGACAATGAAACTTCAGCCATTTACTCTAGCTCTTCAAGATCTAATCTAGTTTCATTATTGAAAAAGGGTAGAGCTTGACACAACTTTATTAATTTAATATCTAAGACACCAGATTCTTTCAAATCTTGTTGTAAGGATATAATTTCCTTTTTTGCTTGATCTATACTTGTTAGATATATGTGTCTTTAGTATTGGCAAACTGTTTCGAATTATAACCATCACTCAAGTCAAATTATAAGTCTTGTAGTTTCTAAGTAATATACTTGAAGATCAAGACAGATTCATGAACAACTCAAGGAAACTGTAATTTCTGCTAGCTCAATAACATGTTAGAAATCAATCACCGCCTCTCTCTCTTTCTCTAGAAAATTCTCTTGCATTCCAGAAATTTCTTTACGATGCTCTTTTCGGATTTCTCTATGAAATATCTCTAGAGACTTCTATGCAGAAGTAAAACTCAGTTACAAATTGTTGTAAGGGTCTGGTTAACGTGTGTCATAAGCTATCCAATTTTAAAAACATTTTATTGAAATTGAAAAAATTGTCAATACTTTTTCAATTCTCTAGAAAATTTTTTCTAAAAATGATTAATTATTGTATGCCCTTAAAGCACACATTAACAAAATCCTTGTTGTAATAATCTAGAGGTTGTCATGGGCTAGATATTAAAATAATACTCCTTCTGTCTCACTTTATTTGTTCTGTTTGAAAAGTTAAATTTTTTAAGGGAACATCATTTATTGTCTTGTCTACCTTATAAAAATGTATAAGCTTACAAAACTATCCTTAAATAAATTTATCAAATTTTTTTTTAAAAAAGTTATTCTTAATGAGGCAACTAAAAAGTGCCCCAATTAGATTTATTTTTTAAAATATTAGTTAGTTTTCTTTTCAAATAGCTTTGAAAATAAAGTAGGGGTATCATAGAAACATTAGTAAACTAATAACTTTTATTTTTAAAAACAGGACAATATTTTAGGACACCTCAAAATGGAATAGAGAACAAATAAAGTGAGATGGAGGGAGTAATAAAATAAAGCCTAGAACTACTAGAACTCTATTGTGGCAGAAATGAGATGAAGCTAGAAGCTTCAATGTTGGTTACTTAACCGACCTCATGCTTGTATAAATAGGAACCTTTGGTTCCCGCTTTGTGATATGAGCTGTAAGAGACTGTGAAGTAGAGTGTGAGACGTGTGGAATAAGGTGAAGTAGTGTGTGACGTGAAGTGCAGCAGGTGAAGTGAAGAAAATAATGTCAAGGGTTAGTAGCTAGGTGTCTCGGGGTAAGGTGTTAAGCGTGTGTGATTGTAACAGTGTCGTGTGTGTATTGATGCAATATTAGTGCGTGTTGTAATTCAAAGAGTCCATTTTTAAATAAAAGCTCTTTGTTATTCTTTTGTTTAACAATTTAGTGTCAGAGCTTCCGCTAACTCAACATAACACTTAACTGATTGAGCTCACTTAATTGTTTACTGCAACCTCGATAGTAGTTGACTGATTGAGCCTCGGGGATATAGAATTCTTGATTCAAGCCCATGATCAACTTAAGGCTTGGGATATATATATATATATATATATATATATGCACGGTTAATTCCATCAAAAACAAGTTTTAGGGAGAAAGTGTTGCGTTAATATATACCTAAGCTTCTATGACAAGCATGTCTCTCCCTCGCCATCAAAGCCGAAGAATTGTTGATCAACTTTGAAGTTGCTGCAACATCTACGTAGACATCATGCTGTGGGAATCTTAAATTTGATACTTTAGGTTGCGGACTAGATTGTTCATGTGAAGAGATCCATAGTGAAAGAGTTTTAACTGAGTTGAAGCTGCGTGGGTCACGAGAGTAAGCTCTACTGATGGTAGCAAACTAGAGTAGGATTAATTATGTTTGTACAACTTCAATTTCACTGGTGGATTGTTTCATTGAGGATTAGCATTAAACCTGGAGGGTTTTTCCCATCAAGGTTTCCCTTCGTAACCATATTGAATCATTGATGTGTAGTTTACTTTTCCACATTTAATTTTAGCAATATTGTGTATGTGAAAGATTAACCAAATCTGAATATCAAAAGCATAATTGATCAACTAATTGGTTTGGCTTTATTTACAAATCTGCCAATCGGAGTCTAATTTGGTTAATATAATGATATTAGTTTGTGTTTGGTTGAACAGATTGGAATGGGAAGCGCATTAGACACATTCTGTGGTCAGTCCTATGGTGCAAAACAGTATAGAATGCTTGGTATACACATGCAGAGAGCCATGATTGTTCTTCTACTGGCCTGCATTCCCCTTGCACTTATATGGGCCAATACTGGCCAAATTCTTGTATTCTTGGGACAAGATCCAGAAATTTCAGCTGAAGCTGGACTTTATGCTCGCTTCCTAATACCCTGCATTTTTGGTTATGCGCTCCTTCAATGTCATATCAGATTCTTACAAGCTCAAAATAACGTACTTCCAATGATGGTTAGCACAGCGATTACAACATTATCACACTTACTCATTTGTTGGATTCTTGTATTTAAGTCTGGCCTTGGAAATAAAGGTGCTGCTTTGGCAAATGGCATATCTTATTGGATGAATGCATTGTTATTGATGGCTTATGTTCGAATATCTCCTTCGTGTAAGAGCACATGGACTGGATTTTCAAAGGAGGCCTTTCATGGGATTACCGAGTTTCTAAAACTGTCAATTCCCTCAGCTATAATGCTTAGGTAAGTTTCTGATTATAACTCTTAAGTCTCTTACAGTACTTATAAGCACACCTTCCCAATATTACATTTTGTGGAACAGCTTGGAAATCTGGTCTTTTGAAATGATGGTTCTTCTATCTGGTCTTCTCCCTAATCCAAAGCTTGAAACATCGGTGCTGTCAATCAGGTTTGTACTTAAACTGATTCTAAGAGCATTGCATGCTAATAAAAAGTGTTTGCAAATATATTTTCACAATTTACTAACCAGCTGTGGTGTTTTTCAGCCTTAACACATGTTCAATGATTTATATGATACCCCTGGGGCTGAGTAGTACAACAAGGTCAATCTGAGCTCAACTAGAATGCTGCCTTACCTCAATCTGCATCTTTCTGTACCAATATATCTTTCTTTTTTTCTTTTCTCTTTTTTTTTTTTTTTTTTTTCTGTTAGTTCAGCATAAGAGTTTCAAATGAGCTGGGCTCTGGGAGACCCCAAGCAGCTCGCCTAGCAGTTCGTGTTGCTCTATCCTTGGTTGCTACAGAGGGCATTCTAGTTGGAACAGCCCTGATAGTGGGTCGTAATGTTTGGGGTTACTGTTACAGCCAGGTAGAAGAAGTTGTAAGATATGTGGGAGAAATCTTACTCTTGGTCGCAATATCCCACTTTTTCGATGGTCTTCAATCTGTGCTTTCAGGTCTGCATTAATCTTTTGTTTCTATACTTTGCAATCACTCCAAACATTTAAATGAATTTCATGCATTCGTTGGTGCTACATTTTTTTTTTTTTTTTGCTGAATATTTGTGCAACACCTTGGGATTAACACATTTATAACTAGATAGAATTTGTACATTTGCATCCAAATACTAAATATAGGCTCCCATACTAAGGTACTAAAAGTAGATCCACCAATGCATAGTCATAGCTGAAGTACAGGGTATATAGCTAAATACAAGACATCCATTGAAAATTTGAAATAGTTTTTTCAAATGTATTCTCTTGCTCTAAAATCCTATTTCTGTTTACTTAGTCATACAGCTAAGCTGACACTTAGACCATTATTAGGAGAAAATTAATGTTAACGCGACTGATTTTTCCTCTAGTTATGATTTGATTGAAAATTTCAGGCGCTGCTAGAGGATGTGGATGGCAAAAGATTGGGGCCTTTGTTAATCTAGGAGCTTATTATCTTGCGGGAATTCCCGTAGCTATATTGTTAGCTTTTGTCTTCCATATTGGTGGAAAGGTGACTTCATATCTTTCCATTTCTTTGCCTCTTCCTATATTCGGTTAATCTTTACACGTTCCTTCGCTGACAAAAAAAGGGAGAAACATTAAGTGATGAATGTGTATTTTGAATCTAATCCACAGGGACTCTGGATGGGAATTATAGTGGCACTGATCATGCAAGCATTAGGTCTTGGGATAATTACTCTATGCACCAACTGGGAGAATGAAGTAATGTACTTTGACATAACAAGTTACATATATCGTGATCTGTCAATTTCATCTGATGGTTCATTTTCTTTGTGTTATAGGTGAAGAAAGCTGTTGAGAGGGTAAAAAATAGTTCTAGAGATGCATTACCATAAACTCTCACCAAAGACAATAGAAAATGGTTGCAGACACAAATTAGAAGATAATAAAGGAGTTTCATATGCTGGAAAACTTTCAAATTCCAGTATTTGGAAGAACATTATGCCAAGTTAGAAACTTCAAGCAAAAGTACACAAGACTGATGTGGCTTTGTTATGTCCATTTTGTAACTCTATCTGAAGAAATTAATGCCAATTTAGTGATATAGAGTGCCACACTTTAACAAAGCATAAACCTTAAATAGCTGAACTACCTCAAATCAAAAGTACTTGCAAGAAGCAAGAGGAGGAATTTATTCACTCCATTCTTTCTCATCAATTGTTCCAAGTAGTTTGGTGGGTTAGGCCCTTAACGTGGTGAACTTTTGTACTGAAATGGTATTTTAAATTGAAACATGATGAAATGTATTGTGATGAAGTTGATTGTTGCAACAATGGTTGTGGGGGAGACTGCACGGCATGATGTGGTAACAGGTGATTGGTCATAATTATGTAGCGGATCAGAGGTAGAACATATGTTAATGGAGAGAAGGGGTTGTTTCATGCATAGGGATGATATGGATGAATTGGTTAGGTTGCTGAGAAGAATTATATGATAATCCAATGGTTTGCATCAATCAAAGATTACAAAGTTTATTTTTGAAACAAAATGTCACCCAAATCGCATTTGACTAATGAAGAGACTATAATTAAAGGGTCTAATGAACTAGTCTAGCCATTAATATGTGGAGTTGTTACCACTACTCACCCCTATAGGCCCTTCGTGGGACAAGTAGCCATATTGCGAAGATTGGTAATGTGTCAGGATAGCATCTTTATCCTTTTGTAGGTATTGAAAATTTATTAGTCAAGACTTATGAATCTTGTGAGTGTGTGACTCAAGTTCATAGACTAACAAAAATTAGATAATATAAAAGAAAGTGATATCATTAATTCTTTAAAAAAAATTTCGCATAACGAATGAGATAGCATCAATATATTAAGATATCAACTTGGAGTGAATGTCTTGTTTTGAGAACCATCATTAAATAAATTATACTGTATCAAATAGGTATATAGCTATTGTAATAAAATTTTAGAAATCAGCTATTATAGTTATTTTTTATTCAAGATAAAAATTCTACTCTAAGTAGCTCAACTAGTAAAGATTCTTATGGTTGAATAAGAGATCTGATGATAAAGAGCTATCATTAGAAGCGGACCTAATAAGTTAAAACTATAAAAATTAAATTAAAAAAAAAAAACAAAAAAAACAAAAGTTCATTGTGATATATATCATCATCTGTTAATTTCATCTCATTGTGATGGTTCATTTTTCTTTCTTTTGTAGGTGAACAAAGCTTCTGAGAGAGTACATAACGGTCCTGGAGATGCATTATCATAAAGCTTCATCAAAAGCAAATAGAAATTGACTGTAGGTTTCATACTGAAAACCTTACAAATTTCAGTGTTTTGAAGAACATTTTTCCCAATTTTACTCAAAATTTGCAAAATATAACAAGTGTCAAAATTTGCACAATTTTCCTCCAAAACTGCCCACATCAGTGGGTGTAAAAATGTGTAGCTGTGCATAACAATAATTTATTGTTTTTTTCTCTCTCACCATTCAAGTTCCTCTTTTTCCCAATAGAGACAGCAAAGAACCTAGCAGAGAAGAAGAAGACAAACCTCCAACCATCAACCCAGCACCACCCAACAATCAAGCCAAACAAAAATCAACACAAACCCACATGATTTGTCGCACAAACCTAAACTAAAATCAGCACAAACCCATAAACCCCCTAAATCTGCCGCCGGCTTTCCCTTACTGCCACCGCCGAATTTCCTAAGCTGCCACCGCCAAATCCTCTGCTGTGTGTGAGTGTTGAGTTTGAGATATGAGAGAGGAAGAGAATTCATGGGAGTCTCATTGTAGCAGATGCATTACTCTAAGAGAGGAAGAAATATGGTACAACGAACCAGAGGAAGAAGAATTGAGAGAAAGACGGCGAAAATGGGGAATTAACATTATTTTTTAAACAATATAATTAGTAGGCAAGGATTTCAAACTATATTTTTTACTAACATCTTGAGTCTAAGAGACTCGATTTTGAGCCTAGAAATCGAGTGTTTGAGACTCAATTTCCATGTCTGATTACGTCTGATGTGGCATTTTTTTCACGTGGCGTCTACTTGAAAATCGAGTCTATAAGACTCGATTTAAATCTCCACTTTGCTTTTCCCTTCTTTTTATTTCTCTGTGCATCTGTTCTTCCTTATTCCTTTGTGCATCTGTTCTCCATGTCTTTCTCCTCACTGCCTCTCCATCTGCTTCTTTCTTCCTCTATGCTGATCTGCACAAGCCCAGCCGCCACAGATTGATCGCTGCCGACCCAGGCAACCCGACCTAGCGACCCAGGCCGTGCGTCCCAGGGCACGACCCAGGTCGCGTGACCCAGGTGCGCGACCCAGGCATCAACCCAATGATGGTATTTCATTGTGCTGGGATGTCTGTGTTTCTGGGCTTGTACACAACCTAGGCATCAACTCGGCAATGGGATTTTTTTTTGGAATTTCATTGTGCTGGGATTTCTGTGTTTCTTGGCTTGTACATGAGAGAGTTGAGACTTGAAATTTTTTTGGTTTATAAATTGAGTCTCTAAGACTAGATTTTCAGGTAGACGCCATGCGGACAAAACACCACATCAGACGTGATTAGAACATGGAAATCAAGTCTTTGAAACTCGATTTTGGCCCCTAAAATCGAGTCTCTTAGACTCGAGATGCTAGTAAAAAATATAGTTTGTAAACAGTGCCTACTAATTATAATGTTTGAAAAATATTGTTAATTTTCTATTTTGGCCTAGAGAGAGAAACGGTTGAGATATAATAGGGACATTAATTTAAAAAAAAAAATGTATTAATTAAAGATAGAGATATTGATAAAATAATAATAATAAAAAGTATTATTTAAATAAATTAAAGTGAATAATAATATAATAGATAATGACGTGGGTGTTAAAAAAAAAAGGCGCGTAAAATAGAAAAAGTACATCTTACTATAAAATAGAATGATCTGAGTTGAATCATTGGTTCCTTCTAGAGCAAGAAATTATGGAAGAATTATTGTAGATGTTAACGCTACTCACACCTCGCTCAACTCTCTATCTCAACTCTCACTTCTTCCAAGATTCATCATCCTCTCACCGCCGCCACCAGCTACCGAAGCTCAACTCTCATCCTTTTTTTTTTCTCCTTTCTTCTTGCACTCCTCACTAGCCTATTCCCCTAACCCACGCCACCGACCCATCTCGCCCTAGCCACCAACCCAAGCCCCAAGTCCCAAGCTGACCCACGCTGATCCATGCCTCTCTTCTTTGTTTGGGTACCGATTGAGAGATGTATCACACATAAAATATCTAAAATTTTGAAATCTTATAGACTTAATAGTCTATTCAAGTCTCCTTCTCTTGCTTTTGTCAAGAGAGTCGATACTCGTTAGGTAAAAGTATTATCGAAAGAGCTTGGTGTTGCTGAAAGTGGAGGGTGTGAGATCTATGGAGAACTACTTGAACAAGAACTTTGGGAATGTGAAAGGCAAGAATTCGCCAAAGGAGGTGCTTCAATTTAACCCTAAAGGGATATTCCAATTCAATCCTATTCGACGCCCCATTCAGGTTCTAACACTTGCTACTAAGGCTATTCGACGCCCCATTCAGGTTCTAACACTTGCTGCTAAGGTTGCTGCTAAGGCTATTTGACCCTTCATTTAGGTTCTAACACTTGCTGCTGAGGCTATTCGACCCTCCATTCAGGTTTTAACACTTGCTGCATTTCATTTCTAGTTCATTAATCAAAAAGTTTTTGGTAGAAAATTTTGGTTTGATTTATTGTGTTTTTTCTTATTATAGATGGTTAATAAAGAAGTGCATATCAAATAACTACATCAATGCCTCTTAGTTCTGCCTCTTATTACAATAAATGACTCCAGTGATTTTCTTTTTTGACATGCCAAATTGCCAATAGCTTTACATTTTAAGTAGTTTATCTACTTATTTCCCCTCTTTCCAAGGGTGGAAATTTTATTGACATAGAAGTTCTAGTGCCCATGATACTTTCACAATAAATCCTAAGTGGTAATGGTTGTAAGTTGAACACACAATTGAAATTGTTTTTTTGCCACCAATAATAATTAGTAATAACTTGCCTTTTAGGATTTGTTGTGAAAGTGTCATGAAAGTTTTTTGGACATAGCATTTCTCTTTGTTGATTTTCATAATAGAAATGGATTTCAAATAGACATCCTTATGTAAGATTGAGTGTAACTGGTCCAAAGGGGTTCCAAGGAAGGTGTATCAGCCAGCTTCTACTTAGGTTGATAACATAGGTTGACCAACATCCTCTTAGATTGACAATATATGATGGGTTACATTTGCTTAGGTTCAACAAGGGTAGGTCAATTGATATTCGCTTAGGTCGAAAACGAAGTTGGACTAATCGTTCATTACCTCCCATTTGGTGGTGTGTGATTTATCTTTTACTAGTCTTTTATCTCATTACTCTATTTTTCCCACATTTTTCATATTAACTGCTCATATTTGTAACAAGATATTGTTAGGACATGATCACAAAATCTTCAAGTGGACTATTACTGTGATTGAAATGTATGATAACTCTTAAAGAATTATCTATATGTATTAGAAGTTTAAACTTTATTTTAAGAGTCATGAGTATTATTGTTTATGTTTTATCTTAGGAGTCCAAATTATTTTGTTATTTGGAGCTTAATGAATTATTATATGTTTGGATATATGAATAAATTTTGGATATTATGAAACTTCATATTGTAGTTCTATTATAGACATTTTGACTTGAGATTGGATTTCTATATTTAAAATTCTATGGTGTGATATCTATGATTTTAAAAATTGTCATGGTCAAATAACTGCTTTTGTCCATGATTCTTAGTTCTTGGGGTTTTTATTGGATCAAATTTGGTGTCAGTTCCCGAATCAACTGGCTGGTCTAGTCCGGTTTTTAAAGTTATGGTGATATCTACAATGGAAAGTTCCTAAGCCTCCACATAAGTTAATTCAAATAATATAATGGTCAATGTTTGAAAAAAAGAAAAGAAAAAGTTGGGTACTTTTGTTGGATTTAAACTTTTGGGTTGTTACATCTACAATGGAGAGTGTCTAAGCCTCTACATAGGTAAATTTGAATGGTATAATGGTCCATGTTTGGGGGTATAAAAAATTTGGGTACTTTTGTTGGGGAGAGGCTTAGGTCTAGTGTTTCCTATGCATGAGACCCGATGAGATGCTACAGCAGGACAATTTTTGAACAATGACAGCATCCTATCGGGTTCAATGCATAGAACACTAGACCCAAATTGAATCCCTTTTGTTGGCCTTCTCAACAAAACTATAAATTATTAATAAATAGGTAAAGCCATAAGTATGAAAAGACTCTCCTCTATATATATATATATATATATATATATCACCTCAAACAAAAATTTTGATAAGTTTTACCAAACGCTTAGATTTTTCAAATATACTTTTTTGACAATTTTTACCCAAGGCTTTGCTTAAAAAAAAAAAATCAATTTGAGCTTTTAAACTAAAACTTAAAAAAAAAAAAGACTGTAAATGGTTGTTTGATATGAGCTATGGTTTACGATTTTAATGTTTTCAAATCTGGGTTTTTTTGGGGGGGGGGGGGTGTGGTTTGGTTGTGACATTATCTTCATTGTACTATGAATTGATTGTTTGATATGAGTTAGTGTTTATGATATATGTTTCAGATCTTGTTTCTTTTGAGGGTTTTTGATTTTATTTGGTTTCTATTTGTTTTGAGTGATTGTTTGAAGGAAAATATTTTACCTTTTTTCCATTAGGACTGAAAAAATACAAGTTTGGGAAAAGTATAGGGTCTGGGACCTTCGGAGATTTATCGCTCGTGGAAAACAAAAGGACCACAAAACTCTTTGCCATGAAACGCATTCAACGTGGTCAAATGGTACATACTTTTTTTCCCAGTCCATAAATATATATTTTTTTAAAACACTTTTGATTTTGCCTCAAAATTTCATTACAAAAAACTAGGCCTATAGTAGCATTTTTTTTAGTGGCGTTTGTTAAAAACGCCACTATAGGTACCCTATAGTTCTATAAACGCTGCTATAGGGTACCTATAGTAGCGTTTAGGGAGTCTTACAGTAGCGTTTTCTATAAACGCTGCTATAGGGTACCTATAGTAGCATTTAGGGAGTCTTACAATGGCATTTTAAAACAATGGGTCTATAATGGCGTTTCCAAGAGCCTATAATAGCGTTTTTAAAACGCCGCTATAAGTCCTGGTCTTACAAGAACCTATAGTGGCGTTTGGGCCTATAGTGGCGTTTGACATTCATATGGCATATGCCTAGAATATTCCAATAATATAAATATATATATATATATATATATATTTAAATGTATATATTATTATATATTTATATTTAAATGAAAGATGTTACGTCTGCGCTTAGTGTATACATGTGTTGGGTTGACAGCTACTCTATTATTAATGGATCCACTGAATGTGGCCAACCATAATTAGTCTGCTTAGTAGTCGAACCCAAAAATTTTGGGACTATTACCTGCATGTTGTCTTTTTCCAATTTCACTATTTGTGTATGTGTTTATATATCTTCTGATTGGTTGTTTTATTTGATTTTTTTTTTTTTTTGGTTGAAGTTTAATAACTATGTGGCTAGAGAAATCACAAACCTAAAATCGCTTTATCATCCCAACGTAATTCAATTCAAGGAGGTACGTGCTTGTGTTCCATGTGCCAATTTTTCATTTAATGAATAAAGACATACATACATACATGCATATATATATATATATATATATATGGGTTTTGTTGGAGTTTATATGGCTAAGTTTGAATTCTAATATTTAGGGAAGTGGTTGGTGAAGATATGGAACTGAAAGGGAGGTTCTTTGGAAGGAACAAAATGCTAGAAGTTTTGAGGGATAGGAATGGTCTATCCTTGAAATTAAGGCCTTTTGTCCCCTTTTTCTTTGTACTTTGTTGGATTTGAGTTTTGCTTTTCATTCTGCTCCTTGTTTGACCTTTTTAGATTTGGTTGAGCATTGTAATTTGAGAGATTGATTGTACTACTCCCTGAGTACGCCCATGGTGTACTTGTTTTGTTTTTATTTCAATAATAATTTTTCATTACTTATAAAAAACAGTTTAAATTCTATTTTTATTATTTTTAATGGTGTAATTTGCGGGTTTTTTGAATTTTTAGGTGGTTTTGAGTTCGACCCATCTTGGCATCGTGATGGAGTACGCTAAGGGTGGAGATCTATATGATAAAATTTCAAGGAATGGTTCAAAGAGAATGTTTACTGAAAGTACGGTTTGTTCATTGTTCTTGACTGATAGCAAGCTCCAATTTTGTAAACTTCGGGTTTTGTGATTGTGGTTTTGTAGTATCATGTTTGTTTGCTGAGAATGTGTAGGATGAATAGAAAAATAGTTTGTGGATCTTTTGCATGATTTGAAAAATCTCCATATATTAGATTCCAATCCAACTTGTTGGATTTTACTTTTTATTTTATTTTATTATTAAGTATGCAATTTTATTAGGATATGAGAATACTCTTTGTTCGCAATTTGTTAGGTTTGGCCATACATATCATTTCCTACATTCTACTTGATCTAAGGTCATACTCTTTGTTACTCGCTTAATTAATCGGTCTTTTTTTATAACTTACTAATGTGATTTTTGATCTCTCTCTCTCTCTCTCTCTCTCTCTCTCTCTCTCTCTCTCTCTCTCTCTCTCTCTCTCTCTATATATATATATATATATATATATTAATGGCTTAATTACTTTTAACCTAAACTACTAGTTAGTCCAATGTATGTGATTAACCAAATTCAATATTGCAAGCATAAACAAGAAGGAACTAAAGTATGTGAATAGACAAAATGGAAATGCAGAAAATAAAGCAAACCAAGCAAATCATTTTAAGCAAATCTCCTTCATCTTTTGTCATTCGGGGCTACCCCTATTTTTAAGTGAATTTCTTCTATTTGAATCCTATCTTTCGGTTTATTTCCATTTATCTATCTTAGCATTCTAATTTTAGCTACACTTATTTTATTATAATGTTGCTTCTTAAGCTCAACGTTTAAAACACAATGATGAGCACAAAGTGTTTAAAAAAATGCAAATAGTTATGTAGAAGATCCTAAAGAGTTTTAGAACTCAAAAGTGGATGGATTTTTCTTTTTTCTCCCTTTAATTTCAATACTATGAATTATATTCACGTATTTTCCTCTACAAATTTTCAGGCCAGATATTATTTCCAGCAACTTTTTGTCTTTCATCCGTATCCAAACCAACGCTTAATTACAGATTCAACTTGGTATGGGAAGTTTTTCTCTAAGTTATGTGTGAATTTTTTTTTTCCTCTGATGTGTTTTATTTGTGCAGTCAGGTCGGCCGCATTCAAAACCCCAGTCAGCAATTGGAACTCCACAATATAGGGCGTCTGAGATTTGTTTGAGAGTGTATGATGGCAAGGTTTGTTTTCTACTTATAATTTGCATTAAGCCTTTTGTTACATGCTTCATTTTTAGTTATTTATTTATTTTGCTGTCAATAACTAATAAGTCAGATTTGGATTTGCCTTGTCTTTAGATGGTTCATGTATTCTAATTCTAGGAGACTGAGACAATTGAATAACAATAGGTTGTTATTTTTTTTTTTTTTTTTTTTTGATAGGTAACAATGGGTTGTTATGAATTACAAAGTTTCCCTATACTATAAAAATTGACTATATTTTGAGCTAGAGTGCTATTTTAAGGACTGGAATTTAACATGGGTTGATGAGTGAAAGAATACAATGGAAGTTGTGAGATACTTTCAGAAGGCAAACGGTTAAGCTCTTCTCCAGTCTGGGAAGAACAAAAAGTAGTTAAACTATATCCTACCCTCTTGTTTGAGAAGTATCTTTTTTTTCTTTTTCTCTTTTTTTTTTTTTTTTTGGGTGTAAAGGATATAATACCATTTACTTTGTAGGTCCTATTTAATTTTTCTTCATGTTTTTTCAGTTGGCAGATGTATGGTCATGTGGAGTGACTCTTTATAATATGCTAGTGGGGGTAAACCTAGAGTATGATACAAGGGAAACCAGTAATGTAATCTGCCATCCTTAAAATTAATGTTTCTTATTTTAGTGGTTTAATGCTTCCTTTATCATTTTATGCAGGGAAAAAATGCATGTCCATTCTCTCCTCCAGACTTTTTATCTGCAAATTGTAAAGATCTCCTTTATCACATTTTTGTTAAAAATCCTGAAGAGGCATGTAACAGTCGTAACTACATTTGACGCTAAGTTGCAAATCGTTGCTTATAAATTGGATAACTTGCTTTGGAGAGATGTGAACAACACTGTGTAACCAACCCCCCTCCCCCCCCCCCCCACCCGCGTGGCGGGTCTCTTTTATGAATTTGAAATGACTTGGGAGATTTGAGGTTTTAGTTTCTTGAAAAATTCTATCTATCAAAAAAAGGAAAAAAAAAATTATGGCCTTCTACAATCATAAACATTAGTCCTCTCTCTTTCTCAAACTCGATGCAACACAAAAAAGTAAAGAACAACAATAACAATCACCTAGGAGTTAGCACCTAAGGTTGCTTGGAGTTTGTACCAATCATGATAGAAAACCCAGGAGTCCTATGGGGAATTATTTTTTAATTTAGTCCTTGATCTCTTTTTAATTTTTTGTTAAATAACTGTTCTATCATTGGTTTTGAAGTATTTCTCATCATTTATGATAAATAGATTGAGAAGTTGTTTATATCGTGTTTGCTTTCTTTCTTTTTTCTTTTATTCCTCTAGGCAGAGGATTTCCATCGAGGAAATCAAGAAACACCGGTGGTTTAAGAAGAAGTTGAAAGGAAAACTAGTAGAAGCATCTCAAGTTACGAAAGAAAATCCAAGATTTTCCCTCCAAAGTGATGAAGAGATAGATATAATTCTTGTAGATTGTGATATGAATGGAGTGGGCTTGTGCTTTAAAGCTTGTCCCACTTTAAAAGTGTACCCTTAAATTAAAGTGTACACAATTATTTTGTTCAAACATGACACCACCTGGTTTTGCCCTCAAGTGTTCCTGCAGTTTTGGAATTCCTTAACAACTATAATTGTATTAAGTTCACTACTAACTACAATGGCCAAGGGTGCCACCACAGGTGGCAGACATGGCACACCATTGATGCAACTGGTACTGTTGCTGCCATTGTTGGTGTCGGTATCACGGCCTTCACAACTGCCGGTACCTATTACAGAACAGAAGCATCAAGCTTAACAAAAAACATAAAGACTAGTGAATCTTGATGGGTTAAACTGGAATTGACTTGGAGTCAAGATTCCAAAAAACTTTGGGTCTTCTTGTTGCTTGAACCTTGGCTTGTTTAGATCTTGAACTAGATTTCAAGAAGCATTAAAATACACTAAGATTCATAACTTGGTTACACAGTCACAGTTTGCCAACCAAGTACTATGAACTCAACATAAGATAACAACGAAGCTTCAAACTGGAAAATCTAGACATTCCAGTATTTGGAAAAACATTATGCCAAGTGAAAAACTTTAAGCAAGTGTACACATGATTAATGTGGCTTTGTTCTACCCACTTTTGTAACTCTATCTCATGAAATATCTACCAATTTATTGATATATAGTCACCCAGGCTAACTTTAACTCCTAGAAAAACCCTGTTCAGGGTTCATTTTATACACTTGACTATAATAAAAATGTAACCAAAGGCTTCTTTAATGGATGTAGGCCAAACTATATAAGTCTCCTCTCTCTCCCTTAACCCTTTAATTTAAGGGTACACTTTTAAAGTGGGACAAGCTTTAAAACACAAGCCCACTCCATTCATATCACAATCTACAAGAATTATATCTACCTCTTCATCACTTTGGAGGGAAAATCTTGGATTTTCTTTCGTAACTTGAGATGCTTCTACTAGTTTCCCTTTCAACTTCTTCTTAAAACCACCGGTGTTTCTTGATTTCCTCAATGGAAATCCTCTGCCCAGAGGAATAAAAGAAAAAAGAAAGAAAGCAAACACAATATAAACAACTTCTCAATCTATTTATCATAAATGATGAGAAAGACTTCAAAATCAATGACAGAACAATTATTTAACAAAAAAATTAAAAAGAGATCAAAGACAATGACTAAATTAAAAAATAATTCCCCCATAGGATTCCTAGGTTTTCTATCATGATTGGTACAAACTCCAAGCAACCTTGGGTGCTAACTCCTAGGCAATTGTTATTTTTGTTTTTTACTTTTTTTTTTTTTTGTTGCATCAAGTTTTGGGTTTGTCTATAATGTTTGAGAAAGAGAGAGAAAACTAATGTCTATGATCATAGAAGGCCATAATTTTTTTTTCTTTTTTTGATAGATACAATTTTTCAAGAAACTATAAAACCTTAAATCTCCCAAGACGTTTCAGATTCAAAAAAGAAGCCCAAGGGGGGGAACACAATGTTGTTCACAACTTTCCAAAGCAAGTTATCCAATTTATAAGCAAAGATTTGCAACTTAGCGTCATACGTAGTTATGACTATTACATACCTTTCATGGATCTACAACAAGCATGCGAGTAAGGAGATCTTTAGAATCTAGAGATAAAGAGTCTAGAAAAGAGCATCCATAGTAGATGTGCCAAATGCCAAATATTTGGCATTTGGCACATCCACTACGGATGCTCTAATGATTGGTATTGAGAAAATTCTTTAATGGAAGACTTGGTTAGGCCTACCATAATGTGCCAAATTCTATAATGTGCCAAATATGGTAGGCCAACCAAATTCTATAATGTGCCAAATATTTGGCATTTGGCACACCAAACACAAAAATGGAGCATTGTCAGATGTGTCAAATGTGCCATAATTTTGCAACATTGAACAGTACCATGACAATTTTGCCACGGTACGGATGGATGTTGCAAAATTTTTATTATTTTTTTATTCGACTTTTCTTTCTCCTCTCACTTCTTTAATTCAGTTTTTTCTCTCTCCTCACAATCTGTCTCTCACTCTCTCTCTTCTAACCGGTCCCTCTCTCTCTCTCTTCAAATCAGATTCCCAGCTCCTCTCTCAACCTCAAACATCTTTTTCTCTCTTTGCACCTCAAATCAAACCCAAAAATCTTCCCTGCCGATCTCGATCTCGTCTCGCAGATCTCAGTCTCTTTGATTTCGATCTTGCCAATCTCAGTCTCGCCAATCTCAATCTCGCCGATCTCGGTCTCGATCCCTGCCGATCTCGATCTTGATCTCGCCTCTGTCAGCTCCTCCCTACCGATCTCGATATCGCCGCCTCATTTTCCAGTCCTCACTGCCGATCTCGCCAATCCTCGCCGCTGATCTCGTCACCTCATTCTCCATAACTCACCGCCGATCTCGCCACCTCATGCTCCAACGCTCACCACCGACATCCACAACCCTCATCGTCGACCTTCAGATCGTTGTTTGAGTTTGGGTCTGTTTAAGCTTACTGCCAACCTTCAGATCATTGTTTGATTTTGGGTCTGTTTGAGTTTAGGCCGATCGTTGTTTGAGTGTGGGTCTGTTTAAGTTTTTTTTTTCCTCTTTTTTTGAGGTTTTTGGATTTGGAATTTGCTGGTGTTGTTGGTGTTATTGCTGTTGATGTTGTTGGTTTGTTGCTGTTGTTGATGAGAATAAGGATGAGAGAATATATTATTTTAATGTGTAGTAAATATTATTTTAATGTATAGAAGTGAAAGATAAAACATCTGATAAATAGGATATTGTAAAATGATGTGGTAAAATAATAAAGTAGGGTTTTAGTACGGCAAAATGGCATTTTTTATACCACATCTGATGTGGCTACTCTTAGAATATAAGAGTTGGTAACAATAGAAATCTGCATTGCCTTGCTCTTTCCTTAAGTTGTGTACATTTGGTTTTCAATTTTTTGATGCTTCCTACCACTGTTCTTTTCCATCAACTCCTATTTCATTAGGATATTGATAATATTTGCACCTTTCTCAGTTTCACCAATATTCATTTTCCTATTTGTCTCTACCTCATTTTCAACTACTCTGGCTTTAAGTAGCAATTAAGACCTAGCAAAAATACACACACACACACACACACACACACACACACACACACACATATATATTCATAAAAAAAATAGCATTAGCATAAAACATAAAATAATGCATTGAGTTGCACTATATAAAACTCAAAGGATTATTATGTCATAAATTATCCAATTCGTTGGTCACTAATTGGGTGCAGGTACAAACACATGCATATCAAGAATTGGGTATAAGATTGTAACGTTGAATGCTCATAGGACACTAAGACTCTACTGGATCAAAACATAGTTATAATATTATCCATTCAAAAATAGTTAATTTGTTATTAATCTGCATATCAAGAATCAAGAATATATATGCTTTGATTTAGGAGTGAGCATTGTTCTAAGAAAATAACTTAGAAACAAATGGACTGTGGATGAGATTTTTGAAGACTTTTCCTAAAAACACCATCTTAAATGGTAAAATTTATAAATATTTGACCTAATAGAATAACATCCTAAAACAATAAAGGAAGATATCGTTCTACTTCACTCTTGTAGACAACATCCATCCCATATAGCATCTTGCCAAAGACAACATGACATTCCATCCAACCTTTAAAAGGAAACAAAAAGCAGGCATGTACAAAAGAAAAAACAAAAGTCCTAGTTATGAAAAATGTGTGGTAAACAGTTGGTACAAATTATCATTGTTCAAATACATTTAAAAATAAAAAAATAAAAATAAAAATCCTCCACTCCATTGTTCATCATTGCTAGTTTCTCCCCACTTAAATTTCATCATTCAACTATTAACACAGCCAACAAATGTTACCATATTATAGTTCACACTTACCGTCAAGGTGCATATATGTTGCTAATTCAAAATATGGACACTCAAAGTCATGTAATGAGTCTGCACACGCCTAAATATGATAAAACATCTTGATCTACCTTAATTGAGTACCACACTACTTATTTAATGAAAAACAACTTAAGGTTATATGCAACAGCAACATGAGTTTATATGCAAATTTCAGTGAAATTAAGATGAGTGCACAAAGTTCCAAAATAATTCAACAGTATGAGTGATAGAAACTAACAACAAAATAGATATAAAGATACCTAAGCATTTAGGTATTTGGGTTTTGTCACACATTCAAGCATTTATTCGAATACAAAAACAATATATATATATATATAGTTTTTTAGGATAGAGAAACCAAATAGTAATTGTTAGTCTTCCAAGGAGAGAGAAAGAGATGGGCATTAAAAAAATAGACATATTTGCATATTCCTCTCTCTCTAAATCATACTAACTTGGCCCGCTTAAAAAAACACGGGATATACTGTATGGGTTTTTCTTTAGAAGAAATTAATTAAAGTAGCAATTAAATATAAACATAGCATACACAATAAGAGAAGTAGAAGTTTGTTTGGCAAAAATGTTGCTCTGTTTTGACTTTGGTGTTCTGATGGTTATGAAAAAGGGTAAGAAAGTGATATCTTTCGCTATCTCCAAGAGATCTAGTACCTGATAGCATTTGAATTGTAGGCTAAAGATATTTCGTGAGTGCCTGAAACAATGCCAATAAATAATAAAATATTAACATTTGTGCTGTAAAAAACTATGATATCCAAAATTCAGAACTAAACAAAGAGCACAAAAAAATTATTGAACAAAAAAAAAAAGAGAGAGAAAGAGACTAAATTTCATACCACATCAAGAAAAACCCTTCTGTAGTCTTTGTTAACTTCAAAGTTCAACTGAAGCCTCTCCCTATTGCCTGTACCTTCTTTGTTTGCAATTGTTTTTTTTTTTTTTTTGCTCTTCTCTCTCTTGCTGCTTTTTGATGTCCCTTGTACAGTAAAAAGGAAATCTAATATAAACTAATCAAATCTAACCCAAAATAAATAAATCCTAACTCAAATACCTAAATGAAAATAAAATAAATTCTAACCCAAATACCTAAAAATCAAACCAATTCAACCAAATATCCAAACATAAAGCATATTTAACAGTCAATTAAAAAATATTACCAGTGATGGTTCCAATAAAGTGGAAACTATAGTTAGTAGTACCGTTTCCACTCAGACTTGGATTGCTTCCAATGATTTGCTTTTCCAACTACAAACCCAGAAAAAGAAAAGCTAAATAAAAACCCTTTAATTTTTTATTACATAGATTTGAAATTGAAATCAATCAATGACAAATGAAATCTACAATTGAATCCAAGAGAGAGTTAAATAAATCTAAATTTGTAAGCATCTATACAGATATCATGGTCTCTATCATAGTCAAAAGAACCCCAATAGAGAGTACTACCAACAGCTACAAGTTTACTATAAACTGATATAGGATACCTAGCATTAGGTTGAACGTCGAAGTGATGCACAAGTTTTGTCCAACATCGATTGCTAATGTTGTAAGTAAGTAGTGTAAAAAAAAAAAAGTGCATCAATTTGGGATCACAGAGTAAAGCTACAACAATCTGTTGTTTAGATTCAAGCGCGGCATACATGCGAACAGAAAAAGGATGAAGAGGAAGAGGAGAAGGAGGATTGGGCATGGACTCCCATGTCTCTGAGAATGGGTCATAAGCCTCCATCCAGCCACAACTTTCAGAAAACTCAGAATCGAAACCACCAAACACATTTAACTTACCGTCGAGGACGATGGAGCAAGATAAGCGTCTATCGGGAAAATTCTTGGGAGGAAGAGGCTTACAACCACCATCGCTATCAAACATACACAGAGTGTGCAATCGAGATCGCAAAGTGAATCTACAGATTTATACTCGAAATAAATCAGTTATAAATGAAATCAATATTAAATCAAGAGATAGTTAAAGGAACCTACCCAATTACGGCTCTGGCAGTGCGATTGACACCAACAGGAATCAGGTAGTGCCGGTCCTGAGATGTCTCTCCAACCACAGGAAAACTTTATTTTAGATGGGTAGCCTCAATCAATTTTAGATGGTTTGTGTTTCTTTCAACTTTTGTCGCCAAGAGAGGCAATACAATTCTTGGTCTCAGGTTTTTACTTACCAGATGGTTTGTGTTTTCTTAATAGTGGTACGTTGTTTAACATTCCACACAAAATGGTAAGTGTGGCCTAAATCAACGTTTATTCACAACCCAACTCATGGTACTATTTCTTAAAGAATTTTTAAAGGATGTAACGTACAGGTTTTTTCCATATTTGAACTCTTTATATGGCAGAATTTTAGTAAGCTTTTTTTTCTTACAAGGCAGCACAGCCTTAACTGCAAGAAAATGCTTCTGCTATTATATATACAAGATACTTACAATTAATGGTAGCATCCTCATTCATTCCCAAAAAGAGAGCAGTGTCTTGGATGCTTATTGTAGAATAAGCAGAAAGCAGCAGTTGAAACATCCTTTTTGTGTAAAGCTCTGTAAAAGGCTCAGAAGAAAGTTACTACTTGGAGAGCTGAAGTGTCATGGTGCCAATCATCTCAAAGAAGTTAATGGTCAAAAAACATGGAATATAACTATTCGTCACTAAGAAACCATAGTACGAGTATAGAATCCTATGAAGTTTTGTACGACCTGCTGTTCAAACCAACTTTTCTTGACAATCAAGAACACACACAGTAAAAAAATAAGAGACGAAGAATTCATCCAATAATTTTCTCTCCGGACTCTCACTAGTACTCTCTCCCTTCTCCTTTCCCCTACCGGCTGCAGCCAAAATACTCTCATCTGTTCTCCCTTGCCTCCATCTACCACCCCATCAGACCATCTTCCTCCATTTCTTCACTGACCAGACCAACTCCCTTCTCGTCCATCACCGCGAAATCACCACCCCCTTTCCCTCTTACCATGGAGGTCTCGGACCTCATCTCTCGCTGGAAAAAGTTTCCTGCGAAGATGCCAAAATAGAGCTCCCTCCAAACCAAGGTCCTTCCACCTCCCCAAAACTCATACTCCTCACCAAACTCATCACTAACAAAGACATAGGTCTCGCCTATGTTAAGGACGTGCTACGAAAGGCCTGGAACCCGATCTACCCTCTGGAGGTGAAACGAATGGATAAGGACATTTTTATGTTCTCTATTAGCCATGAAGTGGATGCCCACAAAGCACCATAAACGACCATGGTCTTGCAAAGGAGGCCATCTTATTCTCAAGAAATGGAGCCCTGAAGTCACGTGGCAAGAAGTGGAGTTCTCTTCATCAACTTTCTGGGTCCAAGTCCATGGCCTCCCTGCCTTGTGGAATATTGAGGATAACCTCCGGAAGATAGGTTCAAGGCTGGGAGAAGTTATTGAAGTGGATTTAGTTGGTGAACCAGGTGGCGCATGGAAAAAATTCATCAGAATCCATGTGGACATCCCTGTGGGAAAACCGATACTCCCTAACCTCTTCCTTCCCCAACCAAACAAGCCGGACTCATGGATTGGTCTAAAATATGAAAAGCACGCTGATGTCTGTTACAAGTGTGGAGTTATAGGGCACGAAGAAAGAGTATGTACAGGCACCATTTTCTAGCTCTGCAACCCCAATGGTGCCAAGTTCAAATTTGTTGGACCATGGCTCTGACCTGGGCACGACACATTTCCGCCTAGGGTTTTTGAGCAAACAAATGATGCCAATAATGTGACCATAGTTTCTCATGGACTGTCACTGAAAAGTGAAAAATGATAGCAATGCCGTGCGAGTTGGAACTCCTTAAAAAGCAACACCAACGTCGTACAATGTTCAGCAGGTGCCCTCTACCAGCCCACTACCTACATAGGACAGGTGGCACTCCCACGACATTCTCGCCTCCACTACTATAGCAGGTATGGCTTGTACTATCTCTACTAGTGCCGGCCGAAGGCCTAGGCAAGTTAGGCCTAGGCCTAAGGCCCCACCAAAAAAAAAAATTGCTTAAGAAAAAAGGCCCCATTTTTCATGTTTAAAGGCCCAAATTTTTATAAAATTATATATATTTTCTAAAGGTTGTACATTTTTTTTTATTAGTGATGTTAAAGATACCACAAAATTTACTATTGGTTTACAAATTTCTATGTTATTAATCACAAAAAAGTAATATAAACATTTATTAGTTAAATTGATGAAGTTCATCAACGAAAGACAATGTCAAGTTATATTTTAAACATTCTATCTCTCTCTCTTGAACTCAAAATATAAAATTAAAAATTAGATTACAACTTTATTAACTATGCATCGTCTTATATCCAAAATAAAGTATATTTTTTAATCGCAATATATTTTTATTTCTTTTTATTAATATTTATAGTTCAATTATGATATTCAATTCTCTATATGAAATTAACATTAGTCTAGTTGGTATTATTTATGTATTTAATGTATCAAATTAACATTAATTTTATTGGTATTAAATAATTTTTTAATTAATATTTACATATTAAAGGCCCCGCATAAATTTTTCGCCTTAGGCCCCAAATTATGTTAGGCCGCCCCTGATCTCTACAACGGCTACCCAAGCTGAGTTGGATTCACCACTGGAGACAACAGTCCCCCATCACGCCTCTTGCACTAAGGCAAAGACCCGAGCGGGCTATAAAACCAAAACACCAGCCCGTGGTTTTTGTAAGTTTTTTCGATTAACTCAGGTACAAGTGGGCCTCAGGCCCATTGAAAACCTTGACTATCCCCTTTCAGCCCAAAACACAAACGGCCCAAACCATGATAATTACCAAACCCACCAACAAACTTCAGCTGATTACTCTAAATCCCTAAATACCTAATCCTCCACAATCCTCACATCACCGTTTTCCACCATCTTTGAACCTTATCAAAAGCTCCAAACCCCACTTCCATCCACACTAAATGACATACCACCTCCATCAAACACTCTGAAGAGGAAAGTTTTAGAAAAAGAGCTTGAAGTCTTTGCTAAATGCCTCAGAATTGCAGCAAGGGGGCCAGAGACAGTTTACTTCGACCCAGAAACAGTAGCTCTCATTCCACAGTCGGACCTGGAGTATTTCATAATCAAGGAAAGCCAAAGAGCGAAAGATGAAGCACGTAATGGTAAGTCCTTCTTTCATACTCTGTCTGAAATTTACTCACACTCTAATACAAAATCCAACTCAACTACCTATACAGTCGAGGAGGCGGGCCTTATCATGCCCCCACCATCCCCATGAAGCTACGCGGTTGGAACTGTAGGGGCATTTGCCATGCCTCGACAGTTCAAGCCTTAAATAAAAGGGCCTAGGCCCAAGTTAATATTTCTGTTAGAAACTAAAGCCACTGGTAGTAGAATGGAGTTTGTTAGAAACTCTATTAAGTTTGATCATTTGTTAGTTGTTGAAGCAAAAGGAAAAGCAGGAGGTCTTTGTATTTTGTGGAAAGATGGGTTGTCTGTTAAGGAGGTGGAATACAATAAAAATCTTATTGTTGTTAAAATTAACGATCTGGCTTGTGAGTGGCTCTTTGTGGGTTTCTACGGCCCACCGTACCCATCAAAAAAGAAGAAGGCTTGGGAAAATCTCATGGCATTACTTGAATCTCACCAAGGACCCTGGATGTGCTTCGGGGACTTTACTTATGTGTTAAATGAAAGCGATGCAGTAGGAGGTAAGAAAGGCAGTCCCTCCACAAACTATCTCAAGGATTTGATGTTTGAGTTTGGAGCCATTGATTTAGGTTTCTCTGGTGGCAAATACACGTGGGAGAAAGGTAAATGGGGAAATGCGGCAATTAAAAGAAGACTGGACAAAGAATTTCCAACATCGCGTGGAGGCTGGCATACCCAAAAGCAGCATTATCCCATCTCGGGGCAATAGGTTCTAATCACACCCCTGTTGTCCTCGACACGAATAGAACAAGTAAAAGTGAGTCTCCATAATCACACATGAGATGTATGCGGACGATATCATCTTATTTCCAGAAGCCTCTTATAAAGATCCAAACCACGATAACAACCACATACCTAAACAAGTATTGCCCCAGGCAGGTTTTGCTCACCGAACTTTTACATTCGAGGTTGCCTGGCTTAGGGACAACCGTTATGGCTCAGTTATTAACAGTGCTTGGGGTGAGGAACACGCTGGATCAGATTTCATTAAATTGTGTAAAAAGCAAGCAGCTACTAGGGAAGCTCTCAAAAAGTGGAATAAGGAGGTGTTTGGAAAGTGCCAGGACAGGATCAATTCCCTTATGCAACGCATCAAGGACATCCAGAGACAGCCCACGTCGAGCCAATCTGGGGAAGTAGAAGCAGGCCTCCAAGCTGAACTAATGGAATGGGTCCTTCGAAGCGAAGCCTTGTGGTGCCAAAAATCAAGGGAATTATGGCTAAAATTTGGAGACAAAAATTCCAAATTTTGTCATCTTTCCACGATTATTAGAAGAAAAAGGAACAGCATCGACGCCATACATGATGGAGAGGGCTCATGGATTACCGAGGGTAACACAATTAGGAAAACTTTCCTTGATCATTTCAAAGATCTGTTTCAACAGAATGTATCTGATTTTCCACCTCACTTTGAACATCTAATCCTACCATGTATCACAAAGGATGAAAATGCTGAGCTTTGTAGAATTCCCTCTCATGATGAGATCAAATCCACTCTTTTCAACATGCATGACCTTAAAGCCCCAGGTCCAGACGGTTTCCCGACCATTTTCTATAAGAATTTCGAGACTACCATTGGCGATACTGTCATAAATGCTGTCACATCCTTCTTCATCAGAGGGACCATGCCTAGGGAGGTAAATTGCTCACTCATTGTACTTATCCCCAAAATTTCTAACCCCACTACTGTAAATCATTTCAGGCTAATAAGCCTCTGCAATGTTGTTTACAAAATCATATCCAAGCTCTTGGTGGCAAAGCTCAGACCACATCTGGAAAAAATTATTTCCCCAGCACCGCATTCATCCCCAATAGATGGATTGCCGAGAATCAAGTCATTGTTCAAGAGATTCTCCACAGCTTCAAGTCTTGAAAAACCAATCCGGGTCTGATGGCTATTAAACTCGATCTTCAAAAGGCATGGGATAGGATCAGCTGGGAATTCATTCACTCTGTGCTTCTCCATCTTGGCTTCAATGAAGTTTTTTCTAATTGGATTCTTAACTGCATGTCATCAGTATCCTTGAAGTTCTGGTCAATGGTGGTAAAACGGAGAGCTTCAAACTGACCAGAGGGCTCAGGCAAGGGGACCCGATCTCCCCTTACCTTTTTATATTGGGTCAAGAAATACTATCTAGGATGTTGGAAAAAGAACTGAGACAAAGAAACATTGGGGGAATTAGAACAAGTAAAAGTGGTCCCATAATCACACATGAGATGTATGCGGACGATATCATCTTATTTTCCAAAGCTTCTTATAAAGATGCAACCACAATCAACCGCATCCTAAACAAGTATTGCAGCTGGTCCAGTCAGCAAGTCAATAGGGAGAAGTCGGGCATTCTTTTCTCAAAGCACACTCAAAGTAACACACGTAGATCTTTGAAGAATATTCTTCAGATGAGGTCCTTTAAAAAAGATACAATTTACTTGGGTGCACCTCTCCTCCTGTCCAGAGCACCTGCAAAAGATTTCTCTTACTTGAGTCCAAAGTTGAAGCCAAGCTCACGGGATGGAGGACCAAGTGTCTTTCGTGGGCTGGGAGAAGGACTCTCATTTGCTCGGTTGCCCAATCCATTCCAAATTACAGCATGTCTACCTTCAACATTCCTAAGAAAGTGTGCGAGAACCTTGACTCCATGTGCAGGAGATTTTGGTGGAATCCGAAGAAATCAGAGGGAAAGTTTCTAGCTTGGAGATCGTGGGATAAGCTTTGCTACCCAAAGAGTCAGGGTGGACTTGAATTCAAAAAAGCAAAGGATATCAATACTGCTCTCCTTGCCAAGCTTTCCTGGATGATTGCCTCCAAAAGGGATAGCCTTTGCATGAATATTTTGAGGGTACAAAGCTTCAGAAGACTAGCTACACTCGGAACCACCTAAGAGAGCCTCACCTATATGGAGAGCTATTAAACTAGCAAAGAAAGTCATTGTTAAAGGAGCATGTTATACCATTGGCAATGGGGCATCCATTAATGTCTGGACGGACCCTTGGGTTCCCTGGATAGATGGTTTCATCCCAACCCCAAAAGAAGAGGTGTACACTCAACAACCTATCCTTGTAAGTCATTTGATTGACCCTGAACTTCATTGCTAGAGGCACAACTTATTCAGAGAGCTGTTCAACCCTCACTTGGCAAAAGCAATTCTTTCCATCCCTATTCCATCTAGACATTTCCCTGATAAACTCATATGGACTCCAGATCCAAAAGATATCTTCTCAGTAAAATCAGGCATATCACGTGTCCCGCTCCCACCTACCTTCCTTGCTCCCTAGTGGAATCTTCTGGAATAAATTCTGGAATTTGAACCTGCCTGAGATACTAAAAATGCTCCTTTGGAGGATTGGTGTCAACTCTCTTCCTACAAAGGAAAATCTGGTCACCCGTCTCATTGTAAGTGATGCCTACTGCCTTTTTTGCAAGGATAGCATTGAATCCTTAAGCCACCTCTTCTTTAACTGTCCTGCCTCCAGATCGTTTTGGTTTGCTGTTTGTTGGGGCCTCAGAACAGAGAATTTAGCTATTGCCCAGCCGGAGGACATCATAAAACTAGTCTTGAATCCTCCAAATTTCCCTTTTGAAGCTGTGGACAAAGGCCAGATCTCCCTGCGCTTGGCATTTACAATTGAAGAAATTTGGATGGCAAGAAACCGCTCCCTCCATCAGAACTGTGCTTGGGATGTTTCCTCTTCTATCAGGCTGGTCCAGATCAGATGTAATGAATTTTCCACGACCTTAACCCCACCTACAGCTCACGGACTCCGTCTTCCTGTCAGTGTATGGTCCCCTCCACCCGCTGACTACATCAAGATAAACATAGATGCTGAATTATCTGATTTGAATGCTGCAATTGCTGTGGTGGCCTGTGATCATAGTGTAGTGCCTATTAAAATCTGGGCTAGGCTGCTGAAGAAGACATCTCCCCCTCCAAGCTGAAACTGAAGCTTTACTTTGGGCTGTGCAGCTTGCTAAAGGGGAAAACTGGAGCTGTGTTATATTCGAAGGGGATGCAAAGCTTTGTTTTGATGCCATCAACGCTCCTAGCCATCCTTTCCCTTGGTGCATTCGGACCCAGCTGCTTAATGCCATTGCTTTAACTGATTTTTTTTTCATCTTGTTCGTTTGTTTGGATTAGTAGGTCTTGTAATGGTGTTGCACACCAAGTAGCTAGATTGTCTTTGCTTCACTGTTTAGCTTGTGTTTTCTTTGGATAACGTACCCCCTGCCTTGTTGGCTCTCTGTAAGGCAGATTATCCCCCCTCTGTTTCGTTGTTTTAATTATTAATGCATTGCAATTTATCAAAAAATAAATAAAAAGAACACACACAGTAGTATTTCCCTCGATTTTTGTACTTTTCTTTTTCTGGTTATTCTTTTGGTTTTGAAGGAATAGGTCAACCAATTTGGTATATTGTATTTTATTCAGGACAATTTTATCTTATAGTAAAAGGATTTTACTAACTAATGCCCTTAAGAAAAATATTAGCAAATTATTTTAGAAAATTTTTTATAAAAAAGTAATTAATTATTTTGACATATTTTTCAATTTTTCATAAGAAATTTTACTAAAATTAATTATTAGTACATGCCCTTAGAGCAACCGCATAAGAGAGTGTAAAATTTCTATCTATTTTTCAAAAAAAACATAACTTTTTTTTATTTTATACACTCACTTTTACAAAATACCCACATTAATTTACCTATTCTAAACATTTATTCAATAAAATATTTATTCTTTTACATTTTTTTATTATTTCCTTCAATGATGCAAAAGAGAGAGTGAGATGAAGGCGAGTGAAACAAATAGTAAAATATTAAATGTTGAGTTACAGTAACCATGCATATATGCACGGTTATTGTAGCACTTTTGTATATATGTACAATTTTATAAGCACTGATATGAGTGTATTTTTGGTTAAAATGTGTAAAATTAACCACTTTTTGTATTTTGCACAATTTTGCAACTTTTGATGCGGTTGCTCTTAGGGTGTATATCAACCCGACTCATACTAAACTCGTATTAAAAAAAGGATGTAAAAAAAATAAAGGAGGTTTTATGAAGATGTAAATAAATAAAGTTGTTTTCCTCGGAAACAAAATTTTAAGAAATTATTAACTAGGGAATTTTTGTGGGTTTAAATTGTATCATTTATAATCGAGGAAAAGGACAAAAAAGAGTGATAACTTTGTGTGGTTACTTGGAGTACTTATAAAACTTTAACAACAACTTGATATATTTTTAGCGGAAGAAAAGAACTTGGCATTTTGGTCAACTTTGAATTCAAAGACCTTTTTTAAGCTTATTTGATTTTCATTTTTGTTTTGGCATATAATATGTTTTGTCGAAATATACATTTTCAGTGAAAAACTATTTGTTTCCTAAGAGATGGTTGCATTCTTGAGAAAACACCAGAAAAAATAATTTCTGCATTTGGCTTGTAAAAAACATCCAAACATGTTTTATATAGATATTAAACAACTTTAATACACCACTTATACAAAACAACTCAAAGAAACTTAAAAAAATAAGCACAATCAAAATAAAATTATTGAAAATTAGATTTATAAGCACAATTTTTATATATATATATATATATATATATTAATAGGTAAAGTTTAGAGAAAATCCAATTAAATTTTACAATTAAAGTCTAATTTTGTACCATGTGTTTTAAATTATTTATTTTTAGAGAGATTTATTTCTTAATTTTTGAGCTAAATGTGAGACCACATCATAAATATTTATCCAAGTGAGTTATTGAGTAAAAATCAAAGAGTCTAGAATTAATGAACTGTAAACAAATAAGAAAAAAAAAAGTGCTTCACAATATCAAAAATTAAAAATTAATCAAAAAACATTTAAAAAAATATGGACAATTTACATTTTCTACCTAAGAATATTTTTACAAGATTTTTTAAAGAATTAACGAAATATAAAAATGACTTTATATCAATAGTATTTAAATTATATAGGAGTATATAAGAATCATACTGTGCATCTTAATATATATTTTCAAGTGTATCCATGCATGTGTATGGGGTTACAAGCTAGTCTATATATATAAAAATAATATATTGAATACTGATTATTGATGTTAAAAAAAAAAAAAAAAAGATATGGCATCTATCTGCTGCGTAAGTGGCTTGGGGTGTAAATTTAGAATTTTCAAACTTGTGTGGAAATCCTAAAAGCAATTTCATTTAACTCAACTTCAACTAGATCATTGATTACTTAAATTTTGAATCTCAATTAAACATGGGGGTTGCAAAATTGGATAAATGCTCTTTTGAAACTTAAGCTGCTAAAGTGCTAATAGCCTCCAGGGGGTTAATATAATGGACTTCATCGGATCAAGGGGGAATGAACTTGAAGGGTGTCAACATTAATGCCCATCTATAACTAAATCGAAACAAAATTCTACAATTTTACTTTTGTTGGGAGAATAACATAAGGAAGCCTGCATAGCAATGATTTCATGAATCTTAGATTTCCACAAGATCTTTCCACACTTTCAGTTGCACCTTTGACTGAATCTATGTTGTTAGGGCTGAGTCTAGGTTAAATGTTATGGACTTTACTATGAACTCTCAACTATTGTTGCCCAACCACGTTAACTTGTCTTAGCATGGGAGAATAGGGATGTATATATGTTTTTGATTGCTTCAATAGATGAACTGTTGAATATATCCTGGAGCTTCTGGTTATCCCAAGATTTTGATAATTGATTAATAAGACTATGCCGTCTAAAAACATAACAGGCATTTCTGTCTGATTTGGGTTGGGCTTTGGCTTAAACCCATCCAATTTATAGCTTGCCCGCAGTAATTTTGAACACAACTCTCTAGAGTTTCAATCTCTCAAATTTTGGCTCTACAGCAAAGAACTACATCATCAGCATACAATAAATGGAAGATTAAAGGCCCCACTCGAAAATCTTTAGTACCTCTAATTCTCATACAATGCATTTCTCTATCTACAAATCGTGATAGGGCTTCTAAATGTAAAACGAAGAGTTATGGTGATAAAGGATTCCCTTGTTGTAAACCTATTGGAGTGCTAAATTTGCCAAATATCCTGCCATTTAGAAGCAAAGAGAAGCACACTCGATGATGCAATGCCAATGATAGATCAAACCTACAAACTTTTCATTGAACCCTAATATTCTCAAAATTGCAACAGAAAGTAACACTCAATGTGGTCATAAGCCATGTGTAGTTCAGCTTTTCCCCACCTTTTGCTGGTATTAAAAAGTGTGCAGCAATTCACGAGTTATCACTATGTATTCAACTATGCAGCGACCTGGTACAGAAGCTTATTGGCTTGGAGAAATGGAACTCTTAGACTCGCAAACAAACTAGGAAGGTTTGGATTTTTTTTTTTTAGGAACTAACCTTCACGAAAACAATTTTGCACCATATTGATAAACTAGTTCCCCACAATTAACCAATACTGGTAATTAAAAAAAAAAATACTTGGGACATGCCAACGGAACGTTTGAAGATGTAATTCAAACACCCACTCTTTAGATCTCTTCAACTGAAGGGATGCCGCACAAAATTTTAAATTTCTATTTGACTGGTACATGGCTGGATTAGCTCCTCAAGGTCTAGTGGAAAGCTTGAACAAGCAGAGCTAAATAAACCTTGAAAGTGATTCAAAAAATACTGCTCAAATTCCATTCTCTCCCATAGTCAGGCCCCATTATCATCTTTAATAGCTTCGATAAAATTCATTCTACTTCTAATGATTGTGGAAATGTGAAATAACTCAGATCACCTTCAGCACAATTCACACCATTTCAGTTCTCAAATCAATTCTTACCTTAAGTTCCATTCCTCTTCCTTCCACATTCTATGCTAAAGGATCAGCACCTTAGAGCTTTTAAATTTTATCCATGAGGTCTTTCACTTTGAATTAACAAAACCTAAAGCTTTTCCTGTTTCAATCACTGAACTCTTTCCTTGACACTTGAAATTTTCTCACTAATACTAAACTTAGGGATCTTGAAAAGACTTGAATCTCAAGTCTTTCGCAACCATATGAGATATGCTAGCATGTGGGAATAACTGTCTCCACTTCTCATTTCATATGAACCTATACAATCTCTCCTTAATACAGCCTCTGCTCCACCGGTTGTTAACTGTTTCCTGTAGGTGAAAGCACTTTACCGATACAAGACATCCATCAAAATACTTTTTCCAAATGGATTCTCATCCTCTAAAATTTTATTTTGATGACATTGTCATACAAAATTTGAGGCTACCGCAACTGAATTTTCCTTTGGTTATGATTTGATTGAAATTTTTAGGCACTGCTAAAGGGTGTGGATGGCAAAATATTGGGGCCTTCGTTAATCTGGGAGCTTATTATCTTATAGGCATTCCCATAGCTATATTGTTGGCTTTTGTCTATCGGATTGGTGGAAAAGTGACTTCTGTTGGGCTTTGTGGAGCCTAGTTATATTTGATCCGATTGACGACCCGACTCGACTCGAATAATGTTGCGTGGTTTTTAATGAGAGATTTTCTATTGAGATTTTTTGGGCTTTGTGAAGCTTTGTTGTTGTCATTTTTGAGAGAGAAAAAGGATTGTAGCCTCACTTTGTATTTTTCCCTGATAATAGTGAAATCTTTGTGACTCTGTGGACATAGGCAAATTGCCGAACCATGTAAATACTGTCTTGTGCGTGTGATTATTTTTCTTTGGTGTGCGTTTTTCTCTATATTTTGTTTCTCACAGATTTGGAATTTCGTGGTAATTCCCTACAACTAGTATTAGAGCCTAAGGTTAAGTTTAAGTGGCAGCAATGGTAGAGGAAGCAGGAAAGGTGTCTGGAATAGAAAAGTTCGATGGCACAGACTTCGCGTATTGGAGGATGCAGATTGAATATTATCTCTATGGGAGGAAATTGCATCTGCCACTTTTGGGGACAAAACCTACGACTATGAAGGATGAGAAATGAGCTCTTCTTGACAGACAGGTATTGGGAGTTATTAGGTTAACGCTCTCTAGGTCTGTTGCACACAATGTTGTGAAGGAGAAGACCACTGTAGATTTGATGAAGGCTTTGTCTAGTATGTATGTAAAGTCGTCAGCAAACAACAAGGTGCATCTGATGAAGAAATTGTTCAATCTGAAGATGGCAAAGAACACATCAATAGCACAACATCTGAATGAATTTAATACTATCACAAATCAATTGTCGTCTGTAGAAATTGATTTTGATAATGAGATTCGTGCACTGGTCGTTTTACCTTCTTTGTCAAACAGTTGGGAGACAATGAGGATGGCAGTAAGTAATTTTACAGGAAAAGAAAAGCTGAAGTACAACGACATACGGGATTTAATTCTGGCTAAGGAGGTTCGCAGAAGAGATGTAGGTGAAACCTCTAAATCTGGTTTTGCCCTAAACCTTGAGACAAGAGGCAGAGGTAACGATAGAAATTCAAATAGGGGCAAGTCAAAATCCAGAAATTCTAACCAAAACAGAAGTAAATCTAGATCAAGCCAACAAGTACAATACTAGAATTGTGGGAAAACAGGTCACTTTAGGAGGCCATGCAAAAATCCGAAGAAGAAAAATGAAGATGACTCTACTAATGCTGTAATAGAAGAGGTACAGGATGTATTACTTCTTGCAGTAGACAGTTCTCTTGATGATTGGGTTCTAGACTCAGGAGCTTCGTTTCATACCACTCCACACCGAGAAATCATACAGAATTATGTTGCAGGTGATTTTGGTAAGGTGTATTTGGCTGATGGTTCAGTCTTAGATATTGTGGGTATGGGAGACGTCCGGATATTGTTGCCCAATGGGTCTGTTTGGTTACTGGAGAAGGTTTGACATATTCCTGACCTAAGGAGGAATTTGATTTCTGTTGGATAACTTAATGATGAAGGGCATGCAATACTATTTATTGGTGGTACTTGGAAGGTTACAAAGGGAGCTAGAGTATTGGCTCGTGGAAAGAAGACTGGTACTCTCTATATGACCTTAAGTCCAAGAGACATAGTTGTAGTTGCTAAAGCAAGTATTGATATAAGCTTATGGCACCGCAGACTTGGATACATGAGTGAGAAAGGGATGAAGATGCTGCTGTCAAAAGGAAAACTACCAGAATTGAAGTCCATTGATTTTGACATGTGTGAAAGCTGCATCTTAGGAAAGCAGCATCTTAGGAAAGCAGAAAAATGTGAGCTTCTTGAAAACTGGCAGGACACCGAAGGTTGAGAAATTGGAGTTAGTGCACACTGATTTGTAGGGGTCTTCTCTGGTTGCATCCCTTAGAGGTTCAAGGTACTACATCACTTTCATTGATGACTCAAGCAGAAAGGTATGGGTTTATTTTCTAAAAAAAAAATATCTGATGTATTTGAAACTTTTAAAAAGTAGAAGGCTATGGTTGAGACAGAAACATGTTTGAAAGTAAAATGTTTGAGGTCAGATAATAAAGGAGAGTACATAGATCGAGGGTTTAGTGAATATTGTGCTGCACAAGGAATTAGGATGGAGAAGACCATCCCTAAGACACCACAGTAGAATGATGTGGCTGAGCGCATGAACAAAACTCTCAATGAGCGTGCTAGGAGTATGAGGTTGCATGCTGGACTACCAAAAACTTTCTAGGTTGATGTTGTTAGCACTGCAGCTTACCTGATAAATCAAGGACCATCAATTCCTACGGAGTTCAGACTTCCTAAGGAGGTCTGAAGTGGTAAAGAGATAAAGTTTTCCCATTTAAAAGTTTTTGGTTGTGTTTCTTATGTTCATATTGATTCTGATGCTCGTAGTAAACTTGATGCAAAGTCTAAAATATGTTTTTTCATTGGCTATGGTGATAAGAAATTTGGCTATAGGTTTTGAGATGAACAAAACAGAAACATCATCAGAAGTAGAAATGTGATATTTAATGAACAGGTTATATACAAAGACAGGACAACTGTAGTGCCAGATGTTACAGAGATAGATCAAAATAAATCTGAGTTTGTCAACTTCGATGATTTGAATGAAAATACTGTCTAGAAAATGGGTGAAGAAGTTAAGGAGAATGCAGATTCACAAGTAGATCAGAGTATACCTATAGCTGAAGTTCACAAATCTTCCAAGACCATTAGACCTCCACAGTGTTATTCACCCGCTCTAAATTACCTCCTGTTGACTGATGGTGGTGAGCCAGAGTGTTATAATGGAGCCTTGCAATATGAGAATTCAAGCAAGTGGGAGTTAGCCATGAAGGATGAGATGGACTCCTTGTTAGGGAATCAGACATGGGAACTGACTGAATTGCCAGCAGAAAAGAAGGCTTTATACAACAAGTGGATATATAGAATAAAGAATGAGCATGATGGTAGCAAACGCTACAAGGCCAAATTAGTTGTTAAACGGTTCTAGCAAAAGCAGGGCATTGATTACACAGAGATATTTTCTCTAGTTGTAAAGATGTCAACAATTAGATTAGTACTGGGAATAGTGGCTGCAGAAAATTTACATCTTGAGCAATTAGATGTGAAGACAGCATTCCTTTACGGTGACTTGGAGGAAGACATTTACACGATTCAACTAAAAGGGTTCATTGTTCAGGGACAAGAGAATCTAGTCTGCAAACTGAGAAAAAGCTTGTATGGCCTAAAACAAGTTCCTAGACAATGGTACAAGAAGTTTGACAATTTTATGCATAGAATTGGGTTCAAAAGATGTGAAGTTGATCACTGTTGCTAAGTTAAGTTTTTTGACAATTCTTACATCATTTTACTGTTGTATGTGGATGATATGCTCATTGCAGGGTCTAGCATTAAGGAGATTAACAATCTAAAGAAGCAATTGTCAAAGCAGTTTGCAATGAAGGATTTGAGAGCTACAAAGTAAATCCTTGGGATGAAAATCATTAGAGACAAGGCTAATGGTACATTGAAGTTTTAACAGTCAGAGTATGTGAAGAAAGTTCTTAGCAGATTCAACATGAATGAAGCTAAACCAGTGAGCACACCCTTGGATAGTCATTTCAAACTAAGCAAGAAACAGTCACCGAAGACAGAAAAAGAAAGGGACTATATGAGCAAGGTGCCCTATGCCTCAGCTATTGGCAGCTTGATGTATGCTATGGTGTGTACAAGGCTAGACATTGCACATGCAGTGAGAGTTGTAAGCAGATTCATGAATAGGCCAGGAAAGCAACATTGAGAGGCAGTCAAGTGGATTCTGAGATATCTGAGGGGTACATCAAATACATGTCTTTGCTTCACAGGTGCAAGTTTGAAACTGCAAGGTTATGTAGATGCTGTCTTTGCTGGTGATATTGATAGTAGAAAGAGTACTACTAGGTTTGTATTTACTCTAGGTGGTACAGCTATATCTTGGGCCTCAAATTTGCAAAAGATTGTTACTTTGTCTACTACAGAAGCTGAGTATGTTGCAGCAACTAAAGCTGGAAAGGAGATGATTTGGCTACATAGTTTCTTAGATGAATTGGGTAAGAAGCAAGAGATGAGCATTCTACATAGTAACAGTCAGAGTGCAATTTTTCATGCTAAAAATTCGGCTTTTCATTCAAAGTCGAAGCATATACAGGCAAAATACCACTTTATCCGGTACCTTGTTAAAGATAAGCTAGATGTAGAAAACGTTGCTTTTGTGATTAGGGTTTGTTGTTGTCATTTTTTAGAGAGAAAAAGGACTGTAGCCACACTTTGTATTTTTTCCTGATAATAGTGAAATCCCTGCAACTTCATGGACATAGGCAAATTGCCGAACCACGTAAATACTGTCTTGTGCGTGTAATTATTTTTCTTTAGCGTGTGTTTTTCTCTATATTTTGTTTCTTACAAGTTGGGAATTTCGTGATAATTCCCTACAACTTCATATCCTTCCCTTTCTTTTCCTTTTTTTGGTTGCTCTTTTCATATTCTTTCACTGCCAAAAACAAGAAAGGAACATTAACCATATGAGCGTCTATCTTGAATCTAATCCAGAGGGACTTTGGATGGGAATCATGGTCGCACTTTTCGTTCAAGCATTATGCCTCGGGAAAATAACTCTATGCACTAATTGTGAGAAAGAAGTAATGTAATGACATTAAGCATATATATCATCATCTGTCAATTTCATCTCATTGTGACGGTTCATTTTTCTTCTTTTGTAGGGGAACAAAGCTTTTGAGAGAGTACATAACAGTCCTGGAGATGCATTATCATAAAGCTTCATCAAAAGCAAATAGAAATTGACTGTAGGTTTCATACTGAAAACCCTACAAATTTCAGTTTTTTGAAGAACACTTTGCCAAAGTTATTCAAGCGAGCATACGTACACATTGATATGGCTTCGTTATGCCCAGTTTTGTAGTTCTATGTCAAGAAGTTTCTGCCAATATAGTGACATTGAGTGTCACACTTTTTTGCCAAGCATATACCTTTTAAGTACCTGAACCACCTCAAAAGTAATACTTGCTAGGAGTAAGAGGAGGAATTTATTTGCTCCCTTCTTTCCCACGTTTGGTGAACTTTTGTGCTGAAATTATACTTTTAAATGAAACAGAATGAAATGTATTGTTATGAAGTCGATTGTTGCAGCAATGTTAGTGGAGGCAGTGCAGAGCAAAGTGCTGGTACGTGGTGATAATCATGTGGCAGAGGTGGCAGTGGCACTTTTGATAATGGAGGATGGAGGAAAGTGGTTGGTTCATGCGTAAAGAGGATATGGATGAAATGGTTAAGTTGCTGAGAAGCATTAAAATGGGTTTCAATTGACTTAAATGATCCAATGGTTTGCGTCAATTGTAGACTAAAAACTAAAAAGTTTATTTTTGAAACAGAATGTCACCCAAATTGCATTTGAGTAAAAATAAGGGTCTATACTGAATAGGAGTACAAATAAGGGTCCTTCAGATTACAAGATTTAAGCCAGATGCTAGACTAAGGTTATGTGAATCTTAATCAATGAATTCAATCCAACTTCGCCATTTACACGCAAGTTAAATTTAGGTATTTTTTGTAGGCAACAATTTACGCAAAATTTTGGCTAGCAATGACTTTCAAGACCTTTTTTGCAGGAGAAACAGAGAAATTTCATTTAAACTAAACACACTTCACTAATGGTCATAAGAGAGCCCAGATATAGGAAGTCATTAGGCATAGTCTCCAACTTTTTTTCCTAAAAGCCCAATTTTCAAGTTCTTGGGCAGAGACATTGGATTGTCTTCTAACCCAAGAAAAAAACTACAATTGATCTAAATTCAATTTTTGACCAGGCCTTGACCATATGACCCTATGAATTTCTCAAGACAGAAGCTAGACTAATCAGCTCTCCATCAGTAGCCGCATTACAATTGATTTTGAGAAAATTAATTGGAGGTCTCTTCCAAAATTGAAATCATTTGTGCATTGCTTATAGTTTCAACGGATGGGCAAAAGGTTGTAATATGCTCGTCAAATTTGTAAAGGTTCAATATGTGTCAGCAAATACTAGTGTCAAAACATGTTGAAATTCGGTTGTATCAATAAAGTTGTTAGGGTTAAATCTAGGTCCAGAGTTGCATAAAGATAAGAAAGTAATGATGTACTCAAAGATGAAACATTAATTATCTTTTGTATATATCTATTACACGTAACGAATTTCATAGTGAAAATATGTTTAATTGAAAAGTAGACATTTGGTTTCTCAAAAAAGAAAAAAAAGTATACATTTGAGGCTTTAAAACAAATACATATTTGATCTAATTTAGATTTGAAATGAGTAAAATATGATCATTTGGAGTTGGTACAACTTGTTGATCTAATAATCTAGCTCGATCGAGAAGCAATTTGACTTAAGGAAATATGCAGCAATTTGAAATATGAATTCTATTAGAAAAAGGGTTTTTGGTCAATTTTAAGTTTATCCCTACTTTGTGCAGCTATATAAACCATTTTATGCACAACTTTTAGAGGCAAGAAAGGAGGCTATACCAAAACCAAAAATATTTCTAACTTTGTTCCTTTCTTTGTTAGTGTAAATAGAGAAAATTTATCATTATGCCTTGAGCGAAAAAAAGAAAAACAAAGTGTGTTCTTGATAACACCTTAAGCTCTAAACCTTTCTTTGAAATCACAAGGATTTTTTTCGGTGAGTTTATTGTAGAAGAGATCTTTTATGATATTTGTTGGAGTACTCCGTTGTCCATAGGTTCAAGTTTGTTTGGAGGATCGCTATTGGAGGATTCCAAAGCATCTAGGATTATTGTTTTGTTATGCATTCTGAGTTATAAGGCCGGGCAACGGGTTGAGCCAACAAGCTAGGCTAATGGGCTGTACATGGACCTCAGCAACAATGAGTTGTACATGGGCATAAAAACCATGAGTTATCCCATCAAGTGCTCATGGGCATAAAAACTAGCCCACAGCTTGACTCACTAAGCTAGTGAGCTGTACATGGACCTCAGCAACAATGAGTTGGGCAGCCCATTTATTCGATGGGCCTTTAGGCTATTGGGTCGGGCCTTGAACAATGGGCTATTTGGTGATCTTTACTACAAAGGTTCAAGTTCGCTTGGCGGAAAGAGAAGCACACTATCTTGATGCAATGATAGATCGAACCTACAAACTTTTCATTGAACCCAAATCTTCTCAAAACTAACACTATAAGTTTTACTCAATGTGGTCATAAGCCTTCGGTACATCCAGCTTACCCCCACCATATGCTGGTTTTAAAAGTGTGCTGCAACTCAGGAATTATCACATGTATTCAACTATCTAGTGACCTGGTACAAAAGCTAGTTGGCTTAGAGAAATCAATTTTGGAAGCAAAGGCCAATGTTTGATTATCAGGAATTATCACAGTTTTTTTTTAATGGCCAATGTTGATGAAGAGTGGCTGCCGCAATTCAGGAACCATCACTTTTTTTTTCCCCCCCGCTAAGCAATTTGATCCAATGGTTCACATCAATGATTCAATAGACAATAGTAGACTAAAAAGTTATTTTTGAAACAAAACGCCACCCAAATCGCATTTAACTAATAAAGGTTTTTTTTTCTTTTTTCTTTTTTTGAGAAACAAACACACACATGGAAGATCGAATTAAAGGGCCTGTATCTATAGTAATTACAGAGGAATCGTTGCTTGTATACATAATTCTATACTGAATAATAGTAATAAATTGTAGAAAGGACTCATTACAGAGGAATCACTGGATGTATACATATTTCTTGGTAAGCTTAAAAAATTGTCATAAACTGTTACTCTTCCAATGTAAGTTCCTGCATTTAAATTTATGAGATGTAGATGAATCCATTGGAGGCACATTGGTCCAAGAGAACTATGCTAGTTGTGTACGTACTTACTACTTAGCTCTGTGTACTTGCTTTGGGTTCCAAAAATAAAATGTTTTGAATTTTAATCTCCTGTTGTTTTCTAGACATATTCATGCACTATATACTTGATTTATTATTATTTTTATTTTGGGTAATAAGGAAATTAACATAAAACTAACCAGTCACCAAAGGCACAGTAGCGTAGCGGCATATGGTCTATTACATCAAAGCTTAACAAAAAGGAGAAAATTCCATTGTGTAGTGGCTAATGAAATAAAATTTAGAAGCTACATACATGTAATAATTAACATCAGTGATGATGATGATAATGACCATGAGAACGCCATCCCAAATGAGAAGGGTGTAGTACCAAGTACCAACTTTCCTCCACTAAAAACCGACAGATGTTTTGGTCTAATAATAAAATAACTCTCATCAGAGCTTAACATGACATATAATTATGCAAAAAAGTTGGCATCCTATACCTTTTTTATTTCCACTGGTTATAAATATTACTACATAACATCTCTCTCCCGGGCTCGAACTGATAGAGGCCTCATGTTCCCCATGCATCCAGCTAGATTCACCCGGTGGTGAGATCCTATACTCATTGAAAATTTAAAAAATGGAGGTAAATAAATGTTAACGGATTAAGCGGACCTATTCATTCAATTCTTGGGGAGGCCATGGGACTATGGCCGCAAAATTATCACATTTATTTAAGGAAAACGCTAAAGCTCTCACATTTATTCCAAGCCATATACAAGGTACCGTGGAAGTAAGAACTAAGAAGTTCAAAGGTGAAAGCTATTGAGATTCAGACTAATGGTCTATCTAAATCTCTGAACTTATCACATTCTACCTGCCTTATATATAGACCAGGAAGTGTCTCTCTTCCTCACAATCTCAAAAGAAGAAGAAACACACAAAAGCAATCATGTCCGGAAAACCTAAGAAGATAGCATTCGGGTATGGTGGGGTAGTGATCACAAGCAGTAGTGAGGGCAGCTCAAGCAAAAAAATGTCGAATAAAGCGATCACAAGCAGTGGGGGCAGCTCAAGCAAAAGAGTGTTGAACAAAGCGACCGAATTAAATAGTTCATCACGTATGATCTTCAAAGACAAGCACACTTCATGTTCAAGTCATTTTGCCAAGCAGCATAAGACAGAAAAGTTTGTGGACAATAATAGTGGAAAGTTGGGGTACAAAGATGAGGTCAAGTGCACAGCTGGTCTCAAGTTCAATGACAGGGTACTGGGGAATACCACAGAGTTCGAGACCCAAGTCAAGTTCAAGAAGACTATTTATCCCAACAAGAGTGCCTCAAAGTTCAACAATAAAGAAATTAACTATTACTAGGTTTCCCTTTCTATTCCAAATAAAAATAAATAAATAAACAACCTATTGCTAGGTTTCCTTATTTACTTGGTTTTTTATAATTTATAGTATAACAGCTCTCTTGCTTTGCTATGTCCTTTAAAGTTTAATGGTTTCTCTCTCAAATGGGGATTGGCTTGTGATGGATTTCATTTTTCTCTTTTATTAATGTCAAAGTTGTAATTTTTTTTTTTAGTGAGTAATGTTGAAATTGTTGTATTTTAAAGGACCAAATTAGTTATGAATTTTTTTTAGTATGTTGATTTGATAATAAAAATCTATTATCAAGAATGAACGTCATATATTAAAATTTTCTTTAAAAAAAATTGTTACAAGCGGAGGAGGGAATTTGAAAATTTGAACCCTCTTTCTACTCATAAATGAAACTATTCAATGTCTCAAGAATTGAGAGTCAAACCGTACGAATTTTGGTTGGAGTTCTCTTGATTCTTGATGCCCAACATCAATTAAGAAACTCAAGTCAAGATGTTTCTTCAGAATTTAAAACCCAACTACAAAAGAGGAGGGGGTCCGTAATCCGTACACCTCAAATCTCTCTCACCTCGTCCCCCAAAGTGAGATTCCATTCATGAAACTCCACCAACTATATCAAGTGATTTCAGTCGTATTCTTTCTCCTTACCAAATTTGCTGTCGTCTTTGGCACTCTAGGATAAGTTATTATCATCAAATTTTGCAATCGTCTTGTGCCACAACTTTTTTCAATTTAATGTGGTAAGTAGCGAAGCTAGGAAGGTTTTGAAAATTTTCATTTCAAACTTAAAATTTGGCTTCTCACAATGTGGAATCTATATTTTAAACATTTTTAATTGGCTTCTCACAATGTATTTAGATTATGTTTTCTAAAAGGAGTTTTCAGAAAATTGATTGATTTTGAAAATTTAGCAAAATTTAGGAACTTATCTTTATCACAACAATAGTGGGCCCTATAAATTTGCCAAAACTCTTATATCTCTAAAATTTAGGAACTTTATCTTTATCATAAAAAAATTTTAGGTTTCAATTTTGAAGCTTATACTTATCCTTTCCATCATTATCCCCAAAAAGAAATTAGTTTTTTTTTTTTATGAAAGAAAAAAAAAAAAAAAAAAAAAAAAAGAGCCTTACGCATATGATCATTGACCCGGCCCACTTGAAGCGGGAAAACTCGTGAAGCACCCTTGGGTGTGTTAGGACTATCCACATCGTGGTACAGTATTTTTATAAAGCACACAACTTGAATCAGACAACTCTTAGACCTGCAAGTGTTACCTAATCCAAGACTCCTACCAATGCACCACCCCTAGGAGCAAATTACTTATTATCTTCATGTCACTTTTTTAAATAAATATATATTAATTCTTTCTCAAAAGTAAAAAATGGTCTCCCAAATATTTTTTTTCTTTTAATATTTTTGAAATCATTTTTTAAAAGTGGGAGTCAAACATGTATATATAAAAAATTATAAAATGTGTTTATCACACAAACTGTTTTATACATCAAAAAAACAACTCAACAAGTATTATCCAAAAATTAGTTTTCACATTTAATTAAAAAAAAAAAAAAAAAAAACCAGTTTCACATTATTTTAAAAACAAAACAAAAAAAATTCCCATAAAAAAAAAATCCAACTACAAACAAGCCCTAAATAAATAAAATTGGGCTATTAAATGTTATTGGGCGTAAAAAACCCTAACTCATTTCCTTGTGCCTTTCCTTTTCCTTTTCTCCGCCAAACTCTCTCAATTTCAACTGTGTGCAGCAACCCACTTCTACCCTCCTCACAGGGACCCCTGCTTCCTTTTCTACCATTGTTCACGTTGGGCTCTATAGAGGTCAGTCTCTGAAGTTTTTATCTTTCATGAGTCTCATGACCACTTTCATATGTTCTCTCTTCTCTCTTTTTTTATATAGACATGGCCAGTAGTTAACAGTTTAACTTTAATCACTTAGAGCAATTTTGGTGTGGCACAACAAAGAATAAAAAGGCTAATAAGTAAGAACATTTTTAGAGCAAGTGGAGTTAATCAACTATGAAAAGGCTAATCTTTTTAACCATGCTTTCTTTTTGTCTTAGCCGCACAATAAAAGAATCCTTCTTTTCTATACTATTAATTAGTTCAAAAATGTGGCTTTAAGAAATGGCGTCAGTTCACACCGAAATCCCCTTTTTTTTATTCAGCCAAAAAAAAGGTACGGCTTTGACTAATTAAAGTCGCACTACACACACAAAAAATAGGACATGGAGGCTGTTTGAGGCAAATTGGTTTGATATAATAATGATAATTATTTCAGAACAACCATAATAATAGATATTGAATTATCGAAAAAAAAAAATTCATGGTAGTGAAAATTTAAATGAAGTTGGTTAGGTGTTATGACATTGTTTTGAGAAATCTTGAGATATGATTGTGAAACCATTGCTTAGTGGTTTCAATTAATGGGTCGCATTCCTAGAGGAATTGGGAAAAAAGGAAAGGAGGAGGAGGAACCAACTTAACAATGGAACTAAGACCATGAGAAATACTGTATAATCTTGATCTTCATTATAACGGAAAAATCAGCACTGGGGTGCATTAGTTAATAACATAGTATTACGTTAGACACTTAGAGTATTTGATAGTTGATACTATGATGTTTAAATATGTATGTGGATATTCATTTGAAAACTCACCGTTATAGGTTCTAGCTAGTGACTTTTGGAGCACACAGTGGAAAAGGGTTAAGGTAAGTGGGATTTACCCGCTACACCCTTTTGCATTATCAATATTTGTTGGTTAACCCATTTGGATGTTCAATTTTAATATTTCTTGAATGTTTTTAACGCATTGAAGTCTCTTTACATTTGTATTGTTGATATTCGTGACCCTTTTAGTTCATCACTTTGTTATAACTATTGAGCTACTGTCTTTGTGAAATTAAATTTGATCTTGTTTATATACTCCCCTCATAAAATCCCTTGCCATGAGATAATTTCAGTGACCCCGCCCATGGGGGCGCAATACATAAGCCATGATTTGAATCATGTGTTTGATGTTGTGGATGTGGATGTTGGGAATTAGGAGTTGATGGAGGCTATTTATTTTTCAATGACCCTACCCGTGGGGGCAAAACACATGAGTAACTCTGTCCACGGAGGTAATACACGGTACTTCTTGAGGAAATTCTCATAGTTTAGGATTTCAAGTGTAATTTGAATAAAATTGCTTTTGTGAGGAATTATCTAGATTTCTTGTTTATGTATAAATCTTGTGGAGTTTTGAGCAATTGGTTACTTTGGAAATTAGACGATTTATCATGTGCTTTTATTTTGGAGACTGAATTTATTTGCTTTAGAGATTTTCTATTGCGGATAATATATGGTCTTCATGGATTGAAATTTTCAGGCGTTACATTTATGGATCCCATCGGGCTCTAGACTAACTTTAGTTTACTTGTACTATACACGTACTTGTCCAGCTCTTATATTTCTTGTATCTCATTCATATGTCTTCCCATATAAAAGTGCTTCCTTTACCATTTATTTGCTTAATCACAGTGCTTATCATTTTTTCCCCGGTTCATACATAGACCAGCAAGTGTCTCTCTACCTGATTCGCTCAAAAGAGGAAAACAAAAAAACAATAATGGCAGAAGAACAGAAAAAAACAATGGCAGAAGAACCGGTATATAGAACCGGATTAGCTATCGTGACAGAAAGCAGTGAGGGCAGGTCAAAAGAAGAAAACCAAAAAACTATAAGGGCAGAAGAACCCGTATATAGAACTGGATATGCTATAGTGAAAGAAAGCAGCAAGGGCAATTCAAGCCAAAAATCTCTGAATGAATCAAGTAAGGTGGAGACCCCCAAAGACAAGTACAGTTGGACCCCCAAAGACAAGTACAGTTGGATGTTCAAGTAATTTTACCAAGCAGCATATAACGCAGAAAAGTTCTTTGACAAACATAGAGGATGGTCAAAATTTGCAGCCTTATGTTTTTTAGTTGTCTCTCTCTTGGGGATTAGATTGTAATCGATTTCATTTTACTTTGATTAATTTCTTGCAGTATTTTGATGGATCTAACTAGTTGTGACTTTTTTGTTTGATGGATCTAAACCGTTATATTTATTGGTATGAGACTCATGGTTTTTCATTTGTGCCTATATATATGTCATGTATAGCAGGAATTTTGACTATTGAATCGAAATCAGAAGAACTAAAGTGAGGTTTGTAGATTATCTTTATGTTAAAACCTAGAATATCATCTCTTAAGACAATATATTGTGTGTAGTATAACTTGTCTCATTCTTTCTTAAAAGTCATCCTAACTTTTGAATAGAGTTGATGGTGTGCATTAATTTTTGTTAGACTTAGAATTTCATCCTCTCTCCCTTTGTTTATTTGTTTCTTAAATAAAAAAAAAATTAAAAAAAAAAAAAACTGAAATTTTTTTTTTTTTTTTTTTTTTTTTGAGAATCCAAAGTATCCAGACTTGAGATTATATGACTAGTACTAGAATTTAGAGTGAACTTTATATGTATAATTCAATAGTTAAAGGGGGACAGAGCAAGTGTCAATTAGTTGAAGTGTTGAACTTCTATTTTATTATATTTTGTAGTCCAAGGCACTTGAAAGGATTTTAAATTAGTGCAATGATATGGACACAACAATTTATTCTTCCTTTTATTTTTTTTAACAATTCCAAATTTTGATTAGACCAACATCACTTTCACAAGGTTTTTTAACACAAACATCATCATTTTATTAGTACTAATTAACATATCCCTCATTAGTATTAAAAAAGGTTATGAAAATTAATGTTTTCTTAGTGTCCATTTGAGAACAATTTATTTAGTTGAAACTGAAAATTTTTTATTGAAAGTACGGTAGATAAAGATAAAAATTAGTTAAATAGTACAGTTGGATCTATGAATAATACTAAAAAGTACAGTGATACTCATAAAAAGTAGCAAAAATAAGCTAAAAGTGTAGATAAGCTAAAAAATTCAGGTCATCCCAAACTCATACTTGGACTTGTTATTTATTTTATGAATCTAAGTTGGTCACTAACTCATGGAGAGTCTCTCTCATAGAGCTGGTATCTCATGCGCCTGGTGCATAAGAGATTTTTCCCTCTCATAATATAGTGGACCACAAATGTGTTGGATTAGAAGGGTTGATGGATAATTTTGGTATAGTTAATTTTTGTTATAAAGGAACTCTCTCTATAGTTGGTCTCAGAAAAGAATGCTTCACTTATTTCCAAAGGCTGATATAAAGAATTATCTGATTTTGGGTTTGGATCACTCTCCCATTATAATTCATTCTATAGGAGAACAGGGAGGTTTTCCTAAATTAAATATTTGGGCTAATGCCTGTCTATTGGTCTCCTTGCCACTATGCTATTAAGATGAGAACTTTTAAGGCTGAAATTAAGAAATGGAATTGGGAAACATTGTATCTATACCTGAGAGACTATCAAGCTTAAAATTGGAGAAGTGCAACCGCAGCCTCTCTTCCAAGCTAATGTTAATTTGGAAGTGACGCTTCGTGTTGAGTTGCAGGTTTTGTAAATAATTAGGGAGTTGCAGGTTTTGTAAATAATAATAGTAATAAATTGTCCTAATACTAATTGAAATCTTAAACTATGAGATTTTTTTTGTGACATTGTCTTGTGAAGTGGGCTTATTCATTAAATTGAAACTCTAACAAGAAATAAAGTTTTAAGACCATGGGACTCTGGGAGAAAAATCTGACGGGGCGCAAATTTCTCACATCCATTCAAATCCATTCCATTGAAGCTTAATCAGTTCCATGAACCATGGAACTGAGAAGTTCGAAAGTTGTTAGGAAGATTAAGTCTATCTAAATCCCCGAACTTATCATATTCTACATGGCATGTATATAAACCAGCAAGTGTCTCTCAACCTCACACACTCAAAAGGAAGGAGAAAAAACAATGGCAGAACATAGAATTGGGTATATTGGGGTTGTGACACCAAGCAGTAAAGGCAGTTCAAGCAAAAGAATGGCGAATGAATTGAGCAAAATGCAGAGTTCATCGCGTATGATCTACAAAGACAGCGGCTGTTCAAGTAAGTTTACAGAGCAGCATAAGGCTGAAGAGTTTGTGGACAAACATAGTGGAAGGTTGGGGTACAAAGAGGAGCTCAGGTACACTTCCACTAACAAGGTTAATGACAAGGTTCAAGGTTATACCACTGAGTATGAGACTCAAGTCAAGTTTAAGAAGACTGTTTACCCCAACAAGAGTACCTCAAAGTACAATAATAAAGGGATTGACTACTACTAGATTTCCTTATTTTCATGGCTTTCTATATCTACAGCTCTCTTGCCTTTTATTTTATATATATATATATATAATGTGTTCACTCTTTCTAATGGGGATTGGCTTGTAATGGATTTTTATTTTACATTGTGAATGATGTCAAAGCAGCATTTTGATGAATCTAACTAGTTGTGAATTTGGCTTTTGTGTAAATTGCTTATGAATTGCTTCTTCTTTTTTAACACAACAGTGGGTGATAATTATCTAATATATGAGATAAATATTGGTTATATATAAACTAAACCATTTTGTAGATTGGATTGTTATTCATCATGTATTATCATTTTTGCCTATATATTTCAAGTATGGCTTGAATTTTGACCATCGAGAACGAAGCAGAAAAATTAAAATCATGATCCACATTTTGGAAAGAAACGTCAGAACTTGAGTGCATACTACATAATAGTATATAACGATAGATGCAGCCCAAAGCACTTAAAGTGTTTTACTTTACTCTAATCATTGAGGAAAAAAATTTCACAATTGCATGTGTAGATTTTAAATTGCAATTAGACCAAATTCACTTTTATAAGTACCCATCATTTCTTTTTTCTTATTTTTTTCTTTTTTTTGATGTGGCACCACTCAGTACTCAGTACAGTAGTTGTGTAGCTTGGGCTTGAATTCAATTGGGAAGGCAGGGGGCTTGTGCTTTTATTGGAGGAATGGTATGGACGTACAAGCCCATTCAAGCTTAATTACAGTATGACTAGTGATTTTTTTTATCCTGATCCAGCCCACACATGTTTACAAAAGCTCAAAAAGATTTACAAGTGCTTGATTCAAACTTAATCGACACAAGCTCATGATTTTTGTGATCGATCCATTAGATTGCAAGGGTATATTTTATTTTTGAGGAAAGGGTATATTTTAATTAAAAAGCCTTATAACTCAGCTCATATTTCTGAATGTATTTAATGGAGACATCTAGGTTTAAAATCCTCTTCCACTATTATTGTGATTATCGAATTATAAATAATAATAACAATAAAAAAAATAAAAAGCTAGAGGGGTGTACTAGCAAAAATTAAAGGAATCCTTCCAATACTATGGAAGCTTTCTTAGGAAACAATAACATAGTATTCTCCAAGAAATTACTCAAATATCATCAAATCGTGTCTTAGTCAACCACCATTATTATTGGAAGGTTGAGGTACATTTTCGATCGACTTAGGTCAATTCAGTTCAATTGGTCTAGTTCGATCTACTGCGGTCTAGTTTGTTTCATTCGCTTTATTGTTTCCATTTGATCCTCTACGGTCCATTCAGTCCATTCGGTCTACTTTGTTCCAATCTTTCTATTTCAGTCTACTTTAGTCCATTCGGTCCATTTCACTTCACTTGTTCTATTTCTATCCACTTTGGTCCATTTGGTCATTCAGTCCATTTTAATTCATTTGGTCCAATTCAATCCACCCTGGTCCATTGGTCCACTTCAGTCCATTAGGTTCACTTTAGTGATACATTGCCAAAAGAGATTTGTGTAGAAAGAGAAACTGCTTCACTAACAATTAAATCACATTCTCAACGCAATGTTAGTAGATTCTTGATAAAATTACATTTTTCTTATGTTATTAAAATTTTGTATTTTTTTCTAATATAAATAATAAATTTACTTATATATGTGACTAATATATATATATATATATAGCTATTTTTTAAATTTAAAAAAAAAAAATCTATTAATGCAATTGCACCCAGTAGATGCAACATTGAAAACAAGAAATTATTTCCCAAGTTTGTACACTTTTATTTTTAAAATTCTATTGTACAATGGCTAAAGGAAGATTTGAAACCTAATCAATCAATCAATATATATAAACACAGATCTTATATGGGAAAGTATAAAGTTCTATCAAGTTGCGCATTCTGTACAAAGAGAATTAAAATATTCTCAAGTGTCACATTTTCGTACAAAGAGAATTAAAATATTCAAGTGTCACATCAAAAATAAAATCAAATTAAATATTAACTTTTTATTTCATTTGGTTCAATATTTCAATATTTTTCTAATTAACAAATAAATATTCTTTGTATCTTTTTGTTCAATGCTTCAAGACTTTTCATTCCTCACTCATACACACAAAACTCTTTACATTTTAATTCACTATTTTCACCTTTTGCACTTCTTCCCCTTTATATATACCTACGCATAGTCCTTCATGTCATCCCATGTCAAATACACATACCAAAAACGATATCATTTACCCTCAATCTTTCGACGACACCCACCTAGCTACAACCAAGGAATGAGGACTTGTATTTTATATTGAATGACAACGGTAATTACGATTTTAATGTTAAGATCGAACGTTATGGATTTGTGAGTTTTGTAAATGATATGATTGACTATGGGTATTTAGAATATGTATTTTGTTTTAGAATTATGAAAAAAAAAAAAAAAAAACACATTCTATATCAACTTTTATTCTGTAATATTCTTCCAAAAATTTTTTTAATTTCTCATTACTTTAATTGAATCATTATAATGGATATGTGTATGTAATTTATAATTATTGTTTTTTATGATGAACTCATTTCTAATAAATTTCTCTAACAATTATGCTATAATACATATACAACATTCTCCAAAACTATCTTACATAAAACGCTACAATATTATCCGTGTATCGCAAGGGTACCTTATTAGTTTTTCTTAATATCAAAAATCAGATAAGTTATTTCATTGAAGTACAAGACTCTTGGTCAAGTTGTGCATTTGATCATTGTATAAAAAATTTAATTAACAATTCTAAAAGTGCACTTGCTACACTTGGACCTTCATGTTTAACATCTAGGTCCTTAAACATCTTCAAACTAAAATGCAATCTGAGATGTGATCTCCAGTATTATTTCTTCCAGAGGGTATCTTGTACCTTATTTATGTTTTGTTCTTATTTTTATAGTTTTTGTTAACAAAGTGAGGGGAGAGGGATAGTAGCAGTTGAAGGTCTTCAAGCCTTCAAGCTTACAAGGAAACTTATATCTAAATTTTCGGTATTACCATTTACTATCAATTATCGCTTGTTCACAACATCCTATTGCATGGAAATCACAATGAAATGTGGAGAATCAGAAGTATATAACAAGCAACTTTCATTAATTAGTGCCACAGCACAGTTTATAATTGGTAAGACATTGAGAAGGACATCAACATTATTATGCACACAATTTACAAAATGTGTTATCAGATTCTCCTGTCTTTCATGGTTTTATGATCATCACAAACCATAGCTAGCCGGCTAGCCCCCCTTGCTATGTTTCACACTACAGATTGTAACCTAGTTCATACTCTTGAAATATCTGCTGAGAGTGAAGAACAGAAGTGGATTCCCAAGAGTTTAAGGATGCTGATCTTGCGTCGAAGTCATTCGTCGACCACCAAAGCACGCCATCCTTTGAAACATTCATTTCTTTGAAACAATCAAATTCAGCCATCTGATCTTCCTGTGGTACGAAATCCACAGTTTTGGTATTAAGAAAGTTATCTATTTCAGATTGAAACACTGAAGCTTGAATTCCTGCATTAGACTGTTCTATACCATTTGCTTTCGGAACATGAGTGGAGTCCATTGAGCTGTTCTCATTGATTAAGGCAACTGAGTTGTCTGAGGATGATATACCATGTAAAGACTTCTCCAATTCATTTACTTTAGCAGCAGTTGGTGATTCATAAAAGCCAACATTTTGTCCTTGCACAGGTTGAGGACTAGGCAAGGCATGTTCCATGAGAGGGGTATTAGGAAACTCATTTAAAGATTGCAGGTTTTGGATCATTTTTTCTTGTAAGGGATGCAGCTTTGGCCACAGAGCAGGATTGTTGTAGAAAGAGAGAGGGTTTTGAAGGCTTTGAAGTTGCATATGAAGTTGAAGTCTTTCAAAAGCCGAGCTGCTTAATCCTGGTGAATATGAAGCATCTTCTTGGCCATTTGCATCTTTAGTCTCACCACCCATGGATGACATATTATTCATGTTAGACTGTTTGTGCCTTCCGAGTAATTTCTTCTTCAATCTAGTGTTCCAGTAGTTCTTGATGTCATTATCTGTCCTTCCAGGCAGTTGGGCTGCAATAATGGACCACCTAAAGGTAGATTGAAATCAAAATGAGTTTATTCTCTCAGAGTATCAAGCAAAACAAGAGTTATAACTTAAGAAATTAACCCTACAGATCATGGAGATTTAAATTTATAAGATGGAGGAGTTATTCCAGGGCAAAGCATCATGGACAAAGAAAAAGGACAAGCACTTCATGGTCAATTTTATAGAAAACCTAGAGAGAGAGAGAGAGAGAGATTAACCTGCTGCCAATACTAATATAGAGGCTGCAGATGATGTTGTCTTCTTCTTCAGAGAATCCGCCATGCTTGATGTTGGGCCTCAAGTAATTCAACCATCTCAGTCTGCAACTCTTTCCACATCTCTTAAGTCCTGTGACGTTCACCAAAAGGTCAAAACTTATCATTCTTTAGAATATGGAACCCTTTTTTTATTATTCAATTGTTACAACAAGTGGAAGAGGGGGATTGAATCCTGATTTATCTTATAAATAAGACTAGGAAATACTACTGAACCATAAAGCTCTTGGTTAGAACATGAACCTTTGAGACCCCAAGAAAAAATATTTGTTTGAATGAGATAACATACCAACTTTTTGAGGAAGAGCAATCCAGTTGCCTCCAGTTCCATGCTGATCAATATAGGCTTTGAGCTTAGCATCTTCTTCAGGAGACCACGGTCCTTTCTTCACGTTTGCCTTGTCACAACATGGAGCTCGACCCATATTTTTCTCTCTTCAAGGATAGATATGATCTAATTAAAGCTGTCTGAGATTGTTGAGAAAAAAGCTGAGTAGGAAGACCAAGATTTATAGGTAGGAAAGATGGGTTTGTGATGTGATGCTTATTAGTTATTAGGACTAAAAAGTCTTATCCCTCACCCTCTCTCCCTCCTCACTATTCAACTCTATTTCTCTCTCCTCTAGGGTTTGTGCAATGTCTCTCTCTCTCTCTTCCTTTTTGGATTAGTTCGCTCATCCATATTTTACTATCCATGCAAGTAGACAAAGTATAGCATAAATTTCTTCTCCTTTTGCATATAAAATTGCACTGCTTTTTGGGGTCCAATTAGTTTATTATTTGAAACCCATTGCTGCAGGTATTTGATCAAAAGAAGGATCCATCCTTTCAGTTTGTCACTATTATCCTTGAAATGTTCCAAACCCAGCCACCCTAGCTATTTAAACATTAATGGGTTAGACTATTAGAACTCAAAATTATTGTATGCAGGAAAATGCTCTTATTGGCTGCTATTTTCTATTTTATATGACGCATTTAGCTCTCTTTTTTGACAAGGCACATGAAATTTGTAGCAACTGTGAAAGTTGGAGTTGTAGCCTATAGGAGCATAGGGCCGAATAATATGACTTTTGGATGCACTTTTTAGAACAATGGTTTACCATGATTTTAGTTGGTTGCTACTTGTAATGACAGATGCTTATGAAAATGTCTGCAATTAATAGTATCATATAAGGGGAGCCTGCCCATATGTTGTATGTTTCCCTTCTCTTTTTTCTTTTTCTTCTTTTCCTTTTTCCCTTTTTTTTGAAGATATATAAGGGCACATGTTTTTGTCATTTGCTATAAGCAAGCACTATTTTAAGAGCTCAGAAAGTCTTACTAATCTCAAGTACCAAGACACATGTAACATGCAACCCACCATTGCCACCAATTTTTTGTACCATTAGGATAGTTTAGTGTTTCCTTTACATATTTTCGAGGCACTTCTAAGTTCTAACCACAACAATTAATAATAATAAAAATAAAATAAAAATAGAAGAAGAAGATATAGAGAGGGAGAGAGAAGAGATGTGGGTGTTTAAAAAGTCTTTCCTAGCTTTTAAGAAAGTTGTGACCGTTTGAAAATTAATGATTATAAACTAATGAAATTGAATTACATGCAAACGGAAGTAGTAATAATTAAGCACACACTTTTTCTACCATGCAATGAAATTATTGTCAATGGAATCCAAGTAGTTTCAAAATGTACGATTTCCAAGCCCAGGTACTTTAAAGGAGAAGAATTTTCTCAACTGGTGCAGAGAAGTCCACGTTCACAACTAAACATTGAATTTACAGGTTGTCTTGCTGATCTCAGGCTTCTTTTCAACTTGCTTTGCACGGATATTCTTCTTTCTTTTTTTTTTCTTTTTTGCCATTTTGTGATTAAAGTCATTTTTGAAGGAATCGGTGATAGAGGTTGCATACTATATATGGGTACGTATTGCCGTACGTATTGCATGGGTTCTATAAAATTTCTTATTGTTTTGTGTGAATGGAATCTTCAATTCTAAGTTCCTAGAAAACATACTCAAAGCAAGTACCTTGAATTTTTTTTTTTTTTTTTTTTTTCTATATTGTTGCTAAGAAATTGAAATAAGATACTTCAAATTTTGTAAAACTATATAATAATATATTAATGAATTTATCACCGACATATATATATCTCTCATTGTAATTTGGGTAGTCTTAAATACAATTTGAAGCGATTTTGTTATGTTATTAATTTTTGACAAATTTTTCATTAGTTGGCTGTTTTTTGTGTTTTAATTTGTCTCTTTTGATTTATTACCCCAAAAAAAAAAAAAATACACATTGTACCTACATTATTTCTTTGTAGCATTTATTATTTAACCTTACTATTAATTTAACACAGCTTCACATTGTCAACGTAGCCACACAACATAAAATGAGTAATTTTAAGAATGTTTTAGAGTTACACTTTCCCTTCTCCTTGTGTATATTATATATAAATATAAAATAAATAAATATATATATATATATTACCCAAAACATAGCTGGACTTATAAACATATTGTAACTGTCTCCACACACCAAAAAAAAAAAAAAACACCCTCAACTACACCTTTATCAAGATTTTTTTCCTAACACCACGCACTCTTGGTGCAGTGGTCACTCTACAAGTATAAAAACTTGTGGAGTGTGGGGGGCAAGGACCAGGATTCAAATCTCCAAGAGGAATTTTTACACACATTTACACTTAAATTATGCTAGAGTAAAATTCTATCTTATAAAAAAAAAAAATTTATTTTTCCCCATAATCACTCAAATTTATGTTAGTACTATAAATTATTATTATTATTATCATCATAATAAAAGCCCTAATACTTGCACCCTCACAGGTTGGCTAGGGCTCATATTAAACAGTAGATGGAAGGCAATATTAAATCTAAGAAAGGTAGAAAGAAACCAAACGGAAAGGCATTGAAAATTCAAACCTTTTAGAGAAGCAACACCCATTGACCTCGGTTTCCTAATTTAATATTTCCTAGAGGTCTTTTTATTTTATCTCTAAAAATCAATGGTAGGACCAATTAGATATACAGAACCGCACCAACATAGAAATAACAAAAGGAAATCCATCAAAATTCAAAAAGCTATCACTCCCACAATTATTATAAATTAATTAGTGTCCTAATCACCGAATGGACTTGAATCTTTTTGAGCAAGGAAAACATGCTTCTGCTTGTCTTGCTCTCAACTCTGGAATCAATGCATTGACAACTTATTTCATATTCAGGAAAATGAAAACAAAGTATTCAAAAAACTAATAAAAGGTCATTGCATTTCATCATCATGAAGACCAACCTTAAGAGAAGATAAGCATGGATTATTCAGTACTGGGGGGCTATATATAAAAATAATATGGAATGATTGTTGCTAACTCTATTGCTCACTCTGATGAAATTTTCTTAATCAATTATACCAGGCTCTATTACTTTTGGACATTACATATAGATATATAGAATAATAAATGGCGTAGACACATGTACCAATTGAAATTTTGTTGGGTACTAATCGCCCTGTTAGGTTGACTCACAAGGTTGCCTCCAGTAATATTAAAATTAGTAGTTACTACCTCCATCATTGTACTAAACTCATTCTTAATTCAGTGTCCTAGAGGTCGAACAAAGTATACTCCTTGAAAAATATCTTCAAACTTTAGCTCCAAAGTCCAAACCTCAAGAGAAAATTATTAGTGACGGTAATATATAAAAGAAGATTATAATCTTGCTTTGCTTAAACGGCTTGTCTCCTAATGGTTCACTCAATCTTCACAGTCAATTCATAAAATTTTTTTTTTCTACCTCTCGCGTCTGCAGGTTCTAGAGTTTCTAATTAATATATTCTACACTAGCCTTCCAATCTTTCTTGGAAGTTCAATATATACTTCATTCAGTGTAAATAAGATCATAACTAGCTAATTAAGGAGTAATTCCATGAAAGATCTTTTTGAACGCATGTGTTGTAAGAGTTTAAAAAATTATTTTAAAAAAATTCCCAATCATCTTTGAAAATTCATGAAATAAGTACTACAGTACTCTTCCCAAATGGTGCAAGAAATTACACTCCTTCTTGAGGTTTTTATGAATATAACAAATAAATTTATATTCTCTCATATATACCATTATTACTTTCTTAACAAAATATTCTCTTTTTAAAAAAGATTACTATACTCATTTATACAAATTTCAAAAGAAATGTTATTTCCTCCATAGTTTGAGTAATAATATATTTTTTTTAAATGGAATATTTGATTAGAAAAGTCACCGTGTGGAAGGGTATGTACTTCTCTGTTTTGTTTATATGAAGTTATAAACCTCAAGAGACGATATCATTTCTTTTAAGTAAAATGCTAATGAATGCCCTTAGGGCATTGATTAATAATCCATTTAAAGAACATTTTTAAAGGAAAAGAAAAAAAAAACGCAATTAATGTTTTAACAGTTTTTTTCATTTCTCATAAAAGTAATGTCAAAATTTTCCTAAAATGAATTGTTAACCAATACACTAAGGGTACTTATTAGCATGACCATTCTTTTAAAACATTTAAGGTAAACTTTATTTGTGAAATTATCTCAAGAGCGGTTCAACCGATGAAGCAATTTGTGTCAAAAAAAAATAAAAAAAAAGGTCAACTTAGTTGCTTGTGAGAACTTGATTTTTTTGTTCCTATAAAAAAACTTAAGGGTACTAGTTAGTATGATCCTTCTTTTAAAACGTTTATGCTATGTTTGGAAGTTTTGAGAGAGAGGAGAGTAAAGAGCAGGAGAGTAGTGGAGAAAAGAGTAGAGGAGAATGATTATTCTCCATCTTATTTAGATGTTTTTAAAATTAAGGGAAAAAGAAATAATTAGTCTTTTCGTTTATAATTTTATTAATATAGTAAAGGCAAATTTGGTAATTTATTTGGTCAAGTATTTTTATACTCCACTCTCCTTCCAAATCTCTCCAATTTTGAGGAATTAAAAATGAGTGGTTAGAAGTAGTTCAAACCCCTCCAAATCTCTCCCTCTCCTTTAAAAATATCCAAATAAGGTAATCTAATTACTCTTCCTCCCTCTACTCTACTCTCCCTCCTTCTCCCAACATCCAAACATAGCATTAAGGTAAACTTTATTTGTGAAATTATCTCAAGAGTAGTTGAACCGATGAAGCAATTTGTGTAAAAAAAAGGTCAACTTAGTTGCTTGTGAGAACTTGATTTCTCCTATAAAAAATGTGTTATCTCTTTATTCGTGTAAAGATTTAACCCCCCCCCCCCCCCCTCATATTGGATGCAAAAGCAAAATTGACCACCGTGTGTAGTAGTAACCAAAAAAAAAATTAAATAACACACCGAATTATGAGAGAGAGATTTTTTTTTTTTTTTGGTAGAATAGAGATTATCATTGTTCCTTTAATGCAACCTGGCATTCTTGAATTGATTAAGTCTGTAACAAAAGTTAAGATTGAAGATTGATATAATCTTCTAGGAAACTACCCAGAAATTCGCAGGAAGACAACATGCATGTGTATATATATTTCGTCATGGGGATTGACAAATTTGCTAACTGTGGACTAACAAAACATTTTGTATATGTTTATTGTAATTTTCTTTGAATGAGACAGTTTAATGACTAATTGCTTAACTTTAACGACTTTGAGATTAGGAACAAAAATTTTATATATATATAGAGAGAGAGAGAGAGAGAGAGAGCTGCTATTATCTCCCATGCACTTCATGTAATATAATGCACAAATACGCTACAAATGGACGCAGTTGCTGAGCTCCAACTGGGTCCGTACCCTCTCCCTCAAGTCATCAACAATTGTCAAACCCTTCATATTATTATGTATAGTACTTATTTTGGATGAATATTGTTACAATTATTATTTTAATTTTGTAACAAACCCAAAACTTTGAGAATCCAAGAAATTGACCCTACCCTTCTCATTATCTTATCTCCTTGAAGCATGATTTTTTGTTTTACAAAATTACCTTAATGAATGAAGCTGTCCTCTAAACCCAAGCAAAGGCATAATTGCCCCATATTACAACAAGAGGAAAGGTAAGAGAAGTTGTTGATAGTGCTAATGCTAATGCACAAGTTACAAGTACTGCCAATGAGTCCAATATTATAAAGGAGCAGCTCATTATTATCTTATAGTAATATATATATATATATATATATATTGAGAATTTTATCTTATAGTAATATGAATGTTAGATTAGGAGAAAGTCTATGAACACGACTTTTGTCACAATCTTGATATATGCGATTATGAATAAGTGAAAAAAAAAATAATAAGTTTATAAAAAAATGATGATTCACTAATCACAATGGCACCTATTATCAAATTGTAGTAAAGTATATAGTCATAATAAAAAAAAAAATTAAAAAAAAAAAATACCGTTAGTATGCAGAGGTAGTTGTTCTTTCTTCATGAATGTGTAAGATTTCAATTGGTACATACCAACTTTGACTTTTAAAGAATAAGTCTTTCCTGTGTGTTAGGTATTCCACAGCAACAATTTCTAGTTTCTAGGGGACGTGAGGTTAAAGATGATGGTGTCATAGAATTTGACTCTGTGGATGATCTTCCATAACTGAGAGAGGAGAGAGGAGACCGTAGAGTCTGAGTTGGTGAAACTCCAGCTATTGCCTGAAGACTTAGAATTGATACTATAATCATGACCAAACCATATAAACCTCAAATTGTACCATTTCGTCATGTAGTAGAAAAAATAAGAATTAAAGGAAGAAAGTCAATCATGCACTTGAATATATATATGTGTACTTCCTCAATGATTTAGTCAAGTTGAGTTAGTAGTTATAGTGGGACCATATATATTCGAGCAGCATAATTGGTACATTCCAACGTATAAGTATAACACAAAACAAATTTGTTTCTTTTTTCTCGAATGTCAGACATTTTCATTTTTGTTTCATATTGGGTGATGATATTTGACAAACAGTTGCACTAAACTAAGCAAGTCCTTGGTGGCGAAGTTTAAATTTTTAAACCAAGTAAATGTACCATACATGATGTTAAAAATTTTAATTGATTTAATGCTTCAGTTTCTTAATGACAACACCACCAGCCCTTTCCACACGCTATAAGAGAAGCTATAAGAGAAATGATGTATATATCTCATATATGAGATATATTTTCCTTTCATACAACTACAATTTTGGTCCATTTCAGACTGTATGTGATGAGCATAAGAAAATTACACTTGGAGGGAGATAGGATTTTTTATTATTATTATTGAAAAAAAAACTAGGTGAGGGTGGAGAAACAAAACTACAAAATAAAAAAATTGATAACGTGTCTAAAAAGAAATTCAAATATAATTCTTAAATTAACTCCACTAAACACCAATCTTAGGGTTTTTTTTTTTTTTTTTTTGAAGACCGGAACACTTTCATTTAAAAATAAAATCTAGTAAAAGAACTTACAAATGTACTGCTTTACATTGATGATTTCAAAAAAATTTATCTAGCAAAAAAGGAAAAAAGGAGTTTTGAAACATTTTAAGTTAGTTAAATGCTGGATATAAGAAAGGGTCAAATGAGTTGGAATGAAATTAAAATTTATAATAAATTTATGTAAAACCCCCTATTTATATCCTCCAATTTCAATAAAATAAAAGAAATTCTATATCCACAATATTTTTATAATACTTTCATAACAAATCTTAAGTGGCAAGTTATTATTAACTGCTATGGGTGGACAAAAAAATAATTTAAATTATGAATTCAAATTAAAACTAATAACAACATACTACCTATAATTTACTGTGCAAATATTCTAAAAATCTATTTGAATGCCGCTTATTTTGCTGAAACTGAAAACTTATTACTGAAAGTACGATAAATAAAAGTAAAATTTAGTTGAAATAGTATAGTGTGACTCATAAATAGTAGCAAAAAATGCAATGGAACCCATAAATAGTAGCAAAAATAAGTTTAATAGTGAAATAATTTATAATTTTAATTGCAATCCAAACGCACGCTAAATGTAACCCTTCAAATGGAAAAATAGCGAATAGTACACACAGTCATGATCTTTATTGAAGAATCATTCTTTTTCTTTTTTTTTTCTTTTTTTAGAAAGGTGAAGAATCATTCTAACTTCTAATGTACATACTTTTTTTTTATACATACCTATATACTTTTTTATATATACCTATTGACCTAATCTTAACTATTTGTCTATTATTACATAAAATTTTTTAAAAAGATGTTCATCTATTATTATAAGATATATATTAAATAACACAATACCATATATTAACGATTAAAATTAGGTAGGTATGACACGTATGAATAGAAAAATATATGTAACATAAAATTATCCTTTGACTTTCAAACTAATAAGTTTAAGAGCACAACCAATTTCACAATAAATTTTATAACAGTTGGAGTGGCCGTTTGTGAATTGTGATTAGTACATAGTAAAAGTGATAAAATAGTGATCCTTGCAAAAGTGATGCATTACAAATTAAAATGTGCCACCTCAACAAGTCATAAAAAAAATTGTGAAATTTACTGTCTATAACATTGTTGTTTTCAAGTATGGGAGGAAGAAATTTTCACATGGCAGATCCAGGTAACACCATTAAACTACAAGCTTTTGGCCATTCAAAATTTTAGTGTTTTTTTTTTTTAAGCAACGTAACCTCACATTCATGGAAGTTGCCAATAGAAACTCCATCCAATGCTCGACTAAGGTCAAAAGGTGAAGGTTGGGAATTCATTTTTAAGTATTTTGAACTGCTGCGATAGCCTCAACAGAAAATAAAAGCCATCGATTTTAAGAGATATCTTGCCTTTTATTTTAAAAGAAATTACTATGCTTTTTAACAAGCCAGATATGTATAATCTTTCCCATTTGAATTACATAGAAGGAAGATCCACAACATTTACCTCACTAACTTGGCTATGTTTGTCCCTGTAGACACATAGGGAAGATCCATAATGACATTTTTCTCATGAATTCCCTTTAGAGACAAGCGGTAATGAGCTTAATGGATTAAGGCGCCGTAAACTTGAAAATTCTAAGTTTCATCCACCACACTATCTATGCGTACCCAAATTGAGCTTTGATCAAGATGGGCCAATATTTAGGCTCACAACTTATTTGTATAATAGACTTAAGAGTTTCTTACTATAGATAGTCTTTTACCGAGCGACCCGATAATACCCCTTAGTTTTTGTGAATTCTCATTTCGCTCTTCAGGTTGCTCTCTTCCCCATTGATACTATCGCTCTTTTCCTTTCTATTTTCTCTCTCCACTTGCCAACCTCTACTCCTCCTTCTGTTCTCATATTTATAGCGTCAGATGGGTGGAGGTGGTTATGATTACATCCAGACCTAACTCGTGTGGGTGGAATTTGGTATCGTCATTTTTGACAAGAAAATGCTCTGTTAGAAATAGTGGTAGTGGCATTAAAACTGGTTCAAGCCTCAAAAAGATTGCTTAGTAGCAATATTCCCAAGGCAATACTGGACAACCAAGAACATAGGATGTTCTCAACACCCACACTTTCCGATCAATGCACAGCTGATCGACGTAAGCCTTTGCTGATGTTCAATATGAGAGAGACTTATTTTGGGTATTTGGGCTCATATTGGGCTTGAAAGAGTGTTCGGATTAAGACCAGAGGCCCAATGAGCACATGATCGAGAATTGCGCATTAAGACTAAGGCTTAAAGCTTAATGGGCCCGGGCTCATACCACATACGCTATCCATTTATAAGATTTTTGAGGTGTCTCATTGTAGCTAGGAAAAGATTGGAACACCACTTCTTCATATCCAGGAAAACAAAAAATACTTGGGCCTTTGATTCATGAAAAAACGATCTCTCAACCAGACAAAAACAAAAGAATGAGGCTTAATATCCAGTAAGCATGAATAAGATGGATCTCTATTAAATGAGGCTACTCTATCAAAATAAATAAATCTAGTACTCTACCGTTGTATTGCTAAAAATGTCCAAATAAACCATACTAAACAAGCCGTTGGGAAAACATGAAAATCATACGGCCAACTCCAAAGTCCATTCAGGTGCAGATAGGATTCATAAATCGGTTATTATCCCAATCATTATACAAACTATTAAGTCTCAAATGTCCAGGCACCAAATAAATAAAAATCAGAGCTCAGATTGACAGGTCCAAGTTCCATACATTCACAGCTTTCTTACAGATATTATTATTGTCTGAAACATCTTTATAACATACAAGACTTTAAAGGATCCTTCTGCGTTGCAGGTGCAGCTTGCTCAAACTATGGAAATGCAAATAATATACACCCACCAGTACCACCCAATTCAAATTTTCCAGTAACCATCATATAGCGTCCGACACCAATAGCCAAACATTCCATCAACTAATGCATGATCTGATTATGACCACCAGGCAACCAAAACTAGTTCACAATGGACAAAGTACACTGCACCACTACGCTCCAAACAACGGGAATAGAAAAGGCAAGGAGGTCCTTAAAAAAATAATTATATACTATACTCTTTTACATCTCCAAGAGCCAAAGTATATTTGGCACACATAGGTATCAAATCTCTAGGTGTAAAATGTCATATAACAAGATAACAACAAAAAGGATAGAGAGAGAGACTTAACCATAACAAGTTAGTTTCCTGTTTCATCAGAGTTACAGCAGCATATGCATCACTATTTTCTAAAGATAAAGCTTATAATACTGCGATTACCATTCATTTATATAAACATCCATCCAAAAAGCTGAGTCCAGCCTCCAATTATAATAGAACATGTATCAGCAATGCCATCCTGATCACATTGAAAATGATGAAATATGTGAACATACTGAAGTTGCTTCATCATCACAGAAATTGTTGTCAATAGAAGGTAAAAAATAATATTAATAATTCACATAAAATTTGATGGGAAATACTTACATTTTAATCATGCAGTCCAAGCTCTCCTTGGGGTAAAATGAAATCTTCTGCTGGCAGAACCCATTCTGAGAGCTTAAATTGCAATCTATAAAGAATAAATACCGTTCTCACTGCAGTACTAGAAAAGGTTTGTCAAAAATAAACCAAGGCATGAAATTACACAACTAGCCTGCGTATACTTTAGAAACCAGTAGGTTGCTTTATAGTGCAAAGTCTATGCTTCATTTTATTTTCCTCTTTCTTAAATTCTTGCTCAACATACAAGGCAAGAAGTGAAACCTACTTCTTCAAGATTGGATTTATCTCACATTCATCGCTGCAGCCATATTCCTCAGCTTCTGCGAGATTTCCGAAAACGATGGCCTAGCTGCTGGATCAGAAGCCCAACAACTTTCCATCAGAGACTTCCATTCAGGATCACACCATGTTGGACTTTGTGGGCGCAATGTGTTGTTTACAATTCCACCTGTGAACCAAGAAGAAACACATTGCAACATCATGGTCGAGTTTTGTAGTATAATTAATAGTGGCCCTACTTAAACAGTGAATATAATATCCAGTTGGATCCCAGAAATATTGCTACAGGTTACACACTAATTCAAGAAGATAAATTAAAGCCCAAGAATGAATTCCAATAGTTAGTCATCCATTGTAATCCTTTTGAATGCAAGAAGATGGATCAAACTCAATCATATTTTTTTGTATTTTTTACACACAAAGGAACCCCTAATATGTGTGCAAACTAGATCAGGCAAACAAGGGTAACCAGATTAAATAGTGTACATAGTCCATTAACAATTTGGTGCTTACCAATTATGGAAGCGCAATGCAGATCTGCATAAGGCTCATCACCCGTGAGTAACTCCCACATAACAATCCCAAACGAGTAAACATCAATCTACAGCAAAAGAAAACAATAACAATGAAACCAAACAGCAGAAAAGATCTTAAAGAAAGGACATTTAAAAGGAAAAATAAAAAACACTGAAAAACTCACACTTTCACGCTTGGGAGTTAATTACCTTCTCTGTCACCATATGGCTTTTCCCACTGAGAAGCTCAGGTGCCATCCAAGGTAAAGTTCCACGGACACCTCCTGACACTAAAGTGTGCTGTTTTACCTTTGATAAGCCCAAATCACCAATCTAAAAAGATACACACAGAACACATCAGTTTCCAAAATCCAAGCCCCTCTGAAAATTAATTATCAAGCTTGTCAGTGAAGTTTAAAACAGACTCAGGTGAGCACATGTGAAAAGAGAAAACAATAACCAAACCATCACAAGTTGATTTCATATCAAGCTTCCGATGTTTCCTAGTTAATAATACTGCATTCACGCAAAATAATTCTGAACTTCAAAGATATTTCAAAAACAACACTAGTATGAGAAAACAAGAACTATAACAGGGAAGACCAAAACAGGATATTGAAAACCATAAGAAACGAACCAATCAAAATGATTTAACCTAGAAATATGTCTACCTCATCATACCTTGCACACAGGACGCTGTGGATCTCTCATATTCACCAGCAAATTTTCGCATTTCAAATCAAAATGTACAATGTTCTTTCCATGCAAATACTCCATCCCAAATGCAGCATCCATAGCTATGATGAGTCTCTTACGACGATCAATAGTCCTGTCCAATTACATTATGCCCTGACTCATTCAACTTTCAATGGATTCTTTAAATAAACTTTGAGCAAACAATCTAAAATTCTACATGAAGCATACATTCCAAAACAGAAAATAGTGCTAAAATATTTGAAATCTGAACTGTAAAAAGTTACAGAACAGCTACCTGTCTTTCTTCTGCAAAAACTGTTTTAAAGATCCATTAACCATGAACTCTGTCACAGTTGCTAAAGATCCATCAGGACCATCACGAACAATTCCATAGAAAGAAACAACATTTGGATGATGTAATGAACTCAATATCAAAGCCTCCTTCCAGAAATCCGCAATCTATGACAGGATTACATATCTAGTCACTGTTATAGCCAATTCCACTAACATATGAACAGTCCAATATAAGCACAATGCTTAACCAAGCAAAATAAAAAAATAAGAATGTTTTCTATACTTCCCACAATAGCCTTCATTCATTGTATTTATTACAAAAAAAATATTATTGATTTCAATTTATGTCTTAATCATAAATGTGTAAACTTTTACACAAAATTCATGGCCTATCCTACATTTTCCCCCTCGTTCGTGTAAATGTGTCTCAAAAACCATAATGAAAGTTGAAACAAAATAGAGTAAATTACTTGATACGATGCTTAAACTTCAATTTCTTTTTGTTTCACCTTAAGCAAATTTGTGAGGCTCATTTTATATAAGGGCCACATTGTTTTTTTCCATCTTTTTCTTTTAGAAATACATAACAATAGTGTTCTTCCAGCATAATGGGCTGCCTAGATAATCACGGTCTTGACTGCACTTTGCAATTACCATTAGAAAACAAATTATATTTGAAGAGAACACTACAGCATATTACACCAAGTAAATTGCACAATATGACTCAATAGGCTGTTTCCCATTTTATGATTCAAGAATGCTAGTCAAACAAACGCAAGAGTGATAGATGTAGACACTACCAAACGTTCCCTTTCAGAAGGTCTCCCCGCAAAACAACTGGCTTTTATTCTCTTCACTGCCACATCAGAACCCTTCCATTTCCCATGATAAACAGCCCCATACGTTCCAGAACCTAATTCCCGGATTTCCTCTAGATCATCATTCTTTATTGACTGTCAAAGAGATGCAGTATGTTAGAAACAAGGGCATGAAAAGGGGATAGTTATGATAGTGATATGAAATCTAAATGCTTCATTTAACACATGCAAATGGTGTGAATAAGACAGCAAAGCAGTAACCTGTAATCCCCTGTCAAGAGCTTCTGCCTCCGCTTTTGTTGGCTCAATCTTGGAGGTATCCACATTGTCATTATCAAAATCCAACTCTTGATCCCCATGAGCATTCTATCAAATTAACAGGACATCAGAAGAGAATAAATAATTATACAACAGTCTCTCATAAAGAAAATTTACTTGTTTCTTACCGCTGATTCTATTTCATTTCCAGTTGCATCTTTAAGGTCAACACATTCTTCAACTTTCACTTTGACCTCTTCAGCTCCTTCTAATGCTGCCCTCTTCACAGAAGCAATCAACTCAGGTAAGAAACTCAAATGTTCAGCTGAAAGCTTTGAATCTTCGGGAGGTGCAGGAATGACTTTTTCACCCAGTTTCGCACCACTCTCTTCTGCAGGCTTCAAGCAGACTAAATTGGTAGAACAGAGAGAAGTCTCCTGACAGTTGTTATTATCAATTTTCATTTGCTCTAGATGAGAAGTATTCTGCAATTCAGAGTTCTCAGCTTTTTCTACTTGATTTGCCTCTTTTTCTTCTCCAATTATACTTTTCCCATCCAACCTTTCCACTTCAGTGATACTGGTATCCTTTCTTGAATCGGGATTGTAACCAGGAGCTACTGAAGAAACCACTTTATCATGAATCAAAGTTGAAGATGAATCTGATGGTGGCACAGGTCCCAAGGGGGTGGCAAAGTTGACCATCTCAGGTGGGGGTCGAGATGAATGGAGACTTTCCCTGCTGAATGAGTTTGGGTTCAATTTTAAAGCATGGCTATAAGAATATTCTGGCATGGCTGACCCATCAAAACCCAATATTTTTTGTGAGGACTCTATTCGAGGAATATGATTGTCCATGCCAACACAGAATCTTGGACTACCCTCGGGCCTGACAAATCCTGGATTAGCTGTACCATTCACTTGCTGAGGTGCACTGGATGCTTCATAAGGGGCAGCAACATGCTGCGAATTAGTTCTCCATAAGGCATGTCCCGGTACATTTCCATGTGACACTGGATAAAGATTATCTACTCCATAAGTATAAGGCAAATTCCCATACCGGATCCCACTTTCTTCATGAGGAGGTATGTGCATGTGGGGTACAGCAGCCACAGCTTGGTCATGCAACACTTCATTCCCCATTTCATGCCCAGCTCGGTGATAAGCATAATTTGAAGGGGGAGGATGTCCATCGGCTAAATTACCATGACCCATAGGGAAATTCATGCCTGCTCCATCACCAATGTAATGATCATTCAATCTTGGAGCTCCAGATGCATGTACTCTGACTTCATCAACCCGAGCATTCAAATGGTTCTGCAGAATCCATCCTCTCTCATGATTTTGAGTTTCATTATAAACAGATCGAAGATCATGATTCTGCTCACTAGGGTAAACCCCATGGTGCAACTTGGCATCTGTGTTCAGCATGAGAGTCTCTCTATTTGGGGGACACTCAGCACACGGATTAGAAACCTGGAGAAGCCCATGCTCCAAATGCGGTTGATTTCTTTGGAAAGCCATCCGGCAATTCTCACAAACAGTGTTCCCTTCAACAACATTGGGGCCATGAAAAATGTTACCAGGAAAACCAGACTTATCACCCGATATAGCTCCACTTGGCACCCACATAACATTTTCAGAATATTGTGGCTGGTGTTCGTATGTGGGCTGGTGACTCACTTGCTGCCGAGAATACTCTTCTGGCATTCTATCTAAGCCTTTTTCTGTTAAATCAGACAATGGCAGACGGTAACGTGCAGAAGAAGGGGAAGATGGATACTCTGCCAATTGTCTTGGATCATGGTGCCCAGGATGCCTAGGAGAATAGTATGCAGGGCTCCATGGAGCTTCCATTTCGGTATACCTCTGAGGCTGGTGTGGTGCAGATCCCATATGAGGAATCGTGAGGTGACGCAAGTTAAACTGTAGCATTGGTATCTCAGAAGCCCTTTGGCTATGAAGGCCACCCTCCACACCTACCGGGTTAAAGAACTGCTCCCCAACATGTATATCCTCAACTGGACCAATCCTGGGGGAATCAGGTTGCTGCTGCTTCCTAAACTCAGAACCATCATTCAAATTATTCAAAGCATCCACATACCTCCTCTCAGTCTCCCTATCATCCCCACCATCAACATAGTGGGGCGAAACCTCTTGTTCGGGATGTGAAAACAGAAAAATCCTAAGCCTAGTGAACCCATCACCCGAACCCAACTTATCATACTCTTCCATCATGTTAATCACATCATCATCATTTACAACCGATACAAGAGCATCAAGATCCTCATCGGGCTGCTGGTATTTCAATACCACCGCCCCATCATAAAGCTCCCTCATTTTACCCATCAACTCCTCAAAACTAATATCTCTCGCCACGCAAACAATTCGGGTCTCCCCGCCCACATACCGGAGCTTCCCGTCCTGGGGACGGGGCAATATACTCCCCAAAAAACTACACAAAAATTTAACACGCGTGGTTTCATCATTCGAACAAGGGGTTGAAGGACCCATGGCTGATGTTGGGCTATCCATCATCAAATATACAGATTGATAAGGTTGTTATTGCTGATATATAATAGGATTCGCAGACTCAGACTCAAACTGGCTCTTATATACAATCCCTTTATTACACATAAGAGTAATTGTCACATCCAATAGCGTAAAAAGCCAAATTTCACTAACCCAAATTGATAAAAATTCCCCATTGTTAAAAGCTCATAAACCATCACATTCCCCAACAACCATGGCTAAAAATTGAAGAAAATCACAATAAAAACCAAAACTTTATCAAAACAACAATAAACCTCACCAGCCCAGCTTGTGAAAACAGATCCAAAGTCCAAAACGAATACCCAGATAGACTGATTAATCCAAAAGACACAGAAACAAAGTGATGGGTACCTGAATTGGCGAATATGAAAAAGACTCAAAGAGAATCTGAAGAGGGAATCTTCTTAAAGAAAAAAAAAATTATAGAATATGGAAGAAGAGTTTGTCAGAAGCTGTGGGGGTTTTATTGAAAGCTGTGCAGTGAGCTAGCAGAGAGAGAGAGAGTAGGGAAGGTATATGTGGTGAAAGTGAAGGGTGATGATGGTGATTAGGAATGGAGGGGGTGAAGAAGGACCGCCATAGGCAATGGGGGCAAGAGAGAGAGAAAGAGAATGAGAAAGAGAAGATGCGATGCCCGAGTGCCAGGTAGTGTCCCACGTGGCACTACCTCGTTTCTGGGTTCTCTTGGCATCTATTTATCTCCTCCAGAGGATATGCTCTTCCTTCACTTTCTCTCCGACGCTCTTCTCTTGCACGTGTGTGCACACACACAAGATAACACTTAGAAGAGTTAAGACTCCATGCACTCATTCAAATTTTAGATTGCATGTGAATTTCACTTTAACCTAGATGTGAAAAAATCAAATGTCGTTACCATATTTTAAGAGTACCTTTTGTTTTTTTTTTTTTCTAAGGCCTCAACTCTTGTTCCCATCCAAACCTACAATAACTTGCATTTGTGGAGTGACAATCTTACTAAAAATAAATCATACTGTCTTTAAGAATGCGCACTGAAAAATCTTACTTGTGAGATGACAATCACACCAAAGATAAATCATAATGTCTTTACAAGTGCGCTATGGTGAATTTCAGAAAATTAATTATAATGTATATTTCATGTCACCCCAAAGATAAATCGTATTGTCTTCAAGGGTGCACTATGGTGAATTTTGGAAAATTAATTATCATGTATATTTCATGTATTTTTTTTGTTTATAAAAATGTATATTTCATGTATGTGAATTTTACATATATCTTATATATTCCGCCTTAAATATGAGAAAATCAAATATGACGTTGCCATATTTCAAGGGTATCTAATAATTTTCCATTTTGAGAGTATCTAATATTTGGATCTTGGAAATTATTATTATTATTTTTTATTTGGAGACTTAGGTTATGTTTGGTAATAGTTTTTATTTTTTGTTTTCAAAAACTTATCTTTGGGAAGATAAAGAAAAAATAATTTTCTTATAATTTTGAAATAAAAAACATGTTTGGTTAGTTAAAATTAAAAAGATAGTTTTATGAAGAAAAAAAATAGAAAATACTAAAATATGTTGTTACTAGGATTTGAATTCTAAGACTAACTCATTAAATGAAAAAGATTCATTAAATTAAATGCATGTTTTCATTGACTTTTAAAAATTAGAAACTGAAAACAGCATTTTACATGTTTTTAGTTTTCTTCACAAATTAAGTTTTGAGAACAATTTTTGTTTTCTGTCTATTTTGGGTTGCCTAATAAGTTTTTTAGTCTCAAAAATAGAAAATTGTTTTTGGAAACTGAAAATAAAGAGAAAAAATAGTTACCAAACATACCCTTAAACTCCAGCTCTTACTCCTTACGCTTACAATTAATAACTTGTACTTATAAAATAACCGTCAGATCGTTGATTCCCTTTTATTTTCTTTTATCCTTCTCCTTCTCTATTTTTTCAAAAAAATAAAAAAGGAAATGTTAATCATTACAGAATAACAAGTGGCAATAATAATAGATTTTGACAAGTCATGATGAATTAGCCTTGTATTGATTTTTTTTTTTTTTTGTGGGATATTTTCAGATGATTTTTTTCTCTTGTTGACTATTTTGTTTATTCATTTTTGTTATATATATATATATATATATATATATATAAAGAGATTAGTGAAAATGAATGAGACTTATAAGTGTTCTAAAATCATCTCACTACAACAAAATAGGACTATGGTGACAAAATCTTTCGTCACAGTATGTCCTTATTTCATCACCGAATACATTTGGTGACGAAACAGCATTCGTCACCTTAGCTCCGTCACAGAATGTATTGGTGACGAAAATGTTTCGTCACCAATAAAAAAATGATAGGTGACGAAATTTTTTCGTCACCGATAAAAAATGATAGGTGACAAAAATTTTTCATCACCTAATATTTTCATCACTAAACCTTATTTCCAGTGGCGGAATATTTTGTCACCAAATGTATTTTTTTTTTCCAATTTCAATAGATCAGGTGACAAAGTTTTGCGTCACCAATTTTTTTTTTTTTTTTTTTAATTTCAATAGATCAGGTGACAAATTATTTCGTCACCAATTTCTGCTTATAGTCAAATATGGCGACGAAAATTATCGTCACCAATTTTATTTTATTTTTAATATTCTTTACATTTACTTATCATTACATTAACCTGTTCATTTCTAACCAAATCCAAAAAAAAAAAAAAAAAAAATACATACATTCATTTCTAACCAAATCCATTAAAAAAAAACATTCATTCATTTCTAACCAAATCCATAAATAAAATCCATACAATCTAAAAAAGCTATAAAGATGTTCACAAAGTAATTACAACCATTTACATACAAATAATGTTTTAGCCTCCAAACTTTACAGAAAATTATTTGAGTTCAAGTAGTCCCACAAAAGCTATCTTTTTGCCACCAATCCCATGTCTGCACAAATATAAATGAAAAAACATTAATAACAAACTATACTGCAAACCTATATCCCTAATAAGATGTACTACAACAACAAAAAAATATTATTATTAGTAAGACAATGCAAAAAATGTCCACAGAATACCCAATAACAAATTAGACAAAATAATCATATGCAACATCATATGAAGCCAAACTATCAAAGAAAGAAGACCCACAACATTCTCATCAAATAAAAACCAAACCTACATTACAAACTATGAAGAAATCATAAAAAATGCAGAAAAATCACAATTTAAAACAAAACAAATAAAGTGAAATCCAAAACAAAAACTCAGCCACCATCATAAACACAAACCCACCCACCACAACGAATAAAAAATCTAGCAAACACTATTTTAAAAAAAAAAAAAAACTAGCCACCACCATTAAACAAAAACCACAGCCACCACCATAAACAAAAAACTCACCACCACCATTAAACAAAAACCATAGCCACCACCATTAACACAAAAACCCAGCCACTACCATAAACAAAAAACTCAGCCATCATAATAAAATAAAAAAACTCAACCACCACCACCACAAACAAAAAATCCACCACCACTATTGAACAAAAAACACAGCCACCACCATTAACACAAAAACTCAGCTACTACCATAAACAAAAAAACCCAACCATCACCATTAAACAAAAAGCACAGTCACCACCATTAATACAAAACCCAGTCACTGCCATAAACAAAAATCTCACCACTATCATTAAACAAAAAACACAACTACTACCATTAACACAAAAACTCAGTTACTACTATAAACAAAAAACCCAACCATCACAATAAACAAAAACTCATCACCAACATTAAACAAAAAACTCAGTCACCACTATAAACAAAAAACTCATCACCACCATTAAACAAAAAACACAGTCACCACCATCAACACAAAATCATAGTTACTACCATAAAAAAAAAAAAAAAAAAAAAAAAAAAAAAAAAAAAAAAAAAAAAAAAAAAACCCAGCCATCACAATAAACAAATAACCTAACACCAACATTAAACAAAAAAACTCAGCCACCACCATAAACACAAAAACTCAACTACACAATAAACAAAAAAATCCAGCCACCATTATTAACACAAAACCCACCACTACCATTAAACAAAAAATCCAACTACCACCACAAACAAGTATTACCCGGTCTCTCAGTTGTAAAAATGTTTATAATTGAGAGACTGGGTAATACTTGTTTTTGTGTTTTTATGCTAAAATATAGCAACATATACCATATACAAGCCCTAATACTAATGCTCTTAGGTAGGCAAATAAAATCTAACCAAGATGTGTTCTAGTTAGTAGATGAGCTCCCCCCACTGCCACAAATGTCACTGTCACCCTTACTCCTCAAATATTGTATGATGCAATCCATTTTCTCTTCCAGCCTGAAGTTTGCATCCTGGAGCTTTTCTACTTGACCCTCCAGCCTTTAGTTTGCATCTTGGAGCTCTTCTACTCGACCCTCAAGTTGCTGAGTATACTGAGTTGAGGAAGATGAGGCAAGAGTCCTAAGAGATGAGGAAGGCCTCATGCCAAGTCCCTTTACATAGCCAGATCTCGCCTTAAGAACCATCATAGATACCTCCTCTTCGATCAAAGGCTGTGCTTCAGGAGTGCTACAATGCTCCTCTTGCACTTTCAACATCTCTTACTGTCATTTCAAATAAAAGAAAGCATCAGAAATATATATATATATATATATATATATATTCTAGTTTTGCAAACATATATGGAATAAAAATACATATATTCTAGTTTTGCGAACTCAAGGCATGTACTAATATACATACATATGTATGTTCGCAATTAGGGTGCACCCATTGTTTTGTCTTTGAATGGAAGTGGGTATCATAGTAGACTTGTGTCAGCTTAGAAATATGACCTCCATTTTTCCGTCTCTGATTATATGCTTTTCAATGTTAGAAGACAAGTTAATTAATTACAACAAGTAATATACTAAGCTTTTGAAAAATTGAAATAACACACCGCCTCATCCACCGTAACTGCAAGCGACTTGTTTCCACATCTATGAATGTGTTTGTCAACCGTTCCCTCTTTATTTCTGTTTCTAGCATTTCTTGCTAAGACTTTCTATAAAGAATAAAGACCAAGAAAATATTAGAGTTTTGACTTAAGTTATATATATATATATATATATATATTACAATATAAATCAACTCCACCTTCCAAATAAATATTAATCAAACAAATTTAATAGAACATAATCTAGTAGACATGACACCATAATAAGATCTACATAAAACATTAATCCAATGCATATATAGGTAGGGATTATCTAGGTGAAAGATGAGAACATACTTCACTTGTAATTAAAATTTTCAAAGTATTAATTACCAGCCAATCTTCATCTCTCCACTTTCCATCAATTAGTTCAATCCATTTTTCTCGCGTGACATTTTTTGGTGGGTGGTTTCTTGCATATGTGCTTCCTTCATCCTTCACAAGTTTTTTATATTTTGCAAACAACTTGTTGTAGTGGCTGCTCAATAATCTACCACACTTTGTATTTAGAGATTTGTTCACAAGTTCAGATTCTCCATGTATATCAAATTGATCCTGCAAAGTGAGGTATGTATAAAGAAAATACCATTCCTTGAATTCAATATGCTTAGTGACAGCATCAACAATATACTATAAAATACAATATAAAGTATAAAGCAATGTAATTAAAACAACAAAATCAAGCTCATGGATAACTATAAACATTTAAAATACCGCCACATTTTGAATGATCGCCTCTTTTTCACTGCTATCAACATTCTTCTAACTATAAACATTCATAGTGGACAAGTTCGTATGCACTTGTACACCAATTTGGCTAGCAAACTTCCCTGCATATTCACCAACAGGAGCACAAAACTCTGGGACAATGCGGACCGATAACTTCCCATGTTTCTCAACAAGTCCTCGTACCCCTAATCCACGCGTCATGCCACGGGCACGTCTACAAGTCAATGCTATCAAGACATAATACAAATTCAATTAACAAGTGAACCAAATATAGTGTGATTATGAAATCAAGTAATGGAACTTAAATATCTCACCATCTGTGGTAGACGGTGTGCCCACAAGTTGTGCCTCAACATTAGTAGAAATTTGGGCAAGAGAATCTTCACCAAGATGCATACTTGATGATGGACCGATATGCTGGACTATTGGGGTAGATTCCTTACGCCTATAACGAGTTATCTGTATCATGCAAAAGTATATAAAGATATCTAAATTCATTACAAGTTAAGATATAAATAATTTATTTCATCATTTAAAATATCTTCAATCGATTATTTTCATAAATTATTCCAAACACAATATTACAAAGTATCTCAGGCACCAAATCATGTATATAGTACCTCAAAATCTCCACCGAGAAGTAGGCTCGATAATAAACCCTTATGCTGGACTGTTGGGATAAATTTCTCACGACATAAACGAGTGCTACGTCTTTGTGCCACCTGTATCAGACCAAAATATGTATAGATTTTTAAATTCATAAAATAAAAAAATTAAAAAAAAAAAAAGTTATTTCATCACAATATTACAAAGTACGAAGTATTGCATGCACTAAATCATATATATAGTACCTCATTAGTTAAAGAACTAGATAACTCATCATCGCCAATAGCTGGTACTTAGTCATTGTCATCTACCTGAACACTTACTCTCTTTCTTCTCACATTTGCACTTTTGGGCAGAAAAGTTGACAGATGCTTCAATCCCAAAGCATTTATTCTCTCTTGGTTTTGCTTGATTCTTTGTGCTCTTTCCATCTCATATTATGTTATTTCATTATGAGTATCTCTGCACTTTTTGGCCATTTCTGCAACTATAGATTTACATAGAAAATAAAATATAACGTCTATTCATTACAAATTATTCCCAAGTACGAAACATAAATTTGAACATCAAATAGAAATATACATGAACAAATAATAGGGAATAAAAAATTATTAAACACACGTTTCCATATACAAAAGAAAAAAAAAATGAAATCTACATATCATAATCCATATCAAGATCCATATCAGAACCAAGAATGTTATGCACTTCATCTTCATTGTTATCACCTTGCTCTCCCTAACCTTCTAAAATATTCTCAGCTTCAATACCACCCTTACAATACTGAACATTATCTTCAACATCAACAGGAACAACTTCACTAATGGCTTCTTGTTGGAATGCTTCATTAGCTTCTGTTTGATCATTAGATTCTCCATCACCCACTTCTAGCACATCAAACACTTTCTTATATTGTATGCATTGCACAACATGCCAAGGCTCACCCCATTTGGTATCACGAAGGTAGAAAACTTGTTTCGCCTGACTAGGTAATATGAAAGGGTCATTTTGATACCATTGACTTTGCACACTGATACTTGTGCAATGTGTCTCAATTCGTATCGTTCTCCTTCGACCGGTCTTATTACCAGTATTGCACCATTCACACTGAAATAAAACAACTTTATATTGATACATATACTCCAATTCCCAAATTTTGCACACATGACCATAGAAGTCATGTATTTGTCCATCATAGTTCCCTTTTGTACATACACCGCTATTCTGGGTTACACGACGATTGTCCAAGTCTTTTGTATGGAACCTTACACCATTGACCATGCAGACCGAGTATTCTTTCATTAGCAACTTAGGACCATTTGCTAATGACCACATTTGTTTTGTAACTTCTGATGAGTCGTTCTCTTTCAATCTATAGATCTATAATGACATGCAACATGGGACATTAGTAGTGAAAAAACTATCAAGCAACTTAATACTATTTAATGTGTCACAAGATTCAAAATTTCTTACACGTTTTTTGAACCACTTAGGAAACTCTCATCGTTGTATTTGAGTTATGTCTTCTCCAGTTGGATTATGTAATGTGTTTTTGTGTTCACTATTCAAAACAAGTGATTTATATTCAGTTAAGAAATGCAAATAATATTAAGGATAATTCAAGCATAATCAAAATATGACTTCACATATTCTAAATACGGCTCCAACTCGGGACAATTGTACAACAAATACCATTGAGCAATATCACGCAATTCACGCGACATCCCTACATCATTCTGCTTAGATCCGGTGGGCCGAGCTATTTGTGAGAAAATCGCCAACCCTTGGCCATATGCACCACAATCTGCATTTATTTCCCTTCGATTATGCACAGTTTCAACTCCATCAAGATATAATGACGAGAAAGTAATACATTCTTTAAGAATGTAAGCCTCTGTAATTGAACCTTCTGATCGAGCTCGGTTGGAAACGTATCTTTTCAACGTTCCAAGAAACCTTCAAGGAAAAATGAATTGGGAGTATGACTACATACGCAATATAATTTGCTTAAAAAAACATTTGGCAAATTATAATTAATGGATGGAAAGAGTTACCTTTCAATGGGATACATCCATCTATATTGCACCGGTCCTCCAAAAATGGCTTCACGAGGTAGGTGAACAGCAAGATGAACCATTACATCAAAGAAGGCTGGAGGAAAGTACTTCTCAAGTTTGCATAGTATGAGAAGTATACGTCCTTCTAATTTCTCCAAGTCGCTCTTCCTTAGGGTCCTAGAGCATAAGTCTTGAAAGAAACTACCCAACTCAAACAATACCATACAAATATCCTTATCAGCAAAACCCCGCATCCCAATTGGAAGAATCTACTGTAATAGCACATGACAGTCATGGCTTTTCAGATTTAATAGTCTACCATTTCTTGTGTTCACCGACCTTGATATGTTTGCTGCATAGCCATCTGGGTATTTGATTGATTTCAAAAATTCATAAAAACTATCCCTTTCTTCCGGATACAATGAAAAGAATGCATAAGGCTTGTCAAATGATCCATCAGGACGTTCTTGGAGGTGCAAAACACTCCTTATGCCCATATTTTTCAAGTCCTTACGTGCCTTGAAAAAAGCAAAATCTATGTCCTACAATCATCACCCTCTCTAATCCCAAAATTAATATCCTGCTAATCCTGAAAGAAGAAAAAATAATCCACAAAGTCACCAAGTTTAACATGAGAGAGAGAGAGAAGAGTGATGAGAGAGACAGGATCAATGAGAGAGAGAGCTTATCAGTCTTTTTGAGAGGCTGAGAGGCGTGGGTCAGTCTATGAGAGGAGAAAGAGTAACGGTATTTTGTTTACCCATATAAAAATGAGCAAGAGTGGTACAGCATTTAGGTTTCTCAGGTTCTTCCTCTAAGATTTTGCCACGTGATTTTTTCCTTATAAAAGAAAGTGTATTTTTAAAATTGTGCAGCCACATAAAAAAATCTAAAGAGAAAAACTTGAAAAGCAACACTTAAAATACTGTATATAAATTTTATTCAATAAAAAGTAATAAATAAAAAATCCAAAAAATTTAGAACCCGCCTGAAATTTGGGCCCGGCGCAAAAAGGAAATCAAAAAAATTCACTACGCGCTGTTTACAAACTGAAGTTACTGAACCTCTACCTTTAGATTACAAACTATGTGCTTCACTGCTTTGCTAATCTGCTAGTGCTACTTTTATGCACAATAAATCAATGTGAGCCACACCTTTATTTTTTTTTTAAGTTTTTAATATGGAATCAATGAGAGCCACATAATTGAATTAAGATGCACCATACTTCGACACATCAGCTAGCATTATAGTTTGTCAGGCCACATGGTTATTATGATAGGCCAATATATATACATGGTTATATATATATATATATATATTTGATATTCTTTTATTCACGTAAACCTTTAACTCTTAACTTAGTCTAGGTGCTTATATATTTGATATTTTTTTATTCACGTAAACCTTTAACTCTTAGTCTAGGTGCCGCATATATATATATATATATATATATATATAAATTCTTTTAGCCAAGTTTATTTGTTACTTATTTTGAGATTTCCTAGGTTGATGATTATCATTACTCATTATTATAGCCTTGAAGATATATTTCATGAAAGTCACGTGGAACTTATCCCTACAATCCAAATCATATCATATCTATTACTTGCAAAGTTCCCCCCACACCCCGGCCCCCCAAAAATTTACTAAGCAAAAGAGACGGAAAAACCAGGTTCACCAGTTCAGGCGCTCACCGGAAGGGACAGACAATCTCTAAACTGAGTGGTGGCATCACTAGAGCTCGATCTCCAGCAGTCGTTATTGATAGGAATGGGGACCAAAGCAACCGTTATTGAATTCATATTTTGAAAATCCAACCATTGGATTATATGTTCTATATGGTGTTAACGTACGTACATGCAAATCAGATGCAATTTCCCATTTGATCTATAAACTCATCTTTTATGCATTATTTTAAACAACTAAAATTTGAATCTAGACAATTAAAAGATGACATAACAATTAATCTTTGATCACCTTGAAATTTTGTAAGCATGAAAAATATATGAAGATAATGTAATCTAACGGTAGATTTATCAAAATTCACATCAAATTAAGAAATATAAGGTTGGGTTTAGGTTACACTTAACGTAACTCTAAAAAATGTTACACCACCCAATAACTTATTATTGAATTTATGTTTTCAAAATCCAACCGTTGGATTACATATTCTATATGGTCTTGACATATATGCCAATTATCATGCCAATCGGATGTAATTTACCATTTGATCTTTAAACTCATCTTTTATGCGTTATTTTAAACTACTAAAACTTGAATCTGGACAATTAATTGATGACATGAAAATTAATCTTTGATCACCTTGAAATTTTGTAAGCATGAAAAATATATAAAGATAATGTAATCTAATGGTAGATTTGTCAAAATTCACATTGAATTAAGAAATATAGAGTTGGGTTTGAGTTAAACCTGACATAACTCTAACGAATGTTACACCACCCAATAAGTTATTATTAAATTTAAATTTTGAAAATCCAACTATTGGATTACATTTTCTATATGGTCTTAACATGCATGCCAATTATCATGTCAATCGGATGTAATTTACCATTTGATCTTTAAACTCATCTTTTATGCGTTATTTTAAACTACTAAAACTTGAATCAAGACAATTAATTGATGACATGACAATTAATATTAAATTACTTTAAAATTTTGTAAACATGAAAAATATATGAAGATAATGTAATTTAACGGTAAATTTGTCAAAATTCACATCGAATTAAGAAAAATAAGGTTGGATTCAAGTTACACGTGACAGAACTCTAAAAAATGTTACACCACCCAATAAGTTATTATTGAATTTATATTTTGAAAATACAACCCTTAGATTACATGTTCTATATGGTCTTAACATGCATGCCAATTATCATGCCAATTGGATGTAATTTACCATTTGATCTTTAAACTCATCTTTTATGCGTTATTTTAAATTACTAAAACTTGAATTTAGATAATTTATTGATGACATTGAAATTAATCTTTGATCACCTTGAAATTTTTTAAGCATGATAAATATGTGAAAATAATGTAATCTAACAGTGGATTTGTCAAAATTCACATTGAATTAAGACATATGGGGTTGGGTTTGAGTTACACTTGACGTAACTCTGAAGAATGTTACACCACCCAATAAGTTATTATTGAATTTATATTTTGAAAATCCAACCCTTGGATTACATGTTCTATATGGTCTTAACATGCATGTCAATTATCATGTCAATCGGATGTAATTTACCATTTGATCTTTAAACTCATCTTTTATGCATTATTTTAAACAACTAATACTTGAATCTAGACAATTAATTAATGACATGGAAATTAATCTTTGATCACCTTGAAATTTATAAGCATGAAAAATATATGAAGATAATGTAATCTAATGGCAAATTTGTCAAAATTCACATTGAATTAAGAAATATGGGATTGGGTTTGAGTTACACCTAACGTAAGTTTAAAGAATGTTACACTACCCAATAATTTATTATTGAATTTATATTTTGCAAATCCAACCGTTGTACTACATGTTCTATATGGTCTTAATATGCATGCCAATTATCACGCCAATCAGATGTAATTTATCATTTGATCTTTAAACTCATCTTTTATGCGTTATTTTAAACTACTAAAACTTGAATTTAGACAATTAATTGATGACATTGAAATTAATTTTTGATCACCTTGAAATTTTGTAAGCATGAAAAATATAGGAAGATAATGTAATCTAACGGTAAATTTGTCAAAATTCACATTGAATTAAGAAATATAGGATTGGGTTTGAGTTACGCCTGACGTAACTCTAAAAAATATTACACCACCCAATAAATTATTATTGAATTTATATTTTGAAAATCCAACCGTTGGATTACATGTTCTATATGGTCTTAACATGCATGCCAATTATCATGTCAATCAGATATAATTTACCATTTGATCTTTAAATTCATCTTTTATGCGTTATTTTAAACTTTTAAAACTTGAATCAAGACAATTAATTGATGATATGGTAATTAATTTTTTATCACCTTGAAATTTTGTAAACATGAAAAATATATGAAGATAATATAATTTAACGATAGATTTGTCAAAATTCACATCGAATTAAGAAAAATAGGGTTGGGTTCAAGTTACACATGACGGAACTCTAAAGAATGTTACACTACCCAATAAGTTATTCTTAAATTTATATTTTGCAAATCCAACTGTTGGATTACATTTTCTATATGGTCTTAACATGCATGCCAATTGTCATACCAATTAGATGTAATTTACCATTCGATTTATAAACTTATCTTTTATGCATTATTTTAAATTACTAAAACTTGAATCTAGACAATTGATTGAAGACATCGCTATTAATATTTGATCACTTTGAAATTTTGTAAACATGAAAAATATATGAAAACACTGTAATTTAACGGTAGATTTTTCAAAATTCACATCGAATTAAGAAATATAGGGTTGGGTTCAAGTTACATCTGACGTAATCTTAAAAAATGTTACACCACCCAATAACTTATTATTGATATCATACTTTAAAAATGCAACCGTTGAATTACATGCTCTATATGTTCTTAACATGCATGCCAATCAGATGTAATTTACCGTTTGATCTATAAACTCATATTTTATACATTATTTTAAACTACAAAAATTTGAATTTAAACAATTGATTGATAATATGATAATTAATATTTGATCACCTTGAAATTTTATAAGCATGAAAAATATACGAAGATAATTTAATCTAACTGTAGATTTGTCAAAATTCACATTGAATTAAGAAATATAAAATTGGGTTCAAGTTACACTTGATGTAACTCTAAAAAATGTTACATCACCCAATAACTTATTATTGAATTAATATTTAGAAAATCCAACCATTGGATTACATGTTCTCTATATTCTTAACATGCATGCCAATTTTCGTGCTAATTGGATGTAATTTACCATTTAATCTGTAAACTCATCTTTTATGCTTTATTTTAATGGGAAGAAATTTTTATTCACTTTTGAGAGAGAGAGAGAGAGAGAGAGAGAGTACAAAATGGTGAAATCCTTGAATTTTAGGCTACCATTTTGAAATTGAAAGTGCTATCATATATATTTTTATGGGTACTATTGTTTAGAAAATGAGGGCAGACTTTTCTTATATAGGACGTATATAAAAGATTTTTTTTAGACTGTAAACAAAAGGTTCATCTAAAGAATACAAAGTGCTATATGTTTATACGTTTCTTTTAATTTTTCTTTGAATTTTAAAATAACTTTAATCTTCAAAAAAAATTAATATTTTAGTGATTTTTTGTGAAGGTCAATCATGTCCCTCGCAAATAATTTAGTATTTGTAAGAGTATATTTTTAACACTCACAAAAAATAAACTTTTTGCAATGGATTTTTATTGTCCTTTGAAAATAATTTGGTGGGAACATTTCCCTCAAAAAATTTTGTCATTTTAATGATTATTTGTGAAGGTCGATCCTAGCTCTCACAAATAATTTAGTATTAGTGACGACTTTTTTTTTAACCGTCGCAAATAATACACTTTTTGTGAGAGATTTTTAATTGTCCCTTGCAAATAATATGGAGGGAAAATTTCCCTCCAAAATATTAGTCTTTGTGACGGCTATATATAACACATAATTGCGATAGCTTTTCTTGTTGGTCACAAATGTTTTACATTTTATCAAGTACTTGCGAGGGCTTTAACTTGCCATCACAAATAAGATTTTTTGAGAGGGCTTTTTGGGTCTGTCAAAAATTCTTACCCATTTACCCATTATTAGGTGCAAATGGTTTGGATATGGTTTGGATATTACCCATTTACCTATTATAATCCATTTAACTAATTAAATCTAACCCCAATCTAACTCAACCAAATTATTATAGGTAAACCCCCACCCACCCAATTACCAAATAATCAAAATTACCAAATTGCCCCTAAAACTTGCAAATAACCAAAGTGCTCCTAAGATCTTTTAAAATTGCTGAAATGCACCCTAAACCTAAAAAATGACTGAAATACGTCTAAAATCATTAAATTACCAAAATAACCCTAAAACTTAAAACATTACCAAAATATCCCCAGAAACTAAAAAAATAGGTGACGAACACTTATTTCGTCACCAAAAACACCTCCATCTTAATATTGGATGATGAATTTGGAATTTTGTCACCTCCGGTTAGTCTTTGGTTAAACAATAGGTGACAAAAATTTGTTTCATCACCAAAAACACCTACATCCTAATATTGGGTGATGAATTTAGAATTTCGTCACCTTTGGTAAGTCTTTGGTGACGCGAATATTTTGTCACCCTAGGTTTGCCTTTTTTTCATGACCTTTAGTGACGAAATAAGAATTTCATCACCTTTGGTAAGTCTTTGGTGACGAAATATTAATTTTGTCACCAACTAGTACATCTATGGTGACAAAATATTGATTTTGTCACCAATTTTAAAATTTTTATAATATTTGGTGACAAATTCTTCTTTTCCACACTAAATGTTATCATTTGGTGACGAAATTGTTTATCCTCACTAGATTTCGTCACCATAGCCCACTTTTGTTGTATTGTCTCAAACAGTCAAAATGAGTATTCTAAACTCCAAATATGATGTGATCATGAATGTCATCTTGTTACTATTGTCCAATTTGGCGAGTTGGTACCTTTTTAGAAATTAAGTACTTGGGAGAGAAAGGGGTGTGGTATTTGAGCTGTTGAGATTGCATTATATGTATCATTATGTTGGTATTTCTAACTATTTCAATGAGAAATAAAATGAATGTCTTTCCTATTTATGATAATTTATGCTTTCTTTGTTTTTAACTGTAAAATATTTTTAGAAAAACATTTTCAGCATTTTATCTCCTCTAGAGGATATGCTCTTCCTTCACTTTCTCTTTGACGTTGTTCTCTAGCACGTGTGCACACACACACACACACAAAGGTAACACTTGACTTCATGATACACTCTATTCTTGGAAAAATTAATTATCATGTTTTATTTTTTGTGAGAAGAATGCATATTTCGTGTATATGAATCTTATATATATCTTATATATTCCACAGTTGACGTTATCATATTTTGAGAGTATCTAATATTTTTCCAACATGACATACTTTAAGAGTTGAGAGTATCTAAATATTCAGATCATGTACATTATTATTATTATTATTATTATTATTATTATTTATTTGGAGACTTAAACTCCAGCTTTTGCTTCTTATTCCTACAAAACTTGTACTTGCGAAGTAACTTTCACATTATTGATTACCTTTTATTTTCTTTTATCGTTCTCCTTCTCTATTTTTTTCAAAAATATAAAAGGAAATGGTAATCATTACTGAATAATAAGTGGCGATGACAATAGATTTAGACAAGTCATGATGAGTTAGCCTTGTATTAATATTATTTTCTTGTTGATATTTTCAGATGATTTTTTTCTCTTGTTGACTATTTTGTTTATTCATTTTTGTTTTATATATATATATATATATATTTTTTTTTTTTTAAATAAATTAAAAGATTAGTGAATAAATGAGACTTATAAGTGTTCCAAAATCATCTCAAAGAATCAAAATGACTGCTCTAAATTCCAAATATGATGTGATCATGAATGTCTTCTTGTTACTATTGTCCAATTTGGAGCAAGGGGTGTGGTATGTGAGCTATTGAGATTGCATTATATATTGCTAGTCGCTAACCCATGTGATGCACGAGAAAACTATTGAGTATATGAAATATTATTTAATTTCGGTTTATTTACAACAATCATCATATCATAAATGCATAGTATACTTAGAAACATGAGGTAACATTAATGATATACAAATTGTAGCAATTAAACCTATATAATAAATTAAGTTCTATCTAGCAGTTATTTTAACTCTTTAAGTACTATCTGGCAAATATTGTAACTTTTTTGGGACTGAACGTTAAATGAGCACAATTTTTAGCAAATTTAATTTTCTAAGATGTAAATGAATGTTTTGCAAACGTAACTTTCGTTGATTTTTGTAAGAATATTTAAACAATTAATTGTTTCTTCTTCTTTGATTGCAAATTAGGATTTCAATCTCAAAAATTCCTAACCTCAATTAAAAAAAAAAAAATTCAATTGCTAAATAAAAAATATCAATTAATAAAAATTATGATTCTAGTCCTTAGCCTCCTCAATTATCCAATAGATGTTGCATTGTTAAAATAACAATTTGTTTTTTCAACAATTAGTGTGATTTTGTTGCATGACATACCTCGACATAAGCCATTAATGATGGAAGATATGTAGCATGCAAGCTATAGAGATATAAAGATTTATTAGAAAGTCTCTTTAGAAGAAGTTTATGTTTTTATTTTTGATTGCTTGCCTTCAATAAAGATAAAAATAAAATCAATCACCAAAAAGATTTATAAAAAAAAAAAAGTGAAAAAGAGAGAAATATATAAATACAAAATTTTTAATATAATTACATATTACAAAGTTATAATTTATAATATATATATATATATATATATAAGCCAAGAAATAGCTAATGAAGTAATCTCTGAAATTAATATGAACAAAACCCACCACCATGATCATTTAACAATATGACGCACTAAAGTCATAGAAAACAAAGAATCATTCATCAAATGGAGGCATTTTTACAAATTTTGCATGAGTTCAATACTAAGAAACATACACAAACACAAACTATTAAAGAAAGAACACAAACAAACACACGGGCTATAAAAGTAAAAATATAAAAGACAAAAGAAAGAAAAGCTATGAAGAGAAGTTTACATACCTATAAGACAAAGAGTTTGTAGAAAAAAAAGAAAGGGCATAGAAGGTTTTTGTGTGGTGCCACCGAGGTCAAACCAATGGTCCAACCAGTGATGTCATAAATAATTTAATTAATAATTAAATAATTTAAAAAATAAAACAAAAATAAAATAATTCATAATATTTATTAAAAATTTATCCCAGGCAAATAAATAAGTTTAAGTGAGTATTCAAACCTCATAATGTTAAAAAGATTATAAATAATCATATTAACGTTATGAAAAAAATTATTTTTATGACAACTTTTGTCTTTATATGTTTTACAACGTAATCAAAAGGAATTAATTGGACTCCAAGATTGAATTGAAGCCGTGGGGTACAAGAATTCCAGTGAGATAATTGTGTCACGTGTCATACCCATTGCCGAGAAGGACTATTATCTTGTTGAGGAGGCCATAACCTTAGACTGTAAAGTCACATTAGCAGCATGTCATCAGAGAATGTCGTACCAAACTGAAAGAGCTTCGGGTAGGGAGTTAGCACTGACATGACTAAAAATTTGGTGGCTGCCACTACATTTAATGCATCCCACCAAACCTCCTGACTACATTTATGTAAAGAAGACCCCCTAAATAGTGCTGCATTGACTGCCGCAACTCACTGGGAAATTGGGAAGGTGATTAATGGGACAGATACTCAAGTAGTGGCATGGATGGTTAACAAATGGAGAGCCAAGATCATCTAAGGAGGGTTATATAATGTAAGGAACCCTCCGAGGAATGGGAGAGGAGAGAAAAAAGAAGAAAAATATTGTAGCATCAGGAACAAGACTTGTAATAAAAAATCAAAACAAGCAGATATATATATAAGATTTAGTCTTCTCAGCCTATGCTGATGACGATTTACTTCGTGCAAAACAATTTTATTCTTGTTTTTCTTTTCATCTGTGCTCACTATTGTTATTTGATTCATTAGAGCTTAGTTTTTGAGCCCACTCTCTATAAGTTTATTGTATTGGGTTTTTTGGGCCAATATTCTATTTCCTTTTAGGCCTGGAAACCAAATCTAGACCTTACAAAAGCTATTTTATTTTAGTAAGAAATTCAAGCTATTTTAATGTTTAGATACAAATTATTCTATCTTTAGAGTAATTGATTGTTTTTTACTAACATCATACAAATTAAAAAGTTTTACGAACACAATATTCGAGAGAGAGGAAAAGATAAAAAGAAAAACAACAAAACCAAAGTGTGGCAGACAATGTTCTTGGTAAAAATTTATTATTTTATAATATTTTTACCACTCATCAGAGAAAGAGAAAGAGAAAGTGAGAAACCTCTTTGTACATAAAAAAATAAAAAAAATAAAAACCATAAGAGAAAGAGAAAGTGAGAAACCCATTACAATCGGTGAAGACAACACAATGTGCATCAATCAGTGAGCTCCAAGTCCAATTTTTTGCTGTTGTTGTCATTATAGTTGATGCTGACTTAACGGAAACAAATTTGGCTTAAAGACCAAGTGAAGTGTGAAGAAACTTCTTATCGTGTTTCCTAAGCTTTTTTTTTTTTTTTTTTTTTTTTTGGCACAATCCTTATGGCTGTCAAAGGTAAACACATCAATATTATATATATAAATTTGTTTTTTCCTCGTGTTTTCCACGGGGAAACAATGGAGAGGCTGAGAGAGTGGGACTCGAACTATCAAGAGATCTCTCATCTAAGGCAAAGCCGCATTGCTTTTTATGTATAAGAGAGAGTCCTAATGATAATGATAAGTTTTAGTTTAAGTTAGACTTACTAAAGAAATAGAGTTTCACTCCTTGTTAAGTTTAGATTAAATAAAAATAATTTTATTTAAATAAAATGATAATTTTATTTAAATATTGTGCTGAAGTGAAAAATTGTGAGAGTTTCAGAGGTTTCGGTTATATATATATATATATATATATATATATATATTGATTATGTTGGTATTTCTAACTATTTCAATGGGAAATAAAATGAATGTCTTTCTTATTAATGATAATGTATGCTTTCTTTGTTTCATTGTAAAATATTTTCGGCATTGTATCGTGTTTTTTGTATTATAAAATTTGGTCAAACTTAAAAACATTTTCCGTTAACCATAAAATCTTTTATAAAACATTTTACCGACAAAATTTTGGTAAAATAATTTTAAAAAAACATACAGTAACACTTTTTTCTCCCTCCCCCCCCCCCCCTCCCCTCCCCCAACATGGTGCCTAGGTCATTGGTATGATTGTTAGAACTACCGGTCCCCTAAGTTGGGCTGTCAGTTTTGGTAATTTGTACTTAAAAATTTTTATGTCACATATTTTAGAAAACTTGAAAATATTTTAACGTGAAATGTTTTCAAATATAAGAAATTTTTGAGAAAACATTTTTTAGGGAAACAAATAAAGCCTTAAAGTGCAAATAAGGAGAAAAAGGGACTGATTTGGTAAACTACTAAATTAATTCCAAAAGAAAGTTTGATTGCGACTCAACATTTTACTTCAGCCATCCATGGACGGATCCAAACAACTAGGACTGGGGTTAGGACAACATTACATGTCATGTTTAATTGGTGATGAGAATGGAAAGATCTATTGACCTCTTTCCTCTTCTAACTTTACTAGGTTCACCATTTTCTAACTGTGGACAGAATTATTACAAGCCAATCACACATGATCACATAGCAACAACAACGAATAAATTGCTTTTTAGATTTGTCTTCATTGTGATTTAAAATATAGATCTAGTGCTATGATTATTTTAATCTATTGAAATAATAGTTTAAAAAAAAAAAATCTATTGAAATAATATAACTAGTGAAGAGATTCGAAACGAAGAGGCCCATATGATTTTTGCCTGAACCTAGATAGTGACTGATGGGGGCATTCCACAAATGTATGAAAGAGTCACTAGAACTAGGAATCCACATTAATTGCTCGTTACTAAGCCGACATGACAATTGTATGTTGAGGATATACTGGGTTATTTAAGAGTTGAATCATCTCCAATAGACTTTCTAAAGCCAAAAATAGAGAGCAAATACACACAAAAAAACCCCTCCAACAATCTCTTCATCTTCAAATTTTTTTTTAGATTTGCTACAGTAGCTCTCTTAACATAGAAAGCACTGTAGCAATTACTGTAACACCTCCAAACAATATTCTCCCTTAAAATAATATCCAGTTGAATAAAAAAATAATTCTTTCTCTCTCATTCCTTTTCTCTTTCGTTCTTCACTCTCTCGTGCTTCTCTATCTCAACAGTTACAAACTAAAACATATCACAATCAAAACAAAAACATAATACCCAATCGAAAGATTTGAAACACAAAAACAATCTTTCTCATAAGCCTAATGAAATTTGAACAATAAAATAAAACTAATCAAACTAGAACAAAAAAAAAAAAAAACATTTAGAATGCCGATCTGTGTAGAACGCTGATATCCACTTCTCTGCTGGTGATCTATGTGTGTATGAGAGAATTTATTTGTGTGAGATAGAAGGAGTGAACTTTGTCATCCGCCGAAGATGTGAGAGAGATAAAGAAAGAGAGAGAGAGCTTCTTGAATGCTCTGGAGTAGACGAAGTGTTAGAGAAGAAGAGAAAAAAGAAAAGTGAAGATAGAGCTAGTTCCTAACAAGATAGAGATAAGGGAAAGGTGTGGAGGAGAAAAAAAAAAAGGAAAAAAGAACAGAAAATAAATGTGTGGATGAAAAAAAAAAAAAAAAGATAAGGGAAAAATAAAATAAAGAGTAAGAAATTAAACTTGAGAAATGCTACTACAATATTTTCATAATAAATTTTAAGTAATTGGTAGTTACTAACTAATACTTATGAAAAAAAAATATTTAAGTGATGTGTTCAAATTGAAATCAGTAATAACTTACTACATATGATTTATTGTGAAAATATTGTAAAATGTTAAGAACATAGCACTTCTCATTAAAATTAGATGAATGAAAAAAATTGAAAAAAAAAAATATTAAAGAAAAAATGAAGAAATAATTTTTAAAAGGGATAGAGAAAATGATAGAGAGTCTGTTAGAAAGTGTATTTAAAAAAGTATGTAGGCAAAAGGTAAAATGAATTGTTCACTCTCCAAACAGTACAAAAATTTGAAGAGCTTGCTGAAGATGCTCTTAAAGGGTTGGAGGCTGGAGCTATTTACTTCCATCTCGGTGCATAATATATATATATATATTAGATTTTAGATTAGATTTCAATTGTTGTATAATTTTGCATCACATGTTCTGTCTAAGCTTTTTAAATTTTTGTTCTAAGTGAGTTAGTAGTGTAAAAAAACAAAGAGTCTAATATAAATAAATCATTAAAAAACCTAATTAAAAAAAAATAAAAAGAAAGAATAAACTCATGTGTGTATATAAAAAAAAAAAAACTAAATAAAAAAATAAAGAGAGAGAGTAAAACTTGACTTAAAAAATATCTAACTTTTATACCAAGTATAATTTGAACCCATATATGTGTGTAATTGTATATGTTTTTCATTGTATTGTGCATATACACAGGTTATACACTAGTTTTATGATAAAAGAATGAGCTACAATTATAGACCTTTGAATAACACATTCAAGGCCTTAGGGATTCATGGATCATCTTATATAGCAATTCTCCTCCCATTAAAATCCCAACTATTGTCAAATTTTGTGCCATGACTCATGTGTCCTATCTAAGGTTTTTTTTTTTTTAATTTTTGTTTTAGGTGAGTTAATACTATGCAAAAGACGAAGAGTTTAATATAAATAAATCATTAAAATAACACAATAAAAAAAAAAGAGTAAACTCATGTGTATATAAAAAAAATAACTAAAAAAAAGACAAAAAGAGAGAGAGAGGGTAAAACTCATCTATAACTTAAAAAAAAATGTATAACTCTTATAATAGCTATAATTTTAATCCATATATATGTGTAATTGTAATAGGTTTTAATTGTACCATGCATATGTGTAGGTTATATACTAGTTTTATGATAAAAGAATGAGCTACAATTATAGACCTTTGAACAACACATTTGAAGCCTCAGGGACTCATGGATCATCTTATATAGTGTTGTGAAATTTCAAAGTTCTCGCAAGTGTATGAATCGTATCGAAGTATAGTTTGACAAGAACGAGGTAGAACCCACAAGGACTTGTATGAATGTAAGAAAATTAATCAAATCTTAACCAAATTAATCATAATCTAGTTTAATAAAAATTGGTTATTTTGAAATTAAATAAACTAAGCAAGTAATAAAATTAAGCAAATAGTTAAACTAAGCAAAAGATATAAAGCAATAAAAAGATGTAAACAATTAAGGGAAAGGAATTAAGATTTTGGAATCCACCTTGTTAATACATATCAGCATATATTTATGATCATTGATTTTTCTCAATCACTACATGATAATCTAGAAATCAATCTTGCTATCATGGAAAATATTATCATTAAAATCCTTATTTTAAAAATCAAAAGCATGTATTTCTTCGCTTCTTAAGTTTAAAATCAAATCATCAATTGTATCCATTAACAAACAAATCACAAGAGAGATATCCAATTTTAAAATCAAAACAATCATAATCCAAGCATTCAATTAATTAAAATAAATCCTAAATCATGAGAAAAACATTATTGAAATCATATCTAGAATCCTATCTTAGTCAATTGATGTGAAGCAAAAACAATTTAAATTATTAAAGAATAGCTATTGTGGAAAATATCAAATAACATAAATACTACTAATAATCCTCAACAAGGTTTCATCTTTAACCTTAATTGAAAATTTAGCTACTCATGTTACTTGAAATAAAACACACAAATTAATTATTAAACATTAAACTAGACAATTAAACTGCTAACTAGAATGGAAGAGAAAAGTTACAGTAGCGTAGAGAAAGGGGGAAGAAAAAGACACATGCGGCACTGCCCTTTTGCTCCTGCGTTTCAGCCTTCGCTGTCCCCTGTTTCAGCTCTCTTGGGTTTCCGCTTCCTTCTCTGCCGCCCCTCTATTTCTATTTCCCACTATTTATACTTCCATTCACCTATGTGGCTAAAACCTAAAAGCTTCTTATAAAAACCAACGTGGTCCAAGTACTCCTAGTAGATCTTTTGGTGAACAAATCAAGAGGCCCATAACAACAATACAATAGTTGATTTGGACTCTAAAGCCCACCACGTTGACTATGAAAGAATTATTGACTTGAGTTTTGTTTCCTTGCACACTACATCCACGTTGGATTGAATCTTGGGCTTCTTTTTCTTTCTTTTTTTTTTTTTTCCTTTTCTTTCTATGCTTTTAGCCTTCTTTTGAATTCACGCTTAGGCTGGATCTTTACTTTAGGCTGAATTTTTCTTTCATGCTTCACATTTGGGCCTTAAGTTAGTTGCTAATTGGTCTGGTCCCACTTTGTGTGTAAGAACTGTTGGCTTGAGTTTTGTTTCCTTGCAGACTACATCCACGTTGGATTGAATTTTGGGCTTCTTTTTCTTTTTTTTTCTTTTTTTTTCTTTTCTTTCTTTGCTTTTGGTCTTCTTTTGAATTCACGTTTGGCCTGGATCTTTACTTTGGGCTTAATTTTTCTTTCGTGCTTCATATCTGGGTCTTAAGTTAGCTTGATAATTGGTCTGGTCCCACTTTGTATGTAAACCCTTTATTACCTATAAATCAAAGACAACTTATACTTAGCCACAAAAGAGCATAAAAGTAATATGAGAGTATTTTATTGTTTATATTTCATGCACATCAGATAGCAATTCTCCTCCCATCAAAAACGTATGAGAGGAAATTTGAACTCTAGACATTTCTATTGAAAATGTCCAAAAATCATCATTTGAACTACAAGATTTTTAGCTATTTTAAAATGAAATTATTTTCTAAAATAATCAATCAAAGTTAAAAGTTGTAAAGTGTTTCTTTTAATCTTTGTCATAAACTTTGACTTTAATATATTTGAAAACATATGAGATTATTTTTTGAAAAAGAAAACATATAAGATTATAGCTTATATTTTTTGAAAACATATAAGATTATAGACAATTAGAGCATTTACATTAAAGTGGGTATAGTTGCTAAAATGCTATTTTAGTAACTAAAAGACTAAAACACCAAAATGTAGGTTACAATAAAGATGCTATAGTTAAAAAAAATTACAATTGAGCTACTGTAGCTATGACTTATAAAAAAAAATTATTGCTTTCTCTCTCTCCTTCTCTTAAATTTTTTTTTTCTCTCTCTTTCTTCTCTCTTTAGACCCTCTGTTTCTCTCCTTTTTATTTTTCTTTCTCTCTTTTTCTCCTCTCTTCAGACTAGGGGTGGCAAAGTAAGCTCAAACCCATTTGCCCACCCAAACTCACCCACTCTAATTAAACCCAAACCCACCCAATTATTAGTTAGGTTAAATGGGCATCAACCCAATTAGACCCAGTGATTATTGGGTTTTAATTAAAAACCCAATGAGGCCCATTTAACCCAAAAATAATTTACCCAAATTCAACCCAGCCCTTCCCATAAAAAATAAAAATAAAAAAAGACCTCATACGTTTAAGTGTTTTGGGGTTTTCATTTTCCTTTATTTTCTCGGCCTCCAAACACTTCTCTCTCTCTCGATTGCTCTCTCTCTCTCTAATATTTCACTATTCTCCTCTACACAAAACCTCATAAAAAGACGAAATAAAATACAGAATACAAAAATAAATACAGAATTGAAGCTCGCTCAATTCAAACATGAAAAAAAATGTTTCAAAAATCTCATCGTTGAAGAAATAGAGAGAACCTTTGGAGGAGGCAGGTGTGGGCTTATCATCTTGGCGATCAGAAGAGGAGGCGACTGTCCAATCTTGGGCAACATTGGCAGAGGCGGAAGCCTACACAGGAGCCACCGCCAGTGCATTGGCCAAGATCGGAGTAGTAGCTGCCGCCGGTATACTATTTTTGCTATCTTTTTTAGTTTTCGGTTTGCTTGAATAGTAGATGTAGGGAGATGTGATAATTTTTGTGTGGAGTTTCTGTTTAGTTAGTCATAAAATCAAATGAGGAGGAGGAAAGATTGTTGTTGATACAGCAAGAAGCAAAGGCTGTCCTTTTTTTTGGCAACTAAGACCATTGTAAAGAAAAGTTTTCCTTTGTTTTTTCTTTTTCCCAGGAAAGTTTTGAGTTTGAAATGACATTTCTTTATATTTGTTTCGCTGTTTGGTTGCCAAGAAATTGAAAGAAAATAGAAAAGGAAAGAATTTTTTTTTTATTTGGATTTTTAATATAATTGCTGATGTGGATGTGCTTATGTGGAATTTTTTAATCCCAAGAATGGAGACTAGAGAGAGTGGAAAATGGAATCCAAGAAAGTGTTGGGGTTTTCACTTTAGTGGCATTTTGATAATTTTGATAATTGGGCAATTAAGTGGGTTGGGGTTTACCCATAATAATTGGGTTGGGTTGGATTTGGGTTAGAAGCAAATAATTAAATGGGCTTTAATGCGTAAATGAGTTTTATATACCCAACCCAAACAAACCCATTTGACACCCCTACTTCAAACCCTATATATCTCTCCTTTTTTTTTTCTCTCTCTCTCTTCTTCTCCTCTCTATTTCTCCTCTTTTCTTATCCTCTCTCTCTCTCTCTCTCTCTCTCTCTCTCTCTCTCTCTCTTTGTGGCTGCCAACCTGTTTTAGTGGATTTCGGTGGTGGGTCATGGTGGCAGTGGTTTTTGAGTCTAATTTAGAGCCATAGTAGTGAGATCGGCCATGAAGCATGGTGGTGAGATCAGTGAGTGCATGGATTGGATTGTTGGGCTACAATTTTGTTTGGGTGGCTAGTTATTTTTGGTAAATGGTTGTGGTATTGCATTGGGTTTTTTTCTTTTTTATCCTTTCCTTCCTGTAGTAGGTTAGATCGGTGAGTGCTTGGCTATGATTTAGTGGTGGATAGGAATGGTATCGGTGAGTGTGTGGTTAAGATTTGGTGGAAGAGGAAGGTGGCTGAGAATTTGTGGAAGAGGAAGGTGGCTGAGATTTTGTTTTTGTAGTGACTGGTTTGTTTTTGTGGTGGTTGGGTGGTGGTTAGTTGTGATTTTGGTGGATGGTTGTGATTATGCTTTGGTTTTTTCTTTTTCTTTTCTTCTTTGTAGTGGGTTATGGTTGCCACACAGTGGTGTCTATGACTTGTGGTGGATGTGGTTGTGGTGTTGTTTTGTTTTTTTTTTTTTTCCTTTTTTTTTCTTACAGTGAGTTGTGGTTACTACAATGGTGGTTGTGGCAGGTGGAATGTTGGTGGTGGAGGTGGCAGTGGCTAGTTACTATAGGTTTTTGTGTGATTTTTTATTATTATTTTAATGAGTTGTTATATTATTTTAAATGAAGTAGTAAAAAAAATAAAAATTTTGATGTTAAATATATTTTAAAGTGAAGTGGTATAAAAAATAAAGTAGCTTTTTTAGGAATTAAAATCTAAAATTTTTAGATCATTGTTCTGAATGCTCTTTAGACACATACAAGATGAATGCGCTGCTAGTTTTTAGTCTATTAACATACAAGAACATCTAACAAATAATTTATAAAAAAAGTTGACCTGACTGTACATCTGAGTTAATTAAATCTTAAAGCAACTCCTAGACGTAAGGTTGCTGTGGTGTAGTGGTTATCACGTTAGTCTTACACACTAAAGGTCCCCAGTTCGATCCTGGGCAGCAACATTCCAAAGAGAATTTTTATTTTACAAGATGATGGTGTCTACTTAATTGCAAGCATAACCTTGAGACACAATTTTTTATGATATAGTATATGAAATATGACATAAATTTTTGTGTGATAATTTTTGTCACAATTTATGTGAATTTATATTACTTTTACGCTCCGATGGTGTCTACTTAATTGCAAGCATAACCTTGAGACACAATTTTTTATAATATAGTATATGAAATATGACATAAATTTTTGTGTGATAATTTTTGTCACAATAGTGACTAATTAAAGTGAATTGAAAAAAAAAATTTAAAAGTCGATGGCCTTAATTAAAACATTTAAAATTTGAGGTTTTAATTTGAAACTACTACAAATTATAAGGAGATTATATAATCTACCAACATATCTTAAAGTTAATGTCAATAGCAACGTTTTCTCTTAGTTTTTCTACCATCACCAACCACCTAATGCGGCCATTAGTAATGTCCTTGACAACACCTCCAAAGAGTTTCTGTTTTTTTACAAGAAGATGGTGTCTACTTGATGAAAGCAAAACCTTGAGACACATTTTTTATGATATAGTATATGAAAATATGATATAATTTTAGTATGACATGAGATTATATAATAATCATTTTATTGTGGATATTTTGGTAACAATAACTAAATGACTGATAGTGTACCAAATGTCTTTATACTTTCATATGAAAGATTCATTTTTTGTGATAATTTTTGTCACAATTTATGTGAATTTATATTACTTTTAGTTAATAGTGACTAATTAAGGTGAATTGAATTTTTTTTTAAAGTCCATGGCCTTAATTAAAACATTTAAAATTTGAGATTTTAATTTGAAACTATTGCAAATTATAAGGGGATTATGTAATCTACCAACGTGTCTTAAAGTTAATGTCAATATCAACGTTTTAGTTTTGCTACCATCACCAGCCACCTAATGTGGCCATTAGTAATGTCCTTGACAACACCATCTGCTATTTGTTTAATAATAAAGGGCATGTTTCATTTACTTACCCTAAGATTTTGGTTAATGCCAACCAAGTTCAAGACAGTTCAAAACTACCAATTTATTCTCTAAAGTTAACTTAGTTCCTAAGTCAGAGAGGAGAGAAATTACTAACAACCTAATAGTTAATAGAGACTAAATTTGCTTTAGGAACTAAATTGGTCAATTTTGAAATATCAGGATAAGTTAATAGAATTTACCTAATAATAAAAATACCTGAGTCCATACAACGTATGGCACCCTAGTGGGGGAACAGCGACCAAGGCATATGAAGGGCTTAGGAGTAGTGTTTGCACTCTTTGCCACAAGTTTCCCTTCAAAACTTAGCTTATTAAGGATGAATTAGTTGAATTAAGGCGTCCTTGGATGCCCCTAGGGGCTTGGAACAACCGTGGCAAAGACATTGCATGCTATCTTGATGTTGGGAATGGGTTAGGGTGCCTAGATATAAGGATTAAAGAGTAATCCTATTAAAGGATTATTATAGATCTTGTCCCTCCCTCTACTCTACTCTCCCTCCTTTTTTTAACTCTCAAACAGGCCATAAAGGATTATTATTTAGAGGAATTGCGAAGGTATAAGATGTACACACAAAAAATCCATTAGAGGATATTCACATTTATTAGTGTCTTTGGCTCTATATGAGTATAAAAAGGGTTAATAAATGTTTTTATTGTAGCACATGAAAAATCTTGGATTCAAACAAGATTAACACAAATGAGACTCATAAACTCTAAACTTTAGCATTTTAGCCCCAAATCTATGAGTATTAAATATATCGTACATTATTATGAGCTAGAAGGGGGCAATAGGAGTTCCAAAAGTGTAATTCCAAAAGTGTAATGTTACATTGCATATATAATTTAAGACCACTAATAACATTACTTTATTGTTTTATCTACTAAAAAATTAAAGATGTCTTGCCACCCACATTGTCAATTATGAAATTTTTTGTAATTTTTTTTTTTCTGTTTTTGTTTTTGGTAGCGTTTAGACAATAAATATTTTGATATATAGATATATATATATATATATATTTTTCTTTTAAATTTTTTTTTTTTTTTTTATTCCTTTCCTAAGCCACAAGGCACCAAACTCCTAAGGCCGAAAGGCCCAAAACACAATAAACACCAACCCAGCTCCCTCAAAATCAATCAAAACCAAACCCCACGCATAACAAAACACACACCTCTCTCTGTCTCTCTCTCACCACCAAAACAGCAAAATGGGTCAAGCCCCATCAGGCGGGCTGAACCGCCCAGGCGGAGATCGCAAATCCGACGACGCAAACAAGAAGGAGAAGAAATACGAGCCGGCAGCTCCTCCATCTCGCGTGGGCCGCAAGCAGCGGAAGCAGAAGGGCCCAGAAGCCGCAGGTCGCCTCCCCGCCGTAACGCCCCTCAGCAAATGTAGGCTCCGTCTCTTGAAACTGGAGCGCATCAAAGACTATCTTCTAATGGAGGAAGAGTTCGTGGCCAACCAAGAGAGACTCAAACCCCAGGAGGAGAAGAACGAGGAGGACCGATCTAAGGTCGACGATCTCCGTGGGTCCCCCATGAGCGTCGGAAATCTCGAAGAGCTCATCGATGAGAATCACGCCATCGTGAGTTCGTCGGTGGGGCCTGAGTACTACGTTGGGATTCTTTCGTTTGTCGATAAGGATCAGCTCGAGCCTGGCTGTGCTATTCTTATGCACAATAAGGTATTTGCTTCTTTTTACTGTGTTTTAGGGTTTTTGTTTTTGGTTTAATTTGTTTAATATTGTGTTTCTGTGGAGATTGCTGATGTTTAGAATGGCAAACCCTAGAGTTTTAGAATACGAAATCTACAGAATTCTAATCTAAAAAGAAGAAGAAGAGGGCTTTCAGTTACTTTGGTTTAAATCTCTTGAAAGTTTAAAAGAATTGATTTTTGAAAGAACTAGGAAATTGTGTTTTGGGTGGGGGGGAGTGTTTGGTTTGTAGGATTGAGTGGGAATTACCTTTGGACGATGAAGGAATGGTCGTCAATTCGATATGGGGGATTAAACCCTAGACCTCTCTGGTGGAAACACCAAGAGGTGCTAATTGAGTTACAAGGCTAAGCCAAGGGTTAAGAAATGGGGACGTGGGAACGTGTGTGGAAAGGAATGAGAAATAAGGAAGAATGGTGGCTAGTTTGAGGTATTCTTGGAGGCATGGAGAGAATTTACTTACCATTCAAGCAATGCCACGGTTTCATTTATACCCAAGCCCTTTATAAGGACTTAATCAAAAGAAGCTTAAGATTAGCCTGAACTACCTTCCCCACACTTGATACCTCTTTGGGCACATGCCTGGCACACTCGTATTCACTTCACCATTGACTTCGTTGCACATGACACACTAGGGTTGGGCTTGAATGTATGTGGTGGTTGCACATTACACTATTTGGCCTTATTTCACACAATGCACTGCACAAAGCACATATTGGGCTCCAAACACATATGAATTGGTTTGAACGAGACATATTGGGCTCATGCTCAACAAGAGGCTGAGAACACTGCTGAGGATGATGATGTACCTCCTGCACCTACTGCTCCTTTGCACAAGGGCCTCTTGATCGGTACCACCAGTTGTATGAGATACTTATGTGGATGGAGGCCAGGATGGATTTTGATCAGGCTCACATTGATTACTGCTTGAGATGCTTGGATGCGTGGTTTAATAAAGCGGAGAGGAATCTTGACATTGACCACCCTGCTGATCTAAACAATGATTCTTGATCCCTTTGTCATTTGTTACAAAAGGGGGGAGATATTTTTGGGACTATGACTTGACATTGAGGGGGAGATGCACATGTTTAGGGAGAGGCCTCGTGATTAGAAGAGAGTGACTAATGCACCAGTTAGTAAGAGTGAGTTGATTAGAGTTGATGGATCGAAAAAAGGTAGAGGAAGACCAAAAATCACATCCAATAGAAGTAATAAAACCAAATTTTTAGCTTAACTGGTTGATACCTCTTGGTGTGTCCGTGACATTTAGAGTTCAAATCCCGTCTTGCCCATTGTTACTATCAAATTATCAAAATAAAAAAGGACAGTTAATTAAGGGAATAGCGAAGATTATGACTTTAGATTGAGTAGAATGCAGGAAAAGAATATATATGGTGGACCCTAATTAATCTGTCAAGGATCCATAGTTGACCCCAAAATTTTAAGATTAAGGTTTTGTTTGTTCTTGTGATTTAGCATTGGGTGTCCCACTATCCAATCCAATGTTTCAAATGTGTTTTGGAAGTTGATATTTGGGATCTAAGGATTGCGTTTGGCCAAGCATGTAAGGATAAAAAAATATGTGATTAGTTATTATGGTTTTAGTGAAAGTGCCCTGGCAAAAGTTACATTAGAAAAGGAATGCAAATTTTTTGTCTGAGGAGTAAATACCTGATACCTCACCTGCTAGAACTGTGTATTAAGTAATCTAGGGGAACTTCTAGTGGGGATTCAAACTCAGGATGTCTGGGTCTATAGCTAATTCCAAGCCTCCCACCACTAGGCTGCACCCTAACAGGTGATATCATTGTAAACGAAAGGTTAAGCAATATACCTAAAACATTTAATTTTAGAGTTTTACTGTCATCATAAATGTTAACCAGTCCAAAAAGAAGAACAAAAGAAAAGACACTAAAATGATGATAAAGAGTAATGTCGGTTTAAATACTGTTGTATCAATTATGTCTTAGCTTGAAATTTTATTTGTATTCTGTCATCCCAATATTTTGTTAGTGTATGTTGTTCAAATTCTGAATTGTATTTTGCATGGTGTATGGTCTATGCAGGTCCTTTCTGTGGTTGGGCTTCTTCAAGATGAGGTTGATCCCATGGTGTCCGTGATGAAAGTTGAGAAGGCTCCACTGGAGTCATATGCTGACATAGGTGGGTTAGATGCCCAGATTCAGGAAATTAAAGAAGCAGTGGAGCTTCCTCTTACTCATCCTGAACTGTATGAAGACATTGGTATTAAACCCCCCAAAGGAGTCATACTATATGGGGAGCCTGGCACAGGAAAAACCTTGCTTGCTAAGGTGCGTAATTGTTATATGTTTTATGCTTTTGGTTGTTTTTGTGTTTTGTTCTGTACTGATTGTTAGTTTATCACTGACCAAATAATGGTTGTTGCTACATTCCAGTCAATTTGTTCAGGTTAAACTGAGCATGCATTGTTAAGTTAGTATGATAGGTGTATACATTGTTAAGTGCACAAAAGGAGTTTAATTTTCCATAAGTTTACGTATTAGGATGCTAGTATTGAAAGTTACCTCATGCGTACTGCAACCTCTTTTTTTTTTTCTTCTTCTTAGGTTGCATCATAATCTTATAGATTTTTAGAGTTTGTTGGTGGCTGCACCATGAACTGGAGTTGAAGTCCACTGCTTGTTCATGAATGCCTTCCTCACATTCTTGTCTATTTAGAACACCCAATTATTTATATATTAATGATCTGTTAAAATTAAAATTGTATATTTGACTTTTGAATCCCCTTGCAAGAAAAGCTGAGCTTTAGAAGGTTTGGCACACTCCTTTCCTATATCCTGAATATTGCCACCTGCAAGTTGGATAGAGTCAATTGGGCTCTTGCTTTGAAATTGGTATAGAGATTTGGAGTTTGTAGCATGCTAACAGAAACGTGTACTACATATATGCTTATGGAACCTGTATGGTATACATTCAACATATATTACATGCATGCTTTACAGCTTGTATGGAATTCAGTCACCATGGGTTTCTCTCATGTCAATTTATTTTAGATATTGGTTGGGAACTGTGATTATGCTTATGTTTTACTCCAGGCAGTGGCAAACTCAACGTCAGCTACTTTCTTGCGCGTGGTTGGAAGTGAATTAATCCAGAAATACTTGGGTGATGGGCCTAAATTAGTCAGGGAACTCTTTCGAGTTGCAGATGATCTTTCACCATCAATTGTCTTTATTGATGAGATTGATGCAGTTGGCACAAAAAGGTACTCAAGTTAATATAGCACTGTTATATTTCTTGCCTGCAACCTGTGCTTTAGGTAACATCTATGATTGAACTATGTTACCCAGGTATGATGCACATTCAGGTGGTGAACGTGAAATCCAGAGGACAATGTTGGAATTGCTGAACCAGTTAGATGGTTTTGATTCAAGAGGAGATGTCAAAGTGATTCTTGCTACAAATAGAATCGAAAGTCTTGATCCTGCCTTGCTTCGTCCTGGTAGAATTGACAGGAAGATTGAATTCCCTCTGCCAGACATAAAAACAAGGAGGCGTATTTTCCAGGTACTTTGGTACAGAATGTGTAGAAATGGAATACCATTGTGAATGATAATACAATTCCTTTGTTTTTCACTATAAATATCTTATTGTTTATATTTTTCATGTTTTTGGCAATTCAGATACACACATCAAGAATGACATTGGCAGATGATGTCAACTTAGAAGAGTTTGTGATGACTAAAGATGAATTTTCTGGGGCTGATATCAAAGCAATTTGTACCGAGGCTGGCTTGCTTGCATTAAGAGAGCGCCGTATGAAGGTGACACAATATTTCTTGCTTAGTCTTAAAACATACATGAACGTTCTCCCTGTGATGTTGCTTAACACATACATTGGCAGATTTTGTTTGCCCTTGCTTAGTCTTAACTTCACTTTCATTTCATCTGTATATTTGGTTTTGAAGCATGTGCATGGAGGGTAAGGGGTGCACGTGTGCATATAACCCATTTCACAAATACATTATACATAATACATGCACGCATTTAAACTCTTCAATTTGCCTTCATGATGCTTTGGAGTTTTAATAGCTGCTACTTGATGCAACCCTAGCCTCTATTTTCTCTTATATAATGCCATGTTCTGGTATTAGTCTGAACGGAGTATGCATGGGTGCATTGTTCTCAACTTTTTTGGGTCTGGGTTATTATTGATGAAGGATATTGGTTGATTAATCTATTGCTGCTTCCTTGGATTGGCTCATCTCTTTAATTGTTTGACCTGATTTAATTACTTGTTAACATCTTTTACGTTTGCTTCAGGTGACACATGCAGACTTCAAGAAAGCCAAGGAAAAAGTGATGTACAAAAAGAAAGAAGGGGTGCCAGAAGGGCTCTATATGTAGAAGGTGGCCTGTTCCACTGGCCGGAAAATACATGTGCATCTTCTTTGTTGTTTTTAGCTTTTGATGTCAAATTAATTTGATGTGAAATATTTTTCTGAAAAGTAGAATGCCAACACCTTTTTTATGGACATCACTAGTATTGAATTTAGGCCATACCATGGGTTGACTAAAAAATTTTAATTTGATGAGTTCTCTAATAGAGATTGGAACCCTTATTTTAGGAATTGCATGTTTTAGGCTAAGTTATGACCCAAAGTGGGATGTATTTTAGTTTCTGGATACGACAATCCAGATAGTTGAGTGGGTTGGGCTTAGTGTGCCCAACAAAGTTTACAAAAGCGCATTAGGCAATGCCTAGCCCACACCGGCACTAATACAAGGCCATTCATGTAGTACGTGAGTGGGTGTTGTCAGGGCCCTCAATTTCAAGCATTTTTTTTTTTTTTTAATTTTCCCCTTCTGTAAATCCTTTGGTTGAATGGGATCAAGTTAGAACTTGGTGTTTCAAGTAAAATCTAAATATGCATTTTTTTAAATTCTAATGTTAAAACATGAAATTATTTAAGTTGTCTTTAACCATTCAAATCATTAAGGGTCTGTTTAGATAAGCTTATTGTTGAAAACTGAAAACACTGTAGTAAAATAATTTTTAAATGTGTGAATAATACTGCGAGATCTATTTTTAATAAAAAATTACTAAAAAAGTATGTGAACAGTGCGTGAACAGTGTGCGCACAGTAACGCACAGTAGCACCACCCCCTTGTCCCTCGCGACAGAACCGAAAAAAAAAAGAAAAAGAAAAAAAAAGCAAAACGTGAAACGTAAACGCAAGAAAAAAGAAGCTGGATCTAAACGCAACTTAAAAACCTTCAAATTGCAAAACTATGAAAATTTAGAAAAGTCAAAACAATATAATGAAAGATTTCTTACCTTTGGGAATTGGGATGCCTCGATGATGTTGGTTCTTGCAATTTTTGGTTTGGATATATTTACCAACTCCAAAGGAGGTTTGGTTTTAGAATTAACTAACTTTTTTTATATATATATAGAGGAATGAAGATGTGCATAGAACTGAAAATCCAAAGTCAAGTCAACAAGAACAAAGCCAAATACGAAGTAGGGAACTTCTGTACACAGTAATATATATATATATATATATATACACGTCTGACAATGTACAATTTCAAAGGAAACTATAATTTTTCATAAACTTACTTTTAAAGCAAAATAAATCAATAACATAAAATTATATCAAACAAACCCTAAAAAATAATAGACATTCAAGAGATTTAACACGAAATCAAAGAACATTACTCTTTTGCATTTAGTGTGATATATCAGAGATACAATTTAGGTTCACCTAATATTATATGTTTTCTTTTTCAAGTCTATCATTTTTTTATTTGTGATGATATTGGTGTGACATTATAGATGCTCATTTTTTTAGAAGCCCAGTAGGAGGAAAAGTCCAAAGACATGGGCAAAAGAGAGTGGGATGGAAATACCATTAAGTCCAAAGTGGTAGGAATAATGGATCATGGGTCCATAAGGCAAACAAATGGACCCTGAAGAAGTAAATGAGCCTAGGAAGGATTGAAAGAAAGAAATAGCAAACCCAGGCAATATGAATGCAGAAAAGTGAGAATGGGTCATAGCATCACAGCAGACTCGAAGCAATGTAAACAAAGAAAGTAGAGGGCAATGAAGAATCCATAAGTCCCAAAGATGAAGTTTGAAGCACTTGGGCCAAGGAAGCCCAAGGAGTAAGTAAAAGCCCATGGAAAGTATAGAATTGGAAAGGGCTGAGGACACTCCAAGAAAGTAAACAGGCCAAGGATGCCCAAAGGAAAGTAGGCGAGACGAGGGAGCCCACAAGTAGTAAAGGACCCAATGAGTTTATTGGCCTATTAGAAAAGGAATGAACAGTAAAGCCTGAAGAAGCCTAGCAGTACAAAAAGAAAGAAGGGGTGCCAAGAAGTTTATATATGAGTCTCAAATTTGGATGGTAACCCTAATCGCATGATTTCAGGTTACATTGATGACCCAAAGTGGGATGTATTAGGTCAAGCAAACTTCATGGCAGGCATAACAAAATGGTGTGGCAGGAAACAAAATAACAAGGCTGAGAATAAAAGTATGAGAAAGCCCATAATCGGGCAAGGCACAGCCCCTAAAGAAGCAAGCCATAAATGAGGAGTTAGGGAAAGCAGCCCACGCCGTAAGAAGTCAAAGATGAACGGCAGACTGGGCAGATTAACCTTCAGACCGCGGCAAATACATGAGCAATGGGCAGAATTTGGATGAACATGGAGCTAAGGCACGCGCAAGGCCCAAACACCACTAGCTTGTACTCAGCTAATATGGGAAGTGGTGAGGTCATGGGTCAGAGGTAAGAGGGCATGGTCTGGCAGTGGGGAAGGGAAAAAACTCACTTTCGTGTTTCCTGCTCAAGCTCTTTTGGAGGCAATTTCCTGCTAGGATGACATACCACCCAAAAGAGGCAAAGCTGAGTTGGAACCACTAGGTGCATGCTCTGAGGGACAGAGAGAAGAAGAGTACTTACACCGTGGCAAGTAAGAGTGTCACGACAAGCAAGCAAACAAAAGAGCCTTCTTTATTTGGTGAGGTGGGGTGGCGTGGTCAGTGCAGGTAAGTGGCGCTGGCTGGATGACTGGCTAGTTAGTAATGGTCTGCAAGGACGCTTGCACTAGACAAAAATGGTTAAGCGCTAAAATGGTAAAAGCCAAGTACGACTGGCACTATATAAGGAACCTTTGCGGAAGGGGGATGGCAACCTTTGGGGTATAATCACTAGAATAAAAAAGGGCAGTGAGAGTAAAAAAAAAAAAAAAGGGAAAAGAGAGAAAGAATTAGAGAAAGTAAGGAGGAGAGTAAAAACGAAAAGAAAGATAGGAAAGAACTAAGGAACATAGAGAAGAGGAAAAAAGAAAACAGAGAGGACAGAGTGGAAGGCATGCACCGAATGGGTCAATCTCCTGCTCCCTCTCCAATCCATGTTCTCTAGTAATGGAGAAAGACCATATTGAATAGTGATGAGTGATGAAAATTGAGTGGTGGAAATTGAGTGAGCAAAATTTTTGATCCAAACAAGGCCTAAGTTTTCTTATGCATAAGATCCCAAATACCTTTTTCATACAACATTTTAGAATGTTTAAGTAAATTGTCTTTATACTATGTATTAAAAGCCAAATATATTAACTTCAAATACTAATAACTTGTGATAGTTTTAACTGATTTTGGTTTCCCAAGTAACACCATTTGTAGGTGCCTTACAGAATCAGAGGACATACCAAACCAATGTCACATAATCACATCTCGAAAAAAAAAAAAAAGAAAAAAAAAAAGAAAACTTAAGCAATAACATAGTCATTCAGGCCTGCCCCTTCTAAGCAATTAATTTCTCCCTCAGAGAGGTTAATTGCGTTGAAGAGGTGATTCCCCTTCTTGACTCAGACTTGGCAATGTAACTTGATACGGCAGACTGATATTTATTTCTTTTAATAAGCTAATTGTTGTTCATTCAATACCTACCCTTTTGTTGTTATTTCATAAAAAGGGCATTCCTTATCAAAACTCATTATTTACTTTTGTTTGAATCATAAATAATGGGCATTCCTTATCAAAGCCCATTATTTACTTTTCATAATAGATATATGTAGCAGGTATTAAAATAGGTGCAACTTCTCATTAAAAAGAAAAAAGAAAAAAAAGAAGAAGGAAAGATGGCTCAGGGCTCACGTGTTTGGTCAGAGAGGCACAACAAACAAAATAAAGCCCTTCTGACCAAAGGCATTTAACCATCCTTTAAAAAACAAAAAAAAAAAACAAAACGAAACTTTTCAAAGAAGTGTAGAACAAACGCATTTGATATTATGTTCTTATTTGCGTCTTCATTTCCAATAAATATATGAATCAATATTTTTGGGCTCGCGAGAAGACAAAGAAGCAAAGAAGAAGAGAATAAGAAGAAAGGGGTTAAGGCCGGTGAAGACGGCGACAACGGCATGTCAAGTATTTTCAGTTTGAAATTTTTTTTAACTGGATGAATTCCTTTTTTCAGCCGAAACACACCGATATTTGGCTGATAAGATCCGATTCGGCCTAAATCGGCCTAGTTCGACGTGCGTCAGAGCCGAATCAGCGCGAGTTGACGCGAATCCGGAAATGAAAAAAAAAATTCGGTGCGGCACCATCGTGCAGGTAGCTGCGTCACCCGCCTCACCCCACGTCAGTGCTTCATAGTCTAATGACGATATATTGCTGAGGGACAATAAAGGGAAACGATATACCATGAGACTATGCCAAATCCTAATGCGTGCACATGTGCAACCATGTCCTCGTCTAAAAGAATATTGGGAGGCTTCAAATCACAATGCACCATAGATTCTAATTGACCATTGTGGAGATATTGCAACGCTAATGCAACATCAACCATGATGCTTACTCTTTGGACAAGATTCAAGATTCAAGCAATTGATGAGATTCTAAATCCTATCCTATTTTACCATCCTAAAAAGTTACTTTATTACTTATACCATACCATTTTACAATTTACTCAACATCTCACAATTCTATTATTTCACCTTTCTATTAAAATAGTATTTTTTAATCTTTTTTTTTTTTACTATTTTTCTTTTTCTCTTCCTTTTCCTCTCTTTCTCCCTCAACCTCTAGCACCGGCCTCAACCTCCAGCAAACCCATACCCAGCAAAATCACAACAAAAAATCACAACAAATCTAAAAATCCATACCAAAATCACATCAAAAAATCACCACCAGCCACCCAGCAAATCACAACACTAATCCCAAAACAAAAATTTGAAGAAAAACCCACCATCAACAATCCATCTGATCTTTAAAGTGATCGAACTGCCACTGCCGCCGAAACCCAACTAGGAATATTTCCAGTAATTTGGTTATAGGATAAGTCCATGACTATAATAATGCGCAATTTTGTCATGCTCGGAGACAAACTTCCGCTAAGGAAATTCGATGATAAATCCAAAAATAATAGATTTCGAAGACTACACAAATTCAATGGGATTGATGAACCACCAATCACCACCACCACGCCACACGGCCATCGGAAAAATCCACTCTATCAAAACCCCATCGGAACGAAACCCACGCAATCAAAACCCAATCTCCATATGAGCCGATCAAAACTCCGATCTCCTTCCGCCGACCAAAACACCATCTGAACCCACCCAAAATCAAAACCCACCTCGCCACACCGATCTCCACGCGCGACTAGCCGCAACCCACACGCCCCACGATGAACTCCATGCAAAACGGCCTAAGCAACTCCGGTGAGGATGAATCGGTATGGGTGAGGGTGGGGGTGAATCGGCAAAGCAGAGGCAGAGCTTGGTGAACAATGGCGAGAGAGAGAGAGAGACGATGGAGAGAGCAAAAACCCAAAGAGAGAGAGAGAGAGAGAGAGAGAGAGAGAGAGAGAGAGAGAGAGAGAGATTAAAATATGTTATTGTAATTTGGCATAGCGCTACAGTGCCATCTCACCTTTGAGATGGCACTGTGCAAAGCATTGGAAGGGTTCCTAAGAAGTGATCGCTAAAGAGGACAAGAGGAAATGTCCAGAATGCCAAAAAAATTTGGCAATCTCAGTTTTTGCACGTCCCGTTGTTGGCTGTTTCTTGGGCTTGAATGTCAAATGGGGCTTGCATTTGGCATATTGCAAGCCCATTGTGGATGCTCTTAGACTGTTTCTTGCAAGATATAAATCTCGAAGTTTGGGTAACATGCCCTATTCTTTAGGTATGCCACCTCTAAAATTGTAGTAATGAAGATATATATATTCAAGCTTCTGGCAGTTATGTATAGTTGGAGGGATACTAACTTCCAATAAGTTGTTTGACAAGTGAAGTTTCCTCAAGCGGTGTACCTATGTGTGAACATAATATAAATTTTTTTCCACTTTACCAGAAGCAACATGTCCCAAAATTCTAGTCCAGTCAATGTAGACGAAGAAAACAGAGGGATAAACACGAGAAATCTATGGAACATGACATGGGATAAATTATAACGATTATAAGATTTTTTATTTTTGAGTTAAGTGTCATACTTTTTTATTTATTTATCACTTCTAATGTCATAAATTTTAGAAACTCGCCGATCAAAGAATTTCCAATGGTGAAAAATTAGCAATTTTGGATGGACATTTGAAACTAGAAAATTTGTAAGTAAATAAAAAGTGAAGCAAAAATATGTTGATATATATATATATATATATATATTTATATATATGAGGCTCTTTTTTTTATTTTCGAGTTAAGTGTCATAATTTTTTATTTATTCATCTCTTCTAATGTCATAAATTTTAGAAATCAAAGAATTTCCAATAGTGAAAAATTAGCAATTTAGGATGGACATTTGACACTAAAAAATTTGTAAGTAAATAAAAATTGAAGCAAATAATCATAGAGACTCGAACAATAAAAATTGACTAATAAACTTGTTTTTCACGGGATCTCCCCTCCTTGACTCTCTTATTTCCATGTCTTTCATGGACAAACCAATTCCTATAAGATAAAGTAAATAATTACATTATTTTAGTTGAAATTCTATTGTTCACAATTATAAAATTACAAAATGAATGCAAAAAGAAAGCGAAAAAAAAAACTATTTGACACATGTGCCTGTACTAATAAAATGGATAAATACAGCAAATAATAACTTCTAATGAGAATTAAAAGGATAAAAAAAATGGTGTCATCCCTTGATCATTTTTCATTGTCTGACTTGGATCCAATTTGATACTTATATTGCCTTAGTTTTGCCCCCCATAAAATCAGATGTACAACAGCGGTAACTGCTCCAATAACCTTAAATTTGTATTATTCGACCCTATGTGTGAATATAATATAAAATTTTTCCACTTTACCAGAAGCGGCATGTCCTAAAATTCTAGTCCCGTCAATGTAGACAAAGAAAACAGAGGGATAAACATGAGAAATCTATGGAACATGACATGGGATGAATTATAATGGTTGTAAGATTTTTTCTCGCTGAAGTTAGGCTCATCTCAATTAGAATCCATTTTTCTATTTTTAATTGGTAAATTTACAAACGCACTTAAGGAAGTGCCCTTTGAACTGTAAAATGATTGACAATCTCACTTGGAAGTTGGAATTCAATACCCTATCATGATTATGAAAAAAAAATGGCCAAGTAATTATGGAAGTGAGATGATGACACAGAAGAATTAAAGGTAGCATATATATTATATACATGGAAATGGAATCTCAGAGCTTGACTAATTCAAGTAGTATGATTCGAATCCAAAGTCGTGGAATTAAGTGTTTTTTTTTTTTTTTTTTCTTACAAGGGAGTCAGCTTCAAGGAATTTTACAGCTCCGTCAGAATGAGTATTTGTAAACTAAAATCAAATACATATTACTTTCCCAGCATATTATTTCCTCTCAATTAAGTACAACTGAACATTCAGAAGAGCAGTGAAATTCAAGAAAAAAATTACAATGCATGAGGACTAATCTCAAGACTGATATGAATGTTGGCCTCAATTTCTTCGTTCCTACCACGGAGGAGTGCAAGTTGGTTGCTTATGCTGAGGAAGAAGCTAGTGGAGATCAAATTTGGGGGGCCCTAACTCGTGGATTTGGGAGTTTCCCTATCTGAAAATTAGGTTTTTTTTTTTTTTTTTTTTTTTTTTGGGGGGGGGGGTTAGTTTGGGGTTTTATAACGCAGAATGAAAATATAGTAAAGCGAGATATTGTTTTACCTCAATGAAATCTTGACAAATCAAGGGAATAAGATATTAAGGCGAGATATTATTTTATTTGAATCTAATAAGATCAGTCTAAATAAAAATACATATTCCAAAATTACAAAAAGATACCATTGAATTTCCTATATTGCTACAAACCAAATTATCAAAATAAAATAACTAACTTTTGGCCTGAAAAAATAAAATAAAATAAGGAACAAAAGCTTTAACAAGGTCTCTTCAAGTGCACACATACGAAATTTGAAATTTGAGCAATAACGTAAATATCAAACACCCCTATTTCTGTTTCCAAGTAGTGTCAATTTGATTTTGTTAACCTTGGCCACCACATCCTTGATGTCAAGTCTTCCATTTGGTAATTCTTCCGAACACCTCAAGCCTAGTTCCAAGATAGATGAAAGAGTAGTTTGCAAGGTAATTACATCTCTTCTGTCTTCTATCCTAAGCAAACCATCGTCCACAACTTCCATTCGGTCACAAAGTGATGCAATCCATTGCCACATACCTAGTTCTCCAACAAATATTTCATCGGTAGGTTTCTTTCTTGTGATCATCTCTAACAAGATTATCCCATAACTATAAATGTCACCTTTGGTGGATACTCTCCCTTCAGAACCATACTCTATCATGCTCACATTTGTCAAGAAAATTTTAAGTTAGTGACCCTCATATATGTTTCCAAAAGTAATTTGCAAATGCGAAATAGGGAAGGAGATAGGGGCTGGGGCGGCTGAGAAAAGAAATATGTAGGATAGGGTTTTATGTTGTTTTTTAAATAAAATCAAAACGACGTAGTTTTGATAATAGTGACTAAAAAAATGAAATTAAAAAAAAAAGTTGTAGCGGAGGTTAGAACCTTGGACGGGAACCCTAAAATACTACATGGCACGCCTGTTAACCGCTCAAGTATCTTAGGCTTGTGAACATATTTTATAAATAATTATTAAATACATAAATATTTTTTAATAAAAAAATACATAAATATTTTATCAATAGTAATATTTAATATAATTTGAAATATTTAGAAGCTCTTCTATTTTTTTGATAAAGATTAATAATTTGCATTTATTATAATTTGAAATTTTTACTTTTTTTTAATCACAAAAAAAAAAAAAAAAACGTGGGGTGAGTTTTGTAAATTGGAAGAATTTAAAAACTAACAAAAGAGTGATCCTATTTTGTAGTGAGTAGAAGTATGAATTTAAACCAACCAATAACTTATTGTTGAATTCATATTTTGAAAATCCAACCGTTGGATCACATTTTCTATATGTTCTTAACATGCACGCCAATTTTCATGCCAATCGGATGTAATTTACCATTTGATATTTAAACTCATCTTTTATATGTTATTTTAAACTACAAAAACTTGAATTTAAACAATTGAATGATAACAAGGCTATTAATCTTTGATTACCTTGAAATTTTTTAAGCATGAAAAATATATGAGGATAATGTAATCTAACAGTAGATTTGTCAAAATTCACATTAAATTAAGAAATATAAGGTTGGGTTCAAGTTACATTTGATGTAACTCTAAAAAATGTTACACCAATCAATAACTTTTTGTTGAATTCATATTTTAAAAATCCAACCGTTGGATCATATTTTCTATACGTTCTTAACATGCATGCCAATTTTTATGCTAATCGGATGTAATTTACTATTTAATTTTTAAACTCATCTTTTATATGTTATTTTAAACTACAAAAACTTGAATTTAAACAATTGATTGATAACATGGCTATTAATTTTTGATCCCTTTAAAATTTTTTAAGCAAGAAAAATATATGAAGATAATGTAATCGAACGGTAGATTTATCAAAATTCACATTAAATTAAGAAATATAGGTTGAGTTCAAGCTACACTTGATGTAACTCTAAAAAATGTTACACCAACTAATAACTTATTGTTGAATTCATATTTTGAAAATCTAACCGTTGGATTACATTTTCTATATGTTTTTAACATGCATGCCAATTTTCATGCCAATCAGATGTAATTTACGGTAAATGATCTTTAAACTCATCTTTTATGCATTACTTTAAACTACAAAAACTTGAATTTAAATAATTGATTGATAACATGCCTATTAATATTCGATCACCTTGAAATTTTTTAAGCATGAAAAATATACGAAGATAATGTAATCTGATGGTATATTTGTCAAAATTCACATTGAATTAAGAAATATAGGGTTGAGTTTAAGTTACACTTGATGTAATTCTAAAAAATGTTACACCAACCAATAACTTATTGTTGAACTCATATTTTGAAAATCCAACTGTTGGATCACATTTTCTATATGTTCTTAACATGCATGCCAATTTTCATGCCAATCGGATGTAATTTACCGTTTAATCTTTAAACTCATCTTTTATGCGTTACTTTAAATTACAAAAACTTAAATTTAAACAATTGATTGATGACATGGTTATTAATCTTTGATCACTTTGAAATTTTTTAAGCATGAAAAATATATGAAGATAATGTAATATAATGGTAGATTTGTCAAAATTCACATTGAATTAAGAAATATAGGGTTGGGTTCAAGTTACACTTTATGTAGCTCTAAAAAATGTTACACCAACCAATAACTTATTGTTGAACTTATATTTTGAAAATCCAACTGTTAGATCACATTTTCTATATGTTCTTAACATAAATGCCAATTTTCATGCCAATCAGATGTAATTTACCATTTAATCTTTAAACTCATCTTTTTTGCGTTACTTTAAACTATAAAAACTTGAATTTAAACAATTGATTGATGACATGACTATTAATCTTTGATTAGCTTGAAAGTTTTTAAGTATGAAAAATATATGAAGATAATGTAATCTAACGGTAGATTTATCAAAATTTACATTGAATTAATAAATATAGGATTGAGTTCAAGTTACACTTGATGTAACTCTAAAAAATGTTACACCAACCAATAACTTATTATTGAACTCATATTTTGAAAATCCAACCGTTGGATCATATTTTCTATATGTTCTTAACATGCATTTCAATTTTCATGCCAACCGGATGTAATTTACCATTTAATCTTTAAACTCATCTTTATGCGTTACTTTAAACTACAAAAACTTGAATTTAAACAATTGATTGATGACATGACTATTAATATTTGATCACCTTGAAATTTTTTAATCATGAAAAATATATGAAGATAATGTAATCTAATGGTAGATTTGTCAACATTCACATTAAATTAAGAAATATAGGGTTTGGTTCAAATTACATCTGATGTAATTCTAAAAAATGTTACACCAACTAATAACTTATTATTGAATTCATATTTTGAAAATCCAATCGTTGGTGTTCTATATGTTCTTAACGTGCGAGCAAATTTTCATACCAATTGAGTGTAATTTACAATTTGATCTTTAAACTCATCTTTTATGTGTTATTGTAAACTACAAAAACTTGATTTTATACAAAAACCTTACCTATAGCGGCGGTCACAAAAAACGCCGCAATAGATCTTATCTACAGCGACGAGCAAAAAACGCGCCGCAATAGGCCTACTACAATTTCAGGGTCTATTGCAGTGGGTCAATGACCCGTCGCTATATCTAAGCCGAAGGCCGCGAGAGCAAGTCTCTTACAGCGGGTCATTGGCCCACCGCAATAGTACGCCGCAAAAGATCTCATATACAACGGTGGGCTGAAAACGCGCTGCAATAAGCGACCTATAGCGGCAATTTTCGCACCTGCCATAATAGGCCCGCCGCAATAGGCAAGTTTTTTTGTAGTGGATAAACACGAGAAATCTCTGGAACATAACATGGGATAAATTAAAATGGTTGGAAGATTTTTTATTTTTGAGTTAAGTGTCATAAGTTTTTATTTACTCATCTCTTCTAATGTCATAAATTTTAGAAACTCACCAATCAAAGAATTTCCAATGGTGAAAAATTAGCAATTTAGGATGGACATTTGAGACTAAAAAATTTGTAAGTAAATAAAAATTGAAGCAAAAATATGTTGATATATATATATATATATATATATATATTTGAGGCTCTTTTTTTTATTTATTTTTGAGTTAAGTGTCATAATTTTTTATTTATTCATCTCTTCTAATGTCATAAATTTTAAAAACTTGCCAATCAAAGAATTTCCAATGGTGGAAAATTAGCAATTTAGGATGGACATTTGACACTAAATTTTTTTTAAGTAAATAAAAATTGAAGCAAATAATCATAGAGACTCAAACAATAAAAATTGACTAATAAACTTGTTTTTCACGGGATCTCCCCCTCCTTGACTCTCTTATTTCCATGTCTTTCATGGACAAACCAATTCCTATAAGATAAAGTAAATAATTACATTATTTTAGTTGAAATTCTATTGTTCACAGTTATAAAATTACAAAATGAATGCAAAAAGAAAACGAAAAAAAAAAAACTATTTGACACATGTGCCTGTACTAATAAAATGGATAAATACAGCAAATAATAACTTCTAATGAGAATTAAAAGGATAAAAAAAAAATGGTGTCATCCCTTGATCATTTTTCATTGTCTAACATTGATCCAATTTGATACTTTTTTTTTTTTGGTAAACCCAATTTGATACTTAGTTCCTTTAGTTTTGCCCCCCATAAAATCAGACGTACAACAACGGTAACTGCTCCAATAAACTTAAATTTGTATTATTCGACCCTATGTGTGAACATAATATAAATTTTTTCCACTTTACCAGAAGCGGCATGTCCTAAAATTCTAGTCCCGTCAATGTAGAAGAAGAAAACAGAGGGATAAACATGAGAAATCTATGGAACATGACATGGATAAATTATAATGGTTGTAAGATTTTTTCTCGCTGAAGTTAGGCTGATCTCAATTAGAATCCATTTTTCTATTTTTAATTGGTAAATTTACAAACGCACTTAAAAAAGTGCCCTTTGAACTGTAAACTGACGGACAATCTCACTTGGAAGTTGGAATTCAATACCCTATCGTGATTACGAAAAAAAATGGCCAAGTAATTATGGAATTGAGATGATGAAACAGAAGAATCAAAGGTAGCATATATTATATACATGGAAATGGAATCTCAGAGCTTGACTAATTCAAGTAGTATGATTCGAATCCAAAGTAGTGGAATTAAGTGTTTTTTTTTTTTACAAGGTAGTTAGCTTCAAGGAATTTTACAGCTCCGTCAGAATGAGTATTTGTAAACTAAAATCAAATACATATTTACTTTCCCAGCATATTATTTTTCCTCAATTAAGTACAACTGAACATTCAAAAGAGCAGTGAAATTCAAGAAAAAATTACAATGCATGAGGACTAATCTCATGACTGATATGCATAAGCAAGTTGGTTGCTTATGCTGAGGAAGAAGCTAGTGGAGATCAAATTTGGGAAGCCCTAACTCGTGGATTTGGGAGTTTCCCTATCTAAAAATTAGGTTTTTTTTTGGGGGTTAATTTGGGGTTTTACAACGCAGAACGAAAATATAGTAAAGCAAGATATTGTATTACCTCAATGAAATCTTGACGAATCAAGGGAAAAGAAACTAAGAACCCATTAAAATTTTGAGAAATTCTCAGATAAGTATTTTATTTGAATCTACTAAAATCAGTCTAAATAAAAATACATATTCCAAAATTACAAAAAGATACCATTGAATTCCCTATAGTATCGCTACAAACCAAATTATCAAAATAAAATAACTAAATTTTGGTCCGAAAAAATAAAATAAAATAAGGAACACAAGCTTTAACAAGGTCTCTTCAAGTGCACACAACAAAATTTGAGCAATAACATAAATATCAGACACCCCTATTTCTGTTACCCCTATTTCTGTTTCCAAGTAGTGTCAATTTGATTTTGTTAACCTTGGCCACCACATCCTTGATGTCAAGTCTTCCATTTGGTAATTCTTCCGAACACCTCAAGCCGAGTTCCAAGATAGATGAAAGAATAGTTTGCAAGGTAGTTACATCTCTTCCATCTTCTATCCTAAGCAAACCATCGTCCACAACTTCCATTCGGTCATGAAGTGATTCAATCCATTGCCTCATACCTAGTTCTCCAACAAATATTTCATCGGTAGGTTTCTTTCTTGTGATCATCTCTAACAAGATTATCCCGTAACTATAAATGTCACCTTTGGTGGATACTCTCCCTTCAGAACCATACTCTATCATGCTCACATTTGTCAAGAAATTTTTAAGTTAGTGACCCACATATATGTTTCCAAAATAATTTACAAATATAACCTTAATACACTAATATTTATATATATATATATATACACACACACACATTCATACATTAAAAAAAAAATTGTTTACTGTAACTATCCATGATCCATCAATTGAAGTATATATGTATACTTGATTCTTTTATTTACTTATTTATCAAGTATGCCATTGTGATTTGCAAATAATAAAATTGGTATTAATGTGGGTTCTATATAAACGTAATGTTGACAATTTGTCAAAAAAGGCTATGTCCCTATTACTGATGGAATAGTTTTGTAATTATTTTCAACTCTCAACTCCCAAACTGAGCACCATAGCCGAACTTTTCTAGTCAAGTTTAGGATAACTTATCAAATAGGATCATTACCTTGAATAGTGAAATGGCTATAAAATGGGCTATAAGCGGGCATAAGGCAAGCCATGTCAATACCATGGTTGCATTAACGAGTCCAATATTAAAGTAATATTAAATTATTTTGTATATGTTCTCTCAACAAAAATAATTTGTATTTAACTTGTGAGCATAATGCATAAAACAAATAATTTAAGGGTATATTCATAAGAATCTAATGCAACTACATTACTGAGTTGATTAAAACTACCACACTCATGGTTATTCCTAAATTTAACCACTATTAATGTTAAATTAACCAAATACATGCATACCTGGTGCAATGTAGCCAATTGAACCGATGGTTTTGGTATAGGTTGCATCCTTGTTTTCAACTAAAATCTTTGCAATGCCAAAGTCACCAACATGCGCAACCATGTCCTCATCCAATAGGATATTACTAGGCTTCAAATCACAATGCACCATGGATTCTGATTGACCATTGTGGAGATAATCCAACGCTAATGCAACATCAACCATAATGCTTACTCTTTGAACAAGATTCAAGCAATAGTTGTGAGAGTATAACCACTTTTCGAGGCTATCATTTGACATGTATTGTAGCACCAAAGCTCTAAACTCGGGGTTGGAGCACGTACTAATGACTTTAACTAGATTCCTATGTCGGATTGCCCTTAACACTTTGCATTCAACATCAAAACTTCTTAAAGCACCCTCCAGTTGCAAGTTTAGAACTTTGATAGCAACAATGGTCCCATCAAATAGTACCCCTTTGTAAACAGAGCCAAAACCTCCAATTCCAAGCAAGTTGCTTTCACAGAAGTTGTTTGTCCCACGACAAAGCTCATGATATGATATCATTCTATAATCCACTGCACGCAATGTGTTAATAAAACTTGGAATCTGGATTTTACATTTTGGCTGTCTTCTTAGCATAGTAACCAGTGCTGTAAAGATTATAATTGATGCAATGGCAGGAATAATATATCTAAGAAAAATTTGCTTCACCCTTGATCGTTGAGAAGAAATCTGGCTTGTGCAAGGTGGAACTCCAAAAATTGGATTCCCACAAAGAAGTTCATTGCCTAAAAATGATTCCGCCGTGAAGTTTATAAAAACCCCACTAGATGGAATCTCTCCTGATAGCTTGTTGAAGGACAAATTCAAATACTTGAGATATGGAAGTGCCTCAAGAGACTTAGGAATTGCACCAGAGAGATTGTTGTTCGAGAGGTCCAACTGATCCAATCCTTTCAAGGATCCGAAAGATTTTGGAATATCTCCTTGAAATGAGTTCTTTGACAAATTAAGACCACTTAGGATTTGAAAAAAACCAATGATACTTGGAATATTTCCAGTAATTTGATTACAAGACAAGTCTATGAATATAATAGCATCTAGTTTTCTCATGTTTGGAGACAAAGATCCACTTAAGTAATTCGATGATAAATCCAAGAATAGTAGATTTTCGAGGCTCCATACTTTCAGTGGGATTGATGATGTCAGTCCGTTGTGACTCAAGTTTAATCTCTGCAAAAATTTGAGGTTTCCAATGCAATTTGGGATGGATCCAGAGATTTTGTTATGTGAGAGAAGTAACAGTCCCAAATTCCTTAGCTGACAAAGATCTTCTGGAATGCTTCCTCCAATATTGTTGACTCTAAGATTCAAACTCTGCAACCCTTCAACTCCTCCTAATGTTGATGGTATGTTTCCAGTCAAATTGTTATAGCTCAAATCAAGAGAGGTCAAGTTTTTCAAGGAAACAATTTTCATTGGAATTTGACCCTTTATTTGGTTATAACTTGCAATGAAGGTTTTAAGTGAAATGGATAAGTTTCCGATGTAATCTGGAATAGTAGTATTCAAGGAATTGTACGATATAACCAGCTCTTCCAAAAATATGCAATTAGATAAAGATGAAAGAAAAGTCATCTCTTGCTCTCCAGGCTCCGCTGTTAGCTGATTGTCATACAGAACAAGACTTCGAAGGTATTTCAAGTTTCCAAGACTTATGGGTATTGGTCCAGAGAATGAGTTCCTCCCAAAATCTACTTGGGCGAGATTGGAACAATTTGAAATATCTGATTGGATATGACCACTAAGTTTGTTGTTACCCAAATACAGAGTTTCAAGATTAGGACAAGAAAGCCCTGTATCTAATGGAAGATTTCCGTACAAAGAATTTTGTACTAAGGAGATCGCTTGTAGAGAGGAAATATTTAAAATGTTGTTGGGTATTGTCCCTGTGAGATCATTGAATTCAAAATTCAATATATATAGATTAGTAAAATGCCATGAATCACTCGGAATGCTTCCTTTAATATTGTTGTCTTCAATAGAGAACTCCTGTAACCTCGAAAGATTACCTAGGCTAGGAGGTATGTTGCCACTTAAATTGTTACCACCAATATAGAGCAGTTCAAGGTTTTCTAAACTCCCAATACCTTTTGTAATACTTCCAACAAACTTATTGTATGACAGAGACATTACTACAAGGTCTCTACAGTAATGGATTTGTGAGGGAAGCTGACCACCTAATTTGTTTTCCGAAAGAGAGAGTTCTTGAAGATTAGGACAGTGGGTGCAGAGTTCCATAGGAAGAGTTCCTGAGATATAATTTGAGGGAATGATAATATTGATAAGAGAGGATATGTTAAAGATGACATGAGGAAAAGGACCAGTAAGGCGATTGGATTCCAAATTCAAGAGCTCTAACGATGAAACATTGCTCAAGGACCATGGAATTGCACCCATAAGGCGGTTTCTACCAAGGTCTAAATAGCGAAGCATTGGTAACATGCCTAAATCTTTAGGTATGCTACCGTTTAACTTGTTTCTTGAAAGAGATAAATATTCAAGCTTGTGGCAATTATGTATAGTTGGAGGGATACTACCTTCCAATAAGTTGTATGACAAGACAAGTTCCCTCAAGCGGTGTAGACGACTAATCTCATGAGGCAGGAAACCATAGAAGCTGTTGTTAGAAAGATCAAGTGAGACTAGGAAGGAGAGGTTGCCAACATGAGGTGAAATGGTGCCTTGGAGACCAAGGTTGGAGAGGTTCAAGGCTGTGACTCTCTGTCTTCGTAGGCTGCAAGTGACTCCCATCCAGTTACAAAAGCTTGTTGCTGTTGACCAATTTCCAGCCGAGTGAGCATTGTTGATCTTGGATTTGAAGGCAAAGAGAGCCGATTGATCGGTAAAGTTGCTGGCAGATTGGGACAATTGAAGTACGCATGAATGCACTAACAGAAAAGCCAAGAGCAAGTGAATGGATGGCCTCTCCATTGGCATCATGAGTTTGCTCCAGTGAGACACAGAATACTCTTTGAACTCTGGAACTAAAATAGAATAGCACTTATTCATCAAAAAAAAAAAAAAATAGAATAGCACTTTGTGTGGTCTACTTTTGAATAATTTTTTTTTATAAGAAGTTTTAACAGCTACAGCTATTAATGATATTTTTTACCATCAAATTAAAATATTAATTAATTTTTTTAATATAATTAAAAAATTTTTATCTATTCATTAGAAACTTTATTAGTTGAAATTAAATATATTAAAATATTTAAATTAATATGCTATTATAGTTTATTTAAAAATTTTTAGTATTATTGTTTGAATGTTATAAAAATATATATAAATTAAAAATATTATAAAAATACATATTTCAGAATTTAAATACTAAAAACTGTTTGAAGATACAGAAATTTTCACCCTTTTTTATTTTAATTACGAAATAAGTTGTCTTTGGATTTATTGTTAAGTTTTTCCTTGCGAAATAACAGGGCAATCTCTTTTTGAAGATTTTCTGTTTTTCTTTTTTATTTTTATTTATTTTTAGTCGGTAAGTTAAATTACACAAGAGACAATTACAAATAGACGTGTGGGTCCCAAAATTCCACTTCTTTTCAAGGAATGAATGAGGAAATGGAGAAAACGAGGGAATGAATGAAGCCAACAAAATGGAGAAAACAGGGAGCTATCAATTCACACTAGACAAGACTTGTACCGTACATGACAAGAAATAAATGGCCAAGTTTTGTGACAGAGACAAAAAAGAACAGCTGTTTTTCACTTTTCTCAGTGCTTACTAATTGAAGCAGCCACGATTAAAGTCCACAATCGGTGAACCTCTGTTTTTCTATTAAGGATAAATCTACCTGGGAAGGTAATCAAGCCTACGATTAATATCATTTTCAACTTTATAGCAAAACCTATTTTTTAATAACGGTTTATTTATTAATTAATTATTTAAAAAAAATTTCTTACTACTATTGTGCTTTTTTTTAATAAATTTTTTTTAAAAGCATTTCCTAAAAAAGGTATTTATTAATTAATTATTTTAAAAAAAATTTGTACTACTATTATGTTTTTTTTAATAAAAAATTTTTAAAAGCATTTCCTTAAAAAAACCAATTCTGTTTAAACAAAATACTTGTACCATAAACGACAAGAAATAAATGGCTAAGTAATTGTTTTCAGTTTTAAAAAAAAAACCACTTTGGATGCTTGACTATAGTCACATTAAACCTTTTTTATTATAAAAAAACAATGATAATATATATATATATATATATATATATATAAAAGTTAGGAGATAATTTTTTTACAAATTTTTTTTTTAATGGGATACTTCCACGCAACAACAACATAACTAGGAGTAAATGCCAAAACAATGGGCTAGCAATAGCAACAGCAATGACTAGATTCCTAGAAATGACTTGTACAGGACATGACGAGGAAAAAATGGTCAATTTATTGTGCAAGGGTGGTGATGGTAGGCAACAATTTACTTTAATCAACGTCAAGCAATTAATAATTTAATATACAGTCTAAACTTACAAGACTTCAGCTTTTCAAAGTCTTTGGGAAGCCTTTGGGAGTTTCAAACAATGACCATGTGAAATGTTAACAGTAAGGGTGAGTTTGTTTCAGCTTTTTGAAACTGAGCTTTTTAAAAAAGTGGAGTTTTTAAAAAGTGTAGTATGAAAAAGTGCTTTTTAAAAAAGCTGAGTGTTTGGTAAAAGCCGTTAAAAAGTGCTTTTTAAAAAAGCTGAGTGTTTGGCTAACACTTATAAAGTTGACAATTTGAGGGGTAAATTACTAAAAAGGACAATATCTATATAAAGAGAATCGTTATAAAACTATTTTGTCAATAGTAGTATTTTTTTTCTAAAAAAAAATAGTACTAATTTAAAAAGTTTAGATATATAATAAAATGTCATAATATTTTCACAATACTAATTTAAAAATAATCTTTGTAAAATAAAATTTTATTAACACTTATTTTTTAAATTAGTTGTTTCAGTGCTCACAATTTTTTCTCCACCACATACTCTATAACATCACAATTATAAAAAAAAAATTGTAAAACAATTTGTGTTCCTACTCTCTATATTTTTTTTTTTCCACGTTGCTTTAGCCAAACCAAAAAACTCTTTTTTTTTTTTCTTTTTTTTTTTTTTCACTTTTTTGTCATCCATACGTTCACTTTGTTCTCATCTACTTAACTTCCTTTTCTTTTACTTTCCTCCACACACACGTCTGAGCATAGAGTAGAGAGAAGAGAAGAGGTTTGTGTAAGACCCATTAATGGGTCAGATCATGTGCTCTCTACCGAATAGAGAAGAGAGAAGAGAAGAGATCCCCTCCACTCCATCCACACGTTACTTTCCTACACTCTACCGAATTCAAAAGGTTTTTTTTTTTAGATTAGATATGTGAGACGTAAATCAAAAAAAAAAAAAAAAAATTAGAGAAGAGAAGAAGAAGAAGCAGCACAGAAGAAGAAGAAGAAGAAATGGGTCAGATCATTTGCTCTGCCGTCACCGTTGCTTGATCTCATTTGCTCTGCCTTCACCGCCGCTTGTCTTCCTTCCCACCGTTGCTTGATTTCTTCCCCACTGCCAACGATATGTGGTACAAATGGGTTAGATCATTTTTTTTTTTTTTTTTGGGTTCTGATTTCATTATTGGGTCCTTGTAAAATTGTGTAGAAATGAATCAGATTTTTTTTTTTTGGGTTCTGATTTCATTAATGGGTTCTTGTAAAATTGAGTAGAAATGGGTCAGATTTTTTTTTTTTTTGGTTCTGATTATATTACTGTGTTGTTGTAAAATTGCGCTACAAAGAAAGGGATAAAATTGGGTTTTTAAGAAAAAAATAGTGGGCAATTTGGGGAATTTGTGCAACTTCCAACGGTAATATTGAAACGCGCTTGAGCGCTTTTTGGCAATGGAGCAAGGAGCTGCTTTCCGGATTTGAGCTTTTCCTTCGCAAATGAAAACGCGGCTTTATGAAAACGCAGCTTTCTAAAAACTTACCAAAGGCACTTTTTATTTTTTTGGTTTGAAAACGCGCGTTTTAGCTTGTAAAAGCCGAAACAAACAGGCACTAAGTCTACTAATTTAAAGCATACGTTTTCAAGGTTTATTGAATCTTTTGGTAAGAATAGTCATATTTTGTTTTCTCCCATACAAATTGACGGCAGATATCTTTCTTTTAACCACCGTATGTTTTACCAAGTCTTTTGGTGTTTGCTCAGAACTTTCACAATACTTTGGAAGTTATCCTGTGTGCGTTTTTAGGCCTGTTTGGTAGAGTGACGTTAACACGTATTTTCAATTTTTAAACAATATTACACATATTTTTACATATTTTTTACCTATACGTATTGCAAAAAACTATAAATAATATTACTTAAACTCATCTACCAAACTGGCCCTCGGTCGAAAGCAACAAACAAGAAACTGAAAAGAGAAATAAGGGAGAAATAAGAGAGTTTGGGAAGCTAAGAGAGAAGGAAACTTAAAGAAGCAAGAGACATTTAAATTAAAAAAACGAAAATGCTAAGAGATGACTTAGAGTAATAATTAACAATACATTTAAAGAAAGTTTTTATGAAAAAAAAAAACAACAATTAATAGTTTGACAACTATTTTCATTTTCCATAAAAGTAATGTAAAAATGTTCTTAAAATGAATTGTTAACTATTGTCTTAAAAGTACTCGTTAGCGTGACTCTTAAAAAAGTAGAGAATAAATTGAATAAATTCATCTCAATACAAATATATTATTTATATATGAGAGCTAGGCTTAACTGCTTGCTTGTTAGTTTGAATCCAAAGTAAATTAAAGAATAAAAATGGTAGATAAGAACCATTTTGTATACCTGACCAGCTGCATTCATGGCCCTCATTACCTCGTTTAGACTTTAAAACTTCCTTGCAGAAATTGTACCGAGATCCGAGAATGGCAGCACCCAAAAGAACAGACTTGTTCCCTGGTGGAAAAATTATAAGACAACCTACAGCAATCATGAATAAGAAGGCCAACACTTCATATGTATAGATTAATGCTTAAGAGAAGCTAAAATAATGCATCCAGACCTTTCTTATAGATTTCTTCATTTGTTTATTAAACAGAAAATTCTGTATCAATAGGTCATTTAACTTTGAGACTAAGGTTTGGTGGTTGTTGTCAATAGTGTGATGGAGAAGGAATTGCAGTCTTTTAATTTATTCAGATTTTGAATTATTGTCATTATTACTATTTTGGTGTGTGTATGCGTATAGGACCACATGTAATATCTTATGTAGGGTTTTCTTATAGCAATAAGTGTGCTTTCTTGGTCTTTAAGTTAATTGCTTTATTAGGTAAATATAGATTTTGGTTTGATTTCCCATTTTGTCTTGTCTACATTTAGGAGAGTTTTACTTGGCAAGCAAGTCTTTTTTACTAAACAATTGGGAGAGATTTACTCATTTGAGTATTTTAAAGACTTTCTGCAGTCTCTTCTTCTCTTTCTTGCTTGTGGCATTGTTTCTTTTCTCTTCTTGAACTTTTTTCTCAACACACTTTTCTTATTACTCCACACTACTATTCTTTGCACGTTGATCTTGTTTACCATTCAACTGAAACTAAACATTGAAATCGCCCATACAATCCTATCAATTGAATTTTCCAACAACTATGAATCATCCAATCAACATTCTTGTGCAAGTCAAGCTTTTTATTCAGAAATCAGGCGGGATAGTTCTGCCAACTTTTTTGCTTTTTATTGGTAGATTACTTGTGCACCAAATGGGTCTTGAACCCACAAACTCACCCTCCAACTTGTTATAACAAGAGAAGGAACTATCATTGGAGTAGAGCTCACTAGCATGTGCCATGCCAACTTTATATCCTCTTTTTGATCACCAATCTCCAAAGTTCAACTTTTTTTCCAGGAGCACCATAGTGTACTCTTAGCCCAATTAATCGAATAGATACATCAGGGTCCATTTGGAAGATAAAAGTTAAAGCAACAAAAAGTTTTTTCCTTCATAAAGTGTGCACTTATGCCAGTAGTAGTTTTGGAATGTGTAAAGGAAATGGACTGCAGCAGCATAATAAATAAAGGATGACCGACTTTCGACAAGTTAGCCCCAAAATCCTAGGCTCTGGTGAATGGTGATAATGATCTGGAGAGGGATGGGCTTAGATGGCCTGTTAGATCCCAATCTCACATTGGCAATTTTAGAAAATCTTGAAATAAAACTGCACATACCACTCCATCTTCATTCGACCCATTCTTTCTTGAACTTTATTGTTTCTTGAATTTAGAATGTAACTGTTTCAAGGCTACTTTGTATGCCTGAGGTTGATACTTTTCCGCTTATTTTTCTAAAAATGTTTTTATTACTTAATTACTTTTTAAGTAATGCAAAATACATGTAAAAGATTAGTCGCCTCAACAATGATTCTTCAGCCTGTCAAATTATAAACAACACATTATGATCCAAATTCCATGAGATAAATGCTGAACATAAGTTCCAGAAGTGTACCAGGCCAGAACGGTCCCCTGACCCGTGGAATGAATAAATTGCTCCTTGATATGGCCATATGGCAGGTAGAAGTTCCACAGACTAACACCATATGGTGGCATATAGCTTCCATATCACACTCTGAAAATATCATTGTTATAAGAAACAAATTACACAAAGTTAAGCTACTAAATCATGCTAGTAAGAAATTTTTTTGATAAGCCATAATAAACTTTAGCTTCAGAATCCAAATGTGGCACACTTTCCATTACCCCCATGCCACCAGCATGAGCATCAATCAGTGAAGTTTCAAAATGAATTCCTGCTACAAGACCCAGTTCCTGGAAATTTAAATCACTTATATACATAAGAAATTAGCTAGATATAGGTGTCAATACTAGTATCAAGTTAAATCACCCACCAAAGGCCAGGAAAATAGTGTGACTCATATTTTCTTGCAACTAAATAAATATGTTTTTTTGCCAATGGACCTCAAGTCATGCCACTGTAAATCAATGTGAAATCTTCAGTACAAAATTTCTTGCCTTCACGGCAGCTGGAGTAAGACCAGAACCCAAAAGATGGTCAGGAAAAGCTACACAGTCTTGTTGACATTATTCATTATTAAGTCACAAACTGCAGCAGAAAATGCAAAGGGTAGAATAAATAATTAAAATTGAAATTTAAAATTTTAAAAATAAAATTTTTTATAATGACCAGGCAATAAAAGATTATTGCTATTAATTACTACACTCAAAATTTACGTATAAGTTCTAAAAAATCAAGAAAGAAGACCCATTCAAGAAAATCATTATATTTCAAATATGCTCCATGTTAAGCTGTCCTGAACTCCCATCACCAAAGAAAATTAGCAAAATATAAATCAATAAGTAGCCAACAAGCATACCTATCTTAGCATGATGCCCATGTAAAAGATCACCTAATCCAATCTACTCCCAGAAGTCATCATCCTATCCACAAGCTTCCATATCTCAGGAATCTTTTTCTTTGACTTTCTGCATATATCGATGAACAAGATATGTCCATTTGAACACCGTGGTGCACAGGCTAAAATTATCATCTCTTTTCACCCTAGGAGAATCGAAACAAATCCCGATTATCATCGAGTTAAATTCCAAATTGACTTGTACTTAAGAAAGATGCCTGAACTTAAAGAAGATTTACTCATGACTGGTAGATTTGAAGTACCTGTATGACAGCCAATCACTCAATTCCATCCAACAAAACACCATTGACCAAGATACTTGCAAATTTTCTTTCATCTATAGAAGCTGAAATAGTAGTCTGTATCATAAAATGTTTAATAGAGAGACATAGAAACAATAAAGAAACCGCAATTCAGCACAATGATTATGGACATGACTTGGGAATGGAAATTCAGATCTGTTGATAAGCTTATTTTGCAAAAATAGCAATGACAAACTGCTTTTACTATAAATTTCATAGAGATACACCAAAACTTGAAACACAGAATAAAAATTTTCTAAATAATACTTCAAATAGTTCTATGACATCAAATTTCAGCCCACTTAAGGAAATGTAATAGGTACCGCAAATCAACTTTAAAACCCTAAACATGAAGCAGAGCAGTTGCTAAAAGAAATCCAGCAGCAAGATGCTAAAGCGCACACACCAACTACTGTGCAATTTAATAAAAGAACATAACGCAGGAATTGTGTATTAGGAATGCATAATATGATTAGATTAGCCGATGTTAGTACCTTCGGTAAGGCGGAGACGCTGCCAATTAACTCCGCCTTGTGCTCCCATCAAGAGCGGCAAGCCTCAGTCCCCACTCCAGAGTGGGAGGAAGGGCCAGATCCACCTCAGATTAATTTTTTATTTTTTTATTTTTTAAAAATTCAAGACAAACTCTGAGGAGCGCATTCTACCAAAAAATAAAAAACTCTGTAGAGTGAAGACTTAACTTTGGATAAAACTTTGGTTTCAGATAATTCGGTTGCTAAAAACTAATTAATATTTTGATAAAAATAAACTTTGGGTAAAACGCTTTGACATAGCTGAACTTTTGAATAATTTTATTGTGACTTCTAACTTTTATTTTAGTCCATTTATTAGTACATAAATTTTGGTCATATGATAAATAGAACTCTTAGCCTTTATTTCAACCTCTTTCAAAAAAAAAAAAAAAAAACCATTTATTTCAACCAATTTAGTATTTTAACAAATAAACCTCTCTAAACTTTTAAGTTGCATAGGTCATTGACCCATGGTGGTGCATCCGACATCTGATGACCAGTTTTTACATGAACCAATCGCAGACCCACATGATGCGTGGGAATAGATAATTATATTTTAGTTATGATATAGTATATAATTTGTTCTCTAAATTTTGTGGAAAATAATTTGTTCTCCTAAAAACTTAAACAATTTTTAAAATTATTTTTTAGTATTTTATCTCAAAAATATATCATTATTTTATTATTTGGATTTATTTGATTGATATTATTTATTTTTAAGGCAGTCCATATTTTTATAAATTATGTTATCGTACGTTATATTTTCCTAATTTGTTTTTCCTGTACAACTAAACTATTTGAGTTTCAAATATATTATTCAAAATTTTCATGCTCTTAAAAAGAGATTATTATATTTATAATTTTTCTTATCGTAAGAGTAGTTTCGAACTATTGATTGAGTTTTGTTTACTAATTGTTAGGGTACTTTTTTTTTTTTACACCTAATTCTATTTGAGTACCACCTATTTATATCACCAACAAGTTATTGAGTTTTTCCAAATATTTTTGCTCTATTATTCCATTAATTACAAATATTTCATATCTCATTATCTAAATTGGGTCATGATATAAACTATCACAAAAAGCCAAAAAACTCATATTTTATCCAATTTTATTATCATTATTTAGCTAAGCCCAAAAAGCAGCCCTATGAACCTAATAGTCACATCATATTCTATTTAAAGTCTAAGAATACTTATGCTTGACAATATTTGAAAAACCCATGATTCAAGTCCATGGCAAAACAATTTTACCAATGGAATTCAAATCCATGATCAAAACCCATGATTTAAACTCATGGCAATATTCAAAACCCAATTCTCATTAGCAATATTAAAACCCAATTCTCATTGGCAACATCAAAGCCTAATTCTCATTGGCAATATCAAAGCCTAATTCTCGCTGGCAATATTTAAAACCCAACTCTCATTGACAACATCAAAGCCCAATTCTTATTGGCAATATCAAAAGCCCAACTTGCGTCGGCACTATTAAAAGCCCAAGAACTACTTGGCACTATTTTATCGAAAGCCCAAGGTTATCAATACTTGGCAAAATACTATATCATAATTATCTCACTTAAAAGTCTAATAACGAACAATACCTTGGATTCTTAAACCTATTACTATAATATTACAAGCTCATGGAATTCATGAATTATCTACTCTCAAAACCCATGGCGATCATCTTATAAAAGTCCATGGAAAGATATGATTATTAGACCCATGACATTTATTTATTTCATATTATAAACTAATGTTCGTTATCTATCTTACATCACAATATTCATAATATTTATTACCAAAACTCATTGTAATCATTCATCCTATACGTCCATTATGATTATTTATAGAGAAACTCATGAGAACATCACATTATTCCATTATAGTGGTTGTTACCATACTTATTTAAAACTCATAGTAAATATTATTCTCAAGAAAAATATTGAAGGTCATTATTTAAAAAGTTTCAAAGAAAATATCATTTACAAAGTAATTCATAGCAAAAATTATGAGAAATTATACAAGTTGTTATTTAAAGCCCATGGAAATTAATACCCAAAATCTATCATAAATATTTATTAAAGTTCATGGATTCATTTTATTTATACTAACAACTAAAGTCCATGAGGAGTAAAAAAACCCATGGCAAAGCATGTCTTTAATGCCCATTTTGTAGGACCAAGCCTCTCTAAAAAGTTTCTGTCATTGACTACATTATGCAGAAACTCAGTCCCTCTTAAGCTTTCTTTAAGCTTCCCAAGCTCTCTTGAGCTCACTCACAACCTTTCTCAGCCTATAGTCACCATAACACTAACATTCCCCACCTTGCTTACACCTTCTTACTCGATAAACGTCCCATGACTGACCATAGACAACCACTCCCTCTGAAACTCCTGATCTATTTGTTATTTTTACTAGTGGTTTAGCTTCCCTCAAGCTCACCACTCATCATCTTCAGCCCACACTCATCTAACCTCAAATATTCTTTCCTCCCCTTTACATAATCATAGCTCACAAATGTCTCCCAACTAGTCACAATAGCCTACTACTCACAAAAAGCCTTAATCTTAGAGTTAATCCCATCCCGCTCACTCAAAACAGCCCACATTATCTCATCCATGCCTTATGAACACACACTCACCAAAATCCTTGTTTAATACTTGCTGCACTGAGCTGGGGATCTTTCTTTCCCTTCATTCCATCCTTTTTTCTTCTTTTATGTGTAACTATGGAGCATTTAATCCTTGTTTATTATTATTATGAAGAAGGATATAGTGTATTTGTAACAATTGATTTTTTTTCCCCCTAACATTGATGTAATGATGGCTAAAAGTACTATAAATTCCCCTAACCGAGACACATAAGGACCCCAAGAACTGAATACCTTCATAAATTTATTTAATCATTAGCTTCTAGACTTTTAAGTAAAATTTCATCTTTACTGCTGAAGGACTGATTTGAACTATGATGCTGTAAAAATGATTAATAATGTAACAAACTAACAACAATAACAAGTTTATTGTGCTTTATTGCTGTCTTCTTGTTAGGGTGCAGCCTCCATCTCTTGCTTGGGTGTAGCTTTCATCTTTTGCTTGGGCGGACTTACACAACACCGAAAGTCTTTGGGCTTTTATTTCAAGGGCCCATTGTCGAGTTTAGGCTTGGTTACCCCATATTCTATTTGAGAACATCAAAATTTTCCCCTCAACACTCATATAAACACATGAAATTAAAACTGCATATTTCTTAGAAATTCCTAAGTTACTATACCATATTATAAATTTAATATTTAAAATAATATGTAGGAAAAAAAGTAGACTTTATGTCTGAAATTGAACACTTCACCTATCGAAATGAAAGAAAATAATCGGTATAAAATAAAAAGAACATGATCTAATTTTTTTTATTACATATACTTTTATTTATTAGGAATTTAGGAATTTATTGCCTTGAACTGGATCTTCATATCACATTTTTGTTACTACGCTCCTGTTAAGCCTTCTCATTTGTCACATCATTAGCCACATCATTATTATTTTTCGTATTTATTTTTTAGTTTTAATTTTTTGAAAATATTAAATATATAAATATATTGGTTTTACAAATTCATCTTAAGCAACTTTAACTTTACATATTGATTTACTTTAATTTTGATGTTATGACTAAATAATAAATCAATGAAAAATAAAAATAAAAATATTGTCTATACATATATTCATCTTGGGCGGTTTAATTTTAATAGTTGATAGACACATTTAAATACATAGCCAATATTGTATTTTGATATAAATTCAAAATCTTACTTCCAAAATAACTAAGTATTATGCCAAAAAAAATAAAAATAAAACAAAAGCTAAAAGAGGGAGAGAGAAGATAATAACTTCAAAACACAAAACCAAATTGCAACCCAAAGTAAAATTCTAAAGAATATATAAATACATCAATCTAAAGTAGAGATACAAAAAATAAAAGATTCACACAAAAATAAAACATGAGAGAGAGAGAGTAATAACATTTTTAATGTGAGAAAATATGTATAGAATGAGATAGAGAATGTCATATTTATAGTAATAGAATAGGAATAAGAAGAGTCAAAATAAAAGAAAGAGGAAGTTAAGGTTGGAAGTAGTGGAGAGAAATGAGAAATAGGTAAATAAATAAAAAACTATTTTTTTTAGCATTTCAATCTGTACTATTCCAAAGAAGGAACGGTACGGTTCATATGTGGTAAAAATTATGGTATTTGGAACATCTCATGAGAGGGGTTTTTTGGTGTGTGCATTTGACACGCCTGATCAGAATGCTCTTACGTTTGTTGGCTGCATTTATGGAAAAGTGATATACCACAATAACCACTACAGTGTTGAAGCGCTGCCTATTAACTCAGCCATTCTTTCACTCTCATCTCAAGTCTCATCATGGATCCCTGTGGGCTGCAATAGAGCCCATTACTCTTTCTAAAGCGACAAGACTTGTACTAAGGAAAGACCTGACCTGGCCCATATTTAAATTTTTTGTAAAAAAAAAAAATCTCACAAAAACTTTGAAGCTAATAAAAGTCCGACCATAACATTACACAATGGGTCATCACTCACAGTAGATATTTGGACTTGTCCAACCCCTCTAGGCTAGCCGAGTTTAGTCGAAGCTAGAGTTGGTTTAATTTACTTTAAAAAAAAAAAAAATCTTCTATTGGAGAGGAAGTAACTTTTTTTTGGGGGGGGGGGGCGGGTGTGGTTACATGAGTATATTGCATTTTGAAATAGGAATTGAATTTTTCTATGACCACACAAAATATCACAACATTTTATCAACTTGTTGATGTGTTAATCCACCATAAGTCAAGATAAAATAATATAAAAATTATTTCGAGACCCACATAAGCTGAAAACAAACTTGTCATGAAAAATGTTGTGAGATAGGGAAGGAGTAGGGAATTAGAACAAATATTTTACATCAAAAGAAATACAACGTTGGCAACAGAGCGATAAGATCACATATTAGATTAGGTAATGTGATTACCCTAAAATGGTGGTAATATGAGATAACAACTAAGATTTATATAATGACTGAATTCCTTGAACGACCTTTCAGGGAATTCCAATTGATTTGTACTGGAAGCTGAATTGGCAAAATGCACTTACGAAACTAAGCAGGGGTCATCATTTTCATAGATGTTCATCGAAGAAAAAGAAAATCTTAATTTAGAGATTAAAAGACATGTTTCAAACCACATGAGCCACTATACATAATTTTTTTTAATGATATTTTAACTCCCTTATCATTGCTGGGCTTTCCACTCTCTGCGTGATATTTTTCTCTAATGTGATGCTTAAAATCAAGGCTATACGCATTGATCCTATCGAATTTCATCCATTTGAATATGCAAGCTTTTCAATCTAACCTTCAAACTGTGCATCCATTTCTTTCCAAAAGAAAAAAAAAACGCAGTGTGTCACAGTGCAATCAGTTAATCAAAGCATCCAGATGACATCATGGCCAAGTATCACATTAACCAAGCCAAGGCTTGAGCCATTATAGAGTGATGAGATAGCCGCTGCTCATATAGCTCCAGGAAAATACGGTATTTGGCATCATGGAACTTCTTCACCTTTGGGTAATTGGGTCTTTAGATGGATGAATGACCTAAATATTCAAACGTGTATAGTACGAATGACATGTCAATAACAGATGCCACTTCGAGAGGATACAGTGCTAGCTGAGAAAATTTGGGCAGAGGTGGCAATTCACCATCCATATTTCATTATTTCTTTCTCATCGGAAAAGCGTTAGCCTAAGTTGTTGGGCTCTCTTTGCTTACCCTTAGCACTGCTAGTAATCTAAAATTGGGCAGTGATACAGGCAGTCTACATAATGTTTGGAATATTATTACAAAACTTATTGGCTCCACATAGGGAGAGAGAGAAAATGGATAATAATGAAAGAAAGGAGCTCACCGAATAAAAAAAATTGGGTAAATTATAAAGTTAGTTCCTATTCTTTACTCTTATTTTAATTTGGTCTTTAACTTTTCAGTTGTGTTAATTTGGTCATTAACTTTTTTTAGTATCATGTTAAATTAGTCCTGGTCATTATCTCATATATGAAAAAAGTTGATATGTTAAACATAATAAAAAAAAATTATTTTTCATACCACGTCAACTGCTATTTGGATGCTATATCAGCATAACCTTAAAAAAAATTATGACTAACCTCGTGTCCAAAATTAAAAGATAATTAAAATTTTATTTAACACTTAAATATGTCACATCAGTATTTAAATGAAAAAAAAATCCAAATAACCTAAATTTTCATATTCTTTATACTTTCTTTTAATTTTTCCTGCACTTTTCCAATAATCAAACATATCTACGTTAAAAAAAAAAAAATCTAATAGAAAAACTACGTTACTTCTTTTTATGGCTAAAACACTGTCGTGGTTCTTACACTTTGAGGTTACAATTAATTTGATCTCTGCGTTTTGATAACAGTTAATTTGGTTCTCACTATTTTTAACTTACCATCAATTTGGTTCCTGCTATTAACTCACAAACGAAAAATTATTGATTCCTGCCATTAACTCACAAACGAAAAATGCTTACGTTACAAACGGTGGACACAATTAACACACTTGATGTTGACATGGCCAATGAAAATAATATTTAATAAAGAGAAATGATTTTTAAATGCCAAGATGGCATTTTCCCAATTAAAATTAAAATAATTTCGCAATTTTAAAGGTGGAAATTAAAATTAAGAATCCGATTTTCTTTGATTTTCTTCAATTTTCATGGCAACCAAACACAAAATCACCTTGTTCATTTTTTTTTTTAATCCTTGAATTCGTAAATATATTCCACAACATGTCACCTCTATACAATTGAAAAACATCTCAATCAGTATAAACCAATAAGAAATTGAAATTTTAGAATACAAAAAATTCAACAAATTTTCCCCAGCAAACTTTCTCGGTAACCAAACAGAAACTAAGAAAAAGAACAATAGCAAACCCAGATGGAGACCCCTTTCATTTCGAGTTGGTATCTTTATGTTAAGTCCAATCCAGTGTCTTTGATAGGGAAAAATCCAACTAAATATGTTTACACAAAACCCAGATAATCTGGTGGCCAAATTTCAAAAAATCAAATCAAAACACCAAACCCATGGATCTAAATCAACCTCAAAACCCAATTTTCCAAACCCTAACAACCAAAAGAAAATCCATTACAAAGGAAACAAACTTGCTCATCAGGTGGCTGCAATGAGATCTTTGTTTGGCACTAGGATTTGATGGCTGGAACGGTGACGGTGCAAGGCAGGAACGGCAACGACCCAAGGCAGGGATGGTGACGGTGCATGCATGTTTACATTTCAGAGACCCAATCCCTTCCACTCGTTTTGATCTTTTCTGATCCATTAATTTCTCTCACGTTTTGACTTTTAGTTCTCTGTTTCTTTACCATCACCAAAACTAAAAGAGGTAATACAAAGGAAATGTTTTTTCTTTTTGAGTAAAAGTGTTCCTCTCTCTCTGTTGGTTCCCAAAGAATGAATATAACTCTGTTGATCTGAGGTTTTTGTTTTTATTTTATTTCAAATTTTGTACAGTGAGGCTGTTGAAAACTTGAAATTGTAATTTGTGGATCGATTTTTTACAAGAACTATAATTAAGTTGAGCTGTCCACCAGACATGTTTATTAGGAAAAGTAATAATATTTAGAAGCAATTTCTCTTCAACTTATGCATGTTGTTAATTGGGAAAATATTTATTAAATATTATTTTAGTATTTTATTTGCCAGGTCAGCATCAATTGTGCTCACTGTGTCCACTGGTTACCACGTAAGCATTTTTTGTTAATGAGTTAATGGTAGAGACCAAATTGACTGCAAGTTATAAATAACAAGGGCTACATTGATTGTTATCAAAATGTAAGAACTAAATTGACAATAAGCTTAATATGTAGGGACCAAAATAATATTTTTGCATTTTTTTATATTTTATAATACATAGAACTTTTAATGAACAAGAGAACTTAGGAGGAGCCCATGTTAGAACCAAGGCAAACCTCATGTAAGAAAATGTCAGCATAAGTTTAGGGCCTGAACTTAAATCAAAGAAAAATAAATAAAAAAAACCTATTCGTCAAAGATCACGCAGGCAACACACTAGCTTCCCTACAAACCCAATTGAAAATACATACACCGAAAGCCTCTGCTAGATTACAAATTATATAGCTCCAGCTTGAACTTCTCAATTGACTACTCTGACCCAGCCCCTGAATAGCCTCTGTGCAAGCTTTAGAATCACTTTCAACAATTACTGTCGCAGTCTCGCTAAGTTCTGGGCTAGATCTCTCAAATCGACCCAAACCCAAATCACTCTCTCTAAATATGTTTTCATTTCAATATGTGAAGGTTATATTTAAATCAACTCAATCGAAATTTAAAAGGGTGGATTTTTGTAGGATTTGATTTCGGAGTGTGTTTGGATGCCAAGAAATATTGAAAAGAAAAAAAACGCAGATTGTGAATTTTCATAGAAATCAAGTATGTGATACTCGATTTGCTACAACAATCTCTCTTAGCCTCACAATGTTAGTTTGCTAAATAGTTTAGAAATGATACTAACTAATTTTTTTTTTTAAAAATTGAGTGTTATTTTGGAAAAAAAAAAAACACTGAATGATAGGCACACAAAAAATGGTCATGTTTTTTGTAAATAGGGAAAAATAATATATATTTATACAAAGGTTGGCCTTTCCGCCTCTTGATTTGTTTGTTTTTTTTTTTTACACTTTGGGAGATTAGTTTAGAAGAAGAATTCATTAATTTTAAAAAAGAAACTACCATCTTTGTGTTTAGAAATAAATTAATATCTCTAAAAAAAAAACTCTATTTTTTATTTAAAAAATTAAAATTGTGAAACTTTTTAACAAAATGGATTAAAATAACTAGTTTTAAATTTAGAGGACTAAAAATGACAATTAATCAAAATTATAAAAAAAAAAGTTATAAAAAAATGTATTTTTATTTTTATTTTCCCAAACAGAAACAAAACCGAATCGGGTATAAATTTGACCTGTTTAATAGACAGAGCCGGGTCTTTCTAGCCCAGATTTTCAGTGTGTGAGGCAGAGAGAGAGAGAGAGCAGAAATTCTGAAGCTGAACGAGCTCTGTGTGTAGCAATGGCGACTGTAGCGGAATAATCGGAAGCGAACCCAATTCCACCACCACCACCAAGCGAAGGCCACAGCAGCAGCAGCAACAACAACAACAGCGAGATGGAGGGGCAGCTCCTCCATCTCGCGTGGGCCGCAAGCAGCGGTAGCAAAAGGGCCCAGAAGCCGCAGGTCATCTCCCCGCCGTAACGCCCCTCAGCAAGTGCAGGCTCCGTCTCTTGAAACTCGAGCGCATCAAAGACTATCTTCCAGGAGGAGAAGAACGAGGAGGACCGATCTAAGGGCGACGATCTCCGTGGGTCCCCCATGAGTGTTGGAAATCTCGAAGAGCTCATCGATGTGAACCATGCCATCGTGAGTTCGTCGGTCGGGCCTGAGTACTACGTTGGGATTCTTTCGTTTGTCGATAAGGATCAGCTCGAGCCTGGCTGTGCTATTCTTATGCACAATAAGGTATTTTATTCTTTATACTGTGTTTCCGGGTTTTTGTTTTTGGTCTAATTTGTTAATATTCTGTTTATGTGGAGATTTCTGATGTTTATAATGGCAAACCCTAGAGTTTTAGAATACGAAATCTACAGAATTCTAATCTGAAAAGAAGAAGAAGAGGGCTTTCAGTTACTTTGATTTAAATCTCTAGAAAGTTTAAAAGAATTGATTTTTGAAAGACCCATGAAATTGTGTTTTTGGGGTGGGGTGGTTTAGTTTGTAGGATTGAGTGGGATTTAGATGATGAAGGAATGGTCGTCAATTCGATAGGGGGGATTAAACCCTAGACCTCTCCATTGGAAACACCAGGAGGGGCTAATCGAGTTACAAGGCTAAGCCAAGGGTTAAGAAATGGGGACGTGGGAACATGTATGGAAAAGAATGAGAAATAAAGAAGAATGGTGGCTAATTGGAGGTATTCTTGGGGGCATGGAGAGAATTTACTTATCATTCAAGTAATGACACGGTTTCATTTATACCCAAGCTCTTTATAAGGACTTAATCAAAAGAAGCTTAAGATTAGCCTGAACTACCTTCCCCACACTTGATAACTCTTTGGGCACATGCCTAGCACACTCGTATTCACTTCACCATTGACTTCGTTGCACATGACACACTAGGGTCGGGCTTGAATGTATGTGGTGGTTTAGGCTTTCTTGGACCTGGTTGCACATGTTGCACTATTTGGCCTTATCTCGCACAATGCACTGCACAAAGCACATATTGGGCTCCAAACACATATGTATTGGTTTGAACGAGACATTTTGGGCTCATGCTCAACAAGAGGCTGAGAACACTGCTGAGGATGATGATGTACCTCCTGCACCTACTGCTCCTTTGCACAAGGGCCTCTTGATCAGTACCACCAGTTGTATGAGATACTTATGAGGATGGAGGCCAGGATGGATTTTGATCAGGCTCGCATTGATTACTGCTTGAGATGCTTGGATGCATGGTTTAATAAAGTGGAGAGGAAGCTTGACATTGACCACCCTGCTGATCTAGACGATGATTCTTGATCCCTTTGTCGTTCGTTACAAAAGGGGGGAGATATTTTTGGGACTATGACTTGACATTGAGGGGGAGATGCACATGTTTAGGGGGAGAGTCTCTCATGATTAGAAGAGAGTGACTAATGCACCAGTTAGTAAGAGTGAGTTGATTAGAGTTGAGGGATTGAAAAAAGGTAGAGGAAGACCAAAAATCACATCAATAGAAGTAATAAAATCACATTTTTAGCTCAACTAGTTCATACCTCTTGGTGTGTCCATGTCATTTAGAGTCCAAATCCCCTATCGCCCGTTGTTACTATCAAATTATCAAAATAAAAAAGGACATGTGAATTAAGGGAATAGAAAGAATGGAAAGGAATGAAAATGAATAGAATGTAAGTAATCTTGTTTGGGAGTAATATGGAGGGAATGGAATGGAATCATTTATTGCAATGTTACTATTAGACCACTGTTTTAAAATAAATGGTTGAATAAATAGGGGTATTTTGGGAGTTTTAATAAAAAATTCATTAAATCTAATTCCATTCCCTCTCATTCCTCTCAATTTTTGGGGGAATGAAAATTTGAGGTTTTAAGGGAATAGAGAGGAATGAGTGTTCCCTTCTATCCATTCCATTCCCTCTCACTTAAACTCCCAAACAAGGGAATGGACTTTCTATTCCCTCCATTAAAACTCCCATCTAAAATTATTCTTTTCATTCATTTCCATTCCATTCCATTCCATTCCCTCCTCCCAAGCGAGGCCTTAGAGTTCAAATCCCCTATCGCCCGTTGTTACTATCAAATTATCAAAATAAAAAAGGACATGTGAATTAAGGGAATAGCGAAGATTATGACTTTAGATTGAGTAGAATGGAGGAAAAGAATATATATGGTGGACCCTAATTAATCTGTCAAGGATCCATAGTTGACCCCAATTTTAAGACTAAGGTTTTGTTTGTTCTTGTGATTCAGCACTGTAATTATGCAAATTTTTGGTTGTCCCACTATCCAACCCCATGTTTCAAATGTGTTTTGGAAGTTGATATTTGGGATCTAAGGATTGTGTTTGGACAAGCATGTAAGGATCAAAAAATGTGTGTTTAGTTATTATGGTTTTAGTGAAAGTGCCCTCGCAAAAGTTACATTAGAAAAGGAATGCAAATTTTTTCTCTGAGGAGTAAATACCGGATACCTCACCTGCTATAATTGTGTATTAAGTAATCTAGGGGAGCTTCTAGTGGGGATTCAAACTCAGGATGTCCGGGTCTATAGCTAATTCCAAGCCTCCCACCACTAGGCTGCACCCTAACGGGTGATATCATTGTAAACAAAAGGTTAAGCAATATACCTTAAAAATTTAATTTTAGAGTTTTACTGTAATCATAAATGTTAACCAGTCCAAAAAGAAGAAAAAAAAGAAAAGAAACTAAAATTATGATAAAGAGTAATATCGGTTTAAATACTATTGTATCAATTATGTCGTAGCTTGAAATTTTATTTGTATTCTGTCATCCCAATTTTTTATTAGTGTATGGTGTTCAAATTCTGAATCGTATTCTGCATGGTGTATGGTCTATGCAGGTCCTTTCTGTGGTTGGGCTTCTTCAAGATGAGGTTGATCCCATAGTGTCCGTGATGAAAGTTGAGAAGGCTCCACTGGAGTTGTATGCTGACATAGGTGGGTTAGATGCCCAGATTCAGGAAATTAAAGAAGCAACGGAGCTTCCTCTTACTCATCCTGAACTGTATGAAGACATTGGTATTAAATCCCCCAAAGGAGTCATACTATATGGGGAGCCTGGCACAGGAAAAACCTTGCTTGCCAAGGTGCATAATTGTTATATCTTTTATGCTTTTGGTTGTTTTTGTGTTTTGTTCTGTACTGATTGTTAGTTTATCACTGACCAATTAATGGTTGTTGCTACATTCCAGTCAATTTGTTTAGGTTAAACTGAGCATGCATTGTTAAGTTAGTATGATAGGTGTATACATTGTCAAGTGCACAACAGGAGTTTAACTTTCCATAAGTTTATGTATTAGGATGCTAGTATTGAAAGTTACCTCATGTGTACTGCAACCTCTTTTTTCTTTTCTTCTTCTTAGGTTGCATCATAATCTTATAGATTTTTAGAGTTTGTTGGTGGCTGCACCATGAACTTGAGTTGAAGTCCACTGCTTGTTCATGAATGCCTTCCTCACATTCTTGTCTATTTGGAGCACCCAATTATTTATATATTAATGATCTGTTAAAATTAAAATTGTATATTTGACTTTTGAATCCCCTTGCAAGAAAAGCTGAGCTTTAGAAGGTTTGGCACACTCCTTTCCTATATCCTGAATATTGCCACCTGCAAGTTGGATAGAGTCAGTTGGGCTCTTGCTTTGAAATTGGTATAGAGATTTGGTGTTTGTAGTATGTTAACAGAAACGTATACTACATTTATGCTTATGGAACCTGTATGGTATACATTCAACATATATTACATGCATGCTTTACAGCCTGTATGGAATTCAGTCACCATGGGTTTCTCTCATGTCAATTTATTTTAGATATTGGTTGGGAACTGTGATTATGCTTATGTTTTACTTCAGGCAGTGGCAAACTCAACGTCAGCTACTTTCTTGTGCGTGGTCGGAAGTGAATTAATCCAGAAATACTTGGGTGATGGGCCTAAATTAGTCAGGGAACTCTTTCGAGTTGCAGATGATCTTTCACCATCAATTGTCTTTATTGATGAGATTGATGCAGTTGGCACAAAAAGGTACTCAAGTTAATATAGCACTGTTATATTTCTTGCCTGCAACCTGTGCTTTAGGTAACATCTATGATTGAACTATGTTACCCAGGTATGATGCACATTCAGGTGGTGAACGTGAAATCCAGAGGACAATGTTGGAATTGCTGAACCAGTTAGATGGTTTTGATTCAAGACGAGATGTCAAAGTGATTCTTGCTACAAATAGAATCGAAAGTCTTGATCCTGCCTTGCTTCGTCCTGGTAGAATTGACAGGAAGATTGAATTCCCTCTGCCAGACATAAAAACAAGGAGGCGTATTTTCCAGGTACTTTGGTACAGAATGTGTAGAATTGGAATACCATTGTGAATGATAATACAATTCCTTTGTTTTTCACTATAAAGATCTTATTGTTTATATTTTTCATGTTTTTGGCAATTTAGATACACACATCAAGAATGACACTGGCAGATGACGTCAACTTAGAAGAGTTTGTGATGACTAAAGATGAATTTTCTGGGGCTGATATCAAAGCAATTTGTACTGAGGCTGGCTTGCTTGCATTAAGAGAGCGCCGTATGAAGGTGACACAATATTTCTTGCTTAGTCTTAACACATACATGAACGTTCTCCCTGTGATGTTGCTTAACACATTCATTGGCAGATTTTGTTTGTTCTTGCTTAGTCTTAACTTCACTTTCATTTCATATGTATATTTGGTGTTGAAGCATGTGCATGGAGGGTAGGGGGTGCATGTGTGCATATAACCCATTTCACAAAGACATCATACATGCATGCATTTAAACTCTTCAATTTGCCTTCATGATGCTTTGGAGTTTTAATAGTTGCTACTTGATGCAACCCTAGCCTCTATTTTCTCTTATATAATGGCATGTTCTGGTATTAGTCTGAATGAAGTATGCATGGGTGCATTGTTCTCAACTTTTTTGGGTCTGGGTTATTATTGATGAAAGATATTGGTTGATTAATCTATTGCTGCTTCCTTGGATTGGCTCATCTCTTTAATTGTTTGACCTGATTTAATTACTTGTTAACATCTTTTACACTTGCTTCGGGTGACACATGCAGACTTCAAGAAAGCCAAGGAAAAAGTGATGTACAAAAAGAAAGAAGGGGTGCCAGAAGGGCTCTATATGTAGAAGGTGGCCAGTTCCACTGGCCGGAAAATACATGTGCATCTTCTTTGTTGTTTTTAGCATTTGATGTCAAATTAATTTGATGTGAAATATTTTGCTGGACAGTAGAATGCCAACACCTTCTTTTTGGACATCACTAGTATTGAATTTAGGCCCTGCCATGGGTTGACTAAGAAATTTTAATTTGATGAGTTCTCTAATGGAGATAGGAACCCTTATTTTAGGAATTGCATGTTTTAGGCTAAGTTATGATCCAAAGTGAGATGTATTTTAGTTTTTGGATACGACAAGCAAGATAGGTAATTACATGTTGGGCTTAGTGTGCCCAACAAAGTTTACAAAAAAGCATGAGGCAATGCCTAGCCCACACCGACACCAATACGAGGCCTAACATGTAGTACGTGGGTGGGTTTTGTCAGGGCCCACAATTTCAAGCATTTTTTTTTTAAAATTTTCCCCCCTCTGTAAATCCTTTGGTTGAAGGGGATCAAGTTATAACTCGTTGTTTCAAGTAAAATCTAAATATGCATTTCTTAAAATTCTAATATTAAAACATGAAATTATTTAATTTGTCTTTAACCATTCAAATCATTAAAAACCCTCAAATTCCAAAACTAAACTATGAAAATTTAGAAAAGTTAAAAAAATATTATGAAAGATTTCTTACCTTTGGGAATTGGGATGCCTTGATGATGTTGGTTCTTGCAATTTTTGGTTTGGGTATATTTATAACTCCAAAGGAGGTTGGATTTCAGAATTAACTAACCTTTATATATATATATATATATATATATATATATGAGACAATGTACAATTTCAAAAGAAACTATAATTTTTCATAAACTTACTTTTAAAGCAAAATAAATCAATAAAATTAAATTATATCAAACAAACACTAAAAAATAATAGACAAGCAAGAGATTTAACATGAAATCTGAGAACATTACTATTTCGCAAGAGATTTAACATGAAATCTGAGAACATTACTATTTTGCATTTAATGTGATATATCAGAGATACAATTTAGGTTCACCTAATATTATATGTTTTCTTTTTCAAGTCTATCATTTTTTTATTTGTGATGATATTGGTGCGACATATATATGATCATAAAGCTCTATGTTTCGAGTTAGGATGAAGCACCTTAAGATTGGTTTTTATTTTGTTAAGGAAATAATTGCCAAATGGTGGCATTGTATATTGTATATGCTATGTATTCCACAAAAGACTAGTTAGCCCATGTTTTCATTAAGGGGCTTCATTTTGCTAAATTCTAGAAGATCAAATTCAACTTGAACTTTGTTTCAAATTGTACTTAGTTATTGAGGCAAAAAAAAAAAAAAAAAAAAAATCTTGCGTGAATAATTGCAGGTGAATTGAGAACATTTGTGTTATTATATGTCATTCCTTAATACAGTTGGTATTTATGCCATTCTTCATATAATTGCTATAAATACATAGCACCACACCCATCGTATATGGGACTGATGGAGTGAAATTTTTTGTTAGTCATTCTTTGCTTATTGATACTAAGAGTATAGGTTTTCTTATGCATAACATCCCAAATACCTTTTCCATACAAGATTTTAGAATGTTAAAGTAAATCTTCTTTATACAATATATTAAAATCCAAATATATTAACTTCAAATATTAATAACTTGGGATAATTTTAACTAATATTAGTTTCCCAAGTAACACACAACTTGTGAGTACCTTAAGGAATAAGAGGACATACCAAACTATGAAAATTTAGAAAAGTTAAAAAAATATAATGAAAGATTTCTTACCTTTGGGAATTGGGATGCTTTGATGATGTTGGTTCTTGAAATTTTTGGTTTGGGTATATTTATAACTCCAAAGGAGGTTGATTTCAAAATTAACTAACCTTATATATATATATATATATATATATAGAGAGAGAGAGAGAGAGAGAGAGAGAGAGAGAGAGAGAGAGAGAGAGAGAGAGAGAGAGAGAGAGAGGGTTGTCTACAAGTTTATAATTCACCCATTTACTTCAATTAAACTCACTAATTAAATTTCTATCCCTACATAATAATAATAATAATAATAATAATAATAATAATATAATAATAAATAATAAATAAATAATAAATAAAAAATAAATAAAGCTTATTAATGAAATGTAGTAAATTTAAAGGGTAATCCTACGGAATTTAAAAAAAAAAAAATCAATCATAGATATTTTTAATTTTGAAAGATAAATGGGACCCTTTTTTATTAATGAATTTTTTTTACACTCAAACAATAATTTTTTTTTCTTTTTCTTTTTCGAATGCTAATTGGAATGGAAGTTTCGTTACATAAACACTCTATAATGGCATATTGCACATTTTTAGGTGAAATGTTTTGTCATGGTTTGCTGTGTGTATGATTGTTTAGCCGTTTTATTACTCTGTATTATTTTAATTTAAAAAGAAAATGTATAAATTTTTTAAAAAGTTACTGTTTATATATCAGACAATGTACAATTTCAAAAGAAACTATAATTTTTCATAAACTTATTTTTAAAGCAAAATAAATCAATAAAATTAAGAGTTCCAACGTGAAATTAGAAAATATTACTCTTTAGCATTTATTGTGATACTATATCATAGATACAATTTAGGTTTGCTTACGTGTATGTTTTCTTTTCAAACCAATATTACTTTTTATTCTGATGATATTGGTGAGACATATATATGATTATAAAGCTTTGTCTTTTGAGCTATAGGATGAAGCACCTTTAAGATTGGTTTTTATTTTGTTAAAGAAAGGATTGCTGGTTGCATTAATGTATATGCTATGTTATCCCACAAAAGACTGGTTAGCCCATATTTTATGATAGGGTAATTTTTAATTGGAAAAATAAAAGAAGCTTCCGGTCTTCAAGAACCCGTCAGCTCTATTACACTTGTTGACAACTTCATGCAAGATGAAGTCATCAGTATCAAAGCCGATGGCTTCACGCAAGAAGAAGTCGTCAGTCTCAGAGTCGACGATTTCATGCCACTACCTGACGGCAACTGCGCCTAGACGGGATAAGAAGTTGGCGGGGAGGAAGTTGAAGGCAAGAAAAGAAAAAGTGACGGCTATAGCATGGCTATACTTGGCCCCCAAGAATATGTATATAAGAAAACATCTTGTGGACTACGGTTAACCCTAATCGAAGGAATCTCTACAAGGAAAGCATCCTGCGATATACGCTTGATAAAGAAGAGCTTCCCTATAGGGAAAGACCCTCTTCATCAAGAAACGGATGTCAACTCTACGCTACTATAAAAACTCTCAAACTCTCACAAACCAAGGTACGCTTAATTCACCCCAGCTTTGGCACTCTAGAGTTGTGAATAAAAAATTTCTCTAACTTGACCGTCAGAGGGTATTTGATCGGTACCACACTGGTACCTTTCGCAGATTCTTCTTCTTCCCTTTGTGTGTGCAGGTCTTGCTTAGAGCACATGAGGACCACATAGCTCACTGACGATTTTTGGCATCATCATTTTAGATGATCAAATTCTTTTGCCAAATTCTAGATGATCAAATTCAACCTAAACCTTATTTCAAATTATATTTAGTAATTGAGCCAAAAAAAAAAAAATTGTGTGCAAATTATTGCAAGCGAATTGTATACATATTTGCATGTATTGAGAACATTTTGTGTAATTATTTGTGTCATTCCTTAATACAATTGGCATTTATGCAATTTTTCATATAGTGGCTATAAATACATGGTTCCACACCCATCATATGTGGGGCTAATAGAGTGAATTTTTTTTTTTCCGTCATTCTTTGCCTATTGATACTAAGAGTATAGGTTTTCTTATGCATAAGATCCCAAATACCTTTTTCATACAACATTTTAGAATGTTTAGGTAAATCATCTTTATACCATGTATTAAAAGCCAAATATATTAACTTCAAATACTAATAACTTGGGATAGTTTTAACTGATTTTGGTTTCCCAAGTAACACCATTTGTAAGTACCATACAAAATTAGAGGACATACTAAACCAATGTCACATAATCACATCTCAAAAAAAGAAAAAAAGAAAAAGAAAAGAAACTCGAGCAATAACACAGATTCTAATATTAGACACCCCTGCTTATGTTTCCATGTAGTGCCAATTTGATTTTGTTAACCTTGGTCACAACTTCCTTGATGTCTGGTCTTTCATCTGGTGATTCTTCAGAACATCTTAAGCCTAATTCTAAGATAGATAAAAGAATAGTTTGCATACCAGTTACATCTCTTCCATCTTCAATCCTGAGTAAACCATCATCCATAACTTCCATTCTATCTGGAAATGATGCAATCCATTGCCTCATAGCTAGTTCTCCAACAAACATTTCATCAGTGGGTTTCTTTCTTGTGATGATCTCCAACAATATTATTCCATAGCTATAAATGTCACATTTGGTTGACACTCTCCCTTCTGAGCCATACTCTGCCAAGCTCACATTTGTCAAGATGTCGATAAGTTAGTGGTCTACATGCTTGCCAACTAGAGAGAGAATAAATTTATAAAAATAACCATTCACACATTCATGCAAATTTTTTATTTAATTTTTAAATCTTGTTTATTGTATCCATCCATTATCAATATATTGATGTATATATGTAGATTTGATTTATTGAAAAAAAAATTATGATATGATCAAGATGTGTCCATTTGCTATTATCTTTATTCTAATAAAAATAAAAATACATTTGATATTATGTTCTTAGGGTTTACCTTTGTTATAGGAGTATATATGTATATATTATTTTTTGCTTCAGTTACCCAAGACAAATCTGAACACATTTACATCTCTTAGGGAGATGGTTTAGTATCACACATGAGAGTCTTGGAATTGTGGATTTGATTAGTGGCAAGTCTCATTTGCTTCTAGGTGGTTTCATGCCATAATGCAATACTGGGTTTAAGTGGTGTAAAAATAGCAACCATACTTGCAAGCTTTTTAAAAAAAAAAAAATTCTATAAAATATAAACACATCTTGGAGTACCTACCTATCCATTTGCGTCTTCATTTCCAATAAATATAGGAATACAATATTTTTCACAACTTTTATTTTAAGTATTGACATCACTAGATCTACCATGACCACTATATTGTTTAGTGTCAATGGCTATAAAGTTGGCTTTAATTAATATGTGGCGTAAGGCAAGCCGAACATTACTGTAGTTCTATTAACAAGTCCAATATTGAAACTCACACTAAATTTTTTTTATTGAACAAATTCATATTTGATTAGTGAGCATGGTTCATATAACAAATGGTTTTAATACAAACTATTTATTTACTTTCTTAAAATAAAAATTTTGTAGAATGAATTAACACCAATAACCCTTACATAAGAGAGACTAACAAGTAATTAATTAATTATCCATTGAACTAGTCACACTATAGTTTAAAGTGTATGCTCATATGTATCTAATGCAATTACAAAACTGAGCTATGAACTGCCAAACAAATTGTTAATATTTAAAATTGTATCTATTAAAGCTATGTACAAAATTAGCCTGGTAATTAAATATATAGACAAAGGTGAATTCAAGTACCTGGTGCGATGTAGCCAAGTGTACCGAGAGTTTTGGTTTGCGTTGCGTCCTTGTTTAGGGCTAAAATTTTTGCAATGCCAAAGTCACTAACATGTGCAACCATGTCCTCATCCAAAAGAATATTGGAAGGCTTCAAATCACAATGCACCACAGATTCTGATTGACCATTGTGGAGATATTCCAACGCTAATGCAACATCAACCATGATGCTTACTCTTTGGACAAGATTCAAGCAGTTGTTATGAGAGTATAACCACTTTTCAAGGCTACCATTTGACATGTATTGAAGCACCAAAGCTCTAAACTCAAGGTTGGAGCATGTACTAATGACTTTAACAAGATTCCTATGTCGGATTGCCCTTAACACCTTGCATTCAATATCAAAACTTTTGAAAGCACCTTCCAATTGCAAGTTTAGAGCTTTGACAGCAATAATAGTCCCATCAGATAGTATCCCTTTGTACACAGAACCAAAACCTCCTATTCCAAGCAAGTTGCTCTCACAAAAGTTGTTTGTTCCACGAGAAAGCTCTTGATATGATATCATTCTATGATCTATTGTAGGCAATGTGATAGGTAAACCTGGAATCTGCATGTTACATTGTGGATGTCTTCTTTGCATTATGACCAGTGTTGCAAAGATTATAATTGATGCAATGACAGGAACAATATATTTGAGCAAAACTTGTTTCACCCTTGATCCAAGAGAAGTTGGACTTGTACATGGTGGAACTCCAAAAATTGGATTCCCACAAAGTGCTTCATTACCTAAAAATGATTCTGCGATGAAGTTTGCAAAAGGTCCGGTGGATGGAATCTCTCCCGATAGCTTATTGAAGGACAAATTCAAATACTTGAGATATGGAAGTGTCTCAAGAGATTTTGGAATAGCTCCGGAGAGATTATTGTTTGAGAGATCCAGCCGCTCCATTCCCCTCAATTGTCCAAAAGATTGTGGAATGTTTCCTTGGAATGAGTTCTTTGACATGTTTAAATAACTTAGGCTCTCAAAAGCACCAATGATATTGGGAATCTTTCCAGTAATTTGGTTACAGGATAAGTCCATGACTACAATAGTGCGCAATTTTGTCATGCTCGGAGACAAACTTCCATTGAGGAAATTCGATGATAAATCCAAGAATAACAAGTTTTGAAGACTCCACAAATTCAATGGGATTGATGATGTTAGTGCATTATAACTCATGTTGAATTTTTGCAAAACACTGAGGTTTCCAATGCAATTCGGGATTGATCTTGAGAGATTGTTAATAGAGAGCGACAATTCTCCCAGGTTCTTTAATTGACAAAGTTGTTCTGGAATGGATCCTTCAATCAAATTCTCGTCAAGAAACAATCTTTGCAAATTCTCCAATCCCTTTAATGTGGACGGTATGTTTCCGGTCAAATTGTTACGTGACAAATCAAGTAAGTACAAGTTTTTCAAGGGACCAATTCCCATTGGAATTTGACCCTTTATTTGGTTTTCACTTGCATCAAAGGCTTTAAGCGAAAGTGAAAAATTTCCAATGGCATCAGGAATTGTAATATTCAAGCGATTGAAGGATAAATTTAGCTCCTCCAAAAATCTGCAATTAGTTAAAGATAAAAGGAAACTATGCTCTTGATGTCCAGGCTCCGCTGTCAGCTGATTTCCGCTTAGACTAAGCCTTTTTAGATTTTTTAAGTTCCCAAGATTTCTGGGTATATGTCCAGAGAGAAAGTTACGAGAAAAATCTACCATGAAGAGGCTGGAAGTATTTGAAAGATATGATGGGATATGACCACTAATTTTGTTCAAATCAAGTGCTAGAATTTCAAGATTAGGGCAAGAGATCCAAGTATCTAATGGAAGATTTCCAGACAAGGAATTTTCAGCCAAGTTGAGCTCTTGTAGAGAAGTAATGTTGAAAATATATTGGGGTATTGTCCCAGTGAGATCATTATCTGCAAATCCCAAAATTTTCAGATTTTGGAGACGCCATAAATCACTTGGAATGCCACCTTTCAGGTTGTTTTCTTCGATGGCAAACTCTTGTAGCATCGACAAGTTGCTTATGATAGGAGGTATATTTCCAGTTAAGTTGTTAGTTCCAAGATCTAGCACTTCAAGCTTTTCTAAACTCCCAAAACCTTTTGGAATACTTCCATCAAACTTATTTTCTGACAGAGATAAGTCAGAAAGCTCTATACAGTTATTAAACTGTGACGTGAGCTTACCGCTGAATTCATTTGTGGAAATATACAGTCCTTGAAGATTAGGACATTGGGTGCAAAGATTCATTGGAAGGGCTCCTGAGAAGTGGTTTTGTGTCAGACCAAGACCCGTTAGAAAAGAGAAGTTAAAGATGACAAGAGGAAATGGACCAGTAAGGCTATTGAAATCCAAATCCAAGGTCTCTAATGACGACATATTGCTGAGGGACAATGGAATTGTACCACTAAGACTGTTTATACTAAGATATAAATCTTGAAGTTTGGGTAACATGCCCAATTCTTTAGGTATGCCACCGCTAAAATTGTTGTTATCAAGGTTTAAATATTCAAGCTTCTGGCAATTATGTATAGTTGGAGGGATAATACCTTCCAATAAGTTGTTTGACAGTACGAGTGACCTCAAGCGGTGTAGATGACTAATCTCATGTGGCAGAAAACCACTGAAGCTGTTGTTTTGAAGATCAAGTGAGACTAGGAAGGAGAGGTTGGCAATATGAGGGGAAATGGTGCCATGGAGACCCACGTAGGAAAGGTTCAAGGCTGTGACTCTTTGTCTGCGTCGGCTGCAAGAGACCCCAAACCACTCACAGAAGTTTGTTGCTGTGGACCAGTTACCACCAGCAAAGACAGAATCGTTTGGGCTAAAAGTGATTTGAGATTTGAAGGCAATGAGAGCTGACTGATCCGTGAAGTTGTTGGAAGATTGGGACAACTGAAGTATGCATGGCTGCATTAACAGAAAAGCCAAGAGGAGGAAAATGTATGGCCTTTCCATTAGCGTAATGTGTGTGCACAAGAGAGACAGAGAAGGCTTTGGAATAGGATAGTCTTGCCGTTTCATTGGTACAGCTTATTAATACAAAATAATTTCAGAAGTATCATATTCATGATGGGTATGCAACATGGTTATTTGACCCTAGGTGTGAACATAATATAAAATTTTTCCACTTTACCAAAAGCGGCATGCACCAAAATTCTAGTCTCGTCAATGTAGACGAAAAAAACAGAGGAATAAGCGTGAGAAATCTATGGAACATGACATGGGATAAATTATAACGGTTGTAAGATTTTTTATATTTATTTTTAACTCAAGTTTTTAATTTTTATTACCGAATTGGTCTTTGTCTATTTCCCTTATCATGGTTCCACCAACGGATTTGGTTGAAAAGTTGTCCGCTGCCTTGTCCAAAAAAACAAAAGTTGACGTACTGGAAAGCCAAAATAACTGGCTTTTGTTAAAGCCAAAGCAAGAGTATCCACAGGAATCAAATTTTTAGCTTTTTAGCATTTTAGCACTATAAATAGTTAATTTATTTATTTTATTTTTTCACATTCAACAGTAATAATTTTATTTTAGTTTTTAATATAATAAAATAATATAAATATTACAATAAAATAATATTTCATTAAACTACTAAAATACAACTAATAAAATAATATTTCATTCATAACACAAAAACATGAAGAGAGAAAAAGTAGTGTGAACACAAAATGAATCAATGAACAAAGACACAAAGAGAGGAAAAGTAGTGTGAATGTGAAATGCAGAAAGAATACAAAATAAAAAAAGTAGTGTGAATGCAAAATATTTTTTTTTTTTTACCTTCCAGCTGACGTATTGGAAAGCCAAAATAACTGGCTGTTGTTAAAGCCAAAGCAAGAGTATCCACAGGAATCAAATTTTTAACTTTTTAGCACTATAAATAGTTAATTTATTTATTTTATTTTCACACCTTCAACAGATTTTATTTTAGTTTTTAATACAATAAAATAATATAAACATTACAATAAAATAATATTTCATTCAACTATCAAAACACAACTAATAAAATAATATTTTATTCACAGCACAGAAACACGGAGAGAGGAAAAGTAGTGTGAATGTGAGATGCAGAAAGAATACAAAATAAAAAAAGTAGTGTGAATGCAAAATATTTTTTTTTTTTACCTTTTACCTACCGTGCACAGCCAAAAATAGCTATGCACAGTAGCTGTGGAGCCAAAAAATATTGTTTTGGCTCCACTATTGCAAGGTACATTTTGAGTTTTAGTGGTGCCAAAAATAGCTGTATAGCTATTTAGCACCACCATTGCTTGGCTTTTGTTAAAGCCAACATAATTAGTTTTTTTTTTCATAAAGCCCGCCAACATTTAATAGTTGAGCTAACTGAAACCCACTCATTGACTTTGGTTAAAATCACTTTTTACCAAAATTTCATAGAGCCGCCAACATTTAATATTCGTAGATGCCAAATGAACTGAGCTTATAAACTCATTGCGATGCAAATACATTGATTTGACTAGGGAGCAGCACTATCCCGATGCGCTTGCTAAACGGAATGATATCCTGATATGTGGTTGCATTGGCATTGTTTAACGAATCACATATTTGCAATTAATTGCCTGTCTTTTAAAAAGGGATAGATTAACATTGTTGGTAAATACATTGAAGTTCTTGAATTCAATTGAGAAATCTCCTAACATATTAAGATATAACGCTTAAGACAATGTGGAAGTGGTGGGAGTAATGCTTTGCCTATTTATACTTAAGGATAGACTTTTCTTAATCATAATAGCATCAGTATCTAGCCTGCGAAAACTTCAAATATGCTAAAATTTGACATCAAACCCCATAAATCTTGCATTACTTAGCACTTTCAATTGTAAAAAATGTTACCTTTGAGTTACGGTATCATCCTACTTTCATGATGGTATGGTATTTAAAATATATATATATATATATATTTGATTGGGTTTTGGGTTATATTATTTTGTTGTGTAGATTTATTATTTTAATGTATTGTGTAGTAAAATAAAAGTTGGAATGTTTGGTGTATTGTAAAATGGTATGGTATAATAGATAAAGTAACTTTTGAAATGGTAGAATGAGAAATTTTTTAGATACTGAATGTTAATGATCTAAGAAAAAACTGAATCATCTTTACACCAAAAATTAAAAGCTTGATATATCAGTACTTATAGAAAAGTTTTTGCAATTAATTAACCCTCTTGTGAAGTCATGGCAGAACCATAGCATTTTTTTCCCTTTCTTTTCTTCTTTAATTATTATTTGTACTAGTTGATACTTTTTTTGTGTTTCTAAGATATTCAGTTTCAAATTACTCTTTTCCTATAGTAATTAACCATCAAATTATCAACAAAAAAAAAATCTTTTATTTACCGTCAATTTTTTTTTTCTACTAGTAGGTATTTTTTTTATGTTTCCAAAATATCCAAACTTTTTAAATTCTTCATTTCTCATTGTAACTATTAATTATAATAAATTAAATAATTAAATAAATAAATAAAACTACTGATTTGTTTTTTTTTTTTTTGAACCACCAACTGCCCTCTCTCTCAAAATTTTGCTAGTACAATGTTGTCTCTTCACCCTCAAAATTTAAAATTTTTTGATGATATAGCTATTGATATTTAATTTTCTTAAAATTTTGCTAGTATGGAGGATATAAGAAGAAAATTTAATTTAATAGTAAATTTGTCAAAATTCATATCTAATAAAAAAAATATTGAGTGTAGTTATAGCCTTAATCTACAATCGAGTTTGTTGTCAAATTTTGTCCAAACTGTAATTATGTTGAGCCTAAAAACTTTTAGGGTGGTCACAAATTTTTTTAAGGTTAAAAAAATCATAAATTTTTTGTAGAACTTATATATTATAATTATTATTTTTCCCAGGTCAAGGTATTCCTGTGACCACCTTGTAACTAATGTGGAGTAGCGCGCCCCTGGATTCCTCTTACTCATCTTGAACTGTGCGAAAACATTGGGATGTTTTGGTTGATCTTGGTTCTTGATATTTTTGGGTTTTCAACAAGTTTAAAATTTACTCATTGACCCCAAATAAATAAATTTTCGGGTATTAAAGTAAACTAGTGTATAACTCATGTATATATATGGTACAAATAAAAACAATCACAATTACACACGTATATAAGTTCACATTATACATAGTTTAAGAGTTAAACATTTTGTAACTCAGATGAGTTTTACTCTCTCTCTCTCTCTCTCTCTCTCTCTCTCTCTCTCTCTCTCTCTTTATTTTTTATTTTAGTTTTTTTTTTATATACGCATGAGTGTACTTTTTTTTATTGGATTTTTAAAGGTTTATTTATATTACACTCTTTGTTTTTTGCATAGTGTTAACTCACCTAGGAAAAAAAAAAAAAAAAAACTTAAATAGGACACATGTCACAAAATTAGATAACAATTGAAATCTAATTTAGAATCTAATTGAATTTTCTCTTAACTTTGGCTTTAATTAGATACTAGTGTGTAGTCCTGTGCATATGCACGGATACAATTAAAAACAATTACAATTATGTCATTCAAACTATAAATTTTTTTTAAAAGGAGTTCAAATTATACATGGAATTATCTTATACTTTTTTTTAAGCCATACATTTCTAAACTATGTAATGGTTTCTCAATATATATATATATATATATATATATATTAAAAGGGAAATTATTGTGAAAGTTTTAAAAAATCAGTTGTTGATGATTTTTGAAATTTGTATGAAACTTCGTTTTGATAAATGAGTGATTTCAAAATGTATTGGCAAAAAATTATTTCGTGTCTTCCTTTTGTTTATATATTTTTAATATTAAATGGATATTAGATGTATTTTTTCGTGTATTAATTTAGTATTGAATTTTAACATATATTTTATCCTTCAATTTAGAAAACTATCCCGATTCAAACTTTAGTTTAGCCCCCCAAAGCTAAAAGTCTACTTTAGTGTTTGCAAAAGGATATTCCAATATTGACTGAGGTTCACAATTTTACACAGACCCAAATTCAAGTTTACCCAAATGCCAATTGAAATCGTTTCAATGGTTTGCTATGTGTATGATTGGTTTAGCCTTTAAAAGAATAGTTTAATTTTAAAGCCTCATTTTTTTTAGATGTATAATTTTTCCTACACTTATTTTCAAAGCAAAATAAATCAACCGGGAATAAGTTATATCAGATGAACACTAATAAACAACAAATACTTAAAGAGATTCAACATAAAATTTGAGCATATTACTCTTTAGTATTTATGGCCTGTTTAGATTGATGGGGAAGAGAATGAGTACATAAAGGGAAGTAAAGTAAAGTGGGCTGAGTGTTAGGCTAATTTTTTGCCAACTCTACTCTACTCTCTCTTATTCCCCCTCAAACCAAACAAACCATTAATATGATCTATCTATGATACAATTTAGGTTCGCCTAATATGCTTCTTTCCAAATCTATCAATTTTTATTGTGATAATATTGATAGGAAATATACCTGTCTATAAAACTGTGTTTCAAGCTAGGATGTAGCATTACCATTTACCTCCCGAAAGACCAATTAGCCCATATTTTCACTAAGGGACTTCCTTCTACTATACCTTCCTTCAAATCTCTTCCTCAGATTATTGAGGGAAGAAAAATGTGCCCAACTTATTGTTGGAGAATTTTACACATATTTCTAATGAAAACATTTGTGTAATTGTATTTGTCAATCCTTCATATAGTTGGTGTGAGGCCAGAAGTGTCAGAATATGTTTTCGGGCCTTGGGCTTGATCCGAGGGTATTAACTTTTCCGATGAGGGTGTAATGGTAATAATGATACCGAACTTAAAGGCCCATAAGCAAACTATTGTGGTATAGGCTGGTTAGAATGGTCCGAGGAGGGGCATATCCTCGACTAACTGAGTTGAAAATCATATGATACGCCATGATGTTTAGGAAGAATCTAGAAGGCTTGGTGGATGAAGATATACTCCAGAAGAACACAAAAAGGAAGAACGAATGGGAAATATCTCGCAGAAAGCTGCTACCACTGCATTAAAAACTCTGCACCTACCTCTCTGGCCACATTAATTGAGAAATGACATCTTAATAGTGGAGATCAGCCTTACAGCTGTTGTTTTAAGACTTCAAAAGAATGGTGGATGGTACAAGGATCCATCTTTTTGGGTGATCTGATCCATACGTAGAAGATGGTGGGAGAGAGAAAGGAGAATATAAAAAAGAAAGGGAAGAACTTCAAGAAAAGAGAGAGAAAAAGGAGAAAAAAACACTGTGCACACTATCATCAATTGTAACTTGTTTTTAAGAACGAAGGAAGATCAATACAGATGATCCTCGGCTCACGTCCGAGGAGAGTTTATGTTACATAAGTGGTTCTTTGCATGTGATTTGTGGATCTAGCCCATCATCTTTGTTTTACAACGTCCAAAATAGCCTAGGTTTCAAGCCCACACTCTACAAATTTCATTGTATTAGGCTTTTTGGGCCTGAACCCATCATACGTTTGGGTCTAGGTCTAAATTGTGTCCTTACAATTGGTATGTATGCCACAATTGTGTTAAAATATTGTGGGCCATTAAATAGCTCACTTGGTCTTTCTAAAAAACATAGATTGTCATACACTGAAAATTCCAATAAAATAAAAATACCCAAACACTACCTACTTTCAAACTCTCCCATTTATCTAGTTTTAAAGATTTAATATTAGTTTTTGAAAGTCTTATAATTAAATTGGTTAATATCTGTTTGTATTTTTATTGGAAATATCTAAGGTTCAAATGTCTCTTCTCTCATTGTGTTGTGTGTGTGTGTGTGTGTGTGTGTAATGATTTAGGGGACTAAGTTAGGTTAGGAACCAAGTGGGTCAGTTTCAAAAAATTTTAGACTTAATTGGCATTAACCTAAACCTTTAGGATATTACTAGCATTTTACCTTTTTTTTTTTTTTTTAAAGAGTCCTATTTTAGTTTTGCTTTATTGGTATTTGTTCTTATTGAAATTTAGAATAATTGTTAATAAACTATATTAGTATAAAAAAAATTGTCAAAAAAATTAATCATTTTATTATTTTTCTAAAAAATATTTCTAAAAATAGCGCTTAAATCAATACCCTTATGGTATAATTTAACATTAAACAAAACTTAAGTACAGTACCTTAAGTGTTGTTTCTTAAATTTTCCTTTTAACTAAAAAATATACTTTCATCCTATGAAAAAAAATTCACATAACAAAATTTTAAGAAAAAAACTTAAAGAACAATACCTAAATATGGTAGGTAAGTCTTGCCCTCTATAATTTACCTTTGTTAATCCTATTGCATTATTTGCATTACCGAACTGGTCTTTGTCTCTTTCCCTTGTCATGGTCCCACCAACGGATTTGCTTGAAAAATTTTCTGCTACCTTGTCCAAAAAACAAAAGTTGACGCGCTGGAAAGCCAAAATAATTGTAAGAGCATCAACATTCATTTGTCCTAATTCTATCCTATTTTACCATTCAAAAAGCTACTTTATTATTTATACCATACCATTTTTCAACATACTCAACATCAAAACTTTTATTCTCCTATTCTACTCTTTAAAATAATATATCTACTCAACAAATTAATATATCCCATTCTCTTCCATCTCTCTCCTCTGTCTCATTTTTAACTCTCTTCCTCTGTCTCTCTTCCACTGAAACCACCACCACCTCCACCTCCACCTGCTTCACTGCCCATCACCCACCACTGCCAAAACAAAACCCACAAATGACCAACAAAAACCCAGCAAAATCTCCATGCCCACGATCCCACGATCGACAAAAATGCCGATCTCCATGACCAACAAAAACCCAGCAAAAATGCTGATCTCCACATCCTAGATCTCCATGCCCAACGGCAATCTCTACGCCCAACGCTGATCACCTCATCACACCAAACCCACTTCCACTGTCGACCTAATTGCCACAACTCCACCAATCTCCAAAGAAATCCAGGAAATCATGGCCCATCTAGCGAAAAAATCCAGCCACAACCACACAAAACCACCACGGCATCGGCTAGCAACCACTACCTAATCACAGTACCCACCACCATGCCACCACCATTCCAACCACCCAAACTCACGTCGACAACCACCAAGAGAAACCCACGCCGATCCGAACCCACGCAACCCACGACAAACCCAAACAAAACCCACGGCAAACCCACAACCCAACGCCGATCTCCACACCACACCCAAACACCGATCTTTGTGCCAAACCCTAAACGCCGATCTCCATGCCACCACACTGACCTGCAACGAGAGAGAAAAGAGAAATAATGAGTGGGTGGTGGCTTGCCATGGCCAGTGATAGTGGGTCATGCCATGGTGTGGTGGCTATGGGGTTGAGTCTGAAGAGAGGAGAGCTGAATGAGAGAGAGAAGGAAGATTGAGAAAAGAAAAGAAATAATGAGGGAAAGAGGAGAGAGACAATTAAAAACTAATTTTTAGAAATACAATTGAGCTACAGTAGCATCTTAGTAGCATCTTATTAATAAGATGCTACTGTAGCTCAATCATAAATTTGTTTACAATTCTGATTGTTTACCAGTTTCAATGCTGGGTGTTTTTGGCTTTAATGGAAAAATAATCCTTACATTTCCTATTTGGCATTTTCAATGGGGATGCTCTAACTAGCTTTTTGTGAAAGCTAAAATCACTTTTAGAAAAATTTTATGGAGCCCACCAATATTTAATATTTGTAGATGCCAAATGAATTGGCTTACTTTTATTTCTGTGACCCAGTCAGTAAGAAAAATTTGCAATTGTTACCTTGGTGACTGGCGGAAATTATAAAATTTTGTGATGTTGATGTACCGACACATTTAGATGGCCAACATGGCATCATGCAAGAAGATAGCTGTATCATTAATTTTGGCCATTCTAGTCTATATATAATTAAGGGTGTCAATGTTTGACCCAATCAGCGAACACGACATGAGCCCGACACGAGTTTTTGTGGGTTAGGGTTGTGGCTTAATGAGTTTGGGTCATAAACGAGTTAACCCGAAAGCGACATGATACGAAACGTGTTATAAGCGGGTCAACCCACATAACTCGTGTTGAGGAGAAAATTTTGATGTTCCCCAACTAGAATATGGATTAGCCAAGCCGAAACTCGACGATGAGCCCTTGAATAGAGCCCAAAGGCTTTCGGTGTTGTGGAAGTCTGCCCAAGCAATAGATAGAGGCCGCACCTTAACAAGAAGACAACAATAAAGCCCAATAAACACGTTACTATTGTTAGTTTGTTATATTATTAGTTCTTTTTACAGCGTCATAGTTCAAATCAGTCCTCCAGTGGTAAAGGTGAAATTACACTTAAAAATCTAGAAGTTAATGATTAAATAAATTTATGAAGGTATTCAGTCTTGGGGTCCTTATGTGTCTCGGTCAGGGGAATTTATAGTACTTTCAGCAATTAATACATCAATGTGAGGGAAAAATTCAATTGTTCCAAATACATTATATCCTTCATCATAATAATAATAAACAAGGATTAAAGGCTCTATTGTTACAAATAAAAGATGAAAAATAGGATGGAATAAAGGGAGAGAATGTTAGGACATATGTAGTTGTTCAAGCTTGTGAACATATGTCGCTATTTTTTTATGTAATTGGCTTATCCTTAGACAAAACGCACTTTACTTGGATTTGGGTATATCTAGGATGTGTTAAACACTTCAAGGAACAGTGGTTCAAGATTAAGTGTTGAAGCCGTCAAAGTCTGTCCAAGATACAAGCAAGGAAGTGCTGGTTTTTAAATCTCGACACCTACCTCGACAGATACATCTATCGAGATTTAAAGAAGCAGTTTTGCCCGAGCCTCGACAGCTGGCTCGATACCTCTCGACACCTCTATCTATCGAGAATTAAAGAAAACAGAATTTCTGATCTGTTTCAAGTCCAATCCGTGTGTGTGTCTTTGGGACTTCTTTTCTCCTAACCCTAGACATATAAAAGGATTATTTTAAGGGCCGTCAAATAGAGCAACAAGCAGAAATCACAAGATACAAGTTGCTTCTTCTCTGTTCATGCAATTTGTGATCTGTGAGACAAAGTTCGTGCCCTAGTTCATCTTTGATGATTTGAAGAACTTTGCAGCCAACATTCTTTCTTCCTCAAGTTGGTGAGTGAGTCACGTACTTGGATTCGTGCAAAGGAGTAAGCCGCGTACTGGGATCCGCGCATCACATTGGTTAGTCACGTACTGGGAGCCGTGCATTGAAGAGTAGAAATTGTCACTACAGAACAAGTCCAATTGGGTATTGGGGTAAGAGTTCAACTGTAGGTTGGTGAGGTACTGGGATTCCTTACTTGTAACTGCTTGTTGTGATAATAGTGGAGTTTTGGGAGTGGTGACCTTAAATCACCCGGTGGGGTTTTTGCCTTAGGGTTTTCCCCATTCGTGAACAAATCACCGTGTTATTTATTTTCCGCTGCATATCTTAGTTTCGGTGATTTGTTTGTGCTGCCACGTTATATTGCATGTTAATTTGATTAATTAAAAACTAGGCTAATTAATTAATCTAAATTATCACAAGGGGTCAACGCGTTTGTGGCCTGTCAAGTGGTATCAGAGCAAGCACACTCTGATTAGGGTTTAATCTATTGTGTGTGATCCATTGACCCCTGCTGTCATGGATAGAGGACAATCTCTAATTATACCTCCTTTATTTGATGGCACTAACTATGCATACTGAAAAGTACGCATGAGAGCTTTCTTGCAGTCTTTAGATGAGAAAGTGTGGCAAGCTGTGGAGATAGGCTGGACCAAGCCTACAGAAGCGCCGGCAAATTGGGATGATGCCAAGATCAAGGCGGCAAACTTCAACAGCAGAGCATTGAATGCCCTATTCAGTGCAGTCACCAATGAGGAATTCAAGAAAATTTCCTCAACTGAAACTGCGAAGGAAGCATGGACCATCCTCCAGACAACCTATGAGGGCACCAAGGCTGTCAAAGATTCAAAGCTGCAAAGGCTCACCACACGCTTTGAAGAAATAAAGATGGAGGAGGATGAGTCGTTCGATGAGTTCTATGCCAAGCTCAAGGACATAGTGAACTCAGCCTTCAATCTTGGGGAAACCATCCCAAAATCCAAGATTGTAAGGAAGGTGCTCAGATCGCTGCCAGAAAGATTCCATGCAAAGATCACGGCGATCGAAGAGTCGAAGGATATTGACAGAATTCCTTTGACTGAGCTGGTTGGAAACTTGCAAACCTATGAGTTAGGGCTGACTAGGTTAGGCAAGTCGAGCAAGGGAAAGAGTTTGGCACTAAAGGCCAAAAGCAGTGATACGGATGACTCATCAGATGATGAAGATTCCAAGATGAAATCCTACATCACAAGGCAAATGGAAAGGGTTTCAACAAAGACCGTAGACAGTCCAGTTCTTCACAAATCAAGAATCCGGAGAAAATGAAGAAGGATGTCAAGGATGGCGGTCAGTACACTGTTCCCACAGAACCAAAGTGCTTTGGGTGTCAAGGCTTTGGACACATGAAACATGAGTGTCCAACGTACCTTAAGAGTGTAGGGAAAAGCAAGGCACTTGCTGTCACCTTAAGCGACACAGAGCCCGAAGATGATTCCGAGAATGAAGATGACGGAATCTTAAATGCATTCACTGCCACTGTTAATCCTACTGATGGGGTTACCGAGAAAGTGGATGAAGAAGAAGAGTTGGTGGAGTCCAAGTGTGAGATCATGGATGATCAAGATGATATCCACACTGCCTATGAGAAGCTATACAAGCTTTCTAAGAAACACGAGAAGCTCTATAGGCTGGCCACCAAGAAGCTCAGTGATGTGGAACTTGACCGTGAGGAGATGTCCACAAAGGTTGATCAAGCGAATCAAACCATTGGAGCACTGAGGTTCGAGAACAATTTCTTGGCTGAGAGGACCAAGAAGCTTGAAGCAGAGCTGTTTCAAGTCAGAGAACAACTGGAGAGGACGTCAAGCGCCAAGCTGGACAAGATGCTAGATGCTCAGAGATCTTCTTCGGATCGTACTGGATTGGGGTATGATTTCTCTCTCTCTAATACTCCTACTTCTAGTACTACTGTCTTTGTTCCACCTGCTAATAACATTAAAACTGAGGAGAATAATGTTAAAATTGATTTAGCTAGTGAGAACGTAGACAAGGAAAGGTCCATCCTAGGAGCACCCCCTAAAATTGGAAAAAGGGAACTTAGAAACCCTAGGAATAAGAAGGCTAACTCTCAAAAGGCCAAACAGAAGAAGCCGCATCTCTGTTATCATTGTGGTCTCGCCGGTCACACTCGACCAAATTGCTACAAGTGGCTTGCCACTCAACAAAGCAATGGCGCAATAGCATCTGGGAGCCAGAATCAGCTTCAGTCTTCTCTCGCTCCTCTTGGAGATATTCTAAAAGCCCTCATGTTCATTTCGAACTTGAACGGTTCATATTCTTCTCCCTCTATACCGGTTCAAGAGTCAACCAAAAGGAAAGGATCTTCCAAGGTGTGGAAGCCAAAGGGTTCCAAGTGATTTTAGTCACTTCTTCTTCTCTCTCTTATTTTGTGTGTTGCATTACTTGTGTGTTTCTTTACTGTTTTGAGTCAGTCTAGTTTTATGCATGTTTTGCTTTCTTTAGCATGTTTTTGTTTGTGTGTTTTCAGTTTTGTGTTTTATTTTTGCTTCTCTAATAAAACCAAAAAAAAAAAAATTGAAAAATTGAAAAATACAAAAACAGTGTGTGTTTGTGTGCATTAGTTCATGTGAACTTATGTAATGGCCATTGAAACAGAGTTTTCTAAACTTTGTATCATCTGTAGCTTAGATGAGCACTCTTCTGCACAACTAAGCGAGTGAGCTTTGTAGCTCTTTGTTTGTGATGAGTACGGTTAAGTGATCTCTTCTTCTTAACACTCGTATCACTCTTTTTGAAGGGTTGAACTAGAAAATCCTAAGAGAAAGGCATAAATAACCATCTCACCACTGTTACTCGCCAATCATAATATGACATCTGTATGCTTCGGCATAGCAAAAGTGCAATGTTAATGACATCTGTATGCTTCGGCATAGTAAAAGTGCAATGTCAAGGACACCTGTATGCTTAGGCATAGCAAAAGTGCAGTGTCAAAAGCTTAACATAATTGGGTATTTCTTTTCTTTCTCTTGTATGCCCATGCATGATATGCTTGTTAAAAGAAAATATGCAAAAATATAAAAAGCAAAAAGATTAAGAATGCTTTAAAATATGGTTGCAAGCTTGTTTTCTAGGAGATGTGGGAGTTATAGGATGTACCTCAAAGGTGATAGTCCCCATCGAGCAGTTATGATTGTGTGTGAGTTAAAGTGATTTTCTCATATCTCAAATCATCATAACATTGAGACACTTATGCAATCTTGCGATGTTTTCACACATGACACGTAATACTCTTTGCTATTCTTGATACATGTGCAGGTACAATGTGATTTGGCCATCACAAGGTTGACATGCGTTAATGTGTGCTCATTAAACTGTCTTAACTTGTTTTTGAAATATAAAATTGGTTAGACTTGTTTAGTGTGTGTGTGCGTGTTTTGAGATATATGAGCATCATATTTCTTGTTGAGAGATGATTTTGAGAGCTTAATGTGTTGGGTGTATCTTTGGTTGAGTTGCATGCATGATTGCATTCATGTCTGTGTTTTTCTTCTTTTGAAAAACTGCTTTGAAAGGCATCTCGACACCTCCTCGATACCTCTCGACACATAGCTATCTGTCGAGATCCTCAGTCTCTTTTTTATCGCAGTCTCGACAGATACCTCGATAGCAGCTGGATCGATCGAGAAACTTTCTGTTTGCTCGATAGCTCCTCGATAGCTTCTGGATTGATCGAGGTTCCCTCTTGCTTGTTTCTTCTCCCTCGATAGCTGACCTCGATAGCTGCATCTGTCCACGTGCATTTCTCGATAGCTTACCTCGACAGCTACCTCGATAGCTCTTGACACCTTCAGCTGTCGAGAATTACTGAAGCGCTATAAGATGAACCTTCGCGATTTTTTCAGTTCATTCTCTCGATCTCTCTCGCTCGAATCTCTCGTTTCTCTCTTCCAAAACTCTTCCCTCTCCCTCCAAACCTCTCTCAAGGCTTTCTCAAGTGATTCTTCGTGTTCTTCATCTCTTGGTAAGCTTGCTATCCCTCTTTTTCATGCATTTCATTGTTTAAAACCCTAGGTTTGTGTTTTTGAAAATTTTTGGGAGTTTTCAAAATTGTGGGGGTTTTCATGAAATTTTTGGGTTGGTTTTCTAGTTTTGATCTTCAAAACCACATGCATTGCATCACATTAGCATTCTAATTGTATTTTCATGCATTTAGATGTGTGCCTACCTATTGTGTGCTGTTAGGTTTGGATTGGTCTGAGCCCATGTTGTGTTTTGAGTTGCATGTCACATGCTCATGCATCTTCATGCATACGTTCTTTTCATTTCAATATTTTTCCTCTGCCAATATTGATCTGTTTGGGACTTTTCTGTTTGCCTCTTCTTTCCCCCTCTTCTATGTTTACGTTAGTAGCGTCTATGGCTCCTAAACGTAAGTCCATTCCTCCTAGGAACCCCGTGCGTTCTAAGGGGCAGTCTTCTTCTGATCCTACCCCTGTTTCTGTTCGGTTCCGTGATGAGAAAGCCCATAAGGACTTCTCGGAGAATTTTTCTAAACGCGGTGTTCATTCGGAACGCCACGTCGTCCTGGCAGACTTTGCCGACATTGACCTACCCGATGTCATTCACACTCGGGGTTGGGAGTCACTGTGTGACGTCCCGGTCACATCTCCTCTCGTGTTGATTCAGGAGTTTTACTCCAACATCCACGGGATAGATTCGTCAGTACCTTCTTTCTATTCTAGCGTCCGAGGTACGCGCTTTTGTGTCACCCCAGAGCTTGTCTCTGAGGTTCTCCATGTCCCTAGGGTGGATCATCCCGATTACCCTAGCTGTGAGCGTCTCTGGACTGTGTCCAAAGACGAGATGATCTCGGCGTTCTGTGAACGTCCTACCTCTTGGGGAGATCACATGTACACACCATGTCGACCTTTTGCTAAAGGTCCTCGTTTCCTAAACATGGTGATGACCTTTGTTTTGCACCCACTGTCTCACTACAACTCGATCACAGAGCCTCGTGCTCGGTTCTTGTTGTCCCTCCTTGAGGATCTCTCTATAGACTTTCCTTCTCACTTTATTTGTTCCATCATAGATGTCTATAGAGATACGGCCACCCGTGATAAGCTCATTTTCCCTTCCGCTATCACGAGGATTCTGGGTCATTTTTCCGTTCCCTTCCCTTCGTCCGATCCTTACCGCGTCATGTCTGCCATAGACGCCGCTACCGTAAAACGTAGCGAGGCACAGTTCCGATCGCGACAGCCGGATGATGCCACTCCTTCCTCTCGTCCGACCACCTCCAGATCAGCTCGTGCGTCTGCTTCTTCCTCTTCTAGCGACGTCACCTTGAGCGACGTCATGGCGCAGTTACAGCGCATGGATGCTCGCCTCGATACACTCACCACGGAGTTGTATCAGGTGAATGTCCGTGTTGGTCGCATCGCCAGGCGACAGGCGACCATGGGCGGCTTTGCATCAGAGGCTTCTCCTCCGCCACCTCATGTGTCGACTGAGTCCGAGGCTGATGATGATGGCGATGATGATGATGCTTCAGACGATGATGATGATGGAGATGCTAGCTCATCGGATGAGATGTCTACTTGACACTCTACCCTTTGTCACTCGTGACAAAAAGGGGGATTAGTTTTGTATGAGAGTAGTCATACTTAGGGGGAGTGTTAGCATAGGACATTTTTGTTAGGGGGAGTGTGGTTTGAGGGATGTAGTGAGGTGATCTTTGTATTTTCTTTCTTTTCTTATCTTTTAGAGATACATTGATCATGTACTTACATACATTGTACTTATTCTCTTTCTCTATATGATGATGTATGTTGTTTCTTTCACCTACCTTTACATGTGTTGTTTCTTTTCTGTCTTTATACACATGTTTCTTTATTTGTATGCAATCTATTATTTCTGTTTCACACAAAGATGCCTTGATGCGTTTTGTTTATAAGTGTTTCAGAAATACAGGTTGTCAAAGTCTTCTTGCCATAAACTCTCGTTTTGCAAAGTTTTTCAAGAGTTTGTGTTAGGATAGATTTTATTGTATGTAACAAGTGAGTATGAGTTGAGTGATTTATGACTTCTCTCATATATTCATTTGTATGTTGTGGTTTTGTCACGGATTGCCAAAGGGGGAGATTGTTAGGACATATGTAGTTGTTCAAGCTTGTGAACATATGTCGCTATTTTTTTATGTAATTGGCTTATCCTTAGACAAAACGCACTTTACTTGTATTTGGGTAGATCTAGGATGTGTTAAACACTTCAAGGAACAGTGGTTCAAGATTAAGTGTTGAAGCCGTCAAAGTCTGTCCAAGATACAAGCAAGGAAGTGCTGGTTTTTAAATCTCGACACCTACCTCGACAGATACATCTATCGAGATTTAAAGAAGCAGTTTTGCCCGAGCCTCGACAGCTGGCTCGATACCTCTCGACACCTCTATCTATCGAGAATTAAAGAAAACAGAATTTCTGATCTGTTTCAAGTCCAATCCGTGTGTGTGTCTTTGGGACTTCTTTTCTCCTAACCCTAGACATATAAAAGGATTATTTTAAGGGCCATCAAATAGAGCAACAAGCAAAAATCACAAGATACAAGTTGCTTCTTCTCTGTTCATGCAATTTGTGATCTGTGAGACAAAGTTCGTGCCCTAGTTCATCTCTGATGATTTGAAGAACTTTGCAGCCAACATTCTTTCTTCCTCAAGTTGGTGAGTGAGTCACGTACTTGGATTCGTGCAAAGGAGTAAGCCGCGTACTGGGATCCGCGCATCACATTGGTTAGTCACGTACTGGGAGCCGTGCATTGAAGAGTAGAAATTGTCACTACAGAACAAGTCCAATTGGGTATTGGGGTAAGAGTTTAACTGTAGGTTGGTGAGGTACTGGGATTCCTTACTTGTAACTGCTTGTTGTGATAATAGTGGAGTTTCGGGAGTGGTGACCTTAAATCACCCGGTGGGGTTTTTGCCTTAGGGTTTTCCCCATTCGTGAACAAATCACCGTGTTATTTATTTTCCGCTGCATATCTTAGTTTCGGTGATTTGTTTGTGCTGCCACGTTATATTGCATGTTAATTTGATTAATTAAAAACTAGGCTAATTAATTAATCTAAATTATCACAAGGGGTCAACGCGTTTGTGGCCTGTCAGAGAAAGATCCCTAGCTCAGTGCAGCAAGTATTAAACTAAGATTTTGGTAAGTGTATAATAATAAGGCATGAATGAGGTGAACGTGGGCCATTTTGAGTGAGTGACGTGGGATTAACACCAAGATCAAGGTTTTTGTGAGTGGTCTGTTTATGACTAGTTGAGAGACATTTATGGGCTGTTTTTGTGTGAAATAGGGAAGAGAACATCTGAGATTAAATGAGTGTGGGTTGAGGATGATGAGTGGTGAGCTTGAGGGAAGCTAAACCACGAGCAAAGTAGTAAACAAACCAAGAGTTTTAGAGAGGGTAGTTGTCCTCTGGTCAATTATGGGACATTTATGGGGTACGAAGATGTAAGCAAGGTGGTGAATGGTGGTGTTATGGTGACTATAGGCTGTGAAAGGTTGTGAGTGAGCTCTGGAGAGCTTGGGGAAGCTTAATAGGGACTGAATTTTTGCAAAATGTAGTTAATGACAGAAATCTTTTGAGAGGCCTCTCCCCTTGTGGGCTGAGGTGTGTATGTAGCTGTAGGGAAGCATTAATTAACAAGAGTCCAAAAAAACGTAAGGTTAATCAAGGGTGGGAAACCAAGGTTAATCTTCCTGGGATTTTTGGTCAGAAGTAAATGGTTTACTTTAGGGGCTGCCTTGCTTCTTCGGGTAATGATGGGATTTTAGAGTACTTTGCATCTAATGCCATTATTTTTGGGGCTGAGCTGAATCAATATGATTATGGCGTGTATCAAGAACGAATCCTAATGCTGCAACTGAGATTTGATCCCCAAGAAGTAAGATTCAACATCCCAAGCCATATGTCAAATTCTTAGTTCACTTCAAGGGGTTCTGCCGAAGATCCCTTTATGCCCTCCAAACCACATGTTCCCAATTTTTTCCCTTTAAAGTTCATGGGCTTGGCACATGATGGGACAGTCCGTAGTTCATCCTCAAAGGCTTAGTTCTCTTGTAGGGGCCTCTAGTTGTTTCTTTGGTTAGGAATGAACAAGGGCTGGTTGCCCACTTTCAAGCCTCTTGTTGGGAGCTTTTTGGGCTGGAACTTTGCTCCATTTAAGCACCTTTAGTTAGGCCACACAGCCCTTTCTTGCTTGGACTTGTTCCCTACTCCATGAGATGCTTGGACCTACAAAATGGGCATTAAGGACATGCTTTGCCATAGGGTTTTTACTTCTCATGGGTTTTAGTTGTTAGTAGAAATAAAATAAATCCATGGGCTTTAATAAATATTTATGATAGATTTTAGGTATTAATTCCCATGAGCTTTAAATAACAACTTGTTTAGTTTCTCATAATTTTTACTATGGATTACTTTGTAAATGATATTTTCTTTGGGGCTTTTTTTAAATAATGACCTCCAATATTGTTCTTGAGAATAATATTTACCATGAGTTTTAAATAAATATGGTAACAACCACTATAATAGAATAATGTGATGTTCCCATGAGTTTCTCTATAGATAATCATAATGGACATATAGGATGAATAATTACAATGAGTTTTGGTAATAAGTATTATGAATGTTGTGATGTAAGATAGATCATGAGTTTATAATATGAAATAAATAAATGTCATGGGTGTAATAATCATAACTTTCCATGGTTTTTTATAAGATGATTGCCATGGGTTTTGGGAATAGATAGTTCATAAATTCCATGAGTTTGTAATATTATAGTAATAGGTTTAAGAATCTAAAGTATTTTTAAGTGAAATAATAATGATGTAGTATTTTGCCAAGTATTGATAACATTGGGCTTTCGATAAAATAATGCCAAGTAGTTACCTTGGGCTTTTAATAGTGTCAATGAGAATTGGGTTTTGATGTTGTCAATGAGAATTGGGCTTTAAATATTACCAACGAGAACTGAGTTTTGAAATTGCCAATGAAAATTGGGCTTTGATGTTGCCAATAAGAATTGGGTTTTGATATTGTCAATGAGAATTGGGTTTTGGATATTGCCAGTGAGAATTGGGCTTTAGATATTGCCATGAGTTTAAATCATGGACTTTGATCATGGATTTGAATTCTATTGATAAAATTGTTTCGCCATAAACTTGAATCATGGGCTTTTCAAATATTGCCAAGCATAAGTATTGTTAGGCTTTAAATATAATATGATGTGTGTATTGGGTTCATAGGGCAGGTTTTGGACTTAGCTAAATTATGATAATAAAATTGGATAAAATATGAGTTTTTGGGCTTTTTGTGATAATTTATATCATGACCCAATTTAAATAATGAGATATGAAATATTTGTAATTAATGGAATAATAGAACAAAAATATTTGGCAAAACCCAATAACTTGTTAGTGGTATAAAAAGGTGGTACTTAAATAGAATTAGGTGTAAAAAAAAAGAAGTACCCTAACAACTAGCAATAGACACGTTTGACATGCCAATTTATTTGTGTCAACCCAAAATAATCTACTTAACACAACCTGTTTAACTCATATAACAAATAAATATTCATTTTATCTTAGATTTGTCAAATACCTTTTATATCCAACATATATTTTAAATTTAAAAAGAAAAGTGAATAATTACATAAACTTGCAAGGGATATAATTGAAAATTCAAACTTTACAAACCTAGATTTCTAAGCCCTACAAACCCTAAATTTCTAAACCTTCTTATAAATATCTAATTTTTTTTAGTCTATTATTTGCTCCAATTCTTTCAATATTGATACTTAGCATTTGGCGAGTTCCAAGGATATTATATTTTTGTTGAACTATGTTATTTTTGTTAAACTATGTTATTTTAAATTTGGGTTGAAGTGTATGCATTTCTTTTGGAGTGTAAAGAACTTATTTTTAAATGAATGTTATATTTTTGTTGAATTATATTATTTTGAACGTGAATTGAAGACTTGAAGTGTATGCACTGCTTTTGGGATGTAAAAAAAAAAAATTATTTCTAGATGGATGTTATTTTAAATATTATGCAAGTTGAAATGAGTTATGTTACATTTGTGTCAACCTAACAGGACTCGTTTATTAAGTATGTCAAATGGGTTAGGTCAGGTCAACCTGCTTTATTAACAGGTCGGGTTAGGGTTGAAGAATCATGACACGATTATTAAATGGGTCGGGCTAGGGTTGAGCCATTTAGTTGAATACCCATACCTCGACATGACACAAACCCGACACGCTAACCCAAATTGACACCCTTATATATATAATTAAACTCTATATTTATATAGTCAAAACTTGAGAAAAAAATTTAAGGACAAAGTTTAACTACAAAATCGGTTGTAGCCTTAGGCTACAAACTCACTCAATATCTTTTTATTGGAGGTGAATTTTAACAAATCCACCATTGAATTACATCTTCTTCTTATATCTTATATGTTTGCAAAATTTCAAGAAAATCAAAGATCAATAGTTATGTCATCAATACATTTTTAAATTGCAGGTTCTTGTAATTTAAAATTATGTATAAAATATGAGTTTATAGATTATATAGCAAATAATATGCTATTGACATAAAATTTGACATATGTATTAAAAGCGTAAAGAACATGCAATTCAACGATTAGATTTTCAAAATATGCAGTAATATTTATTTTATTGAGTTAGTTTGTAGCCTAAGGTTATAGCCAATTTTGTAGCTAAATTTTGTCCAAAATGTAATTAAATTTTAAATTATTTTTCAATTGTTATCTAATTTTGCTACACTTATTTTATCTAAAAGTTTTAATTATTGTTTTAAGTAAGTTAATATTGTAAAAAATAAAACAAAAAATCTAATATAAATAAACCATTAAAGCTTTTAACCAAAAGAAGCAACGTCCTTAGCCTCTGTAGGGCTGCTCTCTGGTGTGCCTCACAGCAAAACAAAAGTTGACGCTGGAAAGCCAAAATAATTGGCATTTGTGACAGCCAAAAAATCACTTTTTAGCCAAATTTCATGGAGCACACCAACATTTAATATTCCTAGGTTTTATTTTTTAAAGAAAAAACTGAATTTTCTTTACAATAAAAATTAAAAGCCTGATATATTTGTGCTTTTAGATTATGCTAGAGGAGATTTTCTATCTTATATATAAAAAAAAAAAAAAAAGCTTTTGCAATTAATTAACCCCCTTGTGAAGTCATGGCAGCCTCATAGCATTTTTTTCTCCTTTCTTTTCTTCCCTTTTAATTATTATTATTTTTTTTCTGGTTGATACTTTTTTATTTTTCTAAAATATTCATTGTTCAAATCACTTTTATTATTGTAAGTTTGTAACTATCAAATTATCAACAAACAAAAAAAACTTTCTTTTATTTACCTTCAAATTTTTTTCCAACTAATTGGTATTTTCTGATATTTCCAAGATATCAAGGGTTTTAAATTCTTCATTTCTCATTGTAATTTATAAGTTGTAACTGTGAGGGCACGTTTTGGATCCTAAGCCCAAAATAGAAGAGGATTAAGGCCCAAAGAGCTCAACACAATGAATTTGTAGAAAGTGGGTTGGAAATTAGACTTTAATGAGTTGGACAACAATCATAATAAGTTAAAGATGACAAGAAAACAAAGATAAACAAGTTTTGTGCAAAGAAAATCTTCCTCGGCAAAGTTCTAGGAGAGTAATTTTTGTATATATTACTCTTAGACTTGATTACAATTACAGTTCTTATTGCTACAATGTTTTGTCTATAGATTCTCAGATGATCCCCTTGTAATAGGGTCTTTCTTCTTTATATTACCTTGTTTTGCTTCATCTCAGCCTTCCACGTGTAGATCAAGCTGTTGGCTTTGATCCTTATCCCATCAGCACATTCTAGAAGTCTTTGGAAGTAGTTGTAAGGCTGAATTTTACTGTTTAGGTATTACCTCTACATTAATGCGGCTAGGGAGTTAGCTACAGAGGTCGTAGCATCTTTCTCCTAGATATTTCTCAGCTTCCCTTTGTCCTATTCCCTCTGGATGTTTATCCTTACTAGTAGAATTGTCCGAAATGTTGCTCTTGATGACAGGTCAAACCTTTTGACTTCTACTCTGCTTAGCCGAGAAGGCATTTCTCCTCGGACTACCTTCCCACACCTTCATGACTAGAATCCTTTCATAACCTACTGATTTGTACATCTTCGTTAATGTCTAACTGTCATTAGACTGTTAAATATTCTTAGACAAGGCCCACGGCCCAATATACATTCCTAGGCTTTTCATCCCTACAGTAACTATCAATTATAAAAAATAAAAAAATAAAAACTACTGATTTTTTTTTGTTGTGACCACCAATCTCTCTCTCTCTCTCTCTCTGTGCGCGCGTGCTAGCATGAGTTTAGTCTTCCATTGAAATTTGGCCATAGACGAAGCCTAATCAATGCCAGTGAAGAACCTGATCCATCACATAGTGAATCCACTAAGTACAATGTTGTCATTGTCACCCTCCATAACCAAATCTCTTTCTAGAACAGTTGAGATGATATGTAATTGGTGTTAATCCAATCACAATTTTTCACATCACCTGTTATGGAAAAACTTGTGAAAATTGTTAACTACTTAACATTACTTATTATGAGGTTTAATTTTAGACGTGCACCATTGCATCCTAAGCCTGGACAATGGCCAATGAGATTTATTTCTCATATTCTCTTATTTAGAAAAATGCTAAAACTACTACTATTACTTTTTAAATTTTTTTTATTTTTTATATTTGAGATAAAATTTTACTCTATCATAATATAAGAGTATATTTGTGAAACTCCTTCCTAGAGACTTTAAATAGTACAATTCATAGTATCCTTAACATAACTCCACTTATATTCTATACTTTGGTGACTTAGGTGCTTGGTGGCAAGAGTGCTGTACAACAAAACCAATTCATCAATAAGGGATTGGTTTGGGATGTGTATGCACAAGATTTGATTATTATTATTATTATTATTATTATTATTATTATTATTATTATTATTTGCTATGGACACGATTTGTCGAGATGACAAGTTGTGAGTTATAGACATTCAATTTCACATGGAGCCACCACTAACATCATTTTTATTTTCCATCACTTTGAGTTTCTCATTTTAATAAATTGTGAAGAAAATTATAGAACAATTATTTCCTCATTGTACATTTTTTTTTTCTTGCAGAATATTTGGCAATCTCACTTGGAAGATTTTTTTTTTTTCAATTTTGGAAAATTCTAGAAACACTCAAATCAACAATACATTCAAGTCTCAACTTGTGATTGGTGCATCCAACTCCACTTTTTCACTAAGTACCCATGGTAATTCCACATGTAAGTTAGGCCAATGTAACAATCCATTCACTCTGCTAGATTTACTTTGTTCTACACTACCTTGCATGGATATGATATTTATTTACAAGTGAGTTGGGTGAGTTCAACTATTAAAGCGGGGGGTTAGGAGTGGCTCGAGTTTTTTTTAAACCACCCAAACCCTACCTGACCCGACCCGACCCGATCCGACCTGCCTATATATATATATATATATATATATTCATCTCTTGTTAGTCTTTATTCCATATCAAATTCAATTTTTTAATTAACTCCATGTTTTGCACATTCGTAAGCATACATAATGACATAGATATGGTTAAAGGTCTTTTTTTTTTTTTGAGAAAAATTTAGAAAATACTTATACCATAAGACGTGTGTACTTTGATCTATAAAAAAGTGGACACTTCTTTATTCGTAAATGATCAAATAAATTTTGAAATTTAGTATACAACACATAACTAAAACTAACCCGCTCAATCCGCCGAGTTGAAACTACCTAAATTTTCAACTGACCAAACATTTTTATAGTTCGGTGGGTTGGCAATGGTTTGAAAATTTTCCAACCCATTAATAGCATATTGGCTTAAAATTTTTCCCTCAACTTGCCCTATCCGACTTGCGCATATTAAGAAAGTCAATATCGTATTGGTATGGGGAAAATATACTATACCGATCATTAAACCAGTATCAATACTCCTCTAAAATGTACCAAATAAAATACCGGGTTGTAAGTGTTTCGGTTTGTATTAGTGTTTTGGCTGATATAATAAAACAATTGAAATAAAAATGTTAAAGAACATGTTATTTAAGCTAATATATTGGATCAATACACTTAATTAGATTGTTTCATATATATATATATATGTGTGTGTGTGTGTGTGTGTGTGCGCGCGCGCGCGTTTGTATTTATTTATTTATTTATAGGAAAATATTTGCACTTATTTATGTATTTTTTATAAAGAGTTTTAACTTATGATGTCCGTTCTTGATAATATCTCTTTATCATTAGACCAAAACACCAATTAATTTTTGATGTAAACGGAGATTGAACCCTAGATCTCTTATTCAACTATCAGCAACTTTACCAATTAAGAATCTATTAATTTTTATGTTTATCAAGAAAAAATATTGAAATGGCCTTAAGTACAAAATTGACTCCTTTATTATAATAAAATCATAAGTTGACAGCCAAATATGAGAAAATAAAGGTAAATGTGGATGTTGCCATAGGCAAACTGTGCTAGTAGCGAGTAAGTTTACAAACGCCCCCTGATGGTTGGATGAAGCTGAATACTGATAGGCGTGTTGCTGGTAGCCTGGGTCTAGCTGGCTGTGGGGGTATTGTTAGAGACAACCATGGAAGATGGGTCTTTGGGTTTTCTAGGTGTATAGGGATAACTAATAGCTTTGTGGAGGAGTTGTAGGGCCTAAGGGATAGGCGAATGCTGTGCAGCAACCTAAATATCCTTTTCCTTATTGAACTTGACGCTAAAGTTGTTGTGAATGTTTTAAGCAGGTCAGATTATGTGAATAATGTGGTCTCTCCTATTTTGGATGATTGCAGGCTGTTGGCGTCCTGGTTTCATTGGATTCAATTTAATCATTGCTACCGGCAGGTGAATAGGTGCACTGATGTGCTTGCAAAGAAGGGTGCTGATTGTCAGGCCACAAACGCGTTGACCCCTTGTGATAACTTAAATTAATTAATTAGCCCAGTTATTAATTAATCAAATTAACATGCAATATCACGTGACAGCACAAACAAATCACCAAAACTAAGTAATGCAGAGGAAATTAAAAGACACGGTGATTTGTTTACGAATGGGGAAAATCTTATGGCAAAAACCCCACCGGGTGATTTAAGGTCACCACTCTCGAAACTTCATTATTATCACAACAAGCAGTTACAAGCAAGGAATCCCAAGTACCTTACCAACCTACAGTTGAACTCTTACCCCAATACCCAATTGGACTTGTTCTGTAGTGACAGTTTCTCCTTTCAATGCACAGCTCCCAAGTACGTGACTAACCAGATGCGCGGATCCCAGTACGCGACTTCAAACACCAACTAGAGAAAGAGAATTGTTGGTTGCAAAGTTCTTCAAATCATCAGATATGACTAGGGCACGAACTTTGTCTTTCAGATCACAAATTGCATGAATAAGAAGTTCTCAATGAATGTGCAACTTGCATCATCTTGACGGCCCTTAAAACAATCCTTTTATATGTCTAGGGTTAGGAGAAAAGAAGTCCCAAAGACACATTCACAGATTGGACTTGAAACAGAACTGAAAATCTGTTTTCTTTAATTCTCGACAGATAGAGGTGTCGAGGATCTGTCGAGAAGCTGTCAAGGCTCGGGGCAAAACAGCTTCTTAAAGCTCGATAGATGCATGTGTCGAGATAGGTGTCGAGCTTTAGTAACTTGCACTTCCTTGCTTGTTTCTTGGACAGACTTTGATGACTTTAACATTGAATCTTGAAACATTGTTTCTTGAAGTACTAAACACATCTTAAATCTACCCAATTACAAGTAAAGTGTGTTTTGTCTAAGGATAAGCCAATTTCATAAAATAGCGACATATGCTAACAAACTTGAACTACATATGTCCTAACAATCTCCCCCTTTAGCAATCCGTGACGAAACCACAACAAACAAATGAAAATATGAGAGAAGTCATAAATCACTCAACTCATACTCACTTGTTACATACAATAAAATCTATCCTAACACAAACTCTTGAAAAATTTTGCAAGAAGAGAGTTTATGGCAAAAAGACTTTGACAACCTGTATTTCTGAAACACTTATAAACAAAACACATCAAGACATCTTTGTGTGAAGTAGAAATAATAGATTGCATACAAGTAAAGAAACATGTGTATAAAGACAAAAAAGAAACAACACATGTAAAGATAGGTGAAAGAAACATACATCATCATATATAAGAAGAGAATAAATACAATGTATGTCAATACATGATCAATGTATCTAAAAAGATAGAAAAGAAAAGAAAAGAAAATACATATGATCACTTCACTACATCCCTCAATCCACACTCCCCCTAACAAAAATTTCCTATGCTAACACTCCCCCTAAGTATGACTACTCTCATACCAAAACTGCTCTCCCTTTTTGTCACGAGTGACAAAGGGTAGAGTGTCATGTAGACATCTCAGCTGAAAAGCTCGCATCTCCATCATCATCATCCTCAGAAGCATCATCGTCATCACCATCATCACCATCATCATTAGCCTTAGTCTCAGTCGACACATGAGGTGGCGGAGGAGAAGCCTCTGAAGCAAAGCCGCCCATGGTCGCCTGACACCTGGTTATGCGACCAACACGAACGTTCACCTGATACAACTCGGTGGAGAGTGTACCGAGGCGAGCATCCATGCGCTGAAGCTGCGCCATGATGTATCCTAATGTGACGTCGCTCGAAGAGGAAGGAGTAGAAGCTCGAGCTGATCTGGAGGTAGTCGGACGGGAGGAAGGAGTGGCACCATCTGACTGTCTCGATCAAAACTATGCCTCGCTATGTTTTACGGTAGCGGCGTCTATGGCAGATATGACATGGTAAGGATCGAACGAAGGGAAAGGGACGGAAAAACGGCGAAAAATCCTCGTGATAGCAGAAGGGAAAATGAGCTTATCACGGGTGCCCGTATCTCTATAGACATCTACGATAAAAAAGATAAAGTGTGAAGGAAAGTCTATAGAGAGATCCTCTAGGAGGGACAACAAAAACCGAGCACGAGGCTCTGTGATAGAGTTGTAGTGAGAAAGAGGGTGCAACACAAAAGTCATCACCATGTTAAGGAAACGAGGACCTTTAGCAAAAGGTCGACATGGTGTGCACATATGATCTCCCCAAGAGGAAGGACGCTCACAGAACGCCGAGATCATCTCGTCTTTGGACACAGTCCATAGACGCTCACAGCTAGGGTAATTAGGATGATCCACCCTAGGGACATGAAGCACCTCGGAGACTAACTCCGGAGTGACAGCAAAGCGCGTACCTCGAACGCTAGAGTAGAAGAAAGGTACTGAAGAATCGATCCCGTGGATATTGGAGTAAAACTCCTGTATCAGCACGAGTGGACATGTGACCGGGACGTCACATAGTGACTCCCAAGCCCGACTGTGAATGACATCGGAAAGGTCGGTGTCGGCAAAGTCTGCCAGGACAACGTGGCATTCCGAATGAACACCTCGTTTAGAGAAGTTCTTCGAGAAGTCCTTATGGGCTTTCTCATCACGGAACCGGATAGAAAGAGGAGTAGAATCTGAGGAAGACGATCCCTTAGAACGCAAAGGGTTTTGGGATGGAATGGACTTACGTTTAGGTGCCATAGACACTGCTAATGCAAAAATAGAGAGGGGGAAGAAGAAGAGACGCACAGAAAAGTTCCAAGCAGCTCAATATTGGAAGATAAATATTGAAAAGAAAGAACGTATGCATGTAAAATGCATGAACATGTGACATGTGACATGCAACATAAAAACATCATGGGCTTAGCCCAATCCAAACCTAACAGCACACAACAGATTTGCACACATATAAATGCATGAAAATACAATTAGAATGCTAATGTGATGCAATGCATGTGGTTTTGAAGATCAAATCTATAAAACCAACCCAAAAATTTCATGAAAACCTCAACAATTTTGAAAAATCCCAAAAAAAAATTTTAAAAACACAAAACCTAGGGTTTTAAAAACATGAAATGCATGAATAATGAGGGATAAGACGCTTACCAAATGATGAAGATCGAGAAGAACACTTGAGAAAGCCTTTGAAAGAGGTTTGGAGGGAGAGAGAAGTGTTTTGAGAGAGAGAATAGGTTCTGTTGAGGGAGAGAGATCGAGCGAAGTGACTGAAAAATCGCGAGGAATCAATATATAGACCTTCAGTAATTCTCGACAGCTACAGGTATCGAGAGGTGTCAAGACTGCTATCAAGACATCTATGAAGAAAATACACTTCGACAGATGCAGCTATCGAGGTCATGTGTCGAGAAAGAAGAATCAACCATGAAGGAACCTCGATTGATCCAGAAGCTATCGAGAAGCTATCGAGCAGACAAAAAGTTTCTCGATCGATCCACCAGATGTCGAGATATGTGTCAAGACTACGATAAGAAAAAGTCTACGAAGCTCGACAGATAGCTAGCTATCGAGAGGTATCGAGGAGGTGTCGAGATGCCTTTAAAAACAGTTTTTCAAAAGAAGAAAAACACAAACATGAATGCAATCATGCATGCAACTCAACCAAAGATCCAAGCAACACATTGAGCTCTCAAAATCATCTCTCAACAAGAATTTTGATGCACATGTATCTCAAAACACGCACACACACACTAAACAAGTCTAATTGATTTTATATTTCAAAAACAAGTTAAGATAGTTTAATGAGCATACATTAACGCATGTAAACTTTGTGATGGTCAAATCACATTGTACCTGCACATGTATCAAGAATAGCAAAGAATATTGCGTGTTGTGTGTGAAAACATCACAAGATTGCATAAGTGTCTTAATGTTATGATGATTTGAGATATGAGAAAATCACTTTAACTCACACACAATCATAACTGCTTGATGGGGACTATCACCTTTGAGGTACATCATATAACTCTCACATCTCCTAGAAAACACGCTTGCAACCATATTTTAAAGCATTTTTGATCTTTTTGCTTTTTATTTCTTTGCATATTTTCTTTTATTAAGCATATCATGAATGGACATACAAGAGAAAGAAAAGAAATACCTAATTATGTTAAGCTTATAACATTGCACTTTTGCTATGCCGAAGCATACAAGATGTCATTGACATTGCACTTTTGCTATGCCGAAGTATATAGATGTCATATAATGATTGGCGAGTAATAGTGGTGAGATGGTTATTTATGCCTTTCTCTTAGGATTTTCTAGTTCAACCCGTCAAAAAGAGTGATACGAGTGTTAAGAAGAAGAGATCATTTAACCTTACTCATCACAAACAAAGAGCTACAAAGCTCACTTGCTTAGTTGTGCAAAAGAATGCTCATCTAAGCTACAGGTGATACAAAGTTTAGAAAACTCTATTTCAATGGCCATTTCAAAAGATCACATGAACCAATGCACACAAGCATACACTGTTTTTGTATTTTTCAATTTTTCAATTTTTTTTTCTTTTTTTATTTTTTTATTTTTCAGAAGAGTAAAAAAATAAAACACAAAACTGAAAACACACAAACAAAAACAAACTAAAGAAAGCAAAACAATGCATAAAACTAGACTGACTCAAAACAGTAAAGAAACACACAAGTAATGCAACACACAAAAACAGGAGAGAGAAGAAGAAGTGACTAAAATCACTTAGATCCCTTTGCCTTCCACACCTTGGAAGAACCTTTCCTTTTTGTCGTCCCTTGAACCGGTGAAGAGGGAGAAGAATATGAACCGTTCAAGTTCGAAAGGAATATGAGGGCTTTAAGAATGTCTTCAAGAGGAGCGAGAGAAGACTGAAGCTGATTCTGGCTCCCAGATGCTATCATGCCATTGCTCTGTTGAGTGACAAGCCACTTGTAGCAATTTGGTCCAGTGTGACCGGCAGCACCACAATGATAACAGAGATGTGGCTTCTTCTGTTTGGGCTTTTGAGAGATAGTCTTCTTAGTCCTAGGGTTTCTAGTTTCTCTTTTTTCAATTTTAGGGGGTGCTCCTAGGATGGACTTACCCTTGTCTACGTTCTCACTAGCTAAATCAGTTTTAACATTCTTATCTTCAGTTTTAATGTTATTAGCAGGTAGAACAAACACAGTAGTACTAGCAGTAGGAGTATTAGAGAGAGAGAATTCATACCCCAATCCAGTACGATCTGAAGAAGATTTCTGAGCACTTAGCATCTCATCTAGCTTTGCACTTGACGTCCTCTCCAATTGTGCTCTGACTTGAAACAGCTCCGCTTCAAGCTTCTTAGTCTTCTTAGCCAAAAAATTGTTTTTGAACTTCAGTCCTCCAATGGTTTGATTCGCTTCATCAACCTTTGTGGACAACTCCTCACGATCGAGTTCCACATCACTGAGCTTCTTGGTGGCCAGCCTATAGAGTTTCTCATGCTTCTCAGAAAGCTTGTATAGTTTCTCATAGGCGGTATGGATATCATCTTGATCATCCATAATCTCACACTTGGAATCCACCAACTCCTTCTCTTCATCCACTTCTTCAGTAACCTCATCAGTAGGATTAACAGTGGCTGTGAAGGCATTCAAGATTCTGTCATCTTCATTCTCAGAATCATCCTCGGGCTCCATGTCGCTTAAGGTAACAGCAAGTGCCTTGCTCTTCCCTATGCTCTTAAGGTACGTTGGACACTCATGTTTCATGTGTCCGAAGCCTTGACACCCAAAGCATTTTGGCCCAGCTGGAACAGTGTACTGACCGCCATCCTTGACATCCTTCTTCCCTTTATCCGAATTCTTGAATTGTGAAGAACTGGATTGTCTACGGTCTTTGTTGAAGCCCTTTCCATTGGCATTCTTCATGAATTTCTTGAATTGCCTTGTGATGTAGGACTTGATCTTGGAATCTTCATCATCTAAAAAATCATCTGTATCACTGCTCTTGGCCTTCAGTGCCAAGCTCTTACCCTTACTTGACTTGCCTAACCTAGTCAGCCCTAACTCATAGGTTTGCAAGTTTCCAACCAGCTCAGTCAGAGCAATTCTATCAATATCCTTTGATTCCTCGATCGCCGTAATCTTAGCATGGAATCTCTCGGGCAGCGATCTGAGCACTTTTCTTACTATCTTGGGTTCAGGAATGGTTTCCCCAAGATTGAAGACTAAGTTCACTATTTCCTTGAGCTTGGCATAGAACTCATCAAACGACTCATCCTCCTCCATCTTAATTTCTTCAAAGCGTGTGGTGAGTCTCTGTAGCTTTGAATCTTTGACAGCCTTGGTGCCCTCATAGGTTTTCTGGAGAATGGTCCATGCTTCCTTAGCGGTTTTAGTTGAGGAAATTTTCTTGAACTCCTCATTGGTGACTGCACTGAATAAGGCATTCAATGCTCTGCTATTGAAGTTTGCCGCCTTGATCTTAGTATCATCCCAGTCGGCCGGCGCTTCTGTGGGCTTGGTCCAGCCTATCTCCACAGTTTGCCACACTTTCTCATCTAAAGACTGCAAGAAAGCTCTCATGCGTACTTTTCAGTGTGCATAGTTAGTGCCATCGAATAAAGGAGGTATAATAAGAGATTGTCCTCTATCCATGACAGCAGGGGTCAAATCGATCACACACAATAGATTAAACCCTAATCAGAGTGTGCTTGCTCTGATACCACTTGTCAGGCCACTAACGCGTTGACCCCTTGTGATAACTTAGATTAATTAATTAGCCCAGTTATTAATTAATCAAATTAACATGCAATATCACGTGGCAGCACAAAAAAATCACCAAAACTAAGTAATGCAGCGGAAATTAAAAGACACAGTGATTTGTTTACGAATGGGAAAAACCTTACGGCAAAAACCCTACCGGGTGATTTAAGGTCACCACTCCCAAAACTCCACTATTATCACAACAAGCAGTTATAAGCAAGGAATCCCAAGTACCTTTCCAACCTACAGTTGAACTCTTACCCCAATACCCAATTAGACTTGTTCTGTAGTGACAGTTTCTCCTTTCAATGCACGGCTCCCAAATACGTGACTAACCAGATGCGCGGATCTCAGTACGCGACTTCAAACACCAACTAGAGAAAGAGAATTGTTGGTTGCAAAGTTCTTCAAATCATTAGCTATGAACTAGGGCACGAACTTTGCCTTTCAGATCACAAATTGCATGAACAAGAAGTTCTCAATAAATGTGCAACTTGCATCATCTTGACGGCCTTTAAAACAATCCTTTTATATGTCTAGGGTTGGAGAAAAGAAGTCCCAAAGACACATTCACGGATTGGACTTGAAACAAAACTGAAAATCTGTTTTCTTTAATTCTCGACAGATAGAGGTGTCGAGGATTTATCGAGAAGCTGTCGAGGCTCGGGGCAAAACAACTTCTTAAAGCTCGATAGATGCATGTGTCGAGGTAGGTGTCGAGCTTTAGTAACTTGCACTTCCTTGCTTGTTTCTTGGACAGACTTTGATGACTTCAACACTGAATCTTGAAACACTGTTTCTTGAAGTGTTAAATACATCCTAAATCTACCCAATTACAAGTAAAGTGCGTTTTGTCTAAGGATAAGCCAATTACATAAAATAGCAACATATACTAACAAACTTGAACTACATATGTCTTAACACTGATAAGGAGTTAGATTTCATGTCTTATGAAGTCTGTCTGTGGACGTTTTTAGTGTTTTTGAGCAAGACCTTAATTAGTGGTGGAATCAGGATTTCAATTCGGGAAGGGGGGAGGGGGGGAGATTAGAAGTCAAAACTAACAACAACAAAAAAAAAGCAATAACAACTATAAGTGTCCTACAAAAACTAATTAAATGTAAACTATAATTAGACATTTAAGTTAATACTATAAAATAAATTGCGGAAATAAATTAATTTGAAAATACTAAAAGTATAGCAGTTTACTTGCAAAGTTGTATACATGTCTCACTATCTTTTCTTGATTGTTTTTGATACTATAGGTAAAATTCGACTTTCCATTTATTTTTCAAAATAATTAAAAATTTTGTTCATAACATAAACCCACAATTTAAAATTGAAATGCCAAGAAATTAAGGACAACAAAAAGTTTTGTATAAAATATAAGACTATCAATTGAAATGTCATAAGAAAGACACTAAAATGCATGATTATTATTATTATTATTATTATTATTATTATTATTATTATTATTATTATTATTATTACGCAAAGCTTAAGTGCATAATAATTAAAAGCTAACAGCTAACTAGTCAAAGCTCTTGGTATGTGTTACTATGCCTAAGGGAAAGACTTCCATTTATTTTCACTTGTGACAGGAAACTTTTTCCCTGTTTTCTGTTTTTTTTTTACCTTATACGGTGTCATTGACTTATTGGGCATTAGGTAAAGCTTGTCATATTCCCTTTGTTTCAGCAGGGTCAGGAAGCTTTTTTTCCTAATTTGTATTTAATTTCTACATCAAGGAGGGTAAAGCATTTTAAAAAATTTTTAATAGGAGTACATATGGAATATTTTAGGATGAGTAGGGGGGCACTTGCCCCCCCTCGCCTCCCCTTGGCTCCACCTCTGATCTTAATGGAATGTACTTTAACAAGTTGTAACCACTATCCTGAACCTAATGTAGTTATTTAGTTTTTTTTTTTTAATGAATCATATTTTAATGAAATTATGACACATGTCATCAATAATAGTCAATAATGCTTCATTACACCTTTCCAAGATTCCTATAAATAGAGGCTCTCCTTAATGTTGCGGAAGACAGTCAGAAGTTTTGAAACTTTGCTGGAATCAACCTTCAAAACCTCAAAGAACTTTAACATTTGAATATGAAGAACATTCGTAGGGAAATCATTCAAATCATCCTTTTAGATCTCAAAATTTATTGGAATCAAGCTCAAAAGACTCTTAAAACTCCAAGAGACCACAAATTATTGAAGTTTTATGGATTCAAGTCTCTAAAGTCCTAAAGAACTTCCACCACAAATCTTCAAAGACAAAGAACATTTGAAGGTCACATGAAAAATGCAAGAACAAAGAATTTCTAACAAGCTCATAGCCAAAGATTCATTGCGATTCTGTTCCAAAAAATTTTCAATCCACTTTCCAATTAAAGTGAATACAATATGTGTTCGAATCTAGACAATTCTTGAATTGAGGACTTTTTGGAAGAGATCAAATTAGAGAATTATCCTTTTATTATAGATTTTGTTTTTTGAGAATCCTTTTATTATAGAATTTAATTATAGAGAATTGGACCTATACGTTCATCAATACAAAAATACATTTGTGAAACATTTCAGTTATTTGATTTTCAAACTTGAGATTTTGTGTTTATTATAATATGAACCCAAAAATATATTAGAATATCATTTTCTATTTTAAAGTGAAAATTATTTTTAATAATACTTATGGTTAAAAATACTTGTTTTATTTTTTGTTTTTTGAGAAAAAAAGACTTGTTTGGTAGTTGCATGGAAAACTAGAAGAGTATGTAAAAGGTATAATTACCCCGAAAACAAATTGGTGGAGCATTGATCTCTAGGCCTTATTATTAGTCATTGAAACATTTAAAAAATATTTAACAATCTTTTTTAAATGCGAGAATAAATGCACCATTTTCAGATGTAATTTTTAATGATTTGCGAATTCTTGTTTATAAGAAATAAATGCCATCAATTAAAAAAATATCCATGGCCTCTAAAGGATTTAGAGCTAAACTAAGAATAAACAACTTCATTGTCTGTTCACTAAATTGATATTTGAGTCTTTTAATTAAGAATTTATTATAGCATAAACAAATATGTAATTGATAGTGATGCTCAATTAGTTGTAAAGTCTTCTCGTTGAGAATTTAAAATATTTATAAATAAAAAAATCGCTTAAAAAAACCTTTAGATGGAGTTGGACGGGGATTCTAGCCTTTTACCCCTATTTTTTAAAATATTTGGCAATATGCCCATTTTTCCAAACTATTTAGGTTTGTGCCCCTATTTTGAAATTCGATTGGTTTAAAATTGAGTTATGCATGATCAAACTTAAAAAAAAAAAAAAAAAAAAAATTGCATAGAACTCAAGTTCATAGAGCTCGAATTTGATCACCCCTGTAAGGACACAAATTAAGCCTAGACCCAAGCCTAAACAATAGAATGTGTAGAGAGTGGGCTTGAAACCTAGACTTCTTGGGACGGTAGAAAGCAGTGGCGTTTGGGCTAAGTCCACAGTTGGCATGCAACGAGCTGGTGGAGTAATTTTGGCTTTCCTCGGACGTGAGCGCGAGGAGTCTTTGTCCTTGCTTCCCCTGTGCTATTTGGGAGAAAAGTCTTCTTCTTCGAGAAAAATCGGATCCCCCTCCAATGGCCTCCCCCTCTCTATTTATGCTCCCTCCTTCCGTTCCTATTCATGAGACTATTAATGCAGATCCCTCTCCCATCCATTGATTTCTTGGGAACTTCCCCCACTGGCCATAAGGCTGATCCTCGTCCCCTCAGGGGTCACTTCCCCATTAATGCGGCCAGCGGGGTAGGTGAGAAGCCTTTAATGCGGTGACAGCAGGTTTATGCAGAGTACTTTCCACTTGTTCTCCTTCTCAACGTCCTGTTGAAGTGTAACATGGCTCGTTGAGCTTTAAGAGTTCTTCCCTAGGCATCATGTTGCACCTTTTGGTCCTTATTTCCGTTGTCCTAAGAGACCCTCTCCTCGGACCTTCCTTGCTTGGCCAATGACCTGATCGGTGGGCCCCGTTGCCCTTAAGTTAGGTGACCCTATTCCCGTCTTGCAGCCCTTTGGTGGAGTCAACGTTCTCGGACTAGGCCTAAGGCCCACATTGGTGTTTTGACATTTCTACCCCCACAACCCCATACTCAAATTTCTACCAATCGAGTTTTTTGATTGAAACTCGATTTTAATAAAATCGAGTTTCGAAACAGGGACACAAATCTAAATAGTTTCAAAACAGGGGCATATTGCCAAATATTTTTAAAAATAGGAGTAAAAGGCTAGAATTCCTGGAGTTGGACAACATATACCCAAATATCGAAGTCTCAAACTTTTTAATTTGGATTCCAAATAAACAAATAATCAAAGTCTCAAACCAAACACATGTATAAGTTAATTTTTTTCCCTAAGCAAAGATTTTCTTTTATAAGGGATTTCTTTATTAGTAAAATGAGATTTTGGTTTTTATTTTAGAATGAGGCCACTCACCACAACTTTGGACTAAGTGGCCGCTTCAATATTCGGAATTTTAAGGTCAAATTTTAATTTTGGGGGCCAAATAAGATTTTTTTTTTTTAAACAATATTGTACAATATTACCCATTAATATATAAAATTTAATACAATAAAAAATCCTAGGGTGGGGGGCATGGCCCCTGTCCCTTCTTCGTTTTGCCCCAGATTATATATGGTATTTTAAAACTGGGATAAATTAGATGTTTTGCCCCTCAAATATTGTTTATTCAACTTTGGTCCTTCAATTTTAAGAAGTTTGAATTTGTTGACTTTGGTCTCTTAAAATTTTAAAGTGTAACAATTTAGTTCCTTATAAAATTTTCCACTTGTGTGACTAAATGAATGCTAAGCAGCTAAGGTACCCCATATCTTCAATGAATAACTGTCCAAATTAATAATATCTTATTTCAAAATTGTCCTTAATGTGTTCCCATTATTTTGATCTAAAGATTTTCCAAATGTCTGTTTTTTTAACCAGGAAAAAAGGGCTCACAAACAAAAAAGCAATAAATGGATGATTCAGATCAAACATCATTGTTTCTAATATATTGTTCAGAAGTTCAAACACAGAAATATCTGAATTCAATTACATGATCCAATAATGCACTAGTAGCACTCTGGCCACCTTATTCTGTGAGCCAATATTTCAGGTACCATAGCTGAAAACACAGAAATACAGAAAAGGATGATTACATTATTACTTAGTGCATGCCAATTCAGCATTTTCAGAACTATCGACTAATTCTCCAAAGAACATCATTTTATGAACACAGAAAAACTATCCTTCATGTTATACCATTCAAGTAACCTTTGAAAGATGAAGCAGTTCTTGAATTTTCCATGGCCCAAAAAAACATCATCATTCAACATTAAATTATTTACCATCTCCACTTGTAGTGGTGGGAAGGGGGTAATAAAATATGTTTGTGTGAGAGCAAGTGTATTATTTTTTATCACAGTTAGTCTCAAGACTAGAAAAATAGGAAGGTTGCAATAGTTTAATGCAAGCTTAAAATTTAGTTACTTTTATTTTATTTTATTTTTTTTTAAATGATAATTACACTAAACTCACCTGTGGTTTTAGCGAAAATCACTTTGCTTACCCGTGATTTGAATAATATCACTTAACCCACCTATGGTATGTTTTCCGTAACTCATCTCTGTTAAAATCAGAGGTAAATAGGTATTTTTGCTCAAATTTTATGTCTCTCTCCTCTTAAAACAAAAAATAGAGCAAAAATGCAAGAAAAACAAGATAAAAAAAGTGGCATTTGTCTCTCTCCATTCACACAAATTTTGAACATGAAGAACATACTCAAAAAAATTAAACACAAATACACAAGGTGGTGGAGGTGAAAGAACGTTCGAATCAGTTGGTGATTGAGACTCGACATAGAATGCAAGATACTAATGGCAAAGCCAAAAACTAGGAACACCAAGGTTGTAGGTGGTAATGGTGGTTGTTCCATGGAACAACAATGAAAAAAAAAATTATAAATTTATCTGACTTCAAGGTTTGGATTAGATTCCAAAGTCTTTTCTTGCATCTGGGTCCAACCCCAGATGATTGATTTTCAGCTATGAAAGCTAGGGTTTAGGCATAGGTATGGTTTATTGAACCTGGGTGCCTGTTATTTCTAGCTCCCATGTAAAATCAACCAATTGGCTCAAATGGGTTTCTTCCCAAATGGTTGATTTCTTTTTGTTCTTCAGACCGATTCAGAATCTTGTGAGATTTAGGAACCATAGAAATGGGTTTGGGAAAAAGTTCTAATTTCTTGAATCTGGGTGTTTGTGGTACTTGGATTTTTGTTTTTGAGGATTTTAGAGAAATGGGTCAAATGGGTTTGGTCTAAAAGATATCAAATTTGTGTGTACACGGCATTAGCAGCTATTGAGGAATCGAGGATGAATGTGTCTGAATCTGAGGTTACTGGGATTTTGTCTCTTAATCTTTGTGAGTGATCAAATTAATTAGTCAAACGGGTTAGTGAGAAAGGCATTGATTGATTGATTCCAACGTGTAAATGGACGGAAGAGATTGAATTGAAGAGTTTTTTTTTGGTATGTTCTTCATGTTCCTCATGTTCAAAATTTGTGTAAATGGAGAGAGAGACAAATACCACTTTTTGATATTGTTTCTCTTACATTTTCGATCTATTTTTTGTTTTGGGAGGAAAGAGACATAAAATTTGAGCAAAAATACCTATTTTACCTCTAATTTAAACAAAGATAGGTTACAGAAAACAAACAAAACATACCATAGGTAGGTTAAATGATATTTTTCAAACTACGGGTAGATAAAGTGATTTTTGCCTCAACCATAAGTGAGTTATATGTAATTATCCCTTTTTTTTTAATGAATGGATGCAAGAAAAGTTTTTTTTTTTTTTTTTCTTTTTTTGAACAATTCAACACCTCATAATGGTGGCAAAATGTGTAAACAATATATCTGTAGTAATTAGTATTCTATAATATATACGTGTGTATATATATATATAGTACTAAAGTTTTTTTTTTTTTTTTTTTTGAAAAATAATAGTAAAGATTCAACGGCAAAAAAGGCCAATCTCCATTCAACCCAAAGTCGCTGCCATAGTGCCATTCTTCACTCTTTTGGGTCCTTGTGGGCTTACTGCAAGGGATAGTCCATTATAACAAAATATTTTCAAGGCTCCGCACACTCAATGGGATTGATGATGATAATCCATTATAACTCAGGTTTAAACTCTGCAAAAGAATGATAATTCCAATGCAATTCGGGATGGATCCGTTAGTCAATTATTTGAGATAGACAATTCTCCCAAGTTCGTTAATTGAAAAAGTTGTTCTGGAATAAATCCTTCAATCTTGTTCTCGTCAAGATACAATCTTTGCAAGCTCTCCATTCCCCCAAGTGTGGACGTATGTTTCCGGTCAAACTATTACCCATCAATGTAAGATGGTTCAAGTTTTTCAAGGAACCAATTTCCATTGGAATTTGACCTTTTAATTTGTTATCAAATACAAAAACTTCTTTAAGCAAAACTGATAAATTTCCAATGGCATCCGGAATTGAAATATTCAAGGGATTGTTGGATATAGATAGATCCTCCAAAAATCTATTCGACTTTGGTCACTCCACCTTTAAAAGTTCGATTTTTGTCCCTCTAAAGTCTATTTCAATTGTAACAATTTAATATCTTATTTATTTTTCCATTTATGTAACTATTGAATGCTAAAGTACCCCTTATTTTGAGGGGGTTAAAATCAAACTGGCCTCTTATTATAGGAACCAAAGATGCAAGCAAGAAATGTACGGAAATAGTCATACTGAAAAAACTTTCATCTATTAAATTTATAAGATTGGAGTAATTTATCCTAAAAATCAACAATACTGTCTTCACTAGTAGGATCTGTGACATAAGTGTTCACAATTTGAATAGGAATCCTAGTTCAAATGAAATGTTCTCTTAGTTAATTTAGAGTTTGAGAAAGTATGGACATCATTGTTGTATTTATTCAAACCTCAAAAGGGGAATGCCATTTCAAAAAATGTTTCAGAGATAAAATCTTTTCATGAAATCTCAAGAGAGGTTTACGTGAGAGAGGTTTACGTGATGACCATCCCCCCCCCCCCCCCCCCCCCCAAAAAAAAAAAAAAAAAAAGAATGGGAATATCCCCAAAATTCACAAAAGAAAAAAGGAAGTGATTTACACCAAGGTCAATCTCGGAGAAAATATAAGCCTAGGCCTCAAATGCAGTCTCGCTAAACAAAGCATTGTAAACATAATATCTGAAACGATACCATGCTATTTGTGCAAGTTTGACATATCAAAACCTTTTGAGGTCCTGCTTCCATATCAAGACCAAACACAATGAAGATTCCATCTGTATGGAATAGCATACCATGAGGAAGGATTTACTCCAGAACTACATTCAAGTCCCTTGCCGAGTTTGAACCCCTTTCTCACCTCATCTTGAATTTAAAGAAATAGGATTGAATTAAAGAATAAAAATGATAGAAAAAGAACCATTTTGTATACCTGACCAGCTGCATTCATGGCCCTCATGACCTCATTCAGACTTTAAAACTTCCTTGCAGAAACTACACCGAGATCCGAGAATGGCAGCACCCAAATGCACAGACTTGTTCCCTCGTGGAACAGTTATAAGGCAACCTACAACAATCATGAATAAGTAGGCCAATACTTCAAATGTATACATTAATGCTTAAGAGAAGCTAAAATAATGCATCCAGACCTTTCTCATGAATTTCTTCATTTGTTTATTAAACAGAAAATTCTGTATCAGTAGGTAATGACTTTGGGACTAAGGCTTGGTGGTGGTTGTCACTAGTGTGGTGGAGAAGGAATTGCAGTCTTTTAATTTATTCAGATTTTGAATTATTGTCATTATTATTATTTTGGTGTGTGTGTATATGCGTATAAGACCACATGTAATATCTCATGTAGGGTTTTCTTATAGCACTAAGTGTGCTTTCTTGGTCTTTAAGTTAATAACTTTATCAGGTAAATATAGATTTTGGTTTGATTTCCCATTTTGTCTAGTCTACATTTAGGAGAGTTTTACTTGGCAAGAGTATTTTTGACTCAAACAATTGGGAGAGATTAACTCATGTGAGTATTTTAAAGACACATTTGCCTTGGGTTTCTCCAGTCTCTTCTTCTCTTTCTTGCTTGTGGCACTGTTTCTTTTCTCTTCCTGAACTTTCTTCTCAACACACTATTCTAATTGCTCCACACTACTATTCTCTGCATGTTGATCTTGTTTACCATGTGTTTACCATTCAACTGAAACTAAAGATTGAAATCGTCCATACAATCCTATCAATTGAATTTTCCAACAACTATGAATCATCCAATCAACTCCTGTGCAAGTCAAGCTTTTTACTCAAAAATCATTCGGGATAGTTTTGCCAACTTTTTTTGCTTTTTATTGGTAGATTACCTGTGCGCCAAATGGGTCTTGAACCCAAAAACTCACCCTCCTACTTGTTATAAGAAGAGAAGGAACTATCATTGGAGGTAGAGCTCACTAGCATGTTCCATGCCAACTTTATCCTCTTTTTGATCACCAATCTCCAAAGTTCAACTTTTTTTCCAGAAGCACCATAGTGTAATGTTAGCCCAATTAATTGAATAGCTACATCAGGGTCCATTTGGAAGATAAAAGTTAAAGCAACAAAAAGTGTTTTCCCTTCATAATCTCTTTCGAAGCCTCCCCTGCCCCCCCTTTTTTCTATTGGTTAAGTTACACACACACTTGGTAGATCATCAACCCTTGCTCTTACAAGGAAAGGAGTTTCTATTTGAGCAAGAGGGAGGACCAAAAGCAGATTAAGTCATTCACTTCAGGCTCTAACCTTTCAGATCTTTAAACTTTCTTCAGGACAGGCAGCCCAGCCTCCACCAGGCCGAGGGAGTTTCAAAATCATGCTGATGCTTCTGTGGGTTCTACTTCTCTCATAAGTCTAACAATGATGTGATGGAAGGAACTTCCAAAAGAGAAAAAATAAAATTCTTAAATTGACTTAATGAGAGATTAGTTGAAAAAGTTTGCACTTATATATACCTGTCATTGTAGTTTCGGAATGTGTAACAGGAAATGGACTGCAGCAGCATAACAAGTAAAGGATGACCGACTTTCAACAAGCTAACCCCAAAATCCTAGGCTCTGGTGAATGGTGATAATGATCTGGAGAGGGATGGGCTTAGATTGCCTGTTAGATCCCAATCTCACATTGGCAATTTTAAAAAGTCTTAAAATAAAACTGCACATACCACTCCATCTTCATTCGACTCATTCTTTCTTGAACTTTATTGCTTCTTGAATTTAGAATGTAACCGTTTCAAGGCTACTTTGTATGCCTAAGGTTGATACTTTCCACTTATTTTTCTAAAAATGTTTTTATTACTTAATTACTTTTTAAGTAATGCAAAATACATGCAAAAGATTAGTCGCCTCAGCAATGATTCTTCAGCTTGTCAAATTTTAAACAACACATTATGATCCAAATTCCATGAGATAAATACTGAACAAAAGTTCCAGAAGTGTACCAGACCAGAACGGTCCCCTGACCCCTGGAATGGATAACTTGCTCCTTGATATGGCCATATGGCAGGTGGAAGTTCCACAGACTAACACCATATGGTGGCATATAGCTTCCATATCACACTCTGAAAATACCATTGTTATAAGAAACATATTACACAAAGTTAAGCTTCTATAAATCATGCTAATAAGAAATTTTTTTGATAAGCCATAATAACCTTTAGCTTCAGAATCCAAATGTGACACACCTTCCATTACCCCCACGCCACCAGCATGAGCATCAATCAGTGAAGTTTCAAAATGAATTCCTGCTACAAGACCCAGTTCCTGGAAATTTAAATCAGTTGAATACATAAGAAATTAGCTACAAATAGGTGTCAACACTAGTATCAAGTTAAATCACCCCCCCAAGGCCAGGAAAATAGTGTGAGTCATATTTTCTTGCTACTAAATAAATATGTTTGTTTTTTGCTAATGGACCTCAAGTCATGCCACTGGAAATCAATGTGAAATCTTCAGTACAAAATTTCTTGCCTTCACTGCAGCTGGAGTAAGACCAGAACCCAAAAGATGGTCAGGAAAAGCTACACAGTCCTGTTGACATTATTCATTACCAAGTCACAAACTGCAGCAGAAAATGCAAAGGGTAGAATAAATAATTAAAATTGAAATTTAAAATTTAAAAATAAAATTTTTTATAATGACCAGGCAATAAAAGATTATTGCTATTAATTACTACACTCAAAATTTACAAAAAAATTTTTAAAAATCAAGAAAGAAGACCCATTCAAGAAAATCATTATATTTCAAATACGCTCCATCTTAAGCTGTCCTGAACTCCCATCACCAAAGAAAATAAGCAAAATATAAATCAATAAGTAGCCAACAAGCATACCTATCTTAGCTTGATGCCCATGTAAAAGATCACCTAATCCAATCTACTCCCAGAAGTCATCATTCCATCCACAAGCTTCCATATCTCAGGAATCTTTTTCTTTGACTTTCTGCATATATTGATGAACAAGATATGTCCATTTGAACACCGTGGTGCACAGGCTAAAATTATCATCTCCTTTCACCCTAGGAGAATCGAAGCAAATCCCGATTATCATCAAGTTAAATTCCAAATTGACTTGTACTTAAGAAAGATGCCTGAACTTAAAGAAGATTTACTCATGACTGGTAGATTTGAAGTACCTGTATGACAGCCAATCACTCAATTCCATCCAACAAAACACCATTGACCAAGATACTTGCAAATTTTCTTTCACCTATAGAAGCTGAAATAGCAGTCTGTAACAGAAAATGTTTAATAGAGAGACATAGAAACAATAAAGAAACCGCAATTCAGCACAATGATTATGGACATGACTTGGGAATGGAAATTCAGATCTGTTGATAAGCTTATTTTGCAAAAATAGCAATGACAAACTGCTTTTACTATAAATTTCATAGAGATACACCAAAAGTGGAAACACAGAATAAAAATTTTCTAAATAATACGTCAAATAGTTCTGTGACATCAAATTTCAGCCCACTTAAGGAAATGTAATAGGTACCGCAAATCAACTTTAAAACCCTAAACATGAAGCAGAGCAGTTGCTAATAGAAATCCAGCAGCATGATGCTAAAGCGCACACACCAACTACCGTGCAATTTAATAAAAGAACATAACGCAGGAATTGTATATTAGGAATTGCATAATATGGTTAGATTAGCCGATGTTAGTACCTTCGGTAAGGCGGAGACGCTGCCAATTAACTCCGCCTTGTGCTCCCATCAAGAGCGGCAAGCCTCAGTCCCCACTCCAGAGTGGGAGGAAGGGGCCAGATCCACCTCAGATTAATTTTTTATTTTTTAAAAATTCAAGACAAACTCTGAGGAGCGCATTCTACCAAAATAAAAAAATAAAAAAACTCTGTAGAGTGAAGACTTGATATTTTGAAAAAACTCTGGATAAAACTTGGGTTTCAGATAATTCGGTTGCTAAAGTTTTTAATGATCGGATAAAAAATTTAGGGTTCAGTCTCCGCTTACACTAAAAACTAATTGATATTTTGATAAAAATAAACTTTGGGTAAAACGCTTTGACATAGCTGAACTTTTGAATAATTTTATTGTGACTTCTAACTTTTATTTTAGTCCATTTATTAGTACATAAATTTTGGTCATATGATAAATAGAACTCTTAGCCTTTATTTCAACCTCTTTCAAAAAAAAAAAAAAAACCATTTATTTCAACCAATTTAGTATTTTAACAAATAAACCTCTCTAAACTTTTAAGTTGCATAGGTCATTGACCCATGGTGGTGCATCCGACATCTGACGACCAAAGTTTTTACATGAATCAATCGCAGACCCACATGATGCGTGAGAATAGATAATTATATTTTAGTTATGGTATAGTATATAATTTGTTCTCTAAATTTTGTGGAAAATAATTTGTTCTCCTAAAAACTTAAACAATTTTTAAAATTATTTTTCAGTATTTTATCTCAAAAATATATCATTATTTTATTATTTGAATTTATTTGATTGATATTATTTATTTTTAAGGCGGTCCATATTTTGATAAATTATGTTATCGTACGTTATATTTTCCTAATTTGTTTTTCCTGTACAACTAAACTGTTTGAGTTTCAAATATATTATTCAACATTTTCATGCTCTTAAAAAGAGATTATTATATTTATAATTTTTCTTATCGTAGGAGTAGTTTCGAACTATTGATTGAGTTTTGTTTACTAATTGTTAGGGTACTTTTTTTTAACACCTAATTCTATTTGAGTACCACCTATTTATACCACCAACAAGTTATTGAGTTTTCCCAAATATTTTTGCTCTATTATTCCATTAATCATAAATATTTCATATCTCATTATCTAAATTGAGTCATGATAAAAACTATCACAAAAAGCCCAAAAAGTCATATTTTATCCAATTTTATTATCATTATTTAGCTAAGCCCAAAAAGCAGCCCTATGAACCTAATAGTCACATCATATTCTATTTAAAGCCTAAGAATACTTATGCTTGGCAATATTTGAAAATCCCATGATTCAAGTCCATGGTAAAACAATTTTATCAATGGAATTCAAATCCATGATCAAAGCCCATGATTTAAACTCATGGCAATATTCAAAACCCAATTCTCATTGACAATATCAAAACCCAATTCTCATTGGCAACATCAAAGCCTAATTCTCATTGGCAATATCAAAGCCTAATTCTCGCTGGCAATATTTAAAACCCAACTCTCATTGACAACATCAAAACCCAATTCTTATTGGCAATATTAAAAGCTCAACTTGCGTCGGCACTATTAAAAGCCCAAGAACTACTTGGCACTATTTTATCGAAAGCCCAAGGTTATCAATACTTGGCAAAATATTATATCATAATTATCTCACTTAAAAGTCCAATAATGAACAATACCTTGGATTCTTAAACCTATTATTATAATATTACAAGCTCATGGAATTTATGAATTATCTACTCTCAAAACCCATAGCGATCATCTTATAAAAGTCTATGGAAAGATATGATTATTAGACCCATGACATTTATTTATTTCATATTATAAACTCATGTTCGCTATCTATCTTACATCACAACATTCATAATATTTATTACCAAAACTCATTATAATTATTCATCCTATACGTCCATTATGATTATCTATAGAGAAACTCATGAGAACATCACATTATTCCATTATAGTGGTTGTTACCATACTTATTTAAAACTTATGGTAAATATTATTCTCAAGAAAAATATTGAAGGTCATTATTTAAAAAGCTTCAAAGAAAATATCATTTATAAAGTAATTCATAGCAAAAATTATGAGAAATTATACAAGTTGTTATTTAAAGCCCATGGAAATTAATACCCAAAATCTATCATAAATATTTATTAAAACTCATGGATTCATTTTATTTCTACTAACAACTAAAGTCCATGAGGAGTAAAAAAACCCATGGCAAAGCATGTCTTTAATGCCCATTTTGTAAGACCAAGCCTCTTTAAAAAATTTATGTCATTGACTACATTATGCAGAAACTCAGTCCCTCTTAAGCTTTCTTTAAGCTTCCCAAGCTCTCTTGAGCTCACTCACAACCTTTCTCAGCCTATAGTCACCATAACACCAACATTCCCCACCTTGCTTACACCTTCTTACTCCATAAACGTCCCATGACTGACCATAGACAACCACTCCCTCTGAAACTCCTGATCTATTTGTTATTTTTACTAGTGGTTTAGCTTCCCTCAAGCTCACCACTCATCATCTTCAGCCCACACTCATCTAACCTCAAATATTCTTTCCTCCCCTTTACATAATCATAGCTCACAAATGTCTTCCAACTAGTCACAATAGCCTACTACTCACAAAAAGCCTTAATCTTAGAGTTAATCCCATCCCACTCACTCAAAACAGCCCACATTATCTCATCCATGACTTATGAACACACAATCACCAAAATCCTTGTTTAATACTTGCTGCACTGAGCTGGGGATCTTTCTCTCCCTTCATTCCATCCTTTTTTCTTCTTTTATGTGTAACTATGGAGCATTTAATCCTTGTTTATTATTATTATGAAGAAGGATATAGTGTATTTGTAACAATTGATTTTTTTCCCCCTAACATTGATGTAATGATGGCTAAAAGTACTATAAATTCCCCTAACCGAGACACACAAGGACCCCAAGAACTGAATACCTTCATAAATTTATTTAATCATTAGCTTCTAGACTTTTCAGTTAAATTTTACCTTTACTACTGAAGGACTGATTTGAACTATGATGCTGTAAAAATGATTAATAATATAACAAACTAACAACAATAACAAGTTTATTATGCCTTATTGTTGTCTTCTTGTTAGGGTGCAGCTTCCATCTCTTGCTTGGGTGTAACTTTCATCTCTTGCTTGGGCGGACTTACACAACACCGAAAGCTTTTGGGCTTTATTTCAAGGGCCCATTATCGAGTTTAGGCTTGACTACCCCATATTCTATTTGAGAACATCAAAATTTTCCCCTCAACACTCATATAAACACATGAAATTAAAATTGCATATTTCTTGGAAATTCCTAAGTTACTATACCATATTATAAATTTAATATTTAAAATAGTATGTAGGAAAAAAAGTAGACTTTATGTCTGAAATTGAACACTTCACCTATCGAAATGAAAGAAAATAATCAGTATAAAATAAAAAGAACACGATCTAATTTTTTTTTATTACATATACTTTTATTTATTAGGATTTTATTGCCTTGAACTGGATCTTCATATCGCATTTTTGTTACTACGCTCCTGTTAAGCCTTCTCATTTGTCACATCATTAGCCACATCATTATTCTTTTTCGTATTTATTTTTTAGTTTTAATTTTTTGAAAATATTAAATATATAAATATATTGGTTTTACAAATTCATCTTAAGCAACTTTAACTGTACATATTCATTTACTTTAATTTTGATGTTATGACTAAATAATAAATCAATGAAAAAATAAAAATAAAAATATTGTCTATACATATATTCATCTTGGGCGGTTTAATTTTAATAGTTGATAGACACATTTAAATACATAGCCAATATTGTATTTTGATATAAATTCAAAATCTCACTTCCAAAATAACTAAGTATTATGTCAAAAAAAAAAAAATCAAACAAAAGCTAAAAGAGGGAGAGAGAAGATAATAATTTCAAAACACAAAACCAAATTGCAACCCAAAGTAAAATTCTAAAGAATATATAAATACATCAATCTAAAGTAGAGATACAAAAAATAAAAGATTCACACAAAAATAAAACATGAGAGAGAGAGAGTAATAACATTTTTAATGTAAGAAAATATGTATAGAATGAGATAGAGAATGTCATATTTATAGTAATAGAATAGGAATAAGAAGAGTCAAAATAAAAGAAAGAGGAAGTTATGGTTGGAAGTAGTGGAGAGAAATGAGAAATAGGTGTATAAATAAAAAACTATTTTTTTTAGCATTTCAATCCGTACTATTCCAAAGAAGGAACGGTACGGTTCATATGTGGTAAAAATTATGGTATTTGGAACATCTCATGAGAGGGATTTTTTGGTGTGTGTATTTGACACACCTGATTAGAATGCTCTTACGTTTGTTGGCTGCATTTATAGGAAAGTGATATACCACAATAACCACTACAATGTTGAAGCGCTGCCTATTAACTCCGCCATTCTTTCACTCTCATCTCAAGTCTCATCATGGATCCCTGTGGGCTGCAATAGAGCCCATTACTCTTTCTAAAGCGACAAGACCTGTACTAAGGAAAGACCTGACCTGGCCATATTTAAATTTTTTGTAAAAAAAAAAAAATCTCACTAAAACTTTGAAGCTAATAAAGGTCCGACCATAACATTACACAATGGGTCATCACTCACAGTAGATATTTGGACTTGTCCAACCCCTCTAGGCTAGCCGAGTTTAGTCGAAGCTAGAGTTGGTTTAATTTACTTTTTTTTTTTTAAAAAAAAATCTTCTATTGGAGAGGAAGTAACTTTTTTGGGGGGGGGGGGGGGGTGTGGTTACATGAGTATATTGCATTTTGAAATAGGAATTGAATTTTTCTATGACCACACAACATTTTATCAACTTGTTGATGTGTTAATCCACCATAAGTCAAGATAAAATAATATAAAAATTATTTCGAGACCCACCTAAGCTAAAAACAAACTTGTCATGAAAAATGTTGTGAGATAGGGAAGGAGTAGGGAATTAGAACAAATATTTTACATCAAAAGAAATACAATGTTGGCAACAGAGCGATAAGATCACATATTAGATTAGGTAATGTGATTACCCTAAAATGGTGGTAATATGAGATAACAACTAAGATTTATATAATGACTGAATTCCTTGAACAACCTTTCAGGGAATTCCAACTGATTTGTACTGGAAGCTGAATTGGCAAAATGCACTTAAGAAACTAAACAGGGGTCATCATTTTCATAGATGTTCATCGAAGAAAAAGAAAATCTTAATTTAGAGATTAAAAGACATGTTTTAAGCCACATGAGCCACTATACATAATTTTTTTTAATGATATTTTAACTCCCTTATCATTGCTGGACTTTCCACTCTCTTCGTGATATTTTTCTCTAATGTGATGCTTAAAATCAAGGCTATACGCATTGATCCTATCGAATTTCATCCATTTGAATATGCAAGCTTTTCAATCTAACCTTCAAACTGTGCATCCATTTCTTTCCAAAAGAAAAAAAAAAAAACGCAGTGTGTCACAGTGCAATCAGTTAATCAAAGCATCCAGATGACATCATGGCCAAGTATCACATTAACCAAGCCAAGGCTTGAGCCATTATAGAGTGATGAGATAGCTGCTGCTCATATAGCTCCAGGAAAATACGGTATTTGGCATCATGGAACTTCTTCACCTTTGGGTAATTGGGTCTTTAGATGGATGAATGACCTGCAATATTCAAACGTGTATAATACGAATGACATGTCAATAACAGATGCCACTTCGAGAGGATACAATGCTAGCTGAGAAAATTTGGGCAGAGGTGGCAATTCACCATCCATATTTCATTATTTCTTTCTCATTGGAAAAGGGTTAGCCTAAGTTGTTGGGCTCTCTTTGCTTACCCTTAGCACTGCTAGTAATCTAAAATTGGGTAGTGATACAGGCAGTCTACATAATGTTTGGAATATTATTACAAAACTTATTGGCTCCACATAGGGAGAGAGAGAAAATGGATAATAATGAAAGAAAGGAACTCACCGAATAAAAAAAAATTGGATAAATTATAAAGTTAGTTCCTATTCTTTACACTTATTTTAATTTGATCTTTAACTTTTTAGATGTGTTAATTTGGTTATTAACCTTTTTTAGTATCATGTTAAATTAGTTCCGGTCATTATCTCATATATGAAAACAGTTGATGTGTTAAACATAATAAAAAAAAATTATTTTTCATACTAAGTCAACTGCTATTTGGATGCTATAGCATAACCTTAAAAAAGATTATGACTAACCTTGTGTCCAAAATTAAAAGATAATTAAAAATTTATTTAACACTTAAATATGTCACATCAATATTTAAATAAAAAAAATCCAAATAACCTAAATTTTCATATTCTTTATACTTTCTTTTAATTTTTCCTGCACTTTCCCAATAATCAAACATATCTATGTTAAAAAAAAAAATCTAAAAGAAAAACTACGGTACTTCTTTTTATGGCTAAAACACTGTCGTGGTTCTTACTATTTGAGGTCACAGTCAATTTGGTCTTTACATTTTGATAACAATTAATTTGGTCCTCACTATTTTTAACTTGCCATCAATTTGATTCCTGCCATTAACTTACAAACGAAAAATGCTTACATGGCAAACGGTGAACACAATTAGCATATTTGATGTTGACATGGCCAATGAAAATAATATTTAATAAAGAGAAATGATTTTTAAATGCCAAGTTGGCATTTTCCCAATTAAAATTAAAATAGTTTTAATTTTAATTTCGCAATTTTAAAGGTGGAAATTAAAATTAGGTATCCGATTTTCTTTGATTTTCTTCAATTTTCATGGCAACCAAACACAAAATCACCTTGTTCATTTTTATTTTTAATCCTTAAATTCGTAAATATATTCCACAACATGTCACCTCTATACAATTGAAAAACATCTCGATCAGTAAAAACCAATAACAAATTGAAATTTTAGAATACAAAAAATTCAACAAATTTTCCCCAGCAAACTTTCTCGGTAACCAAACAGAAACCAAGAAAAAGAACAATAGCAAACCCAGATGGAGACCCCTTTCATTTCGAGTTGGTATCTTTATGTTAAGTCCAATCCAGTGTCTTTGACAGGGAAAAATCCAACTAGATATGTTTACACAAAACCCAGATAATCTGGTGGCCAAATTTCAAAAAATCAAATCAAAACACCAAACCCATGGATCTAAATCAACCTCAAAACCCAATTTTCCAAACCCTAACAACCAAAAGAAAATCCATTACAAAGGAAACAAACTTGCTCATCAGGTGGCTGCAATGAGATCTTTGTTTGGCACTAGGATTTGATGGCTGGAACGGTGACGGTGCAAGGCAGGAACGGCAACGACCCAAGGCAGGGATGGTGACGGTGCATGCATGTTTACATTTCAGAGACCCAATCCCTTCCACTCGTTTTGATCTTTTCTGATCCATTAATTTCTCTCACGTTTTGACTTTTAGTTCTCTGTTTCTTTACCATCACCAAAACTAAAAGAAGTAATACAAAGGAAATGTTTTTTCATTTTGAGTAAAAGTGTTCCTCTCTCTCTGTTTGGTTCCCAAAGAATGAATATAACTCTGTTGATTTGAGGTTTTTGTTTTTATTTTATTTCAGATTTTGTATAGTGAGGCTGTTGAAAACTTGAAATTGTAATTTGTGGATCGATTTTTTACAAGAACTATAATTAAGTTGAGCTGTCCACCAGACATGTTTATTAGGAAAATTAATAATATTTAGCAGCAATTTCTCTTCAACTTATGCATATTGTTAATTGGGAAAATATTTATTAAATATTATTTTAGTATTTTATTTGCCAGGTCAGCATCGAATGTGCTAACTGTGCCCACTGGTTACCACGTAAACATTTTTTGTTAATGAGATAATGGTAGAGACCAAATTGACTGCAAGTTAAAAATAACAAGAGCTACATTGATTGTTACTAAAATGTAGGAACTAAATTGACAGTAAGCTTAATATGTAGAAACCAAAATAGTATTTTTGCATTTTTTTTATTTTATAATACATAGAACTTTTAATGAACAAGAGAACTTAGGAGGAGCCCATGTTTGAACCAAGGCAAACCTCATGTAAGAAAATGTCAGCATAAGCTTAGGGCCTGAACTTAAATCAAAGAAAAATAAATAAAAAAAACCTATTCGTCAAAGATCACGCAGGCAACACATTAGCTTCCCTGCAAACCCAATTGAAAATACATACACCGAAAGCCTCTGCTAGATTACAAATTATATAGCTCCAGCTTGAACTTCTCAATTGACTACTCTGACCCAGCCCCTGAATAGCCTCTGTGCAAGCTTTAGAATCACTTTCAACAATTACTGTCGCAGTCTCGCTAAGTTCTGGGCTAGATCTCTCAAATCGACCCAAACCCAAATCACTCTCTCTTTCTCTCTCGAATATGTTTTCATTTCAATATGTGAAGGTTACATTTAAATCAACTCAATTGAAATTTAAAAGGGTCGATTTTTGTAGGATTTGATTTCGGAGTGTGTTTGGATGCCAAGAAATATTGAAAGGAAAATAAACGCAGATTGTGAATTTTCATAGAAATCAAGTATGTGATAGTCGATTTGCTACAATAATCTCTCTTAGCCTCACAATGTTAGTTTGCTAAATAGTTTAGAAATGATACTAACTAATTTTTTTTTTATTTTTTAAATTGAGTGTTATTTTGGAAAAAAAAAAAAAAAACTGAATGATAGGCACACAAAAAATGGTCATGTTTTTTGTAAATAGGGAAAAATAATATATATTTATACAAAGGTTGGCCTTTCCGCCTCTTGATTTGTTTGTTTTTTTTTACACTTTAGAGATTAGTTTAGAAGAAGAATTCATTAATTTTAAAAAAGAAACTACCATCTTTGTGTTAAGAAATAAATTAATATCTCTAAAAAAAAACTCTATTTTTTATTTAAAAAATTAAAATTGTGAAACATTTTAACAAAATGGATTAAAATAACTAGTTTTAAATTTAGTGGACTAAAAATGACAATTAATCAAAATTATAAAAAAAAGTTATAAAAAAAAATGTATTTTTATTTTTATTTTCCCAAACAGAAACAAAACCGAATCGGGTATTAATTTGACCTGTTCAATAAACAGAGCCGGGTCTTTCTAGCCCAGATTTTCAGTGTGTGAGGCAGAGAGAGAGAGTGCAGAAATTCTGAAGCTGAACGAGCTGTGTGTGTAGCAATGGCGACTGTAGCGGAATCATCGGAAGCGAACCCAATTCCACCACCACCACCAAGCGAAGGCCACAGCAGCAGCAGCAACAACAACAACAGCGAGATGAAGGGGCAGCTCCTCCATCTCGCGTGGGCCGCAAGCAGCGGTAGCAAAAGGGATTCTTTCGTCGGTGGGGCCTGAGTACTACGTTGGGATTCTTTCGTTTGTCGATAAGGATCAGCTCGAGCCTGGCTGTGCTATTCTTATGCACAATAAGGTTTTTTTTTTTTTTTTCCTTCTTCTTTTTACTGTGTTTTAGGGTTTTAGTTTTTGTTTTAATTTGTTTAATATTGTGTTTCTGTGGAGATTTCTGATGTTTAGAATGGCAAACCCTAGAGTTTTAGAATACGAAATCTACAGAATTCTAATCTGAAAAGAAGAAGAAGAGGGCTTTCAGTTACTTTGATTTAAATCTCTAGAAAGTCTAAAAGAATTGATTTTTGAAAGACCCATGAAATTGTGTTTTTGGGGTGGGGTGGTTTAGTTTGTAGGATTGAGTGGGATTTAGATGATGAAGGAATGGTCGTCAATTCGATAGGGGGGATTAAACCCTAGACCTCTCCATTGGAAACACCAAGAGGGGCTAATTGAGTTACAAGGCTAAGCCAAGGGTTAAGAAATGGGGACGTGGGAACATGTATGGAAAGGAATAAGAAATAAAGAAAAAATGGTGGCTAATTGGAGGTATTCTTGGGGGCATGGAGAGAATATACTTATCATTCAAGTAATGACACGGTTTCATTTATACCCAAGCTCTTTATAAGGACTTAATCAAAAGAAGCTTAAGATTAGCCTAAACTACCTTCCCCACACTTGATAACTCTTTGGGCACATGCCTAGCACACTCGTATTCACTTCACCATTGACTTCGTTGCACATGACACACTAGGGTCAAGCTTCAATGTATGTGGTGGTTTAGGCTTTCTTGGACCTGGTTGCACATGTTGCACTATTTGGCCTTATGTCGCACAATGCACTGCACAAAGCACATATTGGGCTCCAAACACATATGTATTGGTTTGAATGAGACATTTTGGGCTCATACTCAACAAGAGGCTGAGAACACTGCTGAGGATGATGATGTACCTCCTGCACCTACTGCTCCTTTGCACAAGGGCCTCTTGATCAGTACCACCAGTTGTATGAGATACTTATGAGGATGGAGGCCAGGATGGATTTTGATCAGGCTCGCATTGATTACTGCTTGAGATGCTTGGATGCATGGTTTAATAAAGTGGAGAGGAAGCTTGACATTGACCACCCTGCTGATCTAGACGATGATTCTTGATCCCTTTGTCATTCGTTACAAAAGGGGGGAGATATTTTTGGGACTATGACTTGACATTGAGGGGGAGATGCACATGTTTAGGGGGAGAGTCTCTCATGATTAGAAGAGAGTGACTAATGCACCAGTTAGTAAGAGTGAGTTGATTAGAGTTGAGGGATTGAAAAAAGGTAGAGGAAGACCAAAAATCACATCAATAGAAGTAATAAAATCACATTTTTAGCTCAATTAGTTGATACCTCTTGGTGTGTCCATGACATTTAGAGTTCAAATCCCCTATCGCCCGTTGTTACTATCAAACTATCAAAATAAAAAAGGACATGTGAATTAAGGGAATAGCGAAGATTATGACTTTAGATTGAGTAGAATGGAGGAAAAGAATATATATGGTGGACCCTAATTAATCTGTCAAGGATCCATAGTTGACCCCAAAATTTTAAGACTAAGGTTTTGTTTGTTCTTGTGATTCAGCACTGTAATTATGCAAATTTTTGGGTGTCCCACTATCCAACCCCATGTTTCAAATGTGTTTTGGAAGTTGATATTTGGGATCTAAGGATTGTGTTTGGACAAGCATGTAAGGATCAAAAAATGTGTGTTTAGTTATTATGGTTTTAGTGAAAGTGCCCTCGCAAAAGTTACATTAGAAAAGGAATGCAAATTTTTTCTCTGAGGAGTAAATACCGGATACCTCACCTGCTATAATTGTGTATTAAGTAATCTAGGGGAGCTTCTAGTGGGGATTCAAACTCAGGATGTCCGGGTCTATAGCTAATTCCAAGCCTCCCACCACTAGGCTGCACCCTAATGGGTGATATCATTGTAAACAAAAGGTTAAGCAATATACCTAAAAAATTTAATTTTAGAGTTTTACTGTAATCATAAATGTTAACCAGTCCAAAAAGAAGAAAAAAAAGAAAAGAAACTAAAATGATGATAAAGAGTGATATCGGTTTAAATACTATTGTATCAATTATGTCGTAGCTTGAAATTTTATTTGTATTCTGTCATCCCAATTTTTTATTAGTGTATGGTGTTCAAATTCTGAATCGTATTCTGCATGGTGTATGGTCTATGCAGGTCCTTTCTGTGGTTGGGCTTCTTCAAGATGAGGTTGATCCCATGGTGTCCGTGATGAAAGTTGAGAAGGCTCCACTGGAGTCGTATGCTGACATAGGTGGGTTAGATGCCCAGATTCAGGAAATTAAAGAAGCAGCGGAGCTTCCTCTTACTCATCCTGAACTGTATGAAGACATTGGTATTAAACCCCCCAAAGGAGTCATACTATATGGGGAGCCTGGCACAGGAAAAACCTTGCTTGCCAAGGTGCATAATTGTTATATCTTTTATGCTTTTGGTTGTTTTTGTGTTTTGTTCTGTACTGATTGTTAGTTTATCACTGGATTGTTAGTTTATCACTGACCAATTAATGGTTGTTGCTACATTCCAGTCAATTTGTTTAGGTTAAACTGAGCATGCATTGTTAAGTTAGTATGATAGGTGTATACATTGTCAAGTGCACAACAGGAGTTTAACTTTCCATAAGTTTATGTATTAGGATGCTAGTATTGAAAGTTACCTCATGTGTACTGCAACCTCTTTTTTCTTTTCTTCTTCTTAGGTTGCATCATAATCTTATAGATTTTTAGAGTTTGTTGGTGGCTGCACCATGAACTTGAGTTGAAGTCCACTGCTTGTTCATGAATGCCTTCCTCACATTCTTGTCTATTTGGAGCACCCAATTATTTATATATTAATGATCTGTTAAAATTTAAATTGTATATTTGACTTTTGAATCCCCTTGCAAGAAAAGCTGAGCTTTAGAAGGTTTGGCACACTCCTTTCCTATATCCTGAATATTGCCACCTGCAAGTTGGATAGAGTCAGGTGGGCTCTTGCTTTGAAATTGGTATAGAGATTTGGTGTTTGTAGTATGTTAACAGAAACGTATACTACATTTATGCTTATGGAACCTGTATGGTATACATTCAACATATATTACATGCATGGTTTACAGCCTGTATGGAATTCAGTCACCATGGGTTTCTCTCATGTCAATTTATTTTAGATATTGGTTGGGAACTGTGATTATGCTTATGTTTTACTTCAGGCAGTGGCAAACTCAACGTCAGCTACTTTCTTGTGCGTGGTCGGAAGTGAATTAATCCAGAAATACTTGGGTGATGGGCCTAAATTAGTCAGGGAACTCTTTCAGGTTGCAGATGATCTTTCACCATCAATTGTCTTTATTGATGAGATTGATGCAGTTGGCACAAAAAGGTACTCAAGTTAATATAGCACTGTTATATTTCTTGCCTGCAACCTGTGCTTTAGGTAACATCTATGATTGAACTATGTTACCCAGGTATGATGCACATTCAGGTGGTGAACGTGAAATCCAGGGGACAATGTTGGAATTGCTGAACCAGTTAGATGGTTTTGATTCAAGAGGAGATGTCAAAGTGACTCTTGCTACAAATAGAATCGAAAGTCTTGATCCTGCCTTGCTTCGTCCTGGTAGAATTGACAGGAAGATTGAATTCCCTCTGCCAGACATAAAAACAAGGAGGCGTATTTTCCAGGTACTTTGGTACCGAATGTGTAGAATTGGAATACCATTGTGAATGATAATACAGTTCCTTTGTTTTTCACTATAAAGATCTTATTGTTTATATTTTTCATGTTTTTGGCAATTTAGATACACACATCAAGAATGACACTGGCAGATGACGTCAACTTAGAAGAGTTTGTGATGACTAAAGATGATTTTCTGGGGCTGATATCAAAGCAATTTTTACTGAGGCTGGCTTGCTTGCATTAAGAGAGCGCCGTATGAAGGTGACACAATATTTCTTGCTTAGTCTTAACACATACATGAACGTTCTCCCTGTGATGTTGCTTAACACATTCATTGGCAGATTTTGTTTGTTCTTGCTTAGTCTTAACTTCACTTTCATTTCATATGTATATTTGGTGTTGAAGCATGTGCATGGAGGGTAGGGGGTGCATGTGTGCATATAACCCATTTCACAAAGACATCATACATGCATGCATTTAAACTCTTCAATTTGCCTTCATGATGCTTTGGAGTTTTAATAGTTGCTACTTGATGCAACCCTAGCCTCTATTTTCTCTTATATAATGGCATGTTCTGGTATTAGTCTGAATGAAGTATGCATGGGTGCATTGTTCTCAACTTTTTTGGGTCTGGGTTATTATTGATGAAAGATATTGGTTGATTAATCTATTGCTGCTTCCTTGGATTGGCTCATCTCTTTAATTGTTTGACCTGATTTAATTACTTGTTAACATCTTTTACACTTGCTTCAGGTGACACATGCAGACTTCAAGAAAGCCAAGGAAAAAGTGATGTACAAAAAGAAAGAAGGGGTGCCAGAAGGGCTCTATATGTAGAAGGTGGCCAGTTCCACTGGCCGGAAAATACATGTGCATCTTCTTTGTTGTTTTTAGCTTTTGATGTCAAATTAATTTGATGTGAAATATTTTGCTGAACAGTAGAATGCCAACACCTTTTTTTTGGACATCACTAGTATTGAATTTAGGCCCTGCCATGGGTTGACTAAGAAATTTTAATTTGATGAGTTCTCTAATGGAGATAGGAACCCTTATTTTAGGAATTGAATGTTTTAGACTAAGTTATGATCCAAAGTGAGATGTATTTTAGTTTTTGGATACGACAAGCAAGATAGGTAATTACATGTTGGGCTTAGTGTGCCCAACAAAGTTTACAAAAAAGCATGAGGCAATGCCTAGCCCACACCGACACCAATATGAGGCCTAACATGTAGTACGTGGGTGGGTTTTGTCAGGGCCCACATTTTCAAGCATTTTTTTTATTTTTCCCCCTCTGTAAATCCTTTGGTTGAAGGGGATCAAGTTATAACTCGTTGTTTCAAGTAAAATCTAAATATGCATTTCTTAAAATTCTAATATTAAAACATGAAATTATTTAAGTTGTCTTTAACCATTCAAATCATTAAAAACCCTCAAATTCCAAAACTAAACTATGAAAATTTAGAAAAGTTAAAAAAAATACTATGAAAGATTTCTTACCTTTGGGAATTGGGATGCCTTGATGATGTTGGTTCTTGCAATTTTTTGTTTGGGTATATTTATAACTCCAAAGGAGGTTGGATTTCAGAATTAACTAACCTTTATATATATATATATATATGAGACAATGTACAATTTCAAAAGAAACTATAATTTTTCATAAACTTACTTTTAAAGCAAAATAAATCAATAAAATTAAATTATATCAAACAAACACTAAAAAATAATAGACACGCAAGAGATTTAACATGAAATTTGAGAACAATACTATTTAGCATTTAGATCAGAGATACAATTTAGGTTCACCTAATATTATATGTCTTCTTTTTCAAGTCTATCATTTTTTTATTTGTGATGATATTGGTGCGACATATATATATGATCATAAAGCTCTATGTTTCGAGTTCGGATGAAGCACCTTAAGATTGGTTTTTATTTTGTTAAGGAAATCATTGCCAAATGGTGGCATTGTATATTGTATATGCTATGTATTCCACAAAAGACTAGTTAGCCCATGTTTTCATTAAGGGGCTTCATTTTGCTAAATTCTAGAAGATCAAATTCAACTTGAACTTTGTTTCAAATTGTACTTAGTTATTGAGGCAAAAAAAAAAAAGGCTGCCGGTCTTCAAGAACCCGTGAGCTCTATTACACTTGTTGACAACTTCATGCAAGATGAAGTCATCAGTATCAAAGCCGACGACTTCACGCAAGAAGAAGCCGTCAGTCTCAGAGTCGACGATTTCATGCCACTACCTGACGGCAATTGCGCCTAGACGGGATAAGAAGTTGACGGGGTGGAAGTTGAAGGCAAGAAAAGAAAAAGTGACGGCTATAGCATGGCTATACTTGGCCCCCTAGAAAATGTATATAAGAAAACATCTTGTGAACCACGGTTAACCCTAATCGAAGGGATCCCTACAAGGAAAGCATCCCGCGATATACGCTTGACAAAGAAGAGCTTCCCTATAGGGAAAGACCCTCTTCATCAAGAAACGGATGTCAACTCTACGCTACTATAAAAACTCCCAAACTCTCACAAACCAAGGTACGCTTAATTCACCCCAGCTTTGGCACTCTAGAGTTGTGAATAAAAAATTTCTCTAACTTGATCGTCGGAGGGTATTTGACCGGTACCACACTAGTACCTTTCGCAGGTACTTCTTCTTCCCTTTGTGTGTGCAGGTCTTTCTTAGAGCACATGAGGACCACATAGCTCACTGACAATTTTTGACATCATCATTTTAGATGATCAAATTCTTTTGCCAAATTCTAGATGATCAAATTCAACCTAAACCTTATTTCAAATTATATTTAGTAATTGAGCCAAAAAAAAAAAAAAATTGTGTGCAAATTATTGCAAGCGAATTGTATACATATTTGCATGTATTGAGAACATTTTGTGTAATTATTTGTGTCATTCCTTAATACAATTTGTATTTATGCAATTTTTCATATAGTGGCTATAAATACATAGTTCCACACCCATCATATGTGGGGCTAACAGAGTGAATTTTTTTTTTTCGTCATTCTTTGCCTATTGATACTAAGAGTATAGGTTTTCTTATGCATAAGATCCCAAATACCTTTTTCATACAACATTTTAGAATGTTTAGGTAAATCATCTTTATACCATGTATTAAAAGCCAAATATATTAACTTCAAATACTAATAACTTGGGATAGTTTTAACTGATTTTGGTTTCCCAAGTAACACCATTTGTAAGTACCATACAGAATCAGAGGACATACCAAACCAATGTCACATAATCACATCTCAAAAAAACAAAAAGAATAGAAACTCGAGCAATAACACAGATTCTAATATTAGACACCCCTGCTTATGTTTCCATGTAGTGCCAATTTGATTTTGTTAACCTTGGTCACAACGTCCTTGATGTCTGGCCTTTCATCTGGTGATTCTTCAGAACATCTTAAGCCTAATTCTAAGATAGATAAAAGAATATTTTGCATACCAGTTACATCTCTTCCATCTTCAATCCTGAGTAAACCATCATCCACAACTTCCATTCTATCTGGAAATGATGCAATCCATTGCCTCATAGCTAGTTCTCCAACAAACATTTCATCAGTGGGTTTCTTTCTTGTGATGATCTCCAACAATATTATTCCATAGCTATAAATGTCACCTTTGGTTGACACTCTCCCTTCTGAGCCATACTCTGCCAAGCTCACATTTGTCAAGATGTCGATAAGTTAGTGGTCCACATGCTTGCCAACTAGAGAGAGAATAAATCTATAAAAATAACCATTCACACATTCATGCAAATTTTTTATTTAATTTTTAAATCTTGTTTATTGTGTCCATCCATTATCAATATATTGATGTATATATGTAGATTTGATTTATTGAAAAAAAAATTATAATATGATCAAGATGTGTCCATTTGCTATTATCTTTATTCTAATAAAAATAAAAATACAGTTGATATTATGTTCTTAGGGTTTACCTTTGTTATAGGAGTATATATGTATATATTATTTTTTGCTTCAGTTATCCAAGACAAATCTAAACACATTTACATCTCTTAGGGAGATGGTTTAGTATCACACATGAGAGTCTTGGAATTGTGGATTTGACTAGTGGCAAGTCTCATTTGCTTCTAGGTGGTTTCATGCCATAATGCAATACTGGGTATAAGTGGGGTAAAAATAGCAACCATACTTACGAGCTTTTTTTTAAAAAAAAAAATTCTATAAAATATAAACACATCTTGGAGTACCTACCTATCCATTTGCGTCTTCATTTCCAATAAATATAGGAATACAATATTTTTCGCAACTTTTATTTTAAGTATTGACATCACTAGATCTACCATGACCACTATATTGTTTAGTGTCAATAGCTATAAAGTTGGCTTTAATTAATATGTGGCGTAAGGCAAGCCAAACATTACCGTAGTTCTATTAACAAGTCCAATATTGAAACTCACACTAAATTTTTTTTATTGAACAAATTCATATTTGATTAGTGAGCATGGTTCATATAACAAATGGTTTTAATACAAACTATTTATTTACTTTCTTAAAATAAAAATTTTGTAGAATGAATTAACACCAATAACCCTTACATAAGAGAGATTAACAAGTAATTAATTAATTATCCATTGACCTAGTCACACTATAGTTTAAAGTGTATGTTCATATGTATCTAATGCAATTACAAAACTGAGCTATGAACTACCAAACAAATTGTTAATATTTAAAATTGTATCTATTAAAGCTATGTACAAAATTAGCCTGGTAATTAAATATATAGACAAAGGTGAATTCAAGTACCTGGTGCAATGTAGCCAAGTGTACCGAGAGTTTTGGTTTGCGTTGCGTCCTTGTTTAGGGCTATGCAATGCCAAAGTCACTAACATGTGCAACCATGTCCTCATCCAAAAGAATATTGGAAGGCTTCAAATCACAATGCACCACAGATTCTGATTGACCATTGTGGAGATATTCCAACGCTAATGCAACATCCACCATGATGCTTACTCTTTGGACAAGATTCAAGCAATTGTTATGAGAGTATAACCACTTTTCAAGGCTACCATTTGACATGTATTGAAGCACCAAAGCTCTAAACTCAAGGTTGGAGCATGTACTAATGACTTTAACAAGATTCCTATGTCAGATTGCCCTTAACACCTTGCATTCAATATCAAAACTTTTGAAAGCACCTTCCAATTGCAGGTTTAGAGCTTTGACAGCAATAATAGTCCCATCAGATAGTATCCCTTTGTACACAGAACCAAAACCTCCTGTTCCAAGCAAGTTGCTCTCACAAAAGTTGTTTGTTCCACGAGAAAGCTCTTGATATGATATCATTCTATGATCTATTGTAGGCCATATGATAGGCAAACCTGGAATCTGCATGTTACATTGTGGATGTCTTCTTCGCATTATGACCAGTGTTGCAAAGATTATAATTGATGCAATGACAGGAACAATATATTTGAGCACAACTTGTTTCACCCTTGATCCAAGAGAAGTTGGACTTGTACATGGTGGAACTCCAAATATTGGATTCCCACAAAGTGCTTCATTACCTAAAAATGATTCTGCGGTGAAGTTTGCAAAAGGTCCGGTGGATGGAATCTCTCCCGATAGCTTATTGAAGGACAAATTCAAATACTTGAGATATGGAAGTGTCTCAAGAGATTTTGGAATAGCTCTGGAGAGATTATTGTTTGAGAGATCCAGCCGCTCCATTCCCCTCAATTGTCCAAAAGATTGTGGAATGTTTCCTTGGAATGAGTTCTTTGACATGTTTAAATAACTTAAGCTCTCAAAAGCACCAATGATACTGAGAATATTTCCAGTAATTTGGTTACAGGATAAGTCCATGACTACAATAGTGCGCAATTTTGTCATGCTCAGAGACAAACTTCCATTGAGGAAATTCGATGATAAATCCAAGAATAACAAGTTTTGAAGACTCCACAAATTCAATGGGATTGATGATGTCAGTGCATTATAACTCATGTTGAATTTTTGCAAAACACTGAGGTTTCCAATGCAATTCGGGATTGATCTTGAGAGATTGTTAATAGAGAGCGACAATTCTCCCAGGTTCTTTAATTGACAAAGTTGTTCTGGAATAGATCCTTCAATCAAATTCTCATCAAGAAACAATCTTTGCAAATTCTGCAATCCCTTGAATGTGGACGGTACGTTTCCGGTCAAATTGTTACGTGACAAATCAAGGAAGTACAAGTTTTTCAAGGGACCAATTCCCATTGGAATTTGACCCTTTATTTGGTTTTCACATGCATCAAAGGCTTTAAGCGAAAGTGAAAAATTTCCAATGGCATCCGGAATTGTAATATTCAAGCGATTGAAGGATAAATCTAGCTCCTCCAAAAATCTGCAATTAGTTAAAGATAAAAGGAAACTATGCTCTTGATGTCCATACTCCGCTGTCAGCTGATTTCTAGCTAGACCAAGCCATTTTAGATTTTTTAAGTTCCCAAGATTTCTGGGTTTATGTCCAGAGAAAAAGTTACCATTAAAATTTACCATGAAGAGGCTGGAAATATTTGAAAGATATAATGGGATATGACCACTAATTTTGTTCAAATCAAGTGCTAGAATTTCAAGATTAGGGCAAGAGATCCAAGTATCTAATGGAAGATTTCCAGACAAGGAATTTTCAGCCAAGTTGAGCTCTTGTAGAGAAGTAATGTTGAAAATATATTGGGGTATTGTCCCAGTGAGATCATTATCTGCAAATCCCAAAATTTTCAGATTTTGGAGACGCCATAAATCACTTGGAATGCCACCTTTCAGGTTGTTTTCTTCGATGGCAAACTCTTGTAGCATCGACAAGTTGCTTATGATAGGAGGTATATTTCCAGTTAAGTTGTTAGTTCCAAGATCTAGCACTTCAAGCTTTTCTAAACTCCCAAAACCTTTTGGAATACTTCCATCAAACTTATTGGATGACAGAGATAATTCAGAAAGCTCTGTACAGTTATTAAACTGTGAGGTGAGCTTACTGCTGAATTCATTTCTGGAAATATACAGTCCTTGAAGATTAGGACATTGGTTGCAAAGTTCATTGGAAGGGTTCCTAAGAAGTGATCGTGTGAAAGAGCAAGAACAGTTAGAAAAGAGAAGTTAAAGAGGACAAGAGGAAATGTCCAGTAAGGCTATTTAATTCCAAATCCAAGGTCTCTAATGACGACATATTGCTGAGGGACAATGGAATTGTACCACTAAGACTGTTTATACTAAGATATAAATCTTGAAGTTTGGGTAACATGCCCAATTCTTTAGGTATGCCACCGCTAAAATTGTTGTTATCAAGGTTTAAATATTCAAGCTTCTGGCAATTATGTATAGTTGGAGGGATAATACCTTCCAATAAGTTGTTTGACAGTACGAGTGACCTCAAGCGGTGTAGATGACTAATCTCATGTGGCAGAAAACCACTGAAGCTGTTGTTTTGAAGATCAAGTGAGACTAGGAAGGAGAGGTTGGCAATATGAGGGGAAATGGTGCCATGGAGACCCACGTAGGAAAGGTTCAAGGCTGTGACTCTTTGTCTGCGTCGGCTGCAAGAGACCCCAAACCACTCACAGAAGTTTGTTGCTGTGGACCAGTTACCACCAGCAAAGACAGAATCGTTTGGGCTAAAAGTGATTTGAGATTTGAAGGCAATGAGAGCTGATTGATCCGTAAAGTTGTTGGAAGATTGGGACAACTGAAGTATGCATGGCTGCATTAACAGAAAAGCCAAGAGGAGGAAAATGTATGGCCTTTCCATTAGCGTAATGTGTGTGCACAAGAGAGACAGAGAAGGCTTTGGAATAGGATAGTCTTGCCGTTTCATTGGTACAGCTTATTAATACAAAATAATTTCAGAAGTATCATATTCATGATGGGTATGCAACATGGTTATTTGACCCTAGGTGTGAACATAATATAAAAATTTTCCACTTTACCAAAAGCGGCATGTACCAAAATTCTAGTCTCGTCAATGTAGACGAAAAATACAGAGGAATAAGCGTGAGAAATCTATGGAACATGACATGGGATAAATTATAACGGTTGTAAGATTTTTTATATTTATTTTTAACTCAAGTTTTTAATTTTTATTACCGAATTGGTCTTTGTCTATTTCCCTTATCATGGTTCCACCAACGGATTTGGTTGAAAATTTGTCCGCTGCCTTGTCCAAAAAAACAAAAGTTGACGTACTGGAAAGCCAAAATAATTGGCTTTTGTTAAAGCCAAAGCAAGAGTATCCACAGGAATCAAATTTTTAGCAGTACAGCATTTCAGCAATATAAAAAGTTAATTTATTTATTTTATTTTCTCACATTCAATAGTTGTAATTTTATTTTAATTTTTAATACAATAAAATAATATAAATACTACAATAAAATAATATTTTATTCAATCACCAAAACACAATCAATAAAATAATATTTCATTTACTACATAGAAACAAGAAGAAAAAAAAAGTAGTGTGAACACAAAATGAATCAATGATCAAAGGCACATAGAGAGAAAAAGTAGTGTGAACGTGAAATGCAGAAAGAATGCAAAATAAAAAAAATAGTATGAATCAGAACGCAAAATATTTTTTTTTTTTTATTACCTTTTAGCTCCGTGCATAGCTAAAAGTAGCTGTGCACTGTAGCTGTGAAGCCAAAAAAATATTGTTTTGGCTCCACTATTACAAGGTACAATTTGAGTTTTAGTGGTGCTAAAAATAACTATATAGTTATTTAGCACCACCATTGCTTGGCTTTTATTAAAGCCAAAATAATTGGTTTTTTATTTTTTTTAGAGAGTTTCAACTTATGATGTCTGCTTCTGATAATAGCTTTTTATCATCAGATCAAGATACCAATCAGTTTTTGGTGTAGGCGGGGATTGAATCTCAAATCTCTTATACAACCATAAAAGACTTTACTAGTTGAGCTAACTGAAACGACTAATTAACTTTTGTTAAAATCACTTTTTACCAAAATTTCATAGAGCCCGCCAACATTTAATATTCGTAGATGCCAAATGATCTGAGCTTATAAACTCATTGCGATGCAAATACGTTGATTTGACTAGAGAGCAGCACTATCCCGATGCGCTTGCTAAACGGAATGATATCCTGATATGTGGTTGCATTGGCATTGTTTAACAAATCACATATTTGCAATTAATTGCCTGTCTTTTAAAAAGGGATAGATTAACATTGTTGGTAAATGAAGTTCTTGAATTCAATTGAGAAATCTCCCAACATATCAAGATACAACGCTTAAGACAATGTGGAAGTGGTGGGAATAATGCTTTGCCTATTTATACTTAAGGATAGACTTTTCTTAATCATAATAGCATCAGTATCTAGCATGCGAAAACTTCAAATATGCTAAAATTTGACATCAAACCCCATAAATCTTGCATTACTTAGCACTTTCAATTCTAAAAAATTTTACCTTTGAGTTACGGTATCATCCTACTTTCATGATGGTATGGTATTTAAAATATATATATATATATATATATATATTTGATTGGGTTTTGGGTTTTTATTTGGGTATTGGGTTGTATTACTTTGTTGTGTAGATATATTATTTTAATGTATTGTGTAGTACAATAAAAGTTGAAATGTTTGGTATATTGTAAAATGGTATAGTATAATAGATAAAGTAACTTTTGAAATGGTAAAATGAGAAATTTTTTAGATACTGGATGTTAATGATCTAAGAGAAAATTGAATCTTCTTTACAACAAAAATTAAAAGCTTAATATATCTGTACTTATAGAAAAGCTTTTGCAATTAATTAACCCTCTTGTGAAGTCATGGTAGAACCATAGCATTTTTTTCCCTTTCTTTTCTTCTTTAATTATTATTATTATTTGTACTAGTTGATACTCTTTTTTGTGTTTCTAAGTTTTTCAGTGTTCAAATTACTCTTTTCCTATAGTAATTAACCATCAAATTATCAACAAAAAAAATCTTTTATTTACCTTCAATTTTTTTTTTCCTACTAGTAGGTTTTTTTTTATGTTTCCAAAATATCCAGGGTTTTTAAATTCTTTATTTCTCGTTGTAACTATTAATTATAATAAATAAATAAAACTACTGATTTGTTTTTTTTTTTTTTTTGAGAACCACCAATTGCTCTCTCTCTTTCTCTCTCTCTCAAAATTTTGCTAGTACAATGTTGTCTCTTCACCCTCAAAATTTAAAATTTTTTGATGATATAGCTATTGATTTTTAATTTTCTTGAAATTTTGCTAGTATGGAGGATATAAGAAGAAAATTTAATTTAATAGTAAATTTGTCAAAATTCATATCTAATACTCCAAATTGGGTCAAGTATTGCACACCAACTATTTGATTTGTATTGCCCTTTTCTTCTTATAATTATGATTGTTGTTTGGAATGTAAAATTGTATTCATTTATTTTTCTATTTTTCTATAGGGGACAAGAACAAGGCACTCCATACATATAGCAGAACTCTTGCAAAGGTCTATTTCTACCCTCTTTTGTACATGCAGATTTTGTGTTTGGAAGCTAATTGCCAACTTAAAGCATCCATATTATTAAAATATAAAGAGTAACAACACTGATGTGAAACAATGAAACAAGTTGGTTGCTTTGGATTTTGTTCATTGTTTTCTTAAAAAATTATAAATAGGACTTTATATGAAGTGTTATTATATACGGCTATTTAACTGTTTAGCTTAGTTTTTGTATTTTACTTTATGCATTTAATTCCAAAACCACATTCCTCTCCCAAAAAAAAAAAAAAAATCTAAACCTCATTAGTTGGATACATCTCCTGGAATATTAGATCATGCTCACTTATTTATTTGGGTGAATTAAAGTGTCCTCTACATGTTTGACGAAATGCTTGGTCATTAGGTCTTGCTAAAGATGTATTGATTTCATAATGGTTATAGCCTCCTATCCCACAATTGTTTTTCCAAATTAACTTTCTTACTTGGTCATGTTATAGGCATAGTTCAATTAAGTCATATCATATGAAATATGAGGCTTTAGTCTTAATTATTTATCAAGTTCTCTAATGTTATATATGCTGATAGTTGTTTCCCTTATATTAACGTTTTTGTGATAATAGTGACTAAAAGGACCCAGCATGGACATCCTAGAAAAATATTTCCGACCTTGCTGTCATAAAGATAGACTCGGTTTATTTGTTGTGTTTTGGATTAGAAGGCTTTCTTCTGATACTGATGAAGTTATTCTAAATGATGCTTTTGGACAATGTGGTGAGCTAATTGAAGGTAATGTATTAAACAAATCTGCCTTCTCTTATGTTATTTTTAGTCTATTCTATTTAGTTGCTTAAGTTAATTTACCAAGAATTATATTTCATATAATTTAATCTATTATACCTAATTTGTAGACCTAATTTATCATCTTTGCCTTTTTGTTTTGATGACATTGGGAGTATCACCCATGATTTTAATAGTCAAATCTGAAAGTTAAATTCTGATTTGTTGAGTTCTTTGCCAATTACAACACTGGGGTAATCTCCAAGAAGAGTTGCTAGAACAAATTGATAGATTAGGATAGTCAGATTTCCCTTCTATTTATCTCATACTTTGTACTAGATTTTTTCCATTTAGTTTATTTGTGTTTGAATTGGCTCTAACTTGCATGTTTTAGCCTACTTTTTTCTTTACAGACTGATTTTAATAGCCAAATCTGAAGTTTAGAGTGAAGATTTTGTTAAACACTATGTTACTACAATACTACATATTAAGGGATTATTTACTTAGTATGGTTGTTTGGTTTACACAATAATCCGTGGATCTAAATTTTTTGAATTGTTCTAAAAAAAAAATTGTTGAATTGTTGGATCTAATCTTCAAGAAGAGTTGCTAGAACAAACTTATAGGTTAGGATAGCTTGTCTATTTATCTCATAATTCGTATTAATCTTTGTCCATTTGGTGTATTTGTGTTTGAATTGGCTCTTATTTGCATTTTTTAGCTAGATTTTTTTCATAAAAAAAAAAACTAATCAATCTACTTCAAGCAAGAACTAACGCAAAAATAATTTAAAACGATAAAAATAAATAACTTGCCAAATTACCTATTGGAGGCATTAGATTGATTAGTTTTTTTTTTTTTTTTTTCCTCCTTTTGAAAATTGAGACTGCTATATTTTTGAAATTAAAAGCACTGATTAGCTTTGCAATGCCTAAGATAGTAATCAATATATAGCCTATGTTGTCTATGGTGCTACTCATTTTAGTTATTTTAGACATTCTTTGTTAGAAAGTTTGTTTTAGATGGGGGCAAGTCGAGCTAAGTTTGAATGAATTCAAACAAGAAGTCTTTTCCATATTTATTATTACGTTCTCACAAGTTGTTTGAAAGAATTCATATTTCATAAATATGTGTTACTATGGCATGATTTGTTTTTCCACATAAATCAGTTCCTAAATCCATACCAGAGCTCTATATCTATAGTCCCCCAAACTTTTAAATTTTAAGTTTGGAAAGAATCTCCCCCTTGCTAAAATTTCCAGGTTATTTAGTGTACAATACCAGTTTTACTATAATATGATTTTAAATTTCAAATGTCTTATATACATGTGATTTCAAAAAATACTGAATAAAGCGTGATGTGTCTTTCGTGTCTTCAGAGTTCAGACTTAAAAAAAAAAAAAATATTGCACTTCTTTGCTCAAACGTAGTTCTTAAGCCACCATTATACATTTAGTTTTTGAGTCCTATTACTCCTACACTTCTTATATACAAATCCAAACCAACGTAACAGCTATCTATTGACTCCTTAAACCGTTGTTTCCTATCTAATTATATTTCTTTCATTCTTTCTCTGTCTCTGTATATCTCTCTTCCTATTTTCTCAACAAAAACCACTCCTTTCATTGAAGGCTATCCTTCAATCCCAATGTATATCACACATATAGAGGTGGATATTCTTCTAGGAAAAAAAAAAGGTAATAGTATTGCATTTCGTTTGCCAATTTTATAAAGTACAAGCTCTTATAGTATATTACTTTTTGTTGAAACATGCTGCTTATTTTATAGTTGTTTTTGTCTGATTTTTACGTAGGATAGTCCAAAGTTATTATATGATTGATTGTAAAATGGAAGTTATTGTTTCATATAATAGAAATCGGGTTATTTATTTGTGTAGAAACAAAGGTCAAAGAGCTTTCTTCCGGAGCTTATCAGGCATGTGTAGATTTGGCAGTTTTTTCAAAGATTGATGGATGAATGATATTTGCCTAGGTGAATTTTTCCAGATAATTTTGATACTTGGCTAAATTGTGGTTTGAGTCTAAATAGTCCAATTGATAGAGGAAAGGCTAGGCATTATTAAAAAATTGTAAACAATGTCTCTCATGGTGTCTCACGCATAATGAACATTGTTGGCCACATAGAGTCTAGATTGGAAGTTTATTTTAACTCCAAAAATTGATTTTTTTTTCTTTGGTTTTGAGGTGTGATATAATTCGTATAGTGAAGTATGATTGTGATTATGTAAAAATTGCTTGGGTTTAAAAGGGGCTAGTGTGTATGGTTATTCCCTAGCATTGAACTTTTTCATAAATTGAGAGAAAAAGAAATCAATAATCTAGAATCTTAAAGTTTCTTTTGAGTTAGATGATTTTGATTATTCCAAAATGTGGTTTATTATGTCACAGCAAAGCAAGTGATGACTTTAGACAAGCTATCGTTTCTCAATGTTGATGAGCTTGAGATTTTACAAGAGTATGTTGATCATGATATTCATATTCAAGCTAATAAGGATAATGTAATCGTTAATATCATGTAAGCTTCTTGAGCATCAACAACAATATTCCCTCAAACCCACAACCTTCAGAAAAACCCTGGATCAAATATGCATTAGTGATAACTTATAAAACTTCAATTATCATTTTTTCTAAACCATGTGTTGATGCCAGATTGGTCATTTTCTGAACAAGAGTGTGTGTGTAATTTTTTTTCTTTTCATTCATGCCCTAGGTTTAGCCCCATAATCAAAGAAGTGTATACATAGAATTTTGAGTTCTTTGAATTGTGTGTGTGACCTAATTAAGAGATACTTTAGTTCATGAGTATTTTCCTTGAGATTATTTATATACACATTGATTTTTGAGTTTATGACGTTTACATACTAAGTTTAATTCTTTAATGCATGTATAAATTTAGTTAGTTTGAAAGTAATTGACTAATATTAGCTGATTAGTGGCAATAGTAAAAATAATTTCAAAGAAATCCAAATTGGGTTTCCCTTCGAAAGAATTGTTGTTGGTGGCAAATTAGCATGGGAAGCATAGGCTTCTAAAATGCCAAAAAAATACTTTGACTACTTGCTGTGGGAACCACCATGTATCAAAGTCCAAACTTTCAAGGTTTGCCAAAAAGCTGGAAGGGGACATTGGAATCGTGATGAACCTTATCCTTATGGTTATAAAGAATTTGTGGTTATGTGCAAGAGATGCTCGATCGACCTTGAAATGTTTAAGTTGGTGAATAGGTTTTTTTTTTAAAGTTTGACGAACAAAAAAAATATATTAATGCCCCTTTATATATATTTTAAATAATAAAATGCAATATTCTCTTTTTCTTTTTTCATTGTAGCATCACTTAATAAAATGTAATATTCTCTTTTTTTATTCATTGTTTATCTAATGCTATCCTTCGTATGATAAACCAAAAAAAAAAGGTTCAATAGCATCACTTAAATAATAAAATATAATATATATTTTTATTGTTTTATCTAATTCTATCCTCCTTGTGATAAACCTAAAAAGATAAAAAAGAAATTGATTAATAGTATCACTATATTAATCATTCTCGTGCAGTAACATGAGTTACATACTAGTTTAAATAAATAAATAAATAAAATTCAAAATTCATCAACAATAGGCAATTGGTTAGCGCCCTGCTCCATTGTACACAAGAAATTTCTTGACTTTAAAGTCAAGATCAATTCTTGACTTTAAAGTCAAGAATTGATCTTCTATGACTGGAAATTCAGGCTGAAATGATTGAGGTTGTAAGTTTTTCCTTGCGTATGTCCCAAGATTCCACACTCCTCAACGAAAGCAAAGTAAAGATAAAGTGGCTATCAGTGTCACACGACACTTTCATGCAACATGACAAGGAACAAATGGCCAAGTAATTGTGGACGGGACATCATGGCAGAAAACAATTAAAGGTGGCAGACACATGGAATCTGAGAGTGGACTGTAAAATTGACAGAAATTTCTGGGATTCATATCCCATGCAATACCTAGGGTATTGCACGAGGTGCAATAGCTCAAATCCTAGCCTTTCATTTGATCTAATGGCTCTAAAATATTCCACGTCATCAATCCGCGTCAATGAAGAAAAAAATTTTTTAATTCACTCTCATTCTTCCTTCTCTCATTTTATTTCCCTGTTCATATCTTTCTCTCTCCAACTTTTCACTCCTCAGTCCTCTTCTCTGTTCTCTCTAATTTTCAAAATTTTCAAAAAATCCCAATGTTGCTGATTTGCTGTTGCCGCTACCACTCTTGCACCAAACCACCATCATCGCGTGGACCAAGTCTTGAACCAGCCACCATTGCGCCACCCACCAGCCACCGTTTCTCTCTCCCAACGATCTATCAAATTGCACCGCCGGCCCAATCACTTCCCAGTAAGTTCTCTCTCTCTCTCTCTGACTTTTCATATATATTGAGAACATGATAGAAAATAAATTGACGTTGCAATTTTTTTTATTTTTTTAATGCTGGTTTTGAGCTTAGGGATTGAAATCTGATGGTGGGTTTTTTGGCTGTGGATTTATGGGTTCCTTTAATCTGGGTCTTTTTTTTTTTATTTATTTATAAAGTTGTATTTTCTTTTTCTTTTTTACAATTTTTCATTCTCACGGAGGTGATTTGTGCTAAGAGCCAAGAAATTTTTGATGGGTATATCATTTTGCTCTGCATTATGGGTTGGGTTATTTATCTATTTTTGTTTAAGTTTCACTTTTTGGTTTTTCTATTTGATGGTGTGGGTTAAAATGGGGAAAAAAAAATGAAGAATTTAGTCTGTAGTTGATGTCACTGGTAATACCTATTAGAAAATTTTGTTTTGATTTTCTACATGTTGCTTTCGTAGTTTCTTCAAGAGAAGATCACTGTAATAATGAATTACTCTAATCACTAACAGATTTTTTCTTTTTGAGAAAGAATCACTTACAGCACAAAATTTGCATCAATGTGAAGTTCTAAATTTATACAGCACTTAGTGTGTTCATTTGCAGTTAGATGGCTTTAGTTTTGATGATGGAGAGTCTCCATTGGTGATCTCTCAAAGTTGAAAAGGTAGATTTTGTTGTGCACAGGAAATGTAGCATTAGTGGAATGCTTACATTTTTTTTTTTTTTTTTTTTTGTGATCTTGCTAGTAGTAATCTAGCTTGGTTTTGATGTAGCTTGTTTGAAAGCTACAGTAAGAGCAAAGGACCATGGGTGTGATTTCTTGTTGCAGTGATAGTAGGCAGTTTGACATTGGTACTTTGGTAGTAAACAATAGATATTAAAGAAAGATGCAGTTTTACATTGGTAGTAAACAATAGGTACTAAAGACAAATGTCTTTTAGTGTGTCATTAAATATTCATACTATGCTTTGTCTGCATTTTTGTGGTAATATGCTCTCAGTTGTAGTAATAGTTGAAATTGATAGCAATTAAACCTTGTAATGTAGGTTTGATAGTTCATGTACAGGCAAAATTGGTTGTTTCTTTGCTAAGTTCAGTGTATTCAAAGCTATGCTTTTGATATAAATTCCCATCCCCCTCCCAAGTCCGTCCATCATCTTAATAGTAATATTCTTGTTTTTTTCTAGCATTGTTTCAGGCTTTCAATATTATCTTCTATGTAGTTTGAATTTTAAAATATTATTGTAGTGAGTCACAATATTAAAGGTTGCTACTTTTTGCTATCCACCATGCAGGTGATTTCTTGGATGCAATTGAGCGCTAAACCTATTTTGCTGAATTGGTGGCTCAATAATCTCAGCATTGTTTATATGTAAGGGCTGGCACTAATGAGCTACCACAGTCAAGCCACTTAAGATCGAAAAAGCATATGATCTTGAAGCACACACCCTTATTTTCCTCTTTTCTTTGTGTGGAAGTTATACATATTCTACTAGTGGGAAAAATTGGCCTTATAATCAAGGTTTATATTTCAATAGAACTCTTGTTATTTGGCCTTGTAATCAAAGTACACATTTCAATGGAATTTGTTCTCTTTTGGAGCAATTTTTTTATGTTATTTTTGTGTTTGTTCTAATATTGCAGTTGTCACTAAATTGGTTACTCAATTATCTATTGTCTATTGATTTTGATGAAAAAAAAAGTTTTAAGAAAAGTCTCTTACCATCCTTTTTGTGAAATCTAAACTACTATAATTGGTTAATGCCTTGGTAACATTTCAAAAGATATATCATAAAAATCATTACAGATATTGATATCAAGAAAAGAATAATTGCACTTTATTACATTCTCTTGGTTTGTACTATGCATCATTGTAATGGTTTTTGTATACATAAACGAGGACACTCAAGTATCAAAATCCGATGCTACAACATAATACTCAAGCAAGTCTTTTTTGTCTCATAACATGTTTCAAAGTAAAAAAAAGTTCACTCATATCAAGTCTAGAACTTTAATAATACTGAAAATTAGTCTTGCTAACGTCAAGATATCAATCCATAATGAATGCTTCAAAACCTTTTCTAGCAATATAGTTTGGCTGGAGCACCATGCTCTATCATCTTGCAACATTTTAAAAACGAATTTCAATCAATACAGTAACAACTTAGAAGACCAATCCTCTATTTACTTGCAAAAATCTTATATGATTCATTGGCTTCAAGTGAACTAAACCAACAATTTGACTGGAACTTGAAACATAATTGCTATATATAAGTACTTTTCTAGTGCCCCACATAGCCCACACCTTTTGAAATCAGAACAACCGTTATTTCAAGCTTGGCTAAAAACACACAGAAATTTCCATGACAAAGACAACTCAACAGAAGAAAAACTACATCTACCATAATTCAAAAATTTATCTATAATTGACTGCAATTAGAGCAAAAGTTAGCCTAGTCGCTGTATACTTGAACAGATGCACCCCCATCATTTGTAATTGCAATTTGAACCAACCAAGTGATCTAAGAAAACTGCCTACTCATGCTCAAATTTGTAGTGGCACCCGATGCAACTAAGACAATGCCTATCTCTCCATTATTAACATCTAAAGAACTAAGGAGGCAATATTAAGATGATAAATTCTAATATTTGGAAGAAAAATATCCTCTTTGCCAACAAATGGGGTTTTCACAGACTTCACAATATCAGGTAGTTGAACAGAAGTAATAGAAGAAACAGCTTTTTCTATGAGCATATCCTTGGCAAAATCAAGACCAAGTGTGATGCTTGCACATATATGAAGCCTTCCTCATTAGATTGAATTTGAGTGTTATTAGGAGTTAGTAAAAACGATAGAACAATTAACAAATTAATGGGTGAAATTAATAAGAAAACTCAAAAGACAAGTTATTCAAAGGAAAGCCAAGAACCCAAACACTCAAATTACATGATCTTCTCTTGAAGAAACTATGAGAGCAACATGTAGAAAATCAAAACAAAATTTTCTAATTGGTATTACCAGTTACATCAACTACAGACTAAATTCTTCATTTTTTTTCCATCCTAACCCACACCATCAAATAGAAAAACCAAAAAGTGAAACTTGAACAAAAATAGATAAATAACCCAACCCATAATACCAAGCAAAACGATATACCCATCAACAATTTCTTGGCTCTTAGTACAAATCACCTCCGTGAGAATGAAAAATTGTAAAAAAGAAAAAGAAAATACAACTTACGAAAAAAAAAAAAAAGACCCAAATTAAAGGAACCCATAAATCCACAGCCAAAAAACCCACCATCAGATTTCAATCCCTAAGCTCAAAACCAGCATTAGAGCATTCTCATCAAACATTCTAAAAAATTTAACATTTACCATCTCAAAACTCAATTTTATAACATATAACATACCACTTTATAATCTACCTTACATCAAAACTTCTAATATTTTTAACACTTCATTTAAATATTCTTTCTTTATCATTTTTTATTCTTTTTTATTCATCCTCTCTCTTTCTTTTTTAAAAGAAAATGGGTCCCACGGAATAAAAAAATAATATCGGTTTTACAATTGGTGAATAGTGCAGTCTCAAAAATGAGATTGCACTGTTCATCAATTGTAAAAATTATACAATTTAAGAAGTTTGATGGAGGGAGTTTTTGGGTTAAAAATGCTAAAAAAATAAGATTTTTAGCATTTGAAACCTTTGATAAGAATGCTCTTAAAAAAATAAAAAAAATTGCAATGTCAATTTATTTTCTATCATGTTCTCAATATATATATGAAAAGTCAGAGAGAGAGAACTTACTGGGAAGTGATTAGGCCGGCGGTGCAGTTTGATAGATCGTGGGGGGAGAGAAACGGTGGTTGGTGGGTGGCGCAATGGTGGCTAGTTCAAGACTTGGTCCACGCGATGATGGTGGTTTGGTGCAAGAGTGGCAGCGGCAACAGCAAATCAGCAACATCAGGATTTTTTGAAAATTAGAGAGAACAGAGAAGAGGACTGAGGAGTGAAAAGTTGGAGAGAGAAAGATATGAACAGGAAAAAAAAAATGAGAGAAAGAAGAATGAGAGTGAATTAAAAAATTTTTTTCTTCAGTGACGCGGATTGATGACGTGGAATTATTTTAGAGCTGTTAGATCAAATGGAAGGCTAGGATTTGAGCTATTGCACCCCGTGCAATACCCTAGGTATTGCACGGGATATGAATCCGAAATTTCTGTTACCTGTTTCTAGGGGACGAGAAATGCGCAGGTATGGAAAATATGGAATTGACTACAACAGATAAGATTAAGATGGTCAATTTTTGTTTTTTTATCGATAAAATTGTTGGTAAATTCAGTTCTGTGAGTGAATTCAATTGAGAAACCTCTTAACATACCGAGATATAATGCTCAAGAAACCGTGGGAGTGGTGGGACTCATGAGACTCATGCTTTGCCTATTGATATATCAAAAGAAACCTTAATAGCTTTTTCTTAATCGCAAGATCCTAGATGCATTTGTTTATTAGAGGTTTTAAAATTCTAAAACTTAATCTTCCTTATTTCCAAAATTAAAAGCTTGATATAAAAAGAAAAGCTTTTGTAATTAATTTAATCCTCATCTTATGGATTTTAATTAGTTCCACCAGTAAAATTTCTTATTTTAATTTAATGATTAGAAAAAAAAACCATCTAGAGCACAAAACAAAACGTAGGTTGAAACTAAAAAAATAAAAATAAAAAATAAAAAACTCCTCTTATAATGCCATGGCAGACAACACTTTTTTTCCTTTCTTTTCTTCTCCTTCCTTTTGCAATTAATGTTTGTTTTTTCTTTTTATTTTATTTCTCAACTTCCCATTTACTCAATCAAAACCATCTGCTAAGACTACTAGTATCTGGTGTGTCAAATGCCAAGGATTTGACATTTGGCACACCAAGACTTAAAAACCTCTAACAGTAGATGTTCTAAATGCTAAAAAAAAATTAGCATGGATGAACAATATTATTCCAAATTTGAAATGGTACAAACACATATGCTAAACCAAAAAAATAATTTTTTTTTAAATTATGAAATAAGTCGTCTTTGGATTTATTGTTAAGTTTCTCCTTGCGAAATAACAGGGCAATCTAACTTGGAAGATTTTCTGTTTTTCTTTTGTTTTTTTTTTTTTTTTTTTTTGGTCGGTAAGTTAAATTACACGAGAGATAATTACAAATTTGGAAAATAAAAAATAAAAAACATTTGTGGGTTTGCATTCAAGGAATGAATGGGGCCAAGAAAATGGAGAAAACAGAGAGCTATCAATTCGCACTAGACAAGACTTTTACCGTACATGACAAGGAATAAATGGACAAGTTTTTGTGAATTGGAGGTGATCATGTGATGACAAAGAAGAACAACTATTTTTCTGAGTGCTTGACTAATTGAAGTAGAACGATTAAAGTCCATAGTCGATGAACCTCTTTTTTTCTATAAGGATAGACCTACGTGGGAATGTAATCTAGCCTATGATTCTATTAGAATATCATTTTTTTTTTTTACTTTATTGTAAAACCTATTTTTAGATTTTTTTTTTTTTTTTCATAAAAGGTTTTTAAAAAGCATTTCCTAAACAAAAGAAAATCAATTCTGTTTAAACAAAAGACTTGTACAGTACATGACAATGAAAAAATTGCCAATTTATTGTGCAAGCAAGACCTCACACTTATGGGTTCTATTCTCATGTGAGAAGGAGATGTATCTTACAGAAACATGATGGATTTTCTCGTGCAAGGAAGGTGATGATAGAGAAGAATTGACTAAAGAAAGTAGCACAATTAACAGTATTAGTCTTGGTGGATATTGGGGTAGAGACCCATGTCAGCATGTAGTCAAGCGTATGAAAAAAAAAAAAAAACCCGTTTCATACGCTTGACTGTATTCACGCTAACTTTATATACATAGATGTGTGCGTCCCAAAATTCCACTCCTGTCAACGTAATTGGAAAAAAAAAAAAAAAAAGCATTTGTGTTTTGCATTCAAGGAATGATTGAGGCCAAGAAAATGGAGAAAACAGAGAGCTATCAATTCACGCATTCTCACTAGACAAGACTTGTACCGTATAGACAAGGAATAAATGGACAAGTTTTTGTGAATTGGAGGTGATCATGTGATGACAAAGAAGAACAGATACTTTTCTCTGTGCTAGACTAATTGAAGTAGCACGATTAAAGTCCATAGTCGGTGAACCTCTGTTTTTCTATAAGAATTGACCTACGTGGGAAGGTAATCAAGCCTATGATTCTATTAGAATATCAATTTCGACTTTATAGTAAAATCTATTTATAGACTGTCGTGTTGTGTTTTTTTTTTTTTTTTCCATAAAAGGTTTTTAAAAGCATTTCCTAAAGGAAAGAAAACCAATTCGTTTAAGTAGAAGACCTGTACAGTACATGACGAGGAAAAAATGGTCAATTTATTGTGCAAACAGGACCCGCACTTGTGGGGTTCACCCCTCATATGAGTATGCATGTTATGGAAATATGACGAGTTAAAAATGGCCAATTCATTGTGCAAACAGCCCTCATGTGAGCAGGAGGATGCATGTTATAGAAATATAATGGATCCTCTCATTTGCAATGGAGGTGGTAACAGAGATGAATTTATTGGTCCCAGACATGGAATCTCAGTGCTTGACTAATGAAAGTAGCACGATTAACAGTCCTATTCTTGATGGATAGTGGGGTAGAGACCTACGTGAGCATGTAGTCAAGCCTATGTGCTTGCTTCTCGATCAAGTGTTTCATCGTAAACCCCTTTTCTGGTTTTATGAACTGCAAATCAAACTCATCATGATGATGTTCTATTTTGCATCCATAATTTTTCATTATTTGTGAATTTTAGTGCATAAAATTGTTTATTAAAAACATATATCATCAATTTAAAGGGGGAAAAAAATAGTTCATGTACCTCTTGAGGATTGAGAGCTAAACTAAGATTAACTTCATTATATGTTCATTAAATTGATGTTTAATTCTTTTATTTAAGAATTTATTGTAACATAGAAAATTAATAGTTGATAACGATGCTTATTAATTTCAAAGCCATCTTATTGAGGACCCAAAAAAAAAAAAACAACTAACCAATCTTTTAGATTGAGTTAGACAACACATACCCAAATAGTGAAGTCCCAAACTTTAAATTTTGGAGTCCAAATATGCAACCAACCAAAGTCTCATTCTTGGGTACTTCTGGAATATAGTAAAATAGGGCTCCCTTCTCTCACATTCATGGTAAATCTCATGATAAATTTAATGAGTGAAAATATGAGAGGAGAGAATACTATTCATTTTACTCCAAAAAGACATAAGAATTACTCGCAAAGCACACACACCAATTATAATGCAACTTAACAAAAGACCATGACACAGGATTGTGGGTCTGTTTAGAATCCACTTATTTTGCTGAAATTGAAAACTTTTCACTGAAAATGCTTTAGATAAAAATAAAAGTTAGCTGAAATAATACGGTGAAACCTATAAATTGTTTCAAAAAGTGCAGTGAAAGTCATGAATAATACCAAAAATAAGCTGAATAGTAAAATAAGCTGACTTTTTAATCTGGAGTCAAACACACTTAATATAGTGAATTACATAATATGACTAGATTAGTCATGTAAGTGCGTACTTGTCTTTGGTGGCTGCATTTCTGGGGAAAGTGATATACCAGAATAACCACTACAGCGTTGAAGCGCTTAACTCCGCCATCCTTCACTCTCATCTCAAGTCTCATCATGGATCCCTGTGGGCTGCAATAGAATCCATCACTCTTTCTAAAGAGACAGGATCCGAACTAAAGAAAGACCTAACCCGGCCCATATTTAAAATTTTTTGTAAAAAAAAATCTCACAAAAACTTTGAAGCTAATAAAGGTCCGACCATAACATTACACAATGGATAATCACTCACAATAGATATTTGGACTTGTCCAACCCCTCTAGGCTAGCTGGGTTTAGTCGAAGCTAGAGTTGGTTTAATTTACTAAAAAAAAATTCTTCTATTGGAGAGGAAGTAACTTTGAAGCTAATAAAGGTCCGACCATAACATTACACAATGGATCATCACTCACAATAGATATTTGGACTTGTCCAACCCCTCTAGGCTAGCTGAGTTTAGTCGAAGCTAGAGTTGGTTTAATTTACTAAAACAAAAAATTCTTCTATTGGAGAGGAAGTAACTTTCTTTTTGTGGGGGGAGTGTGTTGTTACATGGTCTTGTATATTGCATTTTGAAATAGGAATTGAATTTTTCAATGACCACAACATTTTATCAACTTGTTGATATGTTAATCCACCATAAGTCAAGATAAAATAAAATAAAAATTATTTCGAGACCCACCAAAACTGCAAACAAACTTGTTATGAAAAATTTTGTGAGATGGGAGCGAGTAGGGAATTAGAACAAATGTTTTACATCAAAAGAAATACAATGTTGGCAACAGAATATGATCACATGTTAGATTAGGTAATGTGATTACCCTAAAATGGTGATAACATGAGATTACAACTAAGATTTATATAATGACTGAATTCCTTGAACGACCTTTCAGGAATTCCTACTGATTTGTACTGGACGCTGAATTGGCGAAATGCACTCATGGAACTAAGCAGGGGTCATCATTTTCATAGATGTTCCTCGAAGAAAAAAAAAATCTTAATTCATAGATGAAAAGACATGTTTCAAGCCACATGAGCCACTATACATGATTTTTTTTTAATGATATTTTAACTCCGTTATCATTGCTCGACTTATATCTTCCACTCTCGTCGTGATATTTTTCTCCAATGTAATGCTGAAAATCAAGGCTATTCATTGATCCTATTGAATTTCTTCTATTTGAATATGCAAGCTTCACAATCTAACCTTCAAACTGTGCATCCATTTCTTTCCAAAAGAAAAAACAAAAGCAGTGTCACTATGCAATCAGTTAATCAAAGCATCCAGATGACATCATGGCCAAGTATCACATTAACTAAGCCAAGGCTTGAGCCATTATAGAGCGATGAGATAGCTGCTGCTCATATAGCTCCCGGAAAATACGGTATTTGGCATCATGGAACTTCTTCACCTTTGGGTCTTTAGATGGATAAATGACCTGCAATATTCAAATGCGTATAGTACGAATGAAATATCAATAACAGATGCCACTTCGAGAGGATACAATGCTAGCTCAGAATATTTGGGCAGAGGTGGCAATTCACCATTCATATTTCATTATTTCTTTCTCATGGGAAAAGGGTTAGCCTAAGTTGTTGGGCTCTCTTTGCCAACCCTTAGCACTGCTAGTAATCTAAAATCGGGTGGTGATAAAGGCAGTCTACATAATGTTCGGAATATTATTACAAAACTTATTGACTCCACGCTTATCCATTTTGGAAAAACCAAGATACAATTGTGCAAACCATGTATTATTAATGGTCTTGATGGCAACCATGCAGGAAACAGAAAAAGAAAATTTATGAAAATTAAAATTAAAAAAAAAGGCCAACAATCCTCAATTCATAGATGTGGATCCTGGACCTATGAATGGGGATCCCTGAAACTCACAAAGAAAAAAGAAGTGAGTTCCATCCAAGTCAATCTTGGACAAAATATCAGCTAAGGCCTCATATGCAGTCTCACTAAACAAATCATTGTATGCATAATATCTGAAATGATACCATGCTATTTGTGCAAGTTTGAGATATCAAAACTAATTGAAGTCCTGCTTTTGAAGCAAAGACCAAAGTACCAAACAATGACGATGCCAGCTATGTGGCATAGCATACCAAGTACCGTGTGGGAGGTTTTACCCCAGAACTACATTCAAGACCCTCACTTAGTTCGAACACCTTTTTCACCTCATCTTAAATATAAAGAAATAGGATTGAGTTAAGGAAAAAAAAAATTATGTACCTGACCAGCTGCATTCATTGCCCTCATGGCCTCATTCAGACTAGAAAACTTCTTTGCAGCAACTGCACCAAGAATGGAAGCACCCAAAAGCACGGACTCATTTTCTCGAGGAAGAATTATAGGGCAACCTACAACAATCATCAGCAAGTATGCCAATTTTTAATATGCATACAGTAATGCTTAAGAGAAGCTAAAATATAACATCACAGACCTTCTTCATGACTTTCCTTCACTTGCAAATCAAAAATAAAATTCTTTATAGGCAGGTCAATTAACTGCAATTTTTTCTGTAGCCCTGGTGTGGTGGTGAAAGAATCAATCTTTGGTATTAATCAGATTTTGATTTTTTATTATTATAAGTTTTTGTTTTTTTTGGTGTCTATAAGGCAACATTTACTGTCTGTTTGGGAACAACTTATCTAGTTTTTTGCTGAAAGTATTGTAGATAATAGGTAAAAGTTAAATAAAGTAAATAGGTGACTCACGTGAATCCTACAAATAGTAGGAAAAATAAGCAAAAAAATAGGTGACTCACGTGAGACCCACAAATAATAGGAAAAATAAGCAATATGTTGGCTTATAATCTAATCCGAAACAGACACTTAATATCTCATGTAGGGTTTCTTATGGCCCCAAATGTGCTTTATTGGTCTTTAAGTTAATAGTTTTAATAGGTAAATTTCAAGTTGGTTTGATTTCCATTTCTGTCTTCTTTATATTTAGGAGAGTTTACTAGTCAAGCAAATCTATTACACTCTTAAATGTGGTCAATTGTGATCAAACTAATGAGAGATTAACTAATTTGAGTATTTTTAAGACGCATTTGCCTGTGGTTTCTCCAGTCACTTCTTCTCTTTCTTGCTTGTGGCACTTTTTTCTTTTCTCTTCCTTTCTTTTTTAGTCAACACACTTTTCTTATGGCTCCACACTACTATTCTCTGCAAGTTGAGCTTTGTTTACCATTAACAGAATCTAAACACTGAAACAGCCCATATAGCCCTATCAACCTAATGTTCAATCAACTTAGAATCATCCAACCAACATTCCTTGCAAGTCAACCCCTAAGTAGAGATTCTCTAGGCTGTCATGTAGCAATGCCTCAATCATTGCTGAGCATCCTAATCATCCCATATAGTGAAGCAAATAGAAAGGGGGAGGGGGGAATATCATATATACATCACATGTGTACTCCCACCCCCAAAAGAACACAAACGCAGAGAGAGAGAGAGAGAGAGAGAGACCAATGATATCTGCATGTTCTTGAATGAATAGGGGGTTCTTTGCAAGGCCGCCACATGCAAGTATTGTGTCAATCTGTAAAGGAAGAATCAAAAACAGAGAGAGAGGAAAAAAAAGGGGGGGTCAAAAGAGTGCAGGAAGAATAACACTTTTGAAAAGCATTCACCTGTTATATTAGCAAGCAATATTTTCTGGCATCGCTACTTTTTATTTATTGGTAAGTTAGAGATAAAGGGGACATGAATCATAAATAACCATCAAAAACAAATATAGAGACTTACATACAATATTAAAGTCGAAGCACAATTAGAATCCAAATTGAATTCAATATAGTTTCTAATTGTTGTCTAAGTTGGCATCTAGTGTCCATTTTAATTTCCTAAAATTTGGTGTCAAGTGACCCATCCATAATATTCAACATGAAAATCGGGATGAACACCTCACTCACCTAGGTAAGACCACCTTATGTGTTCACCACTGCTGAATGTTTCCATGCGTAAGTATGGTTACAACCTAGAATACATATACTACCTCTGTCCCAAATTGTTAGCCCTGTTTAGAAACCCAACTTTTTAAGGGAACATCATTTATTGTCTTGTCTTTTAATTAAAAAGATAGAATTTTCCAAAATTACCCTTAAACAAAGCTCTCAAAAAATTTTATTGTTTAAAGTGCTCGTGTTTGGTAGGGGCATAACAGAAAACTCAATAAATTAATGACTTTTAATTTTAGAAATAGGACAATTTTAGGACATCCCCCAAAATAGAATAAGACCAACAATTTGGGATGTAGGGAGTATATATTTGTGCTTCTTCTTTTTTAACATAATTAAAAATTTTAAAAGAAATGGAAAAGATAAATACATGACCCTTTCAAAGAGTACAGATAAAAAATATGGAGAATCAATAAAATCAACAAAAGTTATGGACGGGTGCCCCCTAGAGCATGCATCCAATCAAACGATGACTGCAAAATATGCTCTTTGATTACAACAGCAGGACGTTCAATTAGCTCAAAGACCTGTCTGCTTCTTTAGTACCACCAAATCCATGACACACAAGGGCAAGGCTCGCCACACCTTAGCTCCTCTGTGGTACTGAAACAGATCTTCCCAACATTTTAACAGAGCAAGCACTAATTAGGCATCACCCATGCGAGCCCAAACAAGGTGAAGACAAAGGACCATACATCATATTTGAGCTTCTCACCTATTAACTTAAAGTCAAAGCATGTTATACCAAGGTTTTTTAATGGTTCAGGCCTTATCAGCACAATTCATGATAGACATGCATATTTGCCAAGTTATAATACGCTGCTCTCAGTTTCTGATGGGGATATTAATTCAGAGCATGTACTTGCTAAACAGTAGGGTTTTTATTCAGCAATCATTTGGTAACTATGTTGCCAACCTTTTTTGCTTTTTATTGATAGATTACCCATGCACCCAATGGGTCTTGAACCCACAACCTCACCCTCCACCTTGCCATAGCAAGGGAAGGAGCTATCATTTGAGGTAGAGCTTACTAGCATGCGTCATGCCAACTTTCTTATCCTCTTTTTGATCACCAGTCTCCAAAGTTAAACTTTCTTTTAGGAAGCCCCTTAGTGTAATGGTGAGCCAATTGAATTGGATAGCTATATTAGTGGAAGATGAAAGTTAATGCCACAAAAAGTGTTTTCCATCATAATCTCTTTTTAAGCCACCTTCCCCCCACCCTCTTTTTTTATTTACACACAAACTTGGTAGGTCTTGAATCCTTGCACTTACAAAAGAAGGAGGGGCCATTTGAGCTATAGTTCATTGGCAATCTCCTACTCTAGCCCTTGTCATCTTTCAAGCAAGAGGGAGGACCAAAAGCAGTTCTGGTCATTCACTTCAGGCTCTAACCTTTCACTTCTTTTAACATTCCTCAGGAGAGGCAGCACTGCCTCCACCAGGCCATGTTTCAAAATCACGTTGATGCTACTGTGGGTTCTAGTTCTTTCATAAGTCTAACATTGATGTGAAGGGGAAAAAAATCTTCCAAAAGAGAAAAAACAAAATTCTTAAATTGACTAATGCAGTTCTGATATTTTCTTTTGATACATCAATAGTTGGGTGTGGGGGGATTTGAATCCTAAATGTCTCTTTTGAAAACGCCAGAAGGTGTCAATTGAGCTACAAGATTCTTGCACTAATGCAGTGCTAATATCAACAACTAACTGACAGATAATTAAGAAAGTGGGCACTTATGCTAATCATTGTAGTTTTGGAATGTGTAACAGGAAAGGGACTGCGGCAGGATAACAAATTAAGGACAACCTACCTTCAACAAGTTAGCCCCAAAAGCCTAGGCTCAAGTGATAATGAGCTGGAGAGGGATGAGCTTAGAGTGCATGTTAGATCCCAATCTCGCATTGGCAATTTAAAAACTCTTAAAATAAAACTGCAGATATGACTGGAGCTGACTAAAATTTTTCTTTAAAAAGGGGGAAATTTTTTGAACTATGTAGAAAACATACAATATTTCTCAGAATACTTCACCCATTTTTTAAAATGTTGCTAAAGCACAAATAGACAAACGTGCATATTTGCATGTGTCACAAAGTGTGTGTATATATAAATGTTTTTAAAGGATAAGATAGATGTCTAATTTCAAATAAGCATTTAAGTGTAAGGGTCTGTATTCTTACATTGTGACCATGGGCATTGCAATGCTCTACAATGTGACGTGTGCCATATGCAATACCCTGTACAGTAGCCAGGTACAGAAGAGCCAACTGTTTCTCACTTGTGTCGAGGGTAAAGCCACAGACCATTCCTTTTGATTTGGGGTCTGCAATAGGAGACCTGAGATATAAAGATTTAGAAGTTTAATATTTGGGAAAAAAAAAATTCGCACTATGACCTGAGAAATTGAACATTGGTATGTAAACATTTACCTGTTCCCATGATAGTCAGGTAGGACATGTGTATCTTCAGTCAAAGCAGCAAGAAATGGACACTTCAGATCAAGCATCATTGTTTCTAATATATTGTTCAGAAGTTCATACAAAGATATATCTGAAAGATTACAAAAGAAAAATGTAGGTAAACCTATGTTAGAATTGTGAACAAAGGCATTCACCCTGTTTAGTTCAATAAACATGAACTAGAAACTAAATTAAGTAAACAATCTCACTTCTAGAAGCAGCACGATTCGCAAGGTGGGGAGATGCTACATGGTTTTCAACTACATGATCCAATAATGCACCAGTGGCACTCTGGCCACCTTCTGTGAGCCAATATTCAGGTACCATAGCTGAAAACACAGAAAAGGATGATTACATGTACATGTCAATTCAGAAATTACAGAACTACTGACTAATTCTTGAAAGAACATCATGTTATGAACACAGAAAAACTATCCTTCATGTTATACTATTAAAGTAAGCTTTGAAAGATGAAGCAGCTTTTAAATTTTCCATGACCAAAATGAAAACATCATTGTTCATCAAATTATTACCATCACCACTTTTAGTGGTGGGAAGAGGGTGATTGAATGTGTGTGTGTGTGTGTGTAATTTAGTCACTTCTTTATGAATGGATCCATGACAAATACCAATTAGTTGGTTGAGGATTCATAGCCAAATCGAAACTTTCGGGAAAGTTTGTTGCTATTGTTGATATATATATAGACACACACACACATTTCTATTTGGATGTCAGATTTTTGTGATAAGAGGCAGCCAATTAATTTTTGGATTTGTTCTAACTCCCTTTGGAAGGTGATGACAATCAGATGTGTCAAAGGATGTCTCGATCTAAAAGTTTTCAGGTCCTATTTTTTACAAGGATTTGAGAGCAAGTATGCATTTAAGTTTTTCCAATAAGAGCATTTGGTATGCAAAATCCCACAAACAGTGCATTCTTTGGGTGGACAGCAGCTTTGGGAACCGTATTGATTGTTGACAAACTCTAAAAAAAAAATAACAATGATTTTTTTAAAGTAATGATATATGTATAAGAATAGCAGTGAGACAGTAGATTGTCTTCTTTTATATTGTGCCTTCAAGAGGGAATTGTAGTCATTGGTGTTTTTGTTATTTGGAGTGGATTGGTTTATGCCTAATAGAGTTGTGGAGATTCTATCATGCTGGAAAGGAGTTCTGGTTTGCCATGCAATTAGTAAAATTTGGACTGCTTTACTGCTTTGTATAGTGTGGATGACATGCAGAGGAGGAATAATTTAACTTTCCATGGAGTGGAGCTCAACTTAAGTTGAACGATTGTCAATGTCCCTAAGATCTCTATACAATTGGTTTAATGCTACTTTGTACAACTCCAGTTGATTTTTCCCACTTGTTTTTCTAATAATGTTTCTATACTAGATTAATTTTAAAATAATTTCAAAATACATGAAAAAGATAAGTTGCCTCTTCCATAATTCTTCAGCCAGTCAAATTTTAAACGATACGGTATGATCCAAATCCCTAGAGCCAAATACTGAACATGAAGTTCCAGAAGTGTACCTGACCAGAATGGTCCCCAGACCCCTGGAATGAACAACTTGCTCCTTGATATGGCCATATGGCAAGTAGAAGTTCCACAGACTAACACCATGCGGTGGCATATAGCTTCATTATCACACTCTGAAAATATTATCATTGTTAAAAGAAAAACATATTACACGAGGTAAGCTACTAAATCATGCTACTAAGAAAATCTTTTGATAAGTTATAATAACCTTTAGCTTCAGAATCTAACTGTGGCACACTTTCCATTACCCCCACGCCACCAGCATGAGCATCAATCAGTGAAGTACCAACAGGTATTCCTGATACAAGACCAAGTTCCTGGAAATTCAAATCACTTGAATACATGAGAAATAAGCTACAAAATAGGTGTCAATAGTATCAAGTCAAATCACCCTCCAAACTCCAGAGGCCAAGAAAATAGTGCAGATCATATTTTCTTGAACCTAAATAAATATGTTTGTTTTGCTAATGGACCTCAAGGAATGCCACTGGAAATCAATGTGAAATCTTCAGTACAAAATTTCTTGCCTTCGCTGCAGCTGGAGTAAGACCAGAACCCAAAGGATGGCCAGGGAAAGCTACACTTCGTCCTGTTGACATTGTTCATTGCCAAGTCACAAACAGCAGCAGAAATTGCAAAAGGTAGAATAAATAATTAAAATTAAAACACAAAAGTAGTTTTATATTGACCGGCAATAAAAGATTATATTTAATTACTACAATCAAAGTTTACATGTAAGTTAAGGAAAATCAAGAAAGAAGACAAGACTCATTCAAGAAATTTATTATATTTCAAATACACTCCATGTTAAGCTGTCATGAACTCCAATCACCAAAGAAAATAAGCAAAATAGAAATTAATAAAAAATCCAACAAGCATACCTATCTTAGCATGATGCCCATCTACAAGATCACCTAATCCAATCTCCTCCCAGAAGTCATCATCCCATCCACAAGCTTCCATATCTCGGGAATCTTTTTCATTGACTTTCTGCATGTGTGCATGACCAAGATATGTCCATTTGCACACAGTGGTGCACAGACTACGAGTGTCATCTCCTGTTGCCCTAGCAGAATCAAAACAAATCACGATAATCATCAAGTTGAAATCCTACTTGACTTGTACATAAGAAAGATGCCTGAACTTATGAAGATTTACTCATGACTGACAGATTTGAAGTACCTGTATGACAGCCAATCACTCAAGTCCATCCACCTAAACACCATTGACCAAGATTCTTGTAAATTTTCTTTCACCCATAGAAGCTGAAATTTTAGTCTGTATCAGAAAATATTCAATAGAGAGACATAGAAGCAATTCAGAAACAGCAATTAAACACAACGATTATGGACATGACTTGGGAATGGAAGGTTAAATCTGTTGATAAGTTTATTTTGCAAAAACAACAATGACAAACTGCTTAAAGTGACACCTCTTTCAGGGGGTATGCAACAAGAGAACACATACTCTGCTTCATATTGCAAAACAACGTAAAAGATGGGAATTGACTGTAAAATGCATACAAGATCCAATCCATGCAAGAATAGCATATAAAATAGACTACAAATGCTATTGTCACCCTATCATCATCGTCTCCATGCCCCCTATAACCAAGAGAACCGTACGAAATCCAATGGAGATTATTTTTTTTTTTCCTTTTGTTTTTTGTTTTTGTAATAAACTGAAAGGCCCACAAAAGGGGAAAATTTAAGATTGCTATAAGACCAGCTATGCAATAGAAGATGACATGTGACTGGCCCTGATTAGTGTTTTGAGGATCCATAGCTAATCCCAATGTTTTTTTAGTCAAGTTGCATCATTTAAAGTAAAAGCTTAGTTGTCAAGTGTCACAACAATGACCTAGTCAAGCACACAATTTCTTTAAAAGCTTTCAAGCAATAAAACCCAGCAAAGAGGAAACACAGAAGAAAATTTTCTAAATAATACTTGCCAAGAGTCTTGTAGCTCAATTGATCGGCACCTCCTAGTGTGTACATGACATCAAGGTTCAAATCCCCCTCCCCTTTTGTAAGTATTGAATTATAAATAAAAAAAATCTAAATAATACTTCAAATATTTCCAAGCCGTCAATTTCAGCCGACTATAAAAAATGTAGTAAGTGTTTGCAAATCAACTTTTAGAAGTTCACTTAAAGACAAAAATTTCACCCTAGTCAATCTTAAGAAGCACACTTAGCGACAAAAAAGTTCACCCTATAAACATACCACCACCAAGTTCGGTGAGTTGGTACCTCTCTAAGCCATTTGTGTTTGGGGGAGCTAGAGGGAGTGGGTCCAAGCTGCTGGGGTCGCAAAATATATATTATGTAATTATTTCTAACAATTTCAAAAGTTAACCCTGTATAAAGCAAATCAGTTGCTAATAGAAATCCAGCACAATGCTAAGCGCACACACCAACTACTATGCAACTTAATAAAAGACCATAGCACAGGATTGTATATTGCGAATTACATAATATGATTAGACAAGCCATCTAAGTACCTTCGGTGGCTCCATCTCAGGGGAAAGGGATCCACCACAATATTGTAATACTGGTGAATTACGGGAATTGATCCTTTCAGCTTGTTCTACAGCTCTATGGTCCATCCATACTACGACATTTCTCCTTGAATCACCACTCCAAGAAACCGTGACAGGGGAACCATCAGCATCCACCGCAACTGCAGTGACAAAGCACTTTTTTTGCTAAGAAAATAAGCCCCACCCCCCATATTGTAGACATGATAAACAACTTAGATGAAAATTTTTTCTTTAATTCAAATCAAATGCCAAAAATAAGCAATTAGAAAGTTACACACCAAGAGAACAAGTGGCTGCAAATCCCAGACCCTTCACTTCTTTTCCTGCAACATTTGCAAGGGTGCATGCAGATTTCACTGCCGCACAAATTGCATGCCATATATCTGTAGAAGATTGCTGAATCGGAAAAAGAAAGGTTGTCAACTATGTCTATATCCCATATTTGTTAAACATCTATTGCTTTGCTTGACAATTCTATTGGCCTAACAGATTTTTGGAAAACACGCTGTCCCAAAAACACATTCTTACTAGGATTTCATGAGGAATGACATCCACACTAACTACATGTAACTTGGCCATATAGCTCGGGTGTTCAGCTTGGGAAAAATCTTATTTATATTCATTTACTTAGAAATGAGACAAACTCTTGCCTAAATTTAGGCTCAACTATTAAACAAGTCAAGCTCAGATATAGTAATGTGTTCATGAACAAGCTCTTGAGTGATTATATATATATATACACACACACACACACTTCAAACATGATTTTTAAAGTCAGTAGATAAGCTCATAAGATATCACATTAGTATCTGTAATTTACTGATAGTAAAAATAGTCCATTTAGTAGTAAAATTATGCATCTTTCCTAAAAATAGTCCAATTTTTCATAAATTCACAAACATAAATCACACTATTTAATTAACTCAAATAATATAATTTAACTAAGGTTTAATTGCTAATTACTGGCATGGATTTGTGAAGGGGTATAAATATTTTAGTGGTATTGTTTGTTATATATGGGAAAAGAATAAGCTAATCAAGTAGTAGCTCGTGAACAAGCTCAAACTTGTTCGGCAAGCATATTAAACATGTAATTTAGCTTGGGTCAGCTCTAATTGTTTACAGCCCTAACTAGTTTAGTGATATTTAACTCCCATTGCTCATCAAACATTACCTCGACACAGTCTCCGTCTTTCCAAATCTGAATTGGGCTACTAGAAGAACCTAGAAGCTTCCCGTTCTCATCAAACAGACCTGTATTTTAGAAACCAAAAGTTACCCAGCAATTCACATCATCTAAGGAGTGTGTAATGACTAGAATTTGCATTCTTCAAAAATATACACAATGCATTCGTATGTTTATGATTAGCAAAATTACATAGATGAACAAAAATTATCAAACTTGGGTTAGAATTTACAACCCAATATGGAAAAAAACACAACAATGAAATCAATTCCAATCCAACAGCAAACGCTCGCCATAAACACGTTAAACGCGTCAGAAACAAATGACCCATTTCACCAAAACACAAAATACACAGAATTCAATCCACACAAATAGATATACACGCATGTGTGCATGTCTCTGCGTGTATATATATATATATAGGAAGAGAGAGAGAGAGAGAGGGGACCTGCGCGGGCGCTGCCGGTGCCGACGTCGACGCCGAGGAAGACGGAGCGGAGAGGGGCGGAGTCGACGGTGGTGGTGGTGGTGGCGGCCATTTCGAGGAGGGAGGAGGAGAAAGGAGTGTAATGTTGTAGTGGTTGGGGATAGCCGAGGAGTGGAGCTGAATCAGACAACTCTCTTCTTTTACCTGACATTATCTTTTTCTCTCTTTTTTAAGTTTTATCTACTTCTAATTTTTATTTAGATTTGATTATTGTGATTGATTTTTTAGTTAGTGCTAAATAACCTGGATTTTTTTTGGAGTTTTCTTTGTTTTCAACGATGGAAAGATTAAAAAAATAATGTGTCTTTTAGAAATGGGGAAAAGGCAGAGGTCACAAGATCCACAGTTCACAAAATTAGCAAAGTTGTTACACTTTTCAACCTAAAAATAGGATTGATTTCATTTGAGTCCTTTAATTTTGAGATTATTTATTTTGAATCTCGAATTTGATTTGGTTTCCAAAATAATTTTTTAAATCCATTTTTACTTTTGATTTGGCTATTGAAAAAATGACCTTATTTTATAGGCACTTAATGGCAAATTGAGTGATATTATATAAACAAAATAATTATTACATATACATATGTGCCATGCCATTAAAATTATATTTTTGAGAAAAAAAAAATGAAATAGATTTACAAGAAAGGAGAGAAAAATATATATTGTCTTATTCTCAAAAAATTATATATATACATATATACACACACATTGTTTATATCAACTTCGTTGTTTTTTTTTTTTTTAGGGGGTATCAACTTCGTTGTTAATTTACGATTTTTCATCAATTTTATTTTCTCCTGCAGGATGTTTTAATAGGTTCAGCGTTATTAAGGACTACCATGATTCTCAAAAAATAATTTTATATATGTATATATGTGGTGCCCGTGGGCCCAAGACACATGCTGGGCCGGCCCAAAGGCTCCCATAAGGAAGAAAGTCCAACCCAACAACACGAAATGGTCCGAGGACATAACAACTCCAGCCTACGAGGCCACGTGACCCAGGGAGGGGCCATACATGAGCAGAACGCCATAATACATGACGTCCGAGGATAATCTTGTCCTCGGCAATATACTGCCGAGGACAATATTGCTGATACAGCGATTCAAGGAATCTTGTACTAAGGACCTTATGTATGAATAACTAAGAGAGTGAGGATAAAGGATAAAGGAAGTTGATAAACAAATATCAGAAAAAAAACTGCCACCACCGCATTAAAGGCATTATACCTACCTCTCTGGCCGCATTAATGAAGAAGGGACATCTAAACATTGAAATTCAGCCCTACCTTCACCACCAAAGATTGGAGTAAGGGGGGATGATGGGACAAGTATCCAAAAAGAAAACACCTGGACTACACGTGGAAGAAAAAAAGAGGAGAGGGAGAGGCCTATAAAAGGAGAGGAAAGAGAAAAGAAAGGGGAAGAGTGGTCGATGGCATCAATGTACACAGCTGAATACTGCATCTTTGTGAAAAACCAGTGTATCAATTATACGACTGAATCCAGCCTTTGTGTTATCTACCGTATAAATAACCTAGATTCGGAGCCCACTCTCTAAAAAATTCATTGTTTAGGGCTTTTTATTCTGGTCAGAAAGTCCAACCCTGGTTCAGTACTACTTGTGCCCTTACAATATATATATATATATATATATATAAAAATTAATGTAAGGGAAAAACATTTCATGCCTATAGTCACCTTTTTAGTAGTCTTTTTGCAGAAATGGAAATGGTTTTTGTGGTCTTTTGAGAAAATATCCTTTATAAATCTTGTAAGTGACATTATATTTTTTTTTTTTAACTCTAGTGCTTTCGTTTGGCCATATTAATTGCAAATTTTTTTTTTAGAGTTTCAATATATAACATTCACTTCTGATAATACCTTTTGTACAACCACCGCACACCCTTAGTGCAATGGTCACTCTACAAGTATAAATGTTTGTAGAGTGTAGGAGACAAGGGCCGAGGTTCAAATCTTCAAGAGAGAGCTTCACACACATATACATTTAAATTAAACTAGAGTAGAATTCTATCTTCTAGAAAAAAAGATAATACCTTTGTACAAATACTTAAAAAATAAAAAGTAAAGGTATAAGAAATACCTCTTTTATTATCAAATGTGTTAAAGTACACGTTAAAATGTTTTGCAGACTCTACTAAAAGTGTCTATATATTTTTCAAATAGATTGTAAGAGAGCCTTGTGTAGTTTAGAGAATTGGCATCACAGGTGGTTGTGGATTTTTGATAACAAGAAAAAATGTTAAATTGTGCACAATTTATCAATAAAAACACACTTAATCACAATTAATAAGTATGCCTACAAAATGATTCATACAAAAAATGTAGTTCTTGAAAAAGTTTGCATGTAATTCATAATTGAATAATTATCAACAACTAATTAATTATTGAATTTAAAAAACTCATTGATTATGGCAAGAACTTTTTTTTGGAAGTGTATGTTGAACCGTAGTTTTCTTTTCTTTTCTTTTTTTTTTTTTTAAACTAAATTACACTTTGGAGTTTGGGTTCTTAAAGTTTGGAATTGTTTTTATTTTGAAATTTTACATTTCAAAATTTTATTTTAATCATTCAAGTTTGATTATGTTTTCATATCGATTTTGCCGTTCATTTTCATTAGTGTACTTTGGTGACACATGACATATGTACCATGCCATTAAAAATTATACTTTTGAGTTTCTCAACAAAAAAATGTTGATTTTTTTTTTTTTTTTGAGAACAAAGTTTGAAATAAATTTACAAAAAAGGGGAGAAAAATATATATTGTCTTATTCATGACCAAAAAAAATTATATATATATATATATATCATATATCATCATACCATATTATATCATATACTATATAATAAAAGTCATGCTTAAAAGCCATGGTTGCATCGCACAACAAACCATGTTTTCTTTCTTTTTTTTTTCTTTTTTTTTTAAAAACTCACTTTTTGATTAAGGGATAAGATTTAACAATAATTTAAAACAAATTTAAATTTTATTCAAACTAAAAGTATATTATCAACAATTTCTAAACTTAAATCTCACACAACCCACATTTTTGTTTTTTTTTTTTTTCCTCGAGTTGCATGATTTAACAATAATTTAAAACAAATTTAAATTTTATTCAAACTAAACGTCTATTATAAAAAACTAGCCTTTAAGCACAAGCGAGCTTAGAGACGTTTCTATTTTTTAGGTATGATTTAATTTATAGTATTTATTATAATTTGGAATTACTACATTTACCAATCACAAAAAAAAAAAAAAAAAAAAACCTAGGAATGTGATGAAAAATTATTTCTCCACGTATGATACTCATCACACCTCTAAGTTTTTTTTTTTTTTTTTTTTGTGATGATACTCATCACGTGCGTACTCGGAGGCTAGTTATTTATAAGTTATGCACATGACAAACAATGCAGCTTGCAAATCATGGTTGTTGACGTTTTTTATGATTATAATTTATTTATTATTTTCTTTAGATGTTTGGAAAAATTATTTTATATTTTAGGTTATGAAATATTAATCAATATGGGCCAATATTTAAGCAATTACACAGGCTAAATTTCAGGTTAATTTTATGAAATATAAATTACTATTTTTGTTTTATTTATATTGCACTCACTTCAAAAAAAAAAAATTAATTGACCACTGGCAAAGCATATGCTTAAGGTTTAGCTACTAAGAAAACCAATGGAGGCATAATCCTCCCTAACAAGGAGGTCTCAACTAGAGAGAGAGAGAGAAAGAAATGAGGAAAGAGATATGGGAGCTTAGAGGTTCGGTCATCATTGGGAAGAACTAAGAAGAAGACTGAATATGAAAAGAGGGGAAGGGAGAGAGGGAGAAGTGGCTGAAGAAAAATAAGGGGGGGGGTGTGGCTCACCGTATGGTGATGTATGAGTTATTATAGACCACTCATCACAAAAATATCATGGGAAGAAATTTACCATTTCATCCTTAAATTTCTTCTCTTCCTTAATCCTCACTCAGCCCATCATCACAAACTACTTAAATGCCAACTCAAGCTTTTAAAATTAAATAAACCTTTACAGAAATAATTAACAACCTTATTGAAAAACATAAAATTCACTGGAGATATTATTCATGATGATGCAAAGAAAATCAGTAGACTGAATGCTTTGGATTAGAGAGGACTACCAGTTGTCTTGATGGCCTGAAAAAGAAAGAACAGTAATCAAAGGTGACCGGGGTCGCGGCTGATAACCTTCCGATGACATAGTCATTTTTCTCTCTTATTTTTGAGTTCCAACTTCTTAGGAATCATAGAACGTACCTTTTTCTTGGTCTGAATCCTCGTTTATAGAGTGTCTTAAGAACAGTTATTGGGTTTGTAACTCCCCTTTGATTTGAGGAGATGTGTGTTCGAATATAACTTCCTCAATTGTTTAGGAGTTACTCTTTATGCGCAACGGTCACTGGGAGTTACACGTATGATACGAAGTTGTTTTACTTATGAATTTTCCCAAGTATCTGTGTGTTGTCCAAATTTCCTCGTCCTGAGACCCTCAAGTTATGATTACTTCGCCTTGAGACCCTACAATCAGCATACCTCGTCCTGAGGCCCTCAAGTTACGATTACCTCATCCTGAGGACTTCACTCAGCTTACCTCGTCCTGAGGCCCTTGACAGGACAACGCCTCGTCCATGTAACTTGCTCGTCCTGGACGATCTTTATGGACAAAATTGAAGTGGTATTTTATCATACCCCATCAATTCACATTATAAAATTGCTTTAAAAGTTTGGGGTGTTACAATTGGGCCCCCTTATTTATGACCTCCTGGCCTTTGAGAATACTCCTCCAAGCAAAAGAGTCCTTATCTTCCTTTGCATCAAAAATAGTTCCAATTGGAAAAAATTTTGCTTTGAAAAACCTATGGAAGAGAGAATTCTTGTTTTCAGGCAATCTTCACACTTGCTTTGCCAACATTGTATCATTGAATTCTTGTTTTCGCCCAATGTATTTTCCTTTAATTTCCACGGTGACCCCACCAGAATTTGCGGATCAGCTGCTCTATGTCATTGCATAATGTGATGGGGAGTTTAAAGCAGCTCATGGCAAAGGTTGGAATAGCCTGAATCACCGCTTTTAGTAACACTTCATGCCCGACTTGGTAGAGGAGTTGTTCTTTCCTGCCTTGTAACTTGGCCCACACCCTCTCTTTGATAAACATGAGGCTTACCTTCTTGTTCCTTCCAACAAAGGTTGGAAGACCAAGGTATTTCTCGTATTGTTTAACCTCTTGGGCCCCGAAGTAGCTTGTGATTCTGATTAATGGCTTCTAATGAAGTGGATTTACTGAAAAGGAGCAAGGTATTTGCCCTATTTAACTGCTGGCCTGAAGCATTTTCATAGATGCTTAAGAGTTCTTGAATCCTGTGGCATTCGGTAATTGTGGATCTACAGAAAAGCAAGCTGTCATCGGCAAAGAAAAGGTGAGTCAGCCGAGGACCTTTCTCGCAAATAGAGACCCCTTTAATTTGAGCAGAGACCATAGTGTGTTGAAGGAGGCTGTGGAGGCCTTTTGTGTAGAAAATAAAGAGGTAAGGGGAGAAAGGGTCCCCTTGCCTAATATCTCTAGTTGGGTGGATGACTGGAGAAGGTTCGCCATTAATAAGGATCGAGTAGCTAAGTGATAAGATACATTCCAACATTAAGGCTACCCATCGATTTGCAAAGCCCATTCTTTTCATTATTTGCTCTAGATATTTCCGTTCAACATGATCATAAGCCTTGCTCATGTCTAACTTCAAGGCCATGAAACTCGACTTACACTTTTGATGATGCTTCATATAGTGGAGTGTTTCAAAAGCCATTAGTATGTTGTCTATAATCTTCCTTCCTAAAAGGCACTTTGATTTTCCAACACTACTGAAGGGAGGATACCCTTAAGTCTGTTAGCTAACACCTTAGACGCCACTTTATAAATCACACTGCATAAACTTATAGGTCGGAATTTAGTAATCCTTTATGGGGATTTAACTTTCGGAATTTAAGCGATACGAGTAAGGTTAATTTCGCTAGGAATCTTACAATCATGCAAACAATTCAATACAGCAGAGTAGACATCATCACCAACAGTAGACCAAAAAGATTGATAAAAGAGCGGAGGCATATCGTCGGGGCCTGGGGCTGTAATGGGCTTTATCTGTTTCATGGCTACTTCCACTTCCTCCCTGCTAAAGTCACTAAGCAGCAACGAGTTCATAGATTTAGTTACTGTAGGATGGACCTTGCCAAGGACTTTAGAAAAATCATATGGGGAGGAAGATGAGAATAAATCCTGATAATACTCAACTGTGATGTTTTTTATTTGGTTCTCCTCAGTGCACCAAACATTTTGATTGTTATTTAAACCAAGAATCCTATTTCTCCAAAACCTTTGGGAGGCCTTACTGTGGAAATAAGTCATGTTCCTGTCTCCGCATTTCAAGAAAAGAGACTGAGACCGTTGTTGCCACATTTGGCTTTCCTTATCGAGAATGTCATTTATTTCCTTTTGGAGAGATTTAACCAACAAAGGACCACTTCCCACGGCTGCTTCTAATTCTGCTTTTGATAGGAGGTTCTTCTTCTCCTCAAGCGTCCTCCTAACGTTCCCAAAAGAATTTTTGCTCCACTCAGTGAGCTTCTCGCCACATGCTTGAACTTTTCCAACTACCTCAGGCATTGTAACCCTAATTATAGGAGGACCTTAAGTAGTAGTGATAGTGGCGCTATAGGCCCTATCCCGGAGCCACATTTGTTCAAATTTAAAGGTTCATTTTGGTTTAGGATTGATACCTTTAGGTTTCACAATAGTTGCTTGATGATTCAAAGAATTGGAATGGAGATGTTGGACTTTGGTGCTCGGGTTCTGAGAAAGCCACTGGTTGTTAGCTACCGCCCGGTCAAGACGTTCGAGAACATAGCCACTTTGCTAACGCCTTTTCCAAGTAAATTTCTTACCTATGTAGCCCAAATCTTTCAATCCAGCCTCATCCAAGACCTCATGGAAGGCTTTCATTGGATTTTCACTTCTTGGACCCAAACCACACTTTTCATGGGACCAGAAGATTTCGCATATATTGGCTGTTTGGATTTGCGTTTTCCCACTTAGCGTTTGCGTTTCCTTACTTTTTTTTTTTTTTTTTGCTGCGGGGGACAAAACGCGCAGTGTGTACTGTGCGTGTACTATTCATGTATTTTTTAGCAATTTTTTTTATTAAAAATGGTCTCATGATACTATTTACATATTTAAAAATTATTTTTCTACATTATTTTTAACGTTCAATAATAACTTTTATCCAAACGGACCAATTGTCTTTATTTTATTATCTACTTTTTGTTTTTATTTTGTTGCTAAGAATTATTTATAAGTATTCACTCCTTTTTAAAAACCTTGTACCGTTTCAATTTTTGGCAGAGTACGGTAATTTGGTTTGACAAATCTTGTTTTTGCCTGATTATTAGATTCGAACTTTGATTTGACTGGATCCTCTACTTCAAGTGACACACGTGTTCACCCCCTCCGTCCCTTTGGACCCTACACGCTGACAAAAGCCACACACACAAACTGACAACAGTCTCTCCTCGTGCAGGAAAAGTATCTTGTATGAAGGCTTTTTATTTTTTTTTTAGCCCAAAAAGAGTATTTTAAAGAGTATTTTTATGTTGAGTATCTAATTTACACGTAGATAATACAATTTAAAAATTAATAAGTGATATTATCTTTTAGGTATTATTTTCATGAGAGTTAAAGTTACATTTTTATCAGATTATCTTTTAATTTTGTTTCTACTTAAATATAAGAGTGTAGGGGTATTTTTAAACTGAAAAACAAATAATTCAAATAGAAAAAACCCTTAAATAATAATATAAAATAGATAAACGAGAAATATGTGCATAAAAAAACTAATTACTAGCACATGTTTTTTTATTTATTAACGAAGTAGTTATTTTTTCTGACATATTTCACATTTATTAAATTTTGATAATGTGATACTAAGAAGGGTAAATCACTTGATCCGCGACACTAACTGCCGCATATAATTTTGGTATTAACGTGTGAGTATATTTTCTTATCTCATCTCATTCTCTTATATATGTCTGTGTTTATCAAATAAAAAAATTATGATAACTTGATATCAATATCCAATAGATAAGAGATGAATATAAAAAAAAAAGGTTGTGTTAGCGGGTACCGTAAGGTGCCCATTAACAATACACTTTTAGGTAATTTATTGGTAACTTTTTTAACTTTTGGGCATATTTTTAGTTTTTGGCAATTTTTTTTGATAATTTTTTTTTCATTTTTTTGAATGTAACACAATAAAAGAAATATTAATGAGCACCGCATTGTGCTTATTAACATTTTCCTAAAAAATATACTGCATTCTAAGTTTCTAACCCATGTCTTTTATTTATTATATGGAAAATGCTATGTTCACAATATTTTCACAACATTTTTACAACAAATCCTATGTGGCAAATTGTTACGGGTTGTTAATGGTGGGGTAGAAAAGTAATTTCAGTAATAAATTTAAATTTAAACCAATAACAACTAACCACTTTTGATTTGTTGTGAAAATATTGTAAAAATGTTGTGGACGTAGCACCTCTCTTATTATATTTAGGTAGCGCACGTGGTACCATTTGATATCAATTCTCCTCGTGCTGGCCACCTAATTTTCAACCACTTCGTTTCCCTCTTAAACCCCCTGTACCCTAGCCAAAACCAACCCATACCAAACCTATTCCAACTCTGCCCACTTCCTCTAGTGCACCTAGTTTTCTCCGCTTCCCTTCATATCTCCAACACCGCTAACATAACATAGCAACATTTTTAAAGATGAGAGTGTCTTTAGACTCGTCTTTAGCCAATAAAACCTATGAGTAACTGGTCGTGTCGGCTAGAACCAGTTGTCAGATAATCCAGTGGCATTCACCCGCTGACTGGCTAAGCAGACAACCGCTGCCAATCTATCCTTACAATGTACTTTCTGTTATCTCTCCACCGCCGCGGCCACCGCCATTTCCGCCACATCAAACACCTTTCCACAACCGCGCATTCACAACTCCACGTCCCTCTCAACCACCCGACCTTTCTCGTATGGGCTTCCAACACCTCCCTCGGCAAAACCCTAGTCTCCACAGGCCTCGCCGCCTCCTCTCTGCTCAACCCCATTCCGAAGCCTCGTAAATTCCTCTACCTCAAGCCCATCCAAACCGGCTACCCTTCCGACTCCGACTCCTCCTTCGTCTTCCACAAGCTCTCCCGCCTCTCTCTGCTCCGCCGCCACAACCACCCTCATTTCTCTCTCTTCTCCTCCAATCACATATTCAAAACCTCATTCCCCGCCGCCAATTCCGCCATCGGCCAAGAAATCTCCGAGACCTCCCATTCTGGAATGCGCGACTTGGACCACTACGAGGAGACGAAGGCCGAGGGGGACGTTGGAGGCGGCGCGGCGTCCCAATTGGTGTGTAAGACGCTGTACGCGTGGCGGGAGGCCGTGTCGCCGCACCTGGCGGCTGAGAGGGAGAGCGGAGTGGTGGAGGACTCGGCGGTGCTCGAATCGCTGCAGAAGTGTTTGAGATTTGAGCTGGAAGGTGGTGAGGATAAGAGGATGGAAACAGAGATTTTCTGTGTGGTTGAGACTTCCGGCGGGGTTGCGAGTCCCGGGCCTTCGGGCTCTCTTCAATGTGACTTGTATAGGTATCTGAATCTCTCATCACCTGGCTTAATATTGGTTTACAATGGTTAGAGTTATGAATTCTGTGAAATTTTAAATGTTTTCAAATTTATATTGGGGGCTTTGCTTTCCTAATTTTAAATTCGCTGACTGGTCAAATTATAATTCTTCTGTATTTTAAACTAAAGTAATCAAGATTTATATATATATTTTTTCAATTGAAGAAAATAAAATATAGGAATTCTTATTATAAATAAAGAAGACTGTGTGTTTGGGTGAGTTTATTTCATCAGGTTTATTGTGCAAAATACACTTGCTTTGCTAGTGACCTGAATTATTTCAATGTTGCACAGTCAACAGAATATCACATGGGTCACACAGGCTATAGAACAAGAGTCAGCAAGACCCTTTTTTTTTTGGTTGTAATTATGATCTTTGTTGCATATGCCGGCAGGCCTTTCCGTTTACCTGGTATTCTAGTCGGAGATGGGCGGCTGGGTGGTATTTCTGGAACCATTTCAGCTTATGAGAGTTTGAAACTTCGAGGTTATGACATTGCTGCTGTTGTTTTTGAAGATCATGGTCTTGTAAATGAGATGCCATTACTGTCTTATCTACGAAATAGGTAAATTAGCTCTTTTTAATCTTTTCCCTTTTTGTATATTATTATTTTAAGCAGTTATATGCAGACTACATAATGTTCATCACAGGTTATATAATTTGATTTCTCATGACCTGATATTGTTCTTCCATCATCTAACTAATTGTTAATTTTTCTTATACTTGTGTAGTAGGACTGATCTATATGTGTATTTAATCCATTGTATTTTTTTTTTCTAGGGTGCCTGTACTTGTCCTGCCACCAGTTCCAAAAGATCTATCAAATGACTTAATGGAATGGTTTGATGAATCTCGTGGTGTATTTGATTCTTTGAAGGAAGAGATGTTATCAGCTTATTCAAAAAGAATGATGAGATTGCAAGACATGCCAAAGAAAGCAGGAGAGATTTTCTGGTGGCCATTTACTCAGCACCAACTTGTACCTGAAGAAGCTGTTACAGTGATTGATTCACGACTTGGTGAGAACTTTGCGGTCTTCAAGGTTCGTGCGATAGCAACGATCAATGGTTTTATATTTTCTCCTTACCCTTTCATAATGTTTCTTTTTCTCTGTCTTCCCCAACTGACTGCTGCTGTAATATGCTAAATTAATTTCATTCTATTTCCCTTGTAGGCTCAGAATAATGAATTCATAACGCAACAGTTTGATGCATGTGCTAGTTGGTGGACTCAGGGTCCTGACACTACTTTACAGGTCACTCTCACGCGTAGTTTCTGAGCTTTTTTTTTTTTTTCCACCATTGAATGTGAGTCCATAGGAATGAATTGGGTGGTAGTTTTCTCCTATTAGGGGATCTAAATCATACATTCAGTGTGCTAAACATCATTTCCCCACCATTTTAGTATTGAATGTTTGCCCCGAGTATAGAGTTTTGCAATTTATATTCTTCAGTGATAGCATTTCTGAAAATTTTAATGTGGTTTTTGTTTAGGTGGTTTCAGACTGAGCTCGCAAGAGATATGGGTTATGCTGCTGCAAGATTTGGACATGTAATGTTTCCTGAGAATGTTTACGAACCAGCCTTAGAATGTGCTGAGCTTTTGCTTGAAGGTGTGGGGAAAGGTTGGTATTTCTATTCTTCTTTTTAGCCTATAGGATTTTTTTTGTTGTTGAAATTATTACTTCACATTTGTTTTTGATAGAAACTTCCAGATACTTTAAGCTGTCTATAATGTTATCAGTTGAATCCATATTTTAGTAAATGACTGTCCTCAAATATACTGTCCTCTTTAGTTCAAGGGTTGGCCAGGGATTGGTCAATGAAAGATAATGCTGATGGTAGGAGAGGGGTTACATATTGAGAAGAGCCTGTTTTTCTCATTTATTTTCTTTTCTTATGTCATGTTCTACTGCCTATTTGTTTGCTGTATATAAATAATGCTTGGGCTGTTTCACCATGCAGGTTGGGCTTCCCGAACATTCTTTTCAGATAATGGATCTACAGCAATTGAAATTGCTCTCAAGATGGCATTTCGTAAATTCTCCTATGATCATGGAATCCTTTCAGATGTTTGCAAGGATAATACAGCTAGCCGAAGGGTTGAGCTTATGGTGGGCCTCACTAATTCTGTTTGATTGATTACTTATAGTTTACATATTCTGTGATAAAATTGTTTTTTTTAAGAGATATACTCTCTGATGGAACAGTGCTGTAATTCTTTTTAATTGTTATAGGAAAATTTTCTGTTAATATTTAAATCGATACGCTGGTAACTAAGGCGGCTTAATTATTTCACAGGTCATAGCTCTTCAAGGATCCTATCATGGTGATACTTTGGGTGCTATGGAAGCACAAGCGCCATCTTCTTACACAGGATTTCTCCAGCAGCCATGGTATGAACACTGTTAGATACGAGCATGTATGAAAAAGTTCCAAATATATTTCTTTATATGTTTGGAATCTTGGAGTTTGTCTAGGTTAATAAATGGTGATATGTCTCTAGTTTTTTTTGCGATTCCTAAATATTTATATCTATGGCCATGGATGAGCCATTTTGACAAGAAAATTTAGATATTGAAGCAATTCGGTCATCAAAAAGTTTTTGGCTTTTTGTACCTTTTCACGAGAAGATAATTGCCTCATTCTAGTCTAGTAATAGCAGGTATCAATCAAAAACAAGCTATTTGTCATCAAACCTTTTTAATCATTGATTTATGTGTTTTCACAGGTACACTGGAAGAGGCCTTTTTCTGGATCCTCCTACAGTCTACATGTGCAATGGTGTTTGGAAACTTTCCTTACCTAAAGGGTTGCATTTAGAGATTCCAAAACTTGAAAATAATGGTAAACCATATATTATCATTTTTTTTAAGTCAACCATTATTCTTAATTGCCATTTCGATCTCATTTTGTGTCTATTTGAAAATTTTTCCACCTTTCTTATATTTTACAGCCTTCAGGTCACGTGATGAAATTTTTCATAAGATAAGGGATAAGTCAGATCTTGCCAGATATTATTCATCTTATATATCAGAACAATTATCACAATATTCAGGATCAGGAGGGTTTTACCATATAGGAGCTTTGATTATGGAACCAGGTAAGATAAGCTTACTGTTATTCTGTTTCAACCCTCTGTTAAATTATCATATTATCTTCTTATTCATTTGGAAACTAAAATTAAATTTGTCATGAACTTTCTTCCATCGTTTGAAACTAGATGCTGCAGTTTTATTATCTCTTAAACATGAAAAAGGATATAATGGATATAATGTCTGACTCTGAGTCCATCTACTGCATCAGAATTACCTGTGCTGGATGTGGTGCATAGAAATTTTGGTTCTCGCTGTATTACATATTTGTTGGTTCTCACTGTGTCTCCAGTTTGTTGGTTCTCTCTCTAGAAGTCAATTTGATATGCTTACTGATATTCTCACTGTATTATATATTTGCAGGTTTTGATTGTCAAAAAGTAAATGCAAGTAATTTCATAGATGGTTATAGGCAATTCTTGTCTGGTTGGATTCTTTATAAGGTCTTCTTAGACTTGAATTGTAGGAGTGCACTTGTAATAATTTGTAAATATTCCAAAAAGAAAATCACCTCATCAAGCTTATTAATTTTAAATATTTATTCTTACAAAATCAATATTCTGCTAATTATTCTCGATTGGAAAAGGTTTGGCTCCAACCACCGATAGAAAGATGACATGTGTCCTATCATGTGCATTGCACATGACTCACTTGGTTGGATTAAGTGAGTCATGTGCATTACACATGACAAGGATAATAGTCATCTTCCTATTGGTGGTTGGAGCCCAAGGCTCCAAACATGTTTGGAGTTGAACTTTGCCCTTCCTCGATTTTATTGCACTTCTTGCAAAAATTTCTGATATGCTGGCAATTTTTTCCAAAATTGTGAATGACTCACCGAGAATTATCTTTTCCGCCCTCAATTTCTATGTGAATTTTCTGAAACCACAGCATAAATTTGTAATTTCACTGGCTTTGATTTTCAGTTTTTAAAATTTCAACCTTAATAATGGGATGGAAGGTTAGATCATTGATTAAAGACTCTTTGGAGGCATGTGTTTGGTATTGGTATTTGTGATTCAGATGCGATCAATGATCATGTAATATTATATACCATATTTGCTGTTGGCATAGCTGCTTTTTCCTGGAAACTGTGCGGTTTACTCATATAATCGTTTTGACTGTAATGCAGTTATACTAGGTTCTGGGGGAATGCATATGGTTGATCCACTTTTCCAGCGGGTACTTGTTAATGAGTGCCGAAGTAAAAAAATTCCAGTTATCTTTGATGAGGTTTTTACGGGTTTCTGGCGTCTGGGAAGAGAGGTTGGTTGCCCTTAAGTTACATTTCACTCTATATTTACTTAAAAAAAAAGAAAAGGGAAAACAACTTTTTAGATCATTAATTGATTGGAAATTCATGTCTCTTCTGGCAGACTGCAGCAGAACTACTTGGTTGTGTACCAGATATAGCCTGCTTTGCAAAGCTGATGACTGGTGGAATTATACCCTTGGCTGCCACGTTGGCAACAAATGCTATATTTAACTCATTTATTGGAGAATCAAAGGTGATCTATGGGCTGGTTTTTTTTTTGGTTTCTTTTTTATTTTTGTGTGTTAGTTAGGGCTAAAATATATAAGAAATTTTATATAGGAAATTGACATGTTGGCTTCTGGTAGCATACTTTTGGCTGTCACATTTGTTGCCCTTGGTTGTGTTTCACCCTTAGACTCAGAATGTGATAAAGAGAATGACAGGGACTGGTTAATAGCAACGCTAGAACACTCAAGGGTGAATCAATTTATATGCGGTGAAGTCTTAGACACGGATATTTTCTTTTTGTGTTCTCACTTTACAAAGCTTTGTCATTAAAATTCCCTAGTAGTTGCAGCATGTACACATTGGGTTCTGCCACCTTTTTTTGGCCTTCTTTGATAAGTTATTACCTATTAGGAGTTCCAATATATTTGGCTGTCAAAGCAGGATTATGCTTACAAAAATTGGTATAAAAGGGTTCATTTAACTTAATTCATTCAAGTAATCTAACTTTGAGGTAGTTCGAGCATATTTTGGCCCTGTTAGTTTTTGTGTCAAATGTTTCCTTCAAAAAATATTTTCAGTGGAAAATGAATTGTTTTAAGCTGTTTGGATGTTACCTGGAACATAATTTCCTAGCTTTTGTTTGTACTAAATTCATTAATGACGATGGCGGTGGACGGGAGGAAAGTGGTGGTGGCGGATGACTGGTGACGATAGCAATGGCAGGTGGGTGGTGGTAGTAACATTGATTGGTGACTGATGGTGGCTAGTATTCTGAAGATCCCAAGCACCACCTGCATCTTAAGAACTCCTAATGTCCCTTGTTTTGTATGTGTTTGTGCTAAACAGTACTCTTTGATATTTTTTAAAGAATAAAGTGCTTAAATGCTGTTCATTCTTGTTGTAGCTGAAAGCCCTTCTGCATGGACACTCATACACTGCACATGCTATGGGATGCACAGCAGCTGTTAAATCCATTAAGTGGTTCAAAGATCCCCAAACAAACCTAAATATCACCGATGAAGGAAGGTTGCTTAGGGAGGTATGTTGATTATGTTTTTTTTTTTAACTCATGTAATACAAATCTTCCATTAACTTGTATGTGTTAATAATTTACAAATGGGGCATTACACAGATGGTAGCACCTCTTCTTTTTTCTTTTTTCTTTGTTAATTCTTTTTTTTTTTAAAACTCAAATTCAAACTCTTCTGGATGAATTCATCAGTCATTTAATTCTAACATTTAGCTAGCCACTCCCAACACCCCCCCCCCCCCCCAAAAAAAAAATCACAGATCCTCTTATAGGGATCATGCTATAAATATCATTATGGGATCTGTAAATTAATCATTTGTCTTTAAAAGCTTGCAGCTATGGGATGAAGAATTGGTGCAGCAGATCTCATCACATCCTGCAGTTGAAAGAGTGGTAGCACTGGGGACTCTCTTTGCCTTAGAACTCCGAGCAGAAGGCAGTAATGCTGGGTATTGTCTGATTGGCTTCTCATTTGAATTATTTTAAAATTTCATCTTCTAGTAATTTTCATGGTAGCACTACATGTCACTGTTACACTTTCCAACAAACAATCTGGAAGGTTACACTGAAATTTATTTCCTTAAGAAACTGTTACATGAAGCATTTTGGACTTTCGCAACTTCTCTGTCATAACCATATAAACAGTAAACGGTGATCCTTTATGGTTCATCATATGTCTGAAATCATCGCTAGGATGATCGAGATCAGTCAAGGAGCTAATTTTGAGCTTGTCTGGCTTCAAATAGAAGGTAATTAATGGTTATTCAAACATCATAATTGTCTCATTGATCTGATGATTTGAGGATCTATGAGCAAGTGTAGGCAATGGTATTTGTGGCATGATCAGTCTATTTCTGCTTTATGACTCACTTAAAAATGGTATTGCCATATGGCCCATATCCCTATTATAACAAACTCTTACTTTTGGTCTGTTTTTCTCTTGTGACCTGATTTTCCGCCATTGTGCACGCACTACTGCTTGTCTTCCAGTTCAGTCCTTATCTATGATTTAATGTTTATCCCCTCATTTAGGAAGTTTTGCTCTAAGCGCGTCTTTTACAGGTATGCATCGCAATATGCTAGCTCTCTTCTTCAGAATCTCCGTCAGGACGGCATTTACACGAGGCCTTTGGGCAATGTCATATATCTCATGTGCGGGCCCTGCACATCTCCTGAGATCTGCAGCCAATTACTCATTAAACTTTACAAAAGACTTGAAGACTTTGACCAGTTTCACCAAATTAAGGAGGGAGAATTCTGAAAGCTATGGTGGTTGAATCATTGCTAGCTATTCAAAGTCCTCTCTTTTTTGGGGCCCATGTAGAGAGTATCTCAGCTTATAATTTGTAAGGATTTACAATCATTAATTATTATTATTTTTTTTTCAGAAGCTATAATAAGTGATAATTTTTCTTGCCATTTTTCATAAGTTATTATGTGGTATTTGATAATTATTTGCTCGACTGCTCCTGCTCGGCAGCTCCTTGACAAATATGGGCTTCAATAGAGGAATGAAGTATCTAAGCTTAATATTATTTTGACCCCCCCCCCCCCCCCCCCCCCCCCCCTCCTCCCCCTAAACCCCAAAAAAATATTTTTCCTGAGCAAGTGGAATCTTCATTTATCATGGTTTTTGATTAATTTTCTTCCCACCAATGGCAAATGAACAAAGCTGTATGAGCTAAGTCGCATAATCTAAGCAATAAAGGCCCTTCATAAACCACTTCTTGTTCACCTCTCCAATTGATTGGCTGGGTTAAATTTAAACTCAATGCAGCTAGCTACGAAGTCAAAATTTGCATGTTCAGCCTGCCTTGAGAGGAATAGCAGAGTGAAAATCATTGGTTTATGGGCTAAAATGCTATTTGATACTCTGAAAACGTGAGCCTCTCCAGCTAAAAAAATAAAAAGGCGATAGAACCGATGTCAATTACCCCACACAAGGCTCCTCCAGTTAAACCCGTGTCTGTTTGGAAATAATTTATCTAGGTTTTTTGCTGAAAAGTTTTTTTATGAAAGTGTGCTAAAGTATATTTTGTACTTTGAAAAACTTGAAAAAAAATGAGAAAAAGTGAAGTTTTAAAAAGTTGTATATAAAAGTTAATAATTATAAACTAAAGTTTAAAACTGATGTTGAACATATGCACAAAGCAAGCCATGTTTGCAATCTAAATGAGATGATGGGGTGTCAAATCAATTTATTGTGTTCTCTAGTTTTAGGAACATTAATTGTTAGGCCCTTGATCCTTGAGAGGGGTGATTACATGTGTGGCACCTTCCATCCATGCCAACCACAGAAACTCATGGATATGAAGGATGCATATAATGGGCTGAGCATGATTCCCAAAGGAAATAGAAGACAATGCTGCCTCACTCATTGTGGTGCATGCATACTTTGTTTGACTTTGGAGGCCGTGTTTGTTGCCTAGCAAAGGTAATGAATCTGTGGTCACGGTTTGGTAGACTATAAGCTATGCGTGTGTTGTGCCAGTGGGATGAGTCGTGACGACTTTGTATGGGCTTCGCCATGGCCCTTGGGCATTTTGTTGTGCAGTGAGTAGCTCGCTTGTATGCAGGGAAAAACGTTTTTTGGGTTATGGCTTACATGACCAAGTGGGGTTGGGTTGCATACGGATGTGCATCAGTCAGTGCAAAATAAACAAATGTATCAATTTTACACATCTAAGTCCCTAAATCATTTATGTCGAGCAAGTTAATATGTGTAAATTTGTAAAATTGCAACAAAAATTGTGTAAATTTATACTAGTATTATTCATTTTGCATTTAGTTTTTTATCATTTTTTTACGTATTTTGAAGATAAAAAAAGAGAGTAAATGATGGTTTTTGTGTATGAAGAAATATTAATATAGATAATTCGATGTGAGATTCTAAAATATACATAATTTTTTGAATGGTATGGATGTTCTAAAAAGTTATTTAGGCTGTATGAGTTGTGTTGGCTAGACTTGGGGTGTCATTGACATAAGCCAAACCCTCCACATGGTAGTGCATGGACAAATACTAGGTGTTGGGCAGTGTGCTTTGGATATCAGGTTGATAGACACGGCTTGTGGTTGGCTGGAACATATGCACAAACTATATGCACGTGTCTAATAGATGGCAACAACTTGGTGCGACAGTTACCCAGTAGATGCATGCATCATGCATGGATCATAGATGGTCTTTGTCAATGTGCTAGATGCATGGAAAGGCTCCAAGACATAGCATAGAGTTAGCACTATTATTGCTTAGGTGCGTTTGCCCAGCAATTAAGTCGTGTTTTTTCTTTTTTCTTTTTTGGGATTTCACGGCACTGTTCATAGACCACCAAACCCATGAAAAATGCAGCAATCACTTACTGCTACTACAGTGTTTTCAGCAATAAATGATTGTTTGGTAACGTTGTTCTAGTAACATTTGTATTTTTTGAAAATACGTGTAAGTAAAAAAGTGTGAAAATTTGTGTAATGTTATTTAAAAATTGAAAAGTGTTGCTTAAACTACCTTACCAAACAACCCCTAAGTTTTAAGTTTTTAGCAAAATAAGTGATATTCAAACAGACATTTATATGTTATGTTAGACTATTCTTATCAAACGTGCTAAAAATGCTAAATGCTATTTTTTAGCATTTTTAGCACCTCAAATGATAAAAACACCTCTATATTAAATATGCTAAATTTTAAAAATTTTAAGATTCAACTACAGTACAATCTCATTTTTGAGATTGCACTGTAGCTGGATTGTAAAAGAAAAATTCTTTTTTATTCACCTCAACGGCTCTCTCTCTTCTATCTTTCTCTTTCCTCTCTCACTTCTTTCTTGTCTCTTCTCTCTCTATGCTTTGCCGATTGTGGATCGCCGATGATTGTGCTCCATCGATAATTGTGCTCCAGCAATTGTGGGTTGTCGATGGCTATGGTCCGGTGATTGTGGTCATTTATCGTGGGTTCGATGGCTATGGTCCGGTGGCGGCGATGGAAGTTTCTTCTTTTTCTTTTTTTTTTTTTTTTTTTTTTTTTTTTTTTTTTTTTTCTACGTGGTTCTTCTTGGGTTAGATGGCTGCATGGGTTTGATGGCTGTGGTTATTTTTTTGCATGGGTCCGATGGCTGTGGTTTTTCGTTTTCTTTGGTTCGGCATGATGGGTCTACTGGTGGGTTTGCTAGTGGGTTCAGATCGAGGTTGCTGTGGTGGTGGGTTTTAGCGGCGGTTTTGTGGCGGTTTTGTGGTGGGTTTTGGCTGCAGTTTGTGCTATCGGTTTTTTTTTTGTGGTTGGGGGTTGAGGTTGTGGTTGGTGGTGGTGGCTGTGGCTATGGTTGTCCGCAGTGGTGGCAGTGGGTGTTAGTAGTGGTTGTGGGTTTGTTGGTAGTGAAATAGATGTGAATGAGAATAAAAATAATAAAAAATTAATATTTTAATGAAGTGGTAAAAAATATAAAATCTTTGATATTGGGTGTATTGTAAAGTGATGTGTTAAAATTGATTAAGTAGATTTTGAGATGGTAAATGCTAATTTTTTTGAAATCTTTGATAAGGATGCTCTTAGAAATGATTAATTGATTGAATTCTTCATATTATATTATAATTTATATATTTTAATATAATATATATTTTAGCCAAGTCAGGGTTTTATAAAGCGGACGTCATAGGTTGAAATTCTCTCAAAAAAAAGTTAGGGTTTCATAGGCTATGGCTTGCGCCGCCCCTGCATTCTTAGTGGCATCACACAAGGCAAACTTTGTGGTAAAAATATGAGATTTGACACAACTCCTACTTCTTTTTTTCTCTTTTCAAAAAATTTAACTTTTTAAAATTTTTTTTTTTTTAAATTTAATACTTACTATGTGTTTGTTTGGATTTGGCGTTTGTGTTTTTTGGCTTTTTTTTTTAAGTCCAGCACTTGTTGCACTGTTCATGAGACATGAACATTGCAATCAGGCTTATGAACAGTAACCGAAGCTCAAACAATATGTTTGGTAACTGTTTTTTCCTATTATTTTCTGTTTTCAAAAATAATTTTCTATTTTTGAGACTAAAAAACTTGTTTGGCAACTCAAAATGGGTAAAAAACAAAAACTATTTTCAAAACTCAATTTGTGAAGGAAACTAAAAACATGCAAAAGGCTGTTTTCAATTTATAATTTTCAAAAATCAATGAAAACACGCATTTAATTTAATGAATCTGTATCTGTCTTCTTTAATGAGTTAACATTAAAGTTCAAATCCTAGTAACAACATATTTTAGTATTTTCTATTTTTTTTTCAAAAAACCATATTTTTAATTTCAACTAACCAAACATGTTTTTTATTTCAAAAATACAAGAAAATTGTTTTTTTCTTTATATTCCCCAAAACAAGTTCTTGAAAATAGAAAACAAAAATTTTACCAAAGATAACCTAACTTTTCTATTATTTTTTTATTATTTTTAATTTTTAATTTTTAATAAAATAAGTGGTATCTAAACACACAGCATGTAATAAAAGAGATTTGAACTTAGACGTTTCGGTTGAAAACAGTCTGGCTAAGAATAAAATTCTATTTATGTGAAGCTGATTAGTTGCAGACCTAGTATTGAAATATTAATAGTTTTCATGTTCTTTAATTGCCTTTTTATCGGGTTGTCTGCTTTTGACGAAGCGTCTTATCTTTGTTTCCTTTGCTTTGTTTATTGTAGTATCTTTTTGCCGCAGTACCTACAGGATCAAAAGAAGAAGAAAAGAAATGAAGAACATATATATATATATATATTATATTCTTATCCGTAACTGTACGTGTTCCACTTTTTTTTTTGAGAAACCGCCCCAACAGGGCCCTATATTCAATTGATAGTTTCAGAAAGATACAAATCGAAAGCACATACAGGGACTTCCTCTATCCAAGTACAAAAAGGAGAGAAAATACAAGCAGCTCGAGCCAGGCAATGAGCAAGAGAATTTCCATGTCTGCGGGTGTGCTGGAAAGAAAGGTTGCCAAATAGAGAAGAGAGGGCCTTAATGTCAGCAACTATATGCCCAAAGGGAGCAGCAGAATAGGCTTCACTCTTCATAGCCTGATTGCAATTTCAGAATCGCCTTCAAGGATGACCCTATCAAAACCAAGTTCTTTGGCGAAGATGAGGGCCCTCCGGGCTGCTAACACTTCCACCATCTCCACCGAAGTGGGTAGAGGAATAACTTGTGTCAGTGCAGCCATAACTAGACCACTGTCGTTACGAATGATTGTACCAATTCCAGCTGCTGCTTGCTCTTGGAATACCGCACCGTCAAAATTAGCTTTGTACCAGCCCGGCGGAGGAGGAAGCCATTTGGTTCGGAATTGAGCAAGAAGGGGTTTTAAGGGTTTTGGGTTAGCTTGTTGGAACTCCTGGAGGGATTCGTTGGCCAAGTAGTTGATCAGGTTCAAATCCTCCACCTTCTCGCCCAATCTTACCTTGTTCCTTCGCATCCAAATCTGGCTAGCTATTACAGCGAACAAGTTCGTTGGGAGGGCTTTTTCCACACACAAGCTGAAAACATCCATGATCGATGTACAGCCAGTAGAAGCTCTTCTCAAAGATCCAAAATGCAATTCCCATACAGCTGCTAGCGAAGGACACGACCATAGAGCATGGAATGTAGTCTCCGGGTCCACAGCACAGAGTTGGCACGTTGGGTCCGTGAGAATTTTCCGTCTTACTAGGTTAGACCGAGAAGGAATGGCATCCTTCAACGCACGCCAAAGCAGGTTTTTGGTTCTGTTTGGGATATTCAATTTCCAGAGGACTTTCCAAATGCTCACTGTCTGATTCACAAGTGTTGGACCCCGGTTTTGAGGCAGCACATCTTCCATTAATAGTCTATATCCAGACCTGACAGAATACACCCCATCAATATTACTCGGCCAACAAAAAAAGTCCTTAGACTCGCTCAAGCTTATGGGAATTGATTTGATCATCTCAGCCTCAGGCGGAAGGAAATTATTATCTATTGCATCCTCAAACTAGCACCTTCTGTCCTTGTCAATTAGAATAGATACTTGGGCTTCATTTCCAAAAAACAACCGAGGAGATTGTATACTAGAGTAGTGAGAATCAGGCAGCCAGTTATCCCTATATATGAGAATGCTTTCTCCATCTCCTACTCGCCATTTACCACCCCTTCTAATGACATCTCGACCTTTGAGAATACTCCTCCAAGCGAAAGAGCCCCTACCCTCCCTAGCATCAAAAATATTTCCAGTAGGAAAAAATTTTGCCTTAAAAAATCTGTGGAACAGAGAGGTTTTATTCTATGGCCAACATAGCATCATTGAATTTTTGCAATCCTTGAAACCCATACCACCAAGATCCTTTGGGAGACACAGGGAGCTCCACTTAGCCCAGTGGATTTTTCTATGATTGCCGCGTTGACCCCACCAGAATTTTCTGATCAGCTGCTCAATATCATTGCATAAGGTGATGGGGAGCTTGAAACAGCTCATAGCAAAGGTAGGAATAGCCTGGATCACTGCTTTGAGGAGTACTTCACGGCCGGCTTGGGAGAGGAGTTTTTCTTTCCATCCTTGAAGTTTGGCCCAGACCCGTTCTTTGATGAAAATAAGGCTTGCCTTCTTGTTCCTTCCAACCAGGGTAGAGAGGCCGAGATATTTTTCGTATTGCTTTACCTCTTTCATGTATTAGCGGAGAGGGAATGATAATAATCTGATCCTTATAAGTTCATTTTTTATTTGAATGGGACAGTACATCGGGATATTTGTAGCCTTTTTTTTAGTACATTTCTTTTTGGTAATGCATTCATGAGTCATGACCATTCCACCGTTGATCAAATGCAAATTTATGTTTGGTTAGCTTTAGATTTTTTTTTTTTGGGTTGAACTTAAATCGATGAGTAATTATTAGAATTTTAAGCAAATTATATATATATATATATATATATATATAAAAGTGATTTTAAATGTCAAGAGATTTGGACTTTAATAATTTTATATGGTGGGTGCTAATATCTATCACTGGGAATAGGGTAAGACTATATATATATATATATATATATATAATTCAATTGTTACCATAAGTAGGAGAGAGGGATTTTTTAAATTTTGATTCTCCTCTTAAATTTTGATTCAACTACAAATCTCTTCCAAAGTTAAGATTTGTTATAGTCTATCACTTCCAGAGTCAAGACGCGAGCTAACTACTCCAGACTGGGTCATTTATATGAAGATATTGGCTGCCTACTCTCAGGTTTACAGGGTGTGATCATCAGTTGTGTCAGTCGCTTAGCTAACTCTATAGCGCACTCTTTAGCTAGATATGCAAGATGTATTGTGGACGAGGTTGTATGGTTGGAGGATATACCTCCACCTGCACTACAAGTATTGTATGATGATACTCAACGTATTTAATAAAATTAAGATTTTGAGCTCAAAAAAAAAAGTTGATTATTTTTATATTTAATATTAATTAAGTAGCATTTATTTATTTATTTTTATTGAAATGCATTCTTCTTAATTTTTGAAATGTAAAATCCATAATTAAAATTTTGTATGTAGGCTTTTAACATTTCATTTTCAATGATAATATGTCTAATTAATTTCATATTCTTATGACATAATTAATCTTAAATAGGATTTTATTAATTCTACATTTGAAAACCTTTTACTGTCGAACAAAAATAACAAATCAGTAAAGTTTTGTATGCAATATATGCATTTATGAAAAAAAAAATCTATTCTTTTTATATAATAAAAAATTGTTATATTACATGTTTGAACATCATTATGATTATTTTCATCTTAATATTTATTTTTTGTTATTTAATTATATTTTAACTCTTTTTTATGAGTTTCTTATTTATTTGAGAGATTTTAATCCTACAAATTCTCTATTATATTTTTTATATTGCTAGTAGAAATTTATCAAGAAATCCTATTTGCGATTCTATTAATCTTTTGTTCTCTCTTGTTGTTTTTAGAATTTTTTTATATTCCTATTTTTATTTTCTAGAATACATTTTTCATTATAAAACAAATAAAAGAAATACTATCTATAATATAATAAAAAATAAATTTGAAGTGTAGCACAATAGAATCTAATTTCTTAAATGTATTATTGCAACTTCAAGAAAAATAGAATCACCTAATAGTATCAACCTGCCTAAACAATAGTGCAAAAATAAATTTACCACATAACTTGATAACTTAATACTAACCAAAGCAAGATTAATTCCATATGCCAAATAAAAAATCATGATGCAGGCATAAAACAAGTTTTACTTTCCTTGGCTAAGGCAATTTATGGTTGTAGGTTGTGTGAGTTATGAGCGTGGGTCATCGTTGATGGTCATGCGTGGGCGTCAATTATTGGTGACCGATGTGGATTGCCTTTGGATGGCTGTCGATGGTCGTTGTTGATAGTCGTGGGTGGGTTTGGGTATTGTGGATTGTGTGCAGGGACGGATCTACAAGGGGGGGACCAAGGGGGCAGGGACGGATCTACGGGGGGGACTAAGGGGGCTGAGGCCCCCTTGGCCCAAAAAGAAAAAAAATGGGGCCCCCCCTAGCCCAAAGGAAAAAAAAGAAATTTTTTAATGATTATATTTTTTTTTATTTCTAGAATTGTGTCCCACTCTTCCAAAAACTTAAACTCCCTGTCTTTTAATTAACCTAACCCAAATAGCAATTATCCAACTCAAAAACAAAATTTTAAAATAAAAAATAAAATATCTCAGTCAGCCCAATATTAGAGTACTAGCATGAGGTGTTCTAAATGGTAAATATTTAGTATTTAGAACATCAAATATAAAAAACACTACTGTATGAGACATTTCAAATGCTATATAAGTTTTGGTTTTTTTTTTTTTTTTGCAACAGTTTATGCTCTTAAGAAAACAATATTATTTTGTAATTTTTGTTTTTGTTAGTAAATAATTGCATCTTAATACATTAAAAACAATGATTTTGTATATTGATCTTGGTTGATAGTTTGTTAGTACTATATTGATACTTATTTGGATTTTTTTTTCTTATATTCCTGCCCTCCTAACTTGAAATCCTATGTTTGCCCCTAATTGTGCGGGTTATAGTCATGGGTCATTAGGTCACCATCAATTATGCCTTTGGGAGTTGGTCAATTTGTGTGGGTTTGCTATTCTCAATTCTTGTTGGCCATTTATTTATTATAATAGAAGAAGGATTGATCTTAAAAATGTGAAAAAGAAACAGAGACCCATTTGCAAAACAACTATTTTTTCTTCTTCTCTCAAGGTACAAAAACAATGAAAAACATATATTGGAAAAGAATTTTGAAAACATATTTTAAGAAAAGGTAATCAAATAGTTGTTTTGGATTATGAGAAGTATGGTTAATTTTTGCAAAATTTATCACAATGTTTGTAGACTATATGTAATTGTTTTACACAATTTACTTGCTATAATTGTTTTGAATTGTACAACAAATATTACTAATTTTCAACACATCCCAAATACCAAAAAGCGTTCTTGAACTCATTTTTAAGTTCATTAATAACTAAACATAAAAAATTGAGTCAGCTTTCAAGAAATTTAAAATAACAAAAAAAAAAAAAAAGTTTTTATCAAAACAAATGAAGTGTAAAAAAATCAAATTAAATTAAGTGTGCACTTGACTCCAAATTAAAAAGCCAGTTTATTTTATTATTTAGCTTATTTTTGTTACTATTTATGGGCTTCACTGCACTTTTTGGTACAATTCATGAGTTTCATGGTACTATTTCAACTAATTTTTACCTTTATTTACAATAATTTCAGTAAAAAAATTTTAATTTTAGTAAAATAAACAAATTTCAAACAGATCCTAAAGGTCATATTTTGGCCAACAAACTTTCTTTAATGTGACTTAGCCAGTTAAACATTCTGGGCGATGTAACGATTCAAAACTTGATCATGCACGTTTGCTCTCTTTATGGCATGAAAATCATTGGTTCATTAAAAAAAAGGTAACCAAATAGTTGTTTTAGATTATGAGAAGTATGGTTCAACTAACTTTTACTTTTATTTACAATATTTTCAACAAAATTTTTTCAATTTTAGCAAAATAAACAGATTCCAAACAGATCCTAAAAGTCATATTTTGGCCAACAAACTTTCTTTAATGTGACTCAGCCAATTAGGAACATTCTGGGTGATGTAAAGATTCAAAACTTGATCATGCACGTTTGCTCTCTTTATGGCATGAAAATCATTGGTTCCTTAAAAAAAAGGTAACCAAATAGTTGTTTTAGATTATGAGAAGTATGGTTGAATTTTGTAAATCTATATATATATATATATATAATAATTGAAGTAAAGAGCAACTCTAATTACAATTTTATATTAGAATCCTAATTTTGTATCATGTGTCAAGATTCATGCGATTCCATCTGTCTAAATTTCATTAGATCGGTTGTTATTTTTTTTTTTGTCAAACCATATGTATTTCAAGATTCATTGTCCAATAATCAAAACGTAAAAATCTTCCTCTCCTACTCAGCTAATAGTGCATGTACCCAGTTACCACACCGGTTCAAGCACCTTCCTATATAGCTCCCCTGTTGTTTAATGAATGCTATGGAATTTGATAAGAATCTCTCGGTATCAATGATGCATGCATTTGGGTATTTTTGTATCTTATATAAGAAGAGGTTTTTCATAAATTTGGATTGTACTTACAAGTTTAATGGTCTTGGTTTATGCTTCCTAAGGTTTGATTACTTCTTTCTTTCATTCGCCTATACTTTCGTTCGTTTTTGTGAATAATTGTTATTGTTTAATTATTATTATTTTTTTCCTATCATTGATGTTGCATGTTTATTTTTTATTTCATAACAAGTTGCAAAAAAACTCAGAATTTTAACGGTCCTGATTTATGGTCTGCAAAACGAATTCCAACCGTTCCTAAGGTTTGATTACTCATTTATTTCATCTGCCTATTGTTTCTATCCTTTTTGTGAACAATTTTTATTCTTTAATTATAAAAGTTTTTTTGTTTGCCTATGATTGATGTTACATGTTTATTTCCTATTTCATGTTTCAAAAAAGTTTTTTTTGTTTGCCTATGTTAATCAAGTTTCCCCTAATTGCGTAATAGTATATGTTGTAAACAGCTTATTGACTTGACAAAAGTCGTTTATGTTTTCATAGTTTATGTCCTTATTTGCTGTGCTTTTTTCCCCCACAGGAAATTGTCATAATATTGGAAACTTTGTTGCCAACGAATTGAGGCTTTAGAACTACTGATTTCTTTACCAAAGGTCATCTCTGTTTTTATTGTTTATGTTGTTATTATTATTGGTGAATTATTTGATAGGCTATTGATATTCTATTTATTAAAGCTTTTGAAGTTCTTATTTAAATGGTAGTCACAATTGTACCAAAACTTCCTATTATCCCTCGAATCTATTCTCAAATCATTAAAAAAAAAAAAGTAATTAGCTGTGATATTCCATAATATCTGCTTATATTGTTAACAAAGGTCAATTTTTTTTTTCCTGTTATGTTATGATTACAAAAAAATATGGTTGGTATTTAACCCTGATAATGTATAAATAAGGTTAGCTACTTTTTTACTAATAGTGTTGTTAAAATTACTGATAAATTATATGACTTATTAATAATACGCTTTTCGTTAGAGCCTTGAACATTTTTGTTTTAATGGTATTCCCAGTTAATAAATTTTCAAGTAATTAACAAATATGGTGAGTGCTTAGCGGTAATGTTGTGTTTGTGGTTTGATAATATAAGTATATTATATGAGATAGTTATGGATGAAGCGCGAGCTAGAAGGTCAAAAAGGCGGTTTAAAATATATGGTTAAAATATAACCCATGTTGGAGTGAAGTTGCATTAGATCTAGATTATATTTTAATTAAATTAGCCTCTAAGAGAGAGAGAGAGAGAGAGAGAGAGAGAGAGAGAGAGAGAGAGAGAGAGAGAGAGAGAGAGAGAGAGAGAGACCAATTGAATTACTGATAAAATCAAAGAGGCCAAAATCAACGAACCTCTCATTTCAAAAAATGAAAGAAAAAAAAAACAATGAACAGTCCAAAAAATAATCACCAGTGTCCTCTACATTCATAATCCACATCTTTGCTCCCATAATCCCTAAAAAAACCTCAGCTTTTGGAACTCCCAGATACAGAGCCTCTACTTGAGTCCAATCAAACTCAATTACTAAGAGAAAATGAAGATGGATGAACAAACTGAGATGAAGTAAAGCAAACGGAGAAAAAGGAGAATAACAAATATTGTAGAATTATAGAGATCCTGGGCGCTTCCTCAGCCCAAGACTTTTTAGAGATCTATCTAGATATCTCCCAAAAGCAAGACAAGAGCCCTTACTTCAAAAAAGCTCTTTGTATAGCAAAAGATATCTTGAGTAAAAAAAAATACGAGAAGGAAAAGGGCTTGGATTCCTATGTATTCGAGGAAGAGGAATAAAACAGATCTCTCATTTTAAAAAGGATGATATGGATTTTTTCCCTTTTTGAAATATGAAATGGAGTTAAGTCAGGTCAAAGATTGACCTTAAAGAATGGTTAATTTAAACCTATTCTTCAATTATAAAATTGTTGCATTATTAGATAGTACTTCGATGATTTTTCTTAGTGCATGAAAGCTCTGATTAAATAAATAAATAAATAAAAATTTTAATTCATTAATAGCTTGTCTAATAATAAAAAATAATCATTATAAAGTAAATATTATATATTCCAATCATAATGTATTTAAATAGCTTATTAATAAAAAGGAAATAGTAACTTAATTTGTTATATTTGTTGATAACTTTAAATCAAGTGGGTAACTAAAAAACTTTTTTTAGTTTATTTATTTATTTATTTTTATTTACTATTTCATGTTGGACTATAACATTACAAATTAAGTAATAACTCCACCATTTTTTTTGTAGTTATATTTTAAGTTAGACCATGTCATGGTTACATAGTAGTTAATTAGATTTGTAACGTTGCATTGTAAAAAACTAGATTTCTTATTTTCTTTTATTTCATTTTTGTCACTTTGAACAGAAACTAATAAGGTTATACTGAGTTATACATGACAAGAATTATATCATATTAATTAATAATTCATGTCACATTGAACAATAACCACACAAGTCTTTGATAATTTTTTTTTTCCAAACTATAAATTATGACAAGAGTCAAATTCAACGGGAGGTTTCACCCTATCGCATGATAATAACTCGTATTTATTTTCTTTTTTCTTTTTTTGTCACTTTAAACATATAATAATAAGATCACATATAAACATCCATGACTAAACTCATAATGACTAGATATATACTAATTAAAATTGAATACATAATATGTTGAGTGATTTAAATGAATAACATTTCTTGTCACTCTTTAATAATTTACCAATATTTGAATATAAATTTGAAAAAGCAGTGACCCGATTCTGAATCTATCTTTATAGTTGTTTCTGGATTCTTCTCATTGTACGGTTCAATAAGTAATAATTAATAAATTTGATCAATTTTCTTCTCTATGTTATGACTTTTTTTCCTTCCTTCTAAGCGAATTCAATTCCTTTATGTTTTACATTGATTTTCATTTTTGTTGATTCATTGAATTGGTTTGTGTTATATTCCTGGAATCCAAATCATTGAATGAACCTAATTAACCACTAACATTAACTATAAAGTATTAATATTAATAGATAGAAACAATGAAATTCATTAAGAACCAATTGCAATACAAAATTTTATACGAATTGAACCATTTCACCATCAAATTCATGTATAATCATTTCAATATTCTTAAACAAGTGATTATTATGTATTGTTATTTAATATCATACTATGAACCTTAAAAACTGATTTTATTATAAATAGTAAATGAAATGTTATAACACCATTTCAAACAAAACAACAATATGAAAACTTTTAAAAAAACCTTCCTAATGACATATGGGTTGAAATCTTTTCGAAAGTGGGTAAAGATTCGGCAACACTCTTAGGAAACATTAAGTTAAGGTAAAAAAACTATTTCTTCAATTTGTATCTACTTATTCATTTCCCTCTATATAAATAATTCAGTCTATAATTTAATTTTTTTCCTTTGTCTTAATTAGTTGCAAATGTTTCAAGAAGTTAACAGAAAAGAAATTAGTACTCCAACAAATTGCGCTGACTTTTTATTTCAATCATCTAGCTCTGCTACATGACAAAGAAAAAGGCTTAATATTTTCATGTTATGAAGCAGGAAATTTTTATGTGCTACTGATAGTAGGAAGCTACCAATATTTTTTGAATGAAGAAGTCGTTGTAGGAAAAAAAAAATTGAAAAAACTCTTCTATGTGGCACTTTTATTGCACCTTATATTTATGGAATCATGTTACTTTGTGAGTCAAATAATGAAGGCATTGATAACCTTTTGGAAATTTTAAATGATGAACATGGGAAGCATTGGCTTGTCAAATGCTGAAAAATACTTCGACAATTTACTTCAGGAACCGACATGTATAAAATTCTAAACTTTCAAGCATGCCACAAAATTGAAATGGGACATTAGAACAGAGATGAACTTTATTCTTATGGTTATGAAGAATTTGTAGTGACGTGCAAAAGATGCTCAATTGACCTTGAAATGTTTAAGTTGATGCGTAGGCTTCTTTAAGTCTCTTTTATTGTAGTTTTTTTACTCTGATTATAGCATCACTTAAATAATAAGTTGCAATATTCTGTTCTATTGCTAATTGTTTGTTTAGCTTTGCAAAAGTTTTACAATTATGATTTCCTTAATGGATTGCCAAAATCAATGATTATCGATTGTGGAAAATTCAAAGTCTAATCAACCTTATCCTTGTGATTATCAAAAATTTGTAGTTAAATGCAATATATATTTTTAATGTTTTATCTAATTCTATCCTTTTTGTGATAAACCCAAAAGGACAAAAAATAAATTGACCAATAGTATCACTACAATTAATCATTTCCCGTGTGATTATCAATAATATTTAAATTATATATATAAGAATTATACTATGCATCTTAATGTGTATTTTTGCAATATATCCATGCAATTGTAAAAAAATTACATAATGCAAAGTTTTGTTAATCAAAATTTTCTGGTTAATAATATAAATTTAGACTTAACTAAGCCGTTTAAACATGAATAAATCTACCTAATAATATCCTTACAACATTTTTAAAAGACTTAACAAAATATAAGAATAACTATTTATCAATAGTATTTACATTATATATATAAGAATTATACTTTGCATCTTAATGTGTATTTTTTAAGTATATCCATGCAATTGTAAAAAAATTTTATAATGCTAAGTTTTGTTAATGAAATTTTCTGGTTAATAATATGAATTTAGACTTAACTAAGTCTTTTAAACATGAATAAACTCATGATTAATAAATAAAAAAAACAAAACCAATAGTATCACTTAAATAATAAAATGCAATATTTTTTTTCATTATTTTATTAAATGATATCCATTCCTGCTTAATATTTAAACATGAAGTTAGACTTAACTAAGTCTTTTAAACATGAATAAACTCATGATTAATATATATAAAAAACAGAACCAATAGTATCACTTAAATAATAAAATGCAAATTTTTTCATTGTTTTATTAAATTATATCTATTCCTGTGTGGTAGTACGAGTTACATACTAGTTTTTTATAATGTGTGTAGACTATATAAGTAATTGCTTTACACAGTATTCTTATTATACTTATTTTGAATTGTACAACAAATTATACTAATTTTCAGCACATCTCAAATACCAAAAAGCATTTTTGAACATGTTTTCAAGTTAGTTATAATAATTGAACATAAAAAATTGAGTCAGCTTTTATGAAATTAAAAAAAAAAATTGTTTTTATAAAAAAAACAAAGTGTAAAAAAAATAAGGATAAAGTTTAGTTACAAAATTGGTTGTAATATAATGCTACAACCTTACTCAATATCTTTTTATTAGAAGTAAATTTTGACAACTCTACCATTGAATTACATCTTCTTCTTATATACTTTATGCTTGCAAAATTTCTAAAAAATTGAAGATCAATAGCTATGTCATCAATAAAATATTTAAATTGCAAGTTTTTGTAGTTTAGAATTATACATAAAATATAAGCTTATAGATCATATAATAAATAATAATCAATTGACATAAAATTTGATATTTTTATTAAAAACATAAAGAACATGCAATTCAACTATTAGATTTTCAAAATATGTAATAATGTTTATTTTTACTAATAGATGGTGTGCTAGAATCGTCAGTGAGCTGTAGGCTCCGAATCACGCCAATGAATACCTATGGAATAAGGACAAAAGGACCAAACAGAAGGCAACGGTGTGGTACCGGCCAAAAACCCTTCAAAGATCAAGTTAGTGAACGAGAAATCTCTAAAAACTCTATAGTGAGAGAGTTAGGAATTTTCTATGTACATGAGAAAAGATGAGGTCTGGTGTTTATATAGTGGTGAGTAGCGAGTCGAGATCCCTTCAAAGTAGGGATCTTTCCTAGTGGAGAGATTTGATACTTAGGGTTTCTAATATTTTAGGGCGTCTTTCCATATACGGGGGAGATATGGGAGTGTAATAGGCTCTTTGTGCGTGATGTGCAAGATATTCCCATATATGAGTATGTGTGTGGATCAAGTGAGGCCACATGAGATCTGTCGGCTTTTCCCTTTGTCAGTTTAAGGTCTACCGTCACTCAATGAACCCCCATTGGCTTGGGAAGATGATCCCCTCAGTTTTCAGGGGTGGTATTGTTGTCCCTATTGTCGTCGTTTTGAGGCCTTTGTCAGTTCCCATGGAGTTGACGGACCTGTAGGTACCGTATGCTTTTTTGGTGTGAACTTTTTGCGTAACATGCCTCTATCACTAAGTAAGATTATAATCGCTTCTCAAAAAAAAAAAAAAAAAGTAAGATTATAATCTTAAGTTAAGATTATAATAAATTTTGTAACTAAACTTTTTCAAAAAAATGGAAGTTAGATTTTGACCGACAAACTTTCTTTAATTTGAATGATTGAATCACCCAATTTGGAACATTCCAGGCCGATGTAAAGCTTCAAAACTTGGTCATGCACGTCGGCTCTCATTAAGGCATGAAAATCATTGGTTACTTTTACTCCCCAAGTCCAATGGGCAATACTTGTCATTTATTGTCTTTCTCTTTCACAAAATTTACCATTATTGGTAAAATGAGTATTTTAGTTACTCTTTGAGCAAAAAACTTTGTTTTTATTTGGCAAATATTTACGTCCCAAATTCTCAGCCAATGTTGAATTTCAGAGAAAAAGTACCGGAAATAGCAGCAACATTTTATTAATCACTATCATGATTAGGACCATCCACTGTGTGCAAAATTTTTTCTAGTTTGGACATCTTTTTCTATTTTACACACTTATTTTTACAAAACACCTACGTCAGTTTGTTTATTATACATATTTATTTAAATATAATTTTTATTTCTTTAACACTATAAACAGTAACTGTGAAAGTGAGGTGAGAAAGGAAATGAGAAAAAGAGAATGAGGAGAGAGAAAAAAATAATAAAAAAATTATTTACACAGTCAACAATAACTTTACATATATACACGATTACTATTTATTTATATTTAAATATTTTTACAAAAATTAATATAGAAATTTTTAGATTAAAATATATAAAATTGAATACTTTTTATATTCTTGAAGACTATTAACAAGCTGGCGTAATTGCTCTGACAATAACATAATAAAAACAACACTTTCCTCCAAAAGAACAAAAAAAAAATAAAAACAAAATAACAACAATACAGTAACGCATTGGGTTAGTACCATCAATTTACTGATAGCAATAGAAAAGTAGTCCAGCCAAAAAGGAAAAGAAAATTCTTTTGTTTTTTAAAAGAAAAACAAAAATAAGTGGCGTCAGCTCAGTAAAAGGAAGTGACGCCACTGACAAAATTATATAAAATATCCAAGTGACGTGGCAAGAAGGGGCTAACCCATCTTGATAAACGTACGGTCACGATTTCATGCTCGTTTGTGCTTCGGACGATCCTAAAGCAGCGACCAATACGGGATTGGGATCTAACACTTCATTCTACGAGAAACTATCCACTGCTAGTCTGCTACACAGACCACGCTGCTCTCACTTACTTTTCCACCCTTTGATTAAAAATTCATCAAGGTTTTCGATTATTACACTCACATCCTCTCTAATCAAGTTTCCGTTTGGTATTACTGGCTTTATAAGTAAGTTTGTTTTTTTGCTTTTAACTTTTATATCCAGCATTTTAAAATTTCACTTTTAACAAATTTTTAGCAAAAAATTAAATAAGATGTTCCTAAAAGAACACTTAAAATAAGACACACTCTATACCTTTTAACGATGCGTTTGTCTTACGTTAACACTTAACATATTTTTAAATGTTTTTTTTGGGTTCAATTAAAATATTTTCAAGTTTTTAAGTAATATAAAAAATTTCAAACATAAGCCACCAAAACTAGTGCCATCTAGCTGTCATTAGTGACCTTAGCCATCGTATCAATGACTCAAGCCACCAAACTAGCAGTGCCACAACATATTAAGGAGGGGGGGAGTGTTGCTATGTGTTTTTTTCACCAAGGCTTTTGTTGGTATAACATTTTACAAAATTTTACAAAGAATTTTACGGTTAATCTAAAATGTTTTTAGTTTGATTGGGGATAGCAATTCGTGTTCACGTGTCGAATTTGTGTTGTATCAACTTATGAGTATTAACTATATGGGTAAATACTAACCCAACATATTTATTAAACGGGTTAAGATCTCTTAACTCTAACACAATCTATTTATTAAATGAATCAGTCATGTTGATCTGTTTATTAAATTTTATCAAAACGAAAAAAATCTGGAAAAAAAATATAACATTCATAACTAACGAATAACTTATCACAAATAAATCATTCAAAATTAAAGCATATCTAAATATCACAAATAATCAATCATAATATGTTAAAGAAAATAAATTGCAATAACTAATAAGTTTATATACTTAAGATTTGAAAGGTATATTGGTAAAATGTTATTTAATTAAATGGGTTAGACATGTTAAACATGTTCTATAAATTGGACATTAACTCAACATCTTTATCAAACGAGTTGGTAATATCAATCCAAATATGACACTGACTCATTAAATTTTAATCTATAACTTGTTAAGTTCGTATTGTATTGTGTCATATTGAATTCATGAGTCATTTCCATCTTTGCCATCCTTTTACGTTTGGCCAACATTTTACAATAATAATAAAAAAAAATTACTAGTCACTACTTACCCACCCAAATGTGAGCTAGGTCTATGCAAAATTGCTCTAGAAAAATCGTGTTCACTAGTCACTACTCACCCACCCACCAGTCCACCACTACCAGAATTAGAGAGTCAACAAAGAGTCGAACTGATCGTTGGAATCGGTTGGCGTAGAAATCGGAGAACTGTGGTATGAGAAGCAGGAGATTGTGGCACAGTTGAGCTAAGATAGTCGCCAGAGTAGACTGTAAATATAAAAGAAGTCTTTTAAGACCAATCCTAGACTTCAAGCCTATCTATCCATCTTTCTGTCTATCATACATTGCTTTCGATTTTCTCGCTCTTTTCCCAAACACGCCAAATTTTCTCGCTGATTTTCCCGCACTTTCTCGCCCTCTGAAAAATTTTACCAAAAGGGAAAACTTTTCGAGGAAATATCTCAGTAAGTGGTCCTGCTATTTGTTATTGGTCTCTGGTTCAAGTTTAGTTTTTTTTATTTGTATTTTGTTGAGATTAGGGTTTTGGAAGTTCAATTTTGGGGGAATTTGTGGAATCTGAGCTGAATTCGAAGGGTATTGTAGATCTGTGTTGGGGAACTGGTGTGTTCTTTTTGTGTTTTTGGGTTGTGTGTGTGTGTGTGTGAGTGGAGTGTTGGTTAGGGTTTTTTTTTTGTAAGTTTGGCTGTAAATTTGGGGTTTTTACAAGTGGGAATTTGTTTTTTGGAAGTGAAATTTGTTGTGCCTTTTGGTGTATCGCAGATCTAGGAGGCTCGGGGTTTTTGAAGAGTGGGTATCAATGCAGACTAGGTTAATGGAGAGGAATAATTCCATGAGAGGGAAGAGGAGTTTGGATGGTGGTGGAGGTGGAGGAGACGACGAGCAGCCGGAGCGGAAGCGGCCTGCTCTTGCTAGGTAAATTCTTGAGTACTTGAGTGTGAATTGCTTTTAGCTTGTTTGTTAATTTTTTCTGGAAAATGTAAATTGTACAAAAATTAATATGGGTCTAGCTGAACTAGTACACACATAGGGTCTCCAATTGAAGAGTTTAGTAGGTAAGATGATTACTTGGTTATGAGAGAACAGTCATTAGCTGTTACTTAAGTAGCACTAGAACTTGGTGTGAGCTTGTCTTTATAAATGGAAAGGTGATAACTGATAACTACCTTTAAAGCATGTTTTGAGAATCTTACCAATAAAAAATGGGTTGCCTTGTTGGTAGGAAGATTGAAATTTCCTCTAAAAGTGGCCTATGTCATCACCAAATGCACTGCCACCACAAGTCAGTAATTTTATTTCGGTGTTATATAAAGGTTAGGGAATTTTTCCTTTCTAAACCTGGCTAGCCATGAGTGATGCTATCTTAATAATATGTGTAGCAAAAATCTTAATTTCTAAGGTCTATCACATGATACTAGTATTTGTGCACTAGTGCTAATATAACTTTTTTCTTATTCTATTCTCTTTATTTAATGTTGCTTGGTATGTGCGTTCTGTTTGATTTAAAATCATATATGTCATGCAGTGTAATTGTTGAGGCCCTGAAGGTGGACAGTTTGCAAAAGCTCTGCTCGTCTTTGGAACCAATTCTTCGTAGAGTTGTAAGACTTAAGGCTTCTACTCTCAGTTTTCATACAAACTAGTTTTTCTTCTGATGAGTTTGGGCTGGCTATTAATTAATGCTTCATCACTTTGATTTACCTAGTACAAAATATCTGCTTTAATCACTAATCATGGGTCAATGTGCTTATCTGTACTTCTTATATTTGCTTTTGAGTCTGATGTGTGGAGCACAGGAGGGAAATAGTCAAGTTGGCTACTTCATTATGCCTAATGTTTGAAGTGGTTGTATTGTTGGCTGTCTAATGCTTTTACTTATTCTCCTTCTCATTTGGAGTTGTTTGGATAGGCTGACTTGAGACTTTAGCCTTTAGGTTGTTGGTTGTGTGTTTTGGATTAATCTCCTCTCTGTAGTCTTTCAATGGAGTTTTGCTTATCAATTGAATGAAAATTTTCTTCCTTTTGGTTTGTTTACTTATTTTGACCTATTAAATCATGTTATCCAGTGAATTGGTCTAACTTCAAAAATTTATGTTAAATAGTTGTGCTGAAATTCATCACTTAAAGTTCCCTTCTTCTTTTTTATGCATAATTCATTAGTCAGATATTTGTGTAATTTGCATTTTTTTAACGAATACGAATAATTTATTAAAAAAGAGCTAGATGGATTGTACAGGGTGTGTATCAACTACTAACTATCATAAATAATTACAATTTGAGGGGAAGTGAACGGTCTATACTTGAGATTCAATCTCTCCTTCTTCATTCTTTGCTAGATTGGAGTACTGCTTCTATTTCTCTTCCCTGTTCTAATTTATTATATTTTTTAGAGTTTTGTAATTTGAGAGATTGATTTACTGCTACTAAAGTACACATCTGGTGTCCCTGGGTATTCTTTTATTTATATATTTATTGATGAACTTTTGTTAATTATAAAAAAAAGATTACAATATGAATGTTCTAAGAAAGATACAATAGGGAGATTGCCTAAGGAATTCATCCAATCATACAAAGATTGTAACAATAAATATTCAATAACATTATATGATGTTCTGCAACATCAAAGGTCCTGTTATTCCTTTCTTGCCATATGGTCCATAAAATACATAAAGGAGAAGCCTGCCAAACTTTTTTGCTCATGTGCTTATGAAACCTTCCTTACCAACATGCCAACATTTGAGCTACTGTCTTTGGCATGATCCAACCAAGATACTCCAAAGAAAGAAGCACAAGGTACCACAAATCTCTAGCCACAAACAATTAAGCAAGAGGTACTTGACCATCTTTCTACTATTCTTACACAGACAGCACCAATCCAAAATCAGCGAGTGTCACCTTCGTAAATTATCAGTCAATATCTTATCCGGAGCTGCTGTCCAAGTGAAAGGAGAAACCTTAAGAGGCACCTTGGCTACCCAAATGCTTAGCCAAGGAAAGGAAACTCTCCTTGAACCCCTTAAGGCTTCGTAATACAATTTAACATTAAACCTTCCACTCTTAGTTAAGCTCCAAGATAACAGATCCTCACCCTGGATAGAAGGGAGACTGGAGTATAGTAATGATAATAAAACCTCCATCGACTCCAGCACCAATCTTGAACTTGTCTCACATAACCTGAGGATTCCAATGCCTTGTACCACTATCCACCATCTCTCCTAAAATATGAAGGATAGCGATTTTCTTATGAACAAACAATTTTTCCCTGCTTAAAAGATTATAATTACATTGGTTGTGATTTGTATATGGTGTATGTTCCTTCTTTCTCACTAATTCAGTGCAATTGATACTTAACAGGTCAGTGAAGAAGTGGAACGTGCTTTGGCAAAGTTAGGCCCTGCTAGACTCAATGGAAGGTTTGAAATATTCTTGATGATTCTTTTGGAAGTTGATTTAATTTCTTGTGATTGCCTTTTCCCCCCTGAATCTTACTTGGGTATGTTTTAATTTTATAATTTTCTAAGGTTAATTTTACATATTTTCTTGAAACATAGTTAAGCTTTAAATGTGAAACAGTTGAATTGCACAGCATCTTTTTTGTGTTGGGGGTGGGGTGGGGATGTTAGAATGGTAAACTTGTTGAATGTTTGTCACCAATGGAAAAAAAATAGGGCAAAGATAGATGATTTTTTTTGAATTATATTATGGTTTGGGTAAGAAACATCAGCTTTAGATTATTGACTGATGTACTGAGGAACGAAGTTGTTAAAAATCATAAAATTGGTTGCAACGTGCATGAACAATCTCATGTATATAAAAGTCACTGTTATCAAGTGTGGATGATATTTCTTTGCACAATTCACATTTGTGTAGTTCTGATTGCATACATGTGTGATGGGCCATCGATAATAAGTATACCATTTCAATATTGGGCCACAGAATGGTCCTTGGACTTCCAAACACAAGCTGATGTGGGTGTTCAAAAGCTCACTTAAGTTGATCCTTGTGGTAACATCTGAACTCAAGGACCAGGAATAACATTGCCTTGCCTTTGAGAAGTTGTAGAGTTGAAATAAAATGCCAGGAAAATTTTTGGATGGTTTTCTTTTGTTCACAATAAATGATTTATCCAAAAAAAAAGTTTGTTTCTTTGTCTTCCTTATTTGATGCTATGGCTCTATCCTAGTTTGTTGGTTTAGTTTATTAATAGCTTCTATTAACTATGCTATTATATTCAGAGAATTATGTCTTTATTGGTCGCTTCTATTTCTGACCTATTTTCTCTGATCCGATAGTTTCCCATCTACATGGAAAATATTGGATAGTTTGGTCTTTGGGTAATATCAACCTCCTATTCAGTCTTTATTTTTGATTTCTAAGTTCAGTGGTCCCCTATTTTTTCATCATTCTGCTTGCATAAACTTTTTGTTTTACATCTGTGGTTGTGGTAAATTCTTTTCACGCTTTTGGTTTCAGGTCTTCCCCAAAACGAATTGAAGGTCCAGATGGACGAAACTTGCAGCTGCACTTTAAGTCCAGATTGTCTCTTCCTCTCTTCACAGGAGGGAAAGTAGAAGGCGAGCAGGGTGCTGCAATCCATGTTGTTTTGATTGATGCAAGCACTGGCGTTGTTGTGACATCTGGACCTGAAGCCTCTGTCAAACTAGACGTTGTTGTGCTTGAAGGTGATTTTAATAATGAGAATGATGAAGGCTGGACTCAAGAAGAGTTCGAAAGTCATGTGGTGAAAGAGCGTGAAGGTAAGAGGCCTTTGTTGACTGGAGACCTACAAGTGACACTCAAGGAAGGGGTAGGGACGTTGGGGGAGCTCACGTTTACAGATAACTCAAGTTGGATAAGGAGCAGGAAGTTCAGGCTTGGCTTGAAGGTTGCCTCTGGATTTTGTGAGGGCATACACATACGTGAAGCAAAGACAGAAGCTTTTACTGTTAAAGATCACAGAGGGGAATGTATGCTCGTAATCTGTCATTTTAATTCTTCCTTTTCCTGTTTCTCTCCGATTGTTGTTGATTCCTCAATTTTCCCTGGACAGTGTACAAGAAACACTATCCACCTGCACTAAATGATGACGTATGGAGATTAGAGAAAATTGGCAAGGATGGGTCATTCCACAAGAGGCTAAATCAGTCAGGAATATTCACGGTTGAAGAGTTTCTTCGGCTTGTGGTCCGAGATCAGCAAAAACTTCGGAATGTATGTTTGGGTTTTTTTCTTGAATTAAAATAGCATGCTTTCTAGCTGTTCGCTGATATTTTATGTGTTTTTGTAGATCCTTGGAAGTGGAATGTCAAATAAAATGTGGGAAGCTCTCATAGAGCATGCAAAGACCTGTGTCCTGAGTGGGAAGTATTATATTTACTATCATGATGACACAAGAAATGCTGGTGTTGTTTTTAACAACATCTATGAACTGAGTGGCCTTATTAATGGGGAGCAATATTTTTCTGCTGATTCTCTTTCTGACAACCAGAAGGTGGGTATGATATGTGTGATGTGCTTTATTTCTGTAATTAATGCTGCCACAGGTTGCATTTATACTAGTGGTGCCATAGTAGCTTTTGCTGCCTCTCTCTCTCTCTCTCTCTCTCTCTCTCTTTCTCTTCCCCCTTTTCCTCCTTTTACCCTCCACCCCATTCCTAGAAGGCATGGAGATGCCATTTGAGCTAGAGCTCATCGTCAAGTTTTGCTTGCCTTCTACAAATCTCCTCTCAAAACATTGTGGCATTGGTTCTCATAAAACCTATATGTGAGGTATCTAATCTAAGAAATCAAATCCTTCTCTGCTGTAATTCCTTAGTGTTATTGGCCAGATTCAATGATTTTATGTTTTCTAATGAATAAAATCAACATAAACAGATCTTTAATCACTGATTTTTCCCTTTTTGGGATGTTTATCATGATTACATGCCTCATTTTCTGTCAATATGGTGCTTGTTGTGTCAAAGTTCTTTTACTTTAATCCTATTTTGGGCTCTTGATTATTTTTGCCTGTATAGTACATTGCCAGTGTACTTGGAGTGGCTTTGGCTAATAAAAGTTTTTACATTACTTATCAAAAAAAAGAAAAGAAAGATTTTTATAAAAAAAGAGAGTTTATTTTACTTTGATAGGCTGTGTCAGAATGATAGTCAACAATTAACTTATTACTTTAACGATTAAACTTCCCCAACAGCAAATAATCTTCCTCTTCCCCTTGGTCTTCACTGTATGGTCTTCCTGTTCAGGAAAGTTTGAAGTATGTTCCCTCCAATTAATCTCTCATTTAGTTCCCACGTTGTACAAGGAAATGTAGAAAATAATTGATCATCAGCCAACTTTGTTTGTCAACTAAGAAACCCCATAATTTTTGTAAATCTTTCCAAATATTTTTTTGTTATACCATTTTAAAGAGGGTTGGAGCTGTTGGATCAACTCAGTTCTGTTATTTGTTGGCCTTTTATGCTGATGCCTTAATTAATCTCTTCGTTTACGCTGAACTCCTCTCATTCTAGTTTAAGACTTGCTGTGCAGAAATCAGTAGAAAGAAAAGAAAAAAATTACAAAAGACAAAAAGGACAATGACATCATATGCTGAGAAGCTACATAAGACATGAGCGGAATGAGATACTGAGATGTAATTGTGTAATTGTGAGATTTACTGCAAATAAAGATATGCATAAGAGAGCGTCCATGACATCAAATCTAATGGCATATCGCCCCCATTTGTTAGGTTTGATCCAGGTTTTGAATCTCCTCTACCTTCATTTAGTTCCACCCCCCACACCCTCCAGTCCACCAAGCAAAAAAAAAAAAAAAAAAAAACCAACTTGACTGGGCCATACATAATTTTCTTTGAGTAGTCCATTATGAATACAATAAACTACTTATCAAAAAAGAAACAAGAGAATTGTGTATTAGTTTTAAGTACAGGTCATTTAATCTAATGAGACATTACACTCTAATATTGCTGGCCGTGTTTATAAACATGTTGGTATATTTAATTTTTAAAATTATTGTCAGTTGAATACCATTGCGTTTTGAACGTTGCAGGATGTTTGAGTTTTCTCTGGTAAAACTAATCATCAAGGTGTTGCTTTTGTAATTGCAGGTATATGTGGATACATTGGTGAAGAAAGCCTATGACAATTGGGACCAAGTTGTAGAATATGATGGCAAGTCACTTATGAGCTTCAAGCAGAATAAGAGGTCCGGTACATCGCGGAATGACCAAAACATGGGGATAGTTGATTACTCTAATGCATTAGATCATCAACTGCCACTACCACGCTTGCCAGTTCCTTTGGAGCAACCTCCAATGGATTCCGGCTTACCAGTTGAAGGTAAGAGTTGGTGGTTATGTTAAATCATAGGTTATTTGGAATTAAGTGCGTGGCCTTTGTTTTTGCCTCTTTTTCTGGCTGGGTGGGAGTTCAGTGAAGGATGGGAGGTGGGGTTGAGATAATTAGCTTTACCATACTGAATTAATGTTATGCAAAAGTCAATCAGCACAGTTTTGATTTTATCCCTGCTTCATAGGATTTGCCTTAGAAAAAGGAAATATATCTCTTGTCAATACAGATAAGCTAAATTGGTAGTAAGTAGTAACCTATAATTTGTGATTAGTCTGTTTCTTACACTCTGGAAAATTTCTTGGAGAAGTCTTGCACTTCTCTTTTCAATGTTTTGGCACATTTCTTCCATTTCTGTCTGTTAGACACATAGTTAAGTAAGATGGCTGAAAATAATTGGCGCCTACCTAACAAATTAGCACTTGCTTGTACCATTTGTAAGTTAGGTTGTAGTTGGGTCCGTAGGTGACTCTGAATTTTTGTTTTGTTGATCTCTCTGTCTCTGTCTCTCTCTCTCCCTCTTTCTCTCACACGCGCACACACCCTACTATATATACTCACAAATGTGTGCATTATTTCACATGCTGCCACCCAATAGAGATGGTGTTTGGCTGAAGATGATGCTTGGTCTAGATTAATTGCTCTGTTATGATTTTCATTTTTGTTCTGTTTCTGTTTTGTGAGCTTCAGGGTATAATGATAACCTGGCAACAAGGTATTCAACACAGCCGCAGATTGTAAATTCAAATTCTCGTAGCCAATTTGATAGCACTTCTTTTGTACCACATGACCATATGATCACCAATTCTCACCAGCCCCAGAGCACAAGAAATAATAACAGTGCTGTTGGGCTGGCCCTTGGTCCCCCACAGCCATCTACATCAGGATTTCAGAATATCAACTCTACACTTACACCAGCTACTCTTAATCCTTTTGATGACTGGTCACAAAACCGGGACAAGGGAGTCGAAGACTTCTTTTCTGAGGAAGAGATTCGCATTAGAAGTCATGAGATGCTTGAGAATGAGGATATGCAGCACCTGCTCCGACTCTTCAGTATGGGAGGTCATGCCTCCATTAATGTGCCGGAGGATGCGTATCAGTTCGCACCATACGTGCAATCACCAATGCCAAGCTTTGATGAGGATCGTGGCCGATCTGGAAAAGCTGTTGTGGGGTGGCTGAAGATAAAGGCGGCTATGAGGTGGGGCTTCTTTATCAGGAAGAAAGCAGCTGAGAAGCGGGCTCAGCTTGTTGAGTTAGATGATGAATAGACGTTACCCAGGGATTGCAACTAGGTTTTCTCCTCTAACCTTTGCACTAGTTTACGCACACTCTTCATGGTTGGTAGCAACTCCTTGAGGTTCGCTTCTGGGACTGCTTGAAATCATTGGTTTCGGAAGTCTTGAGGATCACTGATGTTGTTTGAGTATTTAGACAGCAGGGGTTTCTCCTCTTGTACAGTTTGCCTGTACAGTTGTTTCTGTTGATTACCCATCTTTCTATTAAGATGCTTCTCTTATCACCGTTGTTGGTTTTTCTGAATGATATATATATGCGTTTTGGGGTTCTAAGGGGGTAAATGTGCTTTTCAATTGATGGCCCCTTTGATGTTGTTAACTGATTGGGGGAACATTTTTAATATTTATGACTTTTATTTGTTGTTTCAATCATTTTGTGTACAAGAATGATGGCTTCTAATATCTTGTTAGCTGTTTCTATATTTTGATAAGTTCTTTGAGCTAGGTTTTTTTTTTGGTTATCTTGTCCTACTTAAGATAAAAAAGTTCAATGTCATCCACTCATTGATATGGTTAACAATCTTGTTTGTTGATATGAATGATATTTCTGCACTACTATCTGATGGTTTGTACTTTAGTAGTACTCTAAAATTGAGCGATGTTGTTGAACGTAACTCTTTTCTTTGGTGGGTTCACGTCAAGTTCGGTGCTTTGATTCTAGTTCCTACGTTCATTTATTTATTTTTTCTCGTATTGGTCTCCCCAAAATTTTCCATTGCACGACAACACAGGTAGGAGACCCCATCATCCTACCCCTACTTTCTCCTTCTGTTTCAGTGCTTTGTTTTTCATGGAAGTCGAATATGTACATACTGCAGTGCACTGCCACCAATTAGAGAAATCTTTCTGAAATTCCGTTCATCCTTTGCTGGGAATTGAATTTGACAATGGAAAAAGTGGTGTTTGAATGCGACACAGCCAGTTGTATTTTACGGTTTACTTATTTATTTATTAAATTAAACGCTATAGTTTAAAAGTTTTATATTAATTCGTGAATTTTAAGATTGTTATAAATTTCAGTAGATTCTTTAGTTTCTCTAGTTTCAATTTAAATTCTAGTTTCTCAAAAAAAAAAAAAAAAAAAAAAATAAATTCTAAACTTTTAAAACCTCATTATAAATTTAATCTCCCACTCAAACCAGAAAATCAAATCCAAATACTGGGGATTTAAAGTGATACAATTTTGAAATTAATTTCAAAATAAAAGTATAAACTATAAACCTTAGTTAATTTGTTAGTCTTAAACTTTAAGGTTTAATTATAAAGAAAAAGTTAAATATTTTCTGGAACTATTAGAGTTTAATTTGAAACAATTCAAAAGATATATGGTTTAAGATGTAATTTTTTATTAATTATGCTTAAGACTTTAAACGATCACTTCTATACTTTTTCAGAAGCGATATGATATATATATTTTTATTTATTTATTTTTGTGGGTATGTATATTTCTTTCACAAATTAACAAGGATTTAATGCGAAATGTGTTTGAAGATTTTCCAACAAATCTATCTAATCTGACGGAAGATGAATGTGTCATCACCACCCCTTCTTCCTTAAAATGAGGCACCGAAAGGGTGAGAAAGAAAGATAATGGCTCTGTTCATCATTTTATTTTGAGAGTCGTATGCTTTTAAAAATGCTGATGATTACGTCCACATTCCACAATATACATTCGAAAACTGAAAAAGCTGACAGAATCCATTATCCATTTGTCTTACTCAGTTATTAGATTACTCCCACTTTCTCTCTTATTATTATTAGCGTTTTATATTCATTGAGGAGTTCTAAGACTAGTATTTTTATTTTTATTTATTTCTTCTACCACGTTAAAATAAATAAGTTACTATTCACTTTATAAACATTTTGTTTCCCTACATGTCTATGTGAGGTCTTTGATAAATACGGGATAGGTATTGTAACTAATTTGTGAAAACCTAAGGAAATATAAATGAATTAATTTCACTTACACATCAATACTTTTGTACTAAATTAGGGACCTCTCTCTCTCTCTCTCTCTCTCTCTCTCTATATATATATATATATATATATGGACAAAATTTAGGTACAGTAACTTAGGTGCTGTTCCTTAAGTTCCCTTCATAAGATTCAGCCATGGAGCTATTTAATTAAAAAATACACTTTCATTTCATGAAAAAAATTCACATGACAAAATTTTAAGAGGAGAATCTAAAAAACAATACCTAGGTACTGTACTTAAGTCTTGCCTTATATATATATATATATATATATATATATAAATGAGACTCTAATATTATATTTGCTTAGGCGTAAAATCACAAATCTAGCAAATTGGTGAATAATGACCGGTCAATTTGACTGAAGTTGTAAACAAAAAGCATTGAGCGAAAAAATATAAAAGATTTGCCTCTTGTTTTATTGAGACCTTTAGTTTCTTTGCTTTTTAATTACTTCAATTGTCACATTCATTATTAATGTTTGCTTTGTGTCAATTTAATCCATCAATATGTCAAAATGAGTCAATTTAGTCATTTTGTTCAAATTTATTAACAAGTTAAGTCGTTTAATTTTTTTTTTTTAAATTTAAAAAATCAATTACATTAACATATTCAAGGGAATGACCAAATTGACTCATTTTTAAAAGTGAGATTAAATTAAAAAAAAGAAACTTTGAAGAAAAATTTGACATTTGAAATAAAAGTCAAGAGATTAAGAGTAATGTTAAAGTTATAAAATATTATTTTATAATATTTTTACAAATTGTTTTTGTGTTAAATTTTTATCGATTTTCATTTTGATTTATCATTGAAATTATCTTTTCACTTACCACTAACTATTTTTCACATAAATTATTTGTAAAACATTTTGAAAAATTAGTTTGTAATTTTAGCATTTTTTTTAATTAAATTTTAGCAATTTGTTTTTGAAAGCCAAGAATCTAGTAATAGCGATTACATGGCTTTTGTATACCGAATCGAGTGGAGAGCTATGACTGCACCTTTGGACACAGTAAGCCTATAAATAGAGAAGGTACGCAGAGAATAGAATTGGGGTTTAGGGGGTTCCATTTCCCACAAGAAAAAGGAAACCCTAAGCCCCCAAGGAGCTCCCTTTTCACTCCAAATAATTTATGAGGTATTTTAAAATACCTCTCGTGCAACCGGCTTTCAGCCAAGCAAGCCTATATCTATATGATGGTCCTGCACTTAAAGCTATTGGTGATCAAAAAGTTCGATTCAGTTTCCTTGTCACCTTGTTGATGAAGTTTCTGGCTATCAGGGCATGACATATGAAAGTACTGATGGGTCTTTCTTTCTCTCTTTCTTTCTTGCTCTTCGTTCTTGATATGTATCTTCCTTTCTTTTATCTTATTTTGGTGAATAAAACTGGAGTTTGTAGATGTTGCTCAAAACTCTTTTCATTTAATTCTAGACATGATCATAGAACTGTATTTACATTGCCTACAAGTCTCTCTATATACGTATCTCTTGATGGAGGATACACAAGGCATAATACAGATCAAGCTATTTCTATTTCTTTCTTTCTTTTTTGATAATCATGGGTCGTTCTCGATATATCTTCCATTATTTTATCTTATTTTGGTGAATAATAATGGAGTTTGTAGATAATGTTACTCGAAACCCTTTTCATGTAATTCTAAACAGGATTAATGTATATACGTTTCGCTTGTTTTTGCTCTCCTTTTGTCTTTTGTGGTATATTATATCTATCATGATAATCTGGTGACTGTTAACTGTGCATATTGCACAAGCCTATATTGATCTATATTTCACTCATGGGAAGATTAAGGACGTGTTTATTTTTTAAATTTCTTCTAATTTTTTATAGTTAGATAGTGGGGAGGATGAGGTGGGTTCAAATCACATGGAATACTAAACTAGTAAACTTTTATTCACCCTTACCCTCTTTCTTTGGAAGGAAAGAAGTCAAGAACTTTTTTTTTTCTTGAAGAAATCATGAACTTGGTTAACTTAATTGTTAACACAATCAAGAGGCCAAACAAATGCTCGCTTGGATGTTCTTCTATCCTGCATTGACATAATGACATATATATATTTTGTATATATTTGTGTTAAAGTTGTTGAGCTAATTAATAGGACTTCAAGATGGCAATAAATTCTGCAAGGCCGCAAGAGAAGGTCATAACCATTTACTTAATAATCTACAGTAATTGAGTTTCTTTGGATGAAAAAAATTATTTGGTGTTTCAATTATATAGCTATCCGTTCCTATGCATTCACAGAATAACAGTTCTTCATTATCTTAGAAAAGTATCAATAAGTGGTTCAGATAACACGATTTAAAAGGGTTGATGATATTGGGGATGTTTGATACACTGTATGAAGTATTTAAATTGATGAAGAATAATTAGGAATGAAGTAAAAAAAGAAAAAAAAGAGAGTGTAAAGAAAGTGTAGTCTACCCATTTAGTTTTCTATAATTATCATGTCATAATTTAGATTTTTGAAAGTATCGGTGATCTTCAGATTTACTATAACTAGTCGCAAATTCGCGTATTGCACATGATAATTTATTGTTGTTGATCTCATTAAATATATTTTTTAAAACCTTACGTATAAATGTTTTTAAAACACACACACACACACACACACATATATAAAATATGTGAATCTTTACATGGACCTTAAGTAAACTCTATATATTCCACTATTTTTAATACAAGATAGAAATTCTTTTCTATTTTAATTTAAATTATATATGTGTAAAATTCCTTCCTAAAGACTTGAATCCCAGCCCTTGTCCCTCACACCCCACAAGCATTTATACTTGTGGAGTAACTATCGCACCAAGAGTGCGTGGTGGTATATATTTCACTTCTTTAGATGCTTAAAAACCATAAACTACTACTCCATAATGATAGTTGCTAACTAATATTATATTTTTTTAATAATCTCATTTGTAACGCTTTTTTCCATTATCATATATTTACTAACCAATGATTTGCATAACAAAGACGTTAAATGAGATGTAGTATCGTTCATTATATTTTTAAAAAGTAATAGTGTACGAAAATTTTATATATATATATATATATATATAAGGTTAAAAGAAATGTAAAAAAAAAAGGATTTTAAAATTTCCTAATATTTTCTTATGCAATTTCTATTATTACTAGAGAACATCACTTTTTTAGTTATGATTGGAAATATGGTTTCCATGATTAAAGTTTGGTTAATTTTAAGTTTAAATTTAATACTATGATTTTATTTAATTGTTGATTATTGATTTAATTTTTTAAGTGAATGTAATGGTTTATTTTACTAAATTGTAAAGTTTTTAATATTCTCTGTATGAATATCTCTATTTTATTTTTTACTTTTCCTTATAGCCTTTTTGTTTTCCAATTAATGTCTACTAATAACGTTTGATTTTTTTTTTCTTTATCTACTCTTTATTACTTGTACTTTTTTTTCTTTACCATCTCTCTCTCTCTCTCTGTCTCTCTCTCTCTGTCTCTCTCTCCATTTGCAACTTATCATTTTCCAAAATTTGATGATGATTCTATGCATTAAATATGCATTATTAGTTTCTTTATGTTATATTTGGTTTGATATCCTCATTAATTTTTTTTTAATTAAGTGTTTCTAAATTGACATTTTTTTTGTATTCCATTTTTCCTTTAATGTAATGAGTGTGAGAATGAGCGTTTCCCTAACATGACTCCACTTTATGATGAAAATTTTATTTATTGAATTTAAGTAAAATATTATACGTTTAGTTTTTTAATATAAAAAGTAGAGAAAATATAAATAATTTAATGATATGTTTGATGTAGCTAAATTTAAATATTGAATAAATTAATATGAGAAGGAAAAAAAGTAAAAATAAAAGATATAACAATAAATGTCAAATTATCAAAAGCATGCTATGCAATATAATAATAATATTTTTTATAAACTATCTTTAATTATTTATAATGCAATATGATAAAACTTAACAATCAAAGTGAACAAAAAAAGAAAAAAAAAGAAAAAAACACAACTTAAAACACAAAACTAAATCACATCAATCTAAAATAGAGTTCTAAAGATCATAAAAATTTATCAACCTAAAACAGAGAAATAGCCTTTTTTGTGAGGAAAAATTATGCATAAAATAGAAGAGTAAACAACAAATTAATACTAAGAGGATGATAATAAGAAGAAATAAAATAAAGGAAGATAAAGAGAAAGAGTGATATTAAGGTAGAAGGTTTAGGGAGATGAAAAGGTAAATGGAATGAGAGAAGTTGGAGAGAGTGTAAAATATTATATTTTTAATTTTTTTTTTAAATGAGACAATATAAATAATTTATGATATGGAGGATCTCATCTTATTTCAATGTTGAATATAATAATATGAGAAGAAAAAAAAAAAGTAAAAAAAAAAAAAGATATAATAATAAACACTAAATTATCCAAATCATGCTATGTAATAAAATAATATTATTTTTTATATACTATCTTTAATTTTTTCATAGTGCAATAGGATAAAATTTAGCAATCAAAAGGAGAAAAAAAAAAAAAAACTTAAAACACAACAGTAAATCTCATCAACCCAAATTAGAGTTCTAAAAAATACAAAAATTTATCAACCTAAAGTGGAGATGTAAGAAAAATAAAAAATCCACCAAAAGGTTGAGAGAGAGAGAGAGAGAGAGAGAGAGAGAGAGAGAGAGAGAGAGAGAGAGAGAGAGAGAGAGAGAGAGAGAACCTTTTTGTGAGGAAAAACTGTGCAAAGAATGGAACAGAAGATGACAAATTTATAGTAAAAATGTGTGAATAAGAAGATACAAAATAAAGGAAGATGAAAGGAAAGATGAATAGTAATATTAAAGTAGAGGTTAGTGGGGAGATGAAAAGGTAAGGAAGGAAGAAAGGTTATAGTAAATGTAATTATTAAAAAAAATAAGTGTGTCAAAAAAAATTGTATGAAAATTGGAAAGAAAGGAGGATAATGACGTAGCTGCTGATATGACTTAACTGGAGTGTAGCAACAATAAATGCTACTTTTCAGCTTTTAGATATATATATATATATATATATATATATATAGATTGTGAAACTAATTCATTAATGCTTTGGAAAGTCAAATTATTTTGCATGAGACACATTTACTATAATCGATGAAATTAAAAATAAATAAAATAATTTTTTTTCCTTCTTGGAGAGTTTAGTTATTACTAAATAAGCTTGGATGAAATTCCTTCGAACCCATCATTTCTTTTTTTGAGTGTCCATTTGTATTTGTATTTAGCCATATGAGTATTCATTTGTATTTAACCATATAACTTATTTACTAGTTATGTGACTTGTTTAAATAATTTAACGAGTCATATAATTTGATATACACTAGTTGAAAATTTGAAATTATAAATCTTCAGGTATGGGCTGGAGGAGATTCCTTTAATCCGGTTTGGAAGAAATCTTTATTCTTTCTTCTTTGTAGACATTTTGACGTAGTGTGGGATATCCACCATAAGTAAGAACGTATTTATCTTAAGAAATGCATCCAAGTCTAAACCATCCATGCATTATGTTTGAAGTTGAAAATTTTCCCAACATTTGATACCTAATTACAAAGCATTTAAATTGAAGATGAATAAAGAATGAAGTTAAAAAAAAAAAGCATGATATCACCGCGCACCCTTGGCGCAATGGTTATTCCACAAGTATAAGTGTTTGTAGGGCGTGGAGGGACAAGGATCCGGATTCAAGTCTCTAGAAGGGAGTTTCACACACATATATACTTAGATTACGTTAAAGTAGAATTTTTATCTTGTATAAAAAAAGCATGATTATATCATAATTTAGAACTTTAAATGTATTAAGTAATCTTTAGATTTGCTATAATTGAGAAACTAATTCATTAATGCTTTTTCATCCTAAAAAAAAGAAAAGTCATTAATGCTTTGGAAAGCTAGATAATTTGCATGAGACATGCATATTTACTTGTCATCACATATTTATAATAGGATTTGACTTACTTAATTACTTTCAATATTTTTTTAATTAAACATCTCTTGTTGTTTTAAATATACAATGGCAAGTGGTAGTGGATTTTAATCTCCATATTTTATTTAGTTAGTGGGTGATGTGTTAGTTTTTCATTAAAATAAAAAAAGATTCCATTTAAAAAAGTAGTGCCGGAGGTAAACCAAATCCTTTATAATAAGTACGAAGTTGGTAAGGATGGTGTATAAAACCCATCTTTAGGAGTAATTCTTGGATATTTTCAGAGTATAGAGAATGATGCTTTCTCGTATCATATTCATGGTGAGATCTACTTATTAAATTTATGATGGAGTCCACTATAAATGTAAGAAGAAGGAACACCATTTTACTATATTTCGGGAGTATGTTCAAATATCCAATGCTTGATTAATGTTTTTAGAGGATTACCCAATTAAATCAATTATGCTTTGGAAAGCTAAATATTTTCCAATGGAGTTTATTTCTTTTCCAGCTTTGATGTAATTTGGGGACTTTATTTAAAGTATCCAAAGTTCATTATTATAACCTTCAGCAAAAAGAAAAAGAAAAAGAGTTCATTATTATAACCAATGTATTAATGAAATTTGGGTTGCAAGTTTTCTTTAGTGATTAGTGTTGACTCTAAGCACATTTATGTTCTCTTTTTCCTATTCAATTTAGTGTTGATTCCATTTCCAAGCAAACCCTAATTGTTGATTCTTAAGTCATATTCCATTGTTTTATTCTTTTGTTTCCCAAATAATAAGTTCCATTCTTAGAGTTTATTATCTTGCACCATTAACCCTAAGCTAACCGTAAATTGATCATAGGGTGTAGTATAAGTTAGGGTTTGTAATAAAAATGTTGCCATACAATAGTTCAAGTGGCAAGAGTACATCAAACTTTATCCAATATCTTTAACATATATATCTATATATGATGTTACTAATGTATACCCTTAGGAGTTAGGACATACATTAATAAACCATTTTAGGAAATTTTTTATGAAAAAAAATGAAAAGGTGGCACTTTTTTAACAAAATTTTCAAATTTTCATAAAAAATTTCTTAAGAACATTAACTAGACTCAACTATATATAATATCTATAAGTTGAAGTGTAACATTTATTATTGTTATGCTCTTGTTGAGCCATATTAGTGTAGCATTTCAGTCTAGTTTAGTCTATTTCGGTCCATTTCAGTTCATTTCCGTCTTGTACGGTCCATTAGGTCCACTACTAAAAAGTTAGCATTGTGAAGTTATTTTATGTTTAACAGCTAGGAGGATTGAAGTACAGAGAAAATTTGGAATGTCATTAATATCAACTGTAAAAACTGTGGCAAGTCAGCCCTAATGGATAACACAATCTTTGTTCCACTTTAAGAAATTTTAGCTCATGTCATCATATGAAGGCTGGCCCATGGCCATGGGTGAATTCTTAATTAGTGGTTCGTTCGTGATTGTATTGTAGTTTTATATGATTATATCAATGTAGTTGCTCTGGTCTCATATCAAACACATTGAAATTTTCTAGGCCATTACATGACAGTGACATAGACTGGCTCAAGGTGGGGAAGTATGGTATGGATTATGAAACAATCCTTTCCCCAGCAATTGCTAATAAACAAGAAGGTCAAAGTTCTATCATTGAATAGGAGACAATTCCTGCAGTTAACTGGTCATGAGTTTGAGCCAAATCAGTATAAAAGTATATCTTTAATAAATTTTATTAAACGGTTATAATTCTTCTGTGCAAAGTAGAGGTATAAACCTGATTAGATCAAATTCAGATTCATCAAATCAAAACAATAATTTCATTTTTTAAAAATAAAAAAATAGCCCAAAGGTTATCTGATTGTTGAGACAGCCTTGGAGCATATATAGTAATATGAAATTTTGATGCAATTACAGAGTACTCTGTGATGCTCTGTCTTGCCATATACTTAAAGGAAAATGTTAGTGGTGGGAAAAATGCAGATACAGAAGTGATGCAAACTATATCTTTAAGGAAATATGGACACATTTCTATAAGAAAAATAAGTCTTCTCTATGTGGTTCTGCAATCAAAATGGTCTTAAAATTTCATCCATCATATTCTGTTTGGTATTTTTTTATTCTACCATCAGACAATTAATTTTGGAAAGTTCATTGGGGGAAAAAAGGAAGATAATGACCATGGTTCATTAAACATCTTAAATCGGTAGTTAGCTTCTTGTTAGCATACTTTTGTACATCAATGCGTTACCTTATGATTCACATTTTTGTCAATTTGCTTCAAGCTGAATCATTAGCAGTAGCACAGTACATAAGGTAACTTATTTTTGCAATATGTGCCTTAAATAGTGAATAACATTTTTTGGACATGTTTGTTTCAGTATAATATGTAATCACATAAAATAAGTATGGTCTTTGAATATATTAGTTTTATCTATATATTTTTGGCATGCAATCCCATTGGGTAAATGTGCTTCACTATTTTCAATTTTTTATATGGGCAATAGTTGGGTACAATTCCTCAGATTTTGTATGTTAAGTTAATTAAATTCATACATATTGTATTGACTAATAAAATAAAATTGTTAATTTTCCAAGAAAAAAAATCAATGAAACTATTTGTTTGAATTTAGTTGGAGAATCTAAATCTACTGCTCCTAAAGAACTAAACCTAAAATTTACCCATTTTATATTTGGTAGGTCTTGGTTACAGCAGCTATATTATGAAGTACAACAGTGGCTTAAAATGGCCGTAGCGGGCTACCTAATTGATCCAGCAATATTTTCAGATTTAGGATTTAAGAAAAATAACTGGGACTTTTTCTATGCATTATTCCTAGTGTTTTAGAATATCTCGATCACATCATTGCAGCGCCGACACCATTGCAGTGCCAGCATTTTTCAGGACTTTTAATTTTTTTTTATTAACTTGCTACAGAAGACAGTATGGATTAATTTTGCTTGCCACTTAAAATTTCACATTATGCATAAGTTCATGTGCTTAACATTGAAGTACCATTATTATTTTTTATGGATACAAGTCAATATAACCATAAGCTCGCCAAGAACCAACAGCACTGGAATTTAGTGGAGAAAATAATCTCTTGTATTATATAGACATATACAACATTACAGGATTACATTGCAAATAAGAACAGATTTTGGCCAATGTAGTGATGAAAAAAACAAAAATAATGAAAGAATTGAATCCTAGAAATTACATGAATAGCCTAATATAATAGTAAAAGAATCTATGTATAGGATGTTCCTTTTCTCTATCAAGCGCTACATTCAGGAGGGAGGCCCTGGGGAAATCTCTTGGTGTCTGAGCAGTAATTGTATATCATGTAGTTCTTCTGCACCCATTTCAGCCTCTCTTGACTTGCAATGTCGAGCTCTTGTGAAAGCCATGAACTACTATTGTTGGAAGGTGAGGGAGTAGTTGAACTACAAGAAGATGCTCCAGAAGACCATGTACAAGCTTCAGCTTTGAAGTTTCTGTATGAAGCAGTAAATGGTGCTTGGCTCCAGTCTGTCTTGACAAGTCCACCTCTTGTTGCCCAATCATCAGCATTCCAGAGACTAGAGTATATCCTCATTGGCTGGTTCTTTGGGAATGGAACCCCAATGGACTCTGAGTTCTTGAACTCTCTAATTGGAGTGCCATCCACAGAGTATCTGAATAACAGTTTAAAAATGTAAGACTATGTACACTGGAAAGGAAACAAAAAGATAACTCATGTATTGGAAAATAGTAAGCGAAGGGACAATATTTTTCACAACCGATAATATGGCCTGGTGTGATTTATTTATAATAAAAGTGTTATCAGTATAGTGGATCAATGTGAAAGTGACTTGATCCAATTACAGTAGGCAGACCATGCTATTCGTTTTGAAAAATGTTGTGTCTACGGTATTACTCAGGTTGAAGGAGAGCTTACATAATGCGTTGGGGATTCCAAAGGATGGAATAGGTGTGAAAATCTGCAGTTGGGTCAAACCAGAGATAGAACTGTTGCTCTCTGTTGCCTTTGCCTTGGCTGAAGACATTAGTGTGAAGGATGTAAGGATCACCGCTAAGATTTCCCAAGAACTCAAAGTCTATCTCATCCCATGTTGAGCCTTTAGAAGATAACTGTAAGTAAACACAACATTCAAGGAGATAAATATTAGTAAATAAACATAAATTTGTGTTGGTGGATTGTGATAATACTGACTCTGCAAGAAAACTTACATAGTAGGCAGTAACAGTGCCAGCAGAGTTTCCAGGAACTAACTTGAGCTGCATATCTATCTTTCCAAAGAGGTACTCATTCTTGGATTGGAATCCTGAGCCAGAGGCTTTGTCAAGTTTGAGAGTAAGAAGCTCACCATTGTTGAGTATGTTAGCCCGGCCATCTCCCCATGTAATGTCAAAGTTTTGGTTCAAGTTGCCAACAGTAGCAACTATCAAAGAACTAACAAGAATAGGCAGAAGAACCATGAATTTAACACTCGAAGAAGTGGAAGAAGAAGCCATGGAGGATTTCAGGATTTGTAGTGGGTGGTAAGCAAATACAGGTAGTAGTATTTTTTGTGTGTATGAGGTTTGGAAGTGAAGGATGAGTGTGCTTAGGAACTTGGATTGGTATTAATAGCAAGGACATAGTAGACAGGTTATTAAGACGCGTGTCCAAAAGTAAAGGAAAATGCATGGGAAGATCCAGTCAGCTAATTAGCTGTAGACAGTTGTTACCTTTAAGAAAGTGTAAAAATTAGCTGTCAAGATCGCATTACCAAATCAAGATCATTAATATTTTTTTTGGTAAGCTATCATTAATATTTTCGTACCATATTATACGCGGATTGAATTATTTTTGAGAAGAAAAAGTTGGTGAATTCACATCCCTCCCTTTCTTTTTGTTTAGGCACCAGCCCAGCTTCATAAAGTTCCAATTCATACTCTCCTTTTGGGTGCTAGTGTCTGTTCCAACTAATACTCCTAAATCACAACAACCTCCACCACTTGAGACTTTTAAAGTCGACATAATAGTAGCACCTGGAAAATCACACGGTTACCTTTACTAATGTCTCCACTCTATCCATAATATAAATACTGTTCCCATGCCTGCATCCGCTTTCCAAAATAAATACCAAGTACCTTCCTGGATATTACCTATTTACCGAGCACAAGATTCTTTAAAAGAAGCAAACAATTCCTGTTAACCCTTTTCTTTAAATTCAATTTAGTGTCTTGATTTTTACTACAACTAATCGCATACTCACATGATGTGTGAGAATAAATAAATACTTTGTAATTGTAATATAATATATAATCTATTCTTCCTAAAAATTAAACAATTTATATTCTGTCTAATTAGGTCTATTTCGATTCACTCAGTCAATTTTAGCCCCCTTCGATCCATTTTGGACTAATTGTGCTCAATTGATTCTTTCTATAGATTGCCTTTTCAAGTTTAGCTCAAAAAAGTTTTTTTTCCCCTTTTTTTTTGGGTTGAAAAGTATAAAATGTTATTAAATTTGGGCTAAACTCTTTAGTTTTGAGTTAAAAAGTATAAACAAAATAGACATTAGAAATTAGAAATATGAGTCCTAAAAATGCAATAAAAATAATAAATATTCGAAAGTCTTATTCGATCCACCTTGGTCCTATTTCGTCCATTCTGTCCACTGTAGTTTTATTTGGTCCACATTGGTCTTATTTGGTCCATTTTTTCTACATTGGTCCTATTCAGTCGACATTGGTTCTATTCGGTCTACTTTGGTTCAATTTGTTTCTATTCGGTCCTATTTGTTTCTATTTAGTCCATTATGCCTACTTTTGTTCTAATCTATCTATTCGGTCCTATTTAGTTGACTTTAATCGCTTCGGTTCTATTCGGCCCACATTGGTCCACTTTGGCCACCTTGTTCCCATTCAGACCTATTTTGTCTATTTGGTCCACTTCGTTCCATTTGGTATAATTCGGTCCAGTTGTGCCCACTTCGGTCTATTTTTGTGTACTTTCATATATAGGGAAAAGAATGTTTGGGTTGAGAGTACCAAAATCTAAATTTATTATATATATATATATATATATATATATACATATATATAAATTTCAAACTTGTAATATCTAAAATCCTTAAGCATAGTATTTATTATTGTTACATATTTTTGTAAAGCCACAGTAAGGTAGCATTTCAGTTCACTTCGGTACAACTAAATGTAAGTGAAAAATTCTTTCTAAATATGAAAGGTTATGAATATACAAATCTAATCTTTAGGATGGTTACTCATTTGTTTTAAAGTCATTATTTTTAAATGAATTGCATGTAGTTGATTATACTTTTTTTTTTGTAAAGCCACATTAAGGTAGTATTCCAGTTCACTTCGGTACAACTAAATTTAAGTGAAAAATTCTTTCTAAATATGAAAAGTTATGAATAAACAAATCTAATCTTTAGGATGGTTACTCATTTGTTTTAAAGTCATTGCTTTTAAATGAATTGCATGTGGTTGATTATACCTTCAAACAAAAATATATATAATTTTTATTTAAATAAATTATTCAAAATTTTCATTCTCTTAAACGAGATTATTATGACTATTAAAATTCATCAAACTTATAAATATGTATAGTTTATTCTGTAAATTTTATTTTACAAAATTTGTTCTTCTTAAAAATTAAACAATTTGAAAATGTAATTTCCATCACTCTATTTTTACAAATATATAATTTTATCATTTTTTATTTTTTTTTTATTGATATTATTTTTTTTAAATGATTTATATTCTTCTAACTATTGTTATTATGCGTTATGTTTTCCTAGTTTCTTTTGTTACAATTAACAGTTTTATGTTTCAAAGTAATAATTGATATTACAATTATTAATATCACTCAATACTTGTTATTTTGTTCGCCACTTAAAATTTCACATTATGCATATGTTCATGTGCTTAATCATTGAAGTACCATTTTTATTTTATGAATACAAGTAAATATAACCATAAGTTCCCCAAGAAACAACAGCACTGGAATGTAGTGGAGAAAACAATATCTTGTATTTTAGACATATATAAACATTACAGGATTACAGTGCGAATAAGAATAGATTTTGCCATTGTAGCTAGTGATGACAAAAAGGCAAATAATGAAAGAATTGAATCCTAGAAATTACATGAATAGATAGACTAATATAATAGTAAAAGAATCTATATACGTATAGGATGTTCCTTTTCTCTATCAAGCGCTGCATTCAGGAGGGAGGCCCTGGGGAAACCTCTTACTGTCTGAGCAGTAATTATAAATCATGTAGTTCTTCTGCACCCATTTTAGCCTCTCTTGACTTGCACTGTCCAGCTCTTGTGAAAGCCATGAACTACTACTGGAGGAAGGTGAAGGAGTAGTTGAACTACAAGAAGATGCTCCAGAAGACCAAGTGCAAGCATCAGCTTTGAAGTTTCTGTATGAAGCAGTAAAGGGTGCTTGGGTCCAGTCTGTCTTGACAAGTCCACCTCTTGTTGCCCAATCATCAGCATTCCAGAGGCTAGAGTATATCCTCATTGGCTGGTTCTTTGGAAATGGAACCCCAATTGACTCTGAGTTCTTGAACTCTCTAATGGGAGTGCCATCCACAGAGTATCTGAATAACAGTTTAAAATGTAAGACTACGTACACTGGAAAGGAAACAAAAAGACAACTCATGATGTATTGGAAAATAAGAAGTCTAGGGACAACATTTTTCACCACTGTTGATATGTGATTTGTGTAAAATAAAAGTGGCGGAGTCAGCAAATTAATGTGATGTCGCCTCAATCACAAGGTCAAAAGTTATGAAAAATGTTAAAGAGTGTCTTAGCATTACTAATGGGAAAATAAATACGTAGGAGGAGAGCTTACATAATGCGCTGAGGATTCCAAAGGATGGAATAGGTATGAAAATCTGCAGTTGGGTCAAACCAGAGATAGAACTGTTGCTCTCTGTTGCCTTTGCCTTGGCTAAAGACATTAGTGTGAAGGATGTAAGGATCACCGCTAAGATTTCCCAAGAACTCAAAGTCTATCTCATCCCATGTTGAACCTTTAGAAGATAGCTGTAAGTAAACACGACATTCAAGGAGATAAATATTAGTAGATAAACATAAATTTGTGTTGGTGGATTGTGATAATACTGACTCTACAAGAAAACTTACATAGTAGGCAGTAACAGTGCCAGCAGAGTTTCCAGGAACTAACTTGAGCTGCATATCTATCTTTCCAAAGAGATACTCATTCTTGGATTGGAATCCTGAGCCAGAGGCTTTGTCAAGTTTGAGAGTAAGAAGCTCACCATTGTTGAGTATGTTAGCCCGGCCATCTCCCCATGTAATGTCAAAGTCTTGGTTCAAGTTGCCAACAGTAGCAACCATCAAAGAACTAATAAGAATAGGCATTAGAAGCATTAATTTAAAACTTGAAGAAGTGGAAGAAGAAGCCATGAAGGATATGTAGTGGGTGGTAAGCAAATAATAGTAGTAGTAGTAGTATTTTATGTATGAGTATTTGAGGTTTGGAAGTGAATGAGGATGAGTACGCTTAGGAACTTGGATTGGCATTTATAGCAAGGACGTAGTAAACAGGTTACTAAGACGTGTATCCAAAAGGAAAGGAAAATGCATAGAAAGATCCAGTCAGCAAAGCTGTAGACAGTTGTTGCCTTTAAGAAAGCGTAAAAATTAGCTGTCAAGATCGCACTACCAAACGCAACCAAATCCGTATCATTAATGGTTTTTTTTTTTTTTTTTTTTTTTTTTTTGCTGAATCAGTATCATTAATGTTTTGATCTATAGTACGCGAATTGAATTATTTTTGAGAAGAAAAGATTGCTGAATTCACATCTATCCCTCTCTTCTGTTTAGGCACCAGCTCAGCTTCATAAAGTTCCAATTGATACTCTCCTTTTGAGTGCAAGTGTCTGTTCCGACTAATACTCCTAAATCACAACAACCTTATGCTCAAAAAAAAAAAAAAAAAAAAAATCATAACAACCTCCACCACTTGAGACTTTAAAGACATAATAGTAGCACCTGGAAAAGTGAAAATTCACACGGTTACCTTTACTAATGTGTTCAATCTCCATCCATGATACAAATACTGTCCCCATATATGCCACCATCTGCTTTCCAAAATAAATCCAAAGTACCTTCCTGCATTACCGCGCACAAAATCCTTTAAAGAAGCAAACAACTCGGGAAATCATGTTAATTTTTCTCTTAAAATTCAATTTTGTTTCTTGATATTAGTTTTAGTTTTATTTATTTAATTATTATTATTTTTTTTTTAACTTCAATTGTCAAAGTAACCATTGATGTTTAATGTGGTGGTACGGCCGACAACGATATTGGGATTGTTGGGCCTCGACTCCCAATTAATTTGTGTTACTTTGGGTATAGCCCATAATGGGAGATCCCAAGAGAAGTTTTGGTCGGTGGATGGTGGTGATAAATAGTTATGAGGTGTATGTAACTAGAAATTTGTTGCTCGAGGAGGACCTCTGGCAGCTAAAGTGTCCCAAGCTAGATCACATTTCTCAAGTATTGATTGATGATTCCTCATTTTCACTTGTGGTTTCTCTCCTTTGGAAAATATTCCAACCCCTTACCCTGACCTTCTCCTTTATTTTAATTCCCTTTTGTTGGGGGACCTGTCATGATGAGAGAATATTTTGGGTCTAGGTTGGATGGCTCTCTCTAGGTCTAGGTTATTGTTCCAGCATGTCTAATCTTGTATCAGGGAGTGGTACCCATAGTTTCGCTATTGAAATGGTTTTTTAGTAAATTGTGCTTAAAGCTGAATCTTGTGCTCGGTTGGCGGACTCCTTCAGAGCATTACTTCCCTTTCTCAAAGGGCAAACGGGGTTTGCTTAGATGCTGTAGGGAATGCAATGGCCTAGGTAATTCAACTCCGGCCTTCTGTTAGTAGAACGGGCCTATGTCCGATGGTTCTCAACCTGGGTCTAGTATGGGCCAAACATTATTCTCCCATATTTAATTTTGTCAATTTAGTCCAACAATTTTCCAAATGAGTCCATTTGGTTATTTTGTTCAAATTTTTGAACAAATTAGCTCATTTAAATTATTATTTTTAAAATAATATAATTTCTATCAAGTAATATATCTCACGAAGTTTTTAGTTAATTTGTTGATAAAAACCATTCAAGCTGTTTGTTTACTAATTGAAGGATTAAATTTACTCATTTTTACAAAGTGAAAGACTAAATTGACAAAAATGGAACTTCAAAATTAAACAATTTATATTTATATCTATATCCATATATAATATGAAAGTGAAATGTTTGACGTTTTGTTGATCACTCTTTACTGCACCACATGGTTATATAAATTTATACTAGGTATACATTTAAAAACACCGAATAATTGTACCTTTTCATATTACTCGTTAATTTTCAGTATCTACTTACAGTTTCATATAAGATGTATATATGAAAACAAAAAACTATCATTGGGAAGAAAAGCTTTGGTAAGGCATAGAAAAGAGAATGAAAATTTTAGAAAAAAAGTATTTGTAAGGCGTTTGAAGAAATCGTTTAGTATTATTATTGTTACTGTTGGTGTGACTTGATTCCTAGGCCTAAATCAAATTGCCCAAAGTATTGGGAATTTAGAGGAGTAATATAATGAAATAAAAAAATGATCCCACAGACAAATAGAAAATTTGATTGGCTTGGAGGCACAATTGAATGTTATTTTTAGACAATATTTGCCCCCCACACAAGAGTTGCTAAAGAGTTATTACAAATTTATCCCTAGGATACAACCTAATTTATTGGGTTTTACGAATAGCAATTTTGAAGAAAACCCACAGATTTCTTGTGTTTCTAAGAAAGACGAAAGGGAAGAAGTTACTAAATGAATATGAATCACTATTTATACCCTTCGGCTTATGACCCTTCAATGACATATTTTCATTCAATATGCACATTTTCGATCAATAGGTAAATTTTCATTTAATAGACATCTTTTCAATCAATAAGTATATTTTCATCCAATAGACGTTGTTTGATATATCTAATCAATATACACATTTTTGGTCAATAGATACATTTTTATTCAATAGACACATTTTCTTGGTCAATAGACACATTTTCATTCAATACGTACATTTTTGTCAATAAACACATTTTCGATCAAGATGCATCTTTAATATATATCAAATATGAAGGCTTGTGACTTTTCAATAGGCACCTTTTGGTATATCCAATATGAAGGGTTATGATCTTTCAATAGGAACCTTTTGGTATATCTAATTTGAAGGGTTATGACATTTCAATAGGCACCTTTTGGTATATCTAATATGAAGGGTTATGACCTTTCAATAGACACCTTTTGGTATGAAGGGTTATGACCTTTCAATAGACATCTTTAATATATCTTTAATATGAAGGATTATGACATTTCAACAGGCACTTTTTGGTATATCCAATATAAAGGGCTGTGACCTTTCAATTGGCACCTTTTAGTATATTCAGTAAGGTTGTTCACTGGTTGATCCGGGTTGGGTTTGTGCCCAACCTTGAACTAACCTAATCACTTCAGGTCTCCCATACCTGGACCCACTACCGATCAATAGATGGAGAAGGTTCCAGTGGTTAAATGCCTTCGGTTTCCGGTTGGGTCTCGGTCAGTTTTGGATTGTGTGAAACATCGCTAGATTTTGCAGAAATCGACTTGTTTTTGCCGAAATCTAACGGTTTTTGCCAAATAGGGCTGCATCTTGAATAGATCTTGATGGATTTGGACAAGATCTAACTGGATCTTGACGAGATCTCGATGGATCTTGAAGAGATCAAGCTAGATCTCGATGAAATCTTGGCGGATCTTGAAGAGATTAGGCAGAATCTCGACGAGATCTCAACAGATTGGACAAAAAATACCTGCCAACGACTCTAATTGGCGGAGAATAGCAAGTTTTGGTGTGTAGAAGATTAGGTTGGTTGGAAATCAATTTTCCATGCTTAGACTTGTCAACTTACCTACCGGTCTCTGGTTTTGGGGGCAGAGACCTATCGCCGACCATCATCGACATCGGGTTAGCCTGGTTAGGTGGGTTGGTCGGGTATTGGGTTTGGTTAGATACCCCTAATATCTAATATAAAGGGTTATGACTTATCAATAGGCATCTTTTGGTGTATCCAATTTGAAGGGTTATAACTTTTTAGTAAGTACCTTTGATATATACATTACAACCTATCTTGTATATACCTATATACGCAATACAAACTAAACTAAAGACGCAACATTTTATCTCTTATTCATTTAGTTCCTACAAAAAACTAATAAATAAAACAACATTTATTTTTTTAGCCTAACTAATAAAGCTTTGTGCTATTTCTTTCAACATTATTTATATATATATATATATATGTATGTATATATATATATATGTATGTATTTAATTTCATGCAGTTTTGCTTACTATTCCAACTAAAAGATAAGGGTTTTTTTTTTTAAACTCATCCCATAACTATTTGTGTGCTTTGCATAGATTAGCGATTAGTATATCTAAAAGTTGAAGTATAACATTTATTATTATTACACTCCTATTGAGCCACATCAGCAGTCATGTTATCATTTCTTAAAAAAAATATGTATATAAATATTAATGTATGAAATAGTGCATTATGCCTTTATTATTCTTAAAACTAATTATAAATATTCAATCATGATATTACTATCACTTTTCGCTACCATAACTTTACACATTCTTGAACCTAATTAAATGTAATTTATAATAAAAAATACGTGTAATAAAAAAACCTTTGGTGGATAGGTCATTTATTTATTTTTTAGTTTATATTCACCTAAAAAAAAAAAAAAATCTTATTCCACCGCTCTATTCATATCCATATGCTAATGAAGTATTCAATTCTAGGTTGAAAGGTCCAATTCAAGAGAGATAGAGATAGAGATAGAGATAATAACGGCTTTTTTTTTTTTTTTTTTTTTCCATTTCTTTATTTTTGTATAAAATATTAAAATATTACATGCTAGTCATTTTCCTAATATGCATTTTTTTTGTGTGGTGTGCCAACTTTCTCTACATGGTACCAAGTTCAACTTGAATAAACCTTTCAACAGACACCTCATAAACACATGCATAATAATTTAGTTAAAAATATTAATGTGATAATAAATTTGATCGAGACAACAAACCACTTCCATAGCACATAGAATCATAAACGCATGAATATAGTTAAAATTATTAATGTGATAATAAATTTGATCGAGACAACAAACCACTTCTATAGCACATAGAATAATAAACGCATGCATAATATTTAGTTAAACATATTAATGTGATAATAAATCTAACCGAGACAACAAACCACTTCCATACCAAATGGCTATTAATGGACTAGGATACAGGAGTAGAGGAAACCTATAAATAGAGGGTATGCAGAGAATAGAATTGGGTTTAGGGTCCTTTTCCATTTTTAAAATGAAGCAAACGAAAAGGAAACCCTAAGTCTCTAGGAGCTCCCACTAAAATTTCAAAAATCTAAATAATCTATAAGGTATTTTAAAATACCTCTTGTAAAGTTGTAATTTACAACTATTTTATGTTGGCTTTAATTCTGTGCCAAATTTGATTGTAATTTTATTCAATCATTTCCCTGTTTTTATGTGGGGTTTTTAATTGTAAAGTTGTGTATGAGAGAGTGTAAAGACTCAAGCTTAAAGTGAAGAACAAGTGGATTTCACGATAAGCTATCCCGCGAAGTAGCCACGTGTAGAACACATATCTAGAATGCGAAGAATTACGACAACTTGGAGTTTTTGCAAGTGTCTCACGGGTAAGGTCTTCCTGCGAAATACTCACGAAATATTCTGTTTGATTATTTTGTCATGTTTGCTTTACCAAGTCTTTACCCATATTATATATATACCCTCATTACCCACATATTGTAAGGAGTGCTTTTCAGAGAGAAAATCCTAGAAAATACACTTGAGAGTTAGAGATTGTTATACCCACAATCATCTACACATTTCTTTATGGTTTTCCTCTATTCCTACCTCTTCATATCCAAATCCTTGAAAGGTTGTGTTGACACCTAATTTTCAACCTGCATTTAACCTCATATGAAGGGTAAAAAGATAATTTTGCCTTGGAAATACGCATCTTGATTCTGGTCATAGGATCCTTAATCTCATTTCACCAAAATGATCTTGATGTTTTAATGATCAAATCGATTGGTCATAAGACCTAATCGGACTACCAGATTGAAAGTTATTATCAAATCAAGTTTTAATGGTCGAAGTGCACTATTACAAATTAAGTCAAACTATATATGATTATGAACAATTGATTCCAATTAGTTATAATTATAATCAATTTGAAATTAATGATGTGTCATAATTTAATTGGTTAGGATTACATTTTATGGTAAGGTTGTACACACCTAATTAATTAGATAGTTAAATATTAATTATTCAATGAATAATTTGGACAATTATCTTTTAATTAGAGTAAATTTGGAACCAATTAAGTCTGAAATGGGAGTGATTGGAGCCATTTAATGTTAATTGGGAGTTAATTTGGGACTTGTTAAAGTTAATTGTGCTGAAATCATTTTTTAACAAATGACCTCTGCTCACGATTTCATCGATATCTGTCAAAATTTTTAAAATCTGTAAATGAGGTTAATTTTTCCAGAAACTAGACATCCGGAGCTTCAATTTGAGCACAAGAACGAGACAATTCCCATCAGAATTGAGTCAGATATGATTTTTAGAAATTGGCTCTACAGGCTGTTACAGTAGCTACAGGAAAACCGAATTTTGGCTTACTCCTCACTCTCACCAATCTCTACATTTAATGCTCCAGATTTCTCCCAAGGCTAAAATGAGGTCTAGGTTCATGATTCTTTGTACGTCCTCATTAATGGCCTTCCATTCATATTTCCTTCACTACTACTATATAAACCCCCCCTCTCCTTCATTCCAAAACAGACAAAAAACCCCCTCTTCTCCTCTCTTGAGTTGTAGCAAAGTTGAGTAGTCTTGTCATATCTTGGTCTTCCCAAGACTCAAGGTATTGAGTGAGACTCACTCTTCCTCTCTTAGCTCTTCTTTTTCTCCACCTTTAGGACCTCTACCCAAGAGTCTCCTCCTCCACCGTATGGATATTGCATGAATGTATAATCCATTTTCCTAACTTTTGTTGCCATGATGAGAATTTAGAATTAAAGCATGATAGTAATTATTTAAATTCTCTTGAATATGTTTGAATGTTCTTAAATGTTTTTATGTGCTCTTCTCATGTTCTTGATTGTTCATCACATGTTCATGCATAAACACTAGTTTTGATCTTAAATCTACTTCAAAAATATGAAAAATATGTTTGTTTCATAATTTTTTCAAATCCTTAAATCTAACACATCACCATACGCATACATTCACTAGAATTTATTTTTTAATCCAAATGTAAGGCTTAATCAATTGAATTAGGGTTCGTCACATGCACACACATTAAATTCAACATGCAAATAGATTGACATATTGGATGATATGATATGAATGTTGGCCACTATAGTCTAGAAGACCGGTTTCACCGGGTAAGGTAGGTGCCTAACACCTTCCCACCTTGTAACATAGCCTCCAAGCTTAGATCAAGGGTTAGTAAATCTAATGCTTATCCATGTAATTTTTCAATTTCTAGATTGAAACTAGGAAACAAAGCCATGTATTTTATCTTAGATTGTACCTAGGACCAAAACCATGTAATTTCTTATGATCAATGTAAATTCAATTTCAAATTAATAAAATGAGGAATTTTTTAATTTTGGTTTTCTTATTTGTTCTAATAATTAAATAAGTGACGACTCCATTATAAAACTCTTAATCTAAAGGAAAAAATATAACTAGTCGAATCTTCATTTTGAGAGACAATAACACGACTCCACCCATTCACATGAGTTTGGCCTAATACTTTATAAAAAGGGCTGGGGCGCAGTCTCTCATAGGTTGATAGCCCAAACACTTACCACACCTAATTTGAGTGTAAAGTGAGGTTTTGGTACTGCTCAGAAATATTGGAAGAAGCTAATTGTTAGCGGATGCAATCAGGCTGAATTACGGGATCCAGGATAGTTAGAGAAGTCAAGGTTTTGAGAAGCCAGTTGGTAGCAGGAGTTTGGAGGGTTCAAGTACATGAGGTAGATTAGGCTTGGAGATTCTTTTCTTTTTCGTGTGCTCCAACTTATTTTCTAGTGGATAGATTCACTGCTTGGAGGGCGGTGGAGAGGTTTTTTGCTGAGTTCTTCAGTTTCCTCTTCGATAACACGTTTCGGTGTTATATTGTGTTTACATCCTTCTTCCCTACTCTTTAAGCTTTAATTTTATTGTTAATATTGGGTGAATATGGCTTAGAGTAGTTTTATCGGTTGTTTGCGCGCATTTACTCTTATTTCGTACTTAGTTCAAGATAAAGTAAATAAGCTCTTGTGCTTTCACACGAATTCTAGTTTTCACCTCTCAACCATATTTCAGCCTAGCCTATATGATGATCATGATTAAGCGTAAATCAAAAGGTTCGATTAATTCAATGTCCTTGTCACCTTCATGATGAAGTTGCTATCAAGGCATGAAATATATGAAAATGATGGGTATTTCTATTTCTTTCTTTCTTTTCTTATAATCATGGGTCGTTCTTGCATATTCCTTTCATTTATCTTATTTTGGTGAATAAAATTGGACTTAGTAGATGTGGTTCTGCGATCAAAATAGTCTTAAATTTAATCAAACGTAATTAATCTGTTGGGTATTTTACCATGAGGCAGTTAATTTTGGAATATTTATTGAAAAAGAAAAAAAGAAAAAAAAGATGACGACAATTTTATTCTATATATTCCAAGTCAAGGATTTCTATTTCCTATGTGAAGCAATGGATCCATTGGCCAATATAGCATAAAAAATGTTATATGTTCCAAGGATAATTTAATTTAATATAATATATATAAGAGAATTCCTTATTTTGAACTGGATTTTAATGTGGTTAAAAAATACTCTTATTAATGAAGAGTAGCTTCATTTAAAAATAGAGTCATAAATGTCAAATAACAAATAACAAATTTTATTTTTAATTTAAAAAGATAACTCCTAAAATTTAGGATTTTTTTTTTCTTTCAAGTTCAAAAAAGAAATTACAATTATTGCTTATCTCTAAAGTTTAGCCTTTTTATTTGTTTGAAAAATAAAAAAATATTATTCCAAATTATAATAGAAACAAATTATTAACTTTTATCTAAAAAAATAAAAGAGCCTTTGAACATGCGCAACATGCGTGCTTAGAGGCTAGTTTAACATAATAATATATTTGGATTTAAGTAGAAAATTTAGGGTACCGTTGTGAACAAATTGCACCTAAGAACATGTCAATTAAGGAAACGATAGAGAGTATAACTTTAGATAGAATATAATGAAGAAAAGGAATACATACAATCGATTTTAACTAATTTGCTAAGGATTCATACCCAAACCATAAATTTTTTGGAATTAAAGGCTTTGTTGTTGTTTTGCATAGTATTGGCCCATTATGAAGAACATAGAGCACATCAATTTCTTCTTAACCAATGTTTAAATGATTGCCACTAGACTTGATTAATTAATAAGAATAACTTTGATGACATTATTGCAGTGCCAACATTATACAGGACCTTTAAATTTGGTTAAATTGTTGAAGTATGGATTAATTTTGTTTGCCACTTAAAATTTCACATTGAAGTACCTTTTTTATTTTTTTATGAATACAAGTCAATATAACCATAAGCTCGCCAAGAACCAACAGCACTGGAATGCAGTGGAGAAAACAATCTATTTTATTATAGACATATATTAACATAACAGGATTACAGAGAGAATAAGAATAGATTTTGGCCAATGTAGTGATGACAAAAAGGCAAATAATGAAAGAATTGAAATTCTAGAAATTACATGAATAGATTAACTAATATAATATTAAAAGAATCTATATATGAATAGGGTGTTCCTTTTCTCTATCAAGCGCTGCATTCAGGAGGGAGGCCCTGGGGAAACCTCTTACTGTCTGAGCAGTAATTATATATCATGTAGTTCTTCTGCACCCATTTTAGCCTCTCTTGACTTGCACTGTCCAGCTCTTGTGAAAGCCATGAACTACTATTGGAGGAAGTTGAAGAAGTAGTTGAACTACAAGAAGATGCTCCAGAAGACCATGTGCAAGCATCAGCTTTGAAGTTTCTGTATGAAGCAGTAAAGGGTGCTTGGGTCCAGTCTGTCTTGACAAGTCCACCTCTTGTTGCCCAATCATCAGCATTCCAGAGGCTAGAGTATATCCTCATTGGCTGGTTCTTTGGAAATGGAACCCCAATTGACTCTGAGTTCTTGAACTCTCTAATGGGAGTGCCATCCACAGAGTATCTGAATAACAGTTAAAAAAAATGTAAGACTATATGTACACTAGGAAGGAAACAAAAAGACAACTCATGTATTTAAGTCTAGGGACAACATTTTTTACTACCTGATTTGGGTAAAATAAAAGTTGTGGACAACAGACTAGGTCAAAAGTTATGAAAAATTATGAAAGCTGTTGGGTTTCTTAGCATTACTAATGGGAAAATAAATACATATAAGGAGAGCTTACATAATGCGCTGAGGATTCCAAAGGATGGAATAGGTATGAAAATCTGCAGTTGGGTCAAACCAGAGATAGAACTGTTGCTCTCTGTTGCCCTTGCCTTGGCTGAAGACATTAGTGTGAAGGATGTAAGGATCACCGCTAAGATTTCCCAAGAACTCAAAGTCTATCTCATCCCATGTTGATCCTTTAGAAGATAACTGTACGTAAACACAAACATTCAAAGGGATAAATATTAATAAATGAACATTAATTTGTGTTGATGGTATGTGCAAATACTGACTCTACAAGAAAACTTACATAGTAGGCAGTAACAGTGCCAGCAGAGTTTCCAGGAACTAGCTTGAGCTGCATATCTATCTTTCCAAAGAGGTACTCATTCTTGGATTGGAATCCTGAGCCAGAGGCTTTGTCAAGTTTGAGAGTAAGAAGCTCACCATTGTTGAGTATGTTAGCCCGTCCATCTCCCCATGTAATGTCAAAGTCTTGGTTCAAGTTGCCAACAGTAGCAACTATCAAAGAGCTAACAAGAATAGGCATAAGAAGCATCAATTTAACACAAGAAGAAGTGGAAGAAGAAGCCATGGAGAGGATTTGCCGTATTTTTTATGTGTATGAGGTTTGGAAGTAAAGGATGAGTGTGCTTAGGGACTTGGATTGGTATTTATAGCAAGGACATAGCAGACGAGGTTACTAATTAAGACGTGTATCCAAAAGTAAAGGAAAATGCATGGGAAGATCCAGTCAGCTAAGCTGTAGACAGTTGTTGCCTTTAAGAAAGAGTAAAATTAGCTGTAAAGATCGCAATACCAAACACAACCAAATCAATATCATTAATATTTTGTTCTATAGTACGCGGATTCAATTATTTTTGAGTAGAAAAGGTTGAAAGTTTTTGTTGCCCAATTCTCATCTCTCCCTTTCTTTTGTTTAGGCACCAGCCCAGCTTCAGAGAGTTTCCAATGAATACTCCTTGTGGTTCCTAGTGTCTGTTCCAACCAATACTCCTAAGTCACAACCACCCCCACAACTTGAGACTTAAAAGACATAAAGGAGCACCTGGAAAAGTGCAAATTCACACGTTTACCTTTAGTGATGTCTCCATCCATGACATAAATACAGTTCATATGCCTCCATTGCTTTTCAAACTAAATACTAGTAGCTTCCTGGATATTGCGTAGCACAAATTGGGCCTTTTTTTTATCCTTTCTCATTGGAAGCATGTGAATATTCATTATTGCAACAATGATGGGATACTTGTCTTATTGTCATAATGGGGGGAAAAATTGAAGGTAGAAGGGAGAGACACCATTGAGCTTTGTAGCCAAGAGTGTAATTCATTGTAACTTTATTTATTCATTAATTTGTTAAAGTAGTTGACTATGTTTATGGGCAGTGGACAATTGCTTTACATGTATTTATAATTTTTTTTTCATCACATACAGTCGATTGCTTCAACAGTTATGGTTAAAGTTGCATCTTTGGTTTATTGTATCTCGTTTAAAAGAGAATTTGGGTTGGATTCCTCTTTTCCTCACTTGTGGTAAGAATAAAAGAGACGAAAAGACACTCAGTGCAAGTGAGTATTTTCATGATTGATGTTTTTGAAAAATAATTTTTCCAAAATAATGTTGTTTCCATTTTAATGTTATTTTAATTTTCTTTTAAATTTTTCTGGATACTTCTAATTTAAGTTTACAAAAGATTGATTCTTTAAACAACTAATAACTTGTTTATACACTTGTAATAGTTAATTAACTAGTTTTCAGTGAAATTCTTTAAACTACTCCTATATCTTTTTATAGGATATGATTTTTGAAAATTTAACCATTGAATTGTATGTTATTTATGTTTTTAACATACATGTAAAGTTTAATTAAAATTAGACGTTATTTATTATTCAATCAATGAACTTATCGTTTATGCATAATTTTAGACCATAAAAACTTGAAATTTAAGCGTATGATTGTTAAATAGTTAATGATCTTTAATATTTTTAAAATTTTGCAAGCATGAGAGATATAATAAGAATATGCAATCCAACAGTTAGATTTTCAAAATTTATATCCAAACAAAAAAAATATAAGAAAAGTTTGAAGGTTTTTTTTTTTTTTTTTTTTCAAATTAATTTGGAGATAAACCTTTTCTGGTACAATCTCAACTCCCCTTTTCTTTTGTTTAGGCACCAGCCAAGCTTTATATAGTTCCAAGCAATACTCCTTTTGGGTGCTAGTGTTTGTTCCAACTAAATCACAACCACCTCCACCACTTGTGACATTATTATTTTTTTTTTGAGAGATAATTACAACATGCTGCTAACCTTGCAGCTTGAACCCTTTCCCCCCTAGACCTCCAAGCACTTTGTAAATGGGGAAATGCCAATTCACCACTTGTGACACTAAAGACTACATAATTGTGGCACCTGGAAGCTAGAGTGAAACATCACACGGTTACTTTTACTGATGTCTCCACTCTCCATCCATGATATATACATTTTTTTTAGAAACATCCATGATATAAATACAGTCCCTCTGCCTCCATATGTTTTCCAAAATAAATACAAAGTACCTTCCTGGATGCTACCAAGCACAAATTCTTTAAAGATGAAAACAACTCGGGAAATCATCTTAACTTTTTTCTTAGTTTGTTGATTTTTTTACTTCAATTATCAAATTAATCATTAATGTTTAATTTTTTTTCAAATTAGTCCACCAATTTTCCAAAATGAGTCAATTTGGCTATTTTGTTCAAATTTGTTAGCAAATTAAGTCATTTAAAAATATATTTTGAAAATAATATAATATCTATTAAGTAATATATCTCATGAATTTTTTAGTTAATTTTTTAATAAAAAAATGTTTAAGCATAGTTTGTTTACTAATTGATTTGGATGGAAGGATTAAATTAACTCATTTTTACAAAGTGAGAGACTAAATTGACAAAAATGAAACTTCAAATATTTTTTTTATGGGGAAACTTCAAATATAAATTTAACAATATATATAATAACTAAAAGTTGAAATTTACTATTTATTGTTGTTACACTCCTGTTGAGCCACATAAGTATAGCATTTGGTCCATTTGATCTATTTCAGTCAACTTTGGTCCACTTCGGTACATTCGTTCCATTTCAGTCGATTCTATTAAGTTTGGTCTATTAGGTCTACTTTAGTCCATTTGGTCCACTTCCATCCATTAGGTCCAGCTTGGTCCATTCGATCCATTTTCAGTCCACTTTGATAGTGCTTTGAGAGGGGAGGTTTGTGTAGATAAAGGGGTTGTTTCATTGGCAATTATGTCACATTCTTAGCATAATGTTGGTAGGTTCTTAAAAAATTATATTTTTTAATGTATTATTTAAGTCATGTATTTTATTCTAATATAAGTAATGGATTTATTTGTATCTATTACATTTTAGGTCATTCAATATTTGTGGAGGATGAACCATTCCTAAGGTATAGTAGAAACAAATTCCAATTACACATTACATCATTTAGAAAATATCTTGTTTAATATAATAATTGTATATAAAATGCCTTTTATTTTATTGAAGAAAAAAAAACTTACAAAAATTAAAACACTTTTAAATACTGGAGTAATAAATATACATAGATTAATTTAGAAAATCTAATATATTGTATTAAATAAATTTTATTAGAAAATTATCATAACATTTTAAGAAGAGTTTGAAACTAACACTTATTGGTCTCATCTACTATTCTTAATTTTTACTTAAGAAAAAAGAAAATAATCAAAGTTTTTTGTGTATCATACAGGTTTGCGACCGGTTGAAATAAAAGTCAAGAATTAATTATATTCTAGTCAAACCTTTTTTGTTTTTTAAACAGTGTGGCCGATATCGTACCGGTACCGGCCGTACCGGCCGGTACATACCGTACCGGCCAGTGCATCGGTACCGATACACTCTTACTTTGTACCGGGAAAAATACCAGCCGTGTACCGGCCATACCGGCGAATTCCGGCCATACTAGCTGCGTACCGACCGTACCGGACCGAAACACAAAATGTTGTTTGTGTGTGTGTGTGTGTTTTTTTTTTTGGTAATTGTGGCAGTTTTTGTCTCTAAAATAATTAATAATGAAAGTATTTTGTAAATAATTTCATTATTTCACCTAATCTTTGATCTCTCCAATTTTTTTTACTTAATTTGGATTTGGTGTGTGTATATATATTAAATATATAAAATAGCGGTAAATCCGAAACGGTACACCTGTATTGACCGGTATCCGAAATATATCGTACCGGTGGCCAAACCGGTACAGCTTCCGGTACGGTATTGACTTCCTTGTTTTTAAAGTGAAGAATCAACTATAGATAGCAAGTATGTAGCGTTTGCATACAGGGGTGAGTGAATGCAACTAGGAAACAGGAACCCTATAAATAGAGAGGGTATGCGGAAAATAGAATTGGGGTTTAGGGTCCTTTTCCATTTTCCAAACGAAGCGAAGGAAAAGGAAACCCTGAGCTCCCAGGAGTTCCCACTGAAAGTCCAAATATCCAAATAATCTATGAGGTATTTTAAAATACCTCTCAACCACATTTCAGCCTAGCTAGTAGCTAGCCTATATGATGATCATGTTGAAGCGGAAATCAAAAGGTTCGATTCAATATCCTTGTAACGTTCTTTCTTTCTTTTTGATAATTATGGGTCGTTCTTGAATCTTGATATCTTCCTTTATTTTATCTTATATATTTTCGTGAATAAAAATGGACTTTGTAGATGTTACTGATCAAAACATGAATCTTCTCAATGTGGTTCTGCGATCAAAATGGCCTCAAAGGACGATGGCAATTTGATTCTATATCTTCCAAGTCAAGGATTTTTATTTCCTAATGTGAAGCAATGGCTGCATTGGCCAATAAAGCATAAATAATATTATATTTTCTAAGGAAAATTTAATCTAATACAATTATGTGATTGAGTTTAATTAGAAAATCTAGGGTAAGTTGTTAAAGAATTGTACTTAAATTTTACCTTTTTCGTATTAGTAGGTGTTGGTTGAAGCAGCTACATTAAGAAGTATACCAATGACTTAATATGGTGCAGTGGTTATCTAGTGGGATCCATTATCAAAAAAATCTAGTTGGATCCAGAAGTAGGATTATTATTATTATTATTTTTTTAAAGTGGGTCTTTTGCTATGCATGATGCATCTTAATCTCTACTTCTTAACTAAACTGTTTTTGCTATGTCTCATTTACACATGATAGAGCTCTTGCGGTTTCAATTAATATCTAAGAAAAATGAGAATACCTGCTGCTCTTGGAGGTAGGGGTTGTGTTGACTAATGAGTATTTGACTATATGAGTCAACCCTAACTTGACATGTTTATTAAACCGGTCAAAATTCCTCAATCCTAATATAACCTATTTATTAAACGGATCAGTCGTGTCGACCCATTTATCATATTTTCTCAAAGCGAAAAAATATACAATTTTTAGCATTAACCAAATTGATCTAAATTATGAAAAACCAAAAAAATAAATATTTTTTAATATAATATTAGGAACTAACGAGTAAATGCATCACAAATAATCATTTAAAATAAAACATATTTCAATATCATAAATAATCAATCACAATATATTAAAGAAAATAAATCATAACAATTAATAAGTTTATATACCCAGGGTTTGAAGGGAATATTGGTAAATTATCATTTAATTAAACATGTCAGATGGGTCAAACGGGTTTTATGAATTGGACACTAACCTGACTCACATATAAAATGGGTCAGTCATGTCAACCCGAATATGACCTAAACTCATTAAGTCTCAACTCATAACCTGCTAATTTCGTGTCGAGTCGAGCCGCGTTCACAGGTTGTGTCAAATTTTGCCACCCCTACTTAGAGGTACCCAAAGAATGTTATGAGAATATGGAACTATGAAGTCTATCCTACAATATTTAATTGTCCATGTAGAATTACCTGCTGCATTTGATACTTTGTATGGACCTGTAACTGTTAATTTTGTTTTGCATAGTATTGATCCATGTTGATGAAAAGATGGGTGAGTTGCTTGACATGGTTTGGTCATGTTTAGAAGAGAGTGACTAGTGTACGGATAAAAAAAATTGTGTTAATTCAAGTTGAGAGAACAGAAAAAGATACAAATAACATAAGTAGAAACAGTAAAAAAAGATGTGTAAATTAAGGAATAACAGAGAGTAATACTTTTTTTAAAAAAAATACAGAGAGTATTACTTTAGATAGAATATTTTGGGAAAAAGAACACATGCAACAAATTCAAACTAATTTATTGAAATCCATAACCAAACCTTAAAAATTTTGGAACTAAGATTTGTTTGTTGTTATTTTGCATAGTATTGACTTATTATGAAGAACATACAACACATTAATTTTTACTAAACCGATGTTTAAATGATGGAAAATTTTACCAGATGTCCTAAAGGTATTGGTTTATGAACTATTTTTAGAAATATTTTATGGAAAAATGATAAGTCAATTAATTTTTTTTTATAGTTTTTTATATTTTCCATGAAAGTGATGTCAAAACTTCCTTAATATAGTTTATTAATAATTTCTCTGAGGGTATTCATTAACATAACTCTTAAATGATTGTCACTAGACTAGATTAATTAATAAATATCTTCATTCCTAGTGCTATAGAATTACTTTAGGAGAAAAGTTAAGGAATGCCTTTAAGATATTGGTTTAAGAATTAGTTTTAGAAACTTTTTGTAAGAAAAGAAAAGAAAAAAACAATTACTTTTTTTTTTTTATGGTTTTTTATATTTCTCAGAAAATTGGTGTCAAAACTTTCTAAAAATATTTTATTAACAATTGTTTTAAAGGCACCTGTAGGGTCAGTGGGCCCAAGATATGTGTTGGGCTAGCCCAAGAGTACTTGTTAGGCTGAAAACCCAACTAAACGATACAGTTGGTTCGAGGACCTCGAAAGACTCGCCCTGGAATGACATAAAAGAAGGAGAAAGTCATACCCGAATAAAACATTCTGGGGCATGATGTCTGAGGAGGGAAATGTCCTCGACTGCCTGTGGCTGATGATGAGAAGAGTGATCTGGCAGTTTAAAGGCATCATTATCGAAGACCTTGGGCATGACGGCAAAGGAAGTGAAGGTAAATGATAAGGAGAGGGAACGTAAAATATTTAGGGTAAAGCTGTTACCACCGCATTGAAAGCTCTGCAACTACTCCTCTGGCTGCATTAATGAGGAAACGACATTTAAGTGTTAGAATTCAGCTTTACAACTCCCGCCAAGGACTTTGGGAAAAAGGGGTGATGAGACAATTATCTAAAGGGAGCATCTGATCCATATGTGGAAAGAAGAAGAAAGGGAGGAAGGCAATATAAAGGGCCAGCGATAGAGAAGGAGGGTGGCGACACACAAGGCAGAACGAATAAGCAAGAGAGAATTGTAAGAAAATATCCAGCAACTGTCCTCGGCATTTATATGCTAGAAGAACTTTTAGTTACAAAGGTCGGTGATGCATGCATTTGTGATTTGACCTCTAGTTCATGTTACCCAACGTCAACAGACCTAGATTCGAAGCACACTCTTTATAAATTTATTGTTTTGGGCCTTTTGGGCTGGTTCCCTTAGTATAACTAAAGTCCAGTTTAATTTGAGTCCCTACAGCACCCATTAACATAATTCTTAATTTTGTTTGCCACATAGAATTTCACATTAAGCATATTTTTATTTGTTTAATCATTGAAGGGTCATGTTAACAATGCCTAAAACATTTGTTAATGGACAATTTAAAAAAAAAATTGATATTATTTTTATAGAATATATAAAAATGTATATAAAAAAGTTACATTCTTCTTTTTCAATAATTTTTTTTAAACTATTAAAACATTCATTAATTTCTTCCAATCATTGAAATACCATTATTATTTTTTATATGGATACAGGTCAATTTAACCATAAGCTCGCCAAGATTCAACAGCACTGGAATGTAGTTGAGAAAACAATCTATTGTATTATAGACACAACATGTCAACCATATACAGATTACAGTGCTAATAAGAGACCTATTTTTCCATAGGATTGATAACAAATAGGCCAATAATGAAAGAATTGAATCCTAGAAATTACATGAATAGACTAATATATAATAAAAGAATCTATATATGTAAAGGATAATCCTTGTCTCCATCAAGCACTGCATTCAGGAGGGAGGCCCTGGGGAAACCTCTTAGTGTCTGAGCAGTAATTATATATCATGTAGTTCTTCTGCACCCATTTCAGCCTCTCTTGACTTGCACTGTCCAGCTCTTGTGAAAGCCATGAACTACTATTGGAGGAAGATGAAGGAGTAGTTGAACTACAAGATGATGCTCCAGAAGACCATGTGCAAGCATCGGCTTTGAAGTTTCTGTAGGAAGCAGTAAAGGGTGCTTGGCTCCAGTCTGTCTTGACAAGTCCACCCCTTGTTGCCCAATCATCAGCATTCCAAAGACTTGAGTATATCCTCATTGGCTGGTTCTTTGGGAATGGAACCCCAATTGACTCTGAGTTCTTGAACTCTCTAATGGGAGTGCCATCCACAGAGTATCTGAATAACAGTTCAAAAATGTAAGAAGAAACAAAAAGACTACTCATGTATTGGAAAATAATTAGTCTAGGGGAAACATTTTTCACAGCTGATAATATGGTCTTGTGTGATTTATTTATAATAAAAGTGACACCAGAGGTAGGCTCATGTGAACGTGACTTGATCCAATCACATCAGGCAGACAATTTTATGCGTTTTGAGAAATGTTGTATACATTGCATTACTCATGAGAAAATGAATGGGTAGAAGGAGGAGGAGAGCTTACATAATGCGCTGGGGATTCCAAAGGATGGAATAGGTGTGAAAATCTGCAGTTGGGTCAAACCAGAGATAGAACTGTTGCTCTCTGTTGCCTTTGCCTTGGCTAAAGACATTAGTGTGAAGGATGTAAGGATCACCACTTAGATTCCCCAAGAACTCGAAGTCTATCTCATCCCATGTTGATCCTTTAGAAGATAGCTGTACGTAAACAGACATTCAGATGGATAAGTAAACGAACATAAATTTGTGTTGATGGTATGAGCAAATACTGACTCTACAAGAAAACTTACATAGTAGGCAGTAACAGTGCCAGCAGAGTTTCCAGGAACTAACTTGAGCTGCATATCTATCTTTCCAAAGAGGTACTCATTCTTGGATTGGAATCCTGAGCCAGAGGCTTTGTCAAGTTTGAGAGTAAGAAGCTCACCATTGTTGAGTATGTTAGCCCGTCCATCTCCCCATGTAATGTCAAAATCTTGGTTCAAGTTGCCAAGAGTAGCAACTATCAAAGTACTAACAAGAATAGGCATAAGAACCATAAATTTAACATTTGCAGAAGTGGAAGAAGAAGCCATGGAGACGATTTGTAGTATTTCTTGTGTGTATGAGGTTTGGAAGTGAAGGATGAGTGTACTTAGGAACTTGGATTGTTATTTATAGTATGGACATAGTAAGCAGGTTACTAAGACGTGTATCCAAAAGTAAAGGAAAATGCATGGGAATGTCCTGTCAGCTAAGTTGTAGACAGTTGTTGCCTTTAAGAAAGTGTAAAATTAGCTGTAAAGATAGCACTACCAAACCCAACCAACAGAATATAATTAATTTTTTGTACTATAGTACGCGTTTTGAATTGTTTTTGAGAAGAAAAGGTCAAAGTTATTGTTGCTCAATTCACATCTCTCCCTTTCTTTTGTTTAGGCACCAGCCCAGCTTCATAGAGTTAAAAGTAATACTTCTTTTGGGTGCTAGCGTCTGTTCCAAGTCCAACTAATACTCCTAAATCACAACAACCTCCACCAATTGGGACTTTAAAGACATAATAGGAGCGCCTGGAAAAGTGAAAAATCACACGTTTGCCTTTACTGATATCTCCATCCACGACATAAATACGGTTCCTGTGACTCCATCTGCTTTTCAAAATATATACGAGTACTTTACTGGATATTACGGGTCCGTTTAGATACAACATTTTGTTAAAAATTAAAAATTAAAAATATTGTAGTAAAATAATTTTTAAATGTGTAAATAGTACTGCGAGATCTATTTTTAATAAAAAATTAGTTAAAAAGTGAAATTTGTGGGTCTCGTAAACAGTAAACAGGACCCACATATGTAATAAAAAACCAAAAAAGTCAACAAAATCGACTACTGTTCATGTTACTGTTCATAAACAGTAACATGAACAGCAGATTTTGTCCCCCCTGAGCGTGCAACAGCAAAAAAAAAAAAAAAAAGAGGGGGGGAAAAGGTGGAAACGCTGAACGCTAAACGCGTTCAGCATTATCCAAACCCCCCCTACCTAGAACAAATTGGGCCATATTTATTTTCTTTCCATTCGATGCGAGTCCAAATCTTCTGTCCTATTTTTTCTGCTCCACTTTATACATCACCAATAAAAATTTACCACGTATTTACCTAATTAATTAAATACTACTATTAATTAAAATAGGTAGCATTAATAAGTCAATAATGATAGTATTTAATTAGTTAGGTGAATATGTGGTAAGTTTTTATTGGTAGAGTATCGAGTGAAGTAGAAAAAATGGGACAGAAGATTTGGATTCATTGGATGCATGTGAAATTCTTTATTGCCACAATGATGGGAAGCACTGTCATAGTTAATGAGAAAAAAAAATGTAGGTACAGGGGAAGAAAGAAAGAACGAGACACGCTGAGCTTTGTGGTCATGAGCGTGGTTCACTGTAGCTTTTTTCATAATTTGTTAGTGGTTAACTATATCTATGAAAAGTGGACAATTACTTTACATGGATCTATTACTTTTTCTTTTATCACTCACGGTTAATCATTCCAGCAAATAATAATAAAATTTATATCCCTGATTTATTGTTTCTCATTTAAAAGAGAATTTGGGTTCGATTCGTCCTTACCTCAATTGATGTCAGAAGTAAAGGGAGCAGAAGGCAGTACAAAAGAGTATTTTCTTGATTGACGTTTTTCCAAAATAATATATGTTGTTTCCGTTCTAATGTTATTTTGTTTTTCTTTTTAATTTTTTTGGAATTTTCTAATTCAAGTTTACAAGAGATTGGTTCTTTATAGTTTAAACAACTAATAACTTGTTTAACTACTTAGCTTAACTTTTGGCTAATATCTCTTACTCACACACACTTACATTTACATATAACCATTAGTCTAATTTGGCTAAAATTGTGACTTGAAGTCATAATTTCCAATTCCAACTTTTTCAAGTCCAACTTGGAAATTGTGACTTGAACCCATGATTTATATACAAAAGTGGCATGTGTGTGGGGTTGTGTGGGTAGGACTAGGCCTGTTCAAGAATATACCGGCACCGACAAGACCGGTCTGACCGCACCGCCCCGCCCCGCTCAGAGCTCCGCCGAAGGTTTTCGGCACGGTGGTCGGCGGTGGATTTTAAGTACCGACATCGGACAGGTGCGGCCATCGGCGTCGGGATTTGCACACCGACGAAGACCGAACCGACCCGATGTGTTTTATATATATATATATATATATATATATATGTATGTATAAGAAGAGCTGAAGTCTAATGAACATTCTAAGTTTCTAACTTCTAAGAAGAGATAAGTCTGAAATCTGAAGTCTGAAGAACGTTCATCTATGAACAGGGCTGTCCTTATAAAAAAAAAAAAAGAGTTAACGTGTGTGATCCTTCTGCCTTCTTTAGTCAAAAAAAAAAAAAAAAAAACGTGTGTGAGTCCATTTTTTAGTCAAGAATTGTGTGTGTGTGTCAGGAGTAATAATACACTGAGTTTTGAGTAGTCTTGTCCATAAGTAACTCTCCTATAAAAAAAATATATTAAAAATAAAAAAACTGTAACCGTATGGATTATAACCATTTTTCTCTTCTTTTTTTTGCTCTCAGTCAGCCTTTAATTGTGAATAGTCACACTCACGTCTTGTCTTATTGTCTTGCATTTAAAAAAAAAAAAAAAAACACAATGCCGTATAATATTTTTCTCCCTATAAGATTTTTTTCCTTATTTACACTCAAGTAATGCCGTATAATCTTACAGTGATGCCGTCCACCTGTCTAGATTTTGCTCTCTATTTGACTTGAGTGATGCCGTATAATCTTACACTCAAAGGCACGGTATAAGATTTTTTTTTTTTCCTTATTTACTCTCAGTTACACAGTTACCCAGTTGTCTAACATAACTTGTCTCTTGCTCTCTATTTTTAGAGTTTTGCTCTGAGTCTTTCAGACCCACTCTCTCCATCGCTCAGCTCAGTCACACTCAAACAGGTGGGTTGTAATGGGTTTTAATATTTGGGTTTGTAATGGGTTGAAGATATTGAGATTTGATCTGAGTTTTGATTTGTGGTTTGAATCATTGAGTTTTTTGAGTTTGATTTTGATTTTAGAATTTAGATATCTCTTCCTCTGTGTGTGTGATAGACAGGTGGACACCGACAACCGCGCCGACCGAAACCGCCACCGAGGTTGCCGGAGAACCGCTTCTTAGGTGCGGCGGCGGCTTGGATTTTTAGGAAACCGAAGATTCCGGTGCGGTGCAAAAACGGCCACAAAAACCGGCCGCACCGCACCGTGTACAGCCCTAGGTAGGACTAGCTTTTCTTGATTAGTCTTGCCCTAAGTTTTTGATCCTACGCTCATGTTTTGTACTATACACGTACCTGATCATGCTGTTGTGCTGGTCTAAATGAATTTTGGGCTGGTTGCGGCTTTGGGCTTATTACAGGACCTAGCTTATGAATTGAATCAAAAGAATTATTTTGAGATTTCCTTTTTAAAAACAGTACTAGAGTATTATTTTAGGAAAAGCTTATTATAACACTCGAGAATTACCACCCAGTTAGTGATGATTGTTGTCCATTAGGTGGGGAGTATGTTCCATGTAGAATACTACCAAGTACCAAGTCAAAACAGATTCAACAACTGACATTTAAAAAAAAACATGATTCAAGGATTTTTATAGAAGTGTTGATTCCAGGATTTTAGTGTTTCGGAATGATTCCTTTATTTGCATATTTGAAATTTGAAGGTCCTCTCCCTCATATCTCATATATATTTTCTGCCGTATAGTTCATTTGCTTACCTTTTTTTTTGGAGAGAAAGGTCATTTGCTTATTAGACCGAAGGAATTGAAGTCATCCATCTAAATACCATAATTAATTAACAATCCCAATGATGTAAAAACTACAAAGAAATTTTATATCATAAATACAATTTGACGAGGAATAAGTAATTACATGGTAGATATAGCGATGATGAACTCAGAAGAGGACCTTAGAACACCTGAAAATGAAGAAGGTGACTAAGGTGGCATTGGTGCAGTACTGGCCTAAGTACTACAATGTTTAAGTTAATAGCTTTGCAAAGGTATGCTCTACATTGCTTTGTAACTTAACTAACATCTCATGATATTTTTAATGAAAATGTTCAAGAATCAAATCTCTCATTTATTGTTGTAACTATCAAATTATAAGATAACAATAATTAAAAAAAAAAAGTATGCTCTGCCCTCCACTTTTTGTTCGGAAGCTATGCTCCACAGCCTCCACCCTGTCTTTTATATGCAATTTGATCATTAATTCATATGCTTACTTTGGTTAATTTTATTTTCGCTTTTAACAAATGGGAGATGAGCATTTAAAACTAGCTTGATATCTTCTCTCTACTGTAAAGATGGGACAATGTCATTGCTTTATAATAGTACTCTTACCACCTCCATTCAATCGTGCTTTACAATAACTTTAAAAATACAATAAATTTACCACTCACTCTTTTAGATGGGATAGTCCCTCCCCATGCACAAAGTGTTTATGGGTTTAGGAGGCAGGGATTTGAGTTACAAAGTTAGTAATATATTAAGGTAGTAATTAATGTACAATAATGAAGATGATGCCAATATAGTGGTTCCATATAAGAGTGATTTTGACAAATCTCAATCAACCATCTTGTACATTTTTAGACCCCTTAAAACACAAGTTGTTTAACCTAGTTATTTAGCCAAGTGATTATTTAGATAAATTATTCAGATCTAGGTTAACACAAACAAATTATATCATATAATGTGAAAATATAAAGAAAACGCAATATGATAACATAGGAAAACCAAACCGGTAAAAAACTTGAGGAGGATTTAACCTAGCTATTCTCAAGGTAAAACAGATTCACTATGAAAGAATTGATGCTTGTACAATAGAACTTAGATCACTAATATTCTATTGCTACCTCGCGTAGAAAACTTACTTCCACAACCACGTGAGAGCTTTGAGTTTACGAACTACTTCTTTCTTTGATCCACAACAACCACAAGTTCTCCTCTTTGTATTTTTCTTTAATCTCTTGAAACAGCAACTGAAGAGATCACCAAGTTCTTGACATCAATCTTGATCTTGATAACCCTAAGTGTGTATGAAAGTAAACACATCTAGATCTTACAGAATATTCATACACACAGCATATAAAAAACAACGCCAAAAACGTGGCTAGAGTTTTTCCTTTTATACTTGAAGCAAAACATAAAACCCTACACGTCATATGGGGTTGGGCTAAGTTGGAAATTCTGCAGAAAAAACAATCTGCACAAGGATCGATCGATCGAGTCTAATTTTCGATTGATCGAGCCTTGCAGATTTAGTCCAATAAATTCTGCAATCACTCGATTCCAACTTTACACACAAACATATTTTGAGCAGTCTAAATGTAGACTTTCAAGTAGCCTAGGAAACTCTACAATATTAAGTTAAAAATCATGAAATTTTGTTATAAAATTAATTTTTTTTTAGTTTGCCATGGGTTGCCAACACATTACACATTCAAGTTCTAATACATTTAATTTCTAAAGTTTTAGAACCTAAGACATCTTAACAAATTTTCAATCATCTTAACAAATTAATAAAAATGTTAGTGAAACTTCTTGTGTTAGCAGCACTGTAGTAGTCTTTAATGTCCTCTGCTTTTATTTTATCTTACCATTTTCAATAAACATGAATTAAAAGAAGCAAACAACAGTCCATTGCGTGCAACTTACAAATGTTAAAAAGAATAAAATAATTATATTACGTATGTTACAACTTACATAGAGAAAATGAAATTAAGCAGAGAGTTACAAAAAATTAAAAAATAAAAGAATTGACACAAGGTTCCTAGTCCTATTTTGGTCTAGGATGTGGTACATTCTGTAGGAAGGCCTTGGGGAAACCTCTTTGTGTCAGTGCAATAGTTGTATATCATATAGTTCTTCTGCGCCCATTGCAATCTCTGCTGACTCGCTGAATCCAACTCTTGTGAGAGCCAAGCATTATTGCTAGAAGTAGCAGTGGGAGAGTTTGAACCGCAGGAGGATGCCCCAGAGGTCCAAACACAGGCATTTGCGTTGAAGTTTCTATAGGAAGAAGTGAAAGGAGCTTGTGTCCAATCTGTCTTGACGAGTCCACCCCTTGTGGCCCAATCATCAGCATTCCAGAGGCTAGAGTATATCCTCATTGGTTGGTTCTTTGGGAATGGAACACCATTTGACTCCAAGTTCTTGAACTCTCTAATGGGAGTGCCATCCACAGAGAAACTGAGATGAAAAAGGAAAAAGTCAATACACAGTGTATAGGGAAAAAACTGGAACAGCTACATAAATTTTAACTAGTAAGAATTTGGTGCAATACTTACATTATGCGCTGGGGATTCCAAAGTATGGAATAGGTGTGAAAATCTGCAGTTGGGTCAAACCATAGATAGAATTGCTGCTCTCTGTTTCCCTTGCCTTGGCTGAACACATTAGTGTGAAGTATATAAGGATCACCACTCAGATTCCCCAAGAATTCAAAGTCTATCTCATCCCATGTTGATCCTTTCGAGGATAACTGCAGACGCAGACATAAGTATTAGCTATTGAACATGTAAGCCTGTTTAAAATATAATGAAGCACTAGTGTCAGAAATACTTACATAATAGGCAGTGACAGTGCCAGCAGAGTTTCCAGGGACAAGCTTGAGCTGCATATCAATCTTTCCAAATAGATATTCATTCTTGGACTGGAATCCTGAGCCAGAAGTTTTGTCCAGTGAGAGAGTAAGGAGCTCACCATTGTTGATTATATTAGCACGGCCATCTCCCCATGTAATGTCAAAGTCTTGGTTCGAGTTAGCAGCAGAGGCAACTATCATTGACCCAAGAAGAAGCACTAGAAGGATTAAAGGAGCACTTGAAGAAGTCATAGAAGCCATGAATTCTATGTTAATGGGTGATAAGAAAATTGGAGTATTTCTGTATTTGACTATTTGTAATGTAAGTGAAGTTTACTGAGGGAAGAGATTGGTGTTGGCAGAACTAGTTTGGGCTGGTATTTATACTAGGCAATTAGGGTGTGAAGACACAAAGCATAGGAAAGGCCATAGGAAGGTCGAGTCATGTAATAAGCTGTAGCCAGTTGTTGTCATGAAAAGTTATTACAAAGATAGCTATTTGAATCGCACCAACACCACCAAATAAACCTTCAATTATACATATAACACGCTGTTTTGCATAAGTTTCCCATGAAAGTTCCCAGTTACTGCTGTCCACTTGTTATCACCTGCCCTGCCTCTTTGGATTTTCCTAATTAAAAATTCATGAGAAACAGGGAATTGAAAACATATATAATAAAAAAAATTGTGACTCCACGAGCATTACCACTGACCCAAGTACCAAAGACTGTACAAGACATAAAGAAACCATAGGGAAAGTGAGTATCACATGTATACCCTAATCGGTCACGCGCTGTTGTAAGGTTATTAAATAACAAAAGTCATATATAAATTAAAAGAGGAGATTAGATGCCAATATTTTTTTTTTTTTTTGGGTGAAATTTAGATGCCAATCTTAAATGCTATAATAATGGTCTTAAGGAATAAAAGCTGACGGTAGCTCAAATTTAAATATTGTACAATCGTGAATTAGAAAATACGTACTACGTATTTTCTAAGAGATGGCTTTGACAAAATGAAAATGTGTTTTCAAAGAGAGAGAGTAGAGACTTTATTCGAAAATGGTTTTCTGAATTCTGAGTTTGAGAGAGAGAGTTTATTCCGAGGGTTAAAACATTTGGATATCTTTTATCAAGGGTTGTGTTAAAATTCCGTTGAAGAGCGTAAAAATTTGGAGGCAACAATTAAGCGGGATTTTAGTATTTTAGTTTATTTCAAGGGTTTTAATGACCATTGTAAATTTGTAACAAGGTTAGTCATATTTTAATTAGCGTGCCCGTTTTTAGCGTTTGTTTTAACTATTTTCACTGAACCCTGGGAAAAAGTGGGTTGAAACAAGTCATGTTTTTTGTAGTGTACGTACTATGTATAATTCTACATTGTTGAGTTGGGTTAAGATTTTGAGCACCGGCAATTAACCAATAACTTGAGTTAATTAATTAGTTTAATTACATGTAAAATCAATTACGGTACAATTAAATCACCAAACTAAAGTTGAATGCAGTGAAAAAAAAAGGTTTGACACAGTGATTTGATCATGATGCACGGGAAAACTTTCACTTGCAAAACCTTATCCGGTGAGTATCTAGGTCACTACTCCTGAAGAATCTACTAATAAAAATAGAAGTTACAAGTATAATGAATCTTACTCTATTTCAAAGTACTTACCTACAGTAGAATATACTAATTTATGAGAAAGCTTAGGTCCAATCCCAATTGGACTACTTCCTGCAGCAAACTTATTTTTTGTGCGAACCTCCCGCCATGACTAACACCACCACACTCGTCGTTTAATGTAGCTTTATGCAAATTTCTTCAATGCATACCTTGATGAAGCGGTAGCAATTTGGCACAAAATCCTAAGAGCACAAATGTCGCAACAGCTCCATAGTATGTGCATCTCTCTGTGTATGTGATGACAAACATAAAAATTTACCTTTAATTTGTCTTGGAACCCTAGTGTATGAAATCAAGATGAGTCAAATCATTGTGAGTTGAAACAAAAATTGTTGTTCAATTTTCTCGTAGCTCGATAGATCGAGAGTTGTCGAGCTAAGTATCGAGATTCATTTATTCTCAATAGATTGTCAAGTATCAAGAGATTTCAAAATCCTATTTCTGACAGCTTTACTTGAGCTATCTTGTACTTTCAAATTATATTGCTTGTTTATGTCTTTGAACATACTTAAACTAAGATTGAATCACATAGAATTCATTTCATCACATGTTTACCAACATCAAGAAATATGACCCTAACATAAATGTATGAAATTACAAATCTTGTGTTTGCGTTGATTTTGTGTTAGAACCCTATATTCTCTAGTGTGTGCGTGTTTCTAAAGAAAAAACTAAAAATGTTTTTCTTTTTTAAATGGTCTTTCTAGAAGTAAAGGAAACACTACTGATCTTTAGGTCAACTAAAATCTCATTTTATTTTTATTACGTTTGGAATCTCTCCTAGTTAAATGTATTGAAAAAAAATGTAAAGGAAGCAACTAACATTAGGATTTAAAGGTTGAAGTCTTAGTCCAAGTAATTTGTCACTTTAAAAAAATAAATTTGGTAAAAAACCATAATTATTTTACCACTAACTGACCATTATTTTCCCTTTATATAAATGAATTTGGTAAATAACCATTATTCTTTTACCACCAAGTGGACTATTATTTTCCCTTTATATAAGCTCCAGAAATAAAAATAGCTGATCAATACACTACCAACGAAGGGCGGACCTAGGATTTCAAATTTTCAATCTAGGGGCTAAAGCATAAGGAAAAAAAAACCCAAATAATTATCTATATAGTATTAAGTATTAACAAACTATCAATCAAGATAAATATACAAAATAATTGTTTCTTAATACATTAAAATGAAAATCATCTACCAACAACGACAAAAAAACACAAAATAATATTGTTTTTTAAGAGCACATATAAGCTGTTGCAAAAAAAAAAAAAAAAAATCACAAAACAAAACTTACTTTTGCCACTATAATATGGCATTTGAAATGTCTCGTACAATAATGTTTTTGGTATTTGGTGTTCTAAATACTAAATATTTAGCATTTACAACACCTGATACTAGTACTCTAAGAGCATTCACACCAGTGGGTGTAAAAGCTTTTAAAATAACAATAACTACCAATTTTACACATTTTGAGCAAAAAAACACCTACATCAGTGGGTGTAAAAATGGCTAAAATGGTGAAAACCCATCCACGAGCTACAGTAACTGTGTATATTTACACGGCTACTATAGCTCGTTTATCCCATTATTCTATATTTTCCGTTCGCTCCATTTTTTCTCTCTCCTTTCCGTGCTCAACAAACCAGTTAAAACTCAACAAACCAACACAAACACATCCACACAAAAAAAAACTCAACAAACCAGTTAAAACTCAACCCCTACACAAACACATCCACACACACAGAGATACACTTGCCTAAAAAAAAAAAAAAATAGAACTACACAAACAGAATCGGAGCTTGGATTGGAGCTCGTGGATCGGACGGATCGGAGCTCGGTGTTCGTGAATTGGATCAGAGCTCGATGGTTGGTGCTCGGGGATAGGATCGAAGCTCTGTGCACGGATCAGAGCTCGGATCGGAGCTCTGTGAACGGATCGGAGCTCTATGCACGGATCGGAGCTCTGATCGGAGCTCTGTGCACTGATCGGAGCTCGGATCGGAGCTTTGTGCACTGATCGGAGCTCGGATCGGAGCTCTGTGCACAGATCGGAGCTCGGAGCTTGCTTGTGGATCGGAGAGGAAGATTTGAGAGTGAGAGAGAGAGAGAGAGATGGGTAGAGAGAGAGAGAACAACAAACATAAATGAGAAAAATGAGAGAGGCGCGTATATGTATTTGTTAGTTAGAGAAATAATAAAAAAATGTGAGGAAATTGATTATTTAATTGAAAGATGTGTAAAATAGATGAACTGATGTGGGTGTTTTATAAAAGTAGGTGTGTAAAATAGAAAAAGTAGACTTTTAGTGTAAAAATGGATGTGTAAAATGAACGAACTGATGCTAATGCTCTAATATTGGGTTGACTAAGATTTTTTATTTTAAAATTTTGTTTTTGTTAAGTGTAGTGCCAATGGGCCCAAGATACGTATTAGGCTGGCCCAAAGGCTCTCACGAGGAGGAAAGCCCAACCCAATAGCATGAATGGTCTGAGGACATGATAAGTCCCATCTATGAAGTCACATGACAAAAGAAAAGTGCCATGCATGAGCAGAACACCACGAAACACGATGTCCGAGGATGGCCAAGTCCTCGGCAACATGCTGCTGAGGATGAGGCGAGTGATCTGGCGGTTCAAGGGTATCCATCCTGAAGACCTTGGATACAAAAACTGAGAAAACGAGAATAGGGGATAAAGGGAAGTGACAGACAAATATCAAGGATAAAGCTGCTACCACCGCATTGAAGGCTCTATACCTACCTCTCTGGCCGCATTAATGAGGAAGTGACGCCTGAGCATTGGAGTTCAACCTTGCACTTACCGCCAAAGACTTTGGTAAGAAGGAATGATGGGACAAGTATCTAAAAAAGAGCATCTAGACTACACGTGGAAGGAAGGAAGAGAAAGATGCAGGTCTATAAAAGGCAAAGGAAGAAGAAAGAGAGGGGGGAGAAAAGGAGAGAGAGACACACACACAAGAGAGAAATTGTAAGGATAGGCCAAGTATTTCCTCGGCATCAATATATGATACAGTTTTCATCCTTGTATGATGAATATGCATGAGTTCTGTGATTTAACCTACCTTTTGTGTTATTCACTGTCCTCAAACCTAGATTAGAAACCCACTCTCTATAAATTCATTATTTTGGGCTCATTGGGCTGGGTAAAAAAAGTGCAATTTTAGTCCAGTGCAATTTGTGTCCTTACATTAAGTTTTTGAGTTGGGTAGTTAAATTACATGAAGGAATTTGTGGAAGTCATACGGGGGGAAGGTCTTTAGCTCACAGAGCTCTAACACAAGGATATTGGTGGCCCAATATGCAACGAGAAGCTCAAAGCTATGTGAAGAAGTGTGATCAATGTCAAAGGTTCGCACCAAACATTCATCAGCCTGGGGGTGTGCTTAATCCTCTGACAAGTTCTTGGCCTTTTGCATAGTGGGGTCTGGACATTGTGGGACCCTTCCCGAAGGCGCCTAGAAACAGAAGGTGGTTGGTTGTGGGCACTGACTATTTTACTAAGTGGGTAGAGGCCGAACCCCTAGTAAACATTAGGGATGTCGATGTGAAGAAATTTGTGTGGAAGAATATCGTCACTCGATTTGGAGTTCCTCATACTCTCATTTCAGATAATGGTTTGCAATTTGATAGTAAAGCGTTCAGGCGGTATTGCTGCGACCTCGGCATAACTAACAGGTATTTCACCCTTGCTTATCCGCAAGGAAATAGGCAGGCCGAGGCGGTCAACAAAGTTATAGTCAACGGCCTTAAGAAGAGACTAGATGATGCCAATGGAAGATGGGTAGAGGAATTGCCTCATGTTCTGCGGACGTATCGGATCACGCCCCGCCAATCAACGGGAGAGACGCCATTCTCAATGACTTATGGCGCCGAGGCTGTTATTCCTTTAGAAACCGGCTTTCCGACAATGAGAATAAGTTCCTTCGCTCCGGACAGTAATGACATGCTACTAGAAAGGAGCATAGATCTGGTTGAAGAGAGGAGAGAAATAGCAATGATCCAATTGGCTTACTATCAACAAAAGTTGAAGCAGGGGTATGATTCACATGTGAACTCAAGGCCACTTGCTCCTAGAGACTTAGTGTTGAGGAAGGTCGTGGGTAATACCAAGAATCCAGCATGGGGGAAGTTGGGACCAAACTGGGAAGGTCTATATCGCATTACTGTAACAGTCGGAATATGAGCTTACTACCTTGTAGATTTAGATGAAAAAGTTGTGTCCTATCCCTAGAATGTAAGTAATTTTCGACGATATTATTATTAATAAAAGGCACCTCTGCCACTTTAATCCTATTGCTGTTATGCTGCACGTAATGTTATGTTCAAAATGCCAATATGGATTGTCAAACAAAACCATGATTACGCCGGGTCCTTAGACCCTCTATCTTGGGAAATTTAACATGTTAGCACAGATTGCTAGATTCTGAGTTACGCCGGGTCCTCAGATCCTCTACCTTGTTCTAAAAAGAAAAACAGGGTTGTGCTCGGTCCTCAGATCCTCTACCTTGTTCTTAAAAGAGAAACAGGGTTACGCCGGGTCCTCAGATCCTCTACCTTAGTCTAAAAAGAAAAACAGGGTTACGCCGGGTCCTCAGATCCTCTACCTTGTTCTAAAAAGAAAAACAGGGTTACGCCGGGTCCTCGAATCCTCTACCTTGGTCTAAAATAAAATTAAGGTTACGCCGGGTCCTCGGATCCTCTATCTTGGTCTAAAATAAAATTAAGGTTACGCTGGGTCCTCGGATCCTCTACCTTGGTCAAGAATAAAATAAGATTACGCCGGGTCCTCGGATCCTCTACCTTGGTCTAAAACAAAATTAAGGTTACGTCGGGTCCTTGGATCCTCTATCTTGGTTTTACACGAATGTCTCGCTTTTGAGTGTCTTATTCATCACCAGATTTGAAGGAAAGCTCGTGGACATCACTTAAAGTATTTGCAAGTACATGAGTTTCGCAAATTTCTTTCATCCTTATTTGGTTATTGACTTGGAGTTATTAATGCATGCCATGAATACAAACTGTTGTTTTGCTATATTACATGAATAATAGTAGAGGAACTTGTCAACACCAAGTATAACACGAAGCAGTGATTCAAATTGGAAATTCTTCTCATTAAGTGAAAATTTTTCATTACATTCAAAACCAGATTGGTAAATTACAAAAGAAAGAAAAAAAGAAAAGAAAAAGGAAAGCAACAAAAAACAAAGTAACAGAGATAGGGGCCATCACGGCTTGGGCTGGACTTGGTTTTTGGGGTCAGTTGGAGCTGTTTATGAGGCCGAGGACCCTCCAGTCACCTCCTTATCTTTGGAACCCCCCTTTAGCACAATGGGCAGAGTGGCCAAAACTAACTCTAAAGTTTCGTTGGCCTTAGGGTTGGGGGGCAGCTCTTTTGGGGCAACGGGAAGTTGTGCATCTTCAGGGTGAGCCCCTTCATCTTGTGTTGGAAGGGAAGACTCAAGAATAGTAGCGTCAGTAGCAACTTCCTCTACTTGTATCTTAGTTGCAGAAGAGCCGGCATCATCCTCGGCTTGACTAGAGGTGGCTACTCGGATGGCCGGAGGGATGTAAGCATTCTCTACCTTCCATAAAGGAGAGGAAGCATCAACCCCAGCTTGGGAGAGGGCTTCCTTCCATACCTGGAGGCAGTAATCCTTACAAACCTCGGGTACTTGGGCCTTAAAGATGTCAGTAGTTTCTGCCACCCCTACCTCATAGTCACTCTGTTCAGCCTGGCCAACCATCTCCTTGGCCTCTAGTGCCTTAACAAGTGCCTCATCCTTAGCCTTAATGGCCTCCTGCTTAGCCTCCTCAGCTTTCTTAAGGTCTTGCTTGAGGTCTTCAATCAGCTTCTTGGCGGAGGCGAAGTTATCATCGGCCTGCCTCAATTGAAGCCTCTGCTCCTTGGCCTGCCTCTCAGTAGTCTTGAGTTGAGCCTCCAAGCTAGACCTTTCACTTTCTATCTTGGTTAGGCTGGAGGTAACTTCTTGCAGCTTCTTTTCCTTCAACTCAAGGATCCTCTGGGTGTGATCCAGCCTCACCTTCCCGGCTCTTAGTGACTTATAAGAGTTAGCTACAATCTCCTCCGCCCTATGTGCAGATTGAACAGCCTACGCACAAAGTATTGTCAGTTAGTGGCATGCAGAAACAGTTAAAATCAAACAGGAAGTAATAATAACAAGTATGATAACACAAAAAACATGGGTAGTAGGGAACATTCAATTGAAACCTTTACCATGGCTAGTTCTTTCTTCAAGATCATAAACACATTCTGATCCCTCATCCTTCGTAACTCGCCCATGTCCTCGGGCAGCAGAAGCGCTTGCTCCACAGCATCTGCAATGCACACAACGGTGCCCTCATCGGAGCCCCTAATGGAGGCGTCGGCAGTGACTGCCTGATTATCTACATTTATTTGGGGAGCCCAAATGGGTGCATGGACGGCTATAGGGGGGTCGACTCGTCTTTCCGACCTCGTCTGAACATGGCGAGCATGCTTCCCTCCCCTTTCCTGTTCCACCTCTTTGGTGGGGAGGTCTTTGCCCCCTTCAACTATCTCCTTTCCTTTAGGCTGATCCCTTTTCCTTTTATGGTCAGCTGGGTCGAGGTGTTGAATTTAGGTTGAAGGAGGAAGAGGGAGTTTCACTAGAGGAACCCTTTTGGTGCCCTTATCTTTGGTCTTTACCGGGGGCACTTTAGGAAGCTCCTAGACTCCAACTTGAGCTTCCAGCACATTCTTGAGGCTGTGCTTAGATCTGCGTTGAATACCCATTCTCACGAGTGGTTGTTCGTCGTCCAAGGATGTTAGTGAAGGGGAGCCGACGACAGGAGATTGGTCTCCAGGTGATGGAAGTCGGCCAAAAACTTCGAACTCTTCTTCTGAATCTGAGAGTTCAACGATCTCTTCTTCTTCTTTTTCTTCTCCTTCCTCCTCTTCTTCTTCCCTTATAATTGGCTGGGAAGAGGAGCTTTCACCCAACGTGGGTCGAGCCGAGGATACGGTAAGAGGAAGAGCTCCCGGGACAATTCTTACGGGCTCTATGATGAGAGTCCCTTGAGGAACAGGAGTACCCGCAGGGAGCAAAAAACCCTCAACCGCGACGCTAATCCTAGGCAACCGAGGATCCTTCTTAATCACGCACTTCGGCGCTTGAAAGGCAGATGAGATCGGAGTGTACCCAAGGATTAGGTGCGCCGCGCGAAGTTGACCGTCCGAGTGAACGAATACCTCGGCCTTCAAAATTTTATCTAGGCGAGCAAAATTGACCAGATGGGCGTGGCGAGTAAGTGCGCGGCGATCTGCACAGTTATCCAAAGAAGAGGTAAGCAAAAGAAATAGATGAACGATATAAAACGTATTACAATAACAAGAACAAAACAAAGAATATACATATATACATATACAATCAAGCGATGTGCAGGTATTCACCTGGTTCCCATTTTCTCGTCGGATAGGGGAGACCGTCATGCCAATCCCCAGACATTATAAGGAAGTCTTTTTTCAGACCCTTGTTGGAATTAGGGAGACATTGAATTAGCCTCACCTCGGCGTGCCTAGATTTTAGGTAGTACCCTTGTCCTGTTAAATGGTGAAGGTTGTAAACCCAGTTCAACTCGTGGTGGGTAAGTCCTAATCCGAATTTTTTATTTAGAACGTCTACGGCACCAAGAATCCTAAACATGTTTGGGGCACACTGTGTGGGGGATAATCTCTCCGCTCTGAGGTAACTCCTAGTGATTGGTCTCATGGGGATCCTCATTCCACCGTCTATGAAGGCTATCATGGGAATCGCTACTTCACCGGCTTTTCTCTCAATGTGCCACCCTCCCATTTTGCAGTATTTAACGGACACTCCGGGTGGGATTTTGTACCTAGCCTTAAACTCCTCTATTTTTTCAGGGCTATCTACTAAGGGGGCAAATCTACCCATTTTCTAAAAATAAAGAGGGGATATTGTGGTGAGGTTGGGAAATTTATATGGCCGAGGACGAAGAAACTAAGAATAACAAGAGAGATTAAGAAGCAGTAATGAAAGTAGAAAGTTGGAAGACTTACTTTAGAGTAATAAGGTCACCTCGGCTTAGAACTGAGAAGGTGTAAGGACGCGTGTAGATTGCAGGAATAGCTAGGTTAATTGTACAATTTTTGAAATGAATAGAGAGCCTTTGAACTGACAATATTTATACCATTGAAAATCGTAAAGCGGGTAATCTCCCGCCTACCTCCCCACACAGCGCTCATCCGTTGGATGGGCATCGTGCGGTTAAACGTGGGGAACAGGGAGCCGCCAACATTTAATTGAAGCGTGTTCTGCAGATCGAAACGTCAGAAGCAGATTGTCCAGGGTGCGTGTATCAAAATCCTCATTCCTCTCAGTAAAGTAGAAATAAGGATTTCGAGGGGTTATTGTAGTGCCAATGGGGCCCAAGATACGTATTGGGCCGGCCCAAAGGCTCTTACGAGGAGGAAAACTCAACCCAATAGCATAAATGGTCCGAGGACATGATAAGTCCCGCCTATGAAGTCACATGACAAAAGAAAAGTGCCATGCATAAGCAGAACACCACGAAACATGACGTCCGAGGATGGCCAAGTCCTCAGCAACATGCTGCCGAGGACGAGGCAAGTGATCTGGCGGTTCAAGGGTATCCGTACTGAAGACCTTGGATACAAAAACTGAGAAAACGAGAATATGGGATAAAGGAAAGTGACAGACAAATATCAAGGATAAAGCTGCTACCACCGCATTGAAGGCTCTATACCTACCTCTCTAGCCGCATTAATGAGGAAATGACGCCTGAGCATTGGAGTTCAACCTTGCACTTACCGCCAAAGACTTTGGTAAGAAGGAATGATAGGACAAGTATCTAAAAAAGAGCATCTAGACTACACGTGGAAGGAAGGAAGAGAAAGATGCAGGTCTATAAAAGGCAAAGGAAGAAGAAAGAGAGGGGGGAGAAAAGAAGGAGAGAGAGACATACACACAAGAGAGAAATTGTAAGGATAGGCCAAGTATTTCCTCGGCATCAATATATGATACAGTTTTCATCCTTGTATGATGAATATGCATGAGTTCTGTGATTTAAACTACCTTTCGTGTTATTCACTGTCCTCAAACCTAGATTAGAAGCCCACTCTCTATAAATTCATTGTTTTGGGCTCATTGGGCTGGGTTAAAAAAGTGCAACTTTAATCCAGCGCAATTTGTGTCCTTATATTAAGTTTTTGAGTTGGGTAGTTGTTAGTTGGATTAGACTAAATAAAAGAGAGTAGGCTAAGTTTTTGAAAGAGGGAGGCGCATTTATAAGATTATGAAGAGTCTTATGGATTAATTGACTCCTTACAACATTTTATACGGAAGCATCCAAGGTTCAAATTATTCACTCCTAGTTATTAAATTATAAGAAAAAAAAAAAAAAGACCTTATTTATAAAATTAACAACAAAAATCATTTGAAAAGTGAAAAAAAGAAAAACAAGAAAAGAAAAAAGAAAAAGAAGAAACATAACTAAAATACCCAGGCTTAAGGTTTGTAAAAACTCCACAGTCTTTTAGGTTATAGAATTACGACGTGATCTCCATTTTCTTATGTCCGTTAACCTTATAGGCTAATAGTAGGCCTATTTATCAAACAGGACAGGTCTTTGACCTATTGAATATGAGAAAGTTTATAAGCAAGCAAAATTTGACAAAACTTGTTTTATAAACAATAATATAATATCAAAATAAGTGACAAATGCCAAAGAATAAAAGAATTTGATTATATAAATGGCATACAGATTAATTAATCAAGGGTTACGAATGTCCTTAGAGCTTTAGTTAAGAATTTATTTTAAGAAATTTTTGGCATTATTTTTATGAAAAATAAAAAAAAAAACGGTCAAAATATTAATTACTTTTTTTTATTATTTTTTTCCCTTTTCCCATAAAATTTTTTTTAAATGAAATATTAACTAATACCCTTAAGACATTCGTTAACATTTTTCATTAATCAATTGGGAATGTCAAAAATAAAAGAATTGACATACAAGCTATGTTCTTTTCTCTAGGACATGGTGCATTCCGGAGGGAGGCCTTGTGATAATCTCTGTGTCTGGCAGTAAATGTCTTCCTATTTAGTGCTGTTACTCAGGATGTATTGACACATTTCGCGTAAAAATAAATAAATAAGGTTCTTGGTATTAGAACATTTAATACTCAAAATTTTTCTAGCATTTACTAATATTTCAAAACACTATTTTATCTATTTCAAAACACCATAAGTGATAAAATAGTGATAAAATAATACTATATATTTTTTATGCTTTGCTATCTTGAACGGCCAGTCTTGCCATTGTGAACGGCTAATCTTGGCAGTTTACTGCAGTAAGAAGGCAAACAAAATTTGCCTTCGGCTCCACCAATATTGAGCACTAATTGGAGTTAGGTGGTAAAAAGCTATTTTACCACCATGGTGATGCTCTTAAATAAATAAGGTACTTGGTATTTTTGGTCTTACCGTTACCAATAAAAGTGAATTTAATCCGGAGTGCAAAGTGAGTAAGTTTTTTATTTTTTTTAATGTGAGTATGTAAACTTTTTTGTTCTATGTGACTGACAAATGTCTAAAAGAATTATATTACGTACTTTACAACTTACATAGAGAAAATAAAAATAACCAGAGAGTTACGAAAAATTAAAAAAATAAAAGAATTGACACGAGGTTCCTAGTCCTATTTTTGTCTAAGGTGTGGTACATTCTGTAGGGAGGCCTTGGGGAAATCTCTTTGTATCTGTGCAATAGTTGTATATCATGTAGTTCTTCTGCGCCCATTTCAATCTCTGCTGACTTGCTGAATCCAATTCTTGTGAGAGCCAAGCATTACTGCTAGATGTAGAAGAGGGAGAGTTTGAACCGCAAGAAGATCCCCCAGAGGACCAAACACAAGCATTTGCATTGAAGTTTCTATAGGAAGCAGCGAAAGGAGCTTGTGTCCAATCTGTCTTGATGAGTCCACCCCTTGTGGCCCAGTCATCAGCATTCCAGAGGCTAGAGTATATCCTCATTGGCTGGTTCTTTGGGAATGGAACACCATTTGACTCCAAGTTCTTGAACTCTCTAATGGGAGTGCCATCCACAGAGAAGCTGAGATGAAAAAGGAAAAAGTCAATACAAAGTGCATATATACGGGAAAATTGGGAAAAGGTACGTGAATGAGAATGAGAAATTGGTTCAATGCTTACATGATGCGCTGGGGATTCCAAAGTATGGAATAGGTGTGAAAATCCGCAGTTGGGTCAAACCATAGATAGAACTGTTGTTCTCTGTTTCCCTTGCCTTGGCTGAACACATTAGTGTGAAGTATATACGGATCACCACTCAGATTTCCCAAAAATTCAAAGTCTATTTCATCCCATGTTGATCCTTTTGAGGATAACTGTAAACAAAATATTGAAAGAGAAAATAAGCACTATTGAACATGTAGTCTCGTTTAAAATTGAATAAAGCACTAGAGGCAGGAAAGCTTACATAATAGGCAGTGACAGTGCCAGCAGAGTTTCCAGGGACAAGTTTGAGCTGCATATCAATCTTTCCAAATAGATATTCATTCTTGGACTGGAATCCTGAGCCAGAAGTTTTGTCAAGTGAGAGAGTAAGGAGCTCACCATTGTTGATTATATTAGCACGGCCATCTCCCCATGTAATGTCAAAGTCTTGGTTCAAGTTACCAGCAGAGGCAACCATGATTGACCCAAGAACAATGGGCACTAGAAGAATTATTAAGGGAACACTTGAAGAAGTCATAGAAGCCATGATTTTGACTATTTATAATGTAAGTGAAGCTTGCTGAGTGAAGAGATTGATGTTGTAAGTATTAGTTTGGGCTGGTATTTATACTAGGCAATGAGGATGTGAAGACACAAAGCAAAGGAAGGGCCATAGGAAGGTCCAGTCATGTAATAAGCTGTAGCCAGTTGCTGTATTGCAAAGAGAGCTGTCTGAATCGCACTAGCACCACCAAATAAACCTTCAATTTATACATATAGCACACTGTTTTGCATATACTACTAATGAAAGTGCCCAGTAACTGCTGTCCAGTTCTTTTCACCAGCCCTTTTGTATAGCACACCTTTTATCATGACGAATCGGGATGCTTGAACTCTCGGTTTCGCGAGCCTCCTTCCATCTGGTAATGGAGCGGGTAGCCAAGTCCAGCTGCAATCGGGGCCATCTAACATTTCCCGTCGTTCCCTCCTGCCTCTGCCTCTTAGATTCAAGAGAAAGAGGGAATAAACTAAAAATTGTAATTCCGCCAGAATTTCAATTACCAAAGTACCAAAGGCTATAAATCACAAAGAAACCTCAGGGAAAGTGATTATGACATGTATACTCTAATCTGTCACGCTCTCTTGGAAGGTGGGATTTTATCATTATTTTTAAAACAGGACCTTATCACCTGCCTAATATATTTTGGCTCACAAAAGTTTTACACCACTTTTATTCAATCCTCTCTCATACAGGTAATTTATGTAACCAAAATCATATATAAACGAGGAGATCAGCTGCCAATCTTAAATGCTATATTGGTCATAAGGGAATTTAAAAATGCATAATCGTTAATTAGAAAATATATACTATGGTTAAGAGTTTTGTAGGATAACTGTTTAACATCTCTTGGAATTTTTAATGGAGATATCCAATGTTCAAATTCCTTCTTTATGAACTATTGAATTTTTAAAAATGAAACAAAAAGTACATTCTATGTAGCATCATTCATGAAAAATTTTATGAGACTTAAAAGTGAAACTATAAATATATTTTTTTTCTTTTTTAAGTAGTCTTTCTAGTTTCTACAAGGAGAGGAAAAACCAATTAATGACCTTTAGGTCATCTAGCATCTCATATTCTTGTTATTGTTAAGAGAGACGTTTCAAGGTTAAAACTTGCCCCCTCCTACTTGAAATGTATAAAAATAAGTAAGTAAATAAATAAATAAAAAGAAAACATTTGGATTTGAAGGTGGAAGTCTTAGTCCAAGTAATCTATCAATTTTGAGTAATGGTTTGCTATTAACAATTAACTGGTATAATAAAAAATTGACTAACCATGATACAACTAAGAATAATGCTATACCAGGAAAAATTTCTGTTGGACACTTTTTAACAAATGAATGTGGGAAAGTAGACCACTATTCTTCTTTCCTTAATACAAATCTTTTGTATTATTTTTTGTGTTCCATATTATATTTCACTATTTACAACTTGTCATGTATTCTCAACTACCCTTTATATAGACTCTACTGATAAAAATTGCTGACTGATGCACTATAACCCATTTATAAGATTATTTAGCCATAAAAACCATCTATACGATTAACCAAAAATAAATGAACTCCTTAAAAAATAATGCAAATAAACTCCTTATAATGCATGTACACCTTATAGGCTAACAATATGCAAACTTTGGCAAACGGGATAGGTCTCATGTGTTTGGTTTTATCGTATTAAATATGGGTTAAAATGTGTATGGACCATAAATAAGTCAGACTTTACAACCAAAAAAAAAAAAAAAGTCACGCTAAGCAGGTCTTCAATTTCCTCACGTTAGAAACCATACCATGTCGTTGGGTTTGGGTCAGACAGCTGAACTGCGATTGGCTATACCTGGGGTAGTTCAATCTGCTAGGTCAGTTGGGCTGACTATTGGACTGGGCCTTAAACGTGTTTTTAAGTTAGAATGGGTTGGAGCCTAAATGTGTGTATTTTAACTTGAATGGGTTAGGCCTCAAAATTTTATATATATAATTTTTTTTGAGTAAATAATTTTGTTTTTCTTAATAAATCAACCAATTAATATGGGACATTTTTAAACCATTAAATTTTGGACTCTATTAATATTTGGGTCTCTATTGATTGAATTCATTGACAAATTTTTAACACCTAAAGCTAATTTACAGGAGTTCAAGCTAATTCTATAATCATCATCGTAATGTACAAGGTCTTATTTTGATAGCTAGCAATAATTTAAATTTAGTAATTTTTTTTTATTAATTCCTAGATGATTAATTGAAGCTGAAATACATAAGGACGACTCAAATATTTCCTAGGCTTGGAGGTTGCAAGGTCCTCTAAAGGTATTATTGTCTGAATTTGGCTATTTGGGTTGCAAATCAATAAAATTTTCGATGGAGGAGCTTTTGAAGTGTTCAATTCATGAGGGAGAGCCACTAAACCCCTAAGCACCAATTAGCTGTTTCCACTAAGCACAAATTAGCTAGCTGACTTATTCACTAAACCCCTCGGATTTCAACAATTTACTAATCTACTCTCCAAGATGGGCATCAACAACATATATGTTCCATCTTGAGGGGCTATTAAGATTTTGTTGTTATACGACTGGTAGTTTGGTGAATAGGTTCAGTAGACTAAATGTATCTTATTATTTGTCTCAAACATGTGGATTGCCAAGTGTATAGATATATGATTGGTTCTTTGTAAGGTTGTTGACGATTGCCAATAATAATTTTCCTAGTTTTTAACAATTCTTGATTTTTTTTTTTGGGTCACACTGTTATCAATAAACATGAATTAAAGAAGTAAACCAAGGTTTTTAGCTTGCCGAGAATGTAAAAACTTCCATGTAACCAGTAAGTCAGTAACAGTAAGGGACAAATGTCTAAAAGAATAAAAGAATTATATTCCGTAGTTTATAACTTACATAGAGAACACAAAAGTAGTAATCAGAGAGTTACAAAAAAATAAATAAAAGAATTGACACAAAATTCCTAGTCCTATTTTTGTCTAGGATGTGGTACATTCTGTAGGAAGGCCTAGAGGAAACCTTTTTGTGTCTGAGCAATAGTTGTATATCATGTAGTTCTTCTGCGCCCATTGCAATCTCTGCTGACTTGCTGAATCCAACTCTTGTGAGAGCCAAGCATTATTGCTGGATGTAGAAGAGGGAGAGTTTGAACCACAGGAGGATGCCCCAGAGGTCCAAACACAAGCATTTGCATTGAAGTTCCTATAGGAAGCAGTGAATGGAGCTTGTGTCCAATCTGTCTTTATGAGTCCACCCCTTGTGGCCCAGTCATCAGCATTCCAGAGGCTAGAGTATATCCTCATTGGCTGGTTCTTTGGGAATGGAACACCATTTGACTCCAAGTTCTTAAACTCTCTAATGGGAGTGCCATCCACAGAGAAACTGGGATGAAAAAGCAAAAAAAAAAAAAAAAATCAATACACAGTGTATAGGGAAAAAACTGGAACAGGTACATAAATTTTAACTAGCAAGAAATTGGTGCAATACTTACATAATTCGATGGGGATTCCAAAGTATTGAATAAGTGTGAAAATCTGCAGTTGGGTCAAACCATAGATAGAATTGCTGTTCTCTGTTGCCCTTGCCTTGGCTGAACACATTAGTGTGAAGTATATAAGGATCCCCACTCAGATTCCCCAAGAATTCAAAGTCTATCTCATCCCATGTTGAACCTTTTGAGGACAACTGCAAACAAAAATATTCAAAGAGAAAATTAGCATTAGCTATTGAACATGTAATCTTGTTTAAAATTGAATAAAGAACTAGAGGCAGGAAAGCTTACATAATAGGCAGTGACAGTGCCAGCAGAGTTCCCAGGGACAAGCTTGAGCTGCATATCAATCTTTCCAAATAGATATTCATTCTTGGACTGGAATCCTGAGCCTGAAGTTTTGTCAAGTGAGAGAGTAAGAAGCTCACCATTGTTGACTATATTGGCACGGCCATCTCCCCATGTAATGTCAAAGTCTTGGTTCAAGTTAGCAGCAGAGGCAACCATCATTGACCCAAGAATAAGGGGCACAAGTAGGATTAAAGAAACACTTGAAGAAGTCATAGAAGCCATGAATTCTATGTTAATGGGTGATAAGAATATTGGAGTATTTCTGTATTTGACTATTTGTAATGTAAGTGAAGTTTACTGAGTGAAGAGATTGGTGTTGTCAGAATTAGTTTGGGTGGGTATTGATACTCGGCAATGAAGATGTGAAAACAGAAGGCAAAGGAAGGGACATAAGAAGGTTCAGTCATGTAATAAGCTGTACCCAGTTGTTGGCATGAAAAGTTGTTACGAAGATATATAGCTGTTTGAATTGCGCTAAAACGCCACCAAATAAACTTTCAATTATACATATAGCCACGCGGTTTTGCATTGATTTATAATTAAAAAAAAATGTGGAGTTATTGCAGTCCATGAGAAAGAGGGAACCTCAAGCTATGGAAGCTCCGTCATGAGAATAAGCTAAAAGTGTCGGAGAGAAGCTCGCGAGGCATCAGAGAAAGAAGCGGAGGCGTTGGGGAGGCCCTCGAGGCTCATTGGTCGGGGTAGGCTGGCCATAGGCCGGTGCCGAACTCCGAGGCACTGCTAACGGAGCTTGGTGCTTCTTTTGCTGACGGGTTTGACGACTGTCTCCGTTAAGTGAAGGCGTCGTGCCCCGATCTTAGCGTCGAGCATTAACATCGACGCTGGAGGCCGGACCCCGGCTCGTACCGTCGAGTCCGGGGAACCGACTAACCTTTTCAACGAGGTGCCCGACGGGGGCGAGACTTTCAAAGCGACCATCACGGTGACCGCCCTCAGAGCCCGACGGTGCAGGGCGCTAAAAAAAGAAATGTGACTATGTGAGTCCACGAAGCATAACCACTACCAAAGACAGTAAGACACTGTATAAATCAGGAAGAAACCTCAGAGAAAGTGTATATTAGTCTAATCGCTCTCTCTCTCTCTCTCTCTCTCTCTCGGTGGGACTGGGAGGTAGGATTAGAATAAAGGGATGGACCTCACCTAGCTAATTAGATTTTTGGTTCACACAAATTTTATCCCACTTCTATTAATTATCAGCTTATTAAATAACAAAAGTCATATAAACGAGGAGATTAGCTGCCAATCTTAAATGCTATCAAGGTCATTAGCAATAAACGCAAGTGAGAGCTCAATTTTTTTTTTTTGGGTTCACGTGGGAACTCAATTTTAAATGCTGCACGATCGCTAATTAGAAAATTCGTATTATGTAGTACTATCATTCATGAAGAATTCTACATGTCGGAGACCAAAATTTTAATTTATTTAAAGTTTTAATAAAATAATCTTTTTGAAAAGCAAAGGAAACACCAATAACCTTTACGTCAACTTGCAACTTAGTATTTTTAATGGAGATGTCTCCATTTTGGGTTTGAATTTCCCATTTCTTACAGTAGGGAGTTAGGTCAATATATTTAGGGGTAATAAAATTAGACACGACCCACAAATCTGATACGACACAACACAAAATTAGCAGGTTATGGATTGAGGCTTAATGAGTTAGTGTCATGTTTGGATTGACATAATTGACCTGTTTAATAAATAGGTTGGATTAATGTCCAATCTATGGAACCTGTTTGACTTGTCTGGCCCGTTTAATTAAGAGACAATTTACCAATATACGCTACAAAACCTAAGTATATAAACTAATTAGCTGTTGTGGTTTATTTTCTTTGACATATTATGATTGATTATTTATGATATTGATATATTTTTTAGTTTTGAATGATTATTTGTAATGTAGTTACTCATTAATTCTAAATTTTATATTAAAAATATTTATTTTTTTGGTTTTTCATAATTCAATTTGGTTAATATTATTTTTTTTTCTATTTTGATAAATCGGATAAGTAGGTTGACATGATTAACCCGTTTAATAAATAGGTCATGTTAAGGTTGAGGAATTTTGATTATTTTAATAAACATGTCAAGTTAGTATTGACTCATATAGTTAGATACTCATAAGCTAATACAACACGAATCCTAGCGAACAAGAATTGCTGCACCTAAATATATTATGAGATATAAAGTAAAAAAAAATTTACAGTCTATTTTTTAGTACTAAATAAGTAAATATCAATTTAATATTATTTATAATTTTTTTGTATTAAAACCGTTTTTTTTAATGTAAATTTGCAAATTAATTTTTTGTATTTAAATTTTATTTATCTCTTTCACATGTTAGAAAAATTTTATCAATGATTGTTCAACATACTCATAATAATTTTTTTTTTTTTTTTTTTTTTAGTGAAAGAGTTTATAGTTTTATTAATTGAGTTGAATTTTTATTGGCTCAATATTTTGGGAGCCTTCTTGGAAGTGGGGGAAAATGCAAAATCCAAACTGTAGTGGAGTGAATATTGTGCTTTATTATAATAAGATAAAAGTTGGGCCTATTTCAAGCATTGGCCCAAACGGAGGAAACAAATTCAGCATTGACTAGTTCATTTTGATAAAGAACATAAAACCTTGGATCATTAGTCAGACCCAATACCCTTCTAGGCCCCACGTTTGAGGTGTGTTCAAGCTACCGTTTTAAATCCCATAGAAGATAAACTTCTCTAAGGTAGCTTTTTGAAATTTCTTGATGATTCCACAACAATCTATAAATTAATGAAAGTCACTTGTCTAGTACCATCGCATTTAATGCAAAAAGATAAGCCTGAATAGTAAAAAAAAGCTCAAAAGTCTTCATTCGTAATAAAAACTCAAGAAAGAACAACCTAATAAGACTAGAAGTTATCTAGGTGGACACCTAAATAGTAAAAAAGACCTTAGAAGTTCCCGTTCATGATGAAAAACTAAGAAAAAAGAGTCCGATAGGACTAGAAGTTATCCAGGCAAATAAAAACAAAATACAAAGAAGAAAGGAATAACTCATATAAAGTGAAAAAAGAAAAAAGAGAGCGACAACTAAACAAACTTGGAAAACGGGTCGAATCTATATGTTTGATTTTGACCCATTGGATATGGTTTAACAATTAACATATGTATGGACCAAAAATAGGTCGGACTAAAGGATGTTGTTAATCTCATGACCCTTACTTGATTATTGATGGGTCGGGTCTATTAATGCTCATCGGGTCTAAACTGTTGGTTACTTAGGTGTTTTTCCTCAATAAAATCGTACCACACCATTGGGCTTGGGTTAATTGACCGAACTACAGTTGGTTATCCCTGGGTCACTTCATCCAGTTGGGTTGCTTGGCTAACTAATGGACTGGGCCTTAAATGTGTGTATTTTGTTTTGTTTTTTTGTTTTATATATATACATATATAAAGTTAGAATGAGTTGGGCCTAAATGTGTGTGTGTGTGTTTTAATCAGAATAGGGTGGCTTCAAATTTTTATTATTATTTTTCTTGAGAAATCAAGCTATCCTTAAATTTGGACCAATATTTTTTAATCCATTTCAAAATTTGAATTTAGGCCTTTATTAAATTACTAAGATTTAAAAATCCAACTTTAGGACCCATTAAATTTTGAACTCTATTAACATTTGGGTCTCTGTTTAAGGAATTTATCTACAAATTTTGAACAACTACAAAAGTTCAACTAGCATGACAACTTACACAAATATTTACATAAAAACTACAAGTAACATATATATTTAGAATACCACAACAATTTCGACAAGAATACTCTATTCATTTGATGTAATACAATCTATATATTCATTCATAAATAAATAAAATAAAATACAATATACAAAGATTCGACAAGAGAAGTTTCAGCACCTCTCATTTTCTTTTTTCTTTTTTAAAATTTTTTTTATGAGGGCTTATGAAGCTTGTTGAATAGAACAACCAGTGAACCAGCAATTACCACTTTGGAAATATACTCGCGAGACTTTCTGATGTGGCAAGCATGCATACACGTGCAGCTTCATTACAATCAATAAATTCAAAATTGATTCAAATGCTAATCTCATTTGATGCTTTGAACAAAGTTAAATATTCTTGTTTAGTAGAAAATACTTTGATATGAAAATAAATGCAGATGCCAAAGAATAAAAGAATTTGATTATATAAATGACATAGGTATTAATTAATAGAAAAAGTTAATGGATGTCTACATTAGTTAAAAAAAATATTTAAAAAAACTATTTTTTTTTTGTTTACTTTTTTATATTTCTCTCAAAAGTGGTATCAAAATTTTCCTAAAATGGTCTATTAACAAATGTCTTAAAAGCCCTACCCTTAATAAATTAATGCCAAAATATTTTTATGTAGAAGCTATGTTCTTTTTCTCTAAGACATGGTGCATTCTGGAGGGAAGCCTTTGGGGAATCTTTTTTTGTCTGTGCAGTAATTGTATATCATGTAGTTCTTCTGAACCCATTTCAATCTCTCCAGACCATGTGAGTCCAACTTTTCCGTGAGCCATGCATTGCTAGTGGAGGAGTTTGAACTGCAAGATGATGCACCAGAGGACCAAACACATGCCTTGGCATTGAAGTTCCTATAGGAGGCAGTGAAAGGAGCAAGTGTCCAATTTGTCTTGACTAGCCCACCCCTGGTGGCCCAGTCTTCAGCATCCCAAAGGGTGGAGTAGATCCTCATTGGCTGGTTCTTTGGGAATAAAACACCAATTGACTCCCGGTTCTCGAAATCTCTTATGGGAGTGCCATCCACATAGAAACTGAAACAGTAAACATAAAATTTGATTAGCTAAAAAAAAAACGAAACAAAACACTAAGACTTCGTAGTTTTGAAACGACAAGCCTTTGAATACAATATTTTTTTCATTAACTTATTATGATTGGTGCATAATAAAAGAACTATTAAGATAAAATAATGGCCTTTCGATCACAATTCATGTTTAAAGCTGTGAAAAATATTGTGTCCCTAGATACTCACATAATGCGCTCAGGGTTCCAAAGGATAGAATAGTTGTGGAAATCTGCAGTTGGGTCAAACCAGGGATAGAATTGCTGCTCTTTGTCGCCCTTGCCTTGGGTGTACACATTGGTGTGAATGATGTAAGGATCACCACTCAAATTGCCGAGGAACTCAAAGTCTATCTCATCCCATTTTGACTCTTTTGAGGATAACTGCAAAGTATAAAAGGATAACATATGTTAAGTATACCTTGGAGCATGGGAGGATGGGACATATATAGTTATAATATAAGATTTATGCAAATAACGAAAAACAGCAAGAGAACTTACATAGTAGGTGGTGACTGTGCCTGCAGAGTTTCCAGGGACAAGCTTGAGTTGCATATCAATCTTTGCGAATAAATATTGATTCTTGGATTCGAACCCGGAGCCAGAGGCTTTGTCAAGTGAGAGAGTAAGAAGTGTACCATTGTTCAGTATCTTTGCACGGCCATCTCCCAATGTAAGACTAAAATCTTGGTAGAAGTTACTAGCAAATGTGGGCAACATAAAAGAGCCAACCAAAAGCGACCCGATCGTCAGCATCACCGGAAAAGTTGAAGGAAAAGAAGCCATGGAAATTTGATAGTAGTGTATAATTGAAATTAGGAGTAAAAAGCTTATGAAATGAAGGAATGTGTATGCTTTGGTTAATTGGTGTCGAACTATTTATAGTGTTATACTGTAACGTAGGTGAAAGTTCCATAGGAAGGTCTACTAGCCAAGTCAGCTGTACTGACATTCGTTGGGCTTAACAGGTATGCACAATGATAACTAAGGAAAATATATTTTGGGCTATTAGGACCATGCTTCCTGGCTTTAGCTATCCAAATTTTATTTTTAAACATGAAACGTTATAGATACAACAAATTTCATATATATCTGCTGAATTGGTAGATTATTATTGATTCTCATATAATCTCGTTACTAATACTACTTTATAATTATCCACCATTAATACCTTGTCATCTCAAATAGGAAATTTGTTGTTAATTTTAGTGCATCTAATTAATTTAGAAACAATAATTTAGACGAAGAGAGCGGAGACGCGGTTTTGCATTGATATTGTGAAACATAGTTGGTTTAGCTAGTCTTTTGGGTGAATATTAGTAAATATAGTGCAGGTCATTGAGGGAACTGAGGAGGGATAACAAATTTGGCATTTACTTTCCAAATTCAATAGTAATTTTGCACACAAATTTCTGAATTAGAGGGAGAGAGAGGAGTCTTGACACCAAATTTCCTATTTAACTTTCCAAAGTTGGTGTTGATTTTCCCTCTCCATTGCTCAGCCCAAACCTGACTGTTCTTCCTACTTGAGTGGAGGGAAAACATTGACGGAATTTGGTTGAATTAAAATCAATTTAGAAGATAGAAAATGTGAGAAGAAAGTTGGCAATAAAATGCCAAATTTTAATATAGAGTGTCATGTGGAGAGAGAAAATAGATTGAGAGAGAGAGAGAGAGAGACAGAATTTTGAGATTTACATAAGAAAGACTTTTTGACGTGACAAGGATATACTTTCACGTAGTTTCATTATAATTAATAAATTCAAGCTAAGAGTTTTTTTATTTTTTGGATCAATTATCATTTAAAAAAATCAAATCAAATGCTAATCTCTTTTGCAATAAAAAATATGATATATGACTCGGTAGATAATTGTGGCTATATAGATGTTTAAATATACTTGCTTTTTAGGAAATATTGGGATGTGAAAGTAGGTGATATATGTCAAAGAATAAAAGAATTTGATTCTATAAATGGCGTAGGGTGATATAATTACTTAATCAATTGGGAATGTCCCAAAAAAAAAAAAAAAAAAACAAAACAAAACAAAAGAATTGACCTAAAACTAAAGTAAAAGCTATGCTTTTTTCTCTGGGACATGGTGCATTCTAGAGGGAAGCCTTGGGGGAATCTCTTTGAGTCTGCAGTAATTGTATTTCATGTAGTTCTTCTGAGTTCTGAACCCATTTCAACCTCTCTTGACTAGTTGAGTCCAACTCTTGTGAGAGCCACGCATTGCTAGTGGAGGTAGAAGAGGGAGAGTTTGAACTGCAAGATGATGCACCAGAGGACCAAACACATTCATTGGCAGTGAAAGGAGCTTGTGTCCAATCTATCTTGACTAGCCCACCCCTTGTGGCTCACTCATTAGCATTCCACAAGCTAGAGTTGATCCTTATTTATTGATTGAAGATTTATGCAAATAATGAAAAACAACAAGGTTGTGTTTGGATGGCAACATTTGGATTTGAATTTAGGTTTGAAATCCCTTGATTTTGAAATTCTTTATTTGGATTTTTTTAAAGAATGAAGGATTTGAAATTCATCATTTGAAATTTTATTGTTTGGATACCTAAATTTGGATTTGGATTTAAGTTCGATAAAATATATTATATTTTTTTTAATTATTATTTTTCTTAATCATTCTACATTTTAATTTTCAATACATGAGGTAATATTGATAATCCAATTAACTAAGACAACAAACAAATAGGAGCAGAAAAGACAAAAAAACATGCATGCTAAACAAGAGTTATAAATTGAGTTGACATGAAAACTTTCTGTTTGGTAAGAGATTTCTAGTAACTTTTATTATCTTGTAGAAAACGTGTGGATGAAAAAATGTATGAAAATACATATAATGTTGTTTAAACATTGAAAACTGTTATTTAAACAATAGTACTAAACACCCCCTTAAACACCATAAGAAAAAATTTATATGGGTTCTAGCTCTGATCTAACATACAAGTGAATTAATAACTCAGGAAAACATTGACTAGTATAAGGTCATCTTCAATCCAATTTAACGACCACTAGAAATAAATATCACCAATACCATAATTGAGTAGTTAATATAATATAATTGAGCACATATCCATTGCGGCTTAAGTCTTTTGGGTTATAGTGTGTCTCTATATATTATATTAATTATTCAAGAGAACTCCCAAGGTGTTTGTCTCCCCAACACCCAGTTGAATAGCCTCTTTGAAAAAATTCAACAAATAGTCGATAAGAACTGTTTACACACACGCACACACAATGAGTCTTGAAAAAACATGAACCAAAAGCTTTTGTCTCACAAACACAATGAATCTTGAAAAAAATGAACCAAAAGCTTATATCTAAGAAGAAACAAACGCAATTCTATTTTAGTTAAACCATGATTCTGTCCTCAATTTAAATGATTCCAAGCTTTTTGGTTCTCAAATAATTAAAGAAAAATTCTTAGTTGAACAGCCTCACTGAAAATATCAGACAACTAGTCCAAAAGAAACAATGGCAATTCTATTCAGAAATAATTATAACAAGAACCACTGTACTAATCACGTTATGATTCTGTCCTCAGTAAAAATTATTTCAAGTTGATCGTTGATTTATTTGGATAACATAAAATATATTGCAGCATAGTCATATAACAATTCGCATGGCCTATTTATGCATATCTACCATTCATAGAAGCATTTAATCAAACACATAATTTACATTATAAACCTACAAACGAAAATAGATATAGAAAATAAAGATAAACCCAAAATAAATCATTGAAAATACTATGAAATAAAATGCTTAAACAAATCAATCGAAACTCAAACAAAACCCACACACAAATTAAAAACTAAAGTTGCTCTTAAATTTGAAATTAGCTATCGTTTAATATTGTTAATTACCAAAGAGGTGATGAAGGTGCTATAGCAAATATATTATCGCTCTAGAAGTTGATGGAATACACATCCAATGATATATGCATGCCTAACTTAAGAAAATAATTACGAAAAAAATTATATAAAAATATCTGAATTTCACTGTGCTTGACAGATCGCAAAGAGATAAAAGATGTAGTCTTCAGCCTTATATCTTTCTGTTCCATCAATTGTTGCTAAGCATGCAAGTAAGTTAAAATAGCTTCTGGTTTATTGTAAGATTGGGCGAGGAAGAGAGAGCGTGACAGAGTTGAGAGAGACAAACCTTGCTGCGAGAAAGAGAGAAAGGAGAAAAGCTTGGGTGAGAAAGAGAGAGCATGACAGAGTTGAGAGAGAGAAACCTCGTTGCGAGAAAGAGAGAGAGAAGAAAAGCTTGGGCAAGGAAGAGAGAGCGTGACTGAGTTTCTAGAGACAATGAAGAATTGATAAGAGAGAGAGAGCGTTAGGGGCGAGGGATTTTTAAATTCTTGGGTTTGTGAGATGATTTCAAATCCATAGATTTGGACTCCTGAAATCCAAGATGGATTTGGGCCAAATCCAAACCCATTTCTTTTTAACTTACCCAAACAAAAGGTTTGAATTTGGGAATCCAAATTCATGCCATCCAAACAAACCACAAGAGAACTTACATAGTAGGCAGTGACCATGCCAGCAGAATTTCCAGGGACAAGCTTGAGTTATATATCAATCTTTCCAATTAAATATTCATTCTTGGATTGGAATCCAGAGCCAGAGGCTTTGTTAAGGGAGAGAGTAAGAAGCTCACCATTGTTGAGTACCTTAGCACGGCCATCACCCTATGTAATATCAAAATCTTCATTGACAAAAGTTACTAGCAGAGGCAGAGAATCCCAAGCATGAGAGTACTGATCAATAGCATCACGGGAAATGTTGAAGGAAAGAAGCCTTGGGAATTTGATAGCGGATAATTGAAATTATGAGTAAGAAGCTTATAAAATGGATGGTTGTTCTCGAGAACTTGGCTTGGTATTTACAGTGTAGGAGGAAATGCCATATATAGGAACTAGGAAGGTCCAAAGTCAACTGTGGACAGTTGTTGGGTTTAAGAAATGCACAATGTATATTGGCTGTCAAAATGAAAACCGCACTTCCTAGTCCTAGCATGGCACCAACAACTGTTAAAAGATAATTAGGGAAAATACATTTGTCTATCATGTCGCTCACCATAATCTTTTTTTTTTTTTTTTTAAATTTAAATTTTTGATGACTCATGTGTGAGATGATAGGCAATAGTTTTTCTCCCAATTTTGTTTTCTTTCACACTAGAGTCTAGAGCAATCTGGTTATGAAAATGGATTAGGTATTATTTTCTGTATGCACGCTAAATATACTTTTAGTCTTATACTTAAAAAAAAGTTATCATAAAATAAAAATAAAAATCTATTGTTGGTCCTTAAAATTTAGTCAGTGGGTGATTTTATTCTATAACATTTAAAGTGATAACTTTTAATTCCTTCGATAATGTGGCCAAACTAAAAAAAAACACCCCTTAAGACCTTTCATTTCACAAGGACTTAGGAAGTGTTTGGATTCCTCTTGCGTTTTACATTTAGCGTTTTTAGTGTTTTTTTTTTTTTTTTTAAATACCAGTGTCTGGTACACTGTTCATGGGACATTAACAGTGCATTAAGGTTTGTAAATAGTGTTCTGTGAGTGTGAACGGTAACCAGAAATTATTATTATTATTTTTATTGTTTTCAGTTTTCAGCAAAATTAGCGGTATTCAAACGCACCCTTAAAGTGATCACTTTAAATTTGTTAAAAAATAAAATTGATCATTTAAAAATTTTTTGGAACTAAAAACAGAATAGAATTCTCTATACCACATTTTGTGTTTCATTTTATGTTTCTACCAATCACAACTTTGTATGTATTTATTTTTTTTTCCATTTTAAATTTTGGCTATTTTATAAAAAAATAAGTTAAACAAATATATAACAAGTTTTGATTAGTGGAACATAAAGTGGAATACAAACAATAGTACAAATGATTTGTATTTCTAAAAGGAATCATTTTAGACTTCAATACTAAAATTCAGATGATTTGTATTCCTAAAATCAATCATTTTACACTTCAATAGTAAAATTGCATATGGGCTAAACTTTTGGTTGTGCCTGAGTGTGTATGTTTTAATCAGAAGGGGTTTGCGACTTTGAACAAAGTCAATTAATATACAATACTGTGATACGAAAATAAGTGACAACTGGCAAAGAATAGAAGTTTTTTTTCTTGGGTAAAAAGAATAAAAGAATTTGATTATATAAATGGCATACAAATTAATTAATCAAATGGGAATGTCGAAAAAATAAAAGAATTGATCTACTAGACTACAAACTATATATTATGTCCATTTCTTTAGGACATGGTGCATTCTGGTGGGAGGCCTTGGGGGAATCTCTTTGAGTCTCTGCAGTAATTGTATATCATGTAGTTCTTCTGAACCCATTTCAACCTGTCTTGACTAGTTGAGTCCAATTCTTGTGACAGCCACGCATTGCTTGTGGAAGGAGAAGAGGGGGAGCTTGAGCTGCAAGATGATACTCCGGAGGACCAAACACATGCATTGGCATTGAAGTTCCTATAAGAGGCAGTGAAAGGAGCTTGTGTCCAGTCTGTTTTAACTAGCCCACCCCTTGTGGCCCAATCATCAGCATTCCACAGGCTAGAGTAGATCCTCATTGCTTGGTTCTTTGGGAATGGTACACCAATTGACTCAAGGTTCTTGAACTCTCTTATGGGAGTGCCATCCACAGAGAAACTGAAACAGAGAACACAAAATTTCATTAGTTTTTACATCCTATCAAAAATAAATAAATAAATGATGGAAGACAATTTTGAAACAAGAAGTCTGTGAAGACAATAGTTTTAACTGTTAATATGAATTGTTGCGATTGGTGCTCGTTAAAATTAATATTGTCAATGTCAACGTTGCTCCAATCACAAAAAAAAAAAAATTAGTGTCATTAGTATTAACATTTTGGAAAGGTGGATTTATAGGTACTTACATGATGCGCTGGGGGTTCCAAAGGATAGAATAGGTGTGGAAATCTGCAGTTGGGTCAAACCAGAGATAGAATTGCTGCTCTCTGTTGCCCTTGCCTTGGCTGAACACATTGGTGTGAATGATGTAAGGATCACCACTCAAATTGCCGAGGAACTCAAAGTCTATCTCATCCCATGTCGACCCTTTTGAGGATAACTGCAAATTCACGCATAAAAGGATGTATATATATTAGCATACCCTTAAGCATGAAATTTATAAATAGAATCGTATTATAGAGGATTGAGACAAATAGTGATATGACAAGAGAACTCACATAGTAGGCAGTGACTGTGCCAGCAGAGTTTCCAGGAACAAGCTTGAGTTGCATATCAATCTTTCCGAACAAATATTCATTCTTGGATTGGAATCCAGAGCCAGAGGCTTTGTCAAGGGAGAGAGTAAGAAGCTCGCCACTGTTTAGTATCTTAGCACGGCCATCACCCCATGTGATATCAAAATCTTGGTTCAAGTTACTAGCAGAGGCAAGCGATATTAAAGAGCCAAGCATGAGAGTAATGATCATCATCATCACTGGAAATGTTGAAGGAAAAGAAGCCATGGAAATATGAAAGAGGGTAATTGAAACTATGAGTAAGAAGCTATTGAAATGAAGGGATCGATGAGTGTGCTTGAGAACTTGGATTGGTATTTATAGTGATGCGTTTCGTAAGGCCAAAGTAGGAGAGGAAGAAGCGTAGGAAGGTCCACTAGTCAAGTCAGCTATAGACAGTTGTTGGGCGAGTTACAAGATATTGGCTGTCAAAACTCAGAACCGCCATAATTTCCTAGTCCTAGCGAGTGATGGGACGCGGTTTTGCATTGCATTACGCGATAATTAGATACTAATGAGACGAATTGGGTGTTGCATCACTACCAGATATATGCTTGTTGCTTGTTGAAAAATAAAAGTCAAAAGAAGAAGATATGTGCATGCGTTAGCACCGACTGCTGCAGACAACACCGGCTAAGACATTAAAAAAAACAGATTATCCTATCCCATTGCCAAAAAGTTTTTATTTTTTATTACTTTTACTTTTGGTTGAGGGTTGGGGCGTTTCGAAATCAAAATTTTATTTTGGTTAAATTATAAATTTCTTCATTTTACTGTTTTTTTTTTTTTTTTGGGTGTAGAATTCAATTTTTAATCCTCTAACTTCATTTTCGTTCAAATCAATTATTTAACTTTATTAAATACAAAACAATGTCATTTAATGGCTCTTTGACTACTCAATTTGGACACAGACTAATGGGAAGACTTAATTGAACAAAGTTAACAGTTAGATAATTGAATTGAAAAGTTTAAAACTGTATTTATGCAAATTCAAATTGTGTAATTTGTAAGTTAGCTTTTTATTTAATATGATGTATACTCCATATATATCAAAATCTAGTTTTGATTATGGTTTTTTTTCCATGATAAACACCAAGTTTTTTTTTTTTAAAAAAAGGATACATTATTAAGCAGACTCTATCTCTAGCTAGGTCCCCAATCTATATATATATATATATATATATATATATATATATATATAATAGGTGAAGTAAAGAGGAACTCCAATTGCAATTCTAAGTTAGAATCCTAATTTTGTACCATATGTCAAGATTTTTGTGGTTCCATTTGTCTAAATTTAAGTGGATCAGTTGTAATTTCGGTGTGTTCTTTCTTTTTTTCTTTTTCTTTTTTTCCACACCTGCGTATTTCAAGGTTCATCTCCCCACATCTGCATATTTCAAGGTTCATCTCTCCTTCTCCAATACAACTCTCCTATTGTTCAATGAATGTTATGAAATTTGATAAGGAATTTGAAAAGAATCTTTCGGTATCAATGATGCATGTATTTCGATATTTTTGTATCTTATATAAGAAAATGTTTTCCATAGATTCTCATTGTAATTTTTTGATTTCATGTATATTTTCTCAAAAATAAAAAGAAGAAACACGCCTCCACTACTCATATTCATCCAAACCTCCTCTCTCTCTGCAAAATTCAATTTCTACTTCTCTACTAAATTTGTTTTATTAAGATTTTTTTTTTTTTTTTGGTTTCATCCCATCTCTGCAAAATTCAGTCTAATCTCTCTTTCTCTCGCTTTGTTTTGCATATCAATTATAGATCTCCTTTACAGAGGCAAGCTGCAAGGTAATTGTTAATTAGATATGATTTATTATTATTATTATTATTATTATTATTATTATTATTATTATTATTATTATTATTTGTTTGCAAGTTTTATGGGGTTTATAATCTAGCTCTCACTCTCTATTTTCATTAGATATATTTATTTTCGTCCGATCTTCTCAATCTCTTTCTCTCAAGAATTTTTGGTTTAAAAGATTGATGATGGGCTCTTTTTTTTTTTCTTTGGAGTGTTAAAGAGATATATAATGTTTACTGCAAAGGTAGACTTTGAATGTATAGTTTTTTTTTTTTTTAATTATTAAATATGGAAATCTTATCAAGATTGAACCACAATCTTCTTAGATCTTTACTTATAGATCTTGGATCTCAAAACTCAGACTTATATACAATTGGCGAAGACATATACTCAAATTGTTTTGCAGATCATATATACAATTAGAACTTATCCTATTTGTTTGTCTTTACGTTTTAAGCTCATAATTTTAGTCATTTTTAATTGATTAAAATTTTTTTAATGAGATTCACGTTATTCTATTGTTATATATTGTTATGAGATGCATGTTATGATATTCACATTTAATTGATTAAAATATTTTGCTAAAAATGGTTTGTGATAAAGCAAATTAATCATAGCTATATGTACCGTGTATAAATCAACCTTGAATATATATGTCTATGTAGCATTCTTTTTTTAGAATTTTGTATGATAAAAATATTTGTTAAAAAATTACATAATGCTAAGATTTATTAGACATGAATAAACTTAATCTTTTAAACATGTCTAAACTCATGATTAATAAAAATAAAATTATATCTATTCCTGTGCGGTAGTATGGGTTATATACTAGTTACATTAATAGAAGACGAAACTGAGATTGCAACAAGCCTGAAACTTGTCTCAAAAGTTTAAACTAATGAATTTAGACCCAATTATGTATCCAAAGAAGAAATAAACTAATCACACCACTCATACATGAATTTTACAGCAATATTAATATAATATAAGCAACTTTACAATTTCAAATAGAGATAGGAGTGTGCATGGGTTGGGGTGGGTCGGGTTAAGGGGATTTTTTGACCCAACCCACCATGGTGGGTAAAAAAAAATTCAACAAAACCTAATCCATCACATAAGTCCAACCCAACCCAAACACATAGGTCGGGTTGAACCCATGGTTTGGACAAATTTATTATTATTATTATTATTATTATTATTATTATTATTATTATTATTATTATTTTTATTTTTAAATTGAGTAGAAAAAAATATAAATATAAATATATTTAAAATCCAAAAATTAGTATCAATGTAATTCTTTAAAGGCAAAGAACACTAATGACTAAACAACAATAAGTAATTTACTAGGGTTTACGTGAATTAATTGGCTTTTATATAGAATAGGAACAGCTAGTTATTTTAAAATTTTTATTAATTATATAATATATTTTATATATATATATATATATTAAATATATAGGTGGGTCGGGTCGGGTTTGGCGGGTTTGAATTTTATGACCCAAACCCAACCCGACCCGTTATAAAAAAAAAAAAAAATTGTAATCCAACCCAATCCACTAAGCCCTAAAAACCGACTCAACTCGGTAAATTGGGTTGGGTCAAATTAGTTTTGACGGGTTGGTGAGTTAGCTATACACCCTTCAATAGAGATTAGTTGAATTTACAGAAAACATCACATCACTACGGGAATTAATTATATTCCGTACAAAGATTGCCCTCTCTATTTAAATTGGTAAGATGGATATTGAATATTTTACTTGAGGTAGAGGATCAAATGCTTCATTTAACTGTCCCATTGGCATGTGCTTTGATCAATAAGAAGATGTGGAAGTGGCTTTGGTGTCTATGGCTGGTTTCTAGGGTCACTGGTGGGATTGTGATAGCCATTTATTTGGGTGCAAGGATTAATATTAGTAGTCACCTTTACTTGCAATAAAGATAAACATTAGTAGTCACCTTTACTTGCAATGACTTTTTATTAATTATTGCCCCAAAAAAAAAAAAAGTTTGGGATATAATGTATTTGGCTGCTTATACATTATACTGGACACATGTGGGTTTGGAATTTGCTTAATTTAAATAACTTATTTGTATAGTGCTTATTCGAAAGAAATGGTTTTTGGTAATTTTTATGTCAAATGTGTTACACAAAGCAAAAAACTAATTTATTTTAAATAAGCTACAAGTTAGATTATTTTCAAAAAGTTGATTGCCGTTCAAATCCCAAATGCACATTGTAATGCAGAATGTACAGAACCTCTAAACCCTTGTACCATATGAATGCTCCGTGGATGACACATCCAAGATTACGACCAAAACCTCCGACCAACTTCAAGAACCTCTTGAAGTTTTTTTTCACAGCAACAAGTTTGTATAATAGCAGCATGGCTTCACCGTTAATTCCCATTCACCAAGAATACCATCTTCAGGTCTACTTCAATATCAGTATGATAGTGAAATAGATAGAAACACAAATAGCTCTCTCTCTCTCTCTCTCTCTCTCTCTCTCTCGTGGTTTAGTTATCTGGGCTTAACTAGATCATTTGCAAGACCTTATAGGAATCTAGTTCAACAATTTTTGATAGATCGAACGACTGTTGAACATAATAGAAACTCCTCTTTCTTTGAGTTGAACCTGTGTCTTCTTCAATACGTTGAGTGTTGACTGTGTTAGTCCCTTAGATAAATATTGAAACCTTGAATGCTTGCCAAATGTAATTGACATTTTCCATGGCTATTCATTCGCTTAAAATACAATTTTTATTATTTAGTGAATATTCCTGTCTTTCCTTACAATTTCTCATTGATTATTTTAGCTTATATTTTTAAAGAAAAAAAGTGGTTTTTAATTTATTTATAGAAATACTATAAATTTCTCCGATTCTTTTTATTTGGAAAGTTCCAATTTTTTTTTTCAAGCTTGGATCAAACAAGAGTGTAAATTTATTGAAAGGAATCAAAGAGTTGAATATAATATTTGTTTGAACTGTAGTATTATGGTACGTGATCTCTGATATGGACCGAAAAAAAATATTGGATATATTTTGGAAATTAACTGTTTATAATATAACTGTGCTTTGAATGAAAGAAAAGTATTTTAATCTTTATTACTTTTTATGCCCATTAATAATTTAATATTAACTTTATAGACTAACAATAGTCAGACCTTTTTATCTTTCTTTTTTTTTTTTTTTTTTTTTTGAGGAAAAACAATAGGCAGACTTGGCAAACAGGCGTTAACTCGCGTATTTGGTTTCGGCCTATCAAATATGGATTAAAATATATATGCACCAAGGTCAGTTACCACACGTTAAAAACCATACTGCACCATTAGGCTTGAAGCCTTGGATCAGTCGGCTAAACTATGGTTATCCCTGGGCCAGATTAACTGTTAGACTGGCCTTAAATGTGCTTTATTTTTATTTTTTAGGTTAGAATGGGTTGGGCCTAAATGTGTGTGTTTTAATCAGAATGAGTTTGCTGCTTTGAATAAAGTCAAATAATAGACAATACTGTGATATGATAATAGGCGACAAATGAAAAGAATAAAGTATTTTGATTATATTATTGGCATACAAATTAATTAATCAAATGGGAATGTCAAAAAATAAAAGAATTGATGTACAAGCTATATATTTTCTTTTCCCTATGACTTGGTGCATTCTAGAGGGAGGCCTTGGGGGAATCTCTTTGTGTCTGTGCAGTAATTGTATATCATGTAGTTCTTCTAAACCCATTTCAACCTGTCTTGACTAGTTCAGTCCAACTCTTGTGAGAGCCACGCATTGCTAGCGGAGGCAGAAGAGGGGGGAGCTTGAGCTGCAAGATGATACTCCAGAGGACCGAACACGTGCATTGGCATTGAAGTTCCTATATGAGGCAGTGAAAGGAGCTTGTGTCCAGTCTGTTTTGACTAGCCCACCCCTTGTGGCCTAGTCATCAGCATTCCACAGGCTAGACTAGATCCACATTGCCTGGTTCTTTGGGAATGGTACACCAATTGACTCAAGGTTCTTGAATTCTCTTATGAGTGCCATCCACAGAGAAACTGAAACAGACAACATAAAATTTCATTAGCTTGTACAACATTTCAAAAATAACTAAAGAAGACAATTTTGAAATAGTAAGTCTATGAATACAATGGTTTTCACAACTGTAATATGAACTGTTCTGATTGGTGTACAACAAAAGTACTATTCAAGTGAAAGTGATGTGAAAAATATTGCGTCCTTAGTATTAATATTTTGAAAAGGTGGATTTGTAAGCACTTACATGATGCGCTGGGGGTTCTAGAGAATAGAATAGGTGTGGAAATCTGTGGTTGGGTCGAACCAGAGATAGAATTGCTGCTCTTTGTTGCCCTTGCCTTGGTTGAACACATTGGTGTGAATGATGTAAGGATCACCACTCAAATTGCCCAAGAACTCAAAGTCTATCTCATCCCATGATGACCCTGTAGAGAGGAAAATTCCCGACCTATCATAAACTGACACATCATATTACAAAGTCCACAAAATACAATCAATTACAAAGTGCCATAAACTACTGCTAGGTTTTGCTATCACTATTCAGAAATCAACAGAAATTTTCCAAGTGTCATTGAAATAAGGGCATAAAATGCATGAAAAAAAAAAAAAAAAAACTAATCATGCATCATCATGTGTAAGCGATGACACAAGTAGCCCAGCATGTGTAAGCGACGACATAAGCAATCCAATGTGTGTAAACGATGAAGTAAGTGGACCAATTAGGCTATGACATGTGTCACTAATTAGACTCCGTCACGTGTTGCTCACCCACCCCAAACTCTTATAAATAGAAGATCCATCCAACAACTGCAAGACATGATAATAAATACCATTCGAGCACAGTATGAGGGTTCTTTCACTAGTGCCCTCATATATTCAAAACTCTACACAAAGCGCATCGACAACATGAGAATGCCAAATGGGTACCAACCTCCTAAGTTCCTACAATTTGACGGGAAGGGCAATCCAAAACAACACATTGCTCACTTCATAAAGGCTTGTGAGAATGCAAGAACTCAAGGAAGCCTCCTTGTGAAACAATTTGTCTGTTCACTCAAGGGAAATGTGTTTGATTGGTACACTAATTTGGAACTTGAATCAATCGATAATTGGGAGCAGCTTGAAAGGGAATTGATTTTATAGCACACATCGCACGGTAAGCATGATGGAGACATTGCTTGGTATTATTGAACTCCATCATGCTTACCATGCGATGTGTGCTATAAAATCGGTTGAGAAACTCCCTTTCGAGTTGTTCCCAATAAAAAGATGATATATATTAGTATACCTTGAAGCATGCAATATATAAATAGAATAGTATTATAGAAGATAGAGGCAAATGGTGATTTAGCAGGAGAACTCACAGTAGTAGGTAGTGACTGTGCCAGAAGAGTTTCCAGGGACAAGCTTGAGTTACATATCAATCTTCCCTAATATATATTCATTCTTGGATTGGAATCTAAAGCCAGAGGCTTTGTCAAGGGAGAGAGTAAGAAGCTCACCATTGTTGAGAATCTCAGCACGGCCATCACCCCATGTAATATCAAAATCTTGGTACAAGTTACTAGCAGAGGCAAACAATATCAAAGAACCAAGCATAAGAGTACTGATCATCAGCATCACTGGAAATGTTGAAGGAAAAGAAGCCAAGGATATATGAGAGGGTAATTGAAAATACGAGTAAGAAGCTATGAAGCATAGGTGCGTTTCAGGACACGGGTGCGGGTGCGGGACTCGGCAATTTTTGAAAAAGATGGGTGCGGGTGCGAGTGTGGCGGGACTCGGCAATTAAAAAATTATTAAAAATATTTTTATTTATATTTTCTATATATTTTTACTATTAAAATATTCTTAAAAAACATATTATTATACCTTGATTCACAAAACAAAGAAAGAAGAAAGCAAGAAACACAAAACAAAATACAAAACCAAAAAGAAAACACAAAGAAGCAACAAATATTCAAAATAAATTGAGGAATGACAGATTTAGGATGTTTGGGCATCATTCAAAGTTGATTTTGGTTTTTCCGGCAAGATTCAAGGCCGATTTCGGCCAGTTTTGGTCTATTTCGGCCGTTTCGGTCGCCGGCTGATACGACATGATTTTTGCCGAATCTACTCGGTTCGGCGCGAATCGAGCCGAGTTGGCGCGAATCCGTGAAAAAAAAAAAAAACTTAGATGCGGCACCGACGAGCGGGCAACCGTGTCGGACTCAGGTGTGACATCCTCCCAGCCACGTCTGTGCTTTCTAGGCAAGAAGAGCTTATGAAATGAAGGGATGGATGAGTATGGTTGAGAACTTGGATTGGTATTTATAAATAGTGAGCAGTGAATAGTAATACGTTTCGTAAGGCCAGAGTAAAAGAGGAACTAACATAGGAAGGTCCACTAGGCAAGTCAGCTATGGACAGCTGCTGGGTTTAAGAGATAGCGGTCAAAACTCAAAAGCATTTTTCCTAGTCCTAATAGTAATAACTCAATCACAAATTTTCTACCAAAAATAAAACACATAAAAAAAAATTAAGGACAAGAATTTTTTGGTTGTCAGAATCAGACTCAACCTAACCCTTTTTGTTTTTTTTTTTTTTTTTTGGGGTTATATCATTGTGGGTGATGGGACGCGGTTTTGGTTTTGGTCTTGGTCTTGGTCTTGGTCTTGGTTTTGGTTTTGCATTGATATAATGAGCCGAAGTACATAGGTTTGTGCTGCACAGTACGCATCACAAAGCCGCTTCTTAGCTGGGTTAGCGTTAGCGTTAGCTCATTATTATAATTTTTTAGAGAAGCATTAAGCATATTACTGTTTTTTTTTTTTTTTTGGATAGGGAAGCATATTATTGTTATGTGTGCCTATTTTAAATTGTTCTGTTTCTGTGATATATATGATTGCTTAAAAAATGAAGTCAAAAGAAGAAGATATGTCACCCAAAAAAAAAAAAGAAGAAGAAGAAGAAGAAGATATGTGCATGCGTTAGCACCGACGGCTGGAATCAACACCGACAAGGGCATAAAAAAACAAATTATCTTATCCCATTGCACAAAAGTAACTTTTTACTTTTTTATTCTGTCCTTTTTGTTGGGGCGTTTCAAAAGGGAAAGTCAAAATTTTATTTAGGAGAAAATGAGAAAAAAAAAAAAAATCATTGGGATACATTAAATCCTAGACTTTTAAATTAAAAAACTTGAGAAATTTTATTCTCACTACATATGAGATGGTTGCACTTACAATTTTTGAACTTTTATTTTAATCAATTTGATATAAAGATTGAGTAATGATATAGTTACAAACTATTTTACAACATATTTACAAATGTTGATGTGTTCAACCTCTTATTGGTTTTCATTAGTCATATCCAATCCACTAGCCTAGGTTGACCCACCCACCCAAACTGACCAGACCAACCTGAAAACTGCTGAAACTGAGGGAACTTGACCAGTTTAACCCAAGTCCTTCACCAGGCGGCAGTAGATCTGGAAATTGCACACCTGATTTGATTAGGTCAGTTTCGAGTTGGGCACAAAACTGACCCTGGCGACCAGCAGACACCTCTAGTTTTCATTTAGTCTACCATTAATATTACTTTTTCATTCACCAATAATCACTAACCATATGAACAATTTATAATTTTTTTTGTAAAATAATTTGTATTTCTAGCATTATTCATATGAATTTGGTAATGTAGTAAATAGATTTTTGAACTTTTTCTATTTAATACATAAACTTTGATACTATAGCAATAAGACGCCCTTAACTTTTTCCCATCACCAATTTTAAATTTTTTAGGGACCAAATAATCAACAAAAATATAATTAAAGGAATCTTACTACAAAAACATAAAAATATAGAGGGTGTATTTGTCATAGTCCTAATGTTTATGTACTAAATTGGATAAAATAAAAATTAAGGGGTGTAAATGAAATTATCCAAAGTAAGTTCAGGAGGTGTCAAAGGAATCTTACGTATGCATTTTATGTGTGAGGGTCAGACTTGTTTGGAGTTTTTTTAGGTATTCATGAAAGTCTAGGGTTTGCAATGTCATATTAAAAAGTGTATGGTTTTTTTGGTACTTTCCCCTTTTATTTAACATGATGTGTACTCCATTTCAAAATATGGTTATAAATACGGTTTTTTCCTTTGATAAACAACAAGTTTATTTTAAAAAGAGGGTCACATTATAAAGCATGAGCCAAATCCATCTCTAGCTAGGGCCCTAATCACAATAGAAGGTTTAACTGAGATGGCGACTTTGGATTACAGTTGAAGCCCCAACCTATCAAATATTGAGTTGGCTCATTCATGTTATGGCTTTATATCAATAAATAAATGTTTGTTGGGGAGAGAACACATTGGAGAAATTTTAATTTAGTTTAGTGTAATATATAGAGACATTATAGGCTTGTTTGGATCACCATGATTTTGAGTGATATCACGTAGTTTTCATCACTGAGTTTTCCAAACGCGTGAGTCCCACCGAAAAAATCTTGTTTTGCTTGGTTTTTGGGTGATGTTTCCATCACTTAAAACTCAAAAATTTGAGTGCTGGATAATGGAAATTGAACAGAATTTTGGTGTTTTCAGATTCTAAAATATGAGTTATGGTGGCAAAAGGTGAGTTATGTGATCAAACAAGAATTTTGGAGTTTTTGAGATAAAGTGAGGTTTGGGTTATGAGTTATCGGTCTTGAGTTTAAGTTATGAATATTGAGTTATGAAATCTGAGTCATGGTCAAACCAAACGAGCCTGTACTTCACTTAAAAACTTAAGCTAATGAGTATGGGTCAAATTATTTTTTACCGACTACTTATTCTTTGCATTAGTATCTATGGTAGGCAAAAAGTAAAACAAAGAAATTAAGCAGGTGTTAATCGTTTTACTATTTGCTCACACAATTAATTTTTAGAGGTAAAATGCAAGGTCAACCTTTAAGTACTCGTTATGTGATAAAAATTGATGGTCAGATCAATCTTAAGTGTGAAGTAAAAATATTCAACTAGAAAAAGCCTTGAAATGGCTAAGTGTCCGTCCTCGGGTTTGATCCAAGGAAGATGTTACAATTGAATTCTCTCTTTTTCCTATATCTTTCCCCAAAAAGAACTCCCCTTGATCCAGGTGTTTCTTAGCTTTATATAGTTTAGCTAAAATGCATCTAGACTTTACATTTGGAGGGTTAGGATCAGACTTTCTTAATACTTGTCCCATCAAGGCATTGCTAGAAGGTTTTTACACTAAGATGTGAGTTGTGTTACAATTGAATTCTCTCTTTTTCCTATATCTTTCCCCAAAAAGAGCTCCCCTTGATCTAGGTGTTTCTTAGCTTTATATATTTTAGCCAAAATGCATCTAGACTTTACATTTGGAGGGCTAGGATTAGACTTTCTTAATACTTGTCCCATCAAGGCATTGCTAGAAGGTTTTTACACTAGGATGTGAGTTGTGTGGGCACTGCTCATGGTTATATCCCCATTAATTTGGTCAACTAAGTGGTTGCAGTACATTTAATGCGGAATGGATGATTACTTTTTCCTTCCTTTTTCTTCTCTTTCTTGTTCAACGCCAAGTTACCCTTTTCCACCCTCAAGTTACGCCATGCTTCCTTTAACTTTGGCTCTTGACTTTCCGAGGTAAGGTAGATGTTCTCGGTACCCTTGCCAACTATGGTTGTTCAACTTCTCTATGAGTTAGATGTGTATTTTCTAGGACATCCCATCAATATTTCCCGTGGTTTATCTCCTCATAAATGCCCTCACCTATTTTATCAGCTGTTTAGATCCTCGTCCCACCCCCCCTCCCCCCTCCACAGTATCCAATATAGGCTTTATTACTTAATTAACTACATCACTTACATGTAAATATTACAACACTATAGGAATATAGTATTAATATAAGGTATTTATCATTAAAACTATTTTATGGTATAAAAAAATTTAAAACTTAAGTTGATTTTACAGAAAAATCAACAGATGAATTATGTGCCCTGCATGGATTGTCCTCTCTGTTTCAATTGCTAAGATGGATATTGATGTATTTTACTTGCGGTTGATGGTCAAATGCTTCATTTAACCATCCCATTGGCACGTGCTTTGATCAATAAAAATGTGGAAGTGGCTTTGGTGTTTATGGGTTTTAGGGTTAATTAATATTAGTAGTCGCCTTTGGTTGCAGTGACTATGTATGATTGCCAGAAAAAAAAAAATGGTTTGGATGTGATGTATTTGCCTCTTTATACTAAATATAATGTAAGGTAAAAATGTTCACACCTATTTATATTAGGTGAATGTATGAGTCTAACGTTCAACTTGTGAAATTAATCGCATAATAATCATGCACTTGTTGTTATGACTTATGAGTGTTATGTTCAACCTATCACTGATTGCATAATAAGCATGCACAATATCCCACAATATGCCAACAATGATAAGCATGATTTCACTGTAAAAAAAGCATGCCCTGTTATAGTCCAAACAAAATAAAGCAAAATCAATTCAAAGTTGAAATGTCGATCGGCCAGCTTTTGGTATTTTATATGGTCACACAGCTTGTATTTGCAGGCTAGGTTTCGTAGTGGTGTGCTACTTATGTGCGTGAGAGAGATCTTTGGATGCATTTTGGGTTTGGCTACTGTACCGAGTGCCTCTATGTCACCTTTAATATGCTTATATTGTTAATGAAACTTTTTATCTTCAATGTCACCATATATTTAGCCATAAGCTTAAGGTAAAGCCATGTAAATTTTTTTGCTAAAACTTAGAAGTAATTGGTTGTTTTATTTTTCTATTTCTATTTTGCTCACTATAATAGTATAATACCCACATTAAGCATTTTTTTTTTTTGGAAAACGTATAATATACTATGCACAAATTTATATATATATATATATATATATAGAGAGAGAGAGAAGATTGAAGTTATATCTGATATAACTTTAAGCAATGTTACACCATTTAATATTTTTTTAATTGAATACAAATTTTAACAAATCTACCGTTAAATTACATTATCTTTGCATATTCTCTTAATCGCCCTAGAATCAATCAATTTTTTAAATTCAAGTTTTTTATTTAAAATAATGAATAAAAAATAAATTTATAAATTAAATAGTAAATAATATCTCATTAACATAAAATTTAACATGAGCATCACGAATATACAAAAAACATCTACTTCACCGGTATAAATTCTATAACAAGTTACTCGATGATGTAATATTACTTAGTATTATACTAGGTATATCTTGAACTCAACCCCATACATACATACATACATACACCCGTACAAGCACAAAGAAAATCAATTTTTAATAGTTTTTTAAACAGATTAAGATATGTAATATATATATATTATACAAGCTTACAATATTATTATCTCACAAGATAATAAGAGTGGCTAATAAGAGTGCGACTAATAATCAACTCGCCAAGTGAAAACTAAGAGCAACATACAAAGGAAAAAAAAAAAATCCACAATGTTGAGGTAGGCCTATGTACTGTGTTATCTTGTAGTTTCTTTCATCTCTACGATGCATTGGCAATGGCACACTCTGGAGGAAAGCCCTGTGGGAAGCGTTTGGTGTCTGTGCAGTAGTTATAAATCATGTAATTTTTCTGCACCCACTTCAGCCTGGCTTGTCTTGTGGTATCCAAATCTTCTTTCAGCCACGTATTATTGCTGGAAGTTGTTGAAGATGGAGACTTTGAACTACAAGAAGATGACCCAGAAGACCATAAACATGCTTTGGCATTGAAGTTCCTATATGAAGCAGTAAAGGGAGCTTGTGACCAATCTGTCTTCACAAGCCCTCCTCTTGTTGCCCAATCATCTGCGTTCCAGAGGCTAGAGTATAACCTCATGGGCTGCTTCGTTGGGAAGGGAATGCCAATTGACTCAGAGTTCTTGAACTTTCTAATGGGAGTACCATCCACAGAGAAGCTGAAATGTGCAGCAAAATAGCAAGTTAATGCAAAGTTGAAAAAAGTCATGGAATAAAATTTCATGCTCAAAGAATTTTAATACATATTAAGAAATGATAAATTTTAGTAGTTAAATTTTATTTTGTCAATCATCTGAGTCCAGACTCTGCTTTGATATCATGATATTAATCATTTGTACCAAAAATTTAAACTGTTAGAAAATGGTTAATTTAACAATTTAACCATTATTCGAACTGAAACAGAGTGTTCTTACATGATGACTTGTGGATTCCAAAGAACAGAGTAGGTGTGGAAATTAGCTGTGGGGTCAAACCAAAGGTAGAATTGTTGCTCTCTGTTTCCTTTGCCTTGGGTAAATATGTTTGTGTGAAGAATGTAAGGATCACCACTTAGATTACCCAAGAATTCAAAGTCTATCTCATCCCATGTTGACCCTTTTGAAGATAACTACAAGACAAGCACAGAAATATATACTTGTATTAGTCAAGAAAAGTACATAATATAAGACGAAAAAAGATTGGGGCAAGTCCTATAGTGCAAGGGGGTACTTACATAGTATGCAGTGACTGTGCCTGCAGAATTTCCTGGGACAAGTTTGAGTTGCATGTCAATCTTACCAAAGAGAAATTCATTCTTGGATTGAAAGCCAGAGCCAGAGGCCCTATCAAGTGAGAGAGTAAGAAGTCCCCCATTGTTGAGTATCTTACCACGACCATCACCCCAAGTGACATCAAAGTCCTGGTAAAAGCTACCTGCATAGGCAACCAAAGCATAGCTAGCCAAGAAAGTCAGTAACAGCTTCAATGTTGAAGAAGAGGGAGCCATAGATAGAGAGATTTTCTTTTGTTATTGTTATTGCTATTGATGAGTGTGGGACAGACGAGGGTTGAGGGTTGAGGGTTGAGATAGGAGAGAAATAGTGTTGGGTTGGTGAAGATTGTGGTGCATGGAATTGGCATTTTAAAGGAGGGAAAAGATAAGTGAAAATGGCATTGTTAGGGTGCCTCCCAATGTCAAGTTGTGGGCCTTCTATTTGAGTGAGAGCTGGAGACAGATGGCAAAGGGTGATAGTACTGGTGCTATGATTTTGAAATGCAAATAGTGACAATAAATTTTGGGTAGTGGTAGTTCCACAAAGTTTACGTGACATACACGGTCACGTCGGCTAAAATTTTTAGTTCAAATGCTTATTATTTGGTGATTATAATTGAATTTGTATTTTCAAAATACGATTCTACATTATGTGTGTGTAAGAGTGTAATAGAAAATGTATAACAAGATTTAGCCATAAGTTTTATTACTTTTTTTCAGATTTGATGTGATTAATGCAATATAACTTTCACGTAGGATTATAACTAGTTGAATAGTATAATGGAAAAGATATCATTTGTAGGCTGACATTTGCCTTAGAGACGTTAAAAAATGTTAATTGGTCTGTAAGGTTATTGACATTACTAATACCATTTTTATTAATACAAACCATAACTTACCGTCTCAATAATTGGTATAAAAATTGTGAAATTTTTATTGTATGTTCACTTGTTGTTTTGCAATGAGCATGTCACACGTGTTACAAGTGACAATCCAACCTTCACTGGGTAACACAGTCGCCACTGATGAGACCTTTAAGACCAATCTTCTTGTGCCTCGTCCACTTTTAACTTGCCTTACGCAACATAGCTTACTAGATTAGACCAGTGACTCTTCTTTAAAAAAAAAAAGAAGATTAGACCGGTGACCAGGATAGTCGGACTTCTTTCTAGGAGAACCTCTATCTATAATTTATTATTAATAAAGATTGATTCATATATCCAGCCAAATAGAAAACTATGTTGGGGTTTACTCTGTTTTTATTTGTTAGTATTTTTTATAAACAACGATTGGGTTTATTCATTTTCTACTTGCGAGGAATACTTTTTGGCGGCCCATGCTCGCCCACAGGTCAGGGTGCTTACAAGTTGCACCAAAACCGCACGTTTCGTTCAAGTTATGTGTGAATGTGTGATACTACTAATTTAAAAAGGCGTCGAGATGATAATAATTGAATGGATCCGGTTAACAGTTTTCGTTAAGATATTTATTAATAAATTATTTTTATTTTTTTATATAAGATAAAAATTTTACTCTAATCTAATATAGGTATATGCACATGAAAAACTCCTTTTTAAAAACTTAAATTTTGACCAAATCTTCTTCTTTTCACAAATACTTTTACTTGTAGAATGATCATCGTGCCAAGATATGCAGTGATTGAAAAATTTTAATACTACTTTTATGAAAAATATATAAAATTATCATAAAAGTTAATTTTTTTTTCTTTTACTATAAAAAATTTCAAAAAATAGTCATTAACGAATGACGAAGGGTATCTGTTAATTTTTTTTTTTTTTTTTTGGTAATTGAATTACTAAATAGTTGACTAAGTCAATTTAATTAGGATAAATTTGGAATTAAATATATAGCTTTAGAAGCCAGCTGTGATTGGGATGTATGGATAAGCATGGGGAGGGTTGGTTGGATATTTTCGTCATTAATAGAAGTAAAGTTCATAGTAATATCAAGAGGGCATGTAATTGGTTGATTTCGTTTTGTTTTTGGCCTCAGTTCCCGTACATTTGGTGGCAGAGTAGGTGGGATGGAACTTTGGAAGGAGACAAACGCTGCTTGAGTAGTAACATTAAAGTGATTGACAGCTCATGACGACCAGGGGTACTTTATTTTAACTAAGTTTAAAAATCATACTTTATAGTGAAAAAAATAAATAAAACTCCTACTATATTTGGATTGGTCCCAACTCCAAAGTTTAGTCGGTTCTTGCAGCACCCAAAAAAAAAAAGAAAAAAAAAAAAAGAGTCTAGTCGGTTCTCATCCAAACAAATAAAGTTTAGTAGATAATAGTTTTAAAAATCAGACCGAATTGGCCATTCTGACCGGTTCAACAGAAAACCGACCTTAGATTCGGTTCGGTTATGATATAAAACCGAAAATAAGATAAAAAACGTTAAACAGTACAAATCGGCCAGTTCAACCTTAAGAACCATAAAACCGGCCGGTCGAATCGGGAACCAGTCATTTGCTTAAACTATGTCGTTTTTGCAGTTTTGCCTCTCAAAATTAACCTTAAATCCTAAGTGAGTCACTTCTCTGATGCTCTCTTCAGTTTAGTCCTCACGCCTCTAGTCTCCTCAAACTCTCATCTCATACTCCCTACCTCACTCTCTCCCTCACTGCCTCACGCCATCAGCGGCATCAGCCCCTCACTCACTTGCGCGCGCACCTTGCGCCCTCGCTCCCTCACTCCCTCCCTCCCTCTGCCTCCATGCATGCCACCACGCCCACCATCACGCCCTCAAGCATAATGGCATCGGCACCACGCCCACGATGGTTCAATTTCATTTTTCCCTTTCTTTTTTGATTTCAATTTCTTATTTCCCTTTCTTTCTTTTCATTTTTCTTTTCTTTTTTTCACTTAAATTTCTCATTTACATGCTTCAATTCTCGTTTGCAGGAGAAATTTTTGGACCTTAGAGACAAATGTTGCAATTTATGGTTGTGATCGTGGACTTTGAAGTGCTAGGTTTTTTTTTTTTTTTTTTTTTTTTTTTTTTTTTTTACTCTGAAGTGCTCTGCTCTCTGTTTCTCAACTTCATCAGTTCATCAGGTAACATTCTTTTCTTTTGATTTTGTTTTTGATTTTGATCATTTTCTTTTATTAGTTTTTTTTTTCTTTCACTTCTCTCGGCTTCATCTCAGATTCTCCATTCATGCTCTTGGCTTCATCTCAGGTCCTTTGGTTCTCTGTTCCGTAACTTCCTGGTAAGTGGTAACTTGACTAACTTCTATCTTTCAATTTTTAGTTTACACTTACATAGTGTGTTGTGGATTTGATTTACAGAGCATTGTAAAATACATGTTGTGGATTTTGTGTATGTTGTAGATTTGATTTACAGAGCATTATTGTTTGTTAAATATTGTTTACAGAGTATTATATGATTGTTTGTGTATGTCACTATATTGTGTTAATGAATTTATTTGTTGATAAAATAGTTGCTGCCAGTCTAAAATTGTTGAGTGAAATGGAGTCCACCTCTGTACCATCTAATGAACATGCTTCTACAACTGGGTCTAATGCTAATTCTTTAGCTAATAATAAAATGAAAATATGTTTTAAAGATTATAGCTCTTTTTTATATTTTTGGAATAAGTATGTTTATTAATTCATTGTATCTTTGTTTTGTGTTGTATATGAAATTTAGATGAGTGGTGGAAGTTGTTTGGATCTTGTGCTCCAATCTTACAAAAGTTTGCAATTCGGATCCTTAGCCAAATAGCTGCCTCTTCGGGATGTGAGCGGAATTGGAGTGTTTTTGAACAAATACATAGCCAAAGAAGAAATATATTGAAGTATCAACGATTTAATGATCTTGTGTATGTTCATTATAACTACCGATTAAAAGAAAGGTGTATATTATATAATCTCTTTGTTTCAATGTTTTTGTGGGAAAATATGAGTGATTTGGTTATCAATTATTCATTATGTTTATCTTATGATATAGAGTCAAAAGGAAGAAGTTCAATTTTGATCCTATTGATTATACAAGTATTGATAAAACTGAATTTTGGGTAGTGGAAGATGAGGAACCTCCATTTCTAGATCATGAGGAGATAAAGAACGCATTATATGAAGAGAGAGCTTATCCAATCGAAGAAGGGTCTTCTAGCCATGTACAAAGAGGTTAACTTATAACAATTCTTTGCCTACTTGCATATTTTAATTAGACTATTTATGATTTATGAGAAATGATTATTAGAATCGCTATTTCATTTATTGTTCTTTGGTTTTGGAATTTGTATAGATATGGATAATGAAGTGATTGAGGATGATGATGACATCAATTTGGAATCATTTGGTGATGAAGATGATGCTCCTCCCGGATTTAGAAATAAAAATCATCTTATTCCCATTGAAGATGAAGAAGATGATGATGAGGATGATGATAATGATGCTAGTGGTGGAGCATTTGGTTCACATGATGATATTGATTTCAATATTCTTCATAACAAATAAGGCTTGGGTCTTAAAACTTATTAGTTGTTTGGTTGAAACTTTAAAACTTATTTGCTATTTGGATGTAATGAACTTATTTGTTATTTGCCATTTGGATGTAAATGTAATGACTAATGAACTTATTTATTTGGTTTTATTGAAAGTTTATTATGTTAAGGATGATTGTTTTGTAATGTTATTATGTTAAATTCTTTAAAAAAATGTTATATACTTCTTTAAAAAAATTAATAATTATTTATATAATTTAAATAAATAATAATTAAATTATTTATAACGTCACCGGTTCGACCATCGGTCAAACCCCGGTCCGACCTTAAAACCAGTAATTAGCTCATTTTTTGGTTCTTTCACCGTACTGGTTTTTAAAACCATGATATGATTAGCCATTTTGGCTCATAAAGTTTTTAGTTTTTACTCTCTCATATGGCATGACAAATCTAAAATTTACACGTCACCCTATGCAAGCTAAAAATGATAACTTTAAGCTTGCTTTAGGAATTAAAATTGATAATTTAAGTTTTAAGATGTTAATTTTAAGTTTGTTATTAAGGACTAATGGGGGTTATAAATAATCATTTTAAATCTGTTAAAAATCAAGAGTAAACACTTCAAATTTCAATAATTAAAATCACTCGTACACTAAAATTTAGGAACCAAAGATTTTAACCCAAAAAAAAAAAAAAAAATCAAGTACACCCAAGAACAGTTTAATACAGATTGAGATAATTTTTAAGTGAGATTTTTCTCTCTTTTTTTAATATTGAAATATCAATTAAATAATATTTATTTAACTTTTTTTTTTTTGTTGAAAAACTAAGGGTATGTTTGGTAACTGTTTTTTTTTTCCCTTATTTTTTATTTTCAAAAACAATTTTCTATTTTTGAAACAATTTTTTTTTTTAGCAACTCAAAATGGATAGAAAACAAAAACTATTCTCAAAACTCAATTTGTGAATCTCATTAAAAAAAAAAAAAAACTCAATTTGTGAAAAAAACTGAAAACATGCAAAAAACTATTTTCAGTTTCTAGTTTTCAAAATTCAAAGAAAATACACATTTGATTTAATGAATTTATCTCATTTAATGAGTTAGTATTAGAATTCAATTTCTAATAACAACATATTTTAGTATTTTCTATTTTTTTCTTCAAAAAACTAATTTTTTTTTTAATTTCAACTAACCAAACATGTTTTTGATTTCAAAAATACAAGAAAATTGTTTTCTTTATATTTTTTAAAAATAAGTTTTTAAAAATAAAAAACAAAAACTGTTACCAAACATAACCCAATATTCTTGCAACTTAAGATGTAAAATTATTAATTAAGTTCTTGAGTTTAAATTTTACTAATCTCTTTTACAACTGATAAAAGCTAGTCCACTTTAATTAACAAACTCATAACTATGTTATTTTGCTGAAATAATTTAGGGGCTCAATTAAGTTGGATTTCTATTAGCCTTATATTTTGTGGACCTTCTAGGAGTTGGGAGATATAATGCAAAATCCTTTTACATTTTATTATTTTCAAAAAAAAAAAAAAATTATACCCGACAACTTTTGAGATTTTTGACGTTTTGTACAACTTTGCCTCCTTCTGTTTTCAAGACCTTGAAACCCTTTCATAAAATTTTGGGGCACAAGGCTAGACCAGACTCAAAGAGCCGCGGAAGCATACCCACAAAAGAAAAGGTAGGCCATTCCAAATTTGAAAAAGTCTGGAGATACACATTTTGTCAAACATATTAATATATTATCACATCTTGTGTATATATCAAGTGATGATTAGGATTTTTTTTTTTTTTTTATCAAGTGTCAATAGTGATCTCATGTATAACTGATGTCATCCAATTACAGACTTACAGTTGACGCAAGTTGTTACAAAGTGTTTCAAAATATGTGTCCTTAGAAAAATTGCTCCAAATTCTATACTTAAATTCATGGTTATAAAAAAACCAAAACGGTAAAAAAATTGAAAAAAATGACCAGTTCCCAATATTTCCCCATTCTTGATTGGTTTTCACTGTTTTTTGAAAGATTTTTTTGGTTTTTACCGTACTGGTTCTATGTCCAATTCCCAGTTAAACCAATTGGTTTGGTTCGATTTTCAAACAGTGCTTAAATCCTAACTTGACTTCTTGCTATTTTATAAGAGTGCCTCATGAAAATTATTCTACCAAAATCCAGATTACAACCTCTAAAATATTGGCTATTTTTTTTTTTTTTTTGGTCTCTAAATTTTATATTTAATTAATTTTTCTTAGAGAAGAACATTTAATTTGTGTTGGCAATTCTCAAAAAAAAAAAAAAAAGGATTGTGTTGGCATGCTTTGGATCATGACCCATTGGACTTCTTTAGGGTGTGATAAGATGACGGATTTCAGTTGTGGCGGCGAGCTTAATGGGTCTGATGTGGGCTAACTTGGTGGGCTGGTTTTGAGCATTGAGTAGGCGGTGTTGTAAAGAGTTTGTACTTTGTAGTTTGTAGTGGTGCTGCTTGGGGATGGAGATCACGTATTTTTGGGTGTGCGTTTTGCAAGAAATTTTTTTATTTATTTTTAATTTTGCAGTTTAAATTACTGTGGCAGCCAAAAATCACTCTTCCCAGGATGATATATGGGTCCTCAGGAAGAATTTTGATTAACTAACAATTTACTTTTAAAAAAGAATAAAGGGAAAAAAATACTCCACAATAAAAAACTTAAATAATTGATTTCACGTTTTGCTGCTCATTCAAAGTAAAACTCATGTGTTACAAGAGAAAATTCAATTTCCCGAGGTATTACACAATATTAGTTTTTGATGTTTCACTCTTTCTCCTACTACTATTTCCCTCTCTCTCTCTTTTGTCTCTTTTTTCACCCTCCATTTCTTTTCTTGTCCTCCCTCTTGTATAGGTATTTTTTTGTTCTTATTTTTATAGCTCTCCTGTCACCAACCGAGTTTTCAGGGATATTTTCTTCTCCCTTATCGATTTCCTTCCTTCCCTTATCTTAGAATTTTGACTTTTAAGAGTATTTGTACTATTCACGTTGTCGCTTATACATTCAATGCAGTAGATGTTAGGTGGAAATCCTTTCATTAATGCAGAGGTGAAGATCTTCAACCTTCTTGCGTATTCTGGAAGTCTCCCGAGGTTCTAGGTACCTTATAGAAATCAAACATGAATTATCCGTGCACCTTGCCTCGGGTAATGCTAGACTGTCTTTAGCTTATTGCTCTCTTCACGGGAACGATTTACTAAAGTTGCTCTCCTCCTCTTGGGTGCTTGGGAAGACCTATTGCATTTCCTCCATATCCTATAACCCATTGGGCCCTCCTACAAGTGTACATGTTTAGCCCAATTCGTTCCATGGGGCCCAATTGGTACTTGGGCTTTAAGCCTGGATGGGGGACTCCCCATCTCCCTACCATTACAATTCATGATTTATAACATAATTTTTAGTAATTAATTATTATTATCTATTATTTTATTAATAATGTGCGTGTCAAGTCGGTAATCAGTCAGCCATTTTCCATAACAAAATTGACAATAAAAACCAAAGTGACAATGATTTCAAAACTCAATGATTAAAATGACCGCACTAAAAATACGAAGATCAAATTGAAAATTGCTCCAAAATTTAGGGACCCCAAAAGTTTTTATTTTGCCTTGTATATAACAACCATCTCATATGGAGATGGATCCCCATAAACATGAGAGGAATGTTAGATGTAATAGTAACAAATAAATTATATCTTCCCAAACTTCTAATAATTTTTATCTCATACATAGTTTTTGGCACTCTGCTGGTGAATTAAATTATTGTAAAAATTGTAAGTTGATAAACTTATAAGGGGAAAAATTTGGAGTGGATAGGAAAATAATATATATATAGCATCCATAAAATTAACTCACACTAGAAAAGGTCAAAGTTCCTTTCTTTTAAGACTACTATGTTTAGTAACTATTTTTAATTTTGTTTTTAAAAACTTGTTTTTGAGAGTGAAAATGAAAAACAGTTTTATTGTGTTTCCAAAATTAAAAACACGCTTAGTTTGTTCAAAACAAGAGGGAGAGAGAGTGTGGGTTCTTTTTTTTTTTTTTTTTTTTTTTTTTTTTTTTTTTTTGTTTAAGCTAGAATTTGAAACTTGGACCTTATTAAGTGTACTTGGTTTTTCCCTGTTTTCAAATTTGAAAACAATTCTTACGCTATTCTCAATTTCCTTTTAAAATAGAGACACGTAAAATAGAAAATAGTTATTGAAAACAAAAAATTGTTAAAAAAAAAAAAACAATTACCAAACACATACTACTTTTTAAGTACTTTTAAGTTTTAACAGAAAAGAAAAGATAGAGAGAGAGAACCATCCATATATGGAAAAGGAAAATGAACATCATAAAGGATTATACAAAATTATTACATCTAGCACTTTTTTTTTTTCTTTCTAATAAACAATTAGTGAGAAGAAAAAACGTAATCCAAAGAAGAAGAAAATATTGAATTATACTCTTTTTCAGTTTTCCTCAACAAAAAAAGAAAAAAGAAAAAAAAAACCAACCTCAACAACAACAATTTCCATATTCAAGAAAAAAAAAACAATAACAACAACGGCCTTTCTAGATATGAAATGCAACTAAGTAACAAACCGCGGAGAAAGCCAAAATGGATGAATTTTGCGGAGCCTCTCTTTGATAACCTCCTAACACTTTGTTTCATTTCTCCAAATGGATGAATTTCCTTATAAAAATAATTCCATCCTCATGATTCATGAAGGAGACAGGCTTTTGGAGCAAGGTTGAATCTGCAATTAAAGACCATTACCTTGTCCCGGCTCCACTAGTGTTAAAGGTAAATGACAAGATTCTTTTTTATTTTCTTATTTTCTTATCTAAAAATTTTTTATTTATTTTTCCTGCTTTTTGGTGTTTTTCTTTAAATTTTCGGTCTACTTATGCTCAAGTCATATTAATGTTAAGCCCTTTCCAAGTGCATGCTCTTCAAGGACAAAGAATCATGTCTATGGATTGCTATTTTTTATATATCCGAAGTATATTTTGAAAAAACAGTCAGTTAAGAAAAAGCTAACAGTTATCAAGAGCTTTATAACTCAAATGACAATGCCTGTTTTATCTCGCTAATAGGCTTGAATTGCATGATATATGCTTTGTTATGAACTTGTCCATATTTAGAGTAAAAATTAAGAAAATGTTCCCATTAATCCCCTCTTTCATTTTAACAGTTTGTGCAGAAGGACAACAAGCATAGTGATTTTCAAGATGAGTCCATTAATCATGATGAGCAACATTCTTGGATTCATGCTCATCATAGTGGCTGCATTGAAACCATGCTATGGACTTTACCTTGGCAGAAGACACTTATACATTAGGAATGACTTGGAAAACCACTTGCCGCTGAAGATTCATTGCTGGTCCAAAGACAATGACTTAGGCGTTATGACTTTGAATTTTACCCAGGAAACCAGTTGGAGCTTCAAAGACAATAACATCTGGGGTACAAAATTTGAATGCAACATGGAGTTTCAACTGGAAGGTCAAATGAAGAGGGGACAAGTCGTGGTGTATAACAATAAGAAGAAGATTAGAACACGAGAGTGCCGCAAGAGGTGTAAATGGTCAGTTCGCAAATATGGGTTATATGCATTTGATGAGAAGGATAAAAAGTGGGATTTTGAGATTCCATGGTAATTGTGCTTCTGATATTGTTCTGAATGAGACTCTGTGTGAACAAATCTATTTTACGTAGCCGCATATGAACGTACCCTATATATGCAGTAAAATTCTTCCTCTAATTGATGGACTTAAACCAATAGAAGTCTTATCACTTATATGATCGGTGTGATGAACTTGTGAACAAATGTATGTTACATGGCTGTATATGAGAACCCAATTATATAATATAAAGTTGTTAATCTTATTATTGCTGAATTGGGATGAGCTGAATTTTTCAACTTATCTCCACTTTCAGTCTACTTTTGTTACTATTTATAGGTCTTACTGCACTTTTAGATACTATTCATAGGTCTCACTGTATTATTTAGCTAATTTTTTTAACATTTTTCTACATTTTTAGCAAAATTTTTTCAATTTTAGCTAAATAAGTTATTTCAAACAGAGACTGATTGATGGACTTATTTAATTGAAGTCTCCCAATGTACCATATCCACATTACCATAATGATATCATTTGCAGGAGTGATTTACAACAAGTTTATTTTATTTTATTTATATATTTGCAACAAGTTGTTAGCGTAGAGAAATGGCAAAAGCCTAAATGCTTGACTATTGAGGACAGACATTCTTTTTTTGACCTTATTTTATAATGCTTTTTATTTTTATAATGCTTCCAAACCTTAGGTTATACTTGTGGGGTGTGGGGAACAAAAGTCGGGGTTCAAGTCTCCAAGAGGAAACTTCTCATATATATACATTTAGATTAGGTTAGAGTAGAATTTCTACTTTGTATAAAAACCCTTAGGTTATACTATTTTTTTTTTAATTATGTTTCCTTCGAGAATTACTTTTGTAATGTGTTTTACTATAAAATCAATATAAATAAACTAGGATTTTCAAATTAAACTAGGATTTTAATTAACATGATAATAATAATAATAATAATAATAATAATAATAATAATACATAGAAGCCAAAAATTAATTGTATATTATGGAACAAAAATGTCATCATAGAAGCCAAACTCTTTAAATAATTAGTTTTTTTTTTTTTTTTTATATGAAAAATTTGCAAATTTTATTTAGAAGAAGATAAAAGCAGTACATCTTGAGTCAAAAGAGACTCAATCATACTAGAATTTTCCTCAATCCAAGTACATAGCCATTAACATTCTTGGCATATTGACCCCAGATATGTGCTGGACGATTGCCTTCCCACTTAACATGGTTCATTTGTACTCTTCTAAAGTCTTGTAGATTTCGCCGAATCCCTTCCACGATATCGGATTTAGTAATAGGTGGTTCACATGGTTCCATCAAGGTGCCCACCACCATTTTCGAGCTAGACGACATTCTGTACTCCCATATCCCAAGTAAAGAGGACTCCCTTCTCTAATGCCTTAGCTTCAGTTTCCAGAGCTCCCAAAAGAATGGGGAGCGTCTTACTCATGCCTTAGCTTTGGTAATAGATTCATAATGAAAAATGAAAGGTAATTGTGAGTTTGAAGGAAATGTAGAGGGATTGGAAAATCTTTTTGATGTCATTATAGTCAAAGATCTTGGCTGTTTGACATACTTCTTAGGGCTTGAAGTTGCAAGAAATGAAAGGAGCATTACTTTGAATCGAAGAAACTATGCCTTGGAAATCTTGCAAGACATTGATTTGATAGGTTCCAAACCTGTGAGAACTCCAATGAAACAAAACCTACACCTCTATAACATGAAAGAAACCTAATCCCAGATTCAAGTCAATACATGAGGCTAATTGGGAGACTCCTTTACTAGACTCTAATTAGGCCAAATATCACATATGATCTCCATAGGTTGAGTCAGTTTCTTGCAGAACCAAGGGAACCACACATATTGCTCATAGGGTTCTCCAATACATAAAGGGCTCTCCTAGAAGAGGTCTTTTCTTCCCCACAAAATCAGATTTGCAAGTCACAGACACGACAATATGACAATTTTTGAAAAATAAGGACACGATAAGGCGTGAACACAGCAATTAAATAATTAATTAAATTTTATATTTAGGCATATTTTTTAATATTTTTAGACATAAAATACGTTTATTTCTAGAATCTAAATTATGTAAGAACTACAAATAAGTAAACTAACACCTAAAGTAGTACAATAATCTATATTCTATATATTACTAAAAGCTGAAGCGTAGTGTTTAATGATGTTGCGCTCATGTTAAACCACGTCAGCGTCCATGTCATTATCTTTTTTCTTTCTATTTTTTTATAATTATTTTTAATATATTTTTATTTCATATTTACACTTCTCCAACTTTTTTCCATCCCTTACCTTTTCATCTCCCCACTGCTTCTCCAACCTTTCTTCTTCCCTCACCTTCTCATCTCCCCACTACCCTCTACATTAATATCATTCTTCATCTTTCCCTTCATCTTCCTCTATTTTTGTCTTTTCTTATTCATATCCTGTTACTATAAATTTGTCACTATCTCTTTCATTCTATGTATAGTTTTCCCTTACAAAAAAAGGTTCTCTCTCTCTCTCTCTCTCTCTCTCTCTCTCTCTCTCTCAATTTTTGGGTGGATTTTTATTTTTTATTTTTCTTACATCTTCACTTTAGGTTGATAATTTTTTATATTCTTTAATCTATTTTAGGTTAATGCGATTCAGTTTTATTTTTTTTAATTGTTGTGTTTTTTTTTTCCCCTCTCTTTGATTGTTAAATGTTATCTTATTGCGTTATAAATGATTAAACGTATCATATAAAAATATAATATTATTCTACTACATAGCATGATTTGAATAATTTAATTTGGTAGTTATTGAAATTTTATAGCATGATTTTTATAGTGCTTAATTTAGATGTTAAATTATGAGACTTTAATTATTTTTATTTATTTTTTAATTATTTATGGTGGACAAAGTACTTTTAATAATTGTATTAGAAGTACTCTATAATGCCATTTATTTAGAGAAAAGCAAAGATTGACTAAACAAAAATTATTGGATGAGAAATAAATTTTATCTTTTGCAATTTTACTTTAATAATAATAATAATAATAATAATAATAATAATAATTATTATTATTATTATTATTATTATTATTATTATTATTATTATATTATTATTATTATTTTATAGCAATGCATATATAGAAATTTAATTCTTAGATTTTACTAATAGTTGTTTATTTGATAATCTTTTTTGGGTGGACAAAATTACAATTTCTGCAAAGAAAATAATCTCAGTAGATTATAAACAACAAATTGTTTTCCTAATTGGTCCAATTAATCATAGTTAAGTTTTATTAAATTTTTTAGTTACTTTTTTCACTGTTTTGGATTGTAGGCAAAAAAAGTAAGTTTGAGAAAGTTTGTTTAAAACTAAAATAATAATTTCCAAATTTTATATTCTTTTTAATGATTCACAAAATGTTATAAATAACTTTTATTAAAAAAAAAAAAATTTTAGTTTCCTTTTAAATTTCTAAGAAAATTTGTACTTTTTTCAATTTAATACAACAAAAATTATTGAATTTATGATTTATGATTATTCTTATATTACATTTATGATTATTCTTATAATAATTAAAAATATAATTACAAAATACATTCCTCTTTTTTAAATTAGTTTAAATTGTATAAATTTTTTTAATATAACTACCATAAAAATAATTATCATGTGTAACGCGTAGGTTCGCGGCTAGTACACATAAAATGTTTAGAGTACAAACCAAAAGTTTATATAGGCTACATTCAACATCAAACTAAAAACATAAAAGGAAACCAAGCTTTTAACTTTCAAGATTACCATAGAACAACAAGTTCAACATCAAAATAAAAACATAAAAGGATAACAAGTTTTAAACTTTCAAGATTACTATAGAACAACAAGTTCAACATCAAAATAAAAACATAAAAGGATAACAAGTTTTAAACTTTCAAGATTATCACTAAACAACGGTATCATCATCGTCATCAACATAGTCATCATGCTCAACAAGACTTATCTCCATCTCTGGCTCATCTATGTGAGATAGCAATCTCAATCAACCCAGGTCCTTCAAATGGTTCATTCCAAATATCTCCACCAATGTCCCACTTCTTAGAGTTTCCTTTAGTGTACTTTTCCTCCTCCTTGAAAGAAGTCAAAGATTAGAATGAACAAACACTAAATCTTCAACATGTTTAGGAGTAATTCTATTCCTTCTCATACAATGGATGAAGCCATATGTACTCCAATTCCTCTCAGCACATGATAATGAGCAAGGCTGTCCAAGAAGTTTTAGAGCTAAAGTTTGAAGCATTGGTAACTTGGACCCATAACTTGACCACCAAAGCATTGGATCCAAGATCCACCTATCATCCATGTTATCATCATCATAAGCCTCAATTCCTGAAATAAAACCAAACTCCATAGTAATATTCTTCCTATCATCAAGATTGGGAAAGAATCTTTTGAGGCACTTGTTTCTCTCCACAAAAAGTTTAGCATCCTTATGTGGCACAACACTGGCTTTGACTTCCTCAATCCATTGATTAGTATAATACCTAGTTAAAAGCAAATAAATAAGTACAACTAATGAGTTCAGTTTATTTGTTTAGAAAATTAGAAATGCCTAAAGAATATAAAAGAAAAGATTAAAGAGATAGAAAAATTACTTTGGATTCAAGGAGTGGGCTAAGCAATGAAGTGGTGTGCAATTTTTAGTCCACCGTTCAGTATGTATAGTGTGTACCACATCATAGAATGGAGACTCCTTATAGTCTTCCTTGTCTTCATGCTGGTATATTTCTTTCTTCACATTTTCTATCATGGAATCCCACATTTCATACACCTTATGGAGAATAGGTGCATCTGTGTCAGCCACTCGAAGCATCTCATAAATAGGTCTTGTGAATCTTAAAATATATGCAACCTTGTCCCACCACAAATCATTCAAAACGTAATCCCTCACAGTTTGAGCTTTTCCTACATCATCTTCTCTATATGACATCCATTTCTCACTAATGACCATATTTCGAAGATGTTGTTTTACTTGAAACAATCTTTTAAGTATGATGATTATTGAAGTAAATTGTGTTTCAACAACAACAAGTAACTTCAGAGGGGAAAATGAATTAAAAATTGCTAATCCCATAGAATGATTTTGGATAAAAATACGAATGAAAGTTTTCTCATCTGAAACTTGTGCAATCTAGTTACATTCATTATATGGAATCTCATTCTGCAAAGAGTTCTTAGGTGCACATATATTCCTCAAGGCCAAATTGAGGGTATGCACAACACAAGGTGACCAAAATATAAGAGGATATTCAGCTTCAACAATAGATCTTGCAGCCTTCATAACAGATGCATTATCAGTAATAATTTGGACAACATGAGGAAACCCAACCTCACCAATGACCTTTAGAAATAGGTTAGAAATGAAGTGCTTGCATTTGTACTTTTTAGTACCATCAATGGATTTGATAAAAAGTGGCCATTTCTCTGATGTAGCCATAAAATTGATAAGTGGGATTTTTTGTACATCTGTCCACCCATCATTTACTATGCTTAAATCCCTTTCTTTCCAAGTGTCTTTAATTGACTTCAACAACTTCTCAATATATATCCTCTCTTTATGCGACAAAGTTGTTCTTAATTTATTGAAACCCGGGAGAACATAGCCTGCTAAATTATTATTAGCTACAAATTTGATCATCTCAATCCAATACGGGTTCTTAGCAAAGTGAATGGGTAAACCAACAAAATAAAATGTCCTAGCAATAAGAGAATCTAATTGCTCTTGACATTGATTGTTAAAAGCCTTCTCCAAAGGAGAATTCCCAACCCCTTTTTTCTGAAAAAATGGATGACTTGTAGCTGTACTACTCTCAGTAGGACCAAAATTAGGACTACTAGGAGAATTAGATGGTAAAGACACTAGCTTAGGCTTCTTCAATCTACGCGAAGATTCCTCATACGCATCTTCTAATTTCTACATTTCATTCAGATACTCATCTCCAACCTTAACACATGCTTGTATTCCAAAATTAGACAGTTTTAACAAGTGTGCCTTCACCCTTGAATAAGACCCCTTAAAATTTTTTTCACAATAGTTACATCTGAAAGTAACATTCCCACCACCAACAGCTGCTTTTTCAAACTTAGTAACATATTTCCATAGAGGAGCAGCTGACTTAGTTGATTTTTCACTTTCAGTATTCATTTTAGTAAAATCACTTACAATATTTAAGTAATTTAACTTTAATAAATGAATAAAACTATAGCAGTGACAACTAACAACATTATATATGTCACATAATGTAACAACATTATATTATATCCCACTCTCACACAGTGACTGTGAGAGTGGGATTAAAAAAAAATGCGTTATAACTTTAATAAGTGAGTATTTAAGTAACTTGTCTCATTCACCTAAACCAAATGGCCAAATATCTGAAATTAAAAAAAAAAAAAAAAAAACACAAAGAAAATATTAAAGAGGTTGGACCTGAGTTGTCCACACCGAGAGAGAGAGAGAGAGAGATTGGAAGGGATAAGGACGACGTTGACGTCTATAGAGCTTGCCGATCGGCCCAATCTAGCTCCGGCGAGGGATCGAGGGCAGCGACAGCAAGCAGAGGTCAGAGGGTGGGTGGGTTGAGAAGTGAAAGCTTGAGATGTGGGTTTCGGTCTAATGAGTTCTCAGACTTATTGTTTTAGGGTATATCACAAAACCAATGGTATTGGTAAGTCCATCTGTCAAAATTTGTGATTTTTTTTTTCACTGCTGGTGTGTTAGACGTGTCGGAGCCGTGTCAAAGCTATGTCGGAAAAGTGAAAAAAAAAAAAAAAACAGATATTTCTTGGACATCAGAGTCCAGCAAATCGTAATGGTCCTCGTGTTTAACACGTGTCGGACACCGACACGTCGCCAAAAATGGCGTGTTGGTGCAACCTAGTTTTCGTGATGCTGATTGGGCATGTTGTTTAGAAACTAGAAGATTTTTAACAGGTTATACTGTATTTCTGGGAGAGTCTTTGGTTTTATGGAGATCGAAGAAGTAGAGCATAGTATCAGCTAAAGCGTATAGTAGAATGGCAACTCCAACTTGTGAAGTAGTTTAGGTATTTCAATTGATTGAAGATTTAAAAATTTATCATCCTAAAAGTGCAATGTTGTTCTACGACAACAAAACTACTTTGCACATTACATCCAACCTAGTTTTCCATGAGAGGACTAAGCACATAAAGGTGGATTGTCATCTTGTTAGGGATAAAATTGTAGGAGTAATCAAGACATTTCATATCTCAAGCAACTTGGGACTACCAGCTTTTTCTAGATTAATGAATAGGTTGGGACGAATTGACATCTTTACTCCTAACACTTCATCTTCTCTAGTTTAATACTTGAGAGGGAATGTTAAGCTTTAGGAAGAAAATACACATTTCATATCTCAAACATAAGTTCTTGGGACTACCAACTTTTTTCAGATTAAAGAAAAAAGACGAAAAAAAAAAAAAAATCCATCACTTGCCTTGCACTATTGCAATTCTTTAGGTAATTTTTGTACTTTTTTCAGTTTTTTTTTATTGGTATGGTGGTATGGAAATTTTTAGAGTTAGCATCTTATCTGAATAATAATCCTATCTGAATATTAATCTATTTTGACAATTCACAATCTAGTGTCAAGGCAATAAAATTCACAAACTGATTTAACTTCATGTAGACCTCAGTTGATAGAATTAATAAGTTTTAAATTCAAGTTGTTAATTAGATCTATTATGAACAATCATTGTTCAAACAAACAAACAAACATTAATATTATGTCAATATCATGCACAATGAAATAGTAAATAAGACAAGATATAATGACTTAGGAAAACAATAAAACAAATTAGTTTCATAGTAAAAAACTTGGGTGGAAACCTTCCAAAAAGCAATCCACTATGATAAAAAGAAGTTTCAAATCGAGTATAAAATCTTTGTTCCTAAACTCTACAATTCTAGTAGATGAACTTATAGCAGAAACCTTTTACTGCTTCAGAACTTCTGAACTTTCAATATATGAATGCTCCACCCACAATCACAATTGGAACCTCCAACTGATTTCAAGAACCACTTGAAGGTCTTCCTCACAGTACCAAGTCTATGGTAGTTGCTATGACTTCAACTTCTTCATTAATGGAATCTTCAGATTTATTTTGAAACTATTTGGTTTGGTGAAATAGAGAAAATTTGATTACAAAACCCTAGCTACATAAATAGAGTGTTTCTCTCTCTGAAAAACCTTCTAATAAATGGCTTATGATGTCCTTTAAATACGTGTTCAAACAGATCTCAATTTGGGCTTTAAACGAATGAGTTATGGGCTTTTTAGCGTTACTGATTTTTGCTGATTCGCGAAGCTCGACTTGTAGAGCTGCTATCGAGCTTCTATCGAGAACAAAATCTCAATAGATTGAGCTGCTATCGAGCTTCTATCAATGAGATAGTAAGTTTTAAGCTTTTATGGAGAGGTATCAAGCTGCTATTGAGGTACACGCTGAAAATGTGTTTTTCTTAAACTTTTCTTGAGCAAAATTTGTGTCTTCAACTTGGTCTTCAATTACAACTTTAAGACACATCAAAGTTGAATAAAAGACACGTAATTTGGCATGATTAACAATACCAAAATACATGACCCTAACAATCTCTCCATTTGTCAATTAATGACAAAACCTTAAGTACAAAAGAAAGCTCAATACAATAATAACTTGAATACAATGAATAAACTCATATTCAAATACACTAGCCTATCTAAAAACAACAGGTACTGAGAAATCATAGCACGAATTAGGATTGACTGTTTTGATGGCTTCATACCTATCTTTCTCGAAAGCACTTAACAAACATGTTATGCACACCATATGGAAAACAATGACAGATAATGAATAAGTAAATTGTGTTTTGTCATAGAATATGCTAATTACTTAAAAATATGAACCTAAAAAATGTAATACAAGTGTGAAATTAATAGGCGAAAAACTTACTTTAGTTCCTACATTTTCACGCGATCCCCACATTTGGTCCCTAACTTTTTTTCCCATCGATTTTAGTCCCTATCCTAGAAAACTCGTCTCGTTTTTGTCCCTGACGTTACATCAGAGATGGAAATTGCATAGCTGGCAAACGGAATAAATTAAAAATATTAAAATAATGCCCACTGTGTCCATGTGGCTTTCTTGCCTTTCAGTTAGTCGCGTGGCACTTAAACCCCAAAGCAACTAACAACTTTGTTTATCAAAAAACATAAAACTAATAAAAAAAAAAACCCAAATCACCATAGACCACAAACTTACCTAGATAGCTTACCCTAACCTCGCTCAAGTCACACCAAATCCCCAAATCAACAAGCATAAAAAAAAAACCCCAAATCAGCAAGCAGCTCCGTGATTGTAGCACTCCATGAAGGTTTTGTCTCTCTGTCTCTCTGTCTCTGTCTCTCTGTCTCTCTCTCTCTCTCTCTCTCTCTCTCTCTTGTATGAATGCTAAGTGTTGGGTAATCGGTCTGGGTCTCAATCTCAGCTTTTGAGTTTTGAGGATTTGGGAATTTTAAAATTTTGTGTTTTGTTCTTGCTTTGGGTTCTATCTCTATTTCTCTTTCTCACACTCTCTCTTTCTCTCTCTCTCTCTCTCGTCCTGTCTCCCTTTATAGTTTTTGTAGTGAACATAATATTGACTGTGATAGTGGAATATCTTTGGGATTTGCATTGTTTGGCTGTGTGTGTTACTTTTGTTTATAGCTTTTGGTATTTGCAGCTGTGCTTGTTTTACTTTTGTTTATCTGGGGCCACAATATAGACTGTGATAAACAATGGAATATTTTTGTTGGTATTTGTTTGTCTGTATTACGTCTTGCTTTTCGAGAAGTGGTTGGGTCCATGTGTTCCCTTTGTCTGTATTGTATTTTTTTAATTTGTTTATTAGTTTATTAGCCTAACAAAGTATTATTAATTTCCGAAAGTGGATATCTGTTTTCATTCTATTTTCTTTCCGTGACTTGCATGTAGGATGGATGACTGTTTTACACTGCATGTCCATCATGGTGGGCATTTTACATGGAACCCTCAAGCTTATGTGGGAGGGACAATTGAGATAGTGGAAAACTGTGATCCAGATAAGTGGTCAAAAATAGAGATCGAGAGTATCTGTAGGGATTTTGGGTACACTGTAGTGGATAAGCTATGGTTTAAAATGCCTAGTGTGAACCTAAAGCAGGCACATTTCCATGTGGCAGTTGATGATGATATTAATGTGTTCATGACTAACTTGGTGAAGGGATATGGGGACATTCATGTCTTTATGGCGCATCCAGTGAATGCACCAGTTGAGTACTAGTGGAGGATTTAGAGCCCTTAGCTGTTAAACCACCTGGTAGTGAACCAGAAGGGGTAAATGCCTTAGAGGTTTTTGGTGGTGATCAACAAAATGAAGATGTGGTTTATTGTGTTAGCAGTGACAGTGAGCTTTAGAGTGATCACTTTTATGAGTATGCTGAGTATGAAGAGGATAATGATAATGAGGATGATGGTGGAGAGTACATACCTAATTTTTCACAATTTGGAGGCCATGATAATGATGAAACTACTAATGTTGACCATGGTGAGCCACATGAGGTAGATGCTGAGCAGGTTTGGGCTAGGAGGGTTGGCAAAGCACCAGTTGTTGATGACTAAGTTGAGGAGAGAAGTGAGGCTAAGGGGAGTAACTTAGAAGAAAAGCCAGAAATGCAACCAATGGACATTGGTGAAGATAGTACTGATAGTTGGGACAATTAAGCTAAAGATGATAAGGTTGAACTAGGACAAATAGGTGGTGGTGTCATGAATTTTGACTATGAGTGTGAGGAGCTGCTTAGCCTCGATAAGATTTCATCAAGTAGTGAGCATTGTGAAGTTTCAAGTGATGGCGAAACCCTTACTACTGAGGTTAACAATTCTATTAAGAAGAGCAAATATCCAATCTTTAGGCCAGTAGCCAAAGCTGAGAACCTTAGGTTTGAGAAGGATACGTTGGTCCTCTCACTTAAACAATTTAAAGATGCTATGATTGATTATGTAGTCCATGGTGGATGGGGTATAAAATTTGTGAAAAATAACTTGGTAAGAGTGAAAGTCTGATGCCAGCTAGAGTGCAAGTTTGTTGCCTACCTTGCAAAGGTGCCAAGGGAGAAGAGTTATAGATTAAAAACACTGAACATGACTCACACATGCACCAGAAGTTACAGAAATTCAAGGTGCACAACATCATACATTAGGACAAAGTTAATGAAGAGGGTTAGGAGACAGCCTAACATAAGGCTTAAGGACATTCAGAATGCTTTACATGAGAAGTATATGGTTGACATAAGTGCAGGAAAGGCAAGTAGGGCTAGAGAGAAAGCTCAAGAGGCTGTTGATGGGGCCCACACTGCACAGTTCAACTAGCTGTGGGAGTATTGTGATGAGTTGAGAAGGTGCAGCCCGGGGAGCACCGTTTTGATGAAGGTGCATATTTATAATGATGGTGATTTGGCAGTTGAGTATGACTTGGCAACTAGGCTCCCATATTTTGAAAGAATCTACATTTTCCTGAAGGGCAGGGTGTAGGCCAATCATTAGTTTAGATGCATGCCATCTAAAGACCAAGACAGGTAGTCAGTTGATGTGTGCTGTTGGCAGAGATCCCAATGAGGAGTACTTCCCTTTCGCATATGCAATAGTCGAGGCTGAAACCAAGGACTCTTGGACCTGGTTTCTTAATTTATTGCTTGCTGACATAGGAGATGGCAAAAGATGGGTGTTCATATTTAATCAACAGAAAGTCTGGTTTCTTAATGTTTATTGCTTGCTGAATTAATATTTATTGCTTTGCAGGGGTTGGTGATTGCATTTGTTGACAATTGGCCATAGTACGAGCATAGGATTTTCTGTAGACATTTATACAATAACTTGCAAAAAAATCATCCTAGTGTCCTTATTAGAGACAATTTTTGGAAAGCAGCCAAGGCTACCTATCAGCAAGCATGGAAGAGGGCAATGAATGAGCTAAATGAGGTGGATGAAGATGCATTCAAATGGCTGCAGTCTTACTCAATAACTATCTAGGCTAGGAGCATGTTCAAAAGTGATGGTCAGAGTGACATAGCCCTGAACAACATGTGTAAAAGCTTCAACAGTAGGATACTTAAGTTTAGGAACAAACCTATAATTACCATGGTAGGCAATCTACTTAGCTTCACCACTTTCTCTTATGATCCATAGACCTAATCATTAAGTAATGATTAATTTTCCCTTTCTCTCTATGTGCTTGCTTTAGGCTATATCTGATGACTAGATTTCAAGCAAACAGGCAAATGATTATGAAGGTGGAATCTGAGTTGTGTCCTAAGATAAGAAAGAGATTCTACAAGGAGAAGTTGGCATGCAACAAGTGGTTAGCATGTTGGGCTAGTCGTACCAAGTTTGAAGTGAAGAATGGGCTGAAGAGTTTCATAGTGGACTTGGAAGAGAAGAGCTGCAGCTGTAGGAAGTGGGACATAACTGAAATACCATGTTGCCATGCCATTTCCTGTATCTTTTTCAACAGGGAAGATTCTGAAAAGTGTGTTAATGCTTGCTACAAAAGGAGTACCTACATTGATTGCTATGACCACATTATAGAGCTCGTCAATGGCTAGAATATGTGGAGTGCAATGCAAGTGGATTGTATGGGATATATGGGATTGTGTGTGATCAGTGTTAAGAAGTTAGTAAACGAGGGAATCAGATTGTATAAAAGGATCGGGAAATGGATTGTATGGGATATATGAGAAATGAATAAACTACCAAAGTGTTCTTCATTCCAATTGTATTTGCAATTTTTCGATAAATATTAGCAATTCTTCATGAAGCCTACACTGTTTATTTGGTCTATCAATTAGCAAGTTCTTATCATCTTGAAGGGTTGATTAATATTTGCAATTCATATATAAAAGTTTACCTTTTCCTTTTTCTTTATATGCAAAATAATATATAAAAGTTCTTAAAGATTGAAATCATGAAGCCTGCACTGTTTTTTTGGTCTATCAAATATGGCTCTGTTTTTTTGGTTTTCAAATTCTTATACAAAGTAATATTGAGTGCACACAAGGCACAAAATGTTCACAACAATGCAATAAATTGGTATACAAGTCATTCATTAATTAAAAAGTGATGTTCCATTGCTAAAGTCTTAGATTACAAAGAGAATTACACCAAAATATATCCCTTTTCCAACTAATACATACCAACACAAATTTAGACCAACACATACCAACACAAAAATTCTGCTAAAACCTACCAAAATACAACAAAATTATGGCCTTTTTACACTAATACCTACCCACCTAATGACCCATTTTCCCCCCACCTATTTGGCCAACCAAAAGAAGCATCAAGCAGAATAGCATCCCACTTATCACCAGAGACAACCCCAGGCAGATGATCAGCCTCTTCTCTCTCTTCCTGTAGCCTGCAATGTCAACTTTAAGGGTTAAAATCCGTTGCCTCTACTCCGAAATCAGCACCTTGCCACGCTCATAGATTTCATCATCACGCCATTGAAAAAATTTACACTTGCATCTAACCTGACACCCAGGAGCTAGATAAAGCCCATTATATATTCAACCAAAATCATGAAAAACAACAATAAATAGTATTAGCAAAATTTGGTCACAGCTAATCCAACCCAGCCAACTCAGACCCACTAAATAAGAACCCAATAACAGAATCCAAGCTAGCCAACTTAGACCCACTAAATTTTTTCAAGTTTAACCAGCTGGGATAAAAATTGAACAGATTTTCTAGTATTTTTCTTACCGCTTATAATGAGTTAAAGAAAACCCCTTTTTATGCTTAAATATTAGACTCATCTCTTTCTTTCTTTCTTTCTTTTTTTTTTTTTTTTAATAACTTTGATACTCTCAATTTCTGCCTAGTTGCATTACCTAAGCTTAAGTTTGTTAATTTTAACATATTTGCCAATGAGCTCTGGCTTATGGAACTTCGATTTCTCCAAGTATGGGGGAACAATGATGCCGTGGGTTCTAACCCAATTGGTTACATGTGTAACTAACAGAGAAGGAAAAATATTCATTTCAAAAGTGCAAACATGACTCCACACATGAAAAATGTTATAAAGCCCACAAAGAGTTCCTCTTTCTAACTCTGTTTTTTCCCCACCTAGAAATTCAATAGAAATTTAATTAGTGTACAAAGAGATAGTGTATTATATAGATACTAACTTACCTAGAAATTTGGACACCCGTAGAACCTTCTTCCAGGGTTGTCAAGTGTCCACGAAACAACCAATACGGGTTTCTCAGAGCAGAAGCATTGGGTTGGGCCCCTTTTCCTCAAGCTTCCACTCGATGACGTCAAGCTTGATTCCATGAGAGCTGGTGTGAATGAGGAGCTGAGTTGGGATTTTTTGAATTTAAGGGTTAGCATTCATACGAGAGAGAGAGAGAGAGAGAGTGAGAGAGAGAGTGTGTGTGTGTGTGTGTGAAACAGAGATAGAACCTTCACGGAGTTGCTTGCTGATTTGGGGTTTTTTGTGCTTGTTGATTTGGGGATTTGGTGTGACTTGAGCGAGGTTAGGGTAAGCTATCTGGGTAAGTTTGTGGTCTATGGTGATTTGGGGCTCTTTTTTTTTTTTTTTTTATATTATTATTAGTTTGATGTTTTTTGATAACCAGAGTTGTTAGTTGCTTTAAGGTTTGAGTGCCATGTGACTAACTGAAAGGCGGGAATGCCACGTGGACATAGTGGGAATTATTTTAATATTTTTAATTTATTCTGTATGCCAGCTGTGCAATTTCCGTCTCTGATGCAACGTCAGAGACAAAAACGAAACACGTTTTCCAGGATAGGGACTAAAATCGGTGGAAAAAAAATTTAGGGACCAAAGTGGGAATTGCGTGAAAATGTAGGGACTAAAATGAGTTTTTCGCCAAATTAATAAACACTTTTGATTTATGTATCTTGCTAAGTGGCTATCAACCATGACCTTACATAAACTATAAGCACTACCATTGTCATAAATATTTCTTTCATTTATATTAATGAATCCACGGTCTCCTAGGAAGCTTAACAATGCCCAACACATTTCTTACACTCCACAGTTTCTAATAATGGATCACGTTCTTGGTGTTTTCTGCGAGAGTAGAGGAAAAAGAAAGAAAAGGGGTGCCCCATTGTCTTGGCTACATTGAAAAAGTAGTTTCTTGAAAGCAAAAATGCAAAATAAATTTGAGTTACAAGCAAGAAGGAAATGCTTGAACAGGACAACTTCTACAACCAAAATCTCGTTAATCCACCTCCAAAAATCAGAACCTTGATCATTTTTTTTTTCAACAGAAGATTTCAAAATTATTTAATACTTACCACCAATTTTTTTTCACTAGAAGAAACGCAATATTTCAATTCCATGTCGTACATGATACATACCCAAGAAACAACCACATATATAGTGCCTCTTATAATGAGTTCTTAAATTTATAATGAATGTTACAAGGGGTTTTAAATTCACGTCTTGTTCAAGACATTTAAAAATTCATAATAACATGTCTAAGAATGAATCTCAATGACAGAGTTCTAATTTTCTCGTGAAAAGAAGCAAGTTTCATGAAGGGGTCTATACCCAAATTCAAAAGAAATCACAAATTTTATTCATTGGGACAATTTATCAAACAAATAAAATGCAAAAAGAATGAACCTAAATTGTGAACTCAGTTTGAGTATGAAACCCCTGAACTGAACACCCAATACAAAAGTCACTTAGAGGGTGTTTGGATTCATTGTTTCCATAACTCATAACTCTGTTTTCATAACTCATAACTCAAAAATGGTGGGACCCATAACAAAAACTTTGTTTGGATTTCCATAACTCAATTTCCATAACTCTGTTTCCATCACTCAATTCTCTGATTTTTGAGTTATGAGTTATGGAAACTGAAAACACATTTTAGCTGTTTTCAGTTTCCATAACTCATAACTCAATGGCATTTTTGTAATTAAACACACATTAGCCGCAACTTTTGACCATTGACTTTTTTCTTTTTTTTTTTCTGGGTTTGGTCTTCACTCTGGGTTCGGTCTTCACTTTTTTTTGTTTTTGTTTTTTTTTTTTTTTTTTCAGTACCAGATCACCTAAACCCAGAAAAAAAAAAAAAAAAAAAAAAAAAAAAAAAAAAAACTCTGACGTTAAGCTAGACCAAACCCAGAAGAAAAGAAAAAAAAAAAAAAAAAGGAAAAGCTGCACTGATTGACAGATGTGGGACCCATAAATAGTGTGAAAAATATGAGTGATGAAAACTGAGTGATGGTGCCAAACGGGTATAATATTTTTAAGTGATGGGTGATGAGTGATAAGTGATGAGTGAAGAGTAATGGGTGATGAGTGATGAGTGATGAGTGATGGAAATTGAGTGATGAAAATTTTTTAACCAAACACCCCCTTAATCATTCCACTTCACACAGGTATCAGAGATAAGCAAGGTCAAACTCAATATTGCTTCTTAGTTCTTCCACGACTCAACGAGTTTGATTAATGCTACACGAGATGAACCGCCTTCACACACTGTAGCCTTAGCTCCTTCTTTCAAAGCAATAACTCGTTCCCTAACAGTGGAGTTATTGTTTTCTGAGTCCATTAACTCTCTAACTCGCTTCTCCACCTCTGTTGCACTCACAAACCCGTCCTCCGACTCGTTCATCCACAACGCAATTTTCACATCCTCCACCAACACCACCCTGTTAAACCTTTGCTCCGCGTACAGGGGCCACGCCACCATTGGCACTCCAGCACACACCGCTTCAAGCACCGAGTTCCATCCACAATGACTCACAAACCCACCTATCGAGTTGCGATTCAACACGGCCACCTGTGGTGCCCAGGACTGCACTACCAGTCCCCTCTCTTTCGTACGACCCAAGAAACCCTCAGGAAGTAACGAATCCAAATCTGGGTCAGGCTGAGTTGACACAACCAAGCTATGAATTTCATCATCACTAGGTGGATTACGCACCACCCATAAGAACCTGTGCCCACTATTTTCCAACCCTGAAGCTATCTCCTTCAACTGCTCTATAGAGAATAACCCCAAGCTTCCAAAGCACAAAAACACAACACTTTGACACGGTTGCGAGTCAAGCCAAGTTAAGCACTCGTGTGCCACGGCCTCATCTTCATTGTGACCACGACTTAATGGTCCAATGTAGTACACAGGGGGTGTAGGATTGTCCGGGACGCATAGCCCATCAGCTATTGCTTGAATAGCTCGTGGCTCCAATGATTCAAAGGTGTTCACAATTATTCCTGATGAATTAGCCAATGTGGTTGAGCATTCTAGAAAACACTCGTTATTGAGTAATATTTTTGGCAAATCTGAGGATTGAAATGGTGGTACTCCAGGAACGTTAAGGATCTGGGATTTATTCAGGTCTTTGAAATTTGTGGTGCCATTTTTTTGGATGGTAGGGAGATATAGTTTATAAGTCAGAGCAGCTGCACCGGAAGTTGAAAAATGGTAGCCGGGGATGTTGAGATTGGCTGCAATGGAAAGAGCATTAGAGCAAAAGAAATCCATGATTAGTGCTTGGATGCTGTAGCTTTTGGAAATGGAAAGGAGGGATTGGTGGACATTGGGATTGTTAAGGTTTATGAACTCAAAGATAAGAGATTCAATGCTTGAATTAGAGGTATTGGGAGGAAGAGTAATGGTGGGGTGATCGTGAAAAGTGATGTATGGTGTGGTAGAAGACACAGCAGCTATGTATGGAGTTGTGGAGCTAGCTCCATACGGTACCGGAGCGATAAGAATGTGGACGGTGAGTGAAGGCTGGTGGGTGTGTATTAGTTTGCCTAGCTCTACCATGGGAATCAGGTGGCCGGCGGCTGGTGTTGTGTATAGAACTATGGCCTCCATAGCTGCCCAGAAACTAGCTTGGGAGTGTCGGTATCCAATTCAATGGAGAAGAAAAAACTTAATAGGAAATAGACAAATGATTGGTGTCACCCCTTTTTTTTTTTTTTTTTTAGAAAATTATAGTACTGTAGGCCGTTAACTTAGTTTTAACGCACACTTTTATATTTTAAACAACATTACGTATATTTTTATGCACTTTTTTACTTAAATTTCTCTACTAAACAGGCCCATAGTCTCTTCAATTTTTTTTACAACATATTTTACAAAATGAGGTGACAAATTAATATATATGATTTGTTGTAAAAGAGGAAGATTTAATACCAATTTGTTGAGAATAGTAGAAGCATGAATATCAATTTGTTGTGTGTGTATCCAAATAACATTGGGTTTATGCAAAATAGAAATAGAATGACAAAATAAATAATCACACGGGAACACAAAGATTTACGTGATTCGGCTTTTGGCCTACATCCACGGGCGGTGTCAAGGAGAAAGTTTCACTAACAAAAGGAAGAGATTACAAAGGTAGTACCCAAAACACTCTCACAAAACCCAAGCCCCAAATACACCCAAAGAACTCTCAATCACCAGAAACACGTGACTCTCAAAACAAAGCATGGCTTAGAACTCTAAAATAATATACAGCTGTGTTTTTTTTCACCAACACATCAATTGCCGCATAACAAATATACTTATATAAAGTATAAGTCGGCTAGGGTATATTAGAGAGAGCATATCACAAAGTCGGCTATACAAGTCCTAATATAACTAGGACTTGGTTTCCAAATCCTTCCAAGACAAGGACTATGCACTCTCACGTGCATTATTCAAGCCACCAGTCATAACAAATCTCCACCTTGGCTTGAATTTGGTCAAGCCCCACAAATGAAACTTCTCCACCGCCAACACCAAAACCCCTAAGGGCCATCACAAACTGCAAATGCCAATCAAGTCCAAGCAGTGCTTGAACTTGTGCAAAGGGACTGGCTTGGTCATCATATTTGCTGGATTATCTGCTGTAGCAACCTTTTTAACTGCAACTATGCCTTCAGATACAGTCTCACGAATGAAGTTATATTTGACAGCAATGTGTTTAGATCTCTCATGATACATCGGATTTTTAGTCAAATGTATGGCACTCTGATTATCACAAAATACAACAGAATCATCTTGTTGTAAACCCAGATCACCAACCAAACCCTTCAACCAAATAGCTTCCTTCACTGCCTCTGTTGCTGCCATATACTCTGCCTCTGTAGTAGACAAAGCAACTGTTGATTGTAACGTTGCTTTCCAACTGATGACACTACCAGATAATGTGAAAACATAACCTGTTAGAGATTTCCTTTTATCCAAATCACCAACAAAATCAGAATCAACAAATCCAATAACATTGCCATTATCAGTAGAAGCCCTGTCATATACCAAAACAATGTTTGCAGTACCTCTTAAATATCGAAGAATCCATTTCACAGCTTGCCAATGTTCTTTACCAGGATTAGCCATATATCTACTAACCACACTAACTGCATGTGAAATATTTGGACAAGTGCATACCATAGCATACATTATGCTACCCACTGCATTAGAATAAGGGACATGAGACATGTACTCCTTTTCCTCCTTAGACTTTGGTGACAAAGCGCTGAAAGCTTAAAATGTGCTGCTAATGGAGTACTCACTGGCTTAGTTGCTGCATATCGAAACGTTCAAGTACTTTCTCAATATAATTCTTTTGTGACAGAAATAACTTGCCAGCTTGTCGATCTCTATGAATCTCCATTCCCAAAATCTTCTTAGCTGCACCGAAATCTTTCATCTCAAATTCACCACTAAGCAAAGTCTTTAGCTTGTTTACCTCTACCAGATTCTTAGCTGCAATGAGCATATCATCAACGTATAGCAACAAGTAGACAAAAGAACCATTTGAGAGCTTCCTATAATACACACAACTATCATAGTCACTTCTCAAGTAACCATGCCCAATCATGAAAGTATCAAACCGCTTATACCACTGCCTTGGAGATTGCTTCAAACCATATAATAATTTTTTTAATAAACAAACATGGTTTTCTTTTCCTTGGATCACAAAACCTTCTGGTTGATGCATATATATTTGTTCTTCAAGCTCCCCATGCAAAAAAGCTGTCTTGACATCAAGTTGTTCTAATTCCAAGTCAAACAATGCAACCATAGCAAGCATCACACGAATAGAGCTATGTCTCACAACAGGAGAGAACACTTCATTGAAGTCTATACCTTCTCTTTGACTGTAGCCCTTTGCAACCAATCGTGCCTTGAACCTCGATGCTTCAACCCCTATAGTTCCTTCCTTTTTCTTGAAGACCCACTTGCAACCAACAATCTTGTGGCCTTTAGGTGGTTTCACTAGCTCCCAAGTCTGATTCTTATGAAGAGACTCAATCTCCTCGGTCATAGCAATACTCCACTGGGCCGAATTCTCACTAGAGACAGCTTCATGATAATTGGAAGGTTCCTGATACTCAATAATCTCAGCCACAGACAGAGCATAAGCAACCAAATCTGCCTTAGCAAACCTTTGTGGTGGTCTAATCTGTCTCCTCTCTCTACCAGTGGCTATACTATACTGCTGTTGCTGCTGCGATGCATCCACTTCATTAGTAGAATCATGCACCTTATCTTGAATAGGCTGAACTGAAGTGCTATTATGCACTTTATCCAAAGCTTCAATCTCAAGCTCCACCTGCTTACTGACACCATGGTCTTTTACTGCCCATTACTCTCCTTTTTCTGGTTAAGGATACCAGACTCATCAAATTTCACTTCTCTGCTGACAATTAATCCAGGGGATTTTGAATCTTTACACCACAATCTATAACCTTTTTGTTGGGGACATATTTTGTAATTGGCATATCCTTTGATAAAACGCACTTTACTTGTATTTGGGTAAATCTAAGTAGGTTCAAGATGATCATTACAAGTGGTTAAATTGAAGACATGAAGATTACTCAAGAACTGCTTAAGAAAAGTGCAAACTGCAGGTCTCAATACCTCCTCGACAGAATCTCAATCTGTCGAGATTCATTAAATCTCGACAGATGTCCCGATTGATCGAGATTACGGGTTTCAGATTATAGCCAGCAACGTTTTTATTCTAAAAGGCTAATTGTTTATGGGTTTGTATAATTCTTATTGGACTAGGAAAACCCAAGGTTTGTGTAAACCTATTTGGAATAGGAGAGCCCATTAAGCTCCTATTTAAAGGAGGTGAAAAAAGAAAAACCTAACCCTAGAGAGCTTCATAAGGTTTTCTTTTTGAAACCCTAACCTCTTCCTACAGAAGAAAGAGTTCTTGCTGCGTTTCTTGTACGCCTTAGGGTTTTGTAACCAAGCAAAATCTCTTGCACCAATATTGAAGATCTTATTGGTGTTTCTATGTGAAGCTGCTACAAATCAACTACAAAAATCAAAGGGTTGCTGTGGAGTTAGTCACGTATTGGGATTCGTGCAAAGGAGTAAGCCGCGTACTGGGATCCGCGCATCAAATTGGTTAGTCACGTACTTGGGAGCCGTGCATTGAAAGGAGAACTCACTACAGAACAAGTCCAATTGGGTATTTTCAACTGTAGGTTGGTAAGGTACTTGGGATTCCTTGCTTGTAACTGCAGTGGTGACCTTAAATCACCCGGTGGGGTTTTTGCAGTAAGGTTTTCCCCATTCGTAAACAAATCACCGTGTCATTTTAATTTCCGCTGCATTACTTAGTTTGGTGATTTGTTTGTGCTACCACGTGATATTGCATGATTAATTTGATTAATTAATAACTGGGCTAATTAATTAATCTAAGTTATCACAAGGGGCCAACGCATTTGTGGCCTGTCACTTTTGTCCCTGATGCATAGCCTAGGAATATGCACTTCTTTGCCCTTGGCTCAAGTTTGCCATCATTCACATGAGCATAAGCAGGGCAACCAAATACTCTCAAATTAGAGTAATCAGTAGGAGCACCAGACCATACCTCAAAAGGAGTCTTACATTTAATTGCAGTTGATGGAGACCTATTAACTAAATAGCAAGCCATATTAATTGCCTCAGCCCAAAAGTCCTTAGACAAACCACAATTTGAGAGCATACAACGAGCCCTCTCTAATAGAGTTCTGTTCATACGTTCTGCAACCCCATTCTATTGTGGTGTTCCTCTAACAGTGCGGTGTCTCACTATGCCTTCATGTTTGCAAAACTCATCAAGTTCACCAGAGCAATATTCCAAACCATTATCTGTCCTAAAACGCTTAATCTTTTTATCAGTCTGCTTCTCAATAAGCGTCTTCCATTGCTTGAAAGTGACAAAAACAGCACTTATTTTTCAAAAAATACACCCAAACCTTCCTTGAATAGTCATCAATGAAAGTCAACAATATCAGTAACCACGCTTGGAACAGACAGGAGAAGGACCCCAAAGATCGGAATGGATATAATCTACTGTGCCCTTAGTCCTGTGATTAGCTATCCTGAACTTGACCCTGCACTACTTTCCAAAGACACAATGTTCATAAAAGTCCAGCTTTTCAATTTTCTGACCATTCAACAAACCTCATTTGCTTAATATTAACATGCCTACCTCACTCATATGCCCCAATCTCATATGCCATAAATGAGTATTATCTGAGTCTGAATATGAGGATGAAGATATTGCTACAGAACCTACAATTGTGCTTCCTTGTAGCATATAGAGACCATTCACTATTTTTCCTTTAATGAAAACAAGAGCACCCTTACTGATTGTCAAAACTCCACCTTCACCGGTGTATTTATATCCTTGAGAATCGAATATACCCAAAGACAAAAGATTTTTCTTTAGATCTGGCACGTGACAGACATCAGATAAAGTCCTAACAACACCATCATACATCTTAATTCTCACAGTTCCTATCCCCACAACCTTACAGGTCATATTATTTCCCATCAGAACTTCACCACCACTAATTGACTGATAGGTAGTAAACCAATATCTTTTGGGAGTCATATGATAGGAGCAAGCTGAATCAAGAATCCAAGCATCACTGGAGCGACCAGTAGATACTGTTAAAACTAAATCTTCACCTTCAGAATTAACTTCTGCAACACTAGCTGTATTAGTAGTATTAGAAGCCTTCTCCTTTTTCTCTTTGAGTAACTTGCACTCATTTTTCCAGTGTCCATCCTTTTTACAGTAGTGACACTTTCCCTTTCTAGATCGAGACTTTGACCTAGATTTTCCTCTATTGCTACTAGACCCTTTGTCATTGGGTCTACCTCTAGCAACAAGACCGTCAGCATGATTATCACCCCAATTTTCAGAAACCTTCTTCTTTAACTCCTTAGAGTTCAATGCATCTTTGACATCATCAATTGAGATAGAATCTCTCCCAGAACCATATAGCATGGTATCAACAAAGTGATCAAAAGAAGGAGGCAATGAGCATAATAAAATTAAGGCTTGATCTTCATCTTCTACTTTGCACTCAATATTTTTCAAATCAATAAAAATTCTATTAAATTCATTAAGATGATCAGAAATAGGTGTACCTTCTTTCATTCGAATTGTGTATAACAGTTGCTTCATATACAAACGATTTGTAAGAGACTTGGTCATGTATCGACTTTCCAACTTGAGCCATAATCCCGCAGTTGTATCTTCATCTACAATTTCTCTTAGAACCTCATCTGCAAGAGATAATTGAATTGCAATATGTGCCCGTTCCAAGAGATCTTCTTTTTCCTCATCTGATAGCATTGCTGGCAAAGCATCTTTGCCCTTCAGTGCTTTCCACAATCCTTGCTGCACTAGCAAAGCACGCATCTTCACACGCCATAAACTGAAATCATTCTTCCCATTGAATTTGTCAATCTCAAATTTTGCCGCCGACGAAACCTTTGTCGCCATACCCAAAAACCCAAGTGGACCAATACCACAACAAAAAAGATCTGATGAACAATCTCAACAAGAAACAAAGAACCCAAGGCTCTGATACCAGTTTGTTGTAAAAGCGGAAGATTTAATACCAATTTGTTGTAAAAGCGGAAGATTTAATACCAATTTGTTGAGAATAGTAGAAGCATGAATATCAATTTGTTGTGTGTGTATCCAAATAACATTGGGTTTATGCAAAATAGAAATAGAACGACAAAATAAATAATCACACGAGAACACAAAGATTTACGTGGTTCGACTTTTGGCCTACATCCACGGGCGGTGTCAAGGAGAAAGTTTCACTGACCAAAGGAAGATATTACAAGGGTAGTACCCAAAACACTCTCACAAAACCCAAGCCCCAAATACACCCAAAGAACTCTCAATCACCAGAAACACATGACTCTCAAAACAAAGCACGGCTTACAACTCTAAAATAATATGCAGCTGTGTTTTTTTTCACCAACACATCAATTGCCGCATAACAAATATACTTATATAAAGTATAAGTTGGCTAGGGTATATTAGAGAGAGCATATCACAAAGTCGGCTATACAAGTCCTAATATAACTAGGACTTGGTTTCCAATTCCTTCCAAGACAAGGACTATGCACTCTCACGTGCACTATTCAAGCCACCAGTCATAACATGATTAATTCAGCTGGACCTATTGTCACACTTTGCGTTGCAAAAAAAGTGCCGGGCTATTTTGGCCTATACTGGCGGTTTTTAGGCTATAGCTGTGGTTTAAAAAGTTGCTATAGTTTCAATTTTTTGTAGTAAAAAAACATTTAAATTAACAACCTAATAAAAAAATATTTAAATTAATATTTTATAATTGAGGATAATTTATAAGACTTATATAGTAAAATTTGTATTGTTTTTAACATAATTTTCTTTGTAAATTAATTTGTGTTTTATAGTGGGCTTGTTGCCTTGCTTTTTAATTTTAAGATGTTAGTGTGCATAATTAAAAAAAAAGAGGAAAAAAAATAAAATATAAAAACCGGAAGTGCCATTCATGCTGCCATTTAATATTATCTATGGTTGAGCTACTTTAAGACTATAGTTAAGCTTTATTTTATTATCTTTTACTTTTAGAATAGACTATAGCTAATTAAGTTAGTAGAAGAATATATCTCTCAAAAAACAAAGTTGGTAGAAGAATATTGTATAACTTTGGTTACTAATGATTCCTACAATATTTTCCACGACCTTTTGTTTTAGAAATAAAATAATATATCTTACACATCATTTTGAATTTATCTGCTGATCGTACCTATTAAAAAACTTGGTATTTTTCTAATTACATATTTGGTAATAATGGTGGCCTAATATTAAATAAAGACTAGGTTAGGTCTAAACCTCTCATAATACATACAAACATTATAAAAAATAAATAGAATACAAATATCCTACATGATCAAAAACAACAAAATCTTTGTTGTACTTAAGGAAATTAATTTCATACGGGCCGAAATGTTCCCCCATACCAGGGTGTACCGGCTCATTTCGATCATTTCAGTAATATCTTCATTTCAGATCGGCCCAATACCGAGGTGTGCCGGCCCAAAAATTGAACTTGCCATCTTTGCATTTCCGTTTCTTCTTCTTGTTCGGTGCCACTGTTTCTTTCTTAGTTTCTGTGTTTTTGCTCTACAAAGAAAGTAGAAACCAATGAGTTTTACTGCCAACAAACAACAATTGCTACATCTTTCTTCTTAAATATCTTTTACTTTTCTTCTTTCATTTAAAAAACTTACTTAATGGGCAGACAAGTCTTCGGTTTTCTCTTCATTTTTTATTCTTCTAATTCATGGGAAATTGTTGTGTTATTGGGTAAATGGGCTCGGGCTTAAAATAGTTTGGACATGTTTGCATAAAAATAGTAAGAAATTAGGCTGCATTTGATTCAATGTAAAATGATTTCAAAGTGTAAAATATTTTCAAGTGAAAATATTTTTTAGAAATAAAAATGATTTCAATAATTTGGTCACATCACAAAAAATGTTTTAGAAAATATTTTAAGGTGTTTGGTTGTATTTTTGAAAATCCTCTAGAAAACACATTCTCTCACATTTTATCAACTTCTAAATATATAAACCAAATCAACAATAAAACATAACAAAAAAAATTCAGTCTTTCTCAAAAATAAACACTGATCGTGAGAGAGGGAGAGGGAGAGATAGATTGAGAGAAAGAGAGAGGTAAAGGACCACAGATCAGTGGGTGGGTCTGAAGGAGGCGAGATGGGCGGGTGGGTCTAACAGCGGCAAGATTTGCAAGTGGGTCTGACAGCGGCAAGATTTGCAAGTGGGTCTGATAGCGGCAAAATCGGTGAGTGGGTCTGAAGGAGGCAATGATGACGAGATTGATTTGTAGATTAGAGATCGTGGGTGAGTTTGATAACTTCTCAGCTTTGGTTGGACAGAGGGAAAGAGAGAGGAAGAGAGAAGAGAAAGCTTCCTTGATTGGCGGTGTAGATCTATGGTGAAGACGATGACGGTCTGGTGAGGCTGAGGGATGAACCTGTGGCGTAATCAAACCAACGAAGGTTGGGCCATCTTCTTCACTTTCCCTTCTAGCTCTCTTTTTGTCTTTGGGTGTGTGAGTCCGCGTGGAGGGGACGAGGACGCCAATCTGACCGGAGAGGATGTGCTTAGGAATCACTTTAGGTGGAGTGTGCTTGAGCTCTCTCTCACTCTCTCTCTTTAGGTGTGTTTTCTAGAAATTTATTGAAGGTAAAATAAAAGTGTAAATGATTTTACAGCCGCAGGAGTTTATTTTCCAGTCAACGTGTACCGTATTTTCCGTTTGAACGTATTTTCTGTAGCTGCCAAACAAACACAAGGGTGTAAAATAATTTCCTAAAAGTGTTTTTAGGCAAAACAAACGCAGCCTTAGATTATAATTAAATATAGCTATATAAGTCAATATAGCATACACATTTTTTTTTAAAGGATCATTGAGCCTAATTTAATTCATTTTTGCTAGAACGTTCTCTAGATTATATTCAGCTTGAGCAAAATCTTCAATCTTGCTCGGTGAATAGAAGTGGTTTCTAGAATTACAAAGTAAATAACACAAAATTACCACACTTTTCGTTATAGAATTAGCCAATACTAAATTTTCTAACAAATCATACAAAAAATTTACACAGCGTTAGTCGTAAATTAGACATTGAAAAGATTTATATTGAGAATTTCTCATCATGTTGGTGAGTAATAGTCTTTTCATAACTTTAGCATATGACCATATGTTCATCAGGTTACATCAATCGTCAATAGTATTTTGCATTAATCATCAATCGAGTTCGTTAATGGGTACTCCACTTAATATTCTTTATGTTCTTAATATACATATCAAATTTTGTTCAAATCAGATGTTATTTACTATTCGATTAATAATTTTTTTTTATATACAATTTTAGATTACAAAAACTTAAAATTTTAATATTTGTTTAATGATTTTTGATTTTCTTGAAATTTTACAAATATGAATGATATAATAATAATATTTAATCTAACAGTTAGATTTTCAAAATTTTTATCCAATATAAAGATATATAAAAAGTTAAAAGGATTTTTCTCTAAACTAGTTAAGAGAGAAATTTTGTTCATTAATATGAATTTTTTTAAAAATTAAATATTATGTTAGTGAAAACTAAATTGTTACATTTTTCTAGTAGGATTTAGAAAGTGTCATTTCATTAAACTTTTAGAATTACGTCGTTTTGTATAATCTCAAGAGAGATTGGTTTAATTTACCCATTTTATAATAAATGCTAGATGAACGAGTCGACCAAGTCAAAATTGAATCGATCAGATTAAAGTGGACTGTCATTCCTATTACATAAACCATATTCTTTTGTTTGAGTTTAATTAGGCAGGTTAATGGGTCTTGTTCGAATTTTATTAGGTCTAATCCATAGTGAGACATGGAGAGAATAAGATGATATTGATGCATGAGTCTTGACCAGCATTTCAGTTTTAATTTTACGGTTCTCTAGTTTCTTCTAAAGGTTTAAGACAACCGAGAACCACAAAGCAGGAGAGAGCAAAGAATAGAATTCTTTCTAGTTTTTTCCCGGGCAAAATACGAGATCTTTCTTGAGTGAAGATTAGAGGCTGTTTGGTTTTGTGTTTTCCATCACCCATAACTCTGTTTCTATCACCCATAACTCAAAATAAGTGGTGATAAGTGTTATTTTAATAATCTAAAACTGACGAGCCCAAGGCTGACGACCCTGAAGCTGACGACCTCAAAAGCTGGGGAGATCTGGAGCTGACGACCTCCACCAACAAACCAACGACCTTGGAAGTATGTATAGCCAAGCTGACGAGAATAGGCTGAAGAAGTTAGTTTTGGCCCCGTCCACAACCTTGCTTGACCAACACGCATACAACAAGGATTCTTGCACGACACGTCTAAATTAAGAAGACTCCTATAAGGACAAGGGTTCTAGGAGATGCGTAAAATCTAAGAATTACTCTTCTAGAAGGAAAAGAACTTCTTGACCAAGGCATGAATTTCGACCCAACGCAATTATAAATGCCCCAAAGCCCTCTCAAAGCAAGGTACGCATAATTCACCTCAGCTAGGTACGCATAATTCACCTCAGCTCTAGTACTTTAGAGTTGTGAACAAGAGATTTCTCTAACTTGACCGTCGGAGGGTATTTGGCCGGTACCACACCAGTGCCCTTTCTAAGGTCTTCAGCTTTCGCATTGTGCAGGTACGTCATCAGGAGCACGTGAAGACCGTGTGGCTTACTGACGATTTTGAGCATCATCAGTTGGCGCCGTCTGTGGGAACCGAGTGATCAGCCATCACCTTATTCCTAGGACAAAAAGCTGCATGGTACTCACAAGATCGATGGCAACAACCAACAACTTAGGTGATGACCCGCACGTCACAGCACTGGAAAGACAAGTCCAAACGCTCGCAGCGGCGGTTGAGCACCTAACCAAACAAAATCATGACTTGGAAGAATTGTTACATCAGAGGACTGCACATCCTGGCACGCAAAAAGAAGACCAGGAAGGAACAAGCGCCGAAAGAAGGAACCAGGAGGGACCCGAGGGTAGCAACGCTCCGAGTAGACCAAAACGGCAGGACATCAGTCGGCCAGCTATCTCTGACGCATTGCCACCTCATATCGCCGCAGAGATGCAAGAGATGCGAGAGCAAATGGATGTGATGATGAACGCACTCAGAGGAAGGGTGTCCAGCAACCTCGATGACCTAGTTCATCGAACTGATTCACCTTTCACAACACACGTCACTTCATGTCCTCTTCCTCCAAAATTTCGCATGCCTCAGGTAGAAAGCTATGACGGGTCTAAAGACCCCTTGGACCACTTGGAATCCTTTAAGACTATAATGTACCTTCAAGGAATGCCAGATGAGATCATGTGTAGAGCTTTCCCTACTACACTGAAGGGATCCGCGAGGGTCTGGTATGGCAGGTTGACACTGAACTCGATCAGCACCTTTAAGGAACTAGGTGCTCAATTTGTGTCACAATTTATCGGGGGCCACCGGTACAAGAAGTCCACGGCATGCCTAATGAGCATCAGACAACGGGAAGACGAGACCATGAGGTCATATATAACGCGGTTCAACAAAAAGGCTTTATCAATAGACGAAGCAGACGATAAGATACAAGTAGCCACATTTACCAACGGGCTGCGAAAGGGTAAGTTTCTCTTCTCCCTGTATAAGAATGATCCAAAAACGATGTCCGAAGTACTTTACAGGGCGACAAAGTACATGAACGCGGAGGACGCACTGATAGCAAAGGACGATAAGCCTAAGAAAGGGAAAAGTAGGAAGCCACACGGACTGATAGGGGGCAAAAGAAGGCTAGGTCCGAAGAGCGACGGGACGATCGCCGCTCTAAGCCGCCCGTGGGGAGATTCACGAGCTTCACGCCACTAACCACCCCTATCGACCAAGTCCTAATGCAAATCAAGGATGAAGGAACCCTGACATTTCCCGGCAAGATAAAGGGGGACCCCAATAAGAGGCCAAGGGACAAATATTTCTGCTTCCATCGAGACCATGGCCACGATACAACTGATTGCTACGACTTAAAGCAGCAAATAGAAGCTCTGATCAGGCAAGGAAGGCTACAGAGGTTTGTTAGCAAAGAAAGGACTGATCAGCCACAAGACCAAGCTCCCCGACGGGAGAACGAATGCCCTAGACAGCCGTTAGGGGATATAAGGATGATTGTGGGCGGCACCGAGACCGTTGGGTCATCAAAGAAAGCTCGAAAGACTTATCTCAGAATGATTCAGAACATCCAGTTGACGGGATACGTACCCAGAATGCCGCAGTCTGATAACCCCCTCATTGGATTCTTAGATGAAAATGCACAACGTCTTCACCACCCCCATGATGACGCGCTCGTCATCACCATACAAGCAGGAAACTACAACATGCACCGAGTTCTCGTCGACAACGGAAGCTCGGCGGACATCCTCTACTATCCCGCGTTCCAACATATGGGAATTGATAGGGACCGTCTAGTTCCGACTAACGCCCCGCTGGTCGGCTTCTGAAGAACAAGGGTATTTCCCCTTGGCGTCGTCACCCTGGCAGTAACCATTGGAGACTACCCTCAGCAAGTCACCAAGAATGTAGCATTCCTTGTGGTCGACCGCTCATTAGCTTACAATGCCATCATAGGACGTCCTACTCTTAACTTGTGAAAGGCTGTGACCTCGACCTACCATTTAATGATAAAGTTCCCGACGAACTACGGAGTGGGAGAGTTAAGAGGAGATCAAGTAGCCGCACGCAAATGTTATGTAGCAATGATGGGGATGGATGACCACCACCAGTCCATGAGCATAAAAGAACATACAGCGACGGAGCCCGTAGAAAAGCTCGAGGACATACCTCTCGACGACTTCCAGCCAGAGCGGACAACCAAGATCGGCACCCTTGCAGACCCGACGATACGTCAGGAACTCGCAGCCTTCCTCAAAGAAAACCGAGACGTGTTCGCTTGGAGTCACGAAGACATGCCAGGCATTGACCCGTCGATCATAGGACACCAATTGAATGTATCACCATCTTTTCCGCCGGTTAGCCAAAAGAAAAGAGTCTTCGCCCTAGAGAGAGATCGGGCAGGAACAGAAGAAGTCTGCAAACTACAAGAAGCGGGCTTTATTAAGGAGGTTTACTACCCTGAGTGGTTGGCAAACGTCGTCATGGTAAAAAAGAACAACAGAAAATGGAGGATGTGCGTAGATTTTACAGATCTAAACAAAGCATGCCCCAAGGATAGCTATCCTTTACCAAGGGTCGACCTCTTAGTGGATTCTACGGCCCAACACCAGTTGTTAAGCTTTATGGACGCATTTTGAAGATACACCAGATCCTAATGGATGAAGCTGATCGAGAAAAGACTTCGTTTGTGACAAGTCAAGGCCTTTTTTGCTACAAGGTCATGCCATTCGGCTTGAAGAACGCAGGTGCAACATGCCAGAGGCTTATGAACAAGATGTTCGTACAGAAAATTGGGAGAAATGTCCAAGTATATGTCGACGACATGCTAGTGAAAAACCGAAGAGAAAAAGATCATTTAGGAGACCTAAAGGAAACCTTCGATACTCTTTGCTTCTACAACATGAAGCTAAATCCAGCCAAGTGTGCCTTCGGAGTAACAGCTGGAAAATTCCTAGGATACATGGTGTCCCAACGAGGTATTGAAGCCAACCCGGACAAGATCCGAGCTATAATGGAAATGATGCCTCCAAGAAGCGTGAAGGAAGTACAGAGACTTAATGGCAAGGTCGCCGCGCTTAGCAGATTCGTATCTAGGGCGACGGATAAGTGTCTCCCATTCTTTCGCACACTGAAGAAGTCCTTTGAATGGACGGATGAATGCCAGCAAGCATTTGAAGACCTAAAGGCCTACCTATCATCACCACCACTGTTAACCCCCTCCCAACCAGGAGAAGAGCTGTTCCTCTATTTGGCAGTTTCTCCGGCAACCCTCAGCGTAGCTCTAGTCAGGGAAGACGACAAGGTGCAAAGGCCGGTGTACTATGCCAGTCGGGCACTTCACGGAGCAGAAGAAAGATACTCACTAATAGAAAAACTTGTCTTCGCTCTAGTAACGGCAGCCCGCAAGCTTAAGCCGTACTTCTGAGCCCATACGGTGGTTGTACTGACTGACAAGCCCATACGGCGAGCAATAAGTAGCCTAGAAGCGGTGGGATGTATGGCCTTGTGGGCAATAGAATTGAACGAATTTGACATAAAGTATCGCCCAAGTATCGCCATCAAGGGACAAGTGCTCGCTGACTTTATTGCGGAGTTCACGAATGGAGAAGGCCAGGGGTAGAGAATCCTTAGTGGAGTGTATTCACCGATGGGTCATCAAACAAAAGGGCTGGCGGAGCAGGGGTCGTACTTCGGTCTCCAGAGGGCGACGAGATCGAATGCATGATTCAACTTGATTTTCCTACAACTAACAACGAAGCGGAATATGAAGCCCTCATAGCAACCTTAGATCTGGCCAAGGCTGCAGAAGCCTTATACATGGTAATCCACTGCGACTCTCAGGTCGTTACTAATCAGATAAACGGCGACTATGAATGTAAAGGAGAAAGGATGAAAATGTACTTAGAACAAGCAACAAGGAGAGTAAACGAACTTCAGGCAAGAGTCGTTCAAATTCCAAGAAGAGACAATGAGCAAGCTGACCGCCTTGCTAAAGTTGCATCCGTGGAACACGTAATCATCCCCAGCAAGGTACTATCTTTTACTCAATTCGAACCACTAATAGATGTCATCAGTGTGCAGGAGGTAAAATTCGAGAATGATTGGACCACCCCTCTGGTCGCTTATCTCAAAGAGGGTATCCTACTTGAAGCAAAGGAAGCCGCAAGGAAGCTGAAGGTCCAGGGGGCACGATTTGTCTTGATAAAGGGCATCTTATACAAAAGAAGTTTCTCCCGATCGTACCTAAGGTGTTTAGGACCCGAAGAAGCGGATTATGTTATAAGAGAAGTGCACGAAGGGATCTGTGGCAATCATTCAGGATCACGGTCGTTGGTCCACAAATTAGTCCGGGCTGGATATTACTAGTCGACCATGCAGAAGGACGCCCAGATGTATGTCAAAACATGCGACAAGTGCCAAAAATTCAGTAACATTATCAGGCAACCAGCCGAAGAGATAACCCTAATAACCGCTCCGTGGCCATTTGCCCAATGGGAGCTGGACATCATGGGCCCATTCCCAACAGTAGCAAGGCAACTAAAGTTCCTAATAGTTAGTAGACATGGCAAAACAGGTCAAAATTTTCTGACCCGACCCGAAAAATACTCGACCTGAACCTGATTTTTTGACCCGAAATAAAAACGGGTTGACCCGTGACCCGACCCGAGTTTTTCAAGTTTTTTGCGGGTCAACCCGACTCGACCCGCAACCTGATCCGAACCAGAATCACTTTTTTAAAACTTTTTTTTTTTAGAAAAAAAAAAAGTAAAATTAAGACAATAGTAGTTTAATTGTTTATTGTGAGTTTTAAAGAAACAATTGATACATTTACATATGCAAATTAATTAAAAGATAAAAGGTTGAGCATTCTGTAATGAATAAAGATTTTTAGATATTAGTAAAGATTTTTAGATATTAAATAACAAAGTACATGCCAAGATAATATGGTTACAGTAAAGTTAAAAATATAGATTTAAAATTGTCGATATGTATGAGAAATATTTGCAAGTGTAAAAATAGTGAAGCCAAAGTATTAAATTAGCATAAATTATGAAGGCTTAGACTCATTTTTTTAATAATTTATGTCTAAAATAAATGGCTTTTCAAAATAAATTATGATATTTCCTAGAGTGTGTGTTGCTTAACAATGATATGATATTCATGAAAGAGACCATGTGTAAATAAGTAAGCGATCCAATTTTAACGTATATCTCAAATTGAAATAGAGTGCCAACCACAATTGATAATAGATTATAAAATTAATTGTCAAGATTGTAAATTTCTTATATGCTTTTATTCTTTATCAAATGAGTTATCCAATAAGTCATTTGTAATTTTGTTTTATATTTTGGAATATTGATATTGTGTAGAAATAAAACATGTGTATTTGTTTTACTTATATTTGTATTATTTTGTTTTAGATAGCAATGTTAGGATTTGTATAATTTTAAAATTATTGAATAAGTATTAATAAGTTTAACTGAATTCATTCTTGATATAAGTGGTGAAGTCAAAATTACATAAAATAATTTGTTACATAACTTTTCAAATGACAAATGCATGTTGTTTTATTTATAAAAAAAAAAAAAAAATCATGTGAAAAATACGGGTCAATTCGACCCGACCCACAACCGGATTGACCCGAACCCGTTTTTAACCCGCTTAAAATGACCCGTTTTTGACTCGTGACCCGTTTGACCCGCAACTCGATTGACCCAACCCGAACTCAACCCGACCCGCCCGTTTTGCCATGTCTAATAGTCGGCATTGACTACTTCACCAAATGGGTAGAGGCTGAAGTCTTAGCCACAATCACCGAGAAGAATGAAGAAGCTTTGTTTGGAAAAACATCGTTTGTAGGTTCGGAATTCCAAGGGTCCCGATCTCGGACAATGGTAAGCAGTTTGACAATAACTCCTTCCAGGACTTCTGTTCACAACTAGGAATCAAGAACCACTATTCCTCCCCTGCACATCCCCAGGCCAACGGACAAGTCAAAGTCACGAATCGATCCTTGCTTCGAATAATCAAAACTCGGCTCAAGGGGGCAAAAGGCATATGGCCGGAGGAACTACCCAGCATACTATGGGCATACAAGACAACTGTCAGGACCCCCACAGGAGAAACTCCATTCCGGTTAACGTACGGGAGTGAAGCTGTCATACCAGCTGAGTTCGGACTCACGAGCTACAGAGTGGACAATCACAACGAAGGAAGGAATGACGAAGCCATGCGTCTAGAACTTGACCTAGCTGACGAAGTTAGGGCAACGACTGAATAGAGGCTCGCGCGATACTAGAACCTCATAGCCAAACACTACAACTCTCGAGTCAAGCACAGGGACTTCGAAATTAGAGACCTCGTCTTGAGAAAAGTAATGGGAACCACTAAAGACCCTACATAAGAAAAACTCAACCCAAACTGGGAAGGGCCTTACAAAATAGCATCATGGCTAAGGAAGGGCACCTACCACTTAGAGACTCTGGACGGACTAAAACTACGCCATCCATGGAACGCCGAGCACCTCAGAAAGTACTACTAGTAGAAAACAACGCAAAGAACGCTACTCCTCATTTCCAGTCTATTTCTTTTAGTCGTTTATTTTAGTTTACTTTTGACTACAATACATTTAAAGCCCAAAGGGCTAAAGTTTATTCTTTTTTGAACAATTTTCTACTTATGTATGCATTCATTATAATAAGAGGAGTTTATTCAGAAACGACTGGTGTATCTGTTAAATGGACAACCTTAAGTCTACAAAGAGGACAGAACTACTACTAAGTCCACAAAGTGGACGACCTTAAGTCCACAAAGTGGGCGACCTTAAGTCCACAAAATGAACGACCTTAAATCCACAAAGTGGACGACCTTAAGTCCACAAAATGGACGGAACTACTAAGTCCACAAAGTGGACGACCTTAAATCTACACAGTGGACGACTTTAAGTTCACAAAGTAGACGACTTTAAGTTCACAAAGTGGACGACCTTAAGTTCACAAAGTGGACGACCTTAAGTCCACAAAATGGACGACCTTAAGTCCACAAAATGGACGACCTTAAATCCACAAAGTGGACGACCTTAAGTCCACAAAGAGGATGGAAGTATTACTAAGTCCACAAAGTGGACGACCTTAAGTTCACAAAGTGGACGACCTTAAGTCTACAAAATGGACGATCTTAAATCCACGAAATGGATAACCTTAAGTTCACAAAGTGGACGACTTTAAGTTCACAAAGTGAACGACCTTAAGTCCACAAAATGGACGACCTTAAATCCACGAAGTGGATAACCTTAAGACCACAAAGTGGACGGAACTACTATGAAGTCCATAGAGTGGACGACCCTTAGCCCACAAAGTGGACAACATTATTTACGGGGTCACTACGAAGTCCACAAAGTGAACGACATTAAGTCCACAAAGTAAATGGAACTAATACAAAGTTTACAAAGTAGGCGACCTCGTCAAATTAAACAAGTCCACTTTTAAGATTCAAAGCTGTTACAAAAATCAAACTGACATCATGAAAACGTCAAGAACAAAGCAACACTATTGGGAGCAATAAATATTAAATACCACAAGATAAAATTGTATTTACAAAGGCCCAAAAACACGGGCGCCAAACATTAAAGTTCATTACAACTTGAAAATAGAAGCGCCCTTAGTGCAAAATTCATTACAAAAATTTATAAGGCTGAAGGAGTGGCTGACGGAGACAAAGTGATGACCGGGGTAGAAGCATCTTCAGCATTGGACTTTTCTGCATGTTGGTCCGCAGACGGAGCTATGGCGACGGACTTATCAATGGCGGGCTGAGCCAGGACAAAGCCGCCGTCCCTTGAATCCACCTTGAGCTGGGTAGTCTCGTCGGTTTCCTCGAATGTAGAACCACCTGCCGGAGTTAACGGTAGGGGTTCGTCCATATTGACCCTGGATAGATCCAGGTCGGGATAAGTAAACTTCACCTGCTTTAGGCAATCTTCAAATCCGTCAGCATAGTAGACGGCGCAGGCATTTATAAAGGTCTGAAAATCCTTGAATTTTGTCACAGCATCAGCCTTGGCCGTCTCCACCTGACTCAGAAGTCCTTTCAGGTCCTTCTCTGCCGTCAGCCTCGCCTCGTCAGCCAAGCTCCGCTGATGAGTCTCTTCTTCCAATTTGGCTGTCAGCCCTTTCACCTCTCCGGTAAGATGGACGTTGGCCTCCTTGTACTGCTGCAGCACATCAACAGCATTCTTGATGCGAACGTGCAGACGGGAGACCACCGCTTCCTTTGCAGCACACTTATCTCACAAATACTTCATCCGAACCATGGCCTGCCAAATACAAAAATGGCATCAGTTCCCTATAAGATCGTCCAAATAGTGAAATGGGAGAATGAGAAGTATACCTGACTCCGCCACCTCCACAGCATAGTCCTTGTGGGTAAGGAGGTGACGAACGGGGTCAGGACTGCCGGCCCTTGACGCCGTTATCAGGCCCTTGCTGGCCCCGTGGGAAGCTTTTGATGGTGATAGCTTTTGGGAGGATTTAACCCCAGAGGAAGGGACCACTTTCTTCCCTGAACGATCATCCTTTCCGTCAACTTTCCTTTTAGAGCCCACCTTCCCGACGGGCTTGGGAACTAATGACGGCGTCGCCTCCCCTTTGACCTTTGCCTCTTCCTTCTTCTTGGTGGTAGCAGCCACATGGATCCTTTGCTTAGCCGTCTCCATTTATATTGAAAAATAGAAAGTGAGGGAAGGAAAACAAGGTAAGAGAAATGACGGAAGTAATTGAGAGATACTCACATTGACGGGAGAATTCGTTCAACCTGCGAGCCACTTCCGTCAGTTCCGGACCGCCACAATATAAATGTAGGGCGTCAAGGGTTATCAGGTCCCGACTCTTCCTCTCGTCCAAAGGAATAGACGTCACCCGACGGATGAAGTCCTCTTGCTCCGCAGTCACCCGTGGACGGACGTTGGCTGAAAAGAAAAAGACGGGGTTAGAAGCCAGGTAAATAAGCCAAGTGGAAAAGTTGACAAGGTCGACTTGAATCCCTGACGTATGCCCAGGTGTTGTTAAAAAAAGCCGTGAGGCATTGACTTCCACTCATCCTGACGGTATACCCAATTAGTCCCTTCTACAAAAAAATATCTGCCTTTCCATTTTCTATTGGAGTCAGGCATATCCGACACCAATTTGAGTTCTTTCTTCCTCACCGAAAAATGATAAATCCCCTTTGACGAGGAGATATGCTGAGGACGGTAACACCAAAAGAACTCGTCTAAAGTTAGCTGACGATGTCCGCCACTCAGACGACCCCACAAAATTTCAGCACCAATAAACGTCCGCCATGCGTTAGGAGCAATTTGGCTGACGGAGATACCCAAAAAGTTGGCCAGCTGACGATGTAACGCCGTCAGCGGCAATCTCAACCCTGCAGCAAACATGGCGTCGTACATCCCCACATCCGCGGTCCGCCCTGAATAACACCGCTCACCCTCCCCAGGGAGACGGATTGAGATATCGTCTGGAATTTGGTAACGGGCCCGCAAGGTATTAAAAACATTCTCTGACATCGTCGGCAGGAAGCCGTTGACGGATCATTCCAAGGGTAGGATGAAGGGACGGTCATCACCAGGAGCTCCCGAGGTATTCTTTAAGGTCTCCTCGTCACCCTCATCCTCATTCTCATCACCAGTTCTCTCCTTTTTCTCCCCACTTTCCCCATCCTCGCTCACCTCACCTTCTCTACAACTTCCTTCTACTTCGTCAGAAGAATGGGCCGGCGTGTCTCTTTCTGACGACTAGGATAAGCCCTCCTCGGGCTCACGACCTGATTGGAAGACCTCATCGTAACTCGCTCCCTCGCGGACCGACGACTGTTCACTCGACATCTGACTAACTACAAACGACGGTTTTTGTTCTAAGAACCTAGGCCGACGACCTCGCTAAAGGTACAGGGTAGAAAAATAAAGTGAATTAAAAGAAGAAAAACTTACAAATAAAAAGGTCGTTTGACGTAAGATGACGATCCCTAAAAGGTTGACGGCTGCGAAGTAGACGAAGCTAGCAAATAGACGGACAGTAGTCGTGGACGAGACGCTTTGGTGCTCAAAAGATTACAAATGTTGGAAAGTTTGAAATGAGGGGAATAGGAGATATATATAGGAAAAAGGGGCACGGAAGACGAAGCAACGTGCTCGTCCCAGATCGAGGCAAATCAGTTTAAGCTACGTGTCTTAGCATTTAATAGAGGCCATCTAAAGGCGTCATAAATATGTACTCCATAACTCGTCAGGAAAGGCTGACGAGGCTATGGAGTAGGGGGCAGCTGATAAGGGTTATTTTAATAATCCAAAACTGACGAGCCCAAGGCTGACGACCCTAAAGCTGACGATCTCAAAAGCTGGGGAGATCTGGAGCTGACGACCTCCACAACCAAACCAACGACCTTGGAAGTATGTATAGCCAAGTTGACGAGAACAGGCTGAAGAAGTTAGTTTTGGCCTCGTCCACAACCTTGCTTGACCAACACGCATACAACAAGGATTCTTGCACGACACGTCTAAATTAAGAAGACTCTTATAAGGACAAGGGTTCTAGGAGATGCGTAAAATCCAAGAATTACTCTCCTAGAAGGAAAAGAACTTCTTGACCAAGGCATGAATTTCGACTCAACGCTACTATAAATACCCCAAAGCCCTCTCAAAGCAAAGTATGCATAATTCACCTCAGTTTTAATACTTTAGAGTTGTGAACAAGAGATTTCTCTAACTTGACAGTCAGAGGATGTTTGGCCGGTACCACACCGGTGCCCTTTCTAAGGTCTTCAGCTTTCGCATTGTGCAGGTACGTTATCAGGAGCACGTGAGGACCGTGTGGCTTACTGATGATTTTGAGCATCATCAAGTGGGATCCTCGAAAAAAATGTTTTTTTGGATTTGTTTCCTATTTTTATTTCCATCACTTAATTCTCTGATTTTTGACTCTCTCAAAGCAAGGTACGCATAATTCACCTCAGCTCTAGTACTTTAGAATTGTGAACAAGAGATTTCTCTAACTTGACCGTCGGAGGGTGTTTGGCCGGTACCACACCAGTGCCCTTTCTAAGGTCTTCAGCTTTCGCATTGTGTAGGTACGTCATCAGGAGCACGTGAGGACCGTGTGGCTTACTGACGATTTTGAGCATCATCAAGTGGGATCCTCGAAAAAAATGTTTTTTTGGATTTGTTTTCTGTTTTTGTTTCCATCACTTAATTCTCTGATTTTTGAGTGATGAGTTATGCAAACTGAAAACACATTTTGCGTGTTTTCAGTTTCTAAAACTTTGTTTCCAATGACATTATTGTAATTAAACAGCCTCTAAGGGACCCACTATCAGATTACTTTTAGGCACTATGTCTTCTCGACTTTTCTTTCTTTCTTTTTTTTCTCCTTTCTCTTGTCTTCGTTGCTTTCAATTCTTTTCTCTCTTTCTTTTTTTTTTTTTTTTCTTCTTCTTAATCTCAGAACCCATTTGGTCAAAACTTAGGGTTTTTTTTTTTTTTTTGGTTCTTCATCACAGAACCCATTTGTTCTTCGCCGTCGGTGGGTTTGTGCAGGTCCGATCATGGCTGGGTTTGTGCAAGTCCGATCGTTGTTATGGGTATTAGGGGTTGAAGGGAAAAAAAAAAAAAAACAAAAGAAAAAAAAGAAGAAGAAAGGCCTAGTGCCACCGTTGGTCACGGTGGAGATTGGCTCATCTACTCTGTATCGGCTCATTGTCGTCATCATCGCCATCGACACCGGCTGAAGTGGAGGTGGAATTAGCCGTCGGCGTTGTCATCACCATTGTTGTTGTTGTTGTTGTTGTTGTTGTTGCTGTTGTTGTGGTTGAAGCTAGGTTTGGGTTTTGGGAGAGCAACAGGGGTGAAGGGGAAATGAAAAAAAAAAAGAGAAAAAGATAAAGATGGGCGGGTAGCTGTGACCAACTTGTAGCAATGGGGCCCACAAACAGTTGAAAATTTTGAGTGATGACCAATTGAGTGATGACGCCAAATGGATGTGTTTGAAAAAATTAGAGTATTTTGAGTGATGACCAAAAAAAAAAAAAAATCCAAACAGTCCCTTAGAAATTGGAAGCCCATGAGTGTAAATCCAAGCCCTATTTAGTGGTTGACCATATGTCAAGTTGAATTTGTGTGCTGTGACTGGAAGCTACGAGAGACACAGTCTTTTTGCTGATATGGCAGCACATGGTTATGGAAAAAAACCCACACTTGGGGCGAGTCATAACTTGGGGAATGGGGTAGGTGGACACAACCTAGGAAATGACTTCGTACTTCCATGTAGAATAATGCCACCCCAGAACCAGAAACAGCATCTAAATGGACCAACAATGATTATGAAAACTTTGTCCATTCTACTATGTCTCTTATTGCTGTCCAGCTATTTAGCAACTTTAGTTCCCACTTCACTCCACCAGCCAATTTTTATATTCAAGGAAAAAAAAACATTCCTCTCAGTATGATCCCCACTAGGACTAGTATTAGTATATATACCCAAGAAAACAAAGTCCATTTACCCAACTCGGCTCACATCCAGAAACCACTTGTAGTCTTAAACTAGTATCTAAAATCAGTGCATATGGCTGCTTCTTTTTCATATTATAATTCAAATGTCTTTGTAGTGGCTGTGACCACATCTCTTTTGGCTGGCTCCTTGTTAGTTGCCTCTGCTGGTAACTTCGACCAAGATGTTGATATCACATGGGGAGATGGCCGTGCTAAGATACTCAACAATGGCAAGCTTCTTACTCTCTCTCTTGACAAAACCTCTGGCTCGGGCTTCCAATCAAAGAATGAATACTTGTTTGGAAAAATTGATATGAAACTTAAGCTTGTCCCTGGCAATTCTGCTGGCACAGTCACTGCCTACTATGTAAGTTCATGTTCAAATATTTGTCGCTTAATTTTTATAACTGAGTATAATGTTAAAACGTTATCAAAAGAAGTATAATGTTAAAATCACAATAAACTTCACAGTTTTTTTCACAACTTATTGAAGTGGAAGATTGTGATTAGTGTAACATTAATTTTATATCAAATAATTATTGACATATATTAATCAAGCTTGTGATCAGGTTGGTGATTGTGAAATTTGTTCTGTCATTATCTAACCAATTGGTCAGAGCTTTAATTTATACAAATATGTAAAAATCTTTATGTTGTAGTTACGCTCACAAGGTTCATCATGGGATGAGATAGACTTTGAGTTCTTGGGGAACCTGAGTGGTGATCCTTATATTGTCCATACTAATGTTTACACCCAAGGCAAGGGCGACAGAGAGCAGCAATTCTACCTCTGGTTCGATCCCACGGCTGACTTTCACACCTATTCCATACTATGGAACCCAGGAAACATTATGTAAGTAATTAAGCATAAACGTGCATGTATGTGATGAGTAGCGATTGTCTTACACTTTCAATGCCCATACTTTATACATCTACATCATTTAAAAAGTGTGTATATTGTATCCACATTTTTTTTCAAAATGTGTACAAAGATAGTGTGAATATTGGGATTGTGATACAATAATTTTCCTAAAAATATACTCCTTGATAAGCTCAATTGAGAACAAGACATTTTAAAATTTATTTTTACATTGAAAAAGTTAACAAATGCTTAAATTATTGGTTTAGAAAATATTTCTAGCAACTTTTTATGTGAAAAAAAAAAAGCAACTTATTTTTTTGACATTTTTTTCCATTTCTAATAAAAATGGTATCAAAACTTTTTTTAAATAGTCTATCGACAAATGTCCTAAACAGGTCCATTAACTTTTATCTTTTACATTTTCACGGTTTGTATTTATTTTTACATTTCACAGAGTACAGATTACCACGATTGGAATTATAAATTTAATTTTAAAAAAATGAGAATAGCACTTTTTTTGGGTGGCTTCTCCCATTGACTTGTGCATCACTGCTCTGTTTCTTTATTCAGATTCTACGTTGATGGTAGGCCAATTAGAGAGTTCAAGAACTTGGAGTCTTTTGGCATTCCTTACCCGAAGAAACAGTCAATGAGGGTGTACTCTAGCTTATGGAACGCTGATGATTGGGCCACAAGAGGAGGGCTTGTGAAGACGGACTGGACTCAAGCACCATTCATTGCTTCCTTCAAGAGCTTCAATGCCAATGCTTGTATTTGGTCTAATGGTGTGTCTTCTTGTAGCTCATCCAACTCTACCAGTAATGCATGGCTCTCCCAAGAGCTCGATTCTAGGAGCCAAAAGAGGCTGACATGGGTGCAGAAGAATTACATGGTCTACAATTATTGCTCGGACACAAAGCGATTCCCTCAGGGCCTCCCACTGGAATGCACTGTCACCACCAAGGCATAGGATGCGAAAACCCATGGGAAAATTTTTTACGTGCTCAAGATATTCATTCTATTGCACGGAATTTGTTTTCTTTGTGCCATTTTGATTATTAAAAAGACAATAAAGGACCATTACTATAGTGGGATGTACTATAAATTGATAAAACTCAATGTATGATAAAGTTTTCATTTTGCTAGAGGAACATCGGAACTATGCATGAATATTTTAGCGAGTAGAATGGGACCCTAAACACCCTGAAAAAGAATATAATGTTCTATTTGGACTAATAAAGTTACAAATGGGACTCTAGGTTTGTTAGCTTAGGCCTAGCCTGATTAAATTAAATGTTCGTTGTAATTAGACATGGCAAAACATTTCAGAATTTTCGGACCCGACCCAAACTAAAGATATTGGACCCGAACCCCGATTTTTTGACTTGAAGCAAAAACGAGTTGACTCGTGACTTGACCTGTATTTTTTGCAGGTCAACCCAACCCAACCCGGCCCATTTTTTTAAAACTTTTTTTTTTTGGTAAAAAAAAAATTAAGACAATATTAGTTTAATTTTTTATCATGAGTTTTAAGGAAACAATTGACACATTTACATAACTGCATGCAAATTAATTGAAAAAGAAATGGTTGAGCATTCTGTAATAAGTAAAAAATTTTAAATATCAAATAGCAAAGTACATGCCATAATAATCTAGTTACAGTAGAGTTAAAAAAATAGATTTAAAATTGTAGACATGTGTGAGAAACATTAACAAAGTGTGAAAATAGTGAAACTAAAGTATCAAATTAACATTAATTATAAATGTTTAGACCTATTTTTTAACAATTTATGTCCAAAATAAACAGCTTTTCAAAATAAATTATGATATTTTCTAGAGTCTGTGTTGCTTAACAATGATATGATATTCATAAAAGAGACTATGTATAAATAAGTAAGCAATCAAATTTTAATGTATATCTCAAATTGAAATAGAGTGCCAACCACAATTGATAATAGATTATAAAATTAATTTTCAAGATTATAAATTTTTTATGTATTTTTATTCTTTATCAAATGAGTTATCTAATAAGTCATTTGTAATTTTGTTTTATATTTTGGAACGTTGATATTGTGTAGAAATAAAACTTGTGTATTTGTTTTACTTATCTTTGTATTATTATTTTTTAGATAGCAATGTTAGGATTTGTATAATTTTAAAATTATTGAATAAGTATTAATAAGTTTAACTGAGTTCATTGTTGATATAAGTGGTGAATTCAAAATAATGTATTTTACATCAAGTAATTTGTTGCATAACTTTCCAAATGGCAAATACATGTTGTTTTCTTTATAAAAAAAAAAAAAAAAAAAAAAAAGAAAGAGAAAAAAATTCAAGTGAAAAATACGAGTTAACCCGACCCAACCCGACTCGATTAACCCGAACCTATTTTTAACCCGCTTAAAATGACTCGGTTTGACCTGTGTCCCGTTTAACCTGCAACCTGATTGACTCGACCCTCAACCTGACCCGTCCCGCCTGTTTTGCCATGTCTACTTGCAATATTTATTTAATTTTTCATTTTTACTACACGTTTTTTTTTTTTTTTTTTTTAGTGAAAATGTTCTACCGTTTGTTCAACAGGCTAAACGACAACGTCATATGTTTGCTTGTGGTTTGGCAATGAATGGATAGGACCATTCATCAAAAAAAGAATGGATAGGACTTAGGAGGTTACGAAGTTTTGGTGTTTTATTTGCCTTTATAAGGTGTTTTCTTTGAATGGATGAGTGTACAAATAAAGCCAAGTAGTGATATTTTAAAAAAAAAAAAAAAATATGGGAGTGACATTGCAGTTTAGAAAAAAAAAAGTTGGATAGGTAATGCTTTTTTTTTTAATACATGTTTTCAACCGGTGAAAAAGCACATGCAGTGCAATTGCTTCTTTCCACAATTCAGTGGAAGTTTGTAAATTAGTACAATTTGGCAGGAAAATTATTAGGTATGTTTGGGATACAAGTATATAATATCCCTATCTCATACAAGTGATATATTTTATTATGAATTAAATACATGAAAAATATTATTATGTGAGATGATGAAATACCATGCCACTGTATTCTCAAGAGCAAGGTTGTCAAAATCGGGATCTTACGTAAGATCGTGGGAGGTAGGTGGGATCGTAGATCGTAGGATCGGATCGTGAATCGTAAGATTCTACATTATTTAAGAAAAAAAATTAGTATGTTAAATAATCACATAAATTATACATTCATACCAAAAATTTGCATCCATTTGATGTAATTACCATACATCATTACATCCATTTGTAAGTATCACTTAAAGAGACCAAAAATCTCAAAATATGACACTCTATTAGGATGTTATTTTTCGTTTGGTTCAACTAAAATTTTATCTCTCTACATTAGAATAGCAAAACTTGGTTTATTAGGATGTTATTTTTTACTTGAGTCCAACTGAGTCTTCTGTCAAGTTAAAAAAAGATTACAAAAAATCAAGATCGTTTGGAATCGTCAGAATCGTACGATCCTGAATGATCACTAAGATCCTTGAAAGATTTAGATCGTTTTGGATAGGTGAAATCGTAAAATCGTAGGATCGTAAGATCCAGATCGGGATTTTGACAACCATGCTCAAGAGTATTAAATAATTACTTTGTTTTGAAATGTGATGTCATCACTTCTCATATATTCAACCTTTTAATTAATATATTCACCTTCAAATTAGGGGCATATCCTTTTCCTCCAAATCTAGTAACATGCACTTTCACTACTCAGTTGATCCAAGAGATGGACTATTCTAGAGTCTCCAAATTAATTTAACATATTCTTGTAGCAAGAGATGAGCTATTCTAGAGTTAAGGAAACCGAACTTTCATTCAGACTTCCAAATTTTATATATTTATTATTATGTACTTTTGGCACTATGGTCACTCTACAAGTATTAAATACTTGTGGGGTGTGAGGGGTAGGACCGGGATTTAAGCTTTTAGAAGGGAGTTTCACACATATATACACTTAGATTAAGTTAGAGTAGAATTTCTATCTTGTATAAAAAAAATAATTATATTTATTGTTATTAGATGTGACTGCTTACAAATACAAGGTGTGTAGAACATTTGAAGCGGTCTGAAATGGATAAAGGAGAACATAGAATGGAGAAAACCGGAGAAATTTAAGTGGTTTGATGACACAGCATGCATCCACTCACAAGAGCCAAATGTTACATTTTTCTTATTCAATTTTCTTGAAATTTTAACTAAGAAATTTTGGGAAATCATGAAGGAATGGGAGCAAGGTCTAACTGGTTTGATATGTATGTTTCATTCTATTTAAATCACAAGAGCATATTTATTTAAGAGGAAATAGATGAAATTATTTGACTAATTTGAATCCATGGATAAATTTAATTACATTGCCTAGACTCTTAGAGTGAACCACCAGTCCCCTATATATATATATCAAGCTAGCTATAGGTGCAAAGGGAGAAAATTCTCATTTGATAACATAAGTATAATATAAATTAATTTATACAGTTGTATAAGAAAATGATACTTAAAACGACGTGCCTCTAGATTATTTTTGATTTTTAAGCATAGTCTATTTTCTTAATAAAGAAAATTGATATATTATGATTCAAACTTTAGTTCTCTTTCAAAGAGAGACCAAGTACGAGTTGGCAATTTTTTTAATTTTTGTTTTAAGCACAGTCAAACAAATGGAAGCCCAACAAAATAAAAGCTGAAAAAATATAATATTGTAATAATAGGAAATAAGAAAAATAGAAAATGGGAAAGTTGGTAGCATAGCCAAATGGAAGAGGTTTGAAACTGAACACAGTAGACGCGACATAAATGACAAAGTTGCAATTTCGTATGTTGGCCAGTTGATTCATAAACTATAGACGTGTTTCCATTTAAGTAATATACGACAATGACCGAAAGCCCATACATGCAATGCTGTGGTGGCGGGGTCCTATGAAACGCACTACGCTTACGTCTTTGGAATTTGGTGTTTGGTTTCTGCTCAAACCGCGTGTAATGGCTGGACATTCATCACCAATGACCAATATGAGGCGGCACCGACCCCAATTGGCTCTATCAAATGCTTAGCAAAGTTTTTGTGTAAGTCTTATGAAAAAATCACACGCTGTAGTCATGTCTAGCTGTTACCAACTCTCTCTACTAAGACACCAACTCTATATTTTATTCGGCAAGGATAAGGAACCTTCTAGTTAGACACCTCTTCACCCCTATATAAATTGCGCAACACTGTGACTTAGTTGCACATCAAAATCTTAGTTCAAGACAAACGCTAAAGTTTCACTACTCTTTATCATAAACAACCTCTCTATCTCTTTAATATTGTTGCTTTCAAAACATCAACTAATGGCTTCTTTCTCTTTAATTCGTTCATCTTGTCTGCTAGTTGTGATAATGGCTAGCTCTCTGATGTTGGCTTTTGCGGGTAATTTCTACCAAGACTTTGACCTTACATGGGGAGATGGCCGAGCTCAGATACTCAACAATGGAGAGCTTCTTACTCTCTCCCTTGACAAAGCCTCTGGCTCTGGTTTCAACTCCAAGAATGAGTATCTGTTTGGCAAGATTGATATGCAAGTCAAGCTTGTTTCTGGTAACTCTGCTGGCACCGTGACTGCCTACTATGTAAGTTCTTGTTCACAATATTGTTTCTGCTAAAAATTTATCCCATGAGATATTTCAACTTGTTAGTGATTAGATATATTGAAGACACTAATTTTTTTACATAGCATATGCTAATAATGACTTACATATTGCAGTTACGCTCAGAAGGGTCATTGTGGGATGAGATAGACTTCGAATTTTTGGGCAACCTAAGCGGTGATCCATACATTGTTCACACAAATATATTCAGCCAAGGCAAAGGCAATAGAGAGCAGCAATTCTACCTATGGTTTGACCCCACCGCTGATTTCCACACCTATTCCATTCTTTGGAATCCTCAACGCATCATGTAAGCACAAAATCCATTCAATATATGTATCTCAGAAATGGTTTTTACTATTGTGGTTCTTCCTTTCTTAAAACTACATATACTGACACGTTTTTTGTTCTTTTCTCAGCTTATCTGTAGATGGCACTCCCATTAGAGAGTTCAAGAACTTGGAGTCAATTGGTGTTCCATTTCCCAAAAACCAGTCCATGAAGATACACTCAAGCCTCTGGAATGCTGATGATTGGGCCACAAGGGGTGGACTAGTGAAGACAGATTGGACACAAGCTCCTTTCACAGCTTCCTATAGAAAGTTCAATGCAAGTGCTTGTGTTTGGTCCTCTGTGGCATCTTCTTGTAGTTCAACTTCACCTTCCACCTCAGGTAGCAATGCTTGGCTCTCCGAACAGATGGACTCAGCGCGCCAAGAGAGGCTCCAGTGGGTGCAAAAGAATTACATGATATACAACTACTGCACAGACACTAAGCGATTTCCTCAAGGCCTTCCTCCAGAATGCACTGCCACAAACACGTCCTAAATACAAACACTTCTTCCTTGTACTTTCCCCATTTAGTAAAATACTTGCTTCTGAAAGTTATACAGTGCAATTACTTCATTCGTTATTTATGTTGTAACCACAAAACTTGATACAATAATATTGATCACTTTCACCGAGTAACATGACTAATTGATACGTACAAATATATACGTGACTCAATTGTTTAATTTTGAAAGAAATGACATGAATCATTGATTTATTATAAAAACGCAATACTTAAAGTACTATATTACATGCAAAAAAATTGTTTAAATATCAAAAAGACCCGAACCTAAAGGATGATAAATGTTTGATTGAGTGTTGAATATTTACAAAATTGGGAATGTGGCCCACCTGTTTGATCAAACACGATTGGCCTCAAGGAATCGATGGTCAGCAATAAGTTCTTGCCCTTAAAACTAGTCCTTAGAGCATCAGCAATAGAGGTGTTAAAAAGTTATAAAGCTATTTTTAATTCCTCAAAACTCTAAAAAATGCCCAACATCAATGGTGCGAAAGCCAAATTTTTTTGGCAACTTGCTATAGTGAATTGCCAAGACTAGTAGTTCACTGTAACAAGGGATAAAAAAATATATATATATTATTACATTTGCACTACAAGAAAATTTGTTATTTTCAACGGTTAAAAACGTTGAAAAAAGTATTAAAAACCGTCGAAAATACGACGGTTTAAGTGACCGTTGAGAACCGCCACTAAAAATTATGTTGAAACTTTTTTTCTACACTCTATGTGACCGTCAAAAAACGTGATTCACCTTTATCAATAATTATTAAACGTCAAAATATTATTGAAAACTGTTAAAATATATGTTGTCTTGAGATATATTTTATCAATTTGAAACCGTTGAAATAAGTTTTTTTTTTATTTAAAAAATAAAATTAAAGCAACACCCTTTGCTATGAGTGTCTTTCTAGTACCAGGGGGCCATATAGCAAAATTTCCTTAGGAGGCTTCACTCCAATATTTTCAAAAAGCTATGGATGTCTTAAAGGCAATTCCACGAACTCATGAATCTGATTTATGTTTAAGAAATCAACATAAATTAGTGAAAAATGGAAGATGATGGCTGTGTAACACCTAAGTATTTAACCCAACTTATTTACCACCATAAAGCAAAAGTATTAGTATTAGTAGTTAGTACTGAAAAAGATGGCAATAACACTAGGATCACAATGTGGGAACTCTAAATTTGTAAACTTTAATACATTGGTGGTGGTAAATATTGATACTTCTGCATAGTTTAGGCCTATGATTCAAAACCATCATTGCAGTCCAACATACATAGCTTAGGGAACAAGAATTGTATATAAAAAGAAAGACAACCAAGAGGGTAACAAATTCACAGTAAGGTTTTGAAACCCAAACCAGACTGTACAGTCCGACTAGGTTAACCATAAACCATCCATCAAAACAGTTTTTTAACTCCAAAAACTGGCATATACACAAAAGTCAGTGAACCGTGCGAACCGCGGTTGAACCTTTCGGGTTTGAAAACCATGGACGATTCTCACAGGTTCAGTTTAGAGCTTTTTTATCTTCTTTTTTGGGTACTTACATGCTTAGCCATTGTTGAATCTTCATTCTGCAACCTCAGACCATTAGATCACACCACCATTTCTTTTTATTCTTCTTTTCACTCTCACTAGCTTGATCTCTCTATCATGGTTTTTGCCGACTGCTGTTTCTACATTTTTCTCTCTGCAATTTTTTCGATTGCTCTTTCTGCATTTTTTTCTCTCCCTGCATTTTGCTTTTCCCTTTGCACCCTGGAGTCTTCTGGTCTACTGACTCTTCTCTATGTGATGAACAACTTGCTTTCCTGTCACCTACTAAATACTTGCTATCAAACACTCTCTTTTGAAAATGTTATTGGGTTTTGTTCTTTATTTAATCAAATATTTTAGTGGTTTGGCCGGCTACTCTTCTTGCTTCTGTTTTTGTTTTTTTTTTTTTTTTTTTGGTTATTTTAAAAGTTTTCATAAATGATTCTAGTCAAATGGGCTTGGGCTGTTGGGCATGACAAATTATTGGGTTGTCAAATGGGCGTGGTAATGATTTAAGATAATTTAGACAAGCTCCTATAAAAAGAGTATAATATTAAACCTTGACAAAAATTATATATGTTTGTTCAGAATTTAATATTTCTTATTTTCTTTATGAAAGTTATGATATGTATAAAAAAAAACATTTGAAAGATAAATCTTGTAGGGTCAATAGGCCCAGAATGTATGTTGGGCCAGCCCAAGAGTGTTTGTCAGGTTGAAAACTCAACCCAACAATGTAATTGGTCTGAGGACGTAGGAAGGCCCGCCCACGAAACAGCGTAAGAGGAGGAAGAGGTCACGTCTGACCAAAACACTATAAGGCACGACGTCCGAGGATAGGAATGTTCTCGGCTACCAATGACCAAGGAAGAGAAAAGTGATCTGGCAATTCAAAGGCATTATTACTGGCGATCTTGAGCATGAAGGCAAAGGCAGTGAAGGTAAAAGATAAAGAGGGGGCATAAAATATCTAGGATAAAACTACTACCACCGCATTGAAAACTTTGCAACTACTTCTCTGACTGCATTAATGGGAAAATAACGCCTAAGTATTAGAATTCAATTTTATAGTTATTGCCAAGGACTTTGGGAAAAAAGGGCGATGGGACAAATATCTAAATGGAGCATCTGATCCATATGTAGAAGAGGGTAATAAAAAAGGTGAATGATAAAGAAAGAAGGGGAGAAAAAAAACACACACACAAAACACACACAAGAGAAAATGGTAGAAAATATACAATTGTTGTCCTCGGCATTTATATAAAAAGGGCTTTTAGCTACGTAAATGTATTGTGTACGTGACTTGCGATCTAACTTGAAGTTCATGTTACCTAACGTCTAAAGACCTAGATTCGAAGGCCACTTTCTATAAATTCATTATTTTAGACCCTTTGAGCTGGTTCCCTTAGTGTTACTTGGGTCCAGTGCAACTTGTGCCTAGTGCAACTTGTGCCCAGTGTAACTTGTGTCCTTACAAATCTCTATATTTTTTTTGAACTATTATAGTCAATTTCTCTATTTTTTACTAATTTAATATATTTATTTATATTTTAGATAATTATTAAATTAATTATGACGTTATTACGATTCAACCTCGGTTTATCCTCAAAAACCTTGAAACTCTCCCTTTTATGGTTCATTGAACAGTCCGAGTTTCAAAACTATAATTTCACAGTTTACTATGTAGATGTAGAGTAAGACAAAAATAATTTTCCTGAAAATTCTACCACATGTACATTCTAATCAATACATATAGCAGTAATTTCATTCATATGACGTCATAGTGAACCAGAGAATATTTAGAAAAGTAAAGAGGAAGTCACATGTTTACTTTGCACAAACCAAGAATTTTGAAAATCATCATCATGAGATCTGTTCTGCACTTGAAGCACAGGGTGAATCAAAACTTGCAAAACATAGCATTTGACAGATTGCTGATAGCTCAAACTGCATCTACAAGAAGACGTATCCAGCTAAAATAGAATGAAAGTTCATACTTTCTCTACAAAACTGACTGATTTTTCGCTTCTATATGCTTCCAACAACAACCTGCAATGGAAAATTAACAAAAGATTCAATAATTAACTGTGAATTATTTCCATAACTTGTAGAAGAGTTTCATCTCAAATATCAACATTGTATAGGCATAAGACTGAGCATAAATATATATATATATATATATATATAAATTACCATATAGCGTTAATACAAATATAGCAGTGAGTTCCCTAACAATCATCCCCATCCCCCCCAGAAAAAAGAAAAGAAAAGCCTGCCCTCCCCTCATCTCATAAATAAAGAAGGAAAAGGTGTTACAGGGGAGATTCTGCCATGCCTATTACAAGACATAACGTATATTTAATGTTATTTACCAAACTCATACGAGTTTTTCAGTTTTTGTCAATACTAGGATCGGCAGACATGGCACACATTTCTCTTTACTCTTTATTAACAAAAAAATGGCAGCTTGAAATGTAAATAGAAAAGTGTCAAACAAACCCAATCATCCAAAGATTACACAAAAAAAAAAAAAAAAAGGGTAACAAACCCTTTACTTAACAGAACAAGTACAGTTAACAAACTAACCTAATTGGTAAAGTTAGGAAGAACAATCAGATTGAGCAAGCTCAAATGGGGCCATGTTTTTGAGTACTTGTGCTAGCAAATGCTCAACCCAATTAACTTGTGCCTTCAAGAGTTGTACATTAGCGTCACTCTCCTTGCGGTGTTCCTCAGATTCTTTCAATTTCCTTAGAAGGTAAGCATCATTCTCCTTGCTTCTTTCCTTAGATTCTTTCAATTGCCTCAAAAGGTTTGCATCATTCTTCTTCCGTCTTTCCTCAGATTCTTTCAATTGCTTTTGGAGGTCACAAATAGTAGATGAAGAGGAACCCCATAACTCTATAGGACTAATACCATCACCATAACCACGAACATGACAATGATGTTCAGGTCCAAATATCTCTACAAACATTTCATCACCAGACATTTGCAGAGACCCTTTAGCCAGTTCAGTACTTTAGTAGTAAGTCTCTTAAATTTTATCTGCATTAAAAGAGCATTTATCGTTTTATACTACATTTGCTAAAAGCACATTAAAAATACATTTTCTAGCAACATATAAAAATAAATCTTAACAACAAGTTATATAAGTATTTTAAGGAATTTCCATACCAATGCTTCCTGTGTAGTTTCATTTGCAGCTTGCCCATTCGATCTCGTATGTGTGATCTCAAATAATTGAAGTCAGCTAGGATCTTCTCTGATTTATCTCCCTCTATCACTAAACAACACAAAGCAATAACATTCCATAAAATGTCTTTCATTTAAACAACACAAAGTATAGACAAGCACCATAAATAACTATGCAACAATATTTTATCTTGAAAAAATTAAGTTTCAAAGATTGAGAAAATGATATATACAAACCTCTTCTTCACTTCGTTGTTGGAAGCTTTTTGATCTAGTAATGTGAATGATAAAGTTTTTAGAACGACTATACTTGTTTTTATCACACATTTTTTACATTCAAAAACATACATTGGATTAAAAATATTTTTAATTCTCTATAAAATTTCATAATATAATAATTTCCATATGTAGTAGTACCTTCCAGTCCTTATTGCTCCATAAATTCACAAGATAGTTCCAATAATCATCCGCCATGTTAGATGGCAAAAATTCTAGTGCCTCCTTAGGATCCTCCTCATACGGCTTAAACCATTTTTTCTTCAAGGAGCTTCGGTAATTTTTGTAGGACCTATTCATTTGCCGCCAAACAAGAGTCTCTTGACCCTCAATAATGAAGCGTTCCTAAAAAATGAAAACTAATGAGGATTAAATTTGTGCATTATAAAGAAAACTTTTATTTCAAAACACTATTATATAACGCACCAATATATAATCAAATAGCTTTCTTTTGTTTTGATAAGGCACCTCTCTCCAATCTTTGACTTGTAAAGGTACTATACTGATCCGTCTAACAAGGGCAGTACACCCTGATTTGAATACTGTAGAGTATTCCCCTACTAGTCTTCCCTTTTTCCATATGATTGGGAAGCTTTCTTTTGTAAAAAGTTTTGCAAGTTTTAGATTCCGTGTAGCCCCTCACCCTTTCTTATTTCCTATGTAGTCAAAAAAATTGATAGACACAAGTCAACTATAGACGGTTGCAAATATTAGAATGGTAATTTGATCATGTCAAAAAATGTAGTGTTTTAGTTACCAACTTGTGAGCCACCACTTTCACTTGTTCCAGACTCTTCTCTTGCTATAGCTTCATTATCTCTAGCACTTCTAGCTAACTCTTCTTTTGCCATAGCTCCATAGTTTCTAGCACTTCTAGCTGACTCTTCTCTTATAGCTCTATAGTCTCTAGCATTTCTAGTCAATTCTTCTCTTGCAATAACTCCATTGTTTCTAGCACTTCCAATAGACTCCTCTCTTGCCATAGCTCCATAGTTTCTATCACTTCTAGTCGACTCTTGTCTTGCAATAGCTTCATTGTTTCTAGCACTTCCAGTTGGCCCTTCTCTTGCCATAGCTCCATAGTTTCAAGCACTTCTAGCCAACTCTTTTCTTGCAATAGCTCCATTGTTTCTAGCACTTCCAACTGATTCTTTCCTTGCAATAGCTCCTTAGTTTCTAGCACTTCTAGCTAATTCTTCTCTTACAAAAGCATTATTGTGTCCAACACTTCTAGCCATAGGTAGAATTCCTCCAAATTGTCTTAAACAAGGTTATAATGAGTAGGAAAAAAAAATCTTTCTCATAATGTGGCTTGCAATACATGAAAAAAAAGAATTCTTAATTAAAATATTAAAAGCAAGCAAGAATGACAGTTCTATTCAACTTAAGAATTACTTGGGAAGGAATAATGAAGACCTGCAAGTCACTTTTCCCAAAAAGAGCAGAGACATTAACAATTCCATTATTAATAGTAGGCATATCTAAAAACATTAAGAGTTAATTAATAATTTTATTGCACTATATATCTTGCACTTCTCTTCTATACAAAGTCCCCTCTTGTATATAATTATATATTGGTTCTAATTACAGGATTTAAGTGTCCTATCACCTATGCTATTCCCATCTATTGTGACAAAAAAACGTGTCATTCAAATTGCTAACTACAGCTTCCACAAACAGACCAACCATATCACTTGATGGAGTACTTTCTATTTTACTATAGCTAGTAGTACCTGCATGTTGTACTACTAGATGCTCTGGACTCTTTATAGATCTTCTCCTACATTATTATGTATTCTACAATATATAAAATCACATTCTCTCAACTCCAAACACAGAAGGGACCTCAGAAACAGCAAAGGTGCATCCAAAAGGTCAGCAAAAGAAAAACCCAGAAGCAAAAATTGCACAGAAACCTCACCAATAGCCCCAAATAACAGAAATTTCGAAATTTTACCTTCACTATACAAAATTTTCAGTTATAGAAGCCATTGAACAAAAACCCCAAATTGCATTAGAGGGTGATTGGCAAACCCTAAGATTATACAAAATTGAAAATTCAAAAGCATATGTATGTGAAGATAGAAAATTGTTACTTGAAAGGAGCCAAGAAAGCGAAAGAGAGGTGTTGGGTGCAGAATCCAAACACAGAAAATGGATCCAATATGGCTAGAGATATCTGATGCAACACTTTCTAGCGAAAAAATAAAAATACAACACTTTTAATTAAAAATACATATGTTATTTTCAAAAGGAATATAATTAACCTTGATGATGATCAAGAACAAAACTTTGAGAACAAAGAAACAGAGATAAATGTCCCACAAAATCACTTACTAAATTATAAATACACTCATGCAAAGTGAGTACTCTCTTACACGATAAAAAAAACTAGTAGCACACTAGATATGGCTCATGCATTTTTTTTTTTTTTTTTTTTTTTAAATGTTACAAGTAAAAAAGGGAAGGGAAGGAAGAAAGAAAGTAGGTACCGCTTCCTCTGCTCTTTCTGGGAAAAGAGAACTCCCTAAAAATTCCAACAAGGTTGCAGTTGAAGTTTTTGCTCATCTTGCCAAACTCTTTGTATTCAAAATGTCTCTATCTCTCTCTCTCTCTCTTGAGAATCAAGTGCAACTGATGGGGTAGGGTTTATGTATATTAATTTATTTGATAAAGGGATCCTCTCTCTCTCTCTCTCTCTCTCTCTCTCACCCTTTGATTCTCAGTCATTGTCACTGACATACACAATAAAGAAGTAGTCACAATAACTGACAGTGATGAGAAGGAAGGATGGGCTTAGTACTGCTACAATAAAGAGGAGGAAAAGACACCACACCACACAATCTCTATTAGTATTAATTAATGAGAATAATTGTTACTCCTACTCCTACCCTATGATCCTTCCTAATTCAGTTTGACAGACAACTTTGTTCTGTTTGACGAAACCCAACTAGATTTATGTGGGCCTTTGTTACCTTACTTGGGAGGGATTGGGCCCATATTGACTATTGAGATTTCGATGGCCGAAAAATGGGCTTCTTGAGCCTTTTTTTTTTTTTGTCTTTCGTTAGAGCCATGATCCCATGGGCCTGCTCTAAGGCTTTTTTTAGTTTTTGCAATGTATACATGAGAGAGAGAGAGAGGGAAATATGGCCTGTCTATTAATTATATGGTCTTCTAATACGTGCTTGTCTAAGAAAAATTTATTTGTGATACAAGTGGCAAGATACCAGCTTGATTTTGAACATTTCTCAATGTTAACTTTGTGCTTGCTTTAGGGTCATCTTTCTCAAATTTGAAATCATTGACCTTGTCAACTGAAGCTAGATCATTGCATTTATCTGGTTCTTTTGTTTCATTCTCATACCCAGCTTCTTTACCAGAATTAGAAATGACCAAACCAGCAATTACTACGATTCCAATGACAAACATAAGTTTCCAGATTGTTAAGTGACATAGCTGCCGCCTCTAAGCAAGGACAACTCCATATTATAAGAATTTGAGTTCACTTCACTAGATTACAAAATGATCGGATATCAATCAAGCAAAGACAATTAAATCAAAACTAGTAAAAATCATAATAGGGCTTTCCAGAACAGAAGATCATAATACTGTAAAAAGTCATATATTTGCATTTGTTCTGTAATTTTCTAACTACTGTACCCAGTCATACTTTCAAAGCACACCTAATGAATTAGAACTCATAAAGGCATAACCAACATGACAATTCACATCACAGCAAAGCATAAAATCTCTCTCTTATTTGAGTTTTATTTTTTCAGTTCAATATTAGGACATAAGTCATATCAATTGGTGCTAGAGAGACACCCTTTCACCATTTAGTCCAATAATTATTAATCATTCTTGCTTATACGGCTATACCTTTAATACTGTGCACTCTCTGAACAGCTGAACCTCAATTTCAAATTCAATACCATCCCTAATCCCTCTATACATTTATGTCCTAAAGGCTAAAAAAACCTTTTAAGATCAACTACATGATCTCTTTTAAATTTTACTTCTTCTGGAAAAGGGATGCATTTGGCGGTGACAATTTAGATAATCCATGAATATTATAACAAGCATATTAGCGGTAAGTATTCATCTAGAAGAAAATTTTTGAACTATTTTTTGCTCAAGCATAGGACAAGTAAAAGCTTCCATTCCAAGAACAAATGAGCGACAAAAAAGAAGAAGCAGTAATATAAAGAATTCGAAAGAGAATAGAGTAGATACACTGGGTGGTATGGGTTCTTGTGATGTGTTCTGGTATCCTTGGGATGGAGGGATGATGACTCTTCAAATACCACCCACTTTCATTGATTTCATAGCTGCTTCTATCCCAGAAATCACCTGCATAGATTTGATATGTCAACATAAAGAGCTTTCCACTTGCTCAATAAATCAAAAAATATAGTCCGAAAGACTTGATCGAGGGAAGGACCTTACTGTTGGTCTCGACGACCTTGAATGCCATGTCACTTTAGACTTGATACACACACAAACAGAGCAGGAATGCAGCATCGGGAAAACAAAAAATAAAATTTTGGAAATTCCATCTACTTACAACTTAAATCTAAACTATTAAAGCTATAAACTAATTATCCCCCACAAATCTCATATTCTTTGTTTTCCTTTTAATTTATTTTTTACTCCTTGGGTAATTTCCATAAGCACTTGGCACACATACTCTATGTCTAGACTTGCACAGACCAGGTTATTTTTTACTCTAAATCAGAGTTGCCTAATGCCTAACACTAGTCCTCCTATGAGTAACCTGCAATTAAAGGAGATATTTGAAGCCAAAATAGACAAATTGAAAAACAAACCTAAATTACACAGTAAGAGTAATTATAACGGAATAAGAAGTAGATTGCACTAACGCAATGCTCGTTGTAATGATTATTGAGACTAATATGAAATTTCTAAATTCACAAAAAACGATCTAAAATTGTAACTGAAATTGAATAATTTGTAACAAAATTATATAATTCAGCAAATAAAAATGAGTGTATTTATTTTATTTACCTTCTGTTCCATCTCTGGAACCTTCAAGACCTTCAAATTCACCTCCCTCTTTCTGCTCCAACACAAAAAATCATAAAACAATGAATGATTCAAAATGAGAATATTAAACAGATTTATTAAAGCTTTATGAGATTGAAATTTGCGATTTAATTAATATACAAAAAATCCAAAAATCAAAAACAAAACATTTATGCTATCTATGGAAAAACAAAGAATTACAAAATTGAAGGTTAGGTTTTCAAGGAGAATGTGAAAATGGATTCATCAATGTATAGAAGATACCTAATCAGAGGCTTGGATAGGTAAAAGTCTGAATATATACAAGATTTGGATGAGATTGTACCAACTCAGTGAATCTGAAGCAAAGAAAAATCAACCAAAGTCAAAAACTCCGTTTGGTTGCCGAGAAAATAATAGAATAACACAAGGAAGGAAGAGAGAGAGAGAGAGAGAACCTATGAGGAGTTGAGAACCTGTGTTTAGGCCTATGAAGCACGGGTGCGTTTCGGGACTCGGGTGCGGGTGCGGGTGCGGGTGCGGGACTCGGCAATTTTTGAAAAAAGTGGGTGCGGGTAAAATTGGACTCGGCAATTAAAAAATTATTAAAAATATTTTTATTTATATTTTTAATATATTGCTAAGCATACTTTCTCACATTATATAAACATATACCAAATTTAGGAGCAATAATAGATAATAACTAAAACATGATGTTCATAAATTAAATACAATCCACAAGATTGAAACTAAAACATTCCATGATGTTCTGAAATTAGAATACAACTCATAAGTTTGAAACTAAAACTAAAGAAAAGACAACTAACAAGACAATCAAATACCAACATCATCATCATCAAGATCAATAGGTGCACTTCTAACTTCACTTTCACTGGTAGTAGAACTGCGCCAGTTTTTTTTTTTTTTTTTTTTTTTTTTTTGAAAATGGATTCTGCCGGAATCGGCCGATACGGCCGAAATCGGCCGATACGGCCCGAATCGGCGCGATTCAGGCCGGTTCAGCCCGAATCGCGCCGCGTCGGAGCCGCGTCTGCGCGAGTCGGCTTGAAAACCGACGATGACACGTGGCCGACGCGGCCCGACGCGGCACCGACGCGCGAGCAGCGGCGTCGCACCCGCGTCGCCGCGTCGCCCCGCGTCGGACGCGGGTGCGGCGCCTCCGGCGCCGCGTCCGTGCATCCCAGGTTTAGGCCGAGAGAGATGTGAGCTACGAAAGAGAGCGAGAACGAGAGCGAGAGAGAGCCTACCTTAACGTTTTAAACCGAGTTTAAAATGAGCTTTTTATACGATACAATAGAGTGTTGTTGATTTCCAACGTTTTACAACCGTTAATACAAAATTTATTTTATTTTATCCACAGTTGCTGAAGCTATTGATAAATTATTCTCTTTTTAATATTTTTTTGAATACTAAAACCAAATATTTTTTGGTACTTTTTTCAACCGTCATGACAGCTGTAGAAACAAGTTTATGAATTTTTTTATTTTTACTCTACAGTTGTACTCAACTATAGATAATTAAGCTTTTATCTACATTTTTTAGTGACCGTGGATATAAATATGTTGAAAAAACTTGTGCCTTTTGTTGGGTTTTTGTGGTTGAGAGGAAGAGAGAAGTGAGAAAGAAATTAATTTTAAAAATGAATAGTGTCTAGTTGATGGGGGAAAAAAAGAAGAAGAGAGAATTAATGCATGGTGTGTTGTGAAAATATGTGTCAAAATAGATAAAGTAATTTTTTGAAACATTAAATGCTAAAAATTTTAGCTCTATCGATGTGGATGCTGGCTCTTATTAGTCAATCCATGGGTGTGGGTGTTTGTCACTTGTCTAACTTGACCCCCTGGCCTATATCTCCCACCCCTCCTTCATTAGGTCATCTCTTTCATTTCAAGTCTCCAATCTTACTTGCCTTTCTCTTCCACCGAAAACCTCATATCTAGCACCAAAATTCAGTCCAATCGAGTTGTCTAATTATGTTGAATGGTGACAAGATTTGTTTCTCCTGAACACTTTGTTAATTTGGATACGGGAGGAGAGGAGGAAAGAGAAGGGATTAGAAAGGAAGTGATCTAATTTCAACTATTAATTTGGTTACCATTATGGAAGGGAAAAAGAGAGAAAATGAGGGATTTTATTCCTCCTAGGCTCACAAATTTGTGTTTGCCCAAAATGGACGAATAAGAAGGGAATGATGAAATTATAGTCGGCTGATTTTAAAGGAATTTAATGAAATGCTCTCTAGTTTTAAAAGTGGTGAAAAATGTCAAAGATAGATAAGGGCATAAAGGTAAAAATATACAAAATTCCTTTCCTTCCCCTTTTAAAACCAAACAAAGGAAAGAAAAGAAATTCTTTCATTTCTTTCTAGTATCCAAACACACCTAACTTTTCCTACTTTCTTTTCTCTTTCCCTTTCCTCTCACTTTTCCTTTCTCTTCCCTCCCCCTAACTACAACCAAACAAAGAGTAAAGAAAATGGTCAGATCGAGTGGCAAGTTTACTCCCTAGTAGAGCTTGACTAACTAGTGAACTGTCGTAGTGGTTTATGCTGCTTAGTGCTGAAGAATGTATTTTGTTTAGATTTTTTTTTTTTTCTATTCTCATACAAGATCTTGGTTTTGTCTTTGTTCACTAAATATATAATAGGTTCACTTTCTAGCAATTTTTTTTTTTTTTTTTTTTTTTTTTTTTTTTTTGTGTGTGGAGAAACTCTAGCAATGTTTATAGAAAGAGTATATAAATTAAATGTTAATTGAAGAGTCTATAATTGTGGTCAATAATTGAATCATCTTATAACTTTTTTTTGGGAGAAAGTGATAAAACATTATTGTAATTTAATTATTGTGATGATTCAAATAAATCATCTTATAACTAATTGGATAATTTAAGTAATTTTTTATCCAACAAAATAAATAAATAAATAATTCTACCTAGCTAGTATTAAAAAAACTTTTTTTTTTTTTTGGTCTTTGTTGGTAAATGATTATATCTTAATGTATTTAGAAACAACGATTTTAAGTATTTATAATTTTTTAATACTATATAGATATCTATTTGGAGTTTTTTTTTTTTTTTTTTTTTTTTCTTTTATACTCCAGTCTTCGCTAGCTTAAAATCCTGGGTCTGTCCCTGATTAGAGGTAAATAGTAGAGTGGAGGTGACCATCTTGGCTTTGGTATAGAGTACTATGAATAGGTCAATTGGCAACAAAATTAAGAAATAATTAGTTAGTAACATTTGCAATGCACAAAGAAATTTCTTTATTGTATTTTTAAAAAATAAAAATTTGATAATTATAGTAGTTATTAATAGGTCTTTGTTATGATGATGTTTGAATCTAATATATAATTTATATTTATTCTATCATTTAAACATCAAGTGTCAATATTCTAATTAAAGGAAAATGCAAATATAGAAGGATTTATAAGAAATCTTTATATAATTTAAAATTCAATTAAAAAATATTTATTAGAATAATAAGATGTAAAATTGTGTGACAGGCCACAAACGCGTTGACCCCTTGTAATTAATTAATTGATTAATTAGCCGAGTTATTAATTAATCAAGTTAACATGCAAATTCACGTAACAGCACAAACAAATCACCAAAAACTAAAGTATGCAGCAGAAAATAAAAGACGCGGTGATTTGTTTATGAATGGGGAAAACCTGGCGGCAAAAAACCTCACCGGGTGATTTAAGGTCACCACTTCCGAAACTCCACTATTATCACAACAAGCGGTTACAAGCAAGGAATCTGAGTACCTTACCAACCTACAGTTGAATCCTTACCCCAATACCCAATTGGACTTGTTCTGTAGTGATAGTTTCTCCTCTTGATGCACGGCTCCGAGTACGTGACTAACCAATTGCGCGAATCTAAGTACACGACTTCAATTCACCAACTATAGAGAGAGTTGTTGGCTGCAAAGTTCTTCAAATCATCTACACGATGAAGATCAAGAAGATGCTTGGTTATAAAACCCTACGGTGCACATTACACAGCAACTTCTTCACAAGAGATGAACTAGGGTATGAACTTTTTCTTTGATCACAAATTAAATGAACAAGAATTTCTCAATAATTGTGCAACTTGCATCACTTTGACGGCCCTTAAAACAATCTTTTTATATGTCTAAGGTTAGGAGAAAAGAAGTCCCAAAGACACATTCACGAATTAGAATTAAAACAGAACTTGGAATCTGTTTTCTTTAAATCTCAACAGATAGAGGTGTCAAGGATCTGTCGAGAAGTTGTTGAGCCTTGGGGCTGAAATAGCTTCTAAAGCTCGATAGATGCATGTGTCGAGATCAGGTGTCGAGCTTTAGTAACTTGCACTTTCCAGCTTATTTCTTGGACAGACTTGATGTCTTCAACACTTGATCTTGAAACACTGTTTCTTGAAGTGTTAAACACATCCTAAATCTACCCAATTACAAGTAAAGTACGTTTTGTCAAAGGATAAGCCAATTACATAAAATAGTGACATTTGTCAATAACTTGAACTACATATGTCCTAATAATCTCCCCGTTTGGCAATCCGTGACAAAACCACAACACACAAATGAAGATATGAGAGAAGTCATAAAACACTTTAACTCATATTCACTTATTGAATACAATAAAATCTATCCTAACATAAACTCTTGAAAATTTTGCAAGAAAAGAGTTTATGACAAGTAGACTTTGACAACCTGTATTTCTAAAACACTTTTAAATAAAACACATCAAGGCATCTTTGTGTGAAGCAGAAATAATAGATTGTATACAAGTAAAAGAAACATGTGTATAAAGATAGAAAAGAAATAACACATGAAGAGATAGGTGAAAGAAACATACATCAACATATATATCTAGAAATAATCACAATGTATGTCAATAAACACATGATCAATGTATCTCTAAAAAGATAGAAAAGAAAAGAAATACATGTAGTCCTCACTACATCCCTCATATCAACACTCCCCCTATAAAAATGTCCTATACTAGCTCTTCCCCTAAGTATGACTACTCTCATACACCAAAACTACTCTTCCTTTTTGTCACGAGTGACAAAGGGTAGAGTGTCAAGTAGACATCTCATTAGAAGAGCTCGCATCTTCATCATCATCAAAAGCATCATCGTCGTCACCGTCATCATCATCCTCAGTCTCAAAATCAACATGAGGTGGCGGAGGAGAAGCCTCAGAAGCAAAGCCGCCCAAGGTCGCCTGTCGCCTGATGATGCGACCAACAGGAACTTTCTCCTGATACAACTTCGTGGAGAGTGTATCGAGGCGACCATCCATGCCCTGAAGCTGCGCCATGATGTCTCCAAGAGTGACATCGCTCGAGGAAGAAGAAGGAGCAGATGACGCTCGAGTAGATCTGGATGTAGTCGGACGGGAGGAAGGAGCAGCAGTATCCAACTGTAGCGATCTAAACTGTGCCTCACTACGTTTTACGATAGCGACGTCTATGGTAGACATGACATGTAACGGATCGGACGACGGAAAGGGGATGGAAAAACGGCGAAGAATCCTCGTGATAGCGGAAGGGAAAATGAGCTTATCACGGGCGGCCGTATCTCTATAGACATCTATGATAGAAAAGAGAAAGTGTGAAGGAAAGTCTATAGTGAGATGCTCTAGAAGAGACAACAAAAATTGAGCACGAAGCTCTGTGATAGAGTTGTAGTGAGATAGTGGGTGCAAAACAAAAGTCATCACCATGTTAAGGAAATGAGGACCTTTAGCAAAAGGCCTACATAATGTGTACTGATAATCTCCCCAAGCGGAAGGGCGCTCACAGAACACAGAGATCATCTCATTTTTGGACACAGTCCATAGACGCTCACAACGGGGTAATCAGGATGATCCACCCTCAAAACGTGAAGAACCTCAGAGACCAGCTCCGGAGTAACAGCAAAGCACGTACCTCGAACGCTAGAATAGAAGAGAGGTACTGAAGAATCAATCTTGTGGATGTTGGAGTAAAACTCCTGTATCAACATGAAAGGACAAGTGACCGGGACGTCATACAGTGACTCCTAAGCCCCGACTGTGAATGACATTGGGTAGGTCAGTGTTAGCAAAGTCTGCCTGGATAACATGGTATTCCGAATGAACACCTCGTTTAGAGAAGTTCTCTGAGAAGTCCTTTTGGGCTTTCTCATCACGGAACCGGATAAACAAAGGAGTGGAATCAGAAGAAGAAGATCCCTTAGAACGCAGAGGGTTCTAGGATGGAATGGATTTAAGCATAGGTGTCATAGACACTACTAACACAAACATAGAGAGAGGGAGAAAGAGAGAAACACACAGAAAAGTCCCAAACAGTTAAAAATAGGAAGAGAAATATTGAAAAGATAGAACGTATGCATGGGAAATGCATGAACATGTTACATGCAATATAAAAACATCATGGGCTCAGCCCCATCCAATCCTACCAGCACACAACAGGTTTGCACACATCTAAATGCATGAAAATACTGTTAGAATGTAATGTGATGCAATGCATGTAGTTTTAAAGATCAAATCTATAAAACTAACCCAAAAATTTCAATAAACTCTCAACAATTTTGAAAAACTCCAAAAATTTTCAAAAACCTCAAAACCTAGGTTTTTAAACATGAAATGCATGAAGAATGAGAGGATAGAAGCTTACTAAGTGAGGGAAATCTTGAGAAACACTTGAAGAATCCTTAGGAAGGGGTTTGGAGTGAGTGAGAAAGGTTTTGGGAGAGAGAAACGTGAAGTATCGAGAGAGAGATCGAGCGAAATGAGAGAAAAAATGCGAGGAAACCTTTTATAGCCCTTCAGTAATTCTCGACAGATGTAGGTGTCGAGAAATGAAGATCAACCATTAAAGAATCTCGATCGATCCAGAAACTGTCAAAAAGCTATCGAGCAGACAGAAAGTTTCTTGATTGATCCACCAGGTGTCAAGAATGTGTCGAGACTGCGATTAGAAAGAAGCTCGACAGACAGCTAGGTGTCGAGAAGGTGTCGAGGAGGTGTCGAGATTGCCTTAAAAACGATTTTTTAAGAGAGGAAAAACACAGACATGAATGCAATCATGCATGCAACTCAACTAATGATCCAAGCAACACATTAAGCTCTCAAAATCATCTCTCAACAATAATTTAAAGCACATGGATCCCAAAACACACACACACATACTAAACAAGTCTAACCAATTTTATATTTCAAAAATGAGTTTAGACAGTTTAGTGAGCATACATTAACGCATGTAAACCTTGTAATGGCCAAATCACATTGTACCTGCACATGTATCAAGAATAGCAAAGAATATTGTGTGTTGTGTGTGAAAACATCGCAAGATTGCATAAATATCTCAAAGTTATGACGATTTGAGATATGAGATAATTACTTTAACTCACACACAATCATAATTGTTTGATGGGGACTATCACCTTCGAGGTACATCCTATAACTCCCATATCTCCTAGAAAACACGCTTGCAACCATGTTTTAAAGCATTTTAATCTTTTTGCTTTTATTTCTTTGCATATTTTCTTTTATTAAGCATATCATGCATGGGCATATAAGAGAAGGAAAAGAAAGACTCAATTATGTTAAGTTTTTAACATTGCACTTTTGCTATACTGAAGTATACAGATGTCATTGACATTACATTTTTGCTATGCCGAAGCATACAGATGTCATATCATGATTGGCGAGTAACAGTGGTGAGATGGTTATTTATGCATTTCTCTTAGGATTTTCTAGTCTTACCCGTCAAAAAGAGTGATACAAGTGTTAAGTACAAGAGATCACTTAACCTTACTCATTACAAACAAAGAGCTACAAAACTCACTTGCTTAGTTGTGCATAAAAATGCTCATCTAAGGTACAGGTGATACAAAATTTAGAAAACTCTGTTTCAATGGCCATTTTAAGGTTCACAAGAACCAATATACACAAACACACACTGTTTTTGTATTTTTCAATTTTTCAAAATTTTTTATTTATTTTTATTTTTATCAGAAAAGTAAAAATAAAACATAAAACTGAAAACACACAAACAAAAACAAGTTAAAGAAAGCAAAACAATGCATAAAACTAGACTGACTCAAAATAGTAAAGCAACACACAAGTAATGCAAAACAGTAAAACGAGGAGAGAGACAAGAAGAAGTGAACAAAATCACTTAGAGTCGTTTTCCTTCCACACCTTGGAAGAACCTTTCCTATTTGCCAACCCTTAAACAGGTGATGAGGGGGAAGAGTTTAAACCGTTCAAGTTCGAAGGAACATGAGGGCTTTAAGAATGTCTGAAGCTAATTCTGGTCGAGTATGACCGACAACACCACAATGATAACAAAGATGCTGCTTCTTCTGTTTGGACTTTTGAGAGATAGCCTTCTTAGTCCTAGGGTTTCTAGTTTCCCTTTTCTCAAGCTTAGGGGGTGCTCCTAAGATAGATTTGCCTTTATCTAAGTTCTCACTAACTAATACAGTTTTAACATTTTTATCCTCAATTTTAATGTTATTAGTAGGAGGAACAAAAACAGTAGTACTAGCAAAAGGAGTATTAGAGAGAGAGAATTCATACCCCAATCCAGTACGACCCGAAGAAGATTTCTAAACACTTAACAGCTCATCCAGCTTTGCACTTGATGTCCTCTCCAATTGTGCTCTAACTTGAAATAGCTCCGCTTCAAGCTCCTTGGTCTTCTCAGCCAAAAAAATTATTCTCGAACCTCAGTGCCCCGATGGTCTGATTTGCTTCATCAATCTTAGTGGAAAGCTCCTCACGGTCAAGTTCCACATCACTGGGCTTCTTGGTGGCTAGCCAAAAGAGTTTCTTATGCTTCTCAGAAAGCTTGTACAATTTCTCATAGGCGGTATGGATATCATCTTGATCATCCATAGTTTCAAACTTGGCATCCACCAATTCCTTTTCTTCATCTACTTCTTTTGTAATCCCATCAGAAGGATTAACAGTGGTAATGAAGGCATTCAAGATTCCGTCATCTTCATTTTTGGAATCATCTTCGGGCTCCGTGTCGCTGAAGGTAGCAGCAAGTGCCTTGCTCTTTCCAATGCTCCTAAGGTACGTTGGATACTCTTGTTTCATGTGTCTGAAGCCTTGACACCCAAAGCATTTCGGTCTAGTAGGAATAGTGTACTGACCGCCATCCTTGGTATCCTTCTTCCCTTTATCTGAGTTCTTGAATTGAGAAGAACTAGATTGCTTACGGTTTTTGTTAAAGCTTTTACCATTGGCATTCTTCATAAATTTCTTAAATTGCCTGGTAATGTAGGACTTCATTTTAGAATCTTCATCGTCTGATGAATCATCTGTATCACTGCTCTTGACCTTTAGTGTCATGCTCTTTCCCTTGCTTGATTTGCCTATCCTAGTCAGCCCTAGCTCGTAGGTTTGCAAATTTCCAACCAGCTCAGTCAATAGGAATCTTGTCAATATCCTTTGATTCCTCTATTACTGTGAACTTAGCATGGAATCTCTCGGACAAAGATCTGAGCACTTTCCTTACTATCTTGGGTTTAGGAATGGTTTCCCCAAAATTAAAGGCTGAGTTCACTATGTCTTTGAGCTTTGCATAGAACTCATCAAATGACTCATCCTCCTCCATTTTAATTTCTTCGAAGCTTGTAGTGAGCCTTTGTAGTTTCGAATCCTTGACAGCCTTGGTTCCCTCATAGGTTGTCTGGAGAATAGTCCATGCTTCCTTAGCAATTTCTGTGGAGGAAATTTTCTTGAACTCCTCATTGGTGACCGCACTGAATAGGGCATTCAATGCTCTGCTATTGAAATTTGCCGCCTTGATCTTGGCATCATCCCAATCAGCCGGCGCTTCTGTAGGCTTGGTCCAGCCTATTTCCACAGCTTGCCACACCTTCTCATCTAATGACTGCAAGAAAGCTCTCATGTGTAACTTCCAGTATACATAGTTAGTACCATCAAACAATGAAGGAATAATAAGATACTGATCTCTATCCATGACAACAGGGGTCAATGGATCACACAACAATAATTAAACCCTAATCAGAGTGTGCCTGCTCTGATACCACTTGACAGGCCACAAACGCGTTGACCCCTTATGATTAATTAAATTGATTAATTAGCCAAGTTATTAATTAATCAAGTTAACATGCAAATTCACGTGGCAGCACAAACAAATCACCAAAAACTAAAGTATGTAGCAGAAAATAAAAGACACGGTGATTTGTTTACGAATGAAGAAAACCTGATGGCAAAAAACCCCAACGGGTGATTTAAGGTCACCACTCCCAAAACTCCACTATTATCACAACAAGCGGTTACAAGCAAGGAATCGAAGTACCTTACCAACCTACAGTTGAACCCTTACCCCAATACTCAATTGGACTTGTTCTGTAGTGACAGTTTCTCCTCTTGATGCACGGCTCTAAGTACGTGACTAACCAATTGTGCGGATCGGAGTACGCGACTTCAATTCACCAACTAGAGAGAAAGTTGTTAGCTGCAAATTACTTCAAATTGATGAAGATCAAGAAGATGCTTGGTTACAAATCCCTACGGTACACATTACACAGCAACTTCTTCACAAGAGATGAACTAGGGCATGAATTTTTTCTTTGATCACAAATTGCATGAATAAGAATTACTCAATGCTTGTGCAACTTGCATCACTTTTACAGCCCTTAAAACAATCATTTTATATGTCTAGGGTTAGGAGAAAAGAAGTCCCAAAGACACATTCACGGATTAGAATTAAAACAGAACTTGGAATCTGTTTTCTTTAAATTTCGACAGATAGAGGTGTCGAGGATTTGTCGAGAAGCTGTTGAGCCTCGGGGCTGAAACAGCTTCTAAAGCTCGATAGATGCATGTGTTGAGACCAGGTGTCGAGTTTTAGTAACTTGCACTTTCCAGCTTGTTTCTTTGACAGACTTGATGACTTCAGCACTTGATCTTGAAATACTGTTTCTTGAAGTGTTAAACACATCCTAAATTTACTCAATTACAAGTAAAGTGCATTTTGTCAAAGGATAAGCCAATTACATAAAATAGTGACATATATCAACAACTTAAACTACATATGTCCTAACATTGTGAAATTTCAAGAGTTTATGTGATGCTATATTAAGAGGTCAATCAAAAGTCTAACGTTTTCGATTTTATATATATTACTAGTTGGTAACTCATGTAATGTACGAAAAGGAGCATAATATGATTTTTTTTTTTGCCTAAATAGGAAATGTGTAATAATTATGGTAATAATTATTAGGTAACCTTATGATTGTGTTTGTATATGAAACTATATATATAATTTTAATTTGGATTCTAATTGTGTCTTGACTTTGATATAATACTAGTTGGTAAGTTGTGCACATGCAATGCATGAGAAATTTTAATATGATACGATTTTTATTCTCTCTTTTATTTTTTATTTTTTATTTTTTTATTTTAAATATGAAATTTGACAATTATGGCACTTACTAAGAGACATTATTTTGAATGTGTTTTTATATGAAACTATATTTTCTAACATTAGGTCTTTATTATAATTGTGTTTGGCATATGAATAAAATGAAATTAAATATTGTACTATTTAAATATTAAAATAATAAAATGTAAAATTGCGAAGTCTTAATTAAAAAAAAAAAAAACTAATGTGACACAATATTATAAGTTCAACCAAAAGTCACACAACTTCAATCTTATTATATATAATAGATATAAGGTAAATTGAAATCAAAAGTTTATATTTAATAAACAAACTGCCCCTTTCCTCTCCCTTGTGTGTGTGGGAGTGTGTGCTTGTTTCTCAAAAACAAAAAATAGAGGTAATTGTCTCACATTACTTTAAAAAATGAGTTGTGTATAGTATAACTTGTCACATCCTCCCTTAAAAGTTATCATAATTTTTTAGTGGAGTTGTAGTGTGCCTTTGTGTTAGAACATATTCCCTCTCCCTTGTGCGTGTTGTTTCTCAAAAAAATAATAATAATAATAATAATAATAATAAACAAACTGAATTGCTTACCAGTTTCAAATGGAATTTAAAACATTTGTTATGACTAACTTCAATTTTAATCATAGAAAATTCTATTAATTATTCAATATCTTACCAAACATTGCTAAATTTTCAACATAACTTCTTACAAAAAGTAACTTTTTATTCTACTGTGAGTATAATTAATCAATAATCAAACTGCTAAAGGATTTTTAGTTTTTTACCCAAAAAAAACTGCTAAAGGATTCAAATTGGATCAAATTCATTCTAATAATTTAAAATTTAATCTCAACTCTGAAGGTTCATTTTCCAATATTTACAAAAGGCTTAAGAAAATTATTAATTTTTATCAAAATTAGTTTAAATACAAGACTTATTATACAGTACTAAATCTCAATACTTAATTTCCATTTAGATTAACTTTTTGTTAATTTGTTAAAAGTGGATAAAAGTATAAAAGGGTAACTAAACTAAAGTCAATCTACACATTTAAAAAAAAAAAAAAATTGAAAGCTAAAAGCTAAACTGCCAGTTAATCTGATTGTTTAGTTTATAAGAGAACCTTCAAATAAGACCTTAAGAATTTTATAAACGTATTATAACAAAGTCAATCAACTAGTCTGCCATAGCATATAAGTAATCCAATAATATTTTTCTTCTTTTCTCACAGCAACAGATGTCCAAAAAATAAATTGATTGAACCAGTCCATTTTTATTAGATTCTTCCAGAAATCATAAACGTGTTGACAACCCAATTGAAAATGAGAGAGGAATACACGCCATAGGGCCTAACCAAGGAGCCACCGCCACAAACAAAAGGACCATATATCATTATCAAACCTAGGAAAAAATAAGAACCAAAATTATTTGTATTTTTCGAAATATTGCTATTTTCCGTGACCTACGCTCCCAGAGACAAACCTAGTATGATAATTAATAACATGCATAGCGAAGGCTTTATATATGTGAGGACCGTATCTAGCTGGATCATGGAGCCCCACTAACCCGTTGTAGTTGATTACAACTATCAATTTTACAACTCAGTATTTTCTAATCATTGACTATGAACCTTCCAAGTCTTTGTAGTATATAAAATGCTACCTATTGTATCAAAATCAAATCAAATATCAAGGTAGACTCCAATATCATTGTCTCTACCAATTACATTTCCAACCAGAAAACATCAAAAATGGCTCTTAGTCCTTCAAATGCTTCGGTGGGGCTGCAAATATCTCTGCTGCTTAGCTTTTTCATGGCTGCATTTGCTGGTCCATTCCTCGATTCCTTTGACTATAATTGGGGACACAGTAATTCTCAGATACTCAACAACGGAGACCTCCTTACGCTCTCCCTTAACAAGGAAAGTGGATCAGGATTCGTGTCCAAGAATCAGTATGTTTATGCAAAGATTGACATGAATATCAAGCTTGTTGCTGGCAATTCTGCGGGAACTGTCACTGCCTACTATGTAAGTATCATGCATATTGCCATGGAGAAATAACTCTTACACATATGTTAACACACGAAAACGTACACACACACACACACACAAGATTTAATCTGAAATCATGACTTCATTGGAAATCATGGCTTCATAGTTTATATCGCGTGTGTGTACATTTGTGTGTGTTTGTGTGTAATAAGCACCCCTTGCCAATAACCTTTAGGTCAATTGATACTTTTTTTAGTCATTCAACAAAGTCTAAATTTGAATGTATGTCTGTCTCTATATTATTGCATTTTGTGTTTTCCCCTGAACTTTCTTCTTGTATTTTCCCTTGACTTACAAGATTTCTATGTGCTCCAGCTGTCCTCACAAGGGCAATACCATGATGAGATAGACTTTGAATTCCTGGGAAACCTAAGTGGTGATCCTTACATCCTTCACACAAATGTCTACTGCCATGGCCAGGGCAATAGAGAACAGCAATTCTACCTTTGGTTCGATCCCACTGCTGATTTCCACACCTACACCATCCTGTGGAATACCCAAGCAATTTTGTAAGAACACATGCATATTTTGCACAATTGCATTATATATTAGACTTATGATTAAATAATTAAACTTATTATTTAAAATTTTGAGATAATTTGTATGTAATTTATAAAAGTATGTCATAACTTCATAAGTTAGCTTAAAAGTTTTGAAAGAAATAGTAATTTATCATTATACTTGTGAGTTTCTTGATTCCACGCATATTAACTCTATATACATTTTTTTTTTCTTTCTATATTTTAGCTTCTATGTAGATGGCATCCCCATTAGAGAGTTCAAGAACCTTGAGTCAAGTGGTGTTCCTTTCCCAAGTTACCAGCCAATGAAACTATACTCTAGTATTTGGGATGCTGATAACTGGGCAACAAGAGGTGGACTTGTCAAGATAGATTGGACCCAAGCACCCTTCACTGCATCCTATACGAATTTCAATGACAACAATGCTTGTGTTTCATATTATGAGACCATGACTTCTTGCAATACTCCAAATTCTAACCTCAACAACAATGGTTGGCTCTGGCAGACGCTTGATTACAGTGACCAGGGGAAGCTGAAATGGGTTCAGGACAATTACATGATCTACAATTACTGTACAGATTCTAAGCGCTTTCCTCAAGGGTTTCCTCCAGAATGTTACGTCAACAACAAGTACTAGATGGGATGCACCATAGTTTCTCCCTCTCTTCCATTTGATTTCCATAATTCCTTTTTGGCTTGAACTTTTCTTTTTTAAATTATATATTACAATTGTTTGTTGTCCCAAATAAACATTGAATATTTTTATTGTGTGTCATAGGACGTGTACAATGAAAGAGCTAACGTTATCCCTATGTGATTGGAATAAATAAAAATTTTTGGAGTAATCTCGTAGTGAAAGCTATTAAGAGAAATGATATGTCTACAATATTTTTACAACAAATTCTAAGTAGGAGGTTGTTACTGATTGCTATTGTTGGGGCAAAAAAATAATTTTAGTGTTAGGTTCAAATTTGAACCTAAAACAACTAACCATCTATGATTTAACCACCTATGATTTGTTGAAAAAATGTTGTGGACGTAGTACATCTCATTGTATTTATACATGTAATTCCATGATAAGTTAATGCACTCTTGATCTATACAACAACATAATAAATCAAATATTCAGAAAAAAAAAAAAATTATGACACCGATTGCGTGAATTTAATTGGATTGGATTATTTAAGTGTGTACATGTTGCATATCTGGGCATGCTGAGTCTTATATTAGAGGTCTGTTTAGATACCGCTTATTGCTTAAAACTGAAAACACTATAGCAAAATAATTTTTAAATGTATAAATAGTACGTGAGACTCAGTTTTAAAACTGTTTTTGCTGGAAAAAAGTACTTGCGGGTCTTGTGAACAGTGCACGAGACCTAGTCAAAAAAACGCAACTGTGCAAAACACTAGGTCTGCCGCTATCCAAACCCAACCTAGATGTTTACTAGGTTGAGCTTGAGTTTATAAATATTTATGCGAAGTCTTAAATGCACTTTGACTAGTCTTTTTAATATATAATAGCAAATTTTGCATGCACTTTCCTTGAATTATTGCACAAAATTTAAAATTCTAGAATTATTTAATAAGCAAGCCCCCATCAAGTTCAAATAACCCCACATTATCACACCACAGTGCCCCTACAATTTTGACGACAGAATGATGCATCATCAAGAGACTTCCTATTAAGTTTTGGAAAATTTTGTGGAAGCTGTGCAAGGAATACCAGATTTTTCTAGCAACTGAGCAAGTCAGAAATATATCACTACCTTTGAGAGAGATGAAGTTTAGCTGATTGATATGGAATTTAATTGAAAGTAGTCTCAATGCCAAGAAAATAATGAATAAAACCAAGATCCTTTAGTGCTACGACTAATTGCAATTTAGAAAAATATCGGCCACACACGCACAAGCACAAGAACATATGTTCGACTGTTCAAGTATCAGTGTTTCAAAAGCGAAGCATCATATTTTGTAGCAAAAAAATCTTGGGCCATTAAGAAGGTAGACAACCAAGTGAACCATGCACATTGAGCTTTTTTGAAGCTATAGAGAAAATGATATAGCTTGTTAGACGAAATGAGGCCAAGAGAATCAACATATGAATCTCGGGGTCTGAGTCATATTTCATCTTGTTGATGAAATCCTTTAGCTATGAGACTGCCTTCGATTTGTCAATGGTGCCATCAACCTTCTGTTTGATCCAAAAAAAAAAAAAAAAAAACCCATTTAGATCCAACTACGTACACTTTCAGTAAAAGAAAGTGGTAGGAGAACCAAAGTGCCATTTTTAAGTAAAGCATTGATCTCATCACTCATTTCTTGACACTACTGTGAATATGTGTGTGTATTAATTTTAACAATTTTGTTATATAAAATTACATTTGTTTTTCCTTAAACAATATCATTAATATTTTTAAGTATAATACCATACTCACAAACTTTTTTACAACATTTTTACAAACTGTTTTGGCAACAAATTTTTATTGGTTCGCATAATAGATCCACTACTTATATCATTTTTTTACTTACTAGTAACCACTTATAAGTAATTTATAATATAAAAAAACTTGTAGTTTTAACATTTTCTTCATTTTCATGACCATAAAAAAAGTTATAGATCTAAAATCTAAAACAAAATATACAAGTCCAAAAAATAGCTCAACAACAAAAATTACCAATAGTAAACTAAAAAAAATTAAACTTAATTAACTAATTTTTATCCAAAATAAACAACCATGTCCTTCAAAAAATTCTAAACAAAAATAATTTTGTTCTTACCACACACAAAAATAAATAAAAAACGAAAAATCTTAGCAGTTAAATAGGAGTAAAATCAGAGGTTAAACTCGCTGCACACAGTCAATTGTAAAGCCGCCCCCTAACTCAAAGTTCTGGCTCCATTCATGCAATGTGGTGTGTACATTGAGGAGGTGACGTGGATTGAGTAGGATAATTAATTTGAGGAGGGTATATCGCATGAGATCAACAATAAGATGGGTTCGTTTTGAATTTTGATGGCTCATAGAAATGGGAGTGAAATTTAATTTGGAGGAGACATAAGCACCTGTAAGGCGGTAAGATATAAGAGAAATTAGGAATTTTTGAAAACGAATGGCAAGAGTTTGAATTTTTATACACAACTTGACTCGAGATTGCCCTTATATATAGTAGTATCAACTATCAAATGATTGTAAAATATTGACCAGTTGACATTCCTATATTTACCGATCTCGAAGTGTGATTGAGCCTAAACCCCGTTGTTGAGTTTGGATATAGAGATACAAAATACGGGTGGAAAATGATGTTCATAAAAAATTCAAATATAAATTATTATTGTTAGCAAGGTTGTCAAAATCAGAATCTTACATAGGATCATTAAAAGTTGGTGAAATCGTAAATTGTAAGATCGGATCATAACTCGTAAGATCCTACATATTTTTAGATTTAAAGCAAAAAACATATTGATAATGACTTTGTATGTTGAATAATCACGTAAATTATAAATTCATTCATAAAAGAACTAAGATTTGCATCATATAATATAATTTGCATGTCATACATCGCTAAGTTTATACTAATGAAACAAATATATTTAAGTTCTGATCCAATGTAACTAAAAATTTCAATAAATGTTTAATTAGCAACCAAATACCAAAATATTTATCAAAACATATGGAAAATATTTTTCAATTCCTAGGTTCCAATTTTGAAATCCACAATAAGTTAGAAAATGAAAACTAGCTATCTACAATATGAAATCCCAAAGTAAGATGAATATTAAGGTAAAGTGGACATTTAATTATTCTCATTCTAAGGTTTTTATAATCACCGTCCTAAATTCCTAATTATCATCATCTATTTCATCATCTATGTAAACATTATATATTAGTACACTAGAATTGCAAAAGATATCAAGATACAATTTCACACTCAACTATTCAAGTTATACCACTCAACAACAATTAAAGAGTATACTCAAAAAAATCAATAAATCAATATACAAATCCAAGCATAACTGATAAAATTATATTAAAAAAAATATTTTAATAATATTAGAACACAAATTAAGATACAATTTCATACTCAACTATTCAAGTTATACCACTCAACAACAATTAAAGAGTATGCTCAAAATAATCAATCAATCAATTAATATACAAATCCAAGCATAACTGATAAAATTATATAAATTTTTTTTTTAATAATATTAGAACACAAATTAGTATATTGATCAAACAAATTTAACAATATTACAGCTTAAAAAACAGCAAAACCAACATTAAATTCTTCATTTATAAATGATGAAGCATTTCTTCATTTTGAAAACAAGTAAACTAGAAACTAGAAAAAAATTGCATAGGTTAGCATAATTTTATAAAAATAAAATAAAAAGTCATACCGTCACAACATGAAAAAAAAAAACCCTTAAAACTTCATCAAAACAAAAAATTTATCCCAAATAAAAAAAAGAAGAAGCAAAAATTTATGTTTTTGGTAGAATTGGTAAGATCTCATACAATCCTACGTATGATCCTACCATTTTTACATTCCTAGTGCGATCCTAAACGTTTTGGGGCGGTGGGATCCTAAAATCGTGCGATCTTACGATCTAGATCGCGATTTTGACAACCATCATTGTTAGAAAGAAATTAATTAGATAATAATAAACAACTAGTCTTTTAACACATCTTTACTCGTGCTTTGTGAGAGACTTTACTATTTTTAATAAAAATTGAACATTTTTAAATTATACCCGCAACAATGGGAGGAATAAATTGAATAATCCTACAATTTAGAGGACAAAATTGAATTTCAGGGAAAGTTAGATGGTGAAATTTGTAATTTATCCTAGAACTTATCATAAATTTTTTAGATTGGTTGATAGTGGGGAAGGGAGAGGTAGAATTCCAATTACAAACATCTTTTATTTTAGTCATATATATAATATATTAAGATGGCACTGGAAAATTGGTTCTTTTTTCAAGTGTCAAACCTCATATATATATATATATATATATAGCTAGAAATTGAGGAAAGAATCCAATTATATTCTTAATTGGATCTCAATTTTGCACCACATGTCCATCTAATTTTTTTTTAATCAAGTAAGTTATTGAGTTCCAAATCTGAAAGATTATCCATAACTTTGCTCCATAATCCCTAAAAACCTTCAAATTCTCTCGCTCATGCCCGTTCATCACTAAAGTGATTTTTTTTCACCTTCATCATGCTTATCTTCAAAGATTGTCCTTCTTCCCATCAAACACAAACACCTAATATTTCTCTCTCTCATCTCTTTCAAGTGCTAAAGGTTTCTAAAACAATAAATTTCTATTCCATTTTAAATCATAACACATTACTATTGCTAATAGAATAAGAAATAGTCCCCAAAAACTAAAAACTAGACTAAGATCTTTTTACAGAAGAAAAAGAAAAAGAAAAAAAAAAAAAAAAAAACTCAAACTAAACTATTTCAATTCCACGTGCTTCATCTCTCTTTTTTTTTTTTTTTTTTTCATTTTAGAAAAATAATATTAATAAAATTTAATAAATCTCGTGCATTGCACTAGTTACATGCTATTTTTTTGTAGTGTGAAAGCTCAATCAATAATCCAATTGGATTCTAATTGAGCCCCAATATTATTACAAGTGTACTTAGTTCCAATTACACTTTAGAGTTTATTTTTAAATGAAATACAATCATGCATTTTTTTTTTTTTTGGAGAAAAAAAAAATCATGCATCTAAAAATAGAAACTATAACAAGACTAAGTTTGAATTTATGTAATACCGGGATTATATACAACTTGTTACTCAATCATCTATGAAACACCACGAATGAATAATCATTTTTCTATATATATATATGGTTATTCTTAATTACGTTTAATGAGGGTGGGATTCTATAAAATAAAAAATAAAATTTTTTAATGAAGGTAGAGCTTAGACAATTTTAAATTATTCAATTTATTTTTATATCCTAAATATGATACTTTTTAAAGGGAATTTTTTTTTTTTTTTTTTTTTTTTTTTTTTTTTTTTTTTAATAGAAACAAACACATACATGCACACCTAAGATAGAAGGAATGATGTTTTAACACAAAAACACATCACGAACTTCACCCACATTTTTAAGGGATATTTTGTCTTTGTTAAATTTGATTAATTTGGAAGTATAGAAAAGTGGAGAACAAAAAGTTGTATTTCTTATATATATGGGTATAGATATAATGTGATTTTTTTTTTTTTTTAATTTTTATGTTGGTATAATGTAAACTTTTTTTGAGAAAGAATACTAAAAGTATTATTAAGAAAATGCAGCCAAATCAGATAAAATTACATTAAGGATGTGTGGAAAAAAATTTTGATGCTATTTTTTTTACTTATCTTTTGTACTATTTTGTTTTGGTTAGTAATGTTGAGATTTGTATAATTTTAAATGATTGAACAAATATTAATTTGTTTAACTGAACTAATTCTTGTGGGTTCTAGCTAACTCAATTGATAAAGTTTCTAATGGTTGGATAAGAGATCTGGGGTTCAATTCTCGCCTACAACAAAAACAGATTGGTGTCTTGGTCTGATGATAAAAAACTATTATCAAGAACAGACCCCATAGGTTAAAACTCTTTCTAAAAAAAAAAAAACTCATTCTTGATATGAATGATAAATTCAAAGTAATACATTTAACCTCAAGTAATTTATTCCTAAACCACAAATACTTTATTTTTTTCCTTTAAAAAAATATTCATGAACAAATACAAGTCAACCCAACCCCTTATAAGAGCATCCACAGTAGGCTTAGTATATGCCAAATGTAAGAAGAATTTGGCCTTTCAAGCTCTAAAGTGCTCAGCATCTGGGAATGCAAAACCCAAGTATTGCAAATTTTTTTGCAATACTGCTACAATGCAATTTTACATGTGGAATTGCATTGTAGCACAATTGCAAAAGAAAATATTAATATTTTATCTCTGTCTCTCTCATTTGTGTCTCTCATCTCTCATCTCTGTCTCTCCATCGCTAAAGCTTCACCAGACCGCAACCCACAGCACAACCAACCCACGGCCCAACTGACGGTTAGGCCATCGAGCACGGCCAAACCCACAAATCTGACCCCCATAGCCAACAAAAACCCATCGAAGGACAATCAACAAAAACCCACAACCCGAAAAACCCACCGCTGGAGCACAACCAACAAAAACCCACTGGAGCAAAACAACCAACAAAAACCCATCGAATCACAACCAACAAAAACCCACTGGATCCACGACTCACAATCCACAACCGGAGCACAGACCCACAATCCACGATCCACAACCGGAGCATAACCAACAAAAACCCACCTCCCGAAAAACCCACCGCTGGAGCACAACCAACTAAAACCCACCGGAGCACAACAACCAACTAAAACCCACTAAATCACAACAAAAAAAAAAAAAAAAAAAAAACCCACCAGATCCACGATCCACAACCGGAGCACAGACCCACGATCCATAACTGGAGCACAGACCAGAGCACAATCAAACCCATATAAGTAACAGAGAAGTGAGACAAGAGGGAGAGAGAGGAAGTGAGCACAAACGGAGCAAAATCAATCCCAAAAATGTTTTTTATGTTTGCTTTGGACTTAAAAAATAATATTTTAATATAATGGTAAAATAATAGAATTTTAAAATGCTGAAGATATTGTAAAATGGTATGGTATAATAACAGAGTGGCTTTTTAGAACAGTAAAATAGAGTAAAATTGGAATTTGTAGGTGTGGATGCTCTAAACCCCATAAACCTGAACCCCAAGTTTCCCCCATCTGGGAATACACGCAACAGGACCTAACCAAGTCGCCACCGCCACAAACAAAGGTATTATACATCATTATGAAAACTAGGAAAAATAAGTAACAAAATTATTTTGTATTTTTATTTTTGAGATGGGTAAAGTCAAAGGATATATTGCTTATTTTTCATGACCTACGCTCCCAGAGACAAACCTCGTATGATAATTAATAATAAGCAAAGGGAAGGGCTTTGTACGTGTGAGAACCCTAGCTAGCTGGATCATGGAACCCCACTAACCCTTTTGTAGTTGATTACAACTACTGATTTTACAACTCACTATTTTCTAATCAATGACTGCGAACCTTCCAAGTCTTTGTAGTATATAAGTTGCTATCTATGTATCAAAATCAAATCATTATCAAGGTAGATTCCAATATCATTGTCTCTACCAAATACATTTCCAACCAGAAAACATCAAAAATGGCTTTTAGTCCTTCAAATGCTTCGGTGGGGCTGCAGATATCTCTGCTGCTTAGCTTTTTCATGGCTGCATTTGCTGGTCCATTCCTCGATTCCTTTGACTATAATTGGGGACACAGTAATTCTCAGATACTCAACAACGGAGACCTCCTTGCGCTCTCCCTTAACAAGGAATGTGGGTCAGGCTTCGTGTCCAAGAATCAGTATGTTTATGCAAAGATTGACGTGAATATCAAGCTTGTTGCTGGCAATTCCGCTGGAACTGTCACTGCCTACTATGTGAGTATCATGCATATTGCCATAGAGAAATAACTCTTACACATATGTACACACACAAAAATGTACACACACACACACACACACACACAAGATTTAAATTGAAACCGTGACTTCATTGGAAATCATGGCTTCATAGTTTATATTGCGTGTGTACATTTGTGTGTAATAAACACCTCCTTGCCAATAACCTCTAGGTCAATTGATACTTTTTTTAATCCTTCAACAAAGTCCAAATTTGAATGTATATATGTCTATATATCATGAATATATATATTGCATTTCGTGTATTTTCCCTTGACTTACAATAATTCTATGTGCCCCAGCTGTCCTCACAAGGGCAATACCATGATGAGATAGACTTTGAATTCCTGGGAAACCTAAGTGGTGATCCTTACATCCTTCATACAAATGTCTTCTGCCATGGCCAGGGCAATAGAGAACAGCAATTTTACCTTTGGTTCGATCCCACTGCTGATTTCCACACCTACACCATCCTGTGGAATACCCAAGCAATTTTGTAAGAACACATGCATATCTTGCACAATTGCATTATATATTACACTTATGATTAAATAATTAAATTTATTATTTTCTAATAATTTAAAATTTTAGGATAATTTGTACGTAACTTATAAAAGTATGTCATAATTTCAAAAGTTAGCTTACAAGTTTTGAATGAACTAGTAATTTATCATTATACTTGTGAGTTTCTTGATTCCACGCATATTAACTCTCTATATACATTTTTTTCCCCTATATTTTAGCTTCTATGTAGATGGCATCCCCATTAGAGAGTTCAAGAACCTTGAGTCAAGTGGTATTCCTTTCCCAAGTTACCAGCCAATGAATCTATACTCTAGCATTTGGGATGCTGATAACTGGGCAACAAGAGGTGGACTTGTGAAGATAGATTGGACCCAAGCACCCTTCACTGCATCCTATTCGAATTTCAATGACAACAATGCTTGTGTTTCATATTATGATACCATGACTTCCTGCAATACTCCAAATTCTAACCTCAACAACAATGGTTGGCTCTGGCAGACGCATGATTACAGTGACCAGGGGAAGCTGAAATGGGTTCAGGACAATTACATGATCTACAATTACTGTACAGATTCTAAGCGCTTTCCTCAAGGGTTTCCTCCAGAATGTTACGTCAACAACAAGTACTAGATGGGATGCACTCATTGTTTCTCCCTCTATTCCATTTGATTTCCATTATTCCTTTTTGGCTTTAACTTTTCTTTTTTAAATTATCTATTACATTTGTTTGTTGTCCCAAATAAACATTGAATATTTTTACTGTGTGTCATAGGATGTGTACAATGAAAGAGTTAATGTTATCCCTATGTGATTTGGAATAAAAAAACAATTTTGGAGTAATCTCATAGTGAAAGCTATTGTATTTATACATGTAATTGCATGATAAGTTAATGCATTCTTGATCTATACAACAACATAATAAATCAAATATTCATAATGTGATACCCTAAATTGTGTGAATTTAATTGGATTGGATTATTTAAGTGTGTTGCATACATAGGCATGTGTTGAGTCTTACATTAGATGTTTATTAGGTGGAGCTTGGGTGTATAAATATTTATGAAGTCTCCCAATTGTACCTTGACTAGTCTATTTAGGGTATAAAGGCAAATCTTGCAAGCACTTTCCTTGAATTGTTGCTCAAAATTTAAAATCCTAGCATTATTTAATAAGCAGGCACCATTAAGTTCAAATAACCCCACATTATCGCACCAAAGTGCCCCTACAATTTTGACAATAAAATGACACATCATCAAGAGACTTCCTATTATGTTTTGGAAAGTTTTGTGGAAGTTCATGTGTAGGGAATAAGCATAACTTGGTAAATTTTTCCATACCAGATTTTTCTAGCAACTAAGCAAGTAAGAAATATATCACCATTGAGAGAGATGAAGTTTAGCTGATATTGAATTTGATTGAAAGTAGCCTCAATGCCAAGAATGTAATGAATGGAACCAAGATCCGTTAGTACTATGACTAATTGCTATTGACAAAAATATCATCCACATGCACAAGAACATATGTTCAACTGTTCAAATATCACAATGACAGCATGTGAAAGGCGAAGTATCATGTATTTGGTAGCAAAAAACCTTGGGCCATTAAAAAGGTAAACAACCAATAAGGTTGGGGAGGTAATGTGGATTGACTAGGATAATTAATTTGAGGAGAGTATCTCAACAATAAGATTGACTCATTCTGAATTTTGATGGCTCATAGAAATGGAAGTGAAATTTGTAGGAGACCTAAGCATCGGTAAGACATGAGAGATATTAGGAATTTTTGAAATTTGACTCGAGATTGCCCCTATATTAGTATCAACTATCAAATGATTCAAATCATGTAAAATATTGACCAATTGACATTCCTATATTTACAGTCCTTGTAGTGTGATTGAACCTAAACCCCATTGTAGAGTTTGGACTTTGGACATATAGACATAAAATACATGTGGGAAATGATGTGCATAACATGTTCAAATAAAAATTATTATTGTTAGAAAGAAATTAAAAAATATTTATTTATTTGAAAATAATAAACAACTAGTCTCTTTACACGTGCTTGGTGAGAGACTTTACTATTTTTAATAAAAATAGAACATTTTTGAATTATACCCGCAATAATGAGAGGAATGAATTGAATAATCCTAAAACAGGACTGAATTGAACTTTAGAATTTAGACAAAATTAGAGGGTGCAATTTGTAATTTAGCTTAAAAATTATCTTAAACTTTTTAGATAGGTTTTTTTTTTTTTTTTTTTTTTTTTTTTTTTTTTTGGATGAAAAATATTTTTAGATAGGTTGATGGTGGGGAAGGGAGGAGACAGGGTTTCAACTACAAACATCTTTTTTTTTTTAGTCATATGTAATATATTAAGTGGCACTACATGGAAATTGGTTTTTTTTTTTTTTTTTTTTTTAAGGATTAAACCCTCAAAAAGGGTGAATTGAAACAAGTCCAATTTTTTTGTATTGTGGATGCTCAATCAATAATCCAATTGGATTCTAATTGAGCCCCAATTTTATGCCAAGTGTACTTCCAATTATAGTTTAGAGTTTATATTTAAATGACATACAAATTCATGCATCTTTTTTTTTTTTTTTTGTGAAAAACAAATTCATGCATCTAAACATAGAAACTATAACAAAAGTAAGTTTGAAATTACGTAAAACCATGAATCAGGGACCGAGCTATTTTTGAATGTGTGGGCAGTGCCCCCACACACCCCCCCCCCCCCCCCAAAAAAAAAAAAAAAAAAAAAAAAAAAAATTTAACAATTGGGTTCAATAAAATTACACTTAATACTCCTTAATAATATCATTGATCTTTGAAATAAAATTAACAAGCCCAAACAAAAATTACCGATAGCAAACTTAAGCCCAACTAGCAACCCAAAACAAACCCACGCAAGACTAAAAAACAGAAACAAAAAAGGAAAAATCTAAATCAGATTCTAGCTAGGAAAGGAGAACACCCACACGGCCACACAAAGACACCAAAAAACAAAAAACCTAACTAAAGACAAAAGCGAAGAGAAAAGAACACCCGACAACACGCTTAAGACCCAAAAAAAGGGGGGGAAAAATAGAGAGAGAAAACCTAAGCGGCTAAAGAGCAGAGAAGAGAAGAGAGACTTCGGTATATTTCACATAAGCAGGTAGGAGGAGCAGCGGCAGCGCAACAATAGCAGCGGCAGCACAGCACCGCCCCAGCCACCCAGATTTGGTATATTTCTCTCTCTCTCTCTCTCTCTCACACACACACACACACACACATATTTGATGTCTAGTGCAGTGCAAAATATTGTTAACGCTTTTTTAGTTGATTTGATAATCTGGGTTGTAATTTCTATTTGGAACTAAACATAAATATCAAAGATTCAAAAAAAAAAAAAAAGAGGCAAAGATTCCAGAACAAAATACTAAACCTCAAATTTAATACAAAACAGAAAACAATTGAATTTCTTGTAATAAAAGATTCCAGCAACTTAATATTATATTAATTCTTTCTATCTCTTTCTTCTTTGATTTCTTTGTTTCATTTTTTTTTTTCATCTCTAAACAAAGACAAATAATCAAAACACAATCTAGTTCTCATAAAAGTAATCAAATTGTAACACCAAACTTGAATCAGAACAAGAGAAGAAGAAGAAGAATAAAAATAGACAGAAGCAGATCTGACCCAACCTGGTACGCATCATGCACTTGGAGGTGGGGAGGAGGACTAGCGGCGGTGAGCGGATGATCTCCACCGGCCTTTGCAGCGGCGCCCATCTCTCCCTCCTTCACTCAGCGAGTTCCGTCTCCGCGTTCTCTCTCTCTCTCTCTGAGTCTGCGAATTCTGTGTGTGTGTGTGTCTCTCTCTCCCCGCGTGTGTGTGCGTGTGTGTGAGATGCGAATAAAAGTGAGTAGATAAAGTTGAGGTTGAGAGTAAACTCTACAGTTGAGTCAATCCTTGGTTTTTTTTTTTTTTTGTCTTTTTTTTTTTTTTTTAAGAGTAACTGTGGTCTTTAAAATTAGATAGGCTTTTTAAAAAAAAATAGAAAGTTAGTAAATAATAATAATAATAATAATAATAATAATAATAATCTAGAAAATAAGAAGTAGGCAACAATTAATTATTTTTCATATTAATGAATAAATTCATTCAAAATTACATAAGTGAAAACTATGATCATTAAAAAAAATATGACTTTTGAAATATTTTAAAACATTAAACATATAGTAGTTGTGAATTAATAAAGCCTGAATAAAGAAATATTAAAGATATACTTGTAGACAATCGATTTTGCATAATATTAAAATGGAATAAAGAAATATAATAGTTCGTTATTTAAAAAAGTAGGTAAGCAAAAAATAAATGTATCTGCTTATTCCCTAAACAATATAAAAATTTGGAGACTGCCGAAGATGCTTTAATGTCCATCTTTTTCACTTGTTACTAATCTCCAAGTGTTGTACATTTGGTATTTTCTCTGCATTGTGCTTGCTTGTTTGGTAGTGTCTTTTTAAAAATTAAAATTGAGATTATTTGCAACTTTAAAACTAGTACGAATTCAATCAAAGATGATTTCGAAGGTTTAAAAAAACGTCGAGTTCTATTTTCATAAATGAATGTATTATAATGTATTGAAAAATATTGATTAGGTCTTTGTTTTTGTTGCCGATTTATTAATACTAAATGAATGTTTTTTGGTGTTTCATAATGATTTTTTTTATACTCCTACCCCTCGAGCTCCAAGTCCTGCTCTGAATATATACAACTTGCTATATACAATATGCTCTGAATATATACAACTTGCTACTCAATCATCTATGTAATACCATGAATGAATAATCATTTTTTCTATATATACGTGGCTATTCTTAATTAGGTTTAATGAGGGTGGGATTTTTTTTATATAAAAAAAAGGTTTTAATGAGGGTAGAATTTGGACAATTTTAAATTATTCAATGGACAAAGTTTAGTTACAAAATCACAACACGAACTTCACTCAAATTTTTAAGGGATATTTTGTCTTTGTTAAATTGGATTGATTTGGAAGTATAGAAAAGCGGATTGAAAAAAATTTTACTTTTTAAATATTTGTATATAGGTAATGTGATTTTTTTTTATATGTCGATATAATGTGAACTTAAATGCAAATAACATCGTAAGAAATTAAAATAATAATAAAAAAAGGGGAAGATTACAACTTATTCACCTGTGGTTTGGTTGAAATTTAATTTGTCTACTTGTAATTTGAAATTTGACACTTTACCTACTTGAGATTTAACAAAAATTTAAGTTGCTTACCTGTAATTTGAAATCTCATAATGAAAGTGTTTCGTTGGATTCTTTTTTATCTTATTTGATATTGTATTTTTATTTTTATTTTGTTTTTGGAGGAGAGAAACATAAAACTTGAGCAAAATTACATATTTAGCCATTTATTTAACAAAGACGAGTCATAAAAATCTGATTGAGCTAATATCAAGTGAATAAAGTGTTAAATTAAACTTCAAACTCATGACAGTTTACGATTAGTGATATTCTTTGATAAAAATAGTATAAATAACACACTTAACATTTAACTATTAGTGATACTCCTTAATAGAAAGAGTATAAATAATAAAGAAACGTTAAATTGAAAGTATCCGTAGGGTTTTACATTAAAGGGTTTTTTTAGATATAGGGATCATGTACTAAAGAATTGTCTCATAAATCACTATTGTATGGAATACTATGTGTGTGTTCAAAGGCTTTATATATTTTTTTTATTAGTTTCAAATTTTTTCATTCGCCCTAGTTTAAGTTTAATGTGTTTGGTTAGTGATGTTATGCATTTGTCAATCACTGATATAGCCAAAATTATGATGATATATGTAACCAACAAAAAAAAGAAAAGGATCACAACCACTCATAAACATATGAGTTCAATAATATTTTTGTGTTAAATAGTAGAATGGATCCAGCCTTTGAGCACGTTAAAAGGCACTTTTATTTTTGCTAATGTCAAAATTTTTTATTCATTCCAATTTGAGGTTTTTGCATTTTCCAATCATCGAATATTACCATAGATATCACTACATAAACACATAAATTTAAAATTAAAATGAATGTCAAATTTTGACCTAAAAAAGCAAACAATAAAGATGTTATTGCCTATATAAAAAAAATATTAAAAAGCAAACAATATTTAAGGAGAATGATAAAACCATATAAGTGTAGTTTTAGTTGCATGGTGAGATACATGACTTGTTTAAATAACATATGTTGATGGTTTTATGACTGAGTTGATGAATAAGATTCTTTCAAACTGATTTAGAAGAAAATTTTGGCATAACATTCAAGTTAATTAACTAATACTTCCTTTTTTTAAAAATAAAAATATTTGACACTTTTGGTGTTTCTAACTCATACTAGGGTTATTTTTAGAAAACCTACTTGGTGGTTAAGATAGTAATATTGATGTCTTAGACCTACTAGGATTATTCTACCAGTGTACAGATTTCAAGGATGTTAAAAGTCTCGTAAAAATATTAATCGAAAAATATCCCTCCCTTTCAATACATGATTCTCAAATTAATACTTTGAAAAAGAATATTATTGTGATCTTCCAAAATTAATGAAATCTAGGGTTTACCATACACAACGCTGAGATGCGGCTCAAGGAAAGCAGTCATGGAGATCAATTTCCGGTGGGCATGCGAGTCCTTGCAATCGATGCTAACTTTGTCTGTCTCAAATATCTCATTACTATACTTCAACAGTGTCGATACAAAGGTTTTTCTTTTTTTTCCTTTCTCTTTTAGTTTATATATATATATATATATATATATTTGCACCAAGTTTATTGTTTTGTCTAAGACATTGCATCAAAATAAGTTTATTACATCAAGTTTTAATATAGCAAAATATATATAATGATATTAGACAAAATATTTAGCAAAATATTGCATATAGAAGATAAAATTGTTGCAATAGTAAATTAAAAGTGTTAAATTATTGTATCAACAATAGTAAGTTGCAACAACTTATAATTTTCAGTTGCAATAGAAGCTTTAATACATTAGTAAAAATTGTTGTAATAACTTAAAATGAAAAAATTGATGCAATAAATTGATATTAATTATTTTTGCAATTGTTGCAATTAAAATATTAAACTAATAGAATATTACAACAAATTTATTATTGCAATAATTTAATATAATATTTTTTGCAATCTATTACAATGGCAAACACAAGACTGCAATAGAGATATCATTGCAATAACCTAATGTCAGTTATTTATAACATATTGGTCTATTACAATGACAACAACAAAGATATCATTACAATACTTTGATTGAAATTATTTTGTTCAATTATTTGTAATCTATTGTAATAAGATTTGTAAAATAATAGCTTATTACTACAAAATATTTGAAGCAATAAATTGTTTATTGCAACTATATATATATATATATATATATATATGTCCGGTTAATGTGTGCCCTAAGGAATCATCCATTTTTGGAAATATTTTTTCGGGAATTGAAAAAATTGTCAATACTTTTTCAATTCCCGAGAAATTTTTTTCCAAAAATGATTAATTAATGTGTGTCTTTAGGGCACACATTAACAAAATCCTATATATATATATATATATATATATATCAAATTTTTCATTAACATATTTGAAGTTTATTACAACAAATTTTTTTGTTACACAAACCTATTACCTCAAATTTTATTACAACACTCTACATCAACAATTGCAAGGACTATAAAGTCATGGCAACGATTTTTTTTTTTTATTGCAATAAACATTTTTTTTTTCTTGTAGTGAGAACAACTTCTTCATTGGTGTATAGAACTAATATTTCATTTTCATCATCATCTTCATAGGGTGTGTTTGTTAGTAAAATAATAATAATATAAAATTTTGAGAGAGGTGATTAGTAAAAAATCTTACTTTTATTCTTATACTCAAACCTTTAAAATAGTTCTTTTAAAATATGGTTTGAAAAATTTAAACCCATGAAGAAAGAATTGTCATTGCATGTTATGGTAAAAAAAAAGTTAAACCTAGTGTAGCAGAGAAAGGTGAAGTTCATAATTAACACTAACCCATTTTATTAATTACAAAATATGTGCCATTGTTTATGCCAATTGATATTTGTACTTGATAAAGTTTAATCCTTTTTTTTGGCAAATTCTTATTGTCATGATTAATTTATTAGATTAATACGTAAAACTTAAAGGACTCTATAATGCATTCATGAAGAACATTTACTAATTCATGTATTAGCCAGTACGAAATTAGAAAGAAAAAATTGTGTGAGTGATGTAGTAATTACGTAGAGACATTATATATTGAAAAAGAGATTGATCAGAGACTTGAGCATATATGAGTTAGTTATATAAATTGTTAGTCATTGATTACAAAATAAGGACAATAGGCATGTACTTCACATTTAATCTATGTCTACTACTCTACAATCTTCATGTTCATATTGTTTCCTCAGGTTCTTTTTTTTTTTTTTTAATTGAGAGGTTTCAATATCATTAGAGGAACCTTGAGTCTCATATTGCCTCGATCGTGAAACTCATCTAACTTGAAAAATTAAATGAAGCACTATTTACATTTGGTACATGATGTGATAATAACATAAAAGTAAATAGTGTTTTTTCTAAGAATAATTTGAGGGCATAAGATTTTTAATAATCTTTTTTGCAATTATTGATAATCTATATTTTAATTTAAATTAACGTTATTTTCATCTTAATTCACCACAAACACTAGTTCATTATGTACCAATTATACCGCTTAAAAAAATCATATCCTTTAACTTATTTCATTTTGGTTGGTCGATGAAATTTGCTTTACAATGAAAGCTTTTTTTTTTTCTTTTTTTTTCTCCTTTTAGTAGCAGAACTCTTACGTAATTATTGGCTTACAATTTGTTAACTCTTCTACATTTGGTATGCAGTCACTGCAACAACCGACGCAGAAGAAGCTCTTCAAATTTTAAGGAACAAAAATGAGGAATTCGATATTGTGATTACCGATGTCGTAAGGGAGGACATAGATGGCTTCAAGCTTCTGCAAATCATAAGCCTGGAAATGGATATACCAGTTGTTAGTAAGCTCTAACACTAAAAGTCATTTTGCATATTCCTTGATTAGCTACACAAATTTCCATGCACACACATTGTAAGGGTGAGTTAATTATGTGCACGTATTGTAGGGGTAGGTTAACTATTAGGCCATTTAAGCAATGACATAAGACCCCCTAAAATATAATATATTACATCTATTTGTTTTATATTATTGCCCGAAAATAAGTAAATCCTCTCACTTAGAATTTAAAAAAAAAAAAAAAAGCATTTACTATTGTCTGATAGATATTGCTTGAAAAAATTTAATTAAGCTCAAAATTTTAATAAAGAAAAATTATTTTCAAAATATTATACTCTTTTTGAGTGTTCAACATTTAATTAATATATTTTATTATGTTAATTTGCAACAGTTTAAGAATGTAAAAATTTTCAATTCTCCAAAAATTTTACTTTTCCTTTTTCTCTCTATCAAAATTAAAATTAGAATTAATAGTTTTCAAGACAGACCAACATTACCAAAAGATATAATGAGCATAAAATGCATTTAGAATTAGCAGGTTTTTTAATACATTTTATAAACATATGAAAATAGTCCACAAGATATGTTGAGTCAACATAACTTATTGAGATTGGAATAACTTTACTTGTACCTACATTCTCTATAATACCAATTTTGTGTGCACCAATCACAAAAATTCAGTACAGAAAATCCTGAAAAATTAATGTAGTATCCAATGACTTGTTGAATTTGAAATTGTTGCAGTGGTGTCTGCTAACGATGATGTATCCAACATAATGAGAAGTATAAAGCATGGGGCTCGAGACTACTTGCTGAAACCAGTTCGACTACAGGAGATGATGAATATTTGGCAACACGTTATCAGAAAAAATCTTGATAACCCAGAGAAATCTAGCATTACCAAAGAAATAATAGATCAAAAAACTTCAACTCTGAAAAGAACTAGAAACCAACCAACAAAGGAAGAGGATGAATCGACAAAGGAAGAGGGTGAGACCAACACTCACCCTGACAATGCCTCCTCTTCCCGGAAGAAGTCGAGGATGACATGGACCCAAGAACTACATGAAAAATTTCTTGATGCTATTCAGGAACTAGGCAATGAAGGTAATTAATCCTAGATCAGAAGAAACACACACATGCATTTCTTAATTCTTTTTCCACAACTATGAATAAGGTGCAATTCCTTATACGTTGTTCCTCATACACATTGTTACATTAAATTTAATTGTTATTAAAAAGGATAATATTATTTGTACTATATTAATTAATGCTTTTTGAATTTTATTGAGTAACATAAAATACACCACCAAAGAAATTATATCTAAATTTTTCATAGTATATACAACATATTGTACTTTACTAATGTATGTGAAACCTATTATTAATAATATTTACAGAGGCAGTTCCAAATACTATACTCAAAATTATGAACGTTCCTGGACTCACACGGGAGAATGTTGCTAGCCATCTTCAGGTGCGTTAATATTAAGTCGTATTATGTCAGAATTTGTGTAAAGATCAATGGCTTGTAGTGTGGCAATTGTATATTTTATCCAGCGAGAATCACTAATTGCCAAGCTCAAAACAGTATAACTAATCCCAGCTTGTTTCTTATTATGCTTCTTGTACTATATATATAGAAATATAGAAATATCTTGAAGAAGCAAAAAGCTACAATGAATCAACAGAAAAATGGTGAGCTCAATTTGAATAGAAATTCAACGAACATGCATGGTTGTTACACTGCCTATCAAAGTACAAGTGCTCTGCCTAGTAACATTCATCCTGTAAATCTTGTTCCAAATTCTGAAGAATTAGCTAGCTCAAAGCAGCTGTACCAGTACTACATGCAATCTCGACAGTACCCAATGGAGCAAGGAATGCATGATCATGTGTATAGAAATCCCCCTTCAACTCCATTGCCAACCGAAAACTACCTTCCCGTGCCGGACTTCAAATTGTTGAAGTTTCCGAGTGTCTTTCCAGGAATCAAGGTGGTTGATGGATGCTTGGGAATTTCTTCAGGTCCAAGTAACACACCACCTTTTAGTCCTTCCATTCCTGATGTTTGCTACATTCCATCCACTCAAATGCTTGGAGATAATGCTTCAACTCAAATAGATGCAATTTCCCAGCATGGTTTAGTTGCGTGGCCTCCTCAATATTTTTGTCCTGGTACTTCTCTCTATATTCTTTCACTTGAACATTGTATCGCTTCAGTTTATTATTATTATTATTATTGATAAGTTACATAGGCACTTAATCATGACTTCACATCCTGCTAATTATTAGTATTAGTTGAGTGTAGCTATTGATGTAGTGTTTTGGTGTCATTTCAATTATTGTGTCAAAAGTTGAATTGAACAAAACAGATAAAGAAATAAATGCCAGCTTTTTAATGGTTTTGATTTATTTGTGTCAAAAGTTGACTGTAACCTATAATATATCTTTAATTTTCCATGCCTGTCATATTCATATATTCAAAATTGTAAGAGGTATTACTTACCAAAATGTAAGTATAACATATGGCTGAGGATTTAGCCATTGAGTTGAAAGGCAATTTCAATTCATTTGTCTTTCATGATCATCCTTTTACAACAACAATAACCTTTTTCATCTTGACACCATTAATTCCTTTCCAAGGGTCAGTTTTTTCTTTTCTTTTCTTTTCTTTTCTTTTTTTAACACTGTAAAGGATAATTTTTGGCCCAAACTATTAAGCATATTTTCTTTTATTAAAAGCTGTAGTTGCATTTTGTGAGTCTTATATACAATGTCACTCTCCATTCCAGTGTCAATTGGACTAAAACTCATTTAAACTAATATGAATCTCATCTTTACAAAATTCAAGATGTAATACTATAGACGGTTCTCTGCCATCATTTTCTACTTAGGCTCAATTTGTTTCATTGAATTTTTTTATTCCACAGAAATCATACAAAATACTTTTCATTTAAACTTATATTTTTTTCTTGGTAATAAATTGCAATAGATACAGACAACATTTGATATCTCTTTACTTTTTATACCAACTAATAATCATAGAAACCTTTTCATTCTCCACCAAAAAAAAGTATTTGTCAAAAAATTAAGATTAATCTCATGGTAAAAGGCTTTTTTTCCTCCTTTTTTTTTGGTTTTAAAAGACTAATTGATGAAACCAACAAAAACATATGGAGAATGACACACAAATTATTACGATGCCCTTGACTACAATAGATCATTCCTTCATTAAATTTCGGTTTATCTTATAGATGGCATGTATAATTTTTCTTCTTGCTTTTATTTTAGGGCAACACGTGGGGAAAAATTTTATCAATGAACCTGGAGAAACCAATTTTGAAAGAAAAAATATTGACTTGCCAGACTACATGCAAGATCCGAATTTGACAGACCTAAAAGGAAAAGGCAAGATCAAAGCTGTGCAATATTTTCCAGAGCATCCACACATGGAAAGTGGTTTCCATCAGTACAGAAACAGTTTCACGGATGATGAACTCACCATGATGGTCAAAGAGGTAAGAGTATAACAATAAGGCAAAGTCTAGCTCATCAGGAGTCTTCATGTTTAGGAATTCATTTAGTCTTGAACTTTGAACTCATGATTTTGGAAAGAATAAAAAAATACTAAACTAATGGAATGATTGAATTGGAATCATATTAAATTTTTTTTTTTAGAAAGTAATCATATTAAAGTTAAAAGGATTAATAGGAAAAAAAAACAAAATAAAACTTAAAAAACTGAATTGAAATCATGTAAAAATTAATAGGTGTAATTTGCAATTTAGTCTACACAACGTCGCATTTCTTTTTATTGCTTATTTATATTAGTGTTAATATCGATTAATTTTTTTTAGAATTAATTGTGCTCTTAATTTTGTTTCATATTGATATCCTCCTTGGACAAATTAATATATATATATATATATATATATTTTTACTTATGACATCTACTTTTGATAATTATTATTTATCATCAAACTAAGACACCAATTACTTTTTTTGTGAAAGGAATGATCAAACACTATCAATATATTGTGTGCTTTTATAATGACTATATTATAAATATTAATTGTCTTCAAACTTTGAGATCAGGCCTTTTTTTAATAATCTATTGGCACATATATAATAGTGATAATGACTATATTAATATGACAAGATTATGTATAATTTTGATTTTTTCATAATCGACAATTCTGCTTTTGATTAAAAGAAGCTTTAGTTACAATATATTTTACATAAAAAATATTTACTTTCTTTGAGTTAATTTGTTCTTTCTTTTCTGTATTGCAGTTTAACGATGATGATCCTCCAAAATTGTGATCATGACCACGTTGTAACCGAAGCTCGTGCTCGCAATAATGATTTTTTTAGTGACTCTTATAGCTAGGTAGGATTAGTATTTTTGTGTAAAGCTGTTAGCTGTCCACATCTCGTGGGTATTTAATTCTTCCCAGGAAAATAATCTTTTGAAAAATTTAGCTTGTAGAATATTTTCTGATTAGTTCTATCCATTTTTTTGTCATTAGATGCTTTGCACAACAATTCTGACCAATTTCACACCCAATCTAACAATATATTGATGTGGTGGTGTCCATGTAGACATGAGTGAGCAAAAAGTTTCCAACACTCATAGTCAAACATGTCAACATATTATGAAATTAGTTGTGTTCCTTAAATTATTGTATTTTAAATATCCTAGAGAATTAGTTGAGAATAAATGACAGATACTTTTATGCCTTGTGTTTTTATTTTGCTTTTCATGGATTCTATATGAAATTTGTAGAGATTTTTAGCACTCTAAAATTTATGTAGAAATGGTTTTATATTGTGAGGATTCCATAATTGATATCATTTCATCTAGAGTATCGCTTGCCTCTTGCAATAAAACCAAAACGTGAATTGTATAAGCCCTATACATGTAATAACACAAGTGTTGAGTTAGTAATTTAAGTGTTTGTAATTGCAGATCAACTTGTTGGTAATTCTTAGTATTTTTAAACAAAAATATCTAAAGTTCAAATTCCACCTCCCTCACTGTAACTACTAAATTATTAATAAATAAATGAAAATCACTTCCATGCATATAAACTAAATTTGGAAAAGGTCTGAAGCAAATTTAGCATTGAGAGGAGAAACTACAATGAGCATATGTTCTGACATCCTTTATAGGGTTATGCATTCAAAGTTTCAAACCACTAATCCAACAAATCTTAATTGAACTCGATCTTTCAGGTTGGTTTTTGATAGGATGATGAGTTGAGCTGAATTCTAGATATTTTTTAAGCTTGGGAAATGTAAGATTTTGATTGACAAATTTTTCATTCTAGGACTCAAGTTCTATTTGGGATCCGCTTATTTTGCTAAAACTGAAAACTTTTTGCTGAAAGTACTATAAATAAAAGTAAAAGTTAGCTGGAATAGTATAGTGAAACTCATGAATTGTACCAAAAAGTGCAATAGGGCCTATGAATAATAAAATAAGTTGGCAAAAATAATTTTTGCCAAACACACACTCAGTTTAAATTTGTTAAGATCATTTATTTTGGCATTTTGACCCTTAGTTTTAATGAAATTGCAATATATTGTCCAATTGTGTAATGGTAATATTTATTAGATATGTAAATTTAAATATAATTCCTTAAATTCTCCAAATAAATTTATATACCTATTTTTCTCAAAAAAAGAATTAAATACATATTATTCTCCAAAATTTTGTCCTATTAGATAATGTATTTAAATAATTGAATGAAAATGCAATTTTTATTATCATTCCTCATTCCCATAGATTAGGTTGGGTTAAGTTGGGTTAAAGATTTCTCTTTTTCTTTTTCTTTTTCTTTTTTAGATAGTGTTGTAGATTTCTCAATTCAAAGAAATCAAGCTACCTCAAACTCAACCTAACGCGACTAATGCACACCATTTTTTTTTTCTTTTGAGAAAAATCCCCATGGGGAAAGAGAGCATATTATTGCAGCCTTAAAAGATCATGCTTGTACACATCAAAAATGTCTGGTGGAACAGACTCCATCCAAACAAGAAAAGGACACCTGATAACCCTTCTAGCAAGCTTATGGCATGGGCAACACAGTTCCCTTCTCTATTAATATGCTTAACTGAAACATGGGAAAAGCTAGAAAACAAAAATTTGATGTCTTGCAGTACATGACCCAAAAAAGAGTAGTCCATGTGACCTCCATTAATAAAGTTAATAGTATTTTCAAAATCTCCTTCCACAATCACCTTGTCAAACACGAATTCCTTAGCAAAAACCAGAGCCTGACGAGCCACTAACACTTCCACCATCTCCACTGAAGCAGGCAATGAAATTTGTTGTGATAGAGCAGCCATAACTAATCCCTATTCATTTCGGATTATAATGCCGATGCCAACTAGTTCGTCTTGTAAGAAAACTGCACCGTCGAAGTTTGCCTTCACACAGGTTGTAGGGGGTGGCCTCCATCGCACTACTCGAGCTGTCTTGGGAATCGTTGCATGAGTAGGACGGAGTGGATATTACTCCTGAAGAGCACCACAAGTCGAGGAAGGGATTTGCCCAAGTGGCAACGCAGATTCACCAAGGCGGATCTTATTTCATCTCAGCCAAATTTTAGAGATCATCATAGCAAAAAGATCAAAAGAGGATTTTTCTAAAGAAGCACATTCAAGAACCTTGAAAAAGTTGGAGTTGTTACCTGTATCTGTCATAAACTTGCCAAAGTGAATTTTCCAAGTATCCTTTAGTATTGGGCAAGACCATAAAGCATGCAAAGTATCCTCTGGATGTAACTTACATTCTTTGTTGAATAAATTAGTACCAGCACGTTAGAATGTGCTAATTTGGGTTGTCCTAGTCTTTAGGAGTTCAGTAGTTTGTTTTTATTTGTTGCCTAGTTTGTAGGAGTTGTTTAGCATGATGTTAGTGGTGCCTATTTTTGTGTTTGTAGCCGTTTGTTTTCAGCCTATATTATGGTCATTCCCTTATCAATGAAGTAGTAGAGTTTCAGTCCAATTCTATTTCCTTTTGTCTTTAGTTTGTCGTTTTCTTCTTTCATTTTATCAGTGGTATCAGAGCTTGGTTAGAGTTCCACAATGGCTTCTGAAAATTTTGTGCAGCCAGCCATTCCACGCTTTGATGGTTACTATGACCATAAGAGCATGCTCATGGAGAATTTTTTGAGGTCCAAAGAATATTGGACAGTTGTTGTTTTTGAAGTAGCAGAACTAGCAGAAGGTGTTGTGTTGACAGATGCACAGAAGGTGGAGCTTGAAGGGAAGAAGTTGAAGGATCTCAAAGCAAAGAATTACCTCTTCCAGGCAATCGATCGTTCCATCCTAGAAAACATCCTTTGTAAAGAAAATTCCAAGCAGATTTAGGACTCTATGAAGAAGAAATATGAGGGGACAGCAAAGGCAAAGAGGGCACATCTTCAAGCACTTCGAGGCGATTTTGAAACTTTACACATGAAGTTTGGAGAATCGATGTCAGATTACTTCTCCAGGACGATGGCAATCGCAAATAAGATGAGAATCCATGGCAACAAAATAGCAGATGTCATTATCATTGAGAAGATTCTTCGTTCAATGACACCAAAATTCAACTATGTTGTTTGTTCGATTGAGGAATCTAAAGACACTGACAGCATATGCATTGATGAATTACAGAGTTCTTTGTTGGTTCATGAGCAGAAAATGAATCGGCAAGAAAGGAGGAGCAAGCATTACAAGCCTTGGCATCAAAAGGAGGTCAAGGAAGAGGCAGAGATAGAGACAGAGGCTGCAATGATGGTAGATACTCAAATTAGAAATCAGAAGATTTTGATTCTCAAGGAAGAGGAAAAGGCCATGACAACAACAACAATCATTCAACGCCTTCCAAGTCAAAGTCGGCAAACAAATTAAGAGTAAATGCTACAGGTGTCACAAGTTTGGCCACTACAAGTCAGAGTGTCGTACTAATCTAAAGAGAGATGGTGGAAAGCAATCCAATTTTACTGAGAAGGAAGAAGAAGTGTCTTTGTTGATGGCTTGTCACAGCAAGGAGGAAACCCATAAGAAATTCTTATGGTACTTAGACACTGGCTGCAGCAACCATATGAGTGGAGAGAAGATTGTGTTCTCTGAATTGGATGAAGCTTTTCATGATGTTGTGAAGTTCGGTGATGGCTCTACAGTCTCTGTTATGGGAAAGGGAAAGGTAGCAATTCAAACCAACAAAAATTCTATTCAAACTATTTCTAATGTTCTCTTTGTTCCAAATTTGAGAACAAATTTACTTAGTGTTGGTCAGCTACAAGAAAAGGGATATGGAATCTCTATCAAAAATGGAGTCTGCAGAATTGAAGATGAGAAGTTGGGCTTGATAGCTCAAGTCAATATGACAGCCAACAGAATGTTTCCATTGTATAACCATGACACTGCTCACTCATGTCTCTCTGCAAGATTGGGAGAGAAGGAATGGCTGTGGCATTTTCGTTATGTGCATCTTAGCTTTGGTGGGTTGAAAACTTTACAACAGAAGAGTATGGTGACTGGTCTTCCTCAAGTTTCAGCTTCTTCTGAACTTTGTGAAGAATGTGTTGTTAGCAAACAACACCATAATCAACTCCCACAAGGGACATCATGGAGGGCGAAGGCTGCACTGGAGCTTGTTCATTCCGACATTTGTGGGCCAATAACTCCATGTTCTAATGGAGGTAAGAGATATATACTTACATTCATTGATGATTTTAGTCGCAAAAGCTGGGTTTATTTTTTGCAAGAGAAGTCTGAAGCCTTTCTAGCCTTTAAAAGCTATAAAGCGCTGGTTGAGAAAGAAGTTGGCATTCCCATAAAAATTCTTCGCACAGATCGTGGTGAAAAATATAACTCACATGAATTTGCAAGTTTCTGTGAGACTCATGGAATAAAAAGGCAGCTTACAGCAGCTTACAGCAGCTTATACGCCCCAACAGATGGCGTTTGTGAAAGGAAGAATCGCACTATTCTAAATATGGTGCGAAGTCTTTTAATAAGGAGTTCTATTCCAAAGAGTTTTTGGCCTGAAGCAGTTAACTAGAGTATTCATATATTGAATAGAAGTCCCATACTTGTTGTTAAAAATATGACACCAGAGGAAGCATGGAGCGGACAGAAACCAGTTGTTGATCACTTCAGAATTTTTGCGTGTGTTGCATATGCCCATATTCTAGATCAAAAGAGGAAGAAGCTGGATGACAAGGGAGAAAAATGTATTTTTCTTGGTGTTAGTGATCAATCAAAAGCTTATAAGCTTTACAATCCTAACACTAAGAAAATACTTATCAGTCGAGACATTGTTTTTGATGAAGATCAAATCTGGGAATGGAGTAAAAATGTAGTTGGAGAGCATATTCCAACTAGTTTTGATGGAGAAGATGGTGATGAATTAAACCAGCCGCAGCAGCACCTTGCTCCAGCAACTAATGCATTTGAGAATCCTCAAAATGAAACTCCTATAGCCTCTGAAGTTACTCCAACAGCACCAAAAGCAGCAGCTGAATCACGTTCTCATCATGTTCAAAGGAGGCCAGCATGAATGTCAGATTATGAGGTAATCAGAATTGATCAATCTGAAGATCCACTCGCTCATTTTGCTCTATTTTTAGATTGTGATCCTATAGTGTTTGAAAGTGCTGTCAAAGAATCAAAATGGCGGAAGGCTATTGATGCTGAAATTGCAGTCATCGAAAAGAATGACACTTGGGAGTTATCTGATCTTCCAGAAGGGCATAAAACAATTGTTGTGAAGTGGGTTTACAAGACAAAGCTGAAGGAGAATGGTGAGGTTGACAAGCACAAGGCACGCTTGGTAGCTAAGGGTTACAAGTAGGAGTTTGGTGTTGATTATAAAGAAGTCTTTGCTCCGGTTACAAGGCATGATACAATCAGATTGGTGATTGCTATGGTAGCTCAAAACTCATGGCCTATCTTCCAGTTGGACGTGAAATCAGCATTCCTCCATGGAGATTTGAAAGAAGAGGTATTTATTGATCAACCCCCTAGTTATGTAAAACTTGGCAATGAGCATAGAGTGTATAAGTTAAAGAAAGCTCTATATGGATTAAAACAAGCTCCATGGGCTTGGTATAATCGTATAGAAACTTATTTTTTTGGAAGGAAGGATTTCAAAAATGTCCTTATGAACACACACTTTTCATAAAAGTTGATGATGGAGGGAAAATGCTCATTGTTTGCTTATATGTAGATGATCTAATCTATAGTGGAAGTAATACAGCCATGTTTGAAAACTTTAAGAAATCCATGATGGCTGAATTTGAAATGACTGATCTTGGCATGATGCATTACTTTCTTGGCATAGAAGTGTTGCAGTCCTCTACTAGAATTTTTATTTCTCAAAAGAAGTATGTGGAAGAAATCTTGGACAAGTTTCAGATGAAGGAGTGTAATCCTGTAAATACTCCATCTGAGTTTGGTATGAAGCTAAACAAGGATGATGGAGGAAAGAAGGTTGATGACACTCTTTACAAACAAATAGTGGGGAGTTTAATGTATTTGACAGCAACAAGACCTGATATAATGCATGTTGTAAGTGTGATTAGCAAGTACATGGAATGCCCTACAGAGATTCATCTCTTGGTTGCAAAAAGAATTCTTAGGTACTTGCAAGGTACTAAGGAGTTTGGGCTATTCTTCAAAAAGAGAGAAAAGTCAGATTTGTTTAGTTTTACAGATAGTGATTATGCAGGAGATTCTGATGATCGAAAAAGCACATCTAGGTATGTTTTCATGTTGGAAACAGGAGTTGTTTCATGGTCATCAAAGAAGCAGCCAATAGTCACATTGTCAACCACTAAAGCTGAATTTGTTGCAGCAACAGCTTGTGCTTATCAAGCTATTTGGCTAAAGAAGATTCTTGAAGAGCTGAAGTTCAAAGAAGATGGGCCTACTCTTATTTTTAGTGATAATAGTTCAGCAATAAAGCTCTCAAAGAATCCTGTTCTACATGGTCGAAGCAAGCACATAGATGTGAAGTATCATTTCTTGAGGGATCTCACGAATGATGGAGTTATTGATCTAGTTTATTGCAGAAGTGAAGATCAGATTGTTGATATTCTAACAAAGCCTCTCAAATTTCCAGCATTTTAGAAGCTTAGGGAGCTACTTGGTGTTTGCTGTTCAAAGGACTTTATCTAAGAGATGGCACTTCAAAGTTTGAGTCTTATTAAACTAATGTTATGTGTGGAACATCAGTTTAAGGGAGGGATTGTTGAATAAATTAGTAGCAGCACATTAGAATGTGCTGATTTAGGTTGTCCTAGTCTTTAAGAGTTCAGTAGTTTGTTTTTATTTGTTGCCTAGTTTGTAGGAGTTGTTTAGCATGATGTTAGTGGTGCCTATTTTTGTGTTTATAGCCGTTTGTTTTCAGCCTATATTATGGCCATTTCCTTATCAATGAAGTAGTAGAGTTTCAGTCCAATTCTGTTTCCTTTTGTCTTTAGTTTGTTGCTTTCTTCTTTCATTTTATCATTCTTGACACAAAGCTTCACTCAATATATGCCTTCTGACCAAGTTAACTAGTGTTGGTAGAGAATTGGTGCCAGTTCGCCATACAAGGGATTTAACCCAGTTTGGCACTTGAAGACTCCAAATAGACTTCCAGACGTTCAAGTTTACCCCACCATTTGATGCACCTGTTATATCCGACTCGTCTTGTTTCAATAAGAAGCGATATCCCGACTTGACCAAGAAGACCCCATCTTAAGTATGAGGCCGGAAGGGAAGGTCATCCCGATTAAACAAACTTAGGGGGTTGGCCTTGATGGTTGCTGCTATAGCGGGTAGAAATAGCCTATCAATCTCTTCCTCCTTCCACCACATGGCATGATGGATTATCAAACTTGAAACCAGAGCATCTGCGTGACTTGCTGTTACAGGGGATATGACCTTGCCTTGCCGAGACCTAGGTAGCCAAAGCATCTCCACTTCAATCCTCGCCTAATGACATCTCTTCCCTTTAAAATACTTTTCTAATTTTTGAGTATGTTTGCAATGGAATTGGTTTCTCTGCTCGTAGAATTAAGGGTGACTTTTGTTTGGATCCTTGGAGTAACTAGTTTACTTCCAAGGCTCGTAGGGCTTTGTTTCTTAGGGTTTTGGGAAACAGTGAGCGCTTTATGTGTATGCTATGATAGTTTTTCCTATGGAGGACATCACAAATAGTTGGAACAAGCTATCCCTTTCAGAAAGAGAAGGAGGGATTTCAAATTTGTGGCACAACATAAGTCCCAGGAGTTCTTGATTGTGGCGAAGTTCTTCATGCCTAGAACTCTGAATGTGGAAGCAGTAGCACGCACTTTCAATCCTATTTGGTGGTCTAAGAACGGTTTTCAGATCCAAAACCTTGGTGATCACAGGCTATTGTTTATCTTTGATAATAATGTTGATAGGGTTTTACATAATGAACCTTAGAGCTTTGATAAGCATGTTGTTGTACTCTAGTTTTATAATAAAATCCTTCCTTTGCATGACTTGGCCTTTAAAGAATCGCTTTTTTTGGGGTCTAAGTGCATGACATCCCGATTGACTACATGAACCAAGCTACGGTAGAAAAGCTATGTTCTATGATTGGTGAGGTGATTCGCATGCCAGCGGAACCTGCCTTGGGAGGACAAGGGTTTGTGAGGGTACTGGTAAGAGTGGATGTTACTCAACTTCTTTGTCGTGGTAGGGTAGTGACCCTAGATAGTGGTGAACAGTCATGGGTGGCCTTTAAATATGAGAGGCTGCCTAACTTGTGCTACCGGTGCGGCTGCTTAGATCACGCTGACAAGGACTACACATGGATTCAAAGTAATGGTACTCTTAAAACGAAGGACAGGAGGTATGATTCTAGTATTAGAGCCCTTCCTTTCTATTCTCCGAACAAAAACATTGTCTATGTGCCTGGTTATTTTGAATCACAGAAACAGAAAATTAAAGAGAAGGTTGTTTTCTCGAAGAAGTCCAATCGGAGAGGAAAGATGAACGGCTCGTGCCTGCTGTTGGATCAATCTGAGAAGGAAGGTGTAGGTTTCTCGGCAGACATTAATGTTGATTTAAATTCAAACAAGCTGGTTTCAACACCTATTTTCTAGAGTTAAAAATGGGATAGTAATGAGGAAACGATCAATCCCATAAATTCGGAGTGCATATCCAGGGGTTTGGGTACACATGAGGATATTCAAAATGATGGGGTTGTCTATGGTGGTGTTGAGGAACAACTAGACCCTAATAAAATTTCCATTGGGTCGGTTTCAAAAAGCCCAGATAGTGAAGTCTCTTATGTGAAGTCAGGCCTGATGATGTGCATTGATAATAGTTTAATTTTGCATATTTATATCATTGTTAGAAATCATTATCATACTTATTTTGAGTTAATTCATGCATTTTATATTTGGTTTTAGAATAATGGTGAATAATCAATTTTGTGCTTAATTGAATCTTATTGCGTGAATTTGTCTTTTGTAGGAGAATGAAATTAAATAAGTGGATTTGTGCAAAGAAGAATACTAGTGGACTTTAAATTTACAAGGGCCATGATGAAGTTTAAGAAGGCCAACCCAATTAAATTTAAGTCCAATTGGAGCAAAGAATCAAAGGAAATTTGCATCAAATCCAAGTCCAATTCAGATTAGGATTCCAGCCTGCATATTAGTTAGTATTTTTGGCATAACTTTTGATTCAGATGTCCAGTCGAGATGATTCAAGTTAAGTTGAAAAGTTAACTTAAAGGGCTACAATTTTGTAGTTTACCAAAAGTCCAAATTATGATGTTAAATGGGCCAAAATCATCGGTTAAGTGAAGCCTAAAAATATAAGATTTTCTCTAAACGGGAATTCAACTTGTAATAAGATTCCTTGACCTATTTATAGGCTCTTTAGGGCAAAATTCAAAGAGGCGAGAGCTAGGGCTGGAATTGAAGTGCAGGCAGCCGCACATGGCTTCCTTTGTGACTTTTCTCTAGCACTGTGACTATTTCTTTCTCTATTTTATTTGTATAGTTTAATATTTAGTATTTTATTCTTGTGTTTTATTTTAATTACTATGAGTAGCTAAATTTATAATTAGGGTTGAGGATGAAATCTTGTTAAGGATTATCAGTAATATTTATGTGATTTGATTTTTCCCACAATAGTTGTTCTTTAATGATTTAAATTGTTCTTACTTCATATCAATTGACTAAGATGAGATTCTAAATATGAGCTCAATTATGTTTTTCTTATGATTTAGGATTTATCTTAATTAGTTGAATGCTTGGTTTATTATTTTTTGATTATAAAATTGGATATCGCTTATAATTTATCCATCAACGGATACAATTTATGGTTTGATTTTTAGAATTGGATATATCTTGTGATTTTTTTGGCTACAGATACAATTGATTTGATTTTATACTTAAGAAGTGAAGAAGAACATGCTTTTGATTTTAAAATAAGGATTTTAATGAGAATATTTTCCATGATAGCAAGATTGATTTCTAGATTATCATGCAGTAGTTGGGAAAAATCAATGATCGTAAATATATGATGATATGAATTAATAAGGTGGATTCCAAAACCTTAATTCCTTTCCCTTGATTGTTTACATCTTTTTATTGCTTTATATCTTTTGCTTAGTTTAACTATTTGCTTAATTTTATCATTTGCTTAGTTTATTTAATTTCAAAACAACCAATTTTTATTAAACTAGATTAGGATTAATTTGGTTAAGATTTGATTAATTTTCCTACATTCATACAAGTCCCTGTGGGTTCGATCTCGTCCTTGTCAAACTATACTTTGGTACGGTTAGTACATTTTTGAGTACTTTAAAATTTCACAACACCTGGTGAGTGAGACCACAGCTAAGTAGGTTAGGATTACTTAGCCCTTTAGCTCATCTGATGATTTTGCTTACAACGCATATCTAGGAAAGCATCATATTGATGCCTTTTATTTCGACCACCCAGAAGCAAAGTGTCGTCCACAGAAGCCCAAGGTCTCTCAGTCACATCCCTTTACTATGGTGGAGGTTGTCCAACAGCCCCACCGAGAACAATGAGTTGGTTATGTTGGAACGTGCGGGGACTTGGGAACCAACGCACAGTTCTTGAGCTTGCATTAGTAATGCAAGCACAAGATCCAACTGTCATGTTCTTGGCCAAGACATGGGCAGACGAAGATAGGCTAACGAAGTTATGTGATGATTTACAATTTGATGAGAAGTGGGTTGTTCCGAGAGTGACAAGGGTAGGCGGACTAGCTTTGTTATGGAAGAACTCAGTGCAGATTGGCGTGGAGTCATCTTCCCTCAACCATATAGATGTCATCGTTAATAAAGGGAAGGATGATTAATTCGTGGAGATTTATTGGTATGTATGGGATGCCCGATGCTAGTCGGAAGAATGAGACTTGGGAATTACTTTGAAATCTTCATCAGAATAATAGTTTGCCACGGATGTGCGCCAGTGATTTCAATGAAATCCTATTGTCGCTTAAGAAGTTAGGAGGGGCTCCAAGAAGCGAAACAGCAATAAAGGAGTTTAGAGAGGTTGTGGATGATTGTGGTTTTATGGACCCAGGATATGTGGGGAAAAAAATTTACTTGGAGAGGCAAGCGGGGTGACGACATGGTGTTGGAGAGGCTTGACCGAGCTCTTGCTACTCACTCTTGGTTTGCTTTGAACCCAGCTACATGAGTACAATGCTTTCGGTCCAATGTATTTGATCACTACCCCATCGTTATCAAACCTAAAAGAATTGTGGGCAGGCTGTGTAATCCATTTAGGTTTGAACACATGTGGCTGATGGAACGTGGCTGTGGAGATATAGTCAAGGCGACGTGGGTGACTCCTCTTCCACTCTCAACCTCTCTGTCAGTGCATGAGAAGATTAAACTGTGTGGTGATAAGTTAATGGAGTGGAGCAAACGCTCCTTTGGTAGCGTGAAGAAATAAATAGAGGAAAAATCCAAGCTCTTGGAGAGGGCAGAATTTGCGGCGTCATTAGGAGCAGATTATGAGCTAGTCAGAATACTTAGATTGGAAGTAAATGATTTGCTGGATAAGGAAAGCTTAATGTGGCAGCAACGGGCACAGGCTTTGCATCTAAAGTCCGATGATAATAATACCTGCTTCTTCCACAATAAAGCCTCTTAGAGATTTTGACGCAACAGAATTGTGGGATTGCTTGATGATACAAACTCTTGGTGCACAGATAACTCCCAAATTGCAGATATCATAGTTGGCTTTTACACAAGTCTGTTTACATCTGCAGGCCGGCCAATGCTAATACTATTTTGGAGGTAATACAACCTTTGGTCACAAAGGATATGAATATCAATCTGACAAGAGAATTTACAAAACGAGAGGTTGATCTTGCCTTGAAGGATATGGCCCCACTTAAGGCTTCAGGTTCAGATGGTATGCCCCCTCTTTTCTTTCAATCCTTTTGGCGTTTGATTGGTGATGATGTTTCTAAAGCAGTCCTAGATTGTTTAAAATTTCTGTCATATTCCTAAGGAGTTTAATTACACTTATGTTACTCTCATTCCAAAAGTGAAGAATCCTGAAAAAATATATGAGTTCAGAACAATAAGCCTTTGCAATGTAATTTATAAATTGATTTCAAAGGTTCTAGCTAATAGTTTGAAACCTTTGTTGCCCTCTATTGTTTCTAAGAACCAAAGTGCTTTCGAAGCTAGCCAGGTGATTACAAATAATATCCTTATAGCTTTCAAAACCTTACATTATATGAAAAACCATCAAAATGGCAATACAGGTTTTATGGCTCTCAAGCTTGACATAAGCAAGACTTATGATCGAGTTGAATGGTCTTCTTTGAAGTGTCTGTTGAGAAAAATGGGGTTTCATAATAAATGAGTTGATCTTATGATGTAATGTATCACTACTGTTTCTTACTCCATTTTGATTAATGGGGAGCCTTCACGAACTATTCAACCTAGTACAGGACTGAGACAAGGGGATCCACTATCTCCTGACCTCTTCCTTCTCTGTACTGACGGTTTACATGGCTTACTTACTAAAGCAGTTGCTTTTGGTGATATTAGAGGTATATTTATCTATAGGAATGGCCCCAGATTAACCCACTTATTTTTTGCATATGATAGCTTACTTTTCTGCAAAGCTTCGGTCCAGGAATGTACACACATCCAAAACCCTCTCTCTATTTAAGAAGAAGCTTCTGGGCAAAAGATGAATAGGGACAAAACCACTCTGTATTTCATTAAAGACATGGATAATGCAATTCAAGACTCCATTAAAGACCTGCTAGGGATACCTGAAATTAAGCAATATGAGAAGTATTTAGGCTTACCATCTTTTGTGGTAGAAATAAAAAAGCAAGTTTGGCCTACATCAAAGACCGGATTTGGTCTAAGCTTCAAGGGCAGAAAGAGAAACTCCTATCCCAAACTGGTAGGGAAGTTTTTTTAAAGGCTGTGATACAAGCTATCCCTACTTAGAGCACTTGCAACAGTAGAGTTAAATAGCTATATAGCTATTTTAGCTCCACCAAAACACAAAAACCTTCCTATAGCAATGGAGGTATAGCTAAAATTTTTAGCTTAATTGCTACAGTGCTCATGTATAGATACATGAGTACTGTAGCTCAAAGCTATAAAAAAATTAATTTTTTATTCCGCTTGCCAATTAAAATAATATAGTCTGATCAGCCCGTGCCTCTGAAGCTCCATCTCCGTGCCTCTCTCTCTGAAGCTCTCTCTCACAATCACTGTTCATACGATGCCTCTCTCTCTCAGTCACTCCGTGCCTCTCTCTCTCTCTCTCTCTCTCAGTCCCTCTCACCTCTCTGTCTCAAAGTCTCCGACCCACGTCTCCGCCGGTCTCAACGTCACCGGCCCAAGCCCCAAGCCGCCAATTTATTGCTTTGATTTTTTGCAAATCAGACCCACGCCTCCGCCCAGTTCTCCATCTCAACGCTCGCCCAACGCCGATCAGACCATTGCCTTGGTTTTCCGCCAATCAGACCCATCTGCCTTAGACCCACTTCTTTTCCGCCGATCAGACCCACGCCGACACTGTCCTCCTCATCGAAGCCCAGCTCTGTGATTGGTGATTTTTTATTTTGTTTGGTCTGGGTTGAGGAAAAAGATTGGAGATTTCGGTTGGTTTTTTTTTTTTTTTTTCCTTGCTGTGGACTGGTGGTGGTGGTGGTTGTGGGTGTGGTTGTGGCTGTGGCTGATGGTAGAGGTGGTTGTAGTTGGTGCTGTGAATACTTTTTTAGTAGTTAGATATATTATTTTATTGTAGTAGATATATTATTTTATTGTGATGTTTATATTATTTTATTATGTTGAAAACTAAAATAAATCCACTGCTGCAGCATGTTTTGTAAAGTGAGTAGGTAAAATAGATAAAGTAACTTTTTGTGGAGCTAAATTGCTAAAATTTTAGCTCCACTGCGGAGATGCTCTTACTCTATGAGTTGCTTTAAACTTCCTATTACACTATGTCATGAGATAGGGGCTATGATTAGGAAGTTTTTGTGGGGCCAACGTGGTACTAGGAGTCTAGGAGACGTATTCATTGGGTAAAATGGAGTTCAATGTGTATGCCTAAATCTCTTGAAGGCATGGGTTTTAGGGAACTCCAAAAGTTTAATGACACCATGTTAGCCAAGCAAGTTTGGCATTTATTACAAAATCAAGACTAATGCACACCTCTAATCCTTATGAACAACCTTCTCGAAAATAAAAATGAAAAACCAAAGTTAGATGCTCCTTCCGAAGCACCAGAAACATCGCACCACACCAAATGGTAGATGGAGTCAACAGTGAAGTGTGTGCAATTCTTGGAGAAGCGAATAGGCAATACAGTTCAGCGGTGACCATGGTAATGGCATTATTGGGCTTTTATTGTGACCATTGGATTTTTTAGCCGATAGTTCTTAGCTTTGTAAGCTATTCAGATTTTTTTTTTTTTTTTTTTTGGTAATTAAAAAAATTATGCTAAAATGCAAAACTCACTCTCTAATCTCTATGTTTTATCAGAATTTATTTCAGTCCTCTAATTTTATTTTCATTTATTTCAGTCATTTAACTTTGCTTTCGTTTATTTCAGTCATCTACCTTTCAAGTTTATTCAATTAAGGTTTTTTCATCAATTTTTGTTATATGGTGTAGTTAATTTTTCTTTTTCTTTTTCTTTTTTTTTTTTAACTTTTTCTTCAAATTTTTTAAATTAAAAAAGTCAATTAATGATTGAAAAGTATTTTCTAGATTTTTTTTTCAAAAAATTTTAACTAAAGTTAACCGAAATGTCTTAATTGAATAAATATAAAACTTAGAGAATTGAAATGAACGAAAACAAAATTAGAGGACTGAAATAAATTCTAAAGAAACTTAGAACGTGAATTTTGTATTTTAGCCAAAAGAAATTAATATAAACTAAGTTTGTGGCTTACTTAACATACCACCAGACCAATCTGGCTCTTCTTCTTCTTTGCCACTTCGCCACTTCTTTCGCACACTGATTGAAAACAAAGTCCAATACTATATGCTAATCCTAAGAGTTGTTTGGCCGAATAACCATTTTGCATCGACTTTTATTATGGGTGACATGCACACAAAATTATTTTTATCATACATGAGGACATAACATTCAATTGGATATACGATCAATAGATTGATTAAAATTTAATAATGGAGGCAGTTGAGCTTCACGGTGACCAAACTCGGTACCAAAATATTTAATTCACTTAATGAAGCACTCCACTTGGATTTGACGATTGAATTAAGTCACGTGTACAGTCCCTGCAAGAAATTGATTCTAGTTGGTTAGGGGTTACGGTGGAGCTAGTCTTGACAACTATTCTTTGCATCTTTTTCGTAATAACGACAAAATGATCAATAATTCGCTTCAAGTACTACTCTAATATTATAATTGATTTTATTACTAACCTACCAAGTCATTATTTATGGTTACTTTTTAGGGGTAATTACTATTTGGTCCTAAGTTTGTTCTATTTGTCAAGGTAATCTCTAACTTAGTAACGTTTCAAATGTGTCAATTTAATCTCTAATAATATTATATCAAATTTATTTATAATATTTTGTATTATTAGCAAGTAATCTACTTAACGGTAAAGACTAGTTTGACACAATACCAAATCAAATTGATACCAATTGAAAATTAATGGACTATTTTAATATATCAAACAAAAATTAGTGATCGATTAAGGCAATAATTAATCATTCTTTTTTTTTTTAATTATATTATAGGTTATACTAACAGGCGTCCATAAAACAATCGTTAATTAATCATTTGAAGAAAATTTTAACATCACTTTAATGAAAAATATAAAATACTATCAAAAAATTTATATGGAGCAGGTACTCGATGAATGGTCTCATTTGATGATTTTCCTTCTATTGGGGTCACTCGAGTAAAACAAGAGAGGGACGTGACAGGACATATTTTTACCAACTAATCAAGCATTAGAGACGAGTTATTAAGGAGGGAGAGATAGTGACGAATCCAAATCTTCTATCATACTTTTCCTGCTCCAATCTATACTTCACCAATAAAAATTTGCCATGTATTTACCTAATTAATTAAATACTATCATTAATTGACTTATTAATGCTACCGTTATTAATTAGTAGTAGTATTTAATAAATTAGGTGAACATATGACAAGTTTTTATTGATAGAATATAGAATGAAATAAGAAAAGTGAAACAGAAAATTTAGACTCGACAGTGACACCACGAAATGATAGAGAGACTTTAACCAAAAAAGAAGTGATAGAGAGACTTCAAATTCTCGGTAAGCCGTGGACGTTTCTGCACCAGTAGTTTTTTTCCTCTGTGTAGTACACTGCACTAATCCCCGACAATAAATGTACACGTTGAAGTTGAAGTAGTACTTATTACTGCAAGGAAACATTTGGATATTGGATTATTCAGTTTCAGAGAGAAATGGTCAGAATAGCCCAAGTTAACGTTTATCTTCGAGTTTCTGCAGTTCTATCCTTTGTCTTAACAGCTTGTTTAGTAGGCTTAGATGCTCAAACCAAGATTATCTTCTTCATTACGAGGAACGCTACTTACAGAGATTTAGAGGTGCTCAGGTAAGATCTCACTCTCTCTCTCTCTCACTTCAGTTTGTGTATCGCGTGCAACCACTTATCTCGATATGAAATAGATCAATTTCATAGTTCATATATTAATATTACAAGGTTAAAGATATATATATATATATAAAAAAATATGTTAGGTTATTTAAAATTTTAAATAACATGATATTACTATTTTACATGTTAAATTCAAGATATAACATCTAAATTGTGAAATGAACTCTTTCCTTTCCAGCTTTAAACTAAACTAGATCAACATTTGTGTGGTGTGCATGTGAGTGTGTCTACTCATTGACCATGTTTTGTCCCAATTAAATTGAACAAAGTTTTGGTTCATTTTGATAGGATTTTGGTGTATGTGGAATCTGCGGCTGCTGGTTATAATCTGCTTCAGCTATGCGAAGGTTTAATCCTGGCTAGGTTTGAAGGAAACTTGAAAGGGGCATATATATGCATATCCTGGATTGGTTTCCTGTTAGATCAGGTAATTTCCTCGAATATCTCTCTGCGTAATCATTGTTTCAGAGCCACATGGAAGGTAAAATTTATTCAGACATCTATCATCTATGTTAGTCTGCCAATGTCATGTGAAATTGGTGTGTTCAACCAACACTTGGAAAAACAGCTTTTGTAAACGAGTTTTTTTTTTATAAAAATAAAATAGCCAGTATATTTGGCATGATTATGTGCAAAAGTTAGATAACTTGAAAATTCCTATGAAAATAAACCATGTTGCAAGCTCCAAAAAATATTTGTGTTAAAAAAATATTTCAATTAAAAATATTTTCAGCAAAGACTGCTTTTTTTTTTTTTTTTTTGATGCTAAGGAAGATAAATTGTGGCGTTTTAAAATGTTTAATGGTGATCCCTAAAGTTTTGAGATATTGCTGTGCCATTTCTGAGTTCAGGAACAATGCACTGAATTTTAACATTAATTAATGCTCATAATTTTAAAAAATTTGATAAGACATTTTTAAAAAAATCATAGACCTAAATCACTGTTTCTTCCTTGAAATAGCTGGCAGTGGTCCGTAGCCCCTTAAGTTATTGTTGTATTCATGATTAGGCGTGCGTTTGGTTATAATGAAAAAATAAAAATTATTTTATTATTTAGTTTATTTTTCTTATTATTTATAAGTTCCATCATATTTTTTGATATTATTCATAGTTTTACTGTATTAATTCAACTAATTTTTACTTTTATTTACAGTAATTTTAGAAATAATTTTTAAATTTTAACAAAATAAACAGTATCTAAAACATACCCTAAGTTGCCTCATTGTAATTTTTTTTTTTTTTTTTTATTTTTAAGGTCGCTAGCCACTTGCTTCTTTGTAAGATTTATTTGGATTTGAAAAATGAACCAACATGGTGGCAATTTCTTGGAAGCTAGCACATCACAGAAAACTGTTGTAACAGAAGTGTCAAGACTCAGTCATGCTATTATTAGGAGTTTAGGACTATTCATGCGCAAACCTTAGACTCACGTCTTTCTTGTCATGTATATGTCAAGTCAATGAATCAGAAAAGGATTATTAATTACTCGCGAGCTGTCAAGACTCAAGAGGTAAAAATGAATTAATAATATGGAAAATATTTTTTTTTTTTTCCTGGTTTACGCAAAATCAAATTGAATGCGTTAGATTTTGCGTTAGAATTTTTGGACAGTTTGACTTGCAGTTGAATAGGCATAGATTAAGTGTTTAGAGGTTTAAAAGAAAGAAAAAATTTGAATTACGAAATTAATAACATGTTATGATTATTTTTTATCAATATCCAAATATATATATATATATATATATCTCTTTTTTTTGGTGAATATTACTTAAACTATAAAAAGTCAAATTGCGTTTGGCCTTCCTTTAACTGCTACAATATTATGAAATGTCTACTTTATTTTTGTTTATTATAATTTTACAAATTTATGGTAAATATGTTTGTCAAGTTACGTGCCGAAATGATGGATAACTCAAAATTTCAAGCGCGAACATGTTGATTCACTAAAGAAGTTAGCACCGACAAGCCTTTTTGAGTTCTCAATGATTTAATAAGCATGCACATATCACTTTACACAAACATTCTTTTTTTCTTTTTCCTTTTTTGTTAAGAGTCTTGCAAGTTGCAACTCAACTAACATCTTCTAGTATTTTTAACAAAAATGTTCATGATTCAAATGAATCAAATCTCCCTTCTCCCATTCTTGAAACTATGAAATTAAGAAAAGATTCTTTTTTCTAATAAAATTTTAGGAGTCATAAGAAAATTATTTTTTTAACAAAAGTCTCATAAATACACACGTTAAGAATTTTTTTTAAAAAAAATTATCTTTCTCCTCCTTTTCTTTGTACTATATAATGAAAGGAAATGCTAACAGATACTCTTAAGCTAATGGTTAACAATTCATTTAAAGAAAATTTTTATGGAAAAAAAATAAATAATTAATGTTTTGACCGTTTTTTTCATTTCCCATAAAAGTGATGTCAAAATTTTCTTAAAATGAATTATTAATCATTATCTTAAGAGCACTCATTAACATAACATAATAATGAATAGTATGTAAATCATTACCTTAAGACCACTCATTAACATAACATAATAATGAATAGTATACATAGTCTTTGTTTACAAAACTATTAATCATTAACAAGTATTATTTTTCTTTTGAAATAAATTTATATTAGAGTTAATAATTTCTTAACACGTGTCATTAAATCATTAGTTAACAAGATTAAGAAAAAAAAATCATAGCATTAAACCTTAATTCATCCAAGAATGATGGTGCAGGTTGTAAAGTTATTTTCCATTAATGATTAGGTAGCGCGCACCACCTTTTGGGTTAAAATATTCTTCACATCTCAAAAATATCGAACATTTTTAAATCTAAAATGATTTATTTTTGTCTCTAAAAATTTAAAATGTTTTACATTTTGTCTATTCATCCACTCTTTTCAATTTTTTTTTTCATGATGTGTTTGATAGAATGGACAAAATAAAACACGCTTGATATTTCAGAGATAAAAATGTGACTTATTTGATTATTTTGTCATTAAAAACTAATTCGGATTCTATTTCCATCCCTAAAAAGATGGATGGAAGGATGAAACAGGAGATTTTAAAGTTTTTGAAGGCGTAATTTTTTTTCTAAATTTAGGGACGAAAATAACACTTGTACTTTATTTCAAGGACAAAAATAAAAAAATAAAAATTTCCTTCTTTTTCTCCATTCTCAATAGTAATAGGGAAAGACAGATTGTGATCTCCAAACCCTTTCTTTTACTATTCTAGTTGTTACTTCTTAATGCCTATATATATGCATGACATACTTATTGGTGAAGCAAGCATATGACTAAACTATTGTGTTGTTTCCATTGCTAAACAGTTCGCAGCTTACATTACATTTGCTGCAAACTCAGCTGCTACGGAGGCCGCAGTTCTTGCAATAACGGGTGCAGAGGAATTTCAGTGGTTGAAGCTGTGCAATAGATTTACCAGATTTTGCTTCCAAATGGGTGGAGCATTGCTCTGTGGCTATGTGTCATCTATCCTAATGGCACTGATATCATTCATCTCCGCCTATAATTTGTTTAGGAACTACTCACCAAATCGATTCCTGCACTTAAAGAAAACATAATGATCCATTCTTAGGCCAACGTTTCCATTATATTTGCCTAAAGTGTGGAATTTCAGAACAGAGCTTTTTGTTTTTTTGTTAGTCAATCATGTCATATAAATGTATACAAGCTATTGTATAAGCAGGTTTAGGCCTTCCTTTCAAATAGTGGCCATATGGGATTAGACTGGGAAAAAAATGTTTGTGGTTAGTACGTTTGAGAATGTATAAAATAATTAAGATTGTAATGTTTGAAGGTGTTATGAAAAATTAAAATCAAGTAATGTTATGGTGTTCCAAAATGGTTTAAGTTTAAGAGAAAGAATCTCAAGTCATACTCATTTAATTTTCTTTGAATTTATTTTTTCTAGGAATATGCTTATTTCTATATAAAATTTTTGTAAGTAATCACAAGTGATTGGTTTAGTGGTTTTTAAAACTTTATGAAATCCACAAGGAGTAGGTTTAAAACTCTTGGCCAATATTTTGGGCTACTTCCAAAGAATTATCTCTTAGTAATTATTTAGTGTGTGGAATGGGAGGACTATACATACTCGAGAGGATGGTCAAAAACTCAAAGAACTCTAACTATATATGGTAAAAATTGATATATAATTTTCTAATACATTTTGGGATTTTCTCTCTCCTAATAAGGTTTTACTCTTTTGCTTTGTTTGCAACTTCGAATTGAAAAACTACAACTCTAATTTCAAATTTTTTTCTCATTCTTTTCTATTCCTTTCTTTGAAATTGAGGTTTTTTTTTTTTTTTTTTCTTGTCATTTAGATGCTAAGATGGCATTTTTTAAATGTCAAATATTTTTTTTATAAAATTATTTTAGTGGCTATATAAATTTCAAATATGTTAGCAGTGCACATCATTTGCCACATAAACATTTTCTGTAAGTAAATTAACGGTAAGAATTAACTCAATAGCAAGTTAAAAATGATAATTTCACCTATTTTCAAATCATCTCGAACTAATGTGTGCTTTATTAAGTGGGATGGGCTGAATATTGCTACACACTGGCATCTAGTTTAGATGAGAGCTCTATACCGTGGCCCAATGTTGGGCTTAGCTTGAGTGGACTTTTATCCTCGGCCCGCTAATTGTAACTAAACTGTCCTTATGGCCACTTCTATTTACTCTGTTGCTTCTTCCGCCTAACTTAGGATTATGGAAGCGTGACAGCCTGTACGGCTGAACCTTGACGAGGTGCTCGGCATGGCTTGCCTTGACATGACACCATTCTGCCTAGTTTATTTCTTCTTCTGTATGATGTATACTAATCGATCTCGTATTATAGATACAATAAATTTCAACTTATAGCATCTACTATTGTTCTTTATCATCGGACCAAAACGCCACTTGATTTTGGGTATAAACAAGATTTGAACTCCAAATCTCTTATTAGACGACAAAAAATTTTACTAATTGAATTAACTAAAACCCACAGGAGTTGTTTGTTTTCCTCTAAATGTTATGCAAAGAAGGAAATTATGGTGCAAATTTTAATATATTTTCATTTGGAAAATACAACAACAAAGTCTTAATCCCAAAATTTTTAGAGTAAGCTATTGATCATAAGCAAATTTATATATAATGGGCTTCATAATTATCATCTTGTCAGCATGACAAGTTACAATATAGAGATCAAATATGTACGTAGTTTTTCTCCAAACCAAATTGGAAGAATCTCTTCTAACCTATTACATAATGGTTTATAAAACCATTCACATGTAATAAGTATTTTTTTAACGCAATAATGATGAAAGATGATCTATTACAAATGAAATTCTTAAAATTCCAACTATTCATGCTTAAATGACAATTTGATAATGTTCTCAATATCTTAAATGTATCTCAAAATGGTAGTAGTTAATATGAAAAGATTTGGGGTAATTAACCAATTATGGAGTACAATAAATGCATATTATTTCCTTTCATATAATAGTGGATTTCAATAGTTAAATTCACGAGGAATGCTACAAACAATTATTAGTAAATATAAATGTGATGTTAGTGGTGAACCCATATTAGAATTAATAAGAATTTGCCACATTAGACCACCGCGCACTCTTGATGCGATGGTCACTCCACAAGTATAAGTGCTTGTGGGGTGTGGAGTATGGAGGGTAAAGACTGAAGTTTAAGTCTCTAAAAGGAAGCTTCACGTACGTATACACTTAGATTAGGTTATAGTAGAAATTCTATCTTGTATAAAAATAAATTAAAAAAATTAAAAAATTGTCACATCAGTAGTTTGTAAAAATTCTATAAAATAGTTTGTGACTGTAACATTACTCTAAATTCATTGTATGACCTATTATTTATGTAAGAAAGGGAAGCATACTTTTATTGTATTATAATTATATTTTATAATTTTATCAAAATTTGAACCAATTATTTAACTATGAAAATTTAGAATTTTAAGAATCCATTAGTGACTTTATATCAAGGACTTTAAGAACTTAATAGTAGAGTTATATGTTAGAGATATATTTTATGTAATTGGCTAATCTTTTGACAAAATGCACTTTACTTGTAATTGGGTAGATCTAAGATAGGTTTAAGACTTCAAGAAATATGTTGTTCAAGTTAAGTGTGACCAAGAAACTAGTGAAAAAGAGCTGTTCATTAAAGCTCGACAGCAATCTCAACAGAAGCTCAACATAAGCTATTTCTGTCAAGACTTACGAAATCAGAATTTCCAAATCTAATTTTTGGCTCATGCTGAAATATTTGTATAGGATTTCTTTTCTCACAACCTTAGACATATATAAAGCTTATTTTAAAGGCCGGCGTGCATGCAAATAGTGCCCTAGTTCATTTTTCTCTCTAAAGAAGTTACTACGTCTTTATGCCAAGGGTTTTGTGACCAAGGAGCTTCCTGATCTTCATCGTTGATAAATAGAAAAACTTTGCAGCCAACAATCTCTTCAAGTTGCTGTAGTTAGTTATGTATTGGGATCCATGCATCATTGGTTAGTCACGCACTGAGATTCGTGCATTGAATGGAAAGATTGCCATTACAATACAAGTCCTATTGGGTATTGGGGTAAGGATTCAACTGTAGGTTGATATTTCGGGAGGTAAGATACCTTATACTTGTAACCGCTTGTGATTGATAATAGTAAATTTGTAGGAATGTTGACCTTAAATTCATCCAGTGGGATTTTGTCTCTGTGGTTTTCCCTATTCGTAAACAAATTACGTATACCAAATTTATTTTCTGCTGCATTTGGTATAATTGGTGATTTGTTTGTGCTACCACGCTATTGCATGTAATTGAATCTAATTAATTAACTTAGGCAATTAATTAATTTGTAAGAGTTCAATTCATTTTAACCCAACATTATAAAACCCCTCAAGTTTTTTAATCCACCGAACTACATTAATGTAGACATAAGGCAAAGGAAAAAAAGGTGAGAAACTCTAGCATATCATAGATTATGATGGGGTTGAAGACAAGTTAATTTGTAATGACTTTGATCTGCCATGATTATGGATAACATGATGTTTTCTAGATTGTTGAAAGGATGTTTATTTTTTCCATTGGTAAACAAATCACCTATGTCAAATTTATTTTCCGCTGCGTTTAGTATAATTGATTATTTGTTTGTGCTACCACGCTATTGCATGTAATTGAATCTAATTAATTAACTTGGGTAATTAATTAATTTGCAAAGAGTCAATTCATTTTAACCCAACATTATAAAACCCCTCAAGTTTCTTAATCCAATGACTACATTAATGCAGATAGAAGGCAAAGGAAAAAAGGTGAGAAACTCTAGCATATCATAGATTATAATGGGGGGTTGAAGACAAGTTAATTTGTAATGACTTTGATGTGCCGTGATTATGGATAACATGATGTTTTCTAAATAGTTGAAAGGATGTTGATTCATTACGTGTGGAATTGCCTAATGTTTGTATCATTGAACTGGCTTGAGTTCTCTCAACTTTAATTTATGACATCAATTCAGGTGAAACCCATGGTATGTTTGAGAGTGAGAGTTTTGGGAAAGTGCAACATTATCACATGGAAGTAATGATAATGACTTGCCCAAAATTGGCAATAAAACTTTTGATTTAGGACATGATAGATTCTCATAATCTTACAAGATTTAACCCCACTACAGGTGTCTATTTTTATTTCTTTTCACTCAGCACATGGTAGATACTACTAGATAATTTCTTCCGTGTTCCTCTCTCTCTCTCTCTCTCTCTCTCTCTCTCTCTAAGTTCGAGAGATGATGCATCTAAATTCTAATTAAAAAAATTGCATAAGGACACAACGTAGAATTCATTTTATCAGTAAAAAGGTATCTAAATATTGGGAGAAAATGAGCATTTGCCCCTTTCGCCAAAACTTTTTTAGCAAAATGCCCCATATTTGAAACTAATTAGGAAAATGTCCTGTTTTGAAACTCAATTTTCTAAAAATTGAATTTCAATTTAAAACTCGATTTTTGGACAATCAAATTATAATAAACTGAAAAATTAAAAAAAAAAAAGGTAGAAATCAAACTCAAGTTCATTGAAAAATTCAAGTAGAAATCGAGTTCCAAAAAAAAAAAAATCTAAGTCCATGTTCGCTATAACTCGATGTTCTAAAAATCGGGTTTTACATTTGAAACTCGATTTTTAGAAAATCGATTTTCAAAATAGGAGAATTTCTCTAATTAGTTTTAGACGTGAGACATTTTGTTGGATTTTTTAAAAAGAAAGGACAAAAGCCCATTTTGGCCCTAAATATTGCAAAGACTTCTCAAAATGAAAAGAAAGTCTTGTATGTGCAAACTCAAAACTAATTTGTTATAACTTAAGTTTCACTTTGGGCATTTCGGGCCTATTTGTTAGTGTTTTTTAAACAAAAATTTTCGTTATTTAAATAACACAACACGTATTTTTATAACACTTTTTTATCCACATGTATTTCCATAACACTTAAATAACGTTACTAGAATAATATTACCAAACAGACTCTTCAATTTTCAAGTCTTCAACTACACACTAATGTAGAATTCATTTTATCAGTTAAAAGGTATCGAAATGAAAAGCAAGTCTTGCATGCACAAGCTCAAAACTAACTTGTTATAACTTAGTTCCAATTTAGGCATTTCAATTTTCAAGTCTTCAACTACACACTAATATGATTTGTGGACTATTGTTTCCCACGGCCTAAAACCACTAGTGTTTTGGGTAGGCCTGCTCAACTTGCCATAGAGAGCACCGGCGTCTTCTCAACCCCATTGAGGCCCTTCAGACATTGGTTCCACAATGATAAAAAAAAAGTTATCATGATCGATCACACTCACGCCACTGGACGCACTTCTTACCCTTTCTTATTTAGTATAAAAAGAATCACACTAACATGCTTTGCAATAATATATGCATATAATCAATGTCATCTATGTGGCACCTACCAAAGAATTCTTTTTGTTTTTTTTTTTTCTTTTCCTTTTTTGGGAGGAAAAGGGAGAGGTAAGAGCATTCTTATCAAACCTTTCAAATGCTAAAAATTTTATTTTTTTAGCATTTGAAAGGTTTAAGCCCCTCCATCAAACATTTTATATTGCAAAATTTTTGCAATTGATGAATAGTGCCATCTCATTTTTGAAATGGCACTATTTACCAATTGCAAAACTTTAAATTATTTTTTATTCAATGGGGCCCACAAAGGAGAGAGAGGAAAAATAAAAAAAATTAGTGAAAAATAATAAAGAAACAATATTTAAATGAAATTGTAAAAAAAATAAAAGTTTTGATATAGGTTGGATTGGAAAGTAGTATTGTATATGTTATAAATATAGGTTTTGAGAGAGTAAATACTAAATTTTTTACAATGTTTGATAAGAATGCTCTAAGTCGAACTCAATTCCCGCAATAAGGGGACTTTGGAACAGATGTAGCTGCCAATCAGACTAAAAAGCCCGTTGGCTAAAGAGTTCAATGTTATTAATTCGATTTGTCTCCTTCAAGCGTATGTAAACCCAATTCAAGGCGGTCCAATTGATAAAGAATTGCACCATTTTAATTGAAAAACCAACAAAAATTGCACCATCAGAATGATTGCAACAGATCCTATGACGTGCACAACTCAATATGAGTGATTTATGATAAAATTGGGAAGCAAGAGTTTCACGAGTGATTTTATGATCTAGGTATTACTTAGTTTTACACGATTTGCATTTTCATCCAATAAAGATTTGTCATCCACAGAAGTCTAAGTAATATCACTGAATTACAAGACACAAATACTCAATTTAAATAAATTTTTGACAAATATTATTAGCCCAATTTTTTGTGAGGTTGATTTGATTCTGAGCTATTATTATCTTTATTTAAAAGAAAAAAAAGGCAAAGTTATTCCCTTTTTTTTTTTTTTTTCATTTTGTTATGTAAATTGAATTCATTTTTGCCTTCTATTCTTTTGTGGTGTGCTTGCAAGCGGCATATGTGCACATTTTAAAAGATAAAAATATACAATGTTGGTCTTGTTCATGGGTGTCTAACTCCAGTGATTAAAAAAAAAATCAAAATTAAGTCTCCTTCGTGTTGGCATAAAATTCCCACAAAAATTATTTTCAATGAAAAATGATTTCAAGAAAAACGATTTTTTTTTTTTTTTTTTTTTTGCTGCAACCCAAAAATTAATTTTCAAACTTTCAGTTGCATTGAAACTTCTAATGACAATGACAATTCGGAGGAGAGAACTCACAAAAGTGATCGTGATGACAACAATATCAAGTGGACAAAGATGGCAACGATGGGAAATCAGTTGTGCCAATAACAATTTCATTGGCTATGGGCAAGCCAGGTGGTGGCCAACAGTAGTAAATCATGATAGCTGATGATCGGTAGTTAGGGATTGACAACCGGCGAGCAGTATGTAGTTCCTCAAAAAAACTAAAAATGCTTCTAATTGACTAGCATACATTTTTATGAGAAAAAATTGACTAGCAATTTTTAATTGTGCTAATCAGCCTATACACTTAAAAATATATATATGGAAAATATTTTACACGAAAATAAATGAGAAGTAAATGAAAGATAAAATTGGCTCACAAAGCCGAACGGGTCTCTAGAGTCTAGAACTCTTTCAAGAAAGATACTACGTCTATAACATTATTATAATATTTTTACAACAAATTATAGGTAATTAGTTGTTATTAGTTCAAATTTAAATTTAATAAAAAAATTACTTTTTTGTCCCAACAATAACAACCTACCACTTAAAATTTATTATAAAAATATTATGAAAATATTATGAACGTATAATTCCTCCTCTTTCAAACGTGAAATGTGTTCGCATAAGAAAGTTGTACTATTGAGTGGACAACAAAGCCAATGATGGACCACAATCAAAACGTATAAATCCTGTTGCAGAAAAGAGTGCGATGCCAGAAACCAAAAGAACTTTCAAATTGTCTTTCCAACTGACGAGAAAATGTCTTATTACAAGGGGGCACACATCTCAAGAACCGTTCAATTTTAATTAAGTTTTGTATTCACTTTCTTTTTCCCCTAAGGAAAGAGTTTAGTATATATGGTAGTTGTCCTTGATTTATTTAAACCCTACTCATATATAATGTGAGAAAATTTATGACAATAGTGCGACTTGCCACTTTTTTAGACTCGCATAGTGATAGGCCACGAAAGCTTTTTATCGACAATTTGAAATAATCTATGGCAATAGTGGAAATTGTCACTTTTTAGACTCACATATGCTATTGATAAGCTAGGATAGCTTTTTATCCACAACTTAAGCTTAATTCTCAGTTCTTAGTTCTTAGTTCTCGCAATATGATCATGTGTATTTCCTATATTCCTATGTACAAAGACAAGTAACTTGCAACATTTCCCCCACACAAAAAACAAAACAAATAACAAATAACAAAAAAAAAAAATTATTGAAACAATTTTTTTTAAAGTAAATAAACTATAACGTTTGGAATGGGGCCGTCTTGGATTCCCATCAAAGAAATAAGTGATTGACAAAAGAGAGTTAATTCATGTGAACGGTTGGCCACAAAAGCAATGTCAATGGACCAGAGTGTGACAACTACCTGTTTTACATAAAAGGATGAGATACAACAATTGAGAGAACACTTCATCAAACTGTAACAAAAATATTATTCTAGTTAAAGCTCCAGGTAAGGAAGGGTGGTCAGCATTAGCTAAAATGACAACACCAATTTTCACTTATTAAGGTCTCCTTTGGTGTTAATGGATGAAAGATACATGCATGAAACATCGCATTTAAGAAGTTTCCTGGTACCATTCACTCTACACATCTTTTTTTTTTTTTTTGATTTGCACTCTACACATCTATATCAACGACTATTCAGTCTTTGTGATTATCTGAAGTCTTTCAAGTCATTATTTTTTGTCAATATTTATGATATATGACATGGAAATCAGACACCATGTGACAATTGCCAGTAATTGTCGAGCCTTGATATTATGCCAACGTTTAATACTTGTTTATCCTTGTAATTCCTCATAAGTGTTAAATTTAGCCTTCATTATAGTTCTTTGTGTAAAGTAACAGAGAATGAAGAAGAAAACAGAGAATGAAGATTGGAACTAAACTTTCATTCACTCCAGAAAATTACAGAATTAACTACCTAATAAAATTAACACCTAAAGCTACTTAAATACAACAAGAGAGCTTCAGCTTTGTACAGCCCGCGAAGCAAGGAGAAATAACTGAAATTCAACTAACAATTAACAACCAAATGACAGCTGTAACTCATAACAGAAACTTGGAACTCCCCGCACGTGTGTCTCGTGTGTTTTATCAAAACTCTCCATTTCATTAATCCTTCTTTCTTCAGTTCCTTGCCTTTGCCGTTTTGCCCCTTTTTTCTTTCTTCTCTTCTGTCGTTTTAGTTTGTGAACTACAAGCCTTTATTTTACTTCTGTCGTTTTTGATCTGTGATCTACAAGAAGTCTCATTGTCTTCAACACTTTGGTTATTTTAATGCAAGTAAGTTCCCCTTCGATCTAATGCTTAATTTTTCACGCACTTAGTTCAATTTACTTCATTTGCAATTAATTTAGGAATGAAAATATAACTTCTTGTAACGAAAATAAAAATTTAGTCTTTATTTTGTGCATGAGTTTGGGGGCACAGATTAGATTAGATTAGATATGAAGGTGATATACACATGCTCACCCGGGAGGTTCTGTTCTAATATCATCATACCAATTTGAAAAATTTTAAGTGATATATAGATAATTTAATTATCGATCTATCATATATTGTTCTAATAGTTTTTCCCTTTGTATCATAGATGAAGCCCACCCAAATATGTTCACTTTAGTTTGGGAAATGCTTTGGTCATGATTTCCTGCAAACTCATTGTAAGAACATAATGAGATCCCCCAACCCTTTTTTTTTTCTTAAATTTACTACTCTATATGGTTTACAATTTCATTAAAAATGTGTGCCCATTTCAAATCAAAACCTATAAATTGGAATGGGCTCCTTATATTAATATTTACTAATTTATGCTAGGCCATTATTCCAATAAACATGGAAGGATATCCCAAAGACTGTAGAGAGTATAGACCCATTCCACTGGACATTTGGTCCAAGTGGTACCTGCCTAGGGGTAGAAAGCAGAGAGGAGTTCATTTTTAACTGGTATTCAACTATTTATAGATTATAAAAAAAGTATAGACCCATTGGTAAAGAAACTCTATATACGCGAAAATATGACATCAAATTTATTTCCAATATCTTTTTTTTTTCTGGGGTAAATTTTTATTTCCAAGATCCGGCCGTATCAGAAGGGGGGGAAATTTTAATAGATGCATGGGAGGTTGTTGGTTTGTACGTTAGATCGGTGAAGCTGACATGCATGTAGACATATATGGGGCCAAAAATTAAATTCTGGAGTTTATTATTGCATTTGATCTAGGTCAGTAAGAGCACCAACGATACAATCAGTTATGACAAGATAACAAACGGACATAACTAATGATGATGCACAAAAATCATCAGTGAGTTGATTGTTCACACACGTGTCAATGGGTGCATCTGAAGAATAAAAGAGAAGAACCAATCAAAGGGTACCGGTAGGGTACCAGCCAAAAACCCTCTGAAGGTTAAGTCAGTGATGGAAGAATCTCCAAGAACTCAATAGTGCAAAAGTTAGAGAGAATTCACATACCTTGATTTGTGAGGGCTTTGGGATTTTATAGTAGCGTAAAGCTGACCTCAATTTCTTGATGGAGAAGGTAATTCCTTATGGAGAAGATCTTTTCCAGCGTCCATATATTGTGGGATTCTTTCCTTGTAGGGATCCCTCATATTACAGTGGAATGTAGAATGCAAGGCATTCCCATATTAGGTTCCTTGGAGACTACTTAGGTCACGTGGGTGCCACGTGGCTTTACCACCCGTCTTTGTCGGGTCCATCCATCTTAAAGAGTTCGTCCCCATATAAGGGTCCGTCCACCTTAAAGAGTCCGTCCCCATTAAAGAGTCTGTACGTCTCTCTGCTTTCTGTTCAAGACAAGACTTTGTATACCATGTCTTTGATTGTCTAGTTATTCGGACTATCTCTAGGTGTTATCGTCGCTTAATTATTAGCTTAGCAAATTGGATCCGTCTGCTATGGGATTAATCCCTATCAACCGTCAAGGCGGAGCATGTCAAGTAGTGTCAAGGAAGGTACTCGACGACTACTGGATCCCTAAAGATCCCTTGGTACTTGACAACCCATTGATACGTGACAACCGTCAGGGCGAAACGTGTCACACGATGTCAGGGAATGTACCTGAGGATCGTTGGTACTAGACAACCCATTGATACGTGCTGACGTCAAGGCGGAGTGTGTCGTGCAATGTCAGGAAGGGGACTGTTGGGTACCTGACGACCCCTTGGTACCTGACGACCCATTGATAGGTGACAACCGTCAGGGCAGAGCATGTAGCGCAGTGTCAAGGAGGGTACCTAACGACCCATTGATAGGTGACGACCGTTAGGGCAGAGCATGTCGCGCAGTGTCAAAGAGGATACCTGACGACCGTTGGGTACTTGACGACCTTTTGGTATTTAACGACCCATAGATACGTGACGACCGTTAGGGTGGAACATGTGGTGTGGTGTGGTGTCAGGGAAGGTACCTGACAAAGGTACCTGACGATCGTAGGGTACCTAACGACCCCTTGGTATCTGACAACCCCTTGGTATCTAACGACCCATTGATACGTGACAATTGTTAAGGCAGAGCGTATAGCGCAGTGTCAGGGGGGGTAGTTGACGACCGTTGAGTACTTAACGACCCCTTCTGACCAACAATACTTTTGGTGACTGAAGATTAGTTTGGATGCTTTTGGTAATCGAAGACTCTAGGGTGTTAGAAAAAAAATTTTAGCTGGTGAAAATATTCCCTATCAACTAAGATTGAGACACCAATGCAAATAGTGGGAGTATTTTTATTTTTATGAAAAAAAAAAAAAATCAACAACAACATACTACACAAAAAAAAAATTCACAAAATTTTTAAAGTTATTTAAGAGGAATATTGTGGTTACTTTAACATCACTTTTATATAAGATAACTAGGGTTATCCACCATCCACCCGGACCGGAAGAACCACCCAAACCCAAAGCTCTCCACTCGAAAACCAACCAATCAAAGCAATATTTTGGTCTGACATGGGTCGCCAACTCCTAGACTCGACATTGTTGGTTCAAATTACGGGTTGTTCTTTCCCAGCCAAAAATCACGAGTTTCGGCCAAAAATTGTAAGTCCAAACTCTTAGTCCGACGATATAGGGAGATTTCGACCAGATCTCGACAAGTCCATTGAGATCTTGATCCGATCTTTATAGATTCAGAGGAAATATCAGTCAGATCTCGTTAGATCTAGCCAAATCTAACGAGATTTGGAAATATTTTGGCCAAATTTCAATCCACTATAGCAAACCCGCAACCAACCGATATGCACCCGAAACTAATAAGACCTAAACTGGCCAATCCAAAACTCCATTCGAGTCGATTGCGGGTTAAGATTTTCCTCACCCGATGCATTCGGGTTGGGTAACCCTGACCGATCTATGGACAACCCTAGAGACAACTATTAAGATCATTTTCATTACACATTAACTACAAACTATTACTTCAATAATTATGAAGTTCATGGTAAAATTTATTGTGTACTAATCATTTATACTTGTTAGTTTCATTAATTAAATGGAAGAAACATGCATATCAAGAATCTTATAACTCAATTAACACTTCATAATAATTCCATAAAAAAAAGTTTAGAGTTTAACACGTTAAGAGTCCATTTGGATACAGCTGAAAATTGAAAATACTGGAGCAAAATAATTTTTAAATGTGTGAATAGTATCGTGAGACTTATTTTTAATATTTTTTTTCTAAATAAAGTGGTTGTGGGTCCCATAAATAGTACAAAACAGTGTGTTAACAATAAATTTTGTCCTCTCTAAAACGCGTGCAGCAAGAAAAAAAAAAATGCAAAACACAAAATGCCATTACAGTTGAACCCAAACATACCCTAAATCCCTCCATCCCAACTTTCGAAATTCTAAAGAAAAGAAAATAGAATTATGGATTTAAAGTGTTTAGCAAAAAGTATGGATAAAAAGTCTTGGAACACCGCCACACACGTCAGACTGTCGTCCAAATGATCCAAGGATGCAATTTCTTCGGTTTCTAAACTCAAAAATGTCCGTATATGTCCCACATTTGTTGGCAAGATAAAATACAAAAATAACAATCAAGCAACACAGCAATCATTCTAATTACTATTTGTCATTGAATGTTTGTCAGCCTTGCTTGCCTTATTATCATTCATTATTAATTTATTATCCACAATTGTGTTGGTGAAGTCCTAGCTAATACTCAATTATTTATAATACGTGTATTCATCAAAAAAAAATTATTTATAATACGTGTGATATTTCTACTCCAAAACTGAAAAAAGTAAAATAGCATCAGGTCATTTTAGACATGGATCAAGGATAATATTGTATTATTGTCAGAATAATGCTTTAAGGATAAAGGGAGACTGATTTAATTAGATTCATAAATTATATATTTCTTCAAAATTTATATGATACTTTTTACATTTTAGATTCCTCTAATTAGCTTGCATTGATTGTTCCCATGAACTAGACAAGACTAAAACCTTATCTGACAACAATGATATTATGGATGTTAAAAATTTTATTATATAAGGAAGTATCACAATTAAATATTGGAGTACGTAAAACTAATTACGTTCATTACTATGTTATTGATGATAAATATTTTGTAGTAAAATAGGTAAACCTAAAAAAATTAACTTACCACATTCATTACTTGATGGTTCATATAGATCACAAATGATTACAATACAGTAAATTTAGCCGATACATCCCTGGGACACAAGAAAATCAGCACCTCCTACTGTGACAGAGTTCTTCTCTGCGCAAGAGCATTCTAAATTACTGTGCCCCTTTAGTTCTACCACTCTCCTTTCTGTGAATAATTGCAATACATCATAGTGAACCATATATAAATATATAATAATGAAAATGAGAATGAGTACAATATTCATAGCCTCAAAGACAAATCAAGCTGGTTGAACTCTTCTTGAACATTCTCTGCAGGTCTATATCCCTTATGCCAAGAAGAACCAGCTCCTTCTCGTGAACCATACTCCATCTCTCTCATTCCATAACAAGTATGATCAGAAGCAAACCTAGCAGCATTTCCATGATGTTCAATAGGTGGTTGAATGGGATGAAACTGACTTGGACCACTAATATTATTGGGTCCTGACCGATTATGATAGGTTGGTCCTCCATGAGGTAGAATAGTTGAACTTAGCTCCCTACTTTTTTTGGCCAAAGTTCTTTCTAGCTTGTGAGCATTTTGGTGGCCCCCAAGTGCTTGTGAGCTATAGAATTTCCTTTGGCAATAGTTGCAAGAGAATATTCGAGGCTCTGATTGGCTAAGATGTGATGATGATGATGAGGACAAAGAAGGTGGTGTTGGCTCTACAAGATCTAGATTGGGCTGATTGTTGGATTGAAGGCCGAGATGAAGAGAAGTATTGGGATGGAAATCCATGAGAGAGAGATTTCTATTAGCTAATGAAAGCAGTCTATATGGGAAATGAAAGTGGGGATGAGAGTAGCATATATGTAGTAGTAGGTTGAGAAGGTTTGTCATGTGTTGCATTATATGGGCTTTTGAAAGGTAAGATTCACTGTTCCTGCACCACAAATGGTATAAAGAGTGGAAAGATGGTGACCTTTGAGTGAGTGTATGTAAGAGAGAGAGAGAGAGAGACAGATAGCTGCAAAGTCAGTGAGGAATCGAAGTTTGTCTTCTCCATTCATGGCAGCATTCGAATCCTTTGTCGGACCATGAATTAATTCCATGGTATTTCATTTGCCTACATACACAAGGAAAATATAAAAATATATACAGCTTTATTATATGTTATATATTATTATTTTATCTTGTTTATTTACATTATTGTGTGGACAAATGATGTAGATTTACGCATCTAATCATGGGTCCAATCATACTTTGTTTTGATCTCACTCTACCTCTAATCAAGGAGTTAGAGATCGTGCAGTAATGTTATCAAATTTCTAGTATTGGTATTAGATGTGAAACAAGATAAGCCCTATCTTGACAAGACAAAACCTGCAATAAGATAAGAGAACAATTGTGTTTGCCACTAATCATACTACGTTACACTAAACCACACCTATCTTATTCTTATATTAAGATAGATTCATACATTGATATGGTTTATAATGGTAGAACTATATGATACTTCTAAACAAGTTGCGTACAGCACAATAGTCAGACAGTCCAAAGACATCCAATCTCGTAAACTGTATACAGTCATATATGGTGCTTGAGTACCTGTACTTCACTCCTACTTGATTTTAAGTTCATTCAGGCATGCACAAAAACAAGTCCGAAATACTAGTCAAAATATATAATTATAACCGCCTTTGGGATCAAATGAGTTAGTGATAGGAAACTCTTAGTCACAATTATCACAATTATGAGTTTAAGATTTGTAGGTTTAAGTAGTGGCAAAACTCATCAATGTTTATGGCCATAAGTCCATAACGCTATGCGAGAGTTTAAGTAATGTGATGGAAATAACTACACCAATGAACCCAGCTCTTTTATTTCATCCACCAAAATTATCAAAATAATTATAACTAGTTCTAGAGGTGCAGCATTTCCTCAAAAACATAATTACCACAAAACAAAATGGCATGGAAAAAGGTCAGGTAATAGCATCACAGGACCTCAGTGCACCTTACTATATTTTTTTGGATAAGTAGTGCACCTTACTATATACCTCATTTATCAGTCTCAAGTCATGCAGGGTTCTTATATTTGCCGACGTACTTTCTCGTATAAACTTTCCAACAATCATAGTGACCTGCATAGTACTGCTACAGTGAAACAGGGACCTAGTCGTATGATCAATTGTCAAAAAAAAAAAAAATTGATCAATTGATCAGGACTATCAGTCTATCACCTAGATAGTAGAACTAAGGATGAAAATTCAAAAAAATTGTAAACAACATATGTTTGGGAAATTGTAAACAACATATGTTGTTATTAAAGATAATGCGTGTAATGATTGGAGTTACATAAGAAATACACTAAATAAAATTTTTAATTACTCGCTGAATGATACAAAAGATAATAATAATTAAATTTTATTACATATATAAGAGTTTGTAAACTAATGTGTTTAACTTTTAAACACAAATAAACAAAGGAAAATTTGAGGAAAATTTGAGGGAAATGCTAACGAATGCCCTTAGGGCATTGGTTAACAATCCATTTGAGAAAAATTTTTATGGGAAAATAAAATAAAGCAATAAATGTTTTGACAGTTTTTTTCATTTCCCATAAAAGTGATGTAAAAGCTTTTAAAATGGAAACACAAGACCCATAAACAAATTACAAAATGTATCTTATTACATTGTTTATTGTTTATGTGGCACCAATCATATTAATCATTTTGTCAGTTTATAAGGTTTTGTAATAAAATTATATAAATACTACATGTGTGTGTGTGTGTGTGTCACCAAGTACGAAATAATTAATTGTCACATTCATCTATTATGTTATTTACATCCACCAATCACATTCATTTCTAGATCAGTTTGTAAAAGTTATGTAGTAAGTTTTAGCATTTCCCAAAATGATAACACAATGACACTTTATTTTTTATTTAAGTTTTAACACATCAATTTATAAGGCTTGTAATATTTGCTTTTATAGAAAATACTAGGCTTAGTATAAACTTTATTACAAAATGTTTACAAATTAATAGGACAATAAATATTATTGTACCTCAAATACAAAATATATGAATATTTAAATAATTTTTTTGATTGTAATATTTAAATTATTTTTGTGATGGTTAACACATAAATTTTAATTTATACTTTATAGCCCAGCAAAAGTCACAACTCAATTTGTGCTATTCATCCTTCTCAAAAAAACATTGTGTTATTCATTGTATCATTCATGGGTCGCATGCCTAGCTAGAACTAAGACCTACATGCCTATCCTTGTATGCCACTAGTGTCTTCTGTCATATCTCTCTGTCTCTCTCGTACATATATAACATTAGTTAACTGAGCCAAGCACATGGCCACGAGATATAGAACTGTAGAATAGCAGACAAAGTAAGTTCAATATGCGCCCCCAAAAGGACATCCATATCAAAGTATAAGCTTCATTAACATAATAAAAAAATTGTGTTACAACATGATTGTGAGATCATAATCTTGCAGGTCGGCTATGAATCTATGATTGCGCTGAGTCCTGTCTTGCATTCACAAACACTTCACTAACCAGGAAACTGCCTACTGTTGCACTTTTTGCTAGTCAATTAGTCATAATGTTCCAAGTTAGAAGCAGAAATTCTATGTATAACACACTGCACCATATCAGTCAAATTAATAAATAAATACAAGTATCAGTATGATGTTATTGTATTGTTATTTTTTTCTTTCTAGCTTTTATTTTGTTTAGAGGTGTGTGTCTATATATATATACATATATATATATATATATCCCCCATGAGAAAACAAATATTTAGAACTTCTTTGAGAAGTAATATATATATATATATATATATATATATATATATTTGAATAAGGCTTTGAGAAGTAATACTTGAATTGTATTCCAATTAAAGTAGCCCCAAAAGCTTATCCCATATCGTAAAATTAACAAAGAGCTCTATAAAAGTATTCCTACTCCTAGTAACCAGTAACGATCTGTATATAACTTAATTTCACTTCTTCAATATTATAGGTTGTCTTTGGATGAATTTTCTTTTTCTTTTTTCTTTTTTTTTTGGTTAGTTTATTTTGTTTTAAAATTAAGAGTGTAAAATTATTATTGTGAAACTTTAAAAAATTTTACACACACACACACATATATATATATATAATTTAGCTGCAAAATAAATTAATATTTTAAGATTCAACAAACAGATCCTAATGATCTTTGGAGTAAATTCCACCAAACACGGGTTTGGTTTGTAGAGTTGGCTTCAATCTTTTCTAAAGTGCTACTGATTTAAGAGGATACATCCTCATCTGGACACATTCTATAAAGCATAGCTAGTGAGTCCGTCCCGCATTGCATATGCATTAGCCCAAACAAAAGTCATCTCTGTTTGCCTTATCTTTTATGTTTTGATTTGAAAGGATACAATTGTTGAAGCAATAAAATAGTGATCTCTTAAAAGATCATTTGCTATGTCTTGTGTTCAAACGTAAAAGATATTGGTAGATACTTTAAACTCGACAAAATCATAAACAAACAGATATATATACATACATTATAATAATTAGTACTATGAATTGCAGTACATGTACGGTACTGAAATTTATTTTATGGAACTTTGTATGTGGTCTCTCTATTATTGGATGATATATAGTACTAATTGTAAGAGATAGTATAGGAGCTTTGGATTGAGATCAGGTGCAATATCTTAGGTATTGCACCTGATATAATAACAATAGATTGCTAAGATTGAAAATTAAAAAAAAAAAAACTTTCAATCTCAACTATTAAAATCAAAAAGTTTAAAAAATTTAAAAAAAGAAGTTAAAATTAAAAAATTAGAATGGTAAAAATTAATATGTATGGAAAAGGAGTAATTGCATCTGATGCAATACCTTAGGTAACAGTGTAAGATTTTATTCAACTACCATGTTAGCATAATTAGAGTTTCATAAGTATTGTACAAAGCGTCATCATATATAGCACTTTAAAGGGTCATCAAAAACAATATATATATATAGCACTTTAAAGACACCCTCAAATCTTTCAATTTTAAAGTAGATCTTTTGAAATATTTAGAGAGTGGTTCTACTTTCCTATTCACTTTGAAGACACCCTCAAATCTTTCAATTTTAAAGTAGATCTTTTCAAATATTTAGAGAGTGGTTCTACTTTCCTATTTTTTTATGATTCGATAGTCAGAAAAAAAATGGATTTCAATCTTGAACACTTATATTAAAAACACTAACAAATTCCAATTTCTAATTGTGAATCTAATGACTTTCTAAGGCATATGAGGATTTTGTAACTAAATGTGATTACAAACTCTTTCTCCTTCCTGATTGCAACTACGATAAATTTATAAGATGATCATTTTCTACCCCTAAACTCCCAAACCTTAAGATCCTAAACTGATAAAACAAGACAATTGTGCAAAGATTAAGAGATGCTTTTTCCCTTCTTCTTTTTTTTTATTAGCTACGTGGTAAACACAAATGTATAGGAAAATATATAAATGAAATCCCTTTTCATAAAGATCAAGAATGGATGAGAGTTTATTTTATGGTTAAGATTTTATTTATTAAATCTAACATTATATATATAAATTATTATGTCTTTAAAAATTTTAAATGATTTGATACTGCACGCTTTTAGAGAGAGAGAGAGAGAGAGAGAGAGAGGAAATGCATGATCCAATTGAGGGCAGTGATGAGATGGGGTGCCTGCTGTTTTGCGTTTAGATCGATATGGAATAACTTAAGAAGCATGAGATAGGAATGGTAGTGGACATGTTTGTGATTTGTCGAGTTTTATAAACTGAAAACAAAGGGGTTATGCAGGGACTTCAGTTTTATATGATGACTCGTGTACACTTCTCTCTGTTCTTACATTACGTGGAAAATGACTTCTACTCTGCCTTCGTTATCCACATGGTTCAAATTCATCAACCACGCATGAATTAATTGATCCAGCTCTCCCTCTCAGTGCTTTTCTATTGGACTAGTTTTAAGTTCTGCTTGTGTTTTATCATTTATGGTTGTGGTAACATGAATAATCAAGTGCTTAAATGGTTGCATCTCCACGTGTGGCCAACACTTTGATATTGAAGCATATAGCTTTGTTTCGCCGTTTCTTTCATCTACTATTTCTTTGTCAAGTGCTTCTTTCTAGTGATGTTCCACTGCACTGAGTTTGAGATTAAATTAACTGGGATCCTACTATACCCACTTTTCGAACCATTAAAAAGATAGTGGTATGTCTTTGGCTGATAGATGATATAAGGACCTTGGAATCGAATCGATTCCATTGCATTACTTGCCGTAAAGAAATTTGTATTGCCTATGGTACGTACATAATAGCTTGACCTAGCATATATAGCAGGATTTATTTGCTCTATTCGGCATCAAGTCAAAACCTATTGTACTCGATCAGCATCCAGCAATCAGCATGGACTCAGGAGTAGAGAAACTCGTGAGCATTTTTTTATGAATATAAAAAATGAGTCTGGGGCCCGGGGGGGTGGTGGGTGCAGGGAAGGAACTACCTTGGGATTGAGGGCCATGGTTCCGCCTTTGAAAAAAATTCCATAGCATATATATTAGCATAAAAAATATACTTTTGGTTCTAAAATATACTTGGCCCCCTCTCCCAAACAATTTACAAGCTGACCTATGAAATAAAAAATGAAAAAAAAAAAAAATATATCAAATCGTCCCTTGTCTAGTTGTACCAAGAATATCAAGAAAAAAATTTAGTTAAACATTTGGACAATTTACAAATCTGGATAACAAAGAAAATCTACAAAACAATTCACATATTCAGATAATATAAAAAAAAATCTTTGGACATGGTCTAAGTAAAAAAAAAAAAAAATATATATATATATATATATATAACAAAAACATTGTCCTAGGAAAAAAATCACAAACACCTAATAATTTTTACGCAATTTCTGCCTTTCATTTAAGAATTTTTTGTCCCTCTCAAATAACTTCACTCCAGAATCACATAGACAACTCCTCTGCTGCTAACCATTCCATCCACACACCAATTAGTGTCACCAACAACAACTTAGATCAGCTGGTGTCTTTAAATTAATCTATGAAAAAAAATTATTTTTTTAAAGAGCTACTGCTCTTTAACGCAACCCGTGGAAAATATTTTTTTTTAAATAATAGAATTGTATTAATTTTTAATATTTTATCAACTTTGGGACATACTTGGCATGCATGCATAAATGTAATACATATGTGAAACAACAACAGTTTACTATTTTATACTTTACCCTAACTACCACCAGAGCATGTGTGTGATTAGTTTATTAATAATAAACTTTGTGCCTTAACTAAATTGATGTAGTGATGGGAAAAGTTTTATTATTTACATAGTTGAAGACTCAAAGTTACCGTCCATTATCATGTGATTGTTTAACAAATCTCTTTTTCTTTTTCTTTTTCTTTTTTTACTACTTTTTCAAAATAGCAATTTTTTGAAAGAAAAGATCTCACATCTTTATGCTACCTCAACCTTAACCAAGTAATTATAAAAAATATAAAAAAAATCCTTAACCAAGACACCAATAATTGTCTCACCCTTTTTTTCACTGAATATTAGTGCATGATGTTGATTAACCATTATTTTAGTTATTTTATTAAAGTAATACTAGACATGGATTTTAACTTTTAACTATAGTTTTTGTCTTCTTTTTTTTTTTTGAATCTTTTATATATAGCATTATGAAGTTATTAGGTATATAGTTATGTAAAAAGAATAAATAGATTTAAAAAAAAAATAATGTGGATAGAATAAAGAATTTGTCTAACCTCAATCAAACCTTGAAAATATCAAGACGTGTCAATTGATTTACAGAACTCTTGATTATAAATATCTATTATTAATTTTTAATAAAAAGAAAAAATACAAAAAAAAATAAAATAAAAAATTAATAATGCATCATTGTCAACATCTAGTTTTAATATTCCAACTTTTTAAAAAAATTTTAATAAAGAACTTTGGCCCTCCCTCCTAAGTTTGAATCTTGGCTCTGTCCCTGGGAGAGGGGGTGTCCAACATGGTAATCCTACATAGGCATGACAATAGTAGCACCCTACCCATTACGTCTGAGGCCCTGCTGGAGTGTAAAAGGACCACGGTAACCCATAACTTCCCATCCCCACGAGGGATATCAGTGAACCTTAAGCTATTGAGAGCGGTAACAACTCGTGAGCCTTTATACTTGTGGACCATTAGCCATATAGATAATGACCTAATAGGTAATAGTTAGTGCACACACTATTATTGCACACAAAATACACTCTTAAAAATCATGACTTCAATAAGGCATACATTTGGATTGCATGTCAATAATCACACATCATTAACAACCCTCATCACCATGTAAACAATTAAATAGTCTAGATGATCGAGGGAATGATCCTATTTTGAGAAGGAAATCAATTTAAAATAAGATAATCAATTCTTGAGTAACATATTACTCCCCTAAAATTAAAGAGAGAAACAATATTCTAGACTCACGCCCTTTTATCTTTTTAAGAATTTATTTCCCAAGACTTTGAACTTACAATCAACTGAGAGCCCGTTTGGGATGAGGTTATTTGATTCAGCTTATTTTTTATACTACTCATGAGTTATATTACATTTTTTTTGTACTATTCATGAGTCTTATTGTACTATTTAGCTAACTATTAACTTTTTTTCTACACTTTCAGCAAAATAAATTTCAATTTTAGCTAAATAAATTGTTCCCAAGCGGGCACTGAATCATTAGTTTTCACTTCTTTAGTCTGTATGGTCAATGCAAGATCAATTATCCAATGATGTAATAGACCCTAAATAAGATTTAGGTACAAACAATTTGCAGTTTATTTCCTTGATTCACCCTCTTATTGTGACAAGAATCTCGTAGGAATAACTAAGTCATCATGTAAAGCTCGTCATGGTTTGAGATTAAACAGTATATCATAAGCATCGTTACACATAGCATGTAATAAAGACATTATCTAGCTTTATGCGTAGGTTTATATTGTGACGTACAGTGTTATACGTAAGCTTGAGCTTAATTCCACATCAAATTTTTGATAGATCAATTTCGATTTTTTTTTTTTTTGGTAGGATCAATTTGGATTATTAGTTACTCTAATTCTAATTTGATTAGTTCTATAAGTCAGCTGTGTCTTACCACGCTTTTTTTTTTTTTCTTTTTCTTCTTAGGTCAAAATAAAGGCTGTTTTTTTGCATGGACTTCAACCTATCATTTATGTGAGAGGAGGAAATACGCATTTATGGTACTCAGAGAGTACCTAATAATTTTTCAATCAATAATATTCAAATTGTGCGAAAGAATGGTGCTCTTCTCCGCTATTTCTTTATATTCTACAAGTAAACATGGTACATCTCTATATAATTGGAATGAATATTTTAGTCTATATTGTATACATTTTGAAAACTGAAACTTCCCAAAATGTCTAATAATAAACTGTTAAAGGGAAATTAAATAAGAGTATATTATCCACAAACAATTTAGAGAGAGAGAGAGAGAGAGAGAGTACTGTACATCTATATTATGATTTATGAGATCTAAAATTGTCAAAACAAAATTACATTTGAATTTTTTTTTTTTTGAATTTTTTTTTATTTCATAGTTGGGGGAGGGGGGATTTAAACCTTTCACATCTCATTGAAAACACTAAAAAATATTGAATTTCAAGACTTTTGCTAATTTGAATTTAAACTCTTAAGTTTTATAAAAATAAATAAATAAATAAATATACTTTAGGTTTCATCCTTTTCTCATTTTAAAATTTAACTGCAATTTTCTTTTAGCAAACTATAAGAACTTACAAATATTTTAAATACTATTAAAAGCTAAAGCCTTTGAACACACACAGGTGATCTTCTCACAAACACCGACAATTTTATAAACAATGACTATATAATCAACGACATTATTACCCCATGCGTATAAGGAAAAACGTGAATCGCTAGCTGATTAATATTATCTATCATTTGAAACCTCTCTCTCTCTCTCTCTCTCTCTCTCTCTCTCTCTCTCTCTCTCTCATTGTCAATCTAATCCAACCAGTCTCTCTAGCTAGTCAGTTGCGTAGTTCTCAAAGTAATGATCGATTATCTCACATCTTTCTAGCATATATATCTACTACAACTTAGCACGATAATCAGGCCCATGTCTCTCTCTAATCTCTATTGGGTGCTTATCAGAACTCTTTGCAACAATTATGCAATCTTTTTCTAGCATTAGGTCCTATCATCAAATATCCCCATCTAATGTCAATTGAGTAATTCTCAAGTCTCTCTCTCCCCCATACCACAAAGTTTGTGTTCAAACAAGCTAGAGAGCTAATGTACATGCTTTTGGAATAAGGGCACAGAAAAAAGATAAGTGAACAAAAAGTATATTACAATGTGTGGACCATGTTTTTCTTTAACGTTATGGGCATGTTGATTATGAGCGGACTGTGTGGAAGTCACTTTTTTCTACGAACTAAGCAAGAGAAATGACAAGAGGCATAGACATTGTGGAAAAGGTATTTTGTGTTTCATGAGAATGGAATGCTGTTTATCGATGATATAGGTGGCAGACAAAAGGGCAACACAAGTTGACCCTAGAAATTGACACGTCTGCTATTGGAAGCTGAAGTGTCACCACTCAGGTCCTTAAAGTGGAGATGGAGAGATAAACTTACAAAAATTCTAGTACCGTAATCTTAGCATCAACCTTTGCCATAACTATCTCACGTTGTTGTTGACCGTAAGTAATGAAGAAAAAAGTAGTAGGTCATGTAAAAGTGACCGTTAATCATCTACTATATAAGAAATGATGTGGCTAAATTTGTGGTTCTAAAATAACTTGTATATTTATCATTCTTCACTTTATAATTTTTCATTTATCATAATTTTCATGAAATGCAAGAATCTTTCACATCTTAAGAAGAATATGTCAATTTTCAAAAAAAAAATTTATTTGTGAGAATTACTAATGTGAGTTAATTAAATTTTTCATTTTTCATTTTTAAAATAATTACTAATAGTTAATTTTAGAACAAAAGTATTTATTTTTCATGAAAATAAAGTCCTTATTAATTTTTAAAATTATTTTTTCCATTTAAAAAATTATCTATAATGATCAAATCATTAATTAATTTCTTAGTTGGTAAAAAAAAAATTGTGATTATTTTAAAATCAAAACGTACGTTTTTGAATATGATGTTTTTATATGATATCAATTCTTTATATATATAGTTGAGGGAAGGAAATTTGAACCTTATATATTTCCATTAGAAACATCAAAAAGTGTCAACTACTAACTACTTAAATGTCAACTACTTAAATTATAAAACTTTTGACAAACTCTTAAAATATCTTAACAATATAAATGTCAACACTCAAAAAATTTTAATCTCATTACCTTAACTCTCAGGAACTTATATGTGAATTGTTACATGTGAGTGGCCCTTAGTTTTCTTCTTCCTCTTTCTTTGAAAGAGAGGAAAAGGAGAGGAAGAAATAGCTTCTTTCTATTTATTAAAAATATAAAAATAAATCTCTAACTCATGAATATAGAAAATAAGTTGTAAGTACTCAAAAAATAAAGGCCCAAGCTCACTTAGGTCAGTGGTACCTTATCCTTCAAATTAGACCCAAAAATAAACTTTTTAAAGAGAGTGAGAAACTTATCCAAGTGCAATTCTAATCTAAGTCCAAGTTTAAGGCCGAAGAGCCTAGAGTAATAGATAGGCATGATTTAAACAATAATTGGGTATAATCAAGTTTTTACACTAGGCTTTTCACTACTCTCATTCCTGTTCTAATGGTCTTCAAAATGCTCATCCCCTTTTTCTGGTAGATTCCCTTCTTTTTATAGCCTTTCTCCATCTCAACCCTCCACCTATGTCTCCAAGCATTTCTCAAGATACTTCTCCCATCAAGGCTCTGATTGAAGGTGGTAGAAGGAGATGCGTAAAATTACTGTTCAAGGGTCATTTTTACATTAATGCAGCTGATAAGGTTAGTGGAAGAAATTGGATGCGAAGGTGAGAGGTATAACCCTTAAGAAACTTCCTCCCACCATCCTTGTCCTCGTTGCCATATTTTCTCCTCTCCTTGGGCCTTTAAGGGATATCACTTGTCCTGACTCCCTTACACTCATCAAGTAGGTGGATTTCTTAGAATTTGTTTAACCTCCCTAACCTGAGTTATGAAGAGTGTTACTCGGTTAAGACTCCTCAATTCTCGGACCCCACACATAAGTCAATAACAATATATTAAAAGTAATTTTACAGTTTCCAATTCTTTTGGGAAGCCACCTCAGAAAAAAAAAAAAAAAAAAAAAAGTGATTTCCTTCCTAAAAGATTCTTGTGGAATTGTGAATTAATGCTTTTAAAAAAAATTTAATTTCTTGTTTAAAATTTTATAGCTCAGGCCATTTTTTTTTTTCATTCAAAAATACTTTAATGAGTTTATATTTATTCTCTCCAAAAGTAATTGGATATGGATAAAAAAACTTTTTAGGTCAGTGGCATATCCTATTTTATTTCATTAGAACTAAGATTCAAATTTCTCTCTTTCATTATTGTAATTACCAAAAAAATAAAGCAATTGTATGGCTTATACATGCACACCCAAATTAATTAACTAATTATATATATGTATATATATATATATATATAGAGAGAGAGAGAGAGAGAGAGAGAGAGAGAGTTAGTTTAGGTCAGTTTAGGTCGATATGGGCTTGTAATGGGGCAACCTATATAAAATTACCTTTTGAGGAGTCCAGGCCTAAGATTACGCCCTTTGGTTGTTGCTCTGCAGGATCGATATGGGCTTGGAGAGCTTAGGTCAATTTGGGCTTGTAAAGGAACAACCTCAACAAAATTACCTTTTGTGTAAACAAGGCTCACCATTACACCCGCTGGTTCTTGCAGTGTTGGATTCATATGGGCTTCTAATGAGAAATCTCGATTAAATTACTTTTAGTGAAACAAGGCCCACAATCACACGGACTTTAAATGAATTAGGTTAAAAAAAAAATTCATTTTATAAACAGTCTATTTCCCCTAGGAAACAAACCCATGAGTTGTTTAATTATTTAGGGGCCATTTTGGTAACGTTATTTGTATTTTTTAAAAAGTACATGTGGATGAAAAAATATGTGAAAATACATGTTATGTTATTTAAAAATTGAATAATGTTGCTTAAACTGCCCTACCAAACGACCCCTACATTCCACAACCAAGATAGCCATGCATAGAAAATCTGACTATAAATATATTGAAAATTTTTCATCAAAGAATAATAAATACGAAAGTTGTGGTCAATAAGGTAAAGAGCATTAAAAAGCCAAACCAATTGGTGCAAAGTATAATCTATATTGTATATATAATATAAAACCGAAATTTTTGACTTTTTGTTGACTTTTTAAAATTTTGACATATAAGCTCTACAAACCTCATAAATTTACATTTCATTATAATTCATTTTTAAATTATAAAAATATGACAAAGTCCTATAAGGACTCAAGATCCTTGCCACCTTAAAGTATCAAAGACTCCATGTTATACTTGGGATTCAATTGTGTCTACATCACGGATATTGTTAACGTTTAAGACAAAGACATTTTTTATATTAGCTTTGGCCCTTGCTTAGAGAATTAGACACACACTAAAATTGGTGTGGTTGTTGCTAACATACTCAAAAACTCAAGAAAGATCATCCAGCATGGCTTCAACCATATCTCACCTATAGTATTCTTTTCTCTTCGTTTAATTTGTTGTTTTAGATGCTTCACGTTATTGAATAACTGCTTTGGTTTGATTTGGTTTGTAACGTAAATTTGTAGTAAATTTTTATTTAGATTCAAATATGTAGTAGCAAATATATATGGTTTATGATCTATTGAGGTTAAGGGTTATGATTTCAGGTTGGACCAATAAATTGTAGTCAGAGGTAATAGATGCCACCAAAGTATCTTGATATTTTTACCACATTACTTTCGAAATTTCCATATCACCAATCCTTTTCATTTTTTAATTATTAAAAAAAATATATTATTAGGATCAAAGATTCTTGGCATGCTTGGAATTCCAAATAAAAGAGTTTTGCATTTTTAGGATTTCCTCTGTCAGTAATATTATTAATTATTGTATTAACATTCTAATTGTTAGGCCTATTTGAGATTAATTAGAACGGTTGTTTCCATAAAATAAATAAATAAATAAATAAAAAATCTCACGCCTGTAAGTCTATTTTTCTTTTAGTTATAAAAAAAATAAGTCCTAGTGGGACTAAAGATTCTTGAAATTCAAAATAGAAGAGTTTTGTATTTTTATGATTTCTCTTGTAAATACACGAAATTTAGCGGCCCAAATCCACTTAGAATAGTGAAGTTCGTACCACCCCACTAGGCCCAAACTAATAGATATTTGTTAAGAGAGAGGAAATAATACAAGTTGAGCTAAGTCCAAAGATTCAAGCACGAAGGGAATGAATTGAAGTTAAACTTAAGTATATCGATGGTTCTTTACAAGCTCACTCGAGGACGATGCTCTTATGCTAGGATATACACTGTTCTCTCTCTTTCCTTCTATCACTATTCTTGTTCTCATCTCTTTTCCTTTCTTTTTCTATTTTATTTTTGGATCTATTCATCTGAAAGTTCTCTTTCTTTATATACTTCTCAGCTTCTTACATCCTAACCCTTCATCTATGATCCTTTTTTTAGATCCCTTCTACTTAGGACACTTGTCCCATTAGATGTCTGTTGAAGGTGGTAAAAAGAGCTGCTTAGCTGTAAATCTATTGTTCAGAGGTCATTTTCTTATCAATGCAACTGATAAAGCTATTGTCAGTCATTTAATGTGGAGGTAGCAGGTGAGCTTTCACGGGAAACTTCTTTCAACTACCTTGACTCTCTTTCTCAACGCCATTCTCTCCACTCAGACATTGAGGAAGTATTTTGTCTCTTCCCATCCTATTCTCGGGCGAACCCACTTCTCGGACTTAAAGTACTTCCATCTAAAAAACGAATGATGGTCGTAGCGATTTTATTTTTCCTTGGTCCTCGAGTCTCCACACCTCTATAATCAAAATTATTATTGTATTCACATTTTAATTGTCAGAGTTATTTGAAACCAATTAGAACTGTTGTTGCCATATATAAAATAAAACAAAATCTCACACTACACCTATTATTTGGTTTTTTTCAATAGGTTCAACGTAAGAGTTCTTTTTTCTAATCTTTTGCTTAAAACGAAAACAAAAACGTGGGAGTTCTTCTTTGTTCAACTTGGAGACCTTTTTTTTTAATTTGGTTTATTATTTGGTTTTTTAAAATACGTTTAACGTAGGAGTTTTTTTTTTCTAATCTTTTACTAAAAACAAAAAACGTAGGAGTTCTTTTGGTGGACTATTTGAACCAAATAGGATTATTATGCATCTATGATATAGAAGAATAGAGAGAGGCAGAGGATTGGAGGTAGCTCCAAACTTTCTCAATTATGTATTCATTCCATCTATAATGTCCTGTAGTTTTTTGTTTAAATAATGGCCTTGAAAGTCAATAATTATTAATAATTTAGATCAGTTAAATACTACATACTATTTTAAACATTTATTAACTATCAGATGCATCGCATGAGTTAGCGACTATTATTAAAAATTTTAGAAATAAGTTTTAATTCTGAAGTTTTTTTTTTCTGATATAATATTTCTGAAGCTGAATTTCTTTTATATGTTTAACTTGAAATAATTAATAAAGGTTCATAGCAATTTACATTTATATTAAGAGGTTATTTTATCATAATATACGTTTTTTTTTAGTAAGGTTTTTAGTGTTGGTCCATTCCCTGATGTTTACAGTTTACTTGAAATCAAATTCATGATTTGTTTTGGTTGATATAAATTAAAGTTGATTAAAGAACCTCATTCTAGAAGGATTCCAAAACTTGCTAACCGGAGAGGCTCGCTCAAGCGGAGACCAAAGCTCACTCAAGCATTTAAAAAAGGAGGGTTCAAGCAACCTATTAAAGCACGCTCAAGTGAGGACCATTGCTCGAGACTTGCTCGAGCAAGACTCGGGAAATAAAAACCTTGCTTTGTTTTAACCTTGTTAATTTCAATCACCACTTTAACCTTGTATTAAACACCTATATATATTATAAATCACTTTAAATAATATTTTATTAGAGCAAGGAAGGTTGGAAACCTGAAACTATGGAGAGAGAAATCTTTGCCTACATCCTTAATTGCGCTTTAATGAGAAATCCATGCTAATTATCAAACATACTTGTCATCCAAGTGTTGAAACCACAAAGTTATTCTTTTGGTGAGTTCACTATAGATCAAATCTTCAGGGAGGTGTCTTGGAGTGGATCAGAGGTTTTGGCTTATTGAAATAGACATGTCATTCGTGATTCGTGAAGGGATCCATGATTCCATATAAGAAGAAGTTAGAGTTCCGAAGTTGTTGTGGTGACATTAGTGAGTTATCTGTTGGTTATAGCTAGAGTCTCAGTGCAAAGGTTTTATGTTTACTCAATAAAACTCTTTTTGTAGTGGATTGCCTTAATTAAGGTACGTTACCCGTAATAATTTTATTTTTAAGTCACTCTCCATCGATTTCTCACTTTGTCACCAAATCCTATGTTTACTATACACACTATACTTATTATCTTACTTCATAATTTGCAGATCTGCTGATTTATGGTTGATAATTATAATCATGGTTGCCAGGATTATGGGGCCGGGATAAGATTGTACTATCGTATTGAGAATTGTATGATTCTTTATTTTTGTAAAAAACAAAATGAGAAGTCACAATAATGATGATATAAAAAATGAAGCGTTGCTCAGGCAGTTCTAGCCAGACTGTGCGAGGGGGCCAACCCTTACTAAGGATGCCCACCAACGAACTCCTGCAGGCAGCGGAAATCCAACCTAGGTGTGAAATTTCATAGTTTATCAATGTTGTTGGGCATTGTAGGCAGGCCGCCAAACAGCATGAACGGGTAGTGCTGATGCACATTCAACCACCTCCACATAGTCTATAAATAAAAAAAGAGACCCTTTGAATATCTCGCCCAAGGGCAAGTCGTGCATCCTGTACGTGCGAGAGTAGCTCTTAGATCTAATAGAATAAACCTATGGTCTTGACTCTTGAAGTTGTCTTCTCTGCAATTGTCTGATTTTCTTAATGTACTTATTATAGAAAATTAGAAATTGCTACCAACCAATTTGGTATGAGTTTGTTAGAGCAGTCACAATTATAGTGGTATTATAGCTAAATTGCTATTATACCACCCAAAATACTAAAAAGTAAACTGCATTGATGATGGTATAGTTAAAAGAATTTGCAAATGAATTACAATGAATTGTCATCTTTGGCAGCTTACTAAAGCTACCAAGTTATATAAAAAAAATTAATTTTTTTTCAGTAGGTAGGATGTGAAATGCAACAAAGTTAATTCTTTAATATTCAGTGCAAATCAAACGCTACCAAACACTAGAAAAACAATTAAACAGTTCTTCCTATAAAATGTTTCCAATTGAAAATATTTTTTGTGAAAAAGTTTTATGTTGAAATAAGCACAACCTAGATCGGGTTTGGCATGAACCCATTAGCCAAAGTCCACTCTAGGTAAGATGATGGTAAAGTTGGGCTGGATTGGTCTAATCAAGATGAGCCCAACCCATTTCCAAAAATCAAAAGCTGAACAATTGAACAACAATAATTTAAATGACTTCTATTTTATAGCTCAAAAAAAAATTATAAATGACTCAAAGTAAAAAAGTTATAGAACTTACATAAATACAAACCATTTTTGAGTTTAAGTTATCCGGTTGTCCATAAACATCATCTACATAAATAAATTCTTACAAAAGGGTGCCACTTATATCTCTCCGTGTTAGACACTTAGTGGTTTTCACAGAGCAATACATATAATACAAACGCATGAAAAAATCACCAGTGTAAAATCACCAGTGTAAAACTAATTTGCTAGACCTGCTGCAAGCCTCGCTTTTAGGTCTTTCCTTAAGATTTTTCCTGATGGGGCCTTAGGAATTGTATCTGTGAAGAATACCCGGTTGATTCTCTTGTAAAACACAACCTACACAAAAAACAATCACCCCCTTTATATTAAAATTTTACATAAACTATGAAAATAGTAATGGTATATAGTTCATGGTACATATTGATTAGTCTGGCTAGCGGGCGCCCTTTAAGCATTAATTAATCATCCATTTTAGGAAACGTTTTATAGAAAATTGAAAATTTGTCAAAAAATTAGTTTTTTTTTTATTAGCATCAATTCCATGAGTGAAATCATTATTTAATTTGGTGACACAACACTGGAGTAACTTTAAGAATTCAACCACTGCGCACATTTGGTTCGGTTATCACTCCACAAATATAAAAACTTGTGGTGTATGGGAAGTAAAGATCAGGGTTCAAGTTTCTAAGAATGGGTTTCACACATATTTACACTTAGATTAGGCTAGAGTAGAATTATATCTTATATCAAAAAAAGAAAAAAACCTTAAGAATTCAATATAAATAAAACGTCTCCTAATTCAAATATATTCATTTTAAAAAAACGCACCTGTCTTGAGATATATTGCTTGATGTCTTCCTCACTAATTTTGGAACCATTTGATTTTACTACAAATGCAACAGGAACCTCTCCAGCAGCCTCATCTTTCAAGCTGAAACAAATCAAGGGTAGGCATTAGCAGCTAAACATTTTAATTAATTTTTTTTCTTATTATTTTTCTTTTCTTAGATGAATAAGAAAAATATATCAGAAAAAGAAAAAGGGAGTCCCAGGCTCATATTGATGCCAAAAGTCAAGAGAAAAATATTTCATGCATTAGGTGTATGAAACCTACCTCTCATAAGCAGGTGAACCTCACCTATTTGTGAGGACCCATCCATAAAAGTCAAATTGTGAGCCCTTAATTTATTAGCCAAGACATAATTTGATCAATGTGGGGGGAAAACTTACGGTACAACGGCAGCATCAGAAATGTTAGGGTGGGCAATCAACATCGCTTCCAGTTCTGCGGGGGCCACTTGGAACCCTTTGTATTTGATCAACTCTTTCAATCGATCAACAATGAAGAGCTCATCATCATCGTCAATGTACCCAATATCACCAGAGTGCAACCATCCCTCGTCGTCTATGGTTCTTTTTGTAGCCTCTGGGTCATTAACATAACCTGGCCAAAATCATGGGTAAATTAGATATTATATGGATCAAAATATATATATATATATATATATGACTAATTTTTTTCTTATAAAAAAAATGTAACACTTATTTTGCTCAACAACTATAGGGAAATTAATGATTTGTATATTATTGAAATTTTTAAATTGTTTTTTTTTTTTTTTATACAAGATAGAATTTTACTCTAACCTAATCTAAGTATATATATATGTGAAACTCTCTCCTGGAAACTTGAACCCCAGCCCTTGCCCCCCACACCCCACAAGCACTTATACTTGTAGAGTGACCATCGCACCAAAGGTGTGCGGTGGTTTTTTAAATTGTTTGTGTCGAATTAATTATGCCCTCCTATTATGAAATTGTCTAGTTCCAGCATTAGGTGAATAAGGTCCACTTATTTTCCCCATTTTTTGAAAGGATAATTTTTTTTTTATATAAATCATTTAAAGAAAATTTTAGTACTTTTTTCATGAGAAATATAAAATATTATCAAAATAATTTCAAATGTTTTTTCTTTCATAAAAAGTTTTTAAAAATATTTTTTAATCTAATGTTTTTAAATTATATGTTAGCTTTTCGCAGCTATAATATGTATATATAATATTTTTTGTAATTTTTATTCTTTTGTTTTGGAAAAAGAAAATCCTATGATTCTCCCACTTGTAAAATCCCAGATTTTTACAACCTAAATTATCAGCCTTGATTGACATTGTTTTGTAAACTGTCAACAACATCCATAAATCCATGTGTACTATGATGAAACTAGGGATGGCAAAATTAGACGTGACCCGCGAATCCAACAAGACATGACACGAAACGAAAATAGCAAGTTATGGGTTGAGGTTTAATGGGTTCGTTTTATATTCGGGTTGACACGACTAACCCATTTAATAAATGGGTTGGGTTAGTGTTCAACATACGAAACCCGTTTGACATGTTTAATTAAATGACATTTTACCAATATACCTTTCAAATTTAAAATGTATAAACTTATTAGTAGTTATGGTTTATTTTCTTTAACATATTGTAATTGATTATATGTGATATTGAGATATGATTTAGTTTTAAATTATTACGACGCAGTTACTTATTAGTTCTGAATTTTATATTAAAATATTTATTTGCTTTTTTTTTCATATATATATTTTTTTTTCATTTTGATAAAATTTGATAAATAGGTTGACACGATTGACTTATTTAATAAATGGGTTGTGTTAGAGTTGAAGAATTTTAACCTATTTAATAAACATATCAGGTTAGAATTGACCTATATAATCGAATACTCATGAGTTAACACAACACGAACTTGACACGCGAACAAAAATTGCCACCCCCAGATGAAACATTGTTGGACAAAGTTGTTAGATCTCATTTAATGATCTACCTGGTATAATTGGACAAGCCTGATTCACTTTTCAGTTTTCAGTGCTTATCGATCGATTATTGGATAAAGCGCGTGACTTCTGTCAATGTCTTTAGTGTACTAGACTCACTACGATCATGACACGTGTCCAAAAATAAACACATGTCTAAAAATGAACATATGTCTGAAAATAGACACGTGACATGATTACAACGGATTTAGTATTACAAAACACTAGACAAAAGCCAAACTCTTGACTCGATATATATATCAAGGGTGTTGATAATTTTGTAACTTGAATAGAGGAAAGTTCTAATATAATCAAGCTTTTATTGGCTTAAGATATATTGAATTCCTCTTATTCTTAGTGAAAGTCGCATATTTCTTACCTTTTAAAAAAAAAAAAAAATTGTTTGACTTGACATAGTAACTCATCAGGTCAGTTTTGATCCTAGCAATATAATTGAGCATATTTTCGACAAGCTGCTTTAAGGAATGCATACCAATTTCGATTTTGCTTACAAAGAGATTTTAAAATTTAGCTCTAGAAGTGTACTGATTATTAATTAACTTTCATCTTCATGAGAGACATAAATTTGTGTTATAAAAAGCTTCTAAAAAATTATAAGCATCCTGTTAATGGGAGTTATTAAAAAAATATTAATGAATTATTTTAGTAAATTTTTTATCTTATTTTAATGAAAAATCTATAAAAAAAATTGTGAAAAAAAAAATTGGTTATTTTTTTCTTTTTCTGATAAAAAAATAAAAAAAAAATTTCAAAATCAATATTTTTAAGACATCCGTTAAACTTTTTTTTTTTCAACTTCTAATCCTTGGCGACAAAATAAGTGATATTAATTCCAAAATACCAAGTTTTATATATACTGACAAAAGACACATTTTTTGTGTGATATATTATATGGAAGTTCTAGTATCTGGGCCCAAAATAAGTGTACGGAGATCTGGACAGGATGTCTATGTTGAATGAATCACTAACAAGGAGATAAGAATAAGGTGTCAAATAATTATATCTAGCCACACAGTTAGGAATTGGTCCAACCTATCGATCTAAGTTGTACCTCACGGTCATACGCAAAATAAAAAACAAATACATGTTCTTAATTGTTAAACTAGTAGACTTAGACATATATAGTACTTTATTTCATTTGCCTCTTTGCTGATTTGGTAAGCAACCATCTTATCAAATTTTTAATTATGACCCACTTATATCTGAGTTGACATTTGAATTTTTAATAATTTTAACCTTACAATTAACCATCATCTAATATTGACTTAGTCAGTCCAAGAGTAAATTATCTTATCTTTTTTCTCAATTTCCAGTCCTTTTTTTTTTTTTTTTATGTACAGGTTCTCAAATATAATAAAGGGTAATAATTAATAGAAGGGTTCACCTATGCCAAACCAGATCTTCTTCTTCTTCTTTTCTTCTTTTTTTCCAACATTATGCAGGCAATTAACCCTTCTCACATGCATTTTGCTAGCAACTAGCAAGCATTTAAAACCGATATATTTGGAATTTTATTTTTCTTTGCTTAATGATGTGACATTGTGACAGAGAAAATTTATAATATATGAAGATTGTATATAGAGAAAACAAAATTATATGTTAATGTGGATGGGAAAGCATGTATATACCTTTCATGATCTGGCTACCTCTGATGCAAATCTCACCAGCTTGGTTTCGTGGAAGTGAAGCTCCAGTTTCTGGGTCAACGATTTTCATCTCTGCGTTTCTCACGACTGTCCCACATGCTCCTGATTTGACTTCGAAGGGTTCTTTTGCAAATGCCAAACACATTGCTAACAATGGCCCAGCCTCAGTCATGCCATAACCCTATTCATCATTGTTCATAAGAAAGTAAGAGCAGCCATTATTACTTCTTAATGGGGACATTGCCCTCATTCACTAGGGCAATTGTGATGTGGATAGGGTGTAATAATTTCACGATATTTCATGCAATACAAGCCGATTTTATTGGTGCATAAAAGTTCTCATATTAATGGGGGAATGGGGGATCATTTTTATGGTCCTTTTCGTATTATCTTTTATCTCTTTTTTTTTTTTATTATCTATCTTTAAATTATTTGAAGCGAATAAATGAATTGGGATTAAATTATTATTTTTTGATAAATATAATAGAATTTGAACTTATTGAATCAATTTCATGAAAATTACTTGTTACCATACACAATTGTTTTATCTTTTAATCTTTTTCTTCCATGTAGACCAAATTCCATCACAAGTCAAACAAAAAAGCATTATCATTTAAAGTACTAAATGGAACCTATGTATTTGCGTTAAACTATTGAGCTATGAACCTATGGTTTCTTCCTAATAAAAACTTCATTTGCTATTAAATTTGTTTGGGTTTGTAAGGGTTGGGCGGGTGGGCAGTACCATTCTAATTCCTAGCTCTCTCTTTTCTTTGACCTTTTTACTAAGATTAAATTGACTTATATTAATTTCAATATATCGCTCTTTTAATCATGCATATCATAACATGTTTATTAAGCATTATAATTGGGACCAAAGTCATTATTAGTTAGACTGTCTTTTTCCTTTCCTTTATTCGACAAAGGTTAAAAAAAAAATAAAAGGTTTGGCTACCTTTAAAATAATTGTTAATGAACTATTTAAAAAAAATTAAAACTACTTTCATGAAAAATATAAAAAATAGTTTAAAAAAATCAATTGTTTTTGTTTTCTCTTCTCATAAAAATTTTTAAAAATATTTTTTGAACTAATACAGCTAGAGTATCAATTAACTTTTCCCATAAATAAAAGAGTCCATCAAAAATCAGCATGCAAATGCTCACTTCATCGAACTTTTCCACAGCTAGATCACCATATTTTAATATACATTTTGTAATTTTTGGTGCGTTGGGATACTATTTATTTTGTTGAAATTAAAAACCTATTACTGAAAGTACTGTAAATAAAAGTAAAAGTTAATTAAAATAGTATAGTAAAGCTCATGAATAATATCAAAAAATGCATGAACATTACCGTGAAACTCACTATTTTTTCAGCAAAACGCAAAAACTTTTCATTCAAACACAATCCAATCGCTTGGTCTTGATTTATTTGTCACAATTACCATGACAATGTTATAAACACAAAATTCTTAGTACTTTGTTCTTTTTTTATTCATCAAATTGATGCCATGAGTTATTACAAGTTCAACATCACTTCTAAGCACAACTTATTATTAGTACCATATTTATTATGTATCAATCATAACGTGTCAATCTTAAAAAAAAAAAAAAAAAAAATTATCCCTAATTTTATTAAATATGACAAAGGAATTAAAAGAGGTTTACCTGTCCAAGTTTGGCGTTAGGAAGTTTAGCCCTAACAGCATCCTCAAGCTCCTTCCCCATGGGTGCTGCCCCAGACATCACCGTCCGAATCGACGACAAATCGTACTTATTAACCTCGGGGCTCTTAGCGACCGCCAAAACGATCGGAGGAACAAAAGGCGCAATTGAAACCTTAAATTTCTCAACCAATTCCAGCAACTTAACAATCTCAAACTTCTGCATAATCAAAATTGCTGCCCCAACTCTCAACCCACAAAGGAAAATAGAGTTCAATGCATAAATATGAAACAAGGGCAACACACAAAGTATCACATCCTCTTTGTGAAAATACAGGTTTGGATTTTCACCGTCGACTTGTTGTGCCACGCTGGTGACTAATCCTCTGTGTGTTAACATAACCCCTTTTGGGAGACCTGTTGTTCCTGACGAATAAGGGAGTGCCACGACATCATCTGGGTTGATTTTCACGGCTGGGATTTCATTCTCGTCGGCCTGAGTCAACTCGGCGAAACGCAAGTAACCCTCCACTGGTGACTCGTCAATGCACATGACCTTTATGTCGTTCTCTTTCGCAAAGTCTTTCACTTTCTCTACGTATAAGCCTTGAGTGATAATGAGTTTAGTGTTTGCTGCTTTGGCTTGCTTTGCAACCTCGGCGGGAGTGTAAAACGGGTTCGCAGTCGTGATTATCGCTCCGATGTGGGACGCGCCTAGGAAAGCGAACATGAATTCTGGACAGTTTTGGAGCAAAAGCATGATCACCTCGCCTTGTTTGATGCCCAAATTGTCCAAACCCGAGGCCACTTTACGTGACATGAGCTCGACCTCGGCGTATGTGTACGTGGCACCGTTGGAGCCATTGATGAGACAAGGCCGATCTTTGAATTGGGAAAGGTTTTCGAAGCAGTAAGTGTGGAGTGGGAGATGGTTTGGAATGTAAATGTCAGGGAGTTTCGACCGGAAAATGAATTCCTGGAGGTCTTTTTGGGACTCCATGTGGGTGTGTTTGGTTGCTGGAATAGGGAAGAAAAAGAGAGAAAAGAGGAAACAGGAAAAGAAGGTGGAGGTTTGGTTTGAGTTTGGGTTTTTGGGTCTCTTTTCCTGGATTGGTTTTAGTTTTGGTTTGGGGGTAATATAGAAATGAGAAACAAGAAGTAGGTGACGGTAGGAAGAGCTGGTGAGTTGAGAATGGATTGAAATTTCAAAATTTTGTCAAGGGTAGGAGAGGGATAATGTGGTTATGTGTAGGACATGGGTAATGTTAAATTAACAATCCCGTCACTAAGTCTCTGACAAAACCAAATTTTGATTTGACACGTACAGTTAGGCATTTTGTCTTTTCTCATATTTTCTCCATGCTTATTTGATGGCCGTGCAATAATGGATCAGGTATGATTGGCTATCTAACAAGCTTTTACAAACGCATTTGTGATTTGGGACCGGGTGCTATCTAATCTTCCCTCTTTTGTAGACTTGTAGTTGCTGAGGGTTAATTTGGGTGGTGAAAAGTATTTGGATTCGGTAAAGCTAAATTTCCAATTTTTTAAAGGGTCTAATTATTGGTGTGACAACTTTTCATTTTTTTATCATCATACCATATTAAGATATTAATTTATTTTTTTTATAAACGGTGATTGAATCTCAGATAACTCTTTATTATTAAATCAATTCATTTTTTATGTAGATAAGAATTAAATTATAAAAAATTTATTTAATTATTAAAAACTTTACCAGTTGAACTACTTTAAAAATATACATTAAAAAAAAAACTTTTTTTTTAATACTAACAAGTAGTAAACTTTACTGTTCTTAAAATGATCGATTTTGACAAGTAAAGATAAACAAATATATTGACCAGTCAATTATTATTAAATTTATTATAAAAATAATTGTGTTAATAACATACGCCACGATTAATCATTTTAATAACTATGAAACTTGTTGTGAGAAAAAAAAAAAGTCATATCCGCAACTGTCTTTAGATTTAGACTTGGACTTTCTTAGATTTAGACATGGTTTAAGGCAGTCATTGACGTACCGGAAGCCCACCAAATGGACACGTAAGACGTTTCACCTAACACAAGGGATATATATTTTTTTTTTCTTTTGCGGATGAATCACAAGGGATGTAATATTCCTGTACTCGTTTTCGTTCCTCGCGTGGTGATGCTAGTACACGACACCCATTCACCTACTACAAGCTGCTAATCATTTCCTGCATATTTTTTTTTTCATTAGACCCTGGACCGACGTGCTGGTCTCGTCAATTCTGGCTTACTTCTTTGTTTTTGGCTGCCAGCTTCGCTCAAATATGACTCACCAAACTTATTAATTGAATGATTTTAGTAACACACTCTTACGCACGCTTTCTCATAATTGTTCGTCGAGATAAATTGTAAATAATGATATAAAAATGGTGAGTTTTTGAAATAGTAATAAACAAACAACCACAACCAATTATATAAGAGAGCTGTAGTAAACTATGTGTAGAAGTGTATGGTGCTAGAATTGTCGGCTTTAATTTTCTACCTCCAAAAGAAGTAAATGAAATCTATTAAATATAATTTTTTTTTTAGTTGATAAACACCCACGTATGTAAGAAATGATGAATGAGATAAGGAAATATACTTATATGTCAACATTAAAATTACATACAACAATTAATATTGCGAAATAAGTGAGAATCACATGTTTATATAAAATGAAAGATTCCTAAATAATTGGTTCACCTTTCTTTCTTTTTTTTCTTTTTTTTTTTTTTGAGAAACGATTGGTCCACCTTTTAGACTTTTAGATACCAACCGGCCAGAAAAAGAGGTGGATTAATAGCAACTTCTTTTTGTTGAAGTTGGTTTTTCATTATTTTTTATTGTTATTGGTATATATCATGGATGTTGGGTTTACCAACTCACATCCATGTATTCCATCTTGATTGATTATTTTTCCTCTTCTTTTGTTTCTATTTTTCCCCCTATTTTTGTTGTAATAAAAACTATTTTTTTCTTTATTTATTTTTTACATTTGTTGTAGTGAAAACAATTTTTTTTCCCTGGTTAGAAAAATTGGAATAATCAACTTTTATGCACATTTGACCTTAGAAGTGATCGAGTTCAATAATCAGATGATTCGATGAGGACAGCTTAACTCAGAGTACGTATACCACCATCATTATGAGGGGTAATTACTAATTAGTTATGAGATTAGATAATAATTGAGAGGATGCATGGCCACTTAGCAAAGGGAAGAGATCGAGGATGTCTGATGCACAAAAGGGGCAAGCGACTAAATTCGACCTCAGTTTAGAATAGGAAGATAAGACAAGGACCTCTAGGAGTGTTTGACTATTGATTACTGTCAAATAAATTATCAATATGCAAAACTAGAGGTAAAAATTGCATGTAAGCTTCACAAAGAAGAGGGACAAAATAATCAAACCTTCAAAGTTTAAAAGGATAAATATCATTCGATATACACTCTTTTAAGTTTGGGTCAACAGGCTAAAGTTTTGTGATTTAATGAAATTGTTTAATCTGTTTTATGAGTAGAAGTAGGGTTTAAATTCTCTCTCCACTGCATATTGTAATAATTGAATTATTAGATAAAATAAGTTTTTATCAGCTATTAATTTAGTTTTAACATTTTGGTTTCATTAGACAAGTTTGCAATCATTCAAAGTGGCGATTCTGTCTAATTTTGTTAAATGTTTCTTTTTACATACCCTATTGAAATGACATAGATTTTGTTATTCACCTTGTAATTGTAACACTAAAAAAATGACAAATTTTTATTATCAATTATTTCCATAATTGTTTTCCTCTCCTTTTAAAAAATTGTAAAGTTTTTTTTTTTTTTTTTTTTATAAATAGCCCCTTTGAATATGTAATAATATCTCAAATTTGTACTAGTCTTGTGTTACATTTTTAACACAATTCAACAAAGAGGAAGAATAAGCTCACTATAGATTATAGAAGCCTCTGGGCTCCCAACGCCTCCACCTGCGAATGAGTTATGGATTTGACCTAATTTTAATTGTGTGTAACTATGGATTAATTTGAGATCCCTTAATAATACTCTTTTAAGGAGTGAGATTGAAACTTAAACGATTTACTTTTAGTTTTAGCTCTTTAATTTTTTACCTGTTTATTTCTTTACTTTTTAAACTTTTCTCTCACATGATAACAATAATTGCACGGCGCAATAATCCTAACTATTGCACTAGATCCCAATCGAAGCATATCACTAAGACTAGGATGATGCTGAGGTAGCCTCCTAGTGTTTTTCTTGGACAGTGGCTCTTGATAAGACCCATGGCAACAATAGTATCCTTTGGGTGGAGATTTGTGTGGATGTTGATACAGGTGGAGATTTTATGTGGGTACAAAATTAAGGCAGTGGTGTGATGGTCAGTGACAAAGAGAGGTGGCCAACGGTGGGTTCGATTTGTGACAAAATGTCACCAATTGTGGAAGTAAGATATGTTTAATTTAGGTGACACTTCTTGATTACTTTGAGATTCATCGCAGATTCTTGAATTTATGATGATGTTTCATTTTAAATTAATTGGCATTCTATTATGTATCTAGCTGAAGACATTGCCAAGAATTTTATATTCACAATTGCAAGTGTGCTCCCCTGCCATGTAACCTTTAGCATTAATATTTCGGTTTGCATTTTTTTGTATTTCCACATGATCACACATTTCATGCATTATAACTATATTCATGCTTTTTTGGTTTAGACGGCTTGCCCACTTAACTTACTTTAGTCATGGTTAGCTTAATCCTTGTGTTTTGCTTTAGGAATTTCATTTTGTTTACAGTTTTTAACTTTATTTTTGCTTCTACGTTGAATGGTGAATATGAATTTTATCGGGTGCTTTCTATTTCTCATCTATGGATATGCTTGTGAACTAAATGACCGATAAATAAGTAAATTTGTTTATATTGTTCATTGTATTCTAGGAGATTAGTTTTTGGATCAAGCGAGGTAGGTACATTCTCACCTCATATTTGCATAAATTGTAACTAGGTCATCGCAATGTTAATTTTATTTCGTTAATTAGAATGTAACTAGGATTCAATGTTTTGAACATTATTGTAACAATAATTGAAGAGGGTGGATTCAAACTCTGCTAGAGGACGCAAGACAATGCTACTAAGTTACAAGGTAATTCATTTAAAATTTAATAAAGTTGAGTTTTTTTTTTCTTATAATAAATTATTTGATGATTCCATCGTAAAGTCCATTAACTTAGGAGGATATATTAAGTGTAAAATCTTCACCATGAGTGAGGAGATCTAAATAATCTCAGTTCTCTTGGATCACGATTCAGACTATTACTTTTGTTTCGTATTTATTAAGAACCTTTCAACTTCGTTATATTCGTCTTAATAATGTTTTTTCAAGGACGGGAATGAAATAGCTTAACTAAAAGCTAGAATACCACTTTTTTAATAATAATAATAGTAATAATAATAATTATTATTATTTTACTACCACATGAGAACCATAATTTAAAATTACAAAATATGTCACATCATCTTAATCTCATCACCTTTCTAAACATTGTTATGTTGTATTCTTGTATTGAAATTATATTAATGTAAGATTACAATAATATAATATTATGGCGTAATATAATATCACCGCGAACCAAACGCCTTCTAGGAGTTTAGGGAATGGGATGGGATTCAGGTAGTAGCTTATGAATTTTCTAACTATTTCCTTAAAAAAAGGTCCTAAGTGTCTCATATTCCACTTTGTGTTTATTCTAAGCTGAGCTCTTGTGTATGTAGGCCACAAGCTAAAAATGTAATTAAAGTGGACCTCAATAAAACCTTAAATAAATCTACTTCAATTTTAGGAGAAAGTTAACAGATGCCTTAAGGGTATTAGTTTAAGAAATTTTTTTCATGGGAAAAGAAAAAACCAATTAACTTTTTTAACAATTTTTTATATTTCTCATAAAAGTGGTATTAAAAATTTACTAAAATGACCCGTTAAATGCCCTAAAGGCATTCGTTAACAATGCCCTTAATTTTATGACAAGTACCTTAAATTAGATTTCATATTGGCTCCAATTTTGTGCCTAGTATTCCTCCAATTTGAAATTACTTATCGCCTGTCTAAGAATTTAGCACTAGATAAATTTACAACATGAGAATTTAGCACTAGATAATTTTACAACATAAGAATTTAGCACTGGATCTAGTGCTAAATTCTTATGTTGTGAAATTAAGAATTTCTAAAATTATTCAAATAAATCCCAAAATCTCTTAAGTAACCATAATACTCCTCAAACATCTAATTTACTTTTGGTCATTTTGGATGTTCTTTGTGTGTGTGTGTGGGGGGGGGGGGGGGGGATGTATTTTGGACATTTGAAGGGTTTGTGGGTAGATATTTGGTCATTTTAAAAATTTCAAGGTTGTTTAGTCATTTTGGATGTTATGGGGTATTTGAGTCAATTTAGAGGTTTTATGAATATTATGGTCATTTGAGAGGTTTTGGGTGTATTTCTATCATTTTAAGATCTTTCAAAAGTATTTTAATCATTTTGGAAGTATTGTGATCATGTTAGTGGATTGAAGCGTACTTTATTCATTTGAGAGATTATGGATGTATTTTGACTACTTTAATCGTTTTAGGGGTATTTTTGTCAATTTCATAAGTATTTGGGTATTATTATTTCTTTTTAATACAAGATAAAAATTCTACTCTAACCTAATCTAAATGTATATATATGTGAAGCTCCTTGTTAAAAACTTGAACGCTGGCCCTTGCTCCCTACATCTCACAAGCACTTATTGTTTTTTTTTTTTTTTTTTATACAAGATAGAATTTCTACTCTAGCCTAATCTAAGTGTATATGTGTGTGAAGCTCTCTCCTGAAGACTTGAACCTCGACTCTTGCCCCCCCACACTCCACAAACATTTATACCTGTAGAGTGACCATCGCACCAAGGGTGTGCGGTGGTCACAAGCACTTATTGTTAATGTCAAAGTATTTTGCTCATTTTGGAAGCTTTGGAGAGTGTCTTAATTGTTTTGATAGCTTCAAGAGTGTTTTTGTTATTTTGGATATTTTTAAGGGTTTTTTTTTTTTTTTTGGGCCATTTAAGAGAGTTTGGATTATTGACTATTGGGAGAAGTTAATGATCTTAAGAGTTATCCAATAGGTTAACACTTAATACTCACTTTAATAATAAGTAATAAATGGGTTAAATGGGCATATTAATACATATTTATGTATAATAGGTGGATTTAAATGGATTGGTGGGTTTAGGTAAGGTGACTCAAAAAAATGTATTTCTTTAAAATTACTTTTAAACTCTTTTGTTGTCCAACGTCCCATTAGAGATTTTTTTTTTTTTTTTAATTTTAAAAAGTCAAACTGGGTAACTCTACCAACAAGTTATTAAAATCATATCCACCCATCTTAAAAATGAGTTGATTAGATTTCATTACATCATCATCATTCAAATAAATTCTACGTAAATTATTGAGGACGTGACCAATTTGATCTACTCATTTCAAAATGGATTGATAAAATTTTAGACATTTAATGGTCAATTCATTCTAAGAACCTTGAGGATTTTATAACTCTAGTTCCCCTCTCACCCCTATTAAACAAAGGATGAAAGGATTGGTAGGTGATAGAGGGGTGTTCCATTAGAAAATCTATTATGTGTGGATCTTTGAGTGTGCATGCCTTTTCAGACATTAAGTATAAGAAGGGAACTACTAATTGCTAATTGCTATGCCTCAATTGTCTAAGTGCACAGGAAGCAAGAGAAGAAAAAAAAAATTATCATTGTTCTACATGCACTAGGTTATTATCTAGAGGAATTTAATGAGAGTGGTCTCAAAATGTTAGCAAGAAGTTTCGTATCTAAAATCTCACGAATGTCACAAGGTCTTAGAAACCACTAAGTCAACCCTTTGAAGTTATACAAAATAGTTATTAATAACACAAATTAAGGTTTCGAATTCTAAAATGACGTTACTTAAACCTTAGGGCCTGTTTGGGAAGCTATTTCAAGAACAGTTTTCAACATTTTAAACACACTAACACACTTTTTCACACACTTTTTCACTCATATGTATATTAAAAACATCCAAACAACATTATTCAAACTCCTCTACCAAACGAGCCCTAAAGTCTCAAATGTCTTTATTTAGTGAGCAGTGAGTCTAGTGACTTCCGTAGAAGTCTCAACCAAGAGATGATTAAGGCCTTGTTTGGATCAAAAATTTTGCTCACTCAATTTCCATCACTCAATTTTCATCACTCATCACTCATCACTTAAAAATTCTATACCCATTTGGCATCATCACTTAGTTACCATCACTCATATTTTTCATACTATTTGTGGGTCCCATGTTTGTCAATCTGTGCAACTTTTTTTTTTTCAGTCAGTACCCAGATCACCCAAACCTAGAAAAAAAAAAAAAAAAAACTTTAAGACCGAACCCAGGAAAAAAAAAAAAAAAAAAGTCAATTGGTCAAAAGTTGCAACTGTGGGTCTCCCAATGTGTGTTTAATTACAAAAATGTCATTGAGTTATGAGTTATGAAAACTGAAAACAGCCAAAATGTGTTTTCAGTTTCCATAACTCATAACTCAAAAATTAGAGAATTGAGTGATGGAAACAGAGTTATGAAAATTGAGTTATCTTGCTTCTAAACAAAGTTCCTACTATGGGTCCCACCATTTTTGAGTTATGAGTTATGAAAACAGAGTTATGAGTTATGGAAATTGACAATCCAAATACCCCCTAAGAATTCCACACCTCAAACCTGTTTGCAACAGTATTAAATTATTAATCAACCTTCTTCCACCAATTAGATTACCAATTCTTTGAACTTTGAAGTTGACATTGTAGAAAATTGGCTAACAAGTTAACCATGGAGCACGGCATGGCCATAGCCATAGCCAGCAAAAAAACAGGTAGCAAGTGGTGCTGCGCAGTATCACTTTCAACTGCCCCATATTGTTGGACTTAAAAAAGCGAACGTAGTATTCTCACCAACCCCTCGATTGCGTTTTCATGAGCATACGTGGCCGCTACTTTTTTTGTTTTTCGATGGCCAGATATTAATTTCTATCACTGTATACCGAGTGACTTATTTTTATAGATTCTCACTCACCTATTTGTTGCAAAAAAATTGGTACAACATTTTTAATCTGATAGTTGTCAGCACTCAGCAATTTGTCCATTGTACTTTAGGCAACAGAGATTGCACTTATATATATATATAAAAGAGGGTTTGATTAATTAGGTCGTGTACTTGTTGACTTTCCCCTTCTCTTTTCAGTTTTTCTTCTCTCCAACCATGCACCAAACACTTGCCCATTTGTTTGTATTGTTTTTTTTTTTTTGCTAGGTTTGTTTGTATTGTTTTAGATACAACCCGCCTTGCAATATATTATATATGACATAGTTGCCGTATATAAAAAGTTTCATATTATAAGTGTTCAGGAATTGTGTGATACAATATGCATATTGTATGACTAATAATATATATATATAAATGTTTTAAAATGATTTTTTTGGTTAAAATTTGTACTTCTATTTTAATCTAATAAATGTTAAACTTGTTTTTAACACAAAATTGTTATGTTACTTAATTTAGCTAATACAATAACATGTTTATAAGCTTTTTTTCCCTCTTTCTTTAATTCCAAAATTTGAAATACACACTTACACTTTACTTTTATATCTATAAATTTATTTTTTATACTATGAATAAGGTATTAACTAACAATATAATTTTTTTTTATTCTATAATTCTAAGAATAAACTAGAATCCCAAGAAGAAATATTTTTTAAAAAATAATTAAAATAAAGAACAAGAAGAGATAATAAATTTTGATGATGATGAAGAAAATTTCTATGAAGAATTAAGTTTGCGAATTGATGAACATGACTTAGATGGAATTGATTAGGCAATATGATGAAAAGAAATTCTTATTTTGGATCATTTGTAATGTATTATCACTTTTGAATTTAATCAATTTGAATGTGTATGTTATAAACACATGCTAGTTTAATTTATTTGGTTAGCTTGTTAAATATTATTACATAAGTGATGAATAGATTAGTCATTAGTTGAATATATTCAACATTTATAATCAATATACACTTTATATAGGTATACCTATAATTTTTTTTATAAACTTTATTGAGTGTTTGTGATCTTATTATTCATAATATGATATGATACATGATATAAAAAAATATCAATTCACGACAAGATTCACGTTTTTGACAACTATGATATACGGTAACATGAGAGGTGATATCTTTTGTAATAGTCATATACAAAGCCCTCTCAGATGAAGATGGATTTTACATTTATGGAATCCATACCTATTTGAAAGGAGTGTTGTATATAACCGTTATACAAGATAATAATTCATAATATAATGCATCTAAGAATATCTTGAATGTTCACCCAATGTGTCTTTAGCATTGGGTCATAATTGGGTAAAAAATAGTTCACAAAGTAAGTTTGGTGGCATGACATAGCCTATAAAAGTTAAATCCTAAAGTAAGTTTAAATCCTAAATGTTTAATTATGTTGAAAACACCATGAAATATCACTTGAATAAAAGATAAAAGTTAACGAATACTACTCTTTGTTTTTTAAAGAGTTTCAACTTATGACGTCTACTCCTAATGATAGCTCTTTATCATCAGACCAAAGCATCAATTAGTTTTTGATATAGGTGAGAATTGAATCTCAGATTTCTTATCTAACTATTAGAGACTTTACTAATTGAGCTAATTAGAACCTACAGTTAACGGATACTCTAAAAGTACAGTTTAGGAATTATTTTTAAAAAAAATTAATGAAAAAAAATAGCTAAATTTTTTGACAACCTTTTTCTATTTTTCATAATAATAGTATAAACAAATTTTCTTAAATAACCTATTAACAAATGGCCGGAAAACTACTGCAATAGAAGCGATCATTGTATTCTGATCATTGTCTTAAATAAGTACGTTAGACCTTCGAAGCAGACCAAGCCAAGCCTCGTCTAATAAAGTAGGCCTTATGGGTAAAATGCTTGAGCTCATAATGGGCCGATGTTAATAGGCGCAAATATTTATTTTGGGCTAAGCTTCTGTCCACAAGTATTTTCCAGCTCACCCAAGGGCCAAGGCTATAGTGCAATTAAATGAAACCTTTCTAGGCTTTACCCCATGTTTGGCCCAGCTTAGAAGCCATTTGACTTCTTTTTTTTTTTTGTGGGGGGGGGGGGGGGGGGGAACAAACTAAAATGTTAAACACACACACATTTAATTACACTCTCTCATCAAACTCAAACACATTACTTAACCTAAAATATCATTACAAAAAGGCCTAACTCTTGTAGTAATAGAGTGGAGTTTTAAGTAATGGGAAAAAGTTACACTTGAGCAATTTATTACAAAATTGCCTTAGATAAAGGATTTATAAAAACTTTTTTTTTTAAGTATGATTTAATTTTATCTAACTTATTTTCTTCTCCAAAAGTAAATGAAAGACAATTACTGTTCACTCTCATATTCTTCTAGAGGCCCCGCTATGGTCTCATTTTCGATATTTTCTCTCCATTCAATGATACAAGTATTTTTTTTTATTTTTTTATACAAGATAAAATTTCTACTCTAACCTAAGTTAAGTATATATGTGTGTAAAACTCCTTTCTAGAAACTTGAACCTCGACCCTTATCCCCCACACCTCACAAGCAATTATACTTGTGGCTTGACCATCGCACCAATGGTATGCAGTGGTAATGACACGAGTATATTATATATATACTAGATTATAACCCATGTTTATACATACATATATATATATATATATATTTATGTAAACATTCAACAATAATGATGATGATATGGTCTTATCTAGGTGAATGAAGTGGTCATCTTGGTTTTTATGTAAAGAATTATGAATTAATAACTTGACATCAAAATTAAGTAAATAAATTGCACACACATGAGGCAAAATTATAAAATAATTAGAAACTATTTTAGATCTAATCTAGATTCTAATTGTGGTTTAAATTTAATATAATATATATCACTCGGTGGTGGCAGGAGCTACAAAACATGTTATATATATTCATAATCAATCTAAAGTCCTTCACTGCCAAATGGGATTTTCAACATTAGTTTTCAAGTCTTTTGTTGCTTACTGGTCACCTAGATCAGGCCTTCTAGCTTTCCTAGCTAATTCTAAGAACTGAGGGTGTTTGATACTATTGTTTAAATAAAAATTTTCAGTGGTTAAACATCGCAACACATATTACCACAACACTTTTTAACCAACACATATTTTTACAATACTTAAACACTACTAAGAATCTCTTACCAAACAGACCTTCTCTTTGTTTTGATTTTTTGTTCTCTTCTTAGTTTCTTTTTCTTCTAGCCCTAGTCCTAAATCATATATACGCTCAATACCGTAAGATTTGTAGTACATATATAGATACACTTAGGCCCTGTTAGTGAAATGGGTCTAATGCTAAACCCCGTTTAGTTAATAGTATATACGTGTTTTGTATTTTTGATTATTTAAAAAAAAAAAAACCTGTTTTGTACTTTTGATTATTAAAAAAAAAAGTGTATTTTTAAGAATTTTTTAGTTTTCAAATGGTAAACAAATTTTTTTTTTTCTAAATAACTGTATGTGTATACTATACAAAATGGTACATGTACCATTAACTATGAAACCAATAAAATTAATTAGTAGTTGTGAGTTCTAATTTATTCAATTGATAAAATCTCTATTGTCGAATAAAAGATTTAGAATTCCTGCATATTTCAAATATAATTAGGGTCCGTTTGGATAGAGCTTATTTTTGCTGAAACTGAAAACTGAAACTGAAAACACTGTAGCAAAATAATTTTTTAATGTGTGAATAGTACTGCGGGACCCATTTTTAATAAAAAAATTGCTAAAAAAGTACATGAACAGTGCACGCCTGCCTCAGTTGTCCCCCTAGCCGAACAAAAAAAAAAAAAGCAAAACGTGGACGCAGAGGCAATAAGCTGGATCCAAACCCAGCTTTAGTATCTTAACTTTTTTTTTTTAGGGGGAAAACTACTGAACTTTATTAATGTAAAGGAGCTAAATCAGCTTGTACAGTAGACTGAATGTGTGGGGGAACATCCTCCATCCGCACTAAAAAATCCGGTATGCTTAACGCATATTCCGCCAGACTATGAGCCACAACATTGCCATCTCTTTTCGTATGAGAATATAGCAATAATTCAAAATTTTGGGAAAACCTCCTGACATCCTCCAGCAGTAAGCCCAAAGGTGTTAAGGACTCTGTTTTGCCCCGTAGAGCTTGTATTACTTCCAATGAATCTCCCTCGAGAATGATGCGCCGAAAACCAAGGTCTGTAGCAAAGGAAAGGGTTGTGGCAGCTGCCAAAGACTCAATCTCCGCTGCGTTGTAAGATTGGTTTTTTTTCTTCGCGCATGAGGCTAGAACCATGCCATTTACATCCCGAACCGCAACCCCTATACCAGATTCTTTCTTCTTTGAACACGTTGCACCATCAAAATTAACTTTAACCACATCCATTGGAGGAGGAAGCCAGTGGCTTGGAGATGAAAGCACACCCCTTCGCCTCTGAGCCTCCCTCCCTTGTACTGACCTGTGGAAATCAATCAAGCTGGTTTTTGCAGCAAATGCCACCTGATGAAGATCACTGGAAGAATCTTGAACCCGAGCCCGATTCCTTTGGTTCCAAACTGACCATGCCGTGATTGCAAAGAGGTCCAGTTGCTTACCTTCTGATATTAACCATGAAACCAAGTCTTTAAAGTCCAGAAAACCAGTGGAATTACGGAAATCCCACACTGCGTGGTCTGCCCAGACGGTATCAAGCTCAGTGCAAGTCCACAATGCATGAAGAGGGTCTTCAATTTCAGTTCGGCAACGCTCACAAATGGAATCACTAGTGATCGATCGTCTCATCAACGCCTGTTTCGTCGATATGGCATTTCGGCAGGCCCTCCATATAAACATTTTAACCTTATGCGGGACTTTCATCGACCAAATTGCTTTCCATACATGTTTGTCTCTGAGAGGTGGAACCTGGTTTGTGACTTCCATTTCAGCTTCTTCTTTGAGGAATCGGTAACCTGATTTGCATGTATAAACTCCATTTTTGGTATATGGCCAGAATAACACATCCTCGGCTTCAAAGTGACTCAGCGGCACTGACTTGACTAACTCTGCCTCTTCCTCACCGAATAAACCATCTACCAAATCTGACCTCCATTGCCGCGTGGTCTGATCAATCAAACAGGACACCTTTGAGTTTTCAAAGTCCTGTATGGGGCATATGGGAAGATATGGTGGGTGTTTCCTTGGTAACCACCGTTGCTGCCATATATTAATTTTCTCCCCATTACCAACCCTCCATCTAGCTCCTCTTTGAATAATCTCCCTTCCTCTAAGGATACTCTTCCATGCATAGGAACCCATTCTTGAGTCGGCAGCTTCCATGATTGTAGTATTTGGAAAGTAACGGGCCTTAAATACCTTGTAGAATAGAGAAGTTTTGTTGTGCAATAATCGCCACGCCTGCTTTGCAAGTAGAGAATCATTGTACATAGCTAGATCTCTAAAACCCATGCCACCCACTATTTTGGACTTTGTCATTTCCTCCCACTTAATCCAATGGATCTTTCTATGGTTACCACGTTGACCCCACAAAAATTTTTTAATTAAGACTTCAATTTCATGACACAAGCCAATGGGTAATTTAAAACAACTCATCATGTATGTGGGGATAGCTTGTATGACTGATTTTAGTAGCACTTCCCTACCTGCTTGAGAGAGCAATTTACCTTCCCATCCTTGTAACTTCCTCCATATTTTCTCTTTGATGTAGTTAAAGCTAGCTTTTTTCCCCTTGCCCACAAAGGAAGGGAGACCCAAGTACCTCTCATATTGCATAATCTCCGGAACACCAATAGCCACCTTTATTTCATGTCTCGTTTCACTTGGGGTGCTTTTGCTAAAGAATAAGGACGTTTTATTTTTATTAACTTTTTGCCCCGATGCCTCCTCATACATATTCAAAATCTCCAAAACCTTTTCACATTCTTCTTTAGTTGCCCTGCAAAAGAGACGACTATCATCTGCAAAAAGCAGATGGGTTAGTTTAGGACCTCTCCTGCATAGTGAGAAACCATGTATCTCTCCATTATTTTCCGCCCTCTTGATTAGCCCATTTAGGCCTTCAGTGCATAGTAGGAAAAGAAAAGGTGATAGTGGGTCACCTTGTCTTATCCCACGGGTAGGCCGAATCATACCACAAGGCTCACCATTCACCAACACCGAGTATGAAACAATTTTTACACACCCCATTATCAATTGGACCCACCTTTCATTGAAACCCATTTGTCTTATCAATTTTTCCAAGAAAACCCACTCTACTCAATTATAATAAACGTTATCATCATTTAGTAAACGTTATAAGTAGAAATTATATTGAACTTATAATATAAAAAAAAATAGATACATTAATGCACTTGGCATGAAGAAGCACTGTGATTATAGTGGCCTAATTTTTATTGCTACATTTATCATGCTGCTTGCTAGTGGTTGAATAGCGATGTCCGCTCATTGAACTAATTACCTAAAATTTCCCAAATTTAAAGAGGTCCCATTTCCGTAGCATATGCATATGACAAACGTATGTATGTGCAATGCCTTCTTTGCCTATATGGGTGAGAATTCTAAACATGTCACTTCATTCACCTACTATGATTCATAACATGATTTAAATTCTAGCTCTCAATTATATTTTCTATCGAAAAAAAAAAACTCTCAACTATATTTCCTTTTCGTATCAAACTATCTTTTTCAGTCCTAGTACCTAGTTATATTTCCTTTTCGTATTGAACTATTTTTTTGGTCTTAGTTAAAAATGGTTCCCATTTCATTTTGTTCCACTAGTTTTTCATATTTATCATTCAAATTTTACTCCAAAAAAAAAAAATAATAATCACAAAACAGATTAATAGCTGCATTTAACATTTTTTTTTTAATCGATTGGGGTATTGTCTCTTTCTTATAACTTAAAAGTCACCACCAATTCACCCTTTCAAAATACTAATGGAGACACAAAGACAGCGACTAAGCCAAGTCGTTGTTATGTTGCTGGGCAATTCTAGGAAAGTTAGTGAGAAATTAACACCTTGTAGATTTTCGTCAGTGTCCTGACTCAATTGCTTTCTGGCTTCCTTAGAAGAGAAGGCTGCGCTGCGAATCTTCCATAGTTTATACTTTTCCCAACAAAAAGCAATGTTCCAATTCATGCACCTTCTGCTTCAGCTGAAACTTGGTTGCCAAGCAGGAAGCTACTAAGAAATTGACCACGAGGCATGCGTCCATCTAATTACTAAGTCAAACTGATAAATATTTTTCTCTTTATATAAGATATATACATATATATATATATATATATTACTAAGTCAAATTTAACAAGTGTATCAAAAAAAAAGAAAAAAGTCAAACTTAACAAATACCAGCAAAGAGGTTGTGCTGGCAGTGCAAATTGGTCAATGGCTCATTGTTGCCAAAATTTTGGCGTGCCGAAACTATTCTCAATTGGTCATATCATCACATCAAGTAGTGGATCAGGTTGACCAATGGCTAAGAGCATCAGAATTGATTTTTTCCAATTTTGTCTTATTTTACCATTTAAAAAGCTATTTTATCAATTATACAATACCATTTTTCAATACATCTAACATCCAAACTTTTATTTTACCATTTTACACATTAAAATAGTATAAAAATATTTCTCAATTCTCTCTCTAATCTCTATTTCTCTTCCTTTGTCAACATTCTCAGTCACACCACCACCACCACCATCCACCTTCTCAGTCACACTACCCACTTCTGTTGAGCAAAATCCATAGCAAAATCCAACCAATCACTCGCCGATCTCCAATCCAAAATCAAAACAAGAAACCCAAATCACTCGCCGATCAAAACAAGAAGCCCAAAACACAATGAACCATCGAACTTGAAACCAACCCACACCACATACCCAACAACCACCATGAACACAAACCTTAACCACAACCCATTGCCACCACCACCACCACTGAAGAGCATGACTATGAGCAAAACCCACCACCAAAAAAAAAGAGACCACGGTGAGCAAGTGCAAACTCACGGCATGCAAAGCCCAAACCCATGGCAGGAAACCCACAGTGAGCAAATCTCAGATTTATGCTGGCAAACTCAGACCCACAGCGAGCACACCCTAATTTCGTTCAACCACCCAATCACTACTCCAAAAATCATTCCAAAAATCCAACACAAAACAACATCGATCCATGTCGCCGCCGTCAACCAGGGAGAGAGAAACCAAGCCACAACGCCGATGTCAGCCAGGCCGATCTGCTGTGGTGTGGTGGCTATGGGTTTTGGGTCTGTGGAGAGAAGAAAGAGAGCAAAGAAATAACAAGAGAGAGAGAGAGAGACTATTGGAATTTTTAATAAAAAGGAGGAGAGAGAGAATTAAATAATATTATTTTCATTTACCATTTAGCTACAGTGCATTCTACATTTAGAATTGCACTGTAGTTGAATTGTAAAAAAATTTGCAATTGTTGGCTTTTACAATAACCAATGGAGTGACGTTTTTGGGCTTAAATGGGAAATTGGGTTTACATTTGCCATTTGCCCTATGGGCTATGGATGCTCTAAGTATAAAGACTTAAATGTGAAATAACCAACCAGCTTAAACAAAAAATCACTATCATATCGATTTTGTGCAAAAGTTTTGAAAAGCAAATCTAAAAATATTTTAATGAGATTATTAGCTTCAAAGTAATGTACGCTGCTAGCAACTTATTTCCCAATCTTTTTGTCATAACTCAAGAGCAATGAATTAATTGAATTAAGTAATTTAAGAGCAATAATTGATTTTTTTGTTTTGTTTTGTTTTGTTTTGTTTTAATAAGCAGGACAAGTTTATTAAAAGAATGTGAAAGTTCAAACTTCAAAGAGGACCAAAACAACAAAGGGAAGCTCGTTCATCGTCATCCTTGTAAAAGAGATAGATTGTTGTCCCCAAGTTGATGAAAATGAGGCCTAACAGATTACACAATAAGCAAACTTATTAAAAGATTGGGAAATTAAGGATCTGTTTGGTTTAGGGGAGTTTTGAGTGATATGATCTAAAACTCATAACTGAGTTATCAAAACACATAGGACCCACATAAAATTTTTTGTTTGGCTTAGTTTTCACCCCTTGTTTCCATCACTCAATTATCTGATTTTTGAGTTATGAGTTATAGAAATTGAAAACACATTTTAGGTGTTTTCAGTTTCCAAAACTTAGTTTTTAATGACATTTTTGTAATTAAATTCAACATCCCAGCCACAGTGTTTGACAAACGATTTTTTTTTTTTCCTTCGGTAAAACCCAGCCGCAATGTTTGACAAATTCCTTGATTTTTTTTTTTTTTTGGGTGAAACCCAGCCACACCTTTTTGAAGGTGCAAACTGGTATGAGTTAAGTGCCAAACAGTGAGTTTTGGGAATTAAGGTATTTTAAGTGATGAGAATTGAGTGATGATCAATTTTAAACCAAACGGGCTCTAAATGTCAGTTGTCTAACTTCACTCTTTTTTTAGAGAGAGAGTTTCAACCTATGACGTCCGCTCTTGATGATAGCTCTTTATCATCAAAGTAAGATACTAATCAGTTTTTGATGTAGTAAAATGAGATGATAAAGAATGAAGTATGAATAACAAAATTTTCATTGTAAATGGTTGCAAGTATTACGTTTAATAAATAAATTCTAAGAAATTGTCATAGTAAATACTAATAGATATTCAAATAACTATTTTAAATTTAAGTACATGATTTCATACTTCTTAAAAAAAATTATATTAATTTTTTCAGGGCAGCACATGACTTGCATGTGCAGCTCCCACTAGTATTTTAAAGTATACCATTAACAAAACTGATAGTTTTTGATAGAGAACCAATCTACTTTTTGACCAAGCCCACAGACATAAAGATCAAACTTGTTGACAAGTACTCCATTTTTATGCACGTATCATCATTCCTGACCACTGACCCATCTCCTTGCAATTTCCCGTACCCTAGTGATAAACACAAGCCTCCTCTCTTTCGCTGTATATAAATACAATCGACCCCTCTTACCAAAAACAGAAAACTTTGCAATTAATACATACCTTTTCAACTACACATATTCTTAATTAGAGTGTACGTGTTTCGTGCAGTTCTCCAACATGGGCAAAGACAGCAATTTATCCTTGTTATCACGCTTGAAGAGAGCAGTGAAGAACGTAAGGTTTCTGTTAGACTTTAACATGAACCGATGGCGTCTAGCATCGGTGCTTGGCCATGCTTCTTCTTCGAGCAAACGATTAAGCTTCAATGATCGACCGGGCTTGAGGATAGCTTGTGATGATGATACAATAGATTTTGAAGACTCCGTAGGCTCTTCAAGACCAGGGATTCAGAGGACTATAAGCTTTCCATCCGAAGATGATGTCGATAAGAGAGCAGAAATGTTTATTGCTAATTTCTATCGTCAACTTCAGATAGAGAGACAAATTTCACTAGAGCTTCAATATTGCCGGGGAAATAGCTTCAAGTTATTGTCTCCATGATTGATAATTTTTTGGTTTTTTTGGGGTGTTTTATTTATTTATTGATTTATTAATTTTTATTGGGACTTTGATTATTGTTTGTTTGATGAAGCCTTTGATTTTTAGAAAAAGGGGCCTCTAGTGTGAATTTGCGAAACGTGTTTCTGATTTTGTAGTGCTTGATGTAAAATTCCAAGAGCGTTCTTTCCTTCGTTCTTTCATGACTGTTACGTAATATAGTGAGAAACGCATCAATTCTTTGTAAATTTTCCTTCTTCTTTATTGAGAATAACACAAATTTTCTTTTTATTTTTTTCCTTCCGGCTCTTTAGTCTGATTCAACTTCTTAATGAATGGTAGTTACTAGAAGAAGCGAAAAAATTGACCTTCAAGTTTGTTGGCTATAACTTATAACATTCAGTGTATCCAATGTAGAGGCTAGTGAGATAGGACAAGTATAAGAATCATAATGAACATATCCTGTATTTTTTTTTAGGTTGGAAAATGTTAAAACTACTACCAATTTTACTACAAAATATTTCCTAAACAATATAGCAATAAATGTTATCGGTTTGGCGCTACTTCAATTACTAATAAATAAATATTTAAATTACTTTTTTGTTATTAGAGACAAATTAATTTATAAAACTTATCTAGTAAAATTTGTAATATCACTTGGGTAACTCTTTTAAGTACTTAGTTATGACATTTTTTCGTGATTATTTGGCATCTAACCGTTGGTTTTATATAATGGGAAAGTAGTTGCCACTTCGAATCTAGTGCTCTGCCAGCTCTTGATAGTCAAAATCGATGCTCAGGATGCTGCTTCGAGCTTGGAATGTTCTCTAGTTGAGTTAAATGGTTGTAAATTGTATATTAATTTTATGATACACCATCCACTAATTGGGGTATTTGAAGTTTCATCAATTTTTACAAATTGATCAATTAATTTATTTTGAATGTTTAAGGTAAAAAATAATTAAAAAAAAAAAAACAGAGGCCTAGTGGCTTGCTTGAACCAGCTGTCACGAGTTATGCAGAAGCCATTCTCAAAATTTTTTTGATACAAGCCATTCTCAATTGATCATCACAGCTGGTAGTGGGTCAGGTTTGGAAGGGTTGGAAGCCTTTGAATGGCTAAGTTTGGAGTCTCAAATATGAATAATTTATACCCAACCTACTTTAAAGTTTAAACAGCAGATTACTGTTGAACCACTAAATCTGTTTTGCAAAGCAAATTTGAAAAAAAAAAAAAATTTTAATGAGTTAGCTGCAAGCTAGGCAACTTGTCCTAGGTACTTTTTTGAGTCACTAGGTAGGGCAGCACGTGCAAGGCACGTACTTGTCATAAAAAAAGAGTAATGATTAAGCTAATTATAGATTTTATTTATATCACAAAATATAGATATAAATTATTTGATTTTTAAAGTGCATAGAGATTTATATTAATCAAATCAAAAGAGACATTAATTCTCAAAAAATAAAAGACATTAATTTTACTATATGCAAATGAAACACTGATATATCCTTCTCAAATAAAAGACATTAATTTATAGGCAAATGAATCAAATTGTATCATCCAATTTAACTTCACCTCAGCAGCTAGAAGTTGAACAATGAAATGAATAATCAATTACAAATACTTACCTGTCGTCTATGTGATTGTTCTTTGAAGAGATACAGAGCTTTAGTTTCATAACTCAAGGAAGTTCAACAAAGACGTATATATTGTTATCTTTTGGTTTTTCTATTCGGCTAGCATGTATATATCACCACCAAGAATTGTCAATTCAAAGTTTCAGCAACTACTTGCTAGCACAAGCTAAGTAGATGAACCATTGGGAATTTATTCAGCCCTTCATATGCAAGCAGGGCCATAAAGTCCTATAACAATAACAAATTGTTTAATGAAAAACCAGATAAATGCTAGCAAGGAAGCAATAATTTATAAATTCACTCTCTAGGAAATATTGTTGCTACTCTGCATACCATTTTCTAGAGTAGACAAGTTCTCATTCTTCTCCTGCAAGTCATGTGCCAGCTATTATGTCAGCTCAATGGTCTTAAGTGCATTTCCCTCCAAGGAAAAATGAAAATTCCTGAGCATAAACTATACAATTAGAAGCATCAACAACCATGTATTCAATAGATAAAACAACCTATAAAATATTGATGAATTATTTAAAAATAACAAATAAGAAAAATGGCTAAGATGATTATCAAGATCTATACTTTATATTCCCCTTTGTTATCTCCAGAGGATGTGTTGCGACAAATGGTTAGCCAAAATTCATAAAATTTTGAGCAAATTGATTAGCAAGGCATTCAACCACATAGAGAATAAACATAAATTTGCAACTACATGGAAGGGTAAGCAAAGCCTTAGAAATTTTTTTAAATTTAGCATCCACTAACACCCATATGCATATTATGGACGGGTTTGGATACGGATGAAAAAAGGGGCATTTTGCATTTTCACGTTTTCCTTTTTCTTTTTTTCTTTTTTTTGGCTGCTGCTGCACATGTCAGGGATAGAATGTACTGTTTATGCTACTGTTCTAGCCATATATGTTTGACTTTTCAACCCTTTTCAGCCTCTTTTCACTTTTTTTTAGGAGTTTCAGCTTTTACCCGACCAATTGTACTATAGAGAACTGTTGAGCACTGTTCATATGGGACCCACAATCACTTTATTTAGAAAAAAATATTAAAAGTGGGTCCTACGATATTATTCACACATTTAAAAATTATTTTGCTACAATGTTTCCAGTTTTCAGATGTATCCAAACGGACCTTATATAGCCAACTTTGAAGCAAATAACTCACCCTATATAGCCAACTTTGAAGCAAATAACTCAATTCTCAATCATGTGAAGATAAATACAAAGCCACTTAGATTGGTAATGAATGTCAGACAATGGTTTTGTTTTTGACTTTGCGTATCAAATTTTCCACCATGCAAACCAAACCACCAATCTTGAGGCCACCTAAACCACTTCCTTGAATTACATAAATGTAAAATTAAACACATATCATCATATAAGTATCTCTCAAAACTACACAAAAAATTCAACAAGACAAGCCTATCGTGCAATTGCAATAATTACAGGAGTGTGCTCTAATGGTGTGAGTAACCATCGTACAACACTAAGAGTAAATAGCTTTAAATCCTATTACTTTCCCAACCTGAATAGTAAATTTCAATTACTTTTTTTTTTTTTTTCAATTCTCCATGCCCTCAAGATAATCATTAGGTTGTTTCATCCCCAGTTCAACCAACGAACACCTCCATCATTTCATTAAAGAAAATTACGAACAAGATTTGATCATTGATAGCCTGTCAATGACACACACAATATATATATATATATATATATATATATATATATACTGAAAATCATAAAATAAGAAGACTAATTGATGAGCGAATCAATAATCATTTTTTAGTTTCTTATTAAGTTCCCAAATTGCTAGCAAAATGAAAAGCTAATAACATATACAATGTTAAATATCAATTACAAACCCCAAGAAGCCAAAGGAACAAAACATGCCCACATAATTAAGATTTTTTCTGTTTTGAGCTTTAGGTAAGTTATATTGTGAGCTGCTCTAGAACTCAGAAAAAAAAAAAAAAAAATACAAACTCTATTCTCCAAAGTTTCTACTAATGAACTTGTAATCAAATGTACACAGATCTAATCATTCTAGAAATGAGGGGATTTAAAGGAGATTAAAAATAAGAGAATGAGAAGGAGGATCTACCGATCTAGGAATTTTAAGGAAGGCAAATCAGAAAATTAGGAGAGAGACACATACCTAGCCAAGCCCCCCATTTCTCTCCCATCATGCAGAGAACCATTAACCGAGCAAAGAAAAACTCTCAGCTTCCTTCGCTTCCATACCAATCTTTCCCTTGCCAACTCCCACACTCTCTCTCTCTCTCTCTCTCTCTTCAAGTTTTGTTTTGGCCCCTCCACTTGAAACAGCTTTGCTTTTCCTCAAAAAAAAAAAAAAAAAAAAAAAAAAACCTCACCGTTTTGGCTACCAAAACAAACATTACACTATCAAAAAACAAAGCTAACCTTAATAACATACATGTATAAAAATAAATATTTTCTTCATCAATAAAATACAATGATAATGAATCTTAAAAAAATAAATCAACCCATAGACTCCATATTTCTTCATCAAATATTTAATCAAAAATGAAACAACAGAACTAAAAGAGAATGATAAATTAGTCTTAAGAAATCAATCAGCCCATAGAGAAGAGAATGGAACTAAAAAAGAATGATAAATTAGTCTTAAAAAAATCAATCAAGCAATAGAGAAGAGAACTTTAGAGAGAGATACATGTATTGTGATTAGTTGAGAATGCCAAACCACAGAACAACAAAAAGTTTTATTTGATCCTCTACTTCTCTCTCTCAACTTCCAAGAAACCCATACCCACCAACAATCTGAACTTCCAAGAGAAGCACATAACCCACAGCCATCCTTTAAACCACACAATTCTCTACCCCTACAAACCTACAACCTCTGTCTTTGAGCCTTATCTTCCCAAATATGTACAGATTGCAACGGCACCACACACGTACTCAGCAAAGCTCATCTCTTTGTCAGAGTCTGCCAGAAGAACATATTTCTTCCACTTCTGCCCGCCAGACTGGCTTTTCTTTCCCACGCAAAAACGTTTGGTGAAGTATAATAGATAAGACAAATAAAACAATAATAAGATACAGAAAAAACAAATAGTAAAATGAAAGCTTTTCTTTTAAGCCCATATAAGCCCAAATAAAATAAAACAATGATAAGATAAAGATAAAGTAGTAGAGTGTAGATAGAGGCATGAGATGAAATGGTGAGTTTTGGGCAGGGACTAGCTAAACCAGTGGAATTCCCTCTTTTTATATAGTTAGTAGATAAAGAGAAAGTCAATTGAATTAATACTAGTCAGGGCAGCACGTGCTAGCCATGGAAAAAAAAAAGTAGTAATTAGGATCAATTTTAAATTTTATTTGTATCACAAAATAAAGATATAAATCATTTGACTTTTAAAATAGATAGAGATTTATATTAATCAAAAGAGACATTAAATACAATGTAAATTTATATTGTAGACACAAAAAAATTGGCAAATTTTGTACACATTTACGAAATTTGTACAATATTTACCATTTTTGTGCAAATTATATAATATTAACCACTTTTGTTTATTTACAATGTAAACTTGCATGGCAAGTACAAAGTAAACATATAAAGATCTTAAAAAAACAAAAACAAAAACAAAGCTCAAACTGACATACTTAAAGGGGAAAAAGAAAAAGAAAAAGTGCACCTCACTAATTGAATAAACCAAAAAAAAACACTATTCATGAGTCTTTGGCTCTTTTTATATAGTTAATAGATATGCCAGCTTACAAAAATATTTAAAAGAAAAAAAAACACAAACTAATAATTGAAAAAAAAAAAAAACTTTAGGCACTCTAGAAATTAATGTTAAAATGTTATGGACTTAGCATTTTTTTTTTATTTGATCTATAAGAAACTGAGATCTCAACAATCGTGAAAATATTGTGATAACAATAAGTGTTGTAACATTTTCTCAAAACATTTATTTTTAGTTGTGATTGGTCACAATCTCATATTTTATTATTTTATTTCGACTTGTAAGAAATTGACACGTTAATAATTGTGAAAATATTATGAAATTTGTTGTGTTAGAATAACAATATATATACCAGCTTACATAAATATTTAAAAGAAAAAAAAAAACAAACCGATTACTGAAAAGAAAAAAAGAAAAAAAACTTTAGGCATTGTAGCTACCATGCCAATTGAATAAACCAAAAATGCTACTCAATAATTGTTGTAACATTTTCTCAAAACATTTATTTTTAGTTGTGGTTAGTCACAGTCTCATATTTTATTATTTTATATCGACTTATAAAAAATTGACATGTCAATAATTGTGAAATTTGTTGTCTCAGTATAACAATATATATACCAGCTTACATAAATATTTAAAAGAAAAAAAAAACACAAACTGATTATTGAAAAAAATAAAAAAAATCTTTAGGCATTGTAGCTACCGTGCCAGTTGAATAAACCAAAAGCATTGTACAATAAGTGTTGTAACATTTTCTTAAAACATTTATTTTTATTTGTGGTTAGTCACAGTCTCATATTTTATTATTTTATTTCGACTTGTAAGAAATTGACACATCAATAATTGTGAAAATATTGTAAAATTTTTTGTGTCAATATAACAATATATATATCAACTTACATAAATATTTAAAAAAAAAAAAACTGACTACTGAAAAAAAAAAAAAAAAAAAAAAAAAAAAAAAAAAAAAAAACCTTTATGCACTGTAGCTACCGTGCTAGTTGAATAAACTAAAAGCACTGCATAATAAGTATTGTAACATTTTTTCAAAACATTTATTTTTAGTTGTGATTGGTTACAGTCTCATATTTTATTATTTTATTTCGACTTATAGGAAATTGATACATTAATAATTGTGAAAATATTGCAAAAATTTATTATGTAAGTATAACAAAATATATACCAGCTTACATAAATATTTAAAAGAAAAAAAAAAACACAAACGATTATTGAAAGGGAAAAAAAAAAAAAACTGTAGTTACTGGTCAAAACTTGGGAAAAAGAAAGTGGCTCACGAAACCAAAGCCTTGTAGCTACAGTATTTTAGCACATTCGCGCACGTCAATAAATTATTGTGAAATTTGTTTAGAGAACTAAAGAGATATAGAAGAGATGTGGCCGTGGGTTATGTACAGAGAAAAAAAATAGTAAGATGAAAGCTTTTCTTTTAAGCTCATATAAGCGCAAATAAAGCAATGATAAGCCCAAATAATAATACAACAATGATAGAATATAGACAAAGCAGTAGAATATAAATAGCAGAGTTCAGCCCTCCACAAACGGACAAAAAAAACTCACTAAACGAAAATGTACAGTGCAGAGCACTGTAGTGGCATAGCCGCTTTTTATATAGTTAATAGAAGTTATTATGCATTCATATTCATCTCACTTACCCAAAATGCACATTTGTTTCTTCTTTACATTGTTTTAAAGCTGATCATTGACCACTTGCTGTGTGTATATAGATATATATATATATATATATATGTATATATATATATATAGAGAGAGAGAGAGAGAGAGAGAGAGAGAGATACACTCAGGCACTGTTAGCCCTGTTAGTGAATTGGATCTAATGCTAAACCCCGTTTAGTTAATAGTATATACGTGTTTTATATTTTTTATTATTTTTTTAAATACATGTTTTGTATTTTTGATTATTAAAAAAAGTGTATTTTAAAGAATATTTTAGTTTTCATATGGTAAACAAATATTTTTTCTAAATATTTGTATATGTATACTAAACAAAATAAAATAGTACATGTACCATTAACTATGAAACCCATAAAATTAATTAGTGTGAAATATGATTTTTAATTAGTTCAATTAGTAAGATCTCTATTGTCAAATAAAAGATCTACAATTCATACCCCACATATTTCAAAAATAATTAGTGTTTTGACCTAATAATAAAAAGTAATCATCATTAAGTGAACGTCATAAGTTGAAATTATATTGAATTTATACAAAAAATAGATATATTAATGCACTTGGCATGAAAAAGCACTGTAATTATATGGTGGCCTAATTTTTATTGCTACATTTATCATGCTGGTTGCTAGTGGTTGAGTGGCAATGTTTTTGATTGAACTAATTACCAAATATTTCCCAAATTTCTCATAGCATATGCATATGAATATGATTAATGTGTGTATGTGTAATGCCTTCTTCTTTGCATATATGAGTGAGAATTCTAAACGTGTCACTTTATTCACCTACGATGACTCCTAAGATGATTTAAATTCTAGCTCTCAATAATATTTTTCTCTCTAAAAAAACTCTCAAATATATTTCTTTTTCGTATCAAACTATCTTTTTTTTTGTCTTAGTACGTAGTTATATTTCCTTTTCGTATTGAACTATCTTTTTTGGTCTTAGTTTAAAATGGTCCCCATTTCATTTTGTTCCACTAGTTTTTCATATTTATCATTCAGATTTTACTGTTTCTCCCAAAAAAAAAAAAAAAATCATTCAGATTTTACTCCAAAAAAAAAAAAAAAATCATCACAAAACAGATTAATAGCTACAATTTTACTATGCTAATGGTCTATTTGATTAGGCGTTTGAGGAGAATAAAAGGTCATTTTAAAACTTAAAACTCTGTTTTGCAACCAAAACTCTTCATAACTTTATAACAAATGTTTATTTTAAACTCAAAACATAATTTTTCAACGGCTTATACAAACATACCATAAATCGTATATTACAATAAAATTAATGTGAAATATTCATACGAAGCTAACTAAATCTTAAATTAATTATGACATTAAAATATGGTTTATATACTTGCAGTCAAGGTTGTTAAAATTGGGATCCTATGTAAGATTGTGGGAGGTAGGTAGAATCGTAGATTGTAGGATCGGATCGTGGATCGTAAGATCCTACAATATTTTAGAAAAAAACAAAAAGTACACTGTGGTATGTTAAATAATAGCAAACATTATACATTCATTGATATAATTACCATATATCACTACATTCATTTGTAAGTATCATTTAAAGAAGCCAAAAACCTAAAAAATGTGACACTCTATTTTGATATTTTTTATTTGGGTCCAACTGACACTCTCTCTACATTAGAGGGGAAAAATGTGGTCTATTGGGATTTAAGTCCAATTGAGCTTTCTGTCAAGTTAAAGAAGATTACATGAAACCAAGGTCGTTTGGGATCGTCAAAATCGTACGATCCTACCAATCCTGAATGAACGCAAAGATCCGGATCGTTTTGGGCAGGTGAGATCGTAAAATCGTAAAATCCAAATCGAGATTTTGACAACAAATTGCCATACAAGTAATATTCTTTACCTGCATACTAAATATTGAGCCTAGACTTTAAATTAAGATTGGGTTTGATATCTTTTTAACATTTTTTTATCAATTGGGTATCGTCTGTCTTAAAAGTCATCACCCATTCACCCCTTTAAGCCAAGTCGTTGTTAGGTTGCTGGGCAATTCTCAGGATGCTAGTAAGAAATTAACACCTTGTAGATTTTCATCAGTGTCCTGACTCAATTTCTTTCTGGCTCCTTAGAAGAGAAGGCTTTGAATCTTCCATAGTTTATACTTTTTCCAACAAAAAACTTTATTCCTATGCATGCACCTTCTGCCTAAGCCACTAAGAGTGTTCTTATCAAACCTTTCAAATGTAAAAATCTTATTTTTTTAGCATTTTTAACCCAAAAGCTTGCTCCATCAAACTTTTCAAATGGTATAATTTTTGCAATTGATGAACAGTGTAATCTCATATTTGAGACCGCACTGCTCATCAATTGTAAAACTGATATTATTTTTTAATTTAGTAGGGCCCACTTTTTTTTTTTTATTCTTTGTCTTCTTATTTCCATTTCTTCCCTGTTTCACCATTTCTCTGCTCTCTCTCTCTCCCTCTGCTCGACGTCTCTGCCTCCCTCTTCGACGAAACCCAGGCTGGAGCATCAAGCCAAGCCGATTTCTTTTTTTCTTTTTTTTTTTGTTCACTCAATGCTCTCTCTCTACTCTATCTTTCTCTTTCCTCTCTCACTTCTTTCTTCTCTCTTCTCTCTGTGCTTCGCCGATGTGGTTCATCGATGAATGGGCTCCGCCGATGATTATGCTTCGCCGATTGTGGGATGCCAATGGCCGTGGTCCGGTGATTGTGGTCATGGATCGTGGGTCCGATGGTTGTGGTCCGGTGGCGGCAATAGAGGTTTCTTCTTTCTCTCTCTCTCTCTCTCTTTTTTTTTTTTTTTGGTTATGTGTGGTTTTTCTTGGGTCCGATTGGGCTCCAATCATGCGAGGCCGACACAAAACGACATGATATCAAATCTTTGATTTGATTTTGGGTCTTGATTTGGTTGGGGTGAGTCTTGATTTGATTTGCAGGTGCGCTGCGCCGTGGAAGAAGATGACAAAGGGAAGGGAAGTGGTGTCCGTGTCCTGTGGGTTTTGGTTCGGCATGATGGGTCTGCTGGTGGCGGCGGCGATGGTGGAGGTTTCTTTTCTTTCTTTTTTTTTTTTTTTTTCTGTTGTAATTGGTGGTGGTGAGTGGATGTGGTGGTTGTGGGTGGATGTAGAGGTGTCTTTCTGTTGTGATTTTTTTTTTCTTTTTTTGTTAGTGGTGGTTGTGGTATGGGTGGTGGGTTTTTGGTGGGTGGTTGGTAGTGTGGTGTCGATGGTGCTGTGAGAAAGAGAGAAACAGAGGAGAGAGACACAGAGGAGAGAGAGGAAAAGTAAAAAATTATTGAAAAATAATAAAGAAACATTATTTAAATGAAATGGTAAAAAAAAATAGAAGTTTTGATATATATGGTATTGTAAAGTGATGTGTTATATGTTATAAAATTGGGTTTTGAGATGCTAAATGCTATATTTTTTGACATATTTGATAATAATGCTCTTAGAAATTTGCCACAAGGCATGTGTACATTTAATTACTAAGTCAAACGGATAAACCCCTTAAAAAAAAAAAGTCAAACGGAAAAATATTTCTCTCATTAATTATATATATATATATGTGTGTGTGTATTACTAAGTCAAACTTACAAATTCCAGCAAAGAGGTCGTGCTGGCAATGCAAATTGGTCAAAGGCTCATTGTTGCCAAAATTTTGGTGTGCCGAAACCATTCTCAATTGTTTATCGTCGCATCCAGCAGTGGGTCAGGTTTAGGAGGGTTGGCTAATGGCTAAGTTTGAAATCTCAAATGTGAAATAACCAACCTGCTTAAACAGCAAATCACTACCATATCGTTTTTGTGCAAAAGTTTTGAAAAGCACATTTGAAAATATTTTAATGAGTTTATTAGCTTCAAATTAATGCACGCTGCAAGCGACTTATTTCCCAAGCTTTTTGTCATAATTCGAGCAAATTAATTGAATTAAGTTTTTTTTTTTTTTTTTTTGAAAAAGAAGATATCGAATTTTTTATTCCAAAGTAATGGACAAATCAACTTAAACAAAAGATGAAATTAATAGTAGAACATTCTCTATTTATATTACACTATTTGAAAAAATAAATGTTAATTTAGCCAAATAATGTGCAACTTTGTTACTTTCCCTCTTAACAAGTGAGTAGGATAATTCCGAAAAACAGTTCTCAAAAACACTTGCATCCTAAGCAAGTAAACCGTATGATGCCAGCCCTTGTTGCTACAACTTCAAACCTGTCATCACAGTGCTTTAATCCCCCTTAATAATCACTCTATCCAATCCCAACTCCGCCGCAAACTCCAGGCCCTTGCTGTCATGGCCTCCACTTCAATTGGCTGGTACGCTTGATCGAGTTGCTGTGACAGTGACACGACGACCTGCCCATTGTTGTTGCAGACAACGACGCCAAGACCCAACTTATTTGTTTCCGAAAATACAGCCCCATCACAGTTCACCTTGAAGACCTCCGCTGGTGGTGCCTGCCATGTCTGTCGGTGACTTGGAGACTGAAGCAGAGCAATGGTTGCTGCCAATCGGATTGCCTGATATTCTTCAAGTCTTTCTTTAGCTGTCTGTGCAAGCTGGTCGTTGGTGCAATGTTGCTGAACAGTTCGTATTTGATTCCTTTGGTTCCAAACTGTCCAAGCTATCATGGAAAACAATTCAGGGTCTTTACCGTGCTCCAAGATCCGCGCTACCACTACCAGCTCGCTGCAACTCTAAAAGATCACGGAATCTCTGAAATCCCATCTTGCCGCCTCCTCCCACACACACTCAATGGTTGGGCAGCTCCAAATTGCGTGGATCACACTCTCATCTGACCCCAAACATCTATCGCATGTTTGCTCATGAATAATCCTGCGTCGAACTAAATTGGTCTTTGTTGGAAGTGAATTTTTGCAAGCACTATAAAGACCATATGTTCTTCCATAGCCCAGCTTCATGGATTGGTGGTTCAATGCTTGTTTGGCTTGCACCTTCCTCACTGAGAAACCTATATCCAGTTTTGCACGAATGGTCTCCATTTTGTGCTAATGGCCAATAGATAGAGTCAGTTGCTTCCATTCTTGACAAGGGAATTTTTTTTTTATAATTTCCGCGTCTTGTGGAACAAATATTCCATCAATCATCTCATGATTTCAGGTTCTAGATTCCAAATTTATTAGGCAATCCACCGTTGCTTCTTGCATTGATTCCAGTGGCGGCGAGGAAATTTTGGGAGGGTGTTTAATGGGCAGCCAACGGTGCTGCCAGATCTTGATGTCTCTTCCATCTCCAATCCTCCAACATACACCCTCAAGAATAATTAAGTAATTTAAAAGCAATAATTAATTTTTTTTTAGTTTGTTTTAAACTATATTTCAAGTCCTTGACCATATCTAGACACTTAATCATGTGGCAATATTCACAATAATATTTATTTATTTATTTATGATAAGTAGAATGAGTTTATTGAAAGAACATGAAGATACAAACCTCAAAGAGAATGAAGACAATGAAAGAAAGCCGGTTCATCATCATCCTTATAAAAAAGATAGATTGTGGTCCCCAAGTTGACAAAAATGAGGCCCAATGGGTTACACAATGAACAAACTTATTAAAAAATTGGGAAAAATCAAATTTCAGATATCTTACTTCACATTAATCTTTACATAGCCCAGCAAATATATATATATATATATATATATATATTAACAAATTAATTAATTAAACATCTTTAACAGATTTTAAGGAGACAACCACTCCATAATTATAAATCTATAATATTATTGAACAGCATTGTGGCTTTTTTTTTTTTTTTTTGGAGGAAAAATAGGATCGTTAGCTATATTAAACATTGTTTTAAAGTATACCAATAACAAAACTGATAGTCTTTTTAGACTCCCACGGTCCCACCCAAAAAAACACTAAACTAATACTGTAGTATTTGATAGAGAACCAATCAACTTTTTGACGAAGCCTACAAACATAAAGATCAAACTTGTTGACAAGGTACTCCATTATTATACACGTATCGTCATTCGTGACCACTGACCCATCACCTTGCAATTTCCCGTAACCTTGTGATAAACACAAGCCTCTTCTCTTTCACTGTATATAAATACAATCGACCCCTCTTACCAAAAACAGAAAACTTTGCAATTAATACATACCTTTTCAACTACACACATCCTTAATTAGAGTGTACGTGTATCATGCAGTTCTCCAACATGGGCAAAGACAGCAATTTATCCTTGTTAACACGCTTGAAGAGAGCAGTGAAGAACGTAAGGTTTCTGTTAGATTTTAACATGAACCGGTGGCGTCTGGCATCGGTGCTTGGCCATGCTTCTTCTTCGAGCAAACGATTAAGCTTCAATGATCGACCAGGCTTGAGGGTAGCTTGTGATGATGATACAATAGATTTTGAAGACTCAGTAGGCTCTTCAAGACCAGGGATTCAGAGGACTATAAGCTTTCCATCCGAAGATGATGTTGATAAGAGAGCAGAAATGTTTATTGCTAATTTCTATCGTCAACTCCAGATAGAGAGACAAATTTCACTAGAGCTTCAATATTGCCGGGGAAATAGCTTCAAGTTAATGTCTCCATGATTGATAATTTTTTGGTTTTTTTGGGGTGTTTTATTTATTTATTCATTTTTTTTGGGACTTTGATTATTGTTAATTTGGTTGACGAAGCCTTTGATTTTTAGAAAAAAAGGGGCCTCTAGTGTGAATTTACTACGGTGTTTTTGATTTTGTAGTGCCTGTTGTAAAATTCCAAGAGCGTTCTTTCCTTCTTGCTTTCATGACTTCTATGTATAAATAATGAGAAACGCATCAATTCTTTGTAAATTTTCCTCCTTCTTTCATCAGAAAATGCAAATTTTATTTATTTATTCCTTTTGGCTCTTTAGTCTGATTCAACTTCTTTATGAATTGTATTTAGTATTTACTAGAACCGAAAAAACTGACCTTAAAGTTTGTTGGTTATAACATTCAGTGTATCCAATGAAGAGGTTAGTGATTGCGATTGGGTTTATTTTCTTGGTTTTTCCCCTAATTAATAGAACAGTATTACATCAAATAACTAAAGCTAAGCACAAGATTTTATCTGTGAGGACTTCATGAACTCAGGAGGAAGATTGTTAGGATTAATGCAACCAGTCACCCATGTTAGATTAAATAAATAAATTCACCATTTTCCAAAAGCTAGAGAATCGGTAATTTGACAATCTCTAATTTTAAAGCTCAATGGCAACATAATGCATTTGACACATAATTTCTTATCCAACAATATTAAAGAGAGGTGAAAACATGAAAGAGAAAAGGAGATAGGACAAGTGCAAGAATCATAATAAATATATCATGTAATTTTTAGGTTGGAAAATGCTAAAACTACTACAAATTTTATTACAAAAGATTTCCTAACCAATATAGCAATAAATGTTGCTGGCTTGGTGTCACTTCAATTACTAAAAAATAAATATTTAAATTACCTTTTTTTTTAGAAAATTACATTTTTATAATTAGTGACACATTAATTTGTAAAATTTATTTAGTAAAATTTGTAATATCACTTGAACAACTCTTTTAGGTATCTAGTTAATTTTGACATTATTTTCGTGATTATTGGCATGTAACCATTGGTTTTATATAATGGGGAAGTAGTTGCCACTTTGAATCTAGTGCTCTTCTCCAGGGCCGGCCCTAGACATTTTGGAGTCTTAGGCAAGAACTAAAAATGAGGCTTTTTATTTTTCTTTTTTTAAAAAAAATTTTTTGATTTTTTTTTTTAAGTTTTTCATATCCAAATGTATATTTTCTAGTAGACATTTCTAATCAAACAATATATTTATAAAGACTAAAATAAAAAATAGCTTTCAAGTGTAGAGTAAATAAGAAATAGAACCTGATTTATATAAAAAGTATTATTTTAATTTCACCGAACAATAACAAGTTTTTAGCAATTTCAACTTGCATAAATAAAAACTTATTCAACATATTACCACTAACTAAAATATATATATATATATATATATATAAAAACACAAGATTAAAATTTAAAAAAAAAATTAAGCACAAGCACAACAAAAATTTAAGAACAACTATAACACAAAGCTTATTAACAAGACCCACCTAAAAAAAAGCACAAAACAAAACATATCTAATATCTATAACACATAACAGTATAACCCAAAAAAAAAAAAAAAAAAAAAAGCCCAAACAACGTGAAACACATCCAAGCAGAGGAAGGCGGCCCAATTTTTTATCTTAAGTTACTTAAGTCCAACTGTCCAAGCAAATAAAACGTGTAGAGATTAGAGAAAGTCTGAAGCCAAGTGCCCATTCATCAAAAAAAAAAAAAAAAAAAAAAAGCCAAGCACTGAAGCGCACTACCTGATAGCAGAGTCGTAGACTAGAGATGAGAGAACTCAAAATCTAGAGCCTAGAGCAGAGATGCAGAGGCAAGCTTGCTTGAGATGAGAACGATTAGGAATCAGAGAAGCGGAGAAAGCAAGCTTGCTTGAGATGAGAGAGGCTAGAGGCGGAAAGCAAGGAGAAAGAGGTAGAGCTACAGAGGGATTTGAGGAACGGTAAAACTAAAAATTTTAGGGATTTGAGTTGTTTTATTTGTTTTGATTTGTGATTATTTTGTGGTTAATCCCTTAGACCAGATTTGTAGTTTATCTTGTTAGTTTTTGGTTTGTCTAGAGGATAATAATGTTATTTTTGGGCAATAGTTTTGTTTAGAACCGATGTATAACCGAATTTACCAAAGTTTTTATTTTTTGGTTAAAAGGATGCACTGAAAATAAGGCTTTATCTGAAAATAAATTTTTTTTTCCCTACTAAATTTTTTCTAAAATTTTGGGGCCTCTCTTTCAATTGGAGCCTTAGACAATTGCCTAATTGGCCTAAGGAAAAGGCCGGCCCTGCTCTTCTCTTGGTACTCAAAAGTCAAAATCGATGCTCAGGATGCTGCTTTGAGCTTGGAATGTTCTCTAGTTGAGCTTTTCCCTGCGCAGGCTCTTTAGATGATCAAAGAGGTTATCTTGTTCTGAGTGATGTTGTGGCATCAATATATGGTCTTTTTCTTATTGCGTATATTTTTGTTTTCCATATCACTATGCATATTAAAAACTATGTTTCGTGGAAATTATAGACCTTATTTCCATTTTAGTTATAATTTATTGAAGTTATTTGACTTAAATGGTTGTAAGTTGTATATTAATTTTATGATAGACCATCCACTAATTGGGATCGATATTTGAAGTTTCATCAAATTTTACTAATTGATCAATTAATTTATTTTGACTGTTTGAGGTAAAAAGACAGAGGACTAGTGGCTTACTTGAAAGCTGTCAATTGATCATCACAGCTGGTAGTGGGTCAGTTTCGGAAGGGTTGGAAGCCTTTGAATGGCTGGGTTTGGAGCCTCCTCAAATATGAATAATTTATACCCAACTTGCTTTAATGAGCTAAATTTGATCATCACTGTTGAACCAATAAATTTTTTTTGAAAAGCAAATTTGAAAAAAAAATAAAATAAAATAATGAGCTAGTTGGCTTCGAGGCAACTTGTCCTAGATACTTTTTGAGTCATAAAGAGAAAGTCAATTGAATTAATAAGTTGTTATGCATTCATCTTACTTACCCAAAATGCACATTAACCATGTTTCTTCTTTACATTGTTTTAAACCTGATTTCTAGTCATTGACCACTTGTTCTATATATATATGGGCGATACCACTTGGACTAACAATACTTGAGCAACCATGACATGGGTGAAAATTCAATAATGGGTTGTGTTTGGTTTACACACTGTTTTTTATATTAAAAAAAAAAAAATGTTATAACAGCACAACGTAAGTAAAACATGTTGTACATCAGGATTTTTCTCTTAAATAAATTTTTTTAAACAAATTTTAGGGAGACAACCACTCCATTATATGTCAACTTCTTCGCGTGTAACGTGATTGTACTTTTTTAAAATTTATTTATATTTATTATTGTGAATATTATAGTTTATAGGGAAATTAATAACTAATGGTACACTACTCCTTCATATTCATGCTTATAAAGCAGCAAGTTTGGGAAGTTCTCTTCGATGTGAGATTGCTGAAAAGTTTCTTAGAGAGTACACATTAAGTTTCACTGAGAGTACAAAAAAGTAGCCCACAATTACCATTTTATTAACCATGGGCAGTGGGAATATTAATTCACCTAAAAAGTAGCCCACAATTACCAATAGTTATTAATAACCGATGGTACACTACTCTTTTAGCTTCAAGCTTATAAGGTAGCAAGTGGGGAGAGTTTTCTTTGATATGGAATTACTAAAAAGTTTTTCAAGAGTACGCAATAAGTTTCCCTGAAAGTACAAAAAAGTAGCCCACAGTTACCATTTTATTAACTATGGATAGTGGGAATATTAATTCACCTATAAACTATAATATTGTTTAGCAGTATCCTAAGCAGTATGCTGGAAGTTATATATATTTAACTTATATTTGGAGTATAGTAGTATTTATATACCAATAATAACAAAACTGGTACAATTTGATAGAGAAATAATCAACTTTTTGACTCTTCTAAAGTTTTAACTTCTAACTCAATCTTCCAACTTAAGTAATTGTCATCATCACACACGGTACACCACTTCAATACGCCTCATCTCCTTTGACCACTGACCCAGCACTCCCTATGGATATATGTCATCTCTCCCGAAGTATATAAATTTCCACATACCCCACTTATCGTATACCTTAAAACTTTCCAATACAATAACCAAAAAATAAGAAAACTTTGCAACACATTACCGTCCACAAACTTGACCTATATATACTATATTTACAACTTTTTCCAACACAACCTTTATATAACTCTTGGTGGTTCATCGATCTTTCATGCAGTTCCACGACATGGGCAAAGACAAGTCTTCCTTGCTAACACGCCTAAAGAGGGCAGTGAAGAAGGTGAAGCTTCTGCTAGATTTTAGCATGAATCGGTGGCATCTAGCTTCGGTTCTTCGCCGTGCTTCTTCGAGCAAACGAATACGCTTCGATGATCGACCAGGCTTGAGGGCAGCTTGCGACGGTGATACAATATATTCTGATGAATCAGGAGGCTCTTCATCAAGATCAGGGATTCAGAGGACTATGAGTTTTCCGTCCGAAGAAGATGTTGATAAGAGAGCAGATATGTTTATTGCTAATTTCTATCGTCAACTTCAGCTAGAGAGACAAATTTCACTAGAGCTTCCATATTGCCGGGGAAATAGCTTCAAGTCAATCTCTCCTTGATTGATAATTTTTTGGGTTCTTTAAGTGTTTTTTTTTTTTTTTGGGACTTTGATTATTGTTTGTTTGATAGAGCCTTTGATTTTTAGAAAAGGGGCCTCTAGTGTGAATTTGCTAAAGTGTTTTTGATTTAGCAGTGCCTGTTGTAAAGTTCCAAGAGCTTTCTTTCCTTCTTTCTTTCATGACTTTTATGTAATAATGAGAAGGGCATCAATTCTTTGTAAATTTTCCTTCTTCTTTTTGAGAATAATGTAATTTTTGTTCCAATTTAATTATAATTTTAAGCTGAGTTTTTGTCTTTTTGTTTTTGCCTTCAATCGATCTCTTCCCTTATTCAACTTCTTTACGGTATGTCCAATGTTGCAGCTAGTGATTGCGATTGGATATATATATATACCGAAAAGGTAAACAAAGCGAAGCAAAAGCTTTATCCTTGAGGACTTTAACAACTCACGAGGAAGATCATTGGGAGTCTCTTTAAATACTGTTTATTTTACTGAAAATTGAAAATTTTATTACTGAAAACACTTTAATAAAATTATTTTTAAACTATAAATAGTGTAGTGAGACCTACAGATAACCTGCTTATACGCGTTTCTTTAATAAAATTATTTTTAAACTATAAATATTGCAGTAGGACCTACAGATAACCTGCTTATACACGTTTTTTGAAGTTTGGTTGAGTCGTAAACAGTGTCATAAGACCCAGCCAAAAAACTCAAAATGCCTAATAATTTCTAGGCAAATGGACGCTAAGATTAATACAACCTGTGGCTGTCACCCCTAATTTTAAAGCTCTTCGGCCGCCTAATACATATGGGAAGATGGGCTGCTCTATAAGCTTATTCTATCCGCCTGGTTAAGCAAACATGAGCCTAGGCTCTTCCAAAAGCCCCATTGACCACTGTGATCATCAATAAAGGGAACCACTTCCTAGTTTTGGATTTGTTGTATATTTTACATCATGTTATAAATGAATTGAATGATACAATTACTACTTTACTAATGTGCACATAATTTCTTAGCCAACAATGTTAAAAAGAGAGAAGAATCCAAGAAAGAGAAAGGGAGATAGGACAAGTGTCGAATCATAACCAACATATCATGTATTTATGTTAAAAAATATTTAAAGTACTACAAATTTAACTACAAAAGATTTACAAACTAATATGATAATAAATGCAATAAGCTTGGTGCCACTTCCATTTCTAATAAATAAATATTTAGATTATCCTTCGGTGATTAGTGACATTAATTTGTAAGACTTTTAGTAAAATTTATAGTATTACATGTATAACTTTTTTAGGTTTTTAGTTATGACATTATTTTTGTGATTATCATGTAAGTGATGTAACTTTCGGTTTTCATGATGGGGCATGGGTACTCAAACTCAATTCTTAGAGTAACCACACTAACTTGTAGATAGTCTTCTAAAATACAAAAAGTGCTCAATTTTGCTCATTTTAACCAAAACCCTCCATATCAATCTTTGTAAAAATGTCTAAATATACACAATGGTCTTGTAAATGAACAGTAATAGTGCATATATACACGGTTACTGCGCACAGTGTTAAAGAAATGAATATTTTATTTGAATAAATGTGTATAATAGACAAACTGATGTAGGTGTTTTGTAAAAATAGGTGTGTAAAATAGAAATAGTAGGTTTTAGATATGCAAAATGGAAAAAATTTTGCACATACTGACATGGATGCTCCTAGGATGCTACTTTGAGCTTGGATTGTTCTCTAGTTGAACTTTTCTTGCACGAGCTCTTTAGATGATTAATGAAGTCATCTTGTACTGAGTGATGACATGGCATCAATGGTCTTTTTCTTATTTCGTATACTTTTTTTTCCATATAATCATACATTACATGAAAGAAAATTGATTCTAAAATCGTTGTATTTTAAAAACCAAGATTTTCGTGGATATTAATTTCCATTTTAGACATAGTTTGTTGAAGTTATTTGACTTGAATGATTGTAAGTTGTATTAATCTTATGATAGACCATCCACTAATTTGGATATCTTATGTTTCATCAATTTATTTTGAATGTTTAAGGGAAAAAAGAGAGGACTAGTGTCTTACTTGAACCTGTCGTGAGTTATAAAAAATAATGATCAAGTCTCTCCAAAAAAAAAAATTAATGATCAATTTACTCCAAGTAATTTTGACCCAAAAACCATTTACAACCCCAATTCAATTGAGTTAAATTCGAATATGATTCGATTTATCATCATGTCTAATAATTAGGGTGGTAAATGAATCAAGTGAAGTTGAGTTTTTAAAGTTCAGGATTAGGTTATTTAATTTTATTTTGAAAACGAACTAAGCTTGAGATCATCACCAAGCTATTATATATGAATATTTTTGCTTCTAAATACACAAATTAAACAATTAATACTTTCAATTTTTATGAGTATTGGAATTGAAAGACAAACAACAACAAAAAATTATACCCAATAACCCAAAACATATCATAACATGTTAAACTATAGTGGAAGTCTTAGCCCAAGTTTATGGTCAAACTTTATTCATAAAATATTTTCCAAATATATAATCAATACCATAAAATAAATTGTTTTCCTAAAAATATTTTCAGCTAAGCTTGGACTTAAGAAAATGTTTTATGTCAAAACAGATGCAACCCACGACCTTTAAAGCCGTTTGGTAATATTATTCTAATAACGTTATTTGTATTATCTAAAAATATATGTGGATAAAAAAATGTGTAAAAAAATGTATAATATTATTTTAAAAATGAAATTTGTTGTTTAGGTTATAGTAACAAAGGCACCCTTAGTTGGCTTTTGTTTTTGTTTTTAAACCCAAAAAAATATATATACAAACCTGAAAAAAAGAAAAAAAAAATTAAAAAAAAAGTTCTTTTTGTGCACTACGGGAAAAAGAAGAAAAGGTTGAAAATAAATTCAGGCAGATCACTAGAAAAAACAAATCCGGAATCCCTGAGTGAAGGGAACATCAGGGGGCAGCACACAGATTGGTCCTCGTCCACCACCCCATAGCCATAGCCATAGCCATAGCCATAGGTAAGACAGACTCTCTTCTCTTCTTCTTCTTCATTAATTTTATATTTATTTCAATCCATTTCTCTCTCTCTCTCTCTCTCTCTCTCGCACGGGTAAAGATTTATGGAACGTTGCCGTAATTCAAAGCGTTTGTTTTGTGTAGGCTATTTGGTTTCTGGGAAAACGTAGACAAAGGAGATACATTTCATTGTTTTGTCATTAGGAGAACCAAAAGCTTTACTCAACGAAAGCCCAATGCCAAAAATTTGACCCAGATTACTATTCTTGGAATACCCACAGAATAAATTTTACGAATTCACTTTCTTTTAATTTCCTTAGATTAGTGTTGTCATAATTCGGGGTTGAGTGTATAAACATCATTCATGAGCTCTCTGATAAACTTTAAGTTTTGCTCTCAAACTCAATATGAGTACAACCAACAGCTTGAGTAGTCAAATCTTGTAGGATGCAATCACTTTGTTTTCCGGTCAAAGTATTATAAACCTTGAGCTTGACATGACATGAACATTGGGTTATATTGGTTTGGTTAGACTGGTTAAGAAATTCACCATGGTAAGCTCGGATTTGGGCTGAAGTAAACCAACCCGACTCAAGAATCAAAGTTAATTTGCATCTAATGTTTTCCTGTCATCATGTGTTGGATCGAGCAACATATGACATAATGTGGTTTGCTGGGTGGGTTGTTTGTTAGTTTGGAAGTTTAATGATGGTTCTTTCCTTGTCTGGTGCGCAAGACCCTCAGGTTGGTTCGGTTCTGATTTCAACTGATGCATCCAGTAGGTTGTGAACCCGTGATCTTACCGTCCACCCTTTTTTTTCTTTTTCTTTTGTTTTTTTGGGTGGGGTGGGGTGCCGTTTGAGCTAGAGCTAATTCACAATGGTCTAAACGATCTTTTGAAATGCATCTGCAAACAGGACAAACACATGCCCATGACTTCAAAAGCCATGGAATTTTACATTTCGTATCTTTGTAATCACAATATCACAAAATTTGGCATGAATTATGAGATGTATCATGGACTTTTCATATTCTCCACAATTGCATATTGCCCTTGTTATTATCTAGAAGGTGTCTGCCTAATCCTAACCACATTAAAGCCTTATGCAATGTAATCAATTTCATGGTATATAATTTCTTACCGAGAAATAATAATCCTAATATAAGTTTTTCAATATCTTAATAATTTATGTTGCATCATCTGATTTATTGTGTCTACAAATGGTCCTTGGGCCAAATGGGATCTCCTCCCCCCATAAATAGTTTGCTGAGGCATGGAGGGCAAGGTCACATTTTCAAACTGTGGGAGTGGTGTGTAAATTTTATTTACCAATCAGAAAATAACATGTGTTTTAATTTATATTTATTTTAAACAATCACAATTATCTATTCATTTAAGTAGAGATATTACGATTTGTACAGTTTATTCTTATCATATATATTTGCATAATAGAATACCCCATGCAAAGTGACTTGTTACGTTCCATAACATTACATTTTTCTTTTCTATAAATACGAAAAAATTGAGCCAACATTATCAGCTGAAATCCTTAAAGAATTCCTTTGCAATTTATTTGGATTAAGAATTTCATTTTCTCTATTAGCCATATTCTGAATGGTGGATTGTAACTTTGGGTGCTAATATGAGACAATGGAGTGGTTTAATCTGTGTGACATAATTTAATACATGGACCTGCTACTACTCAATACTTACAATGGGGAAGAGGGGATTTGAACCCTAGACACAAAGAGGTGCCAACCAATTGAGCTACAAGGCTCTTGGCACATAGAACTGCTACTGCTCACCATAATATAGCTGGTGTCCCAGACAGTGGGCACTTTGGGTTACCTATAAATGTAACCTAAGCTGATTTTTTTTTTTTGGTTGATAATCATGTAACTTAATCTGATATAGCTACCAAAATTAACACATATATTCACCTTGTTTCTCAGAAATAATAGAAGTTGTATTTGGGGTTTTACACAATGTATTTCAATTTCTGCTTTCCTACAATCTGTTAGCTTTAGCTCTTGAGCTTTTTGTATTTTTTTCACGTCCAGCGTGTTCATCGTCATGAACACGATGTTCATTTTATTCAATAGAAGTATTATTACCTATCAAAAAAATATCATGAAAGTAGACATTATTTTTACTTTTATTTTTTCCATTTACCTTATGGTATTGTTTCGTGTAGGGCAGAATTAAGAAGCATCATCTCATTGAAACGTCCATATGAAGCACATTGTAAAGCTTTTAGCATTGCTGGTGGCAGTATCTGCCTTTTGGATTGGTCTTCTTGAGGCAGTGATCCCACGCACTTATGCTTGGTTGGTGAGAAAATCATCCTTTAATATCTGTGTAGTGGTTGAAGGAATATAGTAGTTTTCACCTTTTCTTTTTAGTTTTGATTAATTGTCTCATCTTGTTACTCTCCAGTTGCCAGTATATTTTGTTGTGTCACTCGGATGTTATGGCCTTTTGATGGTTGGGGTTGGTTTGATGCACTTTCCAACATGTCCTCAGGAAGCAGGGTTGCTGCAACAGGTTCTGAATCCTTTTCTCTAGTAAATAGTTCGACTTGTCAATATTATTAAATTATGCCAATCAATTATGTTTGTGCAAGGAAGAAAACCTCACGTGAAGGTAAGGATTGCCTCATGTTAATGGAAGTCGTGGGAAATAGTACATGTTAATGGTCATCTATGTGGTTAGATGATTTCCACCTTTCTTTGGGCATATTATCTGAAATATCTTTGATAAATTGGATTTCAAATATACACGGTTTTGGCAGGTGGGGTTGTGTATCCATGGTTTACTCCACGGGTGGGTCCAAAGAGCCCTTGGTGAGATTCCGTTATTTTAAAAAATGATAAATTGGATTTCCAATTTCAGTTAGATTGTCCGGACTGTTGGAGAAATAAATCTAAGATGTCTTCTCCCTAATTTCTCTGTGGTTGCAATTGTTGAAAGGGTAGGACTATACCTTATGTACTTAACTTTTTTGATCTATACTGTCCACTCTAATGGATTTATTAAGCTCCTAAAGAACATGGGAAAATGAAGGTGGAGCATCAATAGCACTGTCCTTGTGAAATGAGATCACCAGCCTTGGTGTATTTGAAAATGCATTGCTCCATATTCCAGTTCTGTGATTAATCTAGACCAAAAAATTCAAGGCATTTGCTTTCCACACCATATTCTTTCCCTTGGAATGGTTAAGCAAATGATGCTCTAAAGTGTGGGTACTGATTTCATATGAATAATTCAAAAGGCGGCCAAAGTATCTGTCCGAAGGATATAATCACAAGAATATATCAACTCCCCCCCCCCCCCCCCCCAACTCCAATAGTTTGAGGTTTGACTTTTATTTGGCAGATGACAACACCCTTACATTATTTTCAATGATGATTTCTTTAATTTAACTTAATCAATTATGGTTTTTTCATTATAAAAATAAATAAATAAATTTTGGTAACCACTTTTCCACTTCACTTCCAGCACTCTTTTTTCTCTTCCCTTCCTGCACTACATCTCTCTCTCTCTCTCTCTCTTGTAATTGACTGTGTTTTTTCTTTGTTTGTCTCAGAAAATTTATATTTATGCATACACACTGCATGTGTGTCAAGAGCTAGCTCAAATGGCAGAACTGTGGAAGATTTGCATTAGAATCATTTTTTTATAAGTAATCTGCGTTAAAATCTTAAATGTCTTCAAATTGTTAATTTCTAGTTTTGTAAAGAACAAACAATCTGATCTAATTTAACCTGGCTATGGAATATTATATTGTGTCAAGATCTCGTCTGTTTACATATTCACAATATACTGTAGGTACAATCCTCATCAACATTCCATTTCTATTTTTAATTTTTGTATGCAGTTCAATGTGTGATTCATCCAACTTAACTTGTGCCATTCTGAAGCTTGTTTGATACAGCTTGCAAATCATCTTAGTCAATTTGGTCATTGAGCTGCAGCTCAAATGAAATGACACCTTCTCTTGTAAGAGCAAGATAGAAGATGCGGTTACTAATGGAGCCAGGATCTTAGTTTGGTGGGACAAGAAAAAAAAATAACATTAAATATATAACTGATTCAATATATATATATATATATATATATATATAGTCTATAGAAGTAGTAATATAATTAATTATTGATTAAATTATAATTTATTTATCATGTAAAAGTAAAATATAATGTAAATAGAAACTGCGATCTATTTTTCTTATGCCTAATGTCAATTTACTCAGTTACCCTCGAGATTTTTGCATATTAAAAACTATTGTGAGTGTATACATTTACTTATATGTATGTGTGTATATTTCTCAATATGTGAGACCAAATGATCATTAATCCATAGATTTTCCATTTAGTTGTGAGGTCAATATTTAATAATATGCAAACTCAAAAAATTATTTTCAACAATTTCTGTTACAACTGGTAGAGCCATTGTGTAACTTACCCTTTTTAAAGAAAAATAGCTATCTTAGAAAAATAGCTATCTTAGTCAATTTGAACAAAGCTATCAAAATTGAGTTTCTTCTTTCTCCTTGCAGTGAAGCAGCTCAATTGCCCTGGTCTTTGTTCTGTTGTATTTCCCTGATACCAAATTGACTTACTGACTTATATGTGACTCTAAAGCTTGTTGGATCACTGTGTTATGAAACATAAGCTTGTCAAGCTCAGGATTTTGCATTACTTAAACTGTGAATCTGTAGCATTGTTAAGATTTTTGGTCAGACTGTTCCAAGCTCCAAGGATAAAGCAATTAAGTGATAGTTTTTAGAGTATTGGAGCATTTTGAGTTTAAGCCTAATGCTTTTCCAGATCAAGACTTGATAAAAGTGCCACTTAGTAATATATCTCTAATGCTACATGTATTTGGTGATTGGGTAGTCTTAGTTTGTGTTGGTTAGTAACATATCTCAAATGCCACGTGTAATTTGTGTAGTCTTAGTTTCTTGGTCCATAACAATGTCCTTATAATTGTAATATTTGAACATTAGAATTCATAATTCTTATAATTATCCAATATGCACAACTTAGCATTTTTGCCCCTGGCAGCAGTTTTTTCCTTTTGTTTTGTGCGCTCTCTGTTGCCTACCCTTAATTTTCGTCTACTATATCTCTGTAATATATTAAGTGGAATCTATTTTCAATTCTTTTGCACAGGACATTGCGGAGGCCAAAGAATTCTTAAAGCAGAGAGGGATTGATGTGGACTATGATTGAATACTTTCTCTTATGGTGCTTTTGAAGAACCAGGGTGATTTTCAGACAGTTGCAATTCTATATGATCAAAACTTGAGGTACAAATTGGATTCTAAGTTGTGTAGGAGTGTTAAATTTGTTGAGGTAGAGTTTGCTAATAGGTCTCTGAAATTTGGATCGGTATCTGAAATTATAGATGCAGAATATGTTGGATGAACATATGTAAAAGTTATTATAACTTAGATATGATGTTCATTAAAGAGAAATTTATGACTGATTTGATTACTTTTAATTTGGTTGAGTAAAATGATGGACATTAAGTGGTATGAGTTGCCACCAACTGGTATGGTCATCATCAAGGAAGAAGCTGCTCCATGCAACAAGTAGCCTGCAGTGTGTGTGTGTGTGTGTGTGTGTGTGAGAGAGAGAGAGAGAGCATGACTAATGACTGGTGCTCGCATGGAGATTTTGGTGCAATTTCAGAAAAATGTTATCATAAAATGTTAGAGAAACAAATCTGGAAGGGGAGCAGTTTCATTATGTTCTGTTAAAATCGGGCTTAAGTGCACATTATATCAAATATATTTGGATTGGAAAAACTAGTAAAAATTTCATTTGAATAAATTTACATATGTTGCAAGTCTCATGCAAAAACTGTAGATGCAGAAAATTCATTCAAATAGCTAGTTTTGTTTTTGCAAGCCTCTGTATGTGTTGCGCTCATTTTGCTAATGTTCAAAGGGTTTCAATTTTCTACTCCTTTGCACTTGTTATAAAGAAGAGTTCGTTCAATAAAGAAAAAAAAGAGAGACATTAGGAATAAGCCTGATTAAGGAATGGTAATCACGGGGAATATTCGAAGCAAGTCACCCCACATTTATGAAAAAACTGTGCAATCTATTACTTCTCACAGGTATTTTCATCAATAAGTCCTGAGACATAACAAATTTCACAATACTCTTCACAAGTAATAAGGGCTGTTTGCATCACTATTTCCCGTCCCTTCAATCTCTATCATGCAAATGTGGAAACATCCGGTGAAATCGCAACACTGCAATACCAATGGACGTGCCAAAACCAATTAGTTTGTTTCATAACTATTTCCCACCCCTGCAATCTCTGTCATACAAATGTAGAAACATCCGGTGAATTTGTGACGCTGCAGAACCAATGGAAGTACCAAAGCCAATCCTTTAAAAGCACGGAATGTATTTGCATATGCATCATCACCATCTTTTAAGTAAAGTATGGGAAACTCGTTTCTTAAAGCAGTAAGTCTGAAAACAAAACACTTTCAGTTCATTTTATAATAATATCAGAGCTATCCCTCAAATATCTCAATGACTTTTTAGTTGGCATGGTGCTTAATTAATAATGATAAATGGAGGAAATCTATAAGTTGCAATTACACGAATTTTTTTTAAGCAATATATAGTAGAATTTAAAAGCAATAAACCAATTTTTTTCTTTTTCAACCCATGAAGAAAGGAAGAACAACAAAGAAAAATTTATTGATTTTCTTCCGTTATCACATGTTACAACCCAATTTATAGAGATAAAAGTACCAACATTTTCTTAGATCACTATGATTTTTCTTTGGATTATTAGAAAGCATTTTTTTTCTGGGTCAAAGGCATTGCTTTATGTTCAAGTATGGTGAGCAGCAAGTAAGCTGAAGAACTTGAAGCACACCATGTTCATGCAAAGATACCTAATTACGAAAAGTTGACCAAATTCACTATTTGGGTTTTGGCAATGTGCAAAGCTTGACTTCAAGAGGTGTAGTGTAGATAAAATTAGGCGCAGCTCCACTACCGTCTCGGCGTCCCCCTAACTTTCGACATTGATTATGAATTTTGCTTAATTATTGCCCCTCGTTAAGGAAAAGAAGAAGCTATTAAAATGACCGAAAACTCCTTAAATTAAAAAATAAACTAGGTGGTACAAGAAATTATATTTGTGCTTTTGCAATTATACAAAAAGTAAGATAAAATATTTATAATTTAAGCTTCACTTATCCTCCACCAAATCATAGTATTCTATGTGTTTAATTTTTTCTTTTTCATTCTAAAGTTTTGTTATTTTATGAGAAAATTCATATGAATGCATGACAAATTGTAAATTGTGGAGCATAACACGAAGCAAAAAATTTGTATTCTAAATTTAGGGAACTAGTTGAATACAACTTCAGCAATAATTTGATTTTAACACTATTAGTGAAATCCTATCAAAATTATGCAGTTGGGTTCCAACTTCGAACAACAAAATATTATAAAACATCACAAAAGATATCATTACCACTTAGTTATCACCTGAAGCTTAATTTAACCTATTCTTGTTGTACTATTTTATACATTTAGAATAATTGCATTAATATATACGTTACATATAAACTTTTCTCAAAAAGAAAAGGACACCACGGTAAATTCGTTCACTCCATTTCCTTTTTCCACCCTCACGTTTCTTGCAAGAGGAAAAGTCAAAAAATGGTAGCCCCAATACCACGAAATTCACAACCAATGCGTTACATTTAAGAAAGTTTGGGACTTTATTATGAATAACACATGGATTTCAAAACCCTCTCGCAAAGCACAACCCATATTCAGATCCATATAAACTCCAGAGGGTTCAACTTCAAGAACCAAATAATGATGAAGAGTGCAAGGCTAAAAGGGCGACATCGTTTCATAATCTCTTCTTTCTTCTTCATCATGTTCCTCTGTGTCCTAGCTTCCATCAATGAAGTCCGATTTGATAGCATCTTAAAGTTTGGTCAGTGTGCTCTAGCCAACGTGACCTCACACAATTCATCGTTAGAAAACAATATTGAAGCTTCAAATTCTTCTTCTTCTTCTTCCTCGGATGAAATCCGAATACTCATCGGCATTCTAACACTTCCTGATCAATACCAACGCCGCCACTTCCTCCGCCTCATCTATGGAACACAGTCTCCATTGGGTGCCAAAGTTGACGTGAAGTTTGTGTTTTGCAACCTAACAAAGGAAGACCAAAAGGTACTTGTTGCACTAGAGATAATGCGTTATGATGATATCATAATCCTCAACTGCAAAGAAAACATGAACAAGGGTAAGACTTACACATACTTTTCAAGCTTGCCAGAAATGCTAAATGATACGAATAGTCCTTACCCTCCATACCATTATGTCATGAAAACCGATGATGATACTTACTTTAGGTTAAATAGCTTGGTAGAGTCTTTGAGGCCATTGCCTAGAGAAGACTTGTACTACGGTTATGTTATTCCTTGTCGTAGCATGGACCCTTTTGTGCATTACATGTCTGGAATGGGTTATATGATTTCTTGGGATATAGTGGAGTGGATTAGGGATTCTGATATTCCAAAGAATCACTTGGAAGGGCCTGAAGATAAGGTTTTTGGCGACTGGATTCGAGAAGGGCATCGTGCTAAGAATAGGTACAATGCTAAGTGGTCTATGTACAATTTTCCCGAGCCGCCCACGACATGTACACATGAGCTTTGGCCAGACACGATTGGGGTTCATTTGTTGAAGACGCAAGAGAAATGGATTCGGACATTGAAGTATTTCAATGTCACAGAAAATTTGAAACCATCTAAGTTGTATCATATACCTTAATTAGGTAATACCTTACAATTTTTATTTTCATTTTTATTTTTATTTGTTAATTATTTTCTTTGGACAATTTAATTGATACAATCTGATTTTGGGATTTATAGTTTTTGTTTTTCCCTTTAGATTTTAGCGATTAAGGGTTCCAAATGTGAACAGTTGAAGATACATCTTGAGGTGGTTATCCAAAAAAAGATACATCTTGAGGTCTTGTAATAAGAAACCATATGGTTCTATTGAGATTTTGCTTAATCCAATGCTGGGGGACTAGGATGAGTTAGTAATAATCCATGATTAATTTTCGGCATTTCATCATTATTTATGACTTTCGCCAACTGTTGACCATGTTTAACGGGGAAAAATATTATATGAGCAGTATGTCTCCATACTTATGCAGGAGTAAATTCTACGAATACCAAAACCAACAAATGAGAGAAGAAGCACATGCATCTTGGATTTTCATACATGATCCAAGTGATTTGACAATTTCTATACCTTAAATCTTGAACTTTAAGGCATCCAGAGTAGCCCCTAGTAATATTAAAGTGCTAAATTAAACCAATTGGGATGCACCCAAAGCTCTTGATCCTTGCATAGTTGAAATAAGAGGTTAACACTTTTAGCAAAATGTCTCTTGGTACTTGAGGTTGAGAAAAATTGAGCACAAAATGGCACCCATAATGGGAAAATTATTAGGTATTCCCGGAGTATCATAAATACGTACTCCCTCCTCTCACATAAATGGTGGGTCTCACTATGAATTTAATTAGTGAGACCCACCATTCATGTAAGAGGAAGGAGTACGCATTTATGGTATTTCGAGAGTATACAATAATTTTCTCCCATAATGGATGCTACGCAAAGCTATTTAAGGGACCAACTTTGCTTGTGAATCCTGATTAATTGACATTGTGATGGTCCAAAAAGGCACCCACCTTCCTAAAATACATTCACTTTCTCGCTCTTAAAGTTGTATCATGAAAGCTTTAAACGCCAATATATCAAAATTTTTTGCAAGGTACCTAACTTTTCGAGGCCATAAAATTTACTCCGAAAGTTTGATTGGCGCAAACTTAATATCGTTTGAAAGGTTATTTCATAATATTTCCAAAGAATCTAAATTTTACAAAGGAAATGTCCAAATGTGCCACCAACAAGCTTTCTCAAAGTCTGTGGAAAAATTAAAAAGTGCTACAAAAAGAGTGGGATTTTTTGGCTTGTGATGTTCACAAGTCGACATGTGAGCATCACAAGCTAAAGCTTCACTCACCCATCTATAAATACTCCCATTATTTTCCTTTGGTACTAACAAACAACCTTCAAGTTAGCATCAAATGTTATAAAAAAAAATGGTATTTTGACATATTAAAAAGTTACTTTATTTATTTTAACTCATCACTTTGCGATATACCCTACATCATATTTTTTATTTTAAGACTACAACACATTAAAATAATCTTAAAAAAACCTCATCTATATTAAAAATTTAACAAAAAATATATATTTTATCATGTGGCCCCACCGGATGAAGCGAGAGGGAGAGGAAGGACAAGGGGATGTGTGTGGGAGAGAAATTGGATAAAAAATAAGAGAGAGAGAGAGAGAGAGAGAGAGAGAGAGAGAGAGAGAGAGAGAGAGAGAGAGAGGACGCGGGGATGTGATGTTGGAGAGAGAAAATTGAATAAAACTACCAAAATATGTTTAGCACATATAATCGTACCATCTTATTATTAGAACAATATTGTAGCAAATACCAAATTTATTTGGTATAAGGGTGGCAATTTTTACCCATATTCATGAACCCATCTATTATCCACCTAATTTGGATAAGTCTTAACACAACTCATTTGAATATTTGGGTTAAATGGGTAAAGACTCATTAGATTATTTAATTATATGGGTCTTAATGGATAAACCCACTAAAACCTATCTAAAATTTAAATAAACAACATAAAATCTAAATTTCTAGAAAATGACAAAAATACCCTTGAAACTTAAAAAATGACCAAAATACCCTACAACCTAAAAAATGACCAAAATACCCCCCAAAACCTAAAAATTAACAAAATACCCCCCAAAACTCAAAAATGATCAAAATACCCTCGAAACAAAAAAAAAAGACCAAAATACCCCCGAAACCTAAAAATGACAAAAATAACCCTAAAACCCAAAAATGACCAAAATACCTCCAAAATCTCTAAAATGAGCAAAGTACCACCCAAAACTCTAAAATGTCCAAAATATCCCCAAAATCCAAAAAATAACCAAAATACCCCTAAACCTAAAGAATGAGGGAAATATCCCCCTAAACCTTAAAAATAACCGAAATACCTCTGAAAGACTGAAACCTTAAAATTACCAAAAATATCCCTGAAACCTAAAAAATGACCAAAATACCTCTAAAACCTATAAAATAACTAAAATACCCCTCAAAACTTGTAAAAATTACCAAATTACCCCATAACCTAAAAAATGACTGAAATACCCCCGAACCCATAAAATTACCAAAATACCCCCTAAATTTAAAAAATGACCAAAATACATCTAAAACCTAAAAATGACTAAAATACCCCCAAGCTTAAAAAAAATTACCAAAATACCATGAAACCTAAAAAATGATCAAAATACCTCAAAACCTACAAAATGACCAAAATAACCCCAAAACTTTAAAAAATGATCGATAAAACCCCTGAAACCTAAATTATGACCAAAATACCCCTAAACATGTAAGATGACCAAAATACACCTAAAACATCTAAAATTACCAAAATAGAGGTTTAGGGTATTTTGGATGTTTCCAGGATATTTTAGACAAATTAAATGATCTAAGAGTATGTTAGTTATTTTATAGGTTTCGAGGGAATTTCGGTAATTTTTTAGGTCCCGAGGGAATTTTGGTAATTTTTAAAATTCTAAGAATATTTCAGTCATTTTTTAGGTTACGAGGGCATTTCTGTCATCTTTAGGCTTTTGAGCTATTACAATAATTTTTAGACTTTTTGGTTATTTCGATAAATTTCTAGGGTTTAGAAGTATTTTGGTAATTTTTAGGTTTTGGGGTATTTCGGTAAATTTTTAGGTTTCGGGCGTATTTTGGTCATTATTTAGGTTTTGGGGGTATTTTGGTCATTTTTTGGGTTTCAGGGGTATTTTGATCATTTTTTAGATTTCGAGGGTCTTTTGGTAATTTTTTTGGGTTTTAGGGATATTTTGGTAATTTTTTATGTTTTGAAGGGTATTTTGGTAATTTTTTGGTTTCAAGGGTATTTTGGTAATTTTTTGGTTTCGGGGGTATTTTGGTTATTTTTTGGGTTTTAAGGGTATTTTGGTCATTTTTAGGTTTCGGGAGTATTTTGGACATTTTTTGGGTTTTAGGGGGGGTATTTTGCTTATTATAGAGATTTTAGAGGTATTTTGGTCATTTTAGTGGTTTTTAAGCATATTTGATGATTTTAGAGATATCGGGGTTATTTTGATCATTTTAAAGATTTTGGGGATATTTAGGTCATTTTAGTAGTTTTTGAGTATATTTGGTTGTAAGGGCTCAAGTTAAACTGGGCCTCAATTGCTCCAAGGGAACCAGCCCAAAGGCCCAAAACAATGAATTTATAGAGAATGGGCTTCGAATCTAAGTCTGCAAACGTGTAGTAACATGAACTTGAAGCCATATCATAAATACATGCATAATACCTCTACGTAGCTTGAAAGTTCTTATCGTATATAAATGCCGAGGACAATCGCTGGGTATTTCTTACAATTCTCTCTTGCTTTCTTTGTTCTATGTTCCTCTCCTTTCCCTTTTTTCTATCATTCGCTTTTATATTACCTTCCTCCCTCTCTTCTTTCTTCCACGTATGAATTAGATGCTCCGTTTAGATACTTGTCCCATCACCCCTTTTTCCCGAGTCTTTAGCGATACATGTAAGGCTGACTTCTAATACTCAGGCATCGTTTCCTCATTAATGCAGCCAGAGAAGTAGTTGCAGAGCCTTTAATGCTGTGGTAACAGCTTTACCCCAGATATTTTACGTCCCCTTTCCTTATTCTTTACCTTCACTTCTTTCGCTTTCGTGTCCAAGGTCTTCAGTAATGATGCCCTCAAACTGCCAGATCATCTTTCTCATTTGATGGCCGAGGACATTCCCATCCTCAGACATCATGTCTTAGAATATTTTAACCGGGTATGACTTCTTCATCATTTTACATTACCTCATGGGCAAACTTTCTCACATCCTCGGACCACCTATACTGTTGGGTTGGGTTTTCAACCTTACAAGCACTCTTGAGTTGGCCCAACACGTATCTTGGGCCCATTGGCCCTACGTTGGTAATTTTGGAGATATTGGGGGTATTTTGGTTATTTTAGAGGTTTCATGGGTATTTTGCTCATTTTAAAAATTTTGGAGATAAGTTTGGATGTCCAAGGGTATATTGGTAATTTTGGAGGTCAAGAGGGTATTCAAGTAGTTTTAAAGGTATTTGGATCGTATTGGGTTAAATGGGTGGGTTTCTAATTAAATGGGTTGGGTTGGTAATAGATAATTAATTTACATATAAACGGGTCATAAATAGATAAATGGGTAATTACACATCCAACCAATTTATGACCCAACCCGCCCATTTGCCACCCCTAAATGACGGGTTGGGTCATAAATGCCTAAATCTTTAGAGTTAAGTAGGGCTGCGAAAAGTGTTTTAAGGGGTTAAAAGTCTTTTAGTTTCTCTGAAGAGTTTTAAAGTATCCTTAAAGTTTTAAAAACAAATTTAAGAAGCACAGAAATCTGGAGCTTTCAACTATCAAGTGTACTTTTATACACTATTTATTGTTTCATTGTTCATACTTTTTCTTTTTTTTAAAAGAAAAATCTAAACACGTTTTGTTCTCTATAAATAAGGTGTTCAGTTCTATCAGAAGAATGAAAAGAAAACTTCTTTTTAGTAAAGAACTTTATCTCTCTTTTAAAAATGTCGAACAAGTTACCTTACATTGAATGCATTCCCACGTGGCTGTCCAGAAAATTATAAATGCGACGACATCAGCAGAAGATATACGTGGGTGATCAAAATTAAAGTTTTTAGATTGTACATTGAAACGAAATAAAATTTGCTGCATGCCCTTACCAAATTATGGGGGATTAATTTATTGTTGTAGATTGTAATTTTTTTTTAAAGAAAAATCCAAACACCTTTTGTTCTCTATAAATAGAGCGTTCAGTTCTATCAGAAAAACAAAATGAAAACTTCTTTTTAGTAAAGAACTCTATCTCTCTTTTAAAAATGTCGAACCAGTTATCTAACATTGAATGCATCCCCACATGGCTGTCCTGAAAATTATAAATGTGACGATATCACCAAAAGGTATATGAGGGTGATCAAAATTAAAGTTTTCAGATTGTTCACAAGATTGTTCACTGACACAAAATAAAATTTGCTGCATGCCCTTACCAAATTATGGGGAATTAATTTATTGTTGTAGATTGTAATTTTTTTTCAAGGAAAAATCCACTTTTGTTCTCTATAAATAGGGCGTTCAGTTCTATCAGAAGAATGACAAGAAAACTTCTTTTTAGTAAAGAACTCTATCTCTCTTTTAAAAATGTCAAACCAGTTACCTTACATTGAATGCATCCCCACATGGCTGTCCAGAAAATTATAAATGCGACGACATCAGCAAAAGGTATATGAGGGTGATCAAAATTAAAGTTTTCAAATTGTACATTGACATGAATTAAAATTTGCTGCATGCCCTTACCGAATTATGGGGGATTAATTTATTGTTGTAGATTGTAATTTTTTTTTAAAGAAAAATCCAAACATGTTTTGTTCTCTATAAATAGGGCGTTTAATTCTATCAAAAGTATAAAAAGAAAACTTCTTTTTAGTAAAGAACTCTATTTCTCTTTTAAAAATGTCGAACCAGTTACCTTACATTGAATGCATACCCACATTGTTGTCCATAAAATTATAAATGCAACGACAGCAGCAAAAGGTATACGAGGGTGATCAAAATTAAAGTTTTTAGATTGTACACTGACATGAAATAAAATTTGCTGCTTGCCCTTACCAAATTATGGGGGATTAATTTATTGTTGTAGATTGTAATCTTTTTTTTTTTTTTTTAAATCCAAACACGTTTTGTTCTCTATAAATAGGGTTCAGTTCTATCAAAAGAACAAATAGAAAACTTCTTTTTAGTAAAGAACTCTACCTCTCTTTTAAAAATGTCGAACCAATTACCTTACATTGAACGCATCCCCACATGGCTGTCCTGAAAATTATAAATGTGATGACATCAGCAAAAGTTATACGAGGGTGATCAAAATTAAAGTTTTTAGACTGTACATTGACACGAAATAAAATTTGCTGCATGCCCTTACCAAATTATGGGGGATTAATTTATTGTTTTAGATTGTAATTTTTTTTTTTAAAGAAAATCAAGCACCTTTTGTTCTCTATAAATAGGGCGTTCAGTTCTATCAGAAGAATGAAATAAAAACTTCTTTTTAGTAAAGAACTCTATCTCTCTTTTAAAAATGTCGAACCAGTTACCTTACATTGAATGCATCCCCACATGGTTATCCAGAAAATTATAAATGCGACGACATCAGCAAAAGGTATACGAGGGTGATCAAAATTAAAGTTTTCAGATTGTACACTGACATGAAATAAAATTTGCTGCATTCCCTTACCAAATTATGGGGATTAATTTATTGTTGTAGATTGTAATTTTTTTTAAAGAAAAATCCAAACACGTTTTGTTCTCTATAAATAGGGCATTCAATTCTATCAAAAGAACGAAAAGAAAACTTCTTTTTAGTAAAGAACTCTATTTCTCTTTTAAAAATGTCGAACCAGTTACCTTATATTGAATGCATCCCCAAATTGCTGTCCAGAAAATTATAAATGCGATGACATCAACCAAATGTATACGAGGTGATCAAAATTAAAGTTTTTAGATTGCACACTAAAATGAAATAAAATTTGTTGCATGCCCTTACCAAATTATGGGGATTAATTTATTGTTGTAAATTGTAATCTTTTTTTTTTTTTAAGAAAAATCTAAACACGTTTTGTTCTCTATAAATATGGCGTTCAATTCTATCAGAAGAACGAAAAGAAAACTTCTTTTTAGTACAGAACTCTCTCTCTCTTTTAAAATTGCCAAATTTTGGCATTTGATACATCTCATAAAAATGATTTTTGGTGTTTAGTATTTAGCACATTAATGCTAGTGCTCTAAGCTTCTTTCCCCTCATTTTCTTCACTAAAACCCTCCTTTGGAACCCTGTTCACGAGTTCCCTACCAAATCTCTTGGCTTGTGTGATGGAGTAATCATTTTGGCGTGCCCTTGATACCCTGTTAAGGTCCACAAGACAAGCTCTTGGTTATTGGGATGGCCTATTACAATTTATGACTATGAGCATGTTTCTTGATTTTCATTCCCTATAGTATTCCAATATTATACTAAAGCTCCGTTTGGGTAAACTGCGTCCGCGTCCAGCGCGTCCACGTCCAGCGCGTCCACGTCTACGTTTTTGGCCTTTTTTAAATAAATAAAAAATCCAACGTCTGGTGCACTTTTCATGGGACATAAACAGTGCATCAAAGCAAATGCATAGTAAATTCATTAATGAACAGTAATCAAAAAATATTTTTTTATTGTTTTTAATTTTCAACAAAATAAACGGTATCCAAATGCACATTAAAAAAATGGAGACGTGTCCTTTATGTCCACGCCTGCCAATGTGAATAGCATTGACCTATGCAAAACGTTAATGGTGCACACATTTGCATACCAAAATACGAAATGCACTAGGTGAAAACATGGGGAAAAATACTTACCAAGTGTAAAACCATTATCAAATGACGAACCACATCAATCTTATCCCGATCATGGGATCTAGATGATGACGGTTAAAATTATGTATAGTTTGCACTAAGTTACCTGAATTCACAATACTATTTTCCTTTTTTTTAATAAAAAAAATTCTTTAAATCAATATCTCATATTCTCCTTAGTCATATACCAAAATTGAATATTTTAAATTAAGAGACCAAAATGAAGTAAATCTTTTTTTTTATATAATTTTATGTATAATTCAATAGTTACATTAGAAATAAAAAAATTTGATCTCTAAAAATTTTAATTAAAAATATTAAAAGATGTCAATAAAGCTTCAAGAAGCTTGACAAATAAACCCCAAATTTAAAGGACAAAAAGTACAATTTATCCCAATAATAATTGCGTAGGTGGGAGAAAAATACGAAAGGCAATTCCACGTGCAAATAAACAAAAATGGGTTTTGGCCAGCCAAGCTTCGGCAAGCGAATCCAGAGTACTTGCTAAAAAAAAACACCAGAAAAGAAAATTCTCCAGCCACCGATTCCAGGACACAAACGTCATTTCAAACTTTCCACACTGTCTTTCCGGTAATTTTAGATTCACTCCGAAAAAAAAAATCATCAAAACTCCACCTCACTTTACAGTGACCCAACACCCTCACAGACCAATCAACACCGTTCCTCGAATTCCAAATCTCCAATCAAAACCCACTATTTCGCTCACGTTGCTGTGACCTTCAGTCAGCAAATTTGACCTTTTTTCTTTCTTGAGCACCACACACACACACTCATATAGACTCTCTGCTATATTTTCCTTGCGTATAAATTTCACAACTCTCTCTTCTCTCTCTCTCCTGAAGCGGTCCATTGAGCGCCGCAACAGGGTTTTGTCGGCGATCGATTCTCTTCAACTCCGACTACGGTACTTCTTTTCTCTTTGAGTCCTTTTATTCAACTTCTACAGCTTTCTTTCTTTTGATTGATGAGATTTGCTTGTTGATTTTGGTGAAAAGTTTGTTAATGTGTTATGGCTTTATTGGAGTTATTATAGTTTAGACTATGCTTCAAATCTAACTGAGAAAACTTGACCTTAAATTTATAGGTTTAGAAAAATGCCAATCATTGGTGCACATTCTTTTCAATAATGAGTTCAATTGAAAATTTGAAATACATTTAAATGCCAATGATGGCATACAAAAACAACAGTAGCCAAGCCTTAGTCCCAAAATTTTCGGAGTCGGGTATGGATCCTCGACTAGATTAGTTAGGGGTCTGTATTGGATCCATTCATGATACAGTGACTAGATTTTTTACTCTGGCTGTCAACTTACCTACCACAATCCTCCTCCTTTTACGTTGGCGGAGTTATGCCATTGAAACATTGATGCCCGGATTTTTTTGTTATATGTGTAAGATGTGAAAGTTTTAGATGTATGGAAAGATTGGAGCATTGGTTGATGAAATGTTTTTTTCATGGGCCATGTTGACTTGGATAGAGTACTATTTCCTTTAAATCAAGTAGATGTATTTGTGTCCTCTGCTATGTTTGTGATAAAGGCGTGCCCGTGACATAATACTATAGTAGTGTATTAAGCACGTACTCAATGGGTCTTGAATTCATGGCCTTACCCTCCAACCATTTATTATGGAGAAAGAAGTGCTAGTTAAGCTATAGCTCATTGGCATATTTTGGTGGGAAAAAAAAAAATCAACGTTACATATACAGTTTCAGCTGGGAATTTCTTTTCTCCCCTTTGCTTTATAGTGGACTATTTGATAGTTGTAAAAGATTTATAAAGACCAGTCCTCTGATCATAATTTTGTATCCTTCTAGATGTGGTGAGTATTTTGTAGTGTGACTTCTGTGTCTTGTGCGTGGATATCACTTCTTACTGACATTAAGACTTCTCTGTGAGTAGGTCATGTAAAGCTTATATTACCTTGTGTGAAAATTCCCACATTAGTTTGTCCATTCTCATTGGACATAGATTTTGATTACTAATTGAGATGGTGAAAAGGTAGGAAGACTTTCAAATATTACTTCAATTCTGAGTGTGTTTTTACTTATTATGTTAGACTGATAATCTTTCCTCGGGGAAATATTCTCATAAATCTCCGACATTAGTCAAAAGTAGGTTCTGGAATATTTGTCTTCTAAGAAGTTTCTTCTTTCTTGTGTTTGAAGGTCCGAATAGCTTTCACAGATAGAGCTGCTTTATGATATACTATTGACTAATTACTTAAGAAAAGCTGCTTTCTAAGATGCTATCAAAAATATCAGAGGCAGATATGCTTCCTTTTTTTGTTATTCAAATTTTCTTGGATACTTCATGCCAAAATGGTCACATGCCTTTTCCCTGTCTACACTGCCAATGACGGGCAGAATGTGGTATGCTTTTATGCTGTATGAGAAACAGTTTATAAATCCTAATTTTGGTAGCACTGGGACTCATTACCCAGTGAACCACATAACCCAAACTCTGCACTAGTCTACAGCTCATTTTATTTTACAATATATATATATATACATATATATTATATTTTACAGCATATGGTTTCATTAGAGTCTTCCTTAAGTTATATCTAGTCATGTTAGGTTATTTTCTGTCTATTCGCTTTGGGGTTGACATTTTTCCTTGGTGAGTTTAACTTAAGGATACCATGTTCACATATATTTTTACTCAAAACATATAACTATATGTGCTGGTGGACGCATTCTTATGAACTTAGTCCTGTCTTTTTTTCTCATTTGTTATTTCGATCCCCATGCAAGGTATAATGATGTTGTGTAAATCTACAACTTATGGTATATATCATATTTGTGGCAGATTGTGGTACAGATCATTTATTCTGGTTAAACATGGCTACCAGTCCAGCACCATTTTCAGATATAGGCAAAAGAGCAAAAGGTATCCCTGATTTGAAACATTTACATATGCTATATTCTTGTCTGCATATTGGGCTGTATATTTGGATAACATGGGTTGTAGAATACAGAATTGTTGCAGTTTCTGTTTTTTTTTTTTTTTTTTTTTTAACACCCCTGCAAGTTAACCAGAAGTTTAGCCAAGTCAAATAGTGCAAGCACACTTGAGCAAAGGTGACAGTAGGATGTAACAATTTGGGGTAGCACTAAGTAACATTCACAAAGTTGGCAACATATTCTAGATATTCTTTTACCAAGTATATAGTTAGTTGCATGATATCTAGTGCACCAACTAATGATTTTATTTCTCAAGTTCTGATTAGCAAGACCTGGCTTGTCACAGCTAAGTAAATCTGCATGGATTGGATCTACTGGCAAATGTGATGTATCTGTCATTGAAATAAAGTGATTAATATAGTTGAGTTTGTCTATGAAGTTTTCGATTCTAGCAGATGTGTTGTGCCCTTATAAGAGGGAGAGTGATTGATGATTGATACATAATTGATAGATTTAGGATGTTTTGACATTGGGTTAGATTTCATTGAGTTTCCTATGGACAAGGTCCTTTGAGTGCATAGAAATTAAATGGAAAGTGATATATTTAAATCTGCAGTACTTGAGCTAAACTGGTATAATAGTTAGATGTATCTAAAAAGGTCTGAGCCCTTGCTAATTTTGCAATTATGATTTTAAATTGTTAGATGCTATCATGGTTTAACGTTTAGTATTCAAACTTTGCTGTAACTTGCTTATTTTGGTTGTGTTTAAATCTTCACTTTTATGCAGATCTCTTGACCAGGGATTACAACTTCGATCACAAGTTTGCTCTGTCATTGCAGGGCTCGTCTGGGCTGGTATTGTGTCTGATCCTACTTTCTGCTCTTAGATTCTTTGTTTTGCATAATTTTGCTTTTCTTTAGGGCAGTTTGACTGGTTTACTGGGGAAATTGAAACTCCCTGCTTTAATTTGCTATTATATCTGATTCTTTTATACAATGATTTTGCTATAGGCTTTTGACTTTATGTAGGTCTTAGGAATCAGCTAAGATTGATTATTTGTAATGTGTTTTCTATTAAATCAATTAAAATTAAATGATGAATCTCAGGAGATTTTTTTAATAAAGTGTCAATCCTCAAGTCAAAATCTCTTTAACAGACAGTTCAGTTATGATGATCTGTGTTCATCAGTTTCAGTGGTATATGAATCCAAGACAGCCAACGAGTGGACAGTTGGGACAATTAAGTCCAGTATGAATTAGCTTCTGATGTATCTCTAGATATTGAGCTATCTGTAAATTCTTCACTTCATATTCTTCCTCCTCTTTATTGTGAGGTGAATTTTCTTTTTGATAACTTATATAAAAATAATAATAACTTTGATTGATATGGAGGAGATACCTTATGGCCAACAAGTTCTAGTTCAAATGCAATCATCATCCTTTGTAAGAGCAAGGTGGAAGGCAAGGTCGTGGGTTCCTAGGAGCATGTGTAATTACTAATAAAAAGAATAAAAATTTTTAGAGGAGATATCTCATGTCAAAGTACTCCTAAAGAATTACATTCTAAAGAGAGTGTAAAATCTACAATTGAATTCATATAACTAGTTCCAAGAGTGCATAACCACTTGAACAATGATCTCAAAAATAAGGACTTCAGCCCAATAACTGAAACCTACACCCCATTAAATGTGCAGTTGTTCCTCTCCCTTCATATTGCCTACATTAAGCATTAGGGCTGAAATTCCAAGCAAAAAGCTTCCATAATATGATCAAACATCAAACTTACTATTGCTATTCAACCTCCGCCTCATACAATCAGTACCTTCACAAATTGGTATATTGGAATACAATGTATCAAACATGGAGTCCATCGATTCCGATTCCCGATCATTAATCTTCTAATTCTACCCCAATGTACCTTTCCTGACCATGTTTGTCATTGATCTTCTAATTTTCTATGATTAGCACATTTGTTAACATGATTTAGTAGTGTTGAAATGTTTGGATAAATTGTTTTTCAATTTGGAAGTTCTCACATGACTAGAGGATGCAAGTCAGGATTCTGGTTTCCTCAAAGGGAAGAATTTGTGTATGTCAATGAGCTCTGCCACAAATGGTTGTTCTTCCTCCCATATGAATGGGTGGACGAGGGTTAGGTCATGGTTTCAAAACCCACTGGTGCATTAGTTACTTACAATCCAAAATGATTTATGTACTCCAGTCAATGTATATGCATTTTTATCTGCTAAGCTCTGATTAGTAAAGCAAATTCATTTCCAAAAAATGAAGTTCAGATCAGTCTTTGTCTTGTCAACGGCCTTCATTGCTACAAGTATTGGTCTCTTCTGACTGTTTGTCTCATGTTTTCATTTCTTTGCTGTTGTCATTTTTCTTTTTCTCTCTACATGTTCCTTTCTTCTTTTTTCTCCCTCAAACAATGTTGGCCATAATTGCTGGCACCTCTGTATTCTGCACATGCATTTCTTTCTAAAGCAGCTTTGAAATAAGTGGTATGGAAGGAAATGGGGAAAATGTAATTAGAAATATTCCTCCATTTCCTATATTAGAAGTACAGAAAGCCAATGAGCTCTAGCTCAAATGGCACCTCCTTCCCTTTTAAGAACAAGGTGGATGTTTAGATCTTCATCCAAGGCATGCTCTATGTATGCAGTAAACCCTTAATGCAGAATTTGTTTTTATGCTAATAAAATAAAGTTTAATCTTCCTTCCTCTTGCTTATGATGTTGTCTAATGTACCCATGTGCTTAATTTTTTTTATCGCAGGGACTAACAGCTACAGGTTTGAAGAGGGATCAAATATTTGTTGGTGACATAAATACCTTGTACAAGAGTGGGAAGACTACAGTGGATGTGAAAGTTGATACCTATTCTAATGTAAGTGGGGAGATTCTGTCCTTTAAACAAATTTTTGTGGTGTGTCTTGTAATGTTTATAGTGTAATCCATATCCATGGTACTGTTTTCAAAATACTGGGCATGCCCCATAATTTGCATTTGTGATCTTGACAGATTTAAAGTATTTCAAATTTGCCTTTTAACAGGTGTCGACAAAAGTGATCTTGAGTGATATCTTGCCAAGCACCAAAGCTGCCTTTAGCTTCAAGATACCAGATCATAAGTCTGGAAAGGTCAGTAAGATGCAATTAATGGAAATGAAATTGGTAAAAATTTTGAACAAAAAATATAAGAGAAAAAAAGGATGATAATCACATTGTAGAATAATGATTTTCTTTTTAAGTGGTATTCTTTGGGATATTGTTTGTTCTCTATTTTTTCCATGAAATGTTTGTTTCCATTGAGTTCTTTCCAGCTCGAGCACCCAACAATTTTTAATCTTTTTAGAAGTCATCAAGCCGAACCAAGATTCTTAATTTGGGAAGAGAGCCAAAATCAGCATGTGGCTATGTGCTGTTGTCTAAGTGAATTCCCCCTTACCAGAATTCTTAAGGGCATTTGTTTGGGGTTGGCATGGTATGGATGGTAATAAAGAAATAAGGAACAGACAAAGGAAATAAGGAACAGACAAAGGAATAAGGGAATTAGTTGCCTCAAATTCATGAATTAGGGAAGACCAATTTGCTGGTTCTCTGAGTTTATAAAGAATAAAAAATAAGGTTATGATATATATTGGGTCAGGCAGGCTTATTTTACATTTTATATGCAGTGCTTAATTGGAAGCTAGAATGCTGTAAGGTGGTTGACTGTAGTTAAGATAATTATAAACAGTATCCTCTTTTTGCAAAAACTTTGTAATCTATAATGGTTTCTTCTTGCTTTTGCTGTTGTTCCTTGCAAACAAGGCAAGAATATGGCCAATGAGCTCTACCTCAAATGACACCTTCTTTCCTTGTAAGTGCAAGGTGAGGATAAGGTATTGGGTTCAAGACCCACTGGGTGCAAAAAAGGCAAGAAAGTGGATGAATGTGAGAAAATTTTGGATTGCTAAAATCAATGAGTTGAAACATTATTGGCAATTTTGGACGACAATTTGCTAGGGCAGTGGTGATTTGTGGTAACTCCGTAACTCTGATATAACCGTCACAAGTTTTTCATCAGTCGATGGATCATAGATCTTTGGGTTCTAATCTAGGCATTATGATGTCTAAGTATCATTAGATAACTAGTTTGAGATGCTAGCAGGAAGTCTAAGATGAGAAGCCCTACCCCAGACTCTCCATATTCATCATAATTTATGATTAGAAGGGGGAAGGTGGGGAAGTACAAAGTATAAAATATGATGCGGTGGGGTGGGAGCCTGTTGGGAGAGAAACTTCTGAATTAGTTCAGCTAGTGTTTGAAATGTGCACTACATTGAAGTTACATATGGTCAATTATGATATTGGGTAAATGGTTGAACAGAGGGTTTCCTTATTTGTCACTGTATTACTAGCATGTGTGTGTGGATGTAAGGACTGGACATGAGTGTATAGGTTTTTTTTTTTTTTTTTTTAAAACTTGCCTAACCAACCACTTTCCAATATACCATGATATGTTAATAAGGGATTGTTTTACATTGAAAAGTTGTTTTCAATGAGCTCTAGTTCAAATGGTACCTCCTTCCCTTGTAAGAGGCAGGTGGATCCTGAGATTGTGGGTTCAAGTTCCACTGGGTGCATGTGTAACTTACCAATCAAAAAAAGATTTAAAATGCTGGAGGAGTTTATGGAAAAATCAATCAAAAAAGATTTAAAAGTACAGATGACATTGTGAAAAGAGTAATGAACATCCAATGCTTTTATTGTTCTGGAAGCTCTTAATTTGGGATAATCTCAAATTTTGATTCTTAATGGTAAAATGTCACATTCTGGCATCTTGAAAATATCTGACATTTTCTCTACTTTGTACCTCAGCTGGATGTGCAGTACATTCATCCTCATGCAGCAATTGATTCCAGTATTGGCCTGAACCCAACTCCTCTTTTGGAGCTTTCAGCTGCAATTGGGAGCAAGGATCTCAGTTTGGGTGCTGAAGTTGGATTTGATACCGCTTCTGCAACCTTCACCAAGTACAATGCTGGGATTGGCATGAACAGGCCAGATTACTCTGCATCAGTTTTGCTGTAAGTTTAGATCAAACCTTACTTTCCTTGTTTTAAAGTATATTTATTCTTAGGGTTAATTGCATCTATTCATGCTAAATTATAAGTTTATTTGCAATTTTCACTTTAAATTACATAATTTTGCAATCAACACCATAATTCGAGGTTTATTTAGAATGTCCACCACACCATCCAAATTTAGTGGTAAAATTACAAATTAGGGGGCTGGTTGGGGGTTGAGATCCACTAATGTCAAAGTTTACGTATTGGTTTCCATTAATTTGCATGTCCACCCAATTAGCTTACTTGTATGTTAATTTTAACATTGATTTTGGATAGTCTGGTGGACACTGGACATTGCAAATTATTCTCGAATCAGTGTGTCGATTGCAAACATTTATAATTTAGGGTGGAGATTACAAATGACCCCATGGCTAGGTGGATGGTCAAAATGTTGTGTGCGCACTAATTTGTTTCAACAAGGTCTTTTTCTGGATTCATGCTTGCATTTTAGGCACACAAGGCCAGAAAAGGAAATGGGTGTGTGTGTATGTGCGTGTGCGCACTCGTGTGCACCTTTTGTTTCAACAAGGACTAATTTGGTGGATAAAATTCAAAAGTATTCATCAGCTTAGATTAAAGCTTTTTACTGCGTCTTTTCTAGAAGCTTATTAAATGTTCTAAAATGATGCTGAGTAAAGTTTGATAAATGGAATTTCAATAACTCTTAGAAGGTCCTTTTGAGTTTTGTCTGTTTCCTGCCGACATACTAGTTTCTTTTCTTCCCTAACTACAGTTTCTGGGTGGGTATATTTAATTACAAATGCAAGGTTAGTCTTGTTTGTAACCTGGAATATTTGATTGTTTATTCAGGACGGACAAAGGACAGGTACTGAAGGCATCTTATGTTCATCTTGTGAATCCAGTCAATGGGACAACAGTTGGTGCTGAAATGTCTCACAGATTAAACACCAATGAAAACAGTTTTGCAATTGGAAGCTCTTATGCACTCGATCAGTTAACTGTGGTAAAAACAAGATTCTCTGACAATGGGAAAGTTGCAATGCTATGCCAGCGTGAATGGAGGCCTAAGTCACTGGTTACTTTATCAGCTGAGTATGATTCAAAGGCCAGTAATGCTGCCCCGAAGTTGGGTCTTGCCCTCAGTCTCAAGCCTTGAGTACTGCATTGATCATGTTCGGCAATTTGAAATTAGTACCTTTCAATATGGCGTATTTCCTTCTCAAGTTCGAAGTGGGTATGTTTTACCCTAATTTTATTTAATTAGCAAAGATTATTTGCTGTAAGGATGAAATGTGCTTTGAAGCAGTGCTAGGGAAAGTGGACCCATTTTTGGGAAAAAGGAAAATTACAATGATATTTACATTTTTTTGGTCTGATTTTTGAGAATGCGATAGAATGTATACTCAGACAGAATTGGTGACTCTCACGGGGATCTCAGCTTTAAGCCTTTAAGTCCCATTTTGAGTATAATGTTGGTGCCGGAGTTTTCTGGCACAATTTAATAACTGATTTGGTCAATTACTACTATCTAATTTCTAGCTATTTCATTGCGTGAATGATAATGTATTTGCGCGGGTCATCGCAATCATCACGACATCGTTAATTTGCTACTCATCAACACTGCACGAGATCAGCTGGATCTGATTGCTCATCACAGGTTGCTGGCCGGTGGAACACCCATGCCATGACAATAGGCAAGGAGTTAGCTCTTACTAAATCCGAGCCCTTCAGATTAGATGGTAGGGGCAATAAAAATTTGTTTAAACCTAACCTGTGGACGTAATAATTATCACTTGCTCTAGATATATGCAATGAGCTCTCTCACAATGGGTGGTCCTTGTCCATTGTGAGTGGCATGTTGCATGCATCCCTAATAGGAAATGTTGTCTTTGAATTTTTAAGGTAGTTCTCTTACCTTTGTCTATCTCCAATTAGCTCTAACACATTCTCCAATCAATGCAAACTTTTCCTCAATCGACCTAAAATTTCGTAACCTAAATTTTTTGTCACCATTATTAACCCAACTTTAAATTTTAAAAATAAAAATAAAATAAAAAGATGGGGGAGGCACATTATAAAAAATATCATTTATCACTAAATTATTAGTTGAAAGTTTCGGATCTTTTAAAAAGTATTCATTTAAAGGCCATGATTCAACGTGGAAAAAATGTGAGCATTTAGATTTTGTAATTCAGTATCTCTAGTTTAGTTTATTTATTCTACTTTAAACCGTGACATTTAAATAAAGCGTAAGTCTAATGAAACAAACTTTTCCACAACTTTACTATATGACAATTCATGAGTGGTGGAAATAAAACAGTGAGTCCATAATTTCACCACTCATGAGTCGTCATGTAACAAAATTATGTCAAAATTGTGGAAAATTTTGTAGCAATAGACTTACTCTTAAATGAATTCTCCCCATTTCAATTGAAAGGATCTAGAACAGAGAGTTAAATTGGAGGATCCATATTCTCACCGGATACCCGACCCAACTTCCTTGTTACCCCTTCAATACCTGTCAACTCCTTGACGACGACGTTTCAAAGTGATTAACACGTTAAAACTAACAGCAACAGAATTAAATTAAATAATAATATAATAATACCCAAAAAAGAAAAAAAGAAGTTTCAAAGACTTGAGAACGCAACAGAGTCGCGGACCAAAAAAGTTACCAATACCATTGTCCAGTCCAATCCAATCCAATCCCAACGGAAATCAACAATGCGAATTCTCTCTCTCACTAGATAGATCTCCTCATTCCTTCCTCACTTCCCTCAGATCCCATTTTTCTAAAAACCAAAAAAAAGCCAAAAATGTCACACGGCGACACCATACCTCTCCACCAATCTTCCCAATCGGACATTGACGAGATCGAGAACCTAATCCACGCCAGCGTCCAATCCAGCTCCGCCACCGTCCTCCCGGCGCGTCCCCCAAGTCCGCCGCGCGCTTCCATCCCAATCTCCTCCTCTCCTTCTCCCTCCCCCTTCATCTCCTCCAACCTTCCCCCTCTTCCCCCGTCCAATCACAAGGTGCCATCTGTCCCCTCCGCCCCTCCTCCGCCGCCTCCCCTTCCCTCCTCCTCCTCCTCGCGCGTCGCTCCCACCGGGTTCGGACCCGCCCCGAACACCCTCACCGAGCCCGTGTGGGACACGGTGAAGCGGGATCTGTCGAGGATCGTGAGCAATTTGAAGCTGGTGGTGTTTCCGAATCCTTACAGAGAGGATCCTGGAAAGGCTTTGCGTGATTGGGATCTTTGGGGCCCTTTCTTCTTCATTGTCTTCTTGGGCCTCGCTCTTTCTTGGTCTGCCTCCGTCAAAAAGGTTTTCTTTCATTTCCTCTACCTCTTTCTCTACTCATCTAGCTTACCCTATTTAGCGATTATGCTATGAGTTTAGTCTTAAAACTACCAATAGATCGCGTATAGTATATATTGCTATTCAATGCTGCTTTTCGTCTTTGTAGCTTATTTGTTCGCTGATAAATTATCGATTGTCTCCAGAGAAATGGCATGGCAATATCTGTTATTGATTTTCTATGGAAACAACTTTGGGGCATTGAGTTCTTTGCTTGGTTCTCAGCATTTGTAGTTTGTTTTATAATAAGCTTAGTAATTCGTGTTGTTATATGTCGAACTCTTCATCTGATTTTTGAGTCAGATTGACAGAGAGAGTGTCTTTCATATTATATTATTTAAATTGTGCTCATAATGTTTCGTACTATGTTTACATCTTGCCATCTTGGTAATTGGTATTTTATGACACTTAATCTAACATAAGAGTTAGAATTGAATGCATTTGGGAGATGAGATAGATATCAACAAGGACAAAATTAGCCAGTAAGCTCTTTTTTTTTATTTTATAAGTAATAAGTTTTTTTGATATCAAAAAAGGAGCACCCTAGTACACAGGGAGTGTACAAGGGGTCAACAACTCGAGTATAAAAATTACAAGAATCAAGAAAATAAAAAAAAGAAGTGAATGACGAATGATTGGTTTTGCATAGCAACCAACCAATCCAATAAAGTTCTAAAGAAAAATAACTTGAGGTCTAGTATGGATCTCTCAATATCCTCAAAACACCTATTATTTCTCTCCCTCCAAAGACACCACATCAAGCAATGGGGTACAATTAACCAAATAAAACCATTTCGATGATGACCAAACCTGCCTTGCCAACACTCTAGGAGCCCCAAAATGGATTGCAGCATAACCCAGCTTACTCCAAATAAACCCAAAACCATAGTCCACAGATCCATAGCGACCGGACAATGAAATTGTGGGTTCAAGACCTAACAGTTGCTTGTGTTATTACTGACATTAAAGTAGGAAATTATTGGAAAATGATGGTCAGCACTGTGTTGGCGTGTAGGTTGACTGATGTGGGTCAGCAAAGGGAATGGCATTAGGTTTTGTGGCCTGGGGCATAGTGTAATGGCCGCTTTGAGCTTGAGGGATGGGTTTTTGTTGTTAGCAAGTACATGGCTTTGGCATGGGTTTGTTTTGTTCGGCCAAGCAGCTAACTGCTTTATTGTTGTGTTTTCTCTTCTGCTGCTGCCGCCGTTGATTCCCTATCCTGATTGATACTCCCTTGTTGGTTGTTGTCTTTGTTATGGAATTGATTGTTTTGGGTGGTAGTTTGGGTTTTGATTGTGGAGAGAATATAGGGAGAGAACCTTTTTTTTTTTTTTTTAATTCATTTTTTTTAAAAGGGAAGGGAGAGAGGGGATGTGGCTAACAGCTGGAGAAGAAATAGAAGAGAGGATAGAAAGAAAGGGGTTATCATGTCAGATAAAAAATGCCGCATTGTCTGTTCTCCACCTCTGTAAGAGAAGTAATGGTAGATAGATGAAAGGAGTTAATTGTCCCATTTTAAATATTTTAGGTATATAATGGTAACACTTTGAATTTCTGTAATCTTAGAACCTAATTGTGTTATTCATCTACCATACCCCCTGCATACTTGATTTATCAGTTCTCATCAATGAAACTTACTACTTAACTTTTTGAATTTCAATGACTAAAAAATTGAATGTCACCCAAATTTTTGGGACTAAAAATGCTTTTTACTTTCGGCGAATTATATTTTATCTCTCTTAGTTTAATTGTTCTTTCAAATTAAATCTCAGGAACTTAGAGTCTCAAATTAAACCTTGTATTTTTTCAAAAACATTTCCAATCAAACCAAAAACCCATTTATAGTGACATCGTTAATGGAAAATACTTCAAACAAAAAAATTTTGTGTTGTTATTTCCACACGCCCCTATTATATGTGAACACTATTTCAGTTGAAGCCACACATGACATGATGTCAGTTTGTTAGGCATTTTGAATTAATGGCTTAATGTTTAATGAATTTGTGGTGTGAATTGAAATACCTTTGAAAGTGTGTAGGGTTTAATTTGAAACCATCTCTAAGCAACAGGGCATTTAATGTAATTTATCCTAATTTTTTTAATGGACTTCTGAATTGATGAGGATGCTTTTGCTGTAAGCCAAACAAATAAGGCATCCATGTACGTTGCAGTTATGTATGTGTTTTCTTGTTCTTCTCCTGATTTAGTTCTGCATGAACTGTCTCTTCAATGTCTCTGCACGTTGAAAGTTGTAACCAATTGGTTGACTTCTTGTTAAAAACTGCATCTCTAGCATTTTCTATAACTCATTATTATAACTACTTTTTTTCCCTAGATGTATTAAAAAAATTTCAATATACATTGGTCAAAGCCAGACATATTTTTGCCAACTATTCTAGCCTGGCCAATGAAGTATTGAAGATTACTTTTGGCCTGAATTGCACGGTTGCCTTTTGCATTCAATTCTTCTTTTCTGTATTTTTTCTAATGGAGAAAGATTTCTGGTTTATTTGATTATGGAGCCTGTAATTATGCCATTAAAGTTAATCATCTTCGTACTCCCTACCATCAATTACGTTTTCCATAGTAATTTTTACTTAAATTAAACATGTGGTTAATGAGCTCTAGCTCAAAAGGCACCTCCTCCTCCATAGGAAAGGGTGGAGGGTAAGGTATTGGGATCAAAACCAACTTTTAGTGTGTCATGCTTGCGTGTAAATTCACTTTAAAAAAAAAAAAAAAAAAAAAAGAAATAGTAAAAAACTTGGAGATGTAGAAAGTGAATGACAAAATATGTATTTCTTTCTGATAAAGAGGCATTTTTTCTCTACAATTGAAGTACTTCATATTTCATTCATTTTCAATCTTTTATTCTTTCCTTTCACCTTTTTGTGGCTGTGCTTCTTCCCTTTTCCTTAGGATATCATTTCCCAATTTAGGTTTAATGGTACATCCCAATAGGGGGCGGCCATACTTGTTTAATTTATCACTCTCATCATTTTATTTCTCAGTTAAATCTAATATGTTATACTTGGCTTGTTACCAACATTCTTTTCTATATTTTCCAGTCTGAGGTTTTTGCTGTTGCGTTTGCGCTTCTTGCTGCTGGTGCTGTAATTCTGACATTGAATGTACTACTACTGGTAAGTTTCTCTCTCGTTAACTTCTGATTTGGGTATTAGATTATCTGCTTCCTTCCTGTTAGACATCCAAATTCTTGAAATGTAGTCTTTGATTGTGTGCAAAAAGATTATGATAGTACCCAAATGTCGATAAATTGAATCTAGGAGATATGACAGCTTGCATATGCCCTGTTATTTTTATTTTTTATTGAGTAGGCAGAAAAAAGTTAGTCTTCATACATAGTAAGAGGTTGACTTTGGCTGTCGTTTGTTTACAATCCTTATTTCAGGGTGGACACATAATCTTCTTCCAAAGTCTAAGTTTGCTGGGTTATTGCTTGTTCCCTCTGGATGTTGGAGCTATAATCTGCATGTTGAAGGACAATGTGATATTGAAAGTGATTGTGGTAGCTGTGACGTTGGCATGGAGCTCCTGGTCTGCATACCCTTTCATGAGTTCAGCAGTCAACCCTAGGAGAAAAGCCCTTGCACTCTATCCTGTTTTTCTCATGTATGTATCTGTTGGTTTTCTCATCATTGCCATTGATTAAAACATTAGCAATGCCCATTATAGAGACTCCCATAAGTATTATAATAGGAATTTCATGTCATGTTAAATTCTCTCATGTTACTGTAATTTTTGACTTCTGAGTTGATGTGTTTGTTGGCAATTCTGCCGATATTATATACTAGTTGTATGAAACAGTCTATGTGATGCTTTAGCCTTCTCTGTCATGCATTTTGAAAGCGAAGATTTGAGGATCAAACTCAAGGTGATATACGTATTGATTAAAAGGTAATTTATATTTACAGATCTCCTTTAGTTGGTAATTACAATTGTAAAATGGTTTTTTTAGATTAATAATGCCATTGTTAGTTTTTCTTTGTACGAGATTCGTTCGTCAAAGCCAGATACAAAATGAAAAAGTAGCACCCTTTAGTCCTGAAATTGAGCAGGTTAAGCGCTCAACTTCAACCCATCCATTCATTCATAGACGAAATTGCAGGTAATATGGCTAAGGAGTGGAGTATTGTTTGGAATTTGCGGCGAGTCTTATATTACTGCTCCAAAATGTTTCCTATTCTTCTAAGTGCCCGTTTAGTTAAAAGCTTCTTGGGCCAGAATCACATTGACAATTTGAAAACATGTGGGCATTTGGTAAAATTTTGAAATCATGCTTTTCAGTCCGTAGACATGAAAAAGTGCATTTTTGCGTTACATCTCCGAAGCAGCAAATAACTACTTTTTCAAAAAGCCCAAAAGTAAAGGCACATAAATACTTTTTCAAAAAGCCCAAAGGTAAAAGGCGGAACGACACTAGCCCTTAATAAACAACTAAACACACCAATAACTTTTATCTTAAAACCTGCTTAACAATGCGTTTTCTATTTTGCCAAACTCGTAATGGAAAATATAAAGAATATAAATAAGCCAGCAAATGGAGCTTTCATTTTTGGCATGCATGGAAAGACCAAATATGTGGGGATCAAAGTTAAATTTGTCTGCAACTTTTGTTTTTCCATCAGTGTATTCTCATTAGAGAATGTTGACAGAACCATATAATTGACCTACATTATTCTCTTGTTATTGTCGCGCATCAGCCGCTACATAAAGACATATCAATAGCTGGAACTTATTTTTTGTGTTATGAATTGATCTCAATTGGTGGAATTTACGAAAGCCAAAGTACATGCATGTAACACGAAATCTGTCATTGGTTGTGGGGCATGGCATATACATTTGTAAGTAGTTGATTTCTCCGTTGAAGTTTTTGCACCAATAATGTTTATGTTTCATTCCATGGCGCTTCTGGAACAATTAACTTTACATATTGGTAAATCCCAACCTTGCGATCCTTCAATCACAGTGATATATAGTCACAATTCCAATAAAACCAACAATTATATATGCATTCTGGATAGGCATAGCCGAAACAGAAATTAATAAGAACGTAACTACGTTGTTGTTATGATAGGACACTAGGGAACATCATTGTCTCCCCTATGTATAGAGTGGTGGCTTCTTAGTTGTTCCATCGCGAATTGTAAGGAACTGCTAATTTGTCATGTTATCTTATCTAGAAGCCACTAGTCAGAACAACAGGTTGAGGTGCCATTTAACCTTTAAATTTACTATATAGTAATGTATTTTGCTCATTACACCAAAGAAAAAAGATGGAAGAATATAAAGCAAAAGTCAAAACTCTTTCTATGGTTATGGATCCATGTGTTACAAGCTTGGGTATATATAACAATCGAGTAATTGATAAAGTTTGTTTGATTTTTCTTGATAATTCTCTTCTTTTCTCTATTTTCATTAATAGAAATGAGAATATGAAGTTTTCCTGGAAAGGAAAACTTACCTCTTAAGTTAAAAGCAGTCAATCATTTCTATTTGGGAAACAGGACTAGTCTCTTAAAAGATAAACTCTGCATTTCAACTAGTTTAAAAGATATGTACTGTCCACATCTAAATTCCAACTAGTTTAAAAGATAAACACTGCATTTCTATAATCTATCAGTAAAACTAATCATAACCTTCCATCCATCTATGCTTAGCTAACTTTGCTTTTGTTTTTACTCTTTCATCTGTTATTTTGTCTGTTTAAGTTGATAAATGATTTTCTTGGATATCAAATCTGCAAATTCACGTGACAAATCCCTGTCAGTGTTCTTAGACTGTTGAGTGTTGACACACTACTTTGTTTATATCTTCACTCAAGTGGGATTTTCCTTGTGTGTATAAAGTCGAGGATGGGTATAAAATAAATAAATAAATAAATAAGAAACTGTTCTAGCTAGTAATGGCTCTTTTACTTTTGAGGATCTTTTAATACAGACATGATTTTTATTTGAGGGGAGAGATATTACTGGTCATGCACATTGTACTCTATCTTCTTCCTGTAGACATAGCCTCATAAGTAAAATGTGCATATTTCATGAGAAAAGCTGAGTATGAAAATGGTAGAGACATTATCACTCGTGTCTTCCCATTGCTTTCATACTGTTTCCAATTCCACCTTCCACCATAGCTGCATATCATTTTCTAGTCATTGCCTTTTTCATTCCCCTGTGACAACGTTTATTTTCCGAGTGAAGTGACATTGCTCTTTTCATAATTTGTCGTTAATGGTTACATAGTTTATTCGTTGTAAATTGATAATATCATTTTTATACGAATCTATCATCATTTTTATAATAAAACAATCATATTTTTTTAACAAATTAAAAATATTATTACATAAATACTATACCCCTTCTCCTCTAGTAGAACTTGAAGGAGGCCCTAGGATTACCTCATGTGCTAAAAAAAGTAAAAATATGGGATTGGCTTAACTCATTCATGGTAAAAGTAAAACAATCATATTAACAATATTAAATAAAAAAACATTTTATTATTAATTACTCGGATCCAAATCTCGTATAATTTTTTTTTTTTATACAAGATAGAAATTTTAATTTAACTCAATTTAAATGTATATGTATGTGAAACATTTAGCTCGAGACTTACACTCTGTTTGTTTCAGCATCAACGTTTTCTGAAAAATGGTTCATTTTCCAAATATCATTTTCTAGAAAACTATATCAGTTTCCAGTATTTGATAACAACCTTAAAAATGAGCTTAAGAAAGTTTTTTTATGTTTGATATGCAAATTTTTATTTTTATTTTATATATTTCTTGTGTAATTTAAAACGTGTGCATAAAGGAGAGAGAGAGAGAGAGAGAGATCTATGGAAGATGAGAGATCAGAGTTAGTAACAGTGAGAGTGTGAGGAAAGAAAAAGAAAAAGGGAAGGGAAAAAGAGTGAAAGAGCGTACCATGAAAGAGAGATTGTTTTTCAAAAAAAAATTTTAAAAAACAACCTATAAAAAACAAACCTTATTTTTATTAAAATTTTTCATTAACTAAAAGTAATTTTCTATTAGTCAGTTTTTTTTTGTGTTATCAAATATTAAAAAATGTGAAAAATTTTCTTTACAAAAATATTTTTCAGCAAAACAAGCCGAGCTTTAAACTATTTAAGACTTGACAATCAAGGGTGCGCGGTAAATTTCATATAATTTTCACCGCAGCAGTACACAAATGAGCAGTAAATGCAGAAGTGCACAGAATTAGAACAGGACCAAATTGTGACCTGCATAACATGACACAATTTTATCGTAACTATTGTTGTTGTTGTTGCGTTTACGCGTAGGACAAGGACTTGTACGGTCAAGCCTGTGGGATCTTTACTGAGTTATTACTGGGCTGTCTGTGCATATTCAATATTGTAACTATCGCTTGGTTTACGTGAGCTTGGAATTTGTACGGCCATTCAGATTCTGAAGCTAAAAAACAAAGATAGAAACAGATGGTTTATAAATTTCTTTTACGTAATGGGTGAGTCTTTCTTGTAAGTGGGTAGTTGAGTTATTGGGCATGCTGGTGACCACATAATGCAGGCATAAAGAGTCAGAGAAACAAGCCCCAAAATGATTCTCTTTTAACATTAAACTATATATTTATTCTTTTTTTTTTTGGTAAACTAAACTATATATTTATTCGTAACTATATTTTTATATACTACTAAATCTAATGTTATGAACTTTTCACAATTTTATCGTAACTTTTATAATAATTCGTAAGTGATGAAATTATGAATTCACGTAGACTCATTATTTTATTTCTACCAATTACAAGTCGTTATGTAACAAAGTTGTAGTAAAATTATGAAAAAATTTATAGCACTAAACTTACTCTTTATATACATAGAATTGGTTAATGTATGCATATATTAATTATCTATTTTAAGAAAATTTTATGAAAATTTGAAAAAAAAAATATATTAAAAAATTAATCACTTTTTTGTTTTTCTATCACAATTTTCTTAAATTGATTTAGAAAAAAATTTTACTAATATATGCCTTAAATACACACTATAATAAATCAATTTTAAAAAAAGTTTATCAAAAATTAAAAAAATTTTGATAACTTTTTCAATCTTTAATAAAACTTTTTTAAAAATAAATTTATCTGTGCGTGCTGTTAAAAAAATCCTATTTTTTAAATATATACACGCCCAAAATTATAAAATAAAAACCATGCAAAGTAGGACTAGGGGCATAGCAATATAGGCTATATAGCATAGGACCTTTGCTATTCTGTGTCTCAGATCCTCTCTCGCCAATAGTCACTTTCTAAGTTCAAAGTACCAAACAAAAATCAATGAGAGGACGATATAATAGAGATTGATTCTTTATTGGTTCAGCTGTCAGCGCCTAACTCTCTAAAAAAAAGCTGTTAGCGCCTGATATCTTTTAAAACTTTAACTTGTTTTTTACATCATTAATACTAATTTCTTATAGATATTCTTCGTATATAATATTTGGCTAGAGATTTCATTTATGCAAAACCCAAAACGAGATTGTTCATGCTCGATTTTCAAGGTTCCATTGGCCCTCCCAGTGAAAAGATTCCTTCTCGGGAATAGTTGTATTTTTGGTTCGCAAGAGAGTACATGTTTTTTTTGTTTGTTTTGCCTTGGGTTGATTTAATAAAAGGAAAATCTTCCTTTGTAGAAAATTTAAAAAAAGAAAAATTAAACAGAGAGAGTACATGTTTACGACCGTTAGGTTAAAAGAGATAATTTAGTCGTGGGGATTAGGGAATCATATCTATGTTACATTAATTAATAAGTATATATATATATATATATGTGTGTGTGTGTGTGTGTGAGTGAGTAAAGTTTTATATAAAATAAAATAATTATGAGAGAAGAGTAGATAGTTAATATAACTTAATTGCCTAAATTCATATGTTTAAACTTTTGAATTAAGTAGTTTCTTTATATATTATTATATTAATTGGTTCGGTAAATAAGTGTTCTTAAGAAATTTTATTAATAGACAATTTTTAAAAAGTGATAATATCACTTCCATGATAAATTAATATAGAAAACTGTTAAAAAAACTAGTTACTTTTTCTTTTATTATAAAAGGTTTTTAAAAATATTTCTTAAACCAATGCTCTTATGATATCAAGTAACTTTTTTATTATATTAATTACTTATTTCGAGTCTTCGGTTGATAGCTTTGAGATCGATTTGGGGAGAGCATTGGATTTTTTTTTCTATTATATCTTCTTCTTCTTCTTTTTTTGCTTTTACTTATAGTGATTTAGTTTAGTAATAAAAAAATTGCCATCGTTTCCTATAAAATAAATTGTATTATCATTATTCAATCTCAATTTAATTGAATAAGAGATTATAAAAAATATTGATTAAGAGATTATAAAAAAAAATTATGAGAGAGAGAGAGAGAGGGAATATTTAGTGCCATGGATATTAGATTATCATATGTAATTGTTCTTCCAATATTTTATATATATATATTATAAATTTTCATATTTAAACACACTCTTTGATTCAATCTCAATTGAATTGGATTTGAAATTAGTTAAGAGAGTCATGTAACTCAATGATATTAATTGGTATTTTTTTTATAAGAAGAAATAGAGTTCAAATATTTTATGTCTCACTTGTTGTAATAATTTATCAAAAAACAAGTAAGAGACCTTTGTTTATTTATTTATTTATTTTTAATAATTTGATAGTTAGGGGAGAAAAAATTAAAAATTTGAACATCTTCATTTGGAAACACCAAGAATTGTCAATTGAGCTACAAAGCTCAAGACAAAAGGGGAGAGAGAGAGAGAGAGAGAGAGAGAGAGAGGTGCCACTGATAATACATTATCATATTTAATTGTTCCAATGTTTCATCTTTAAACCATAAATTACTACTCAATCTCAATTAATTGAATTTAAAATTGGATACTCTACCTATTCTCCTTTAAATAGAGAACTAAGATACAAATCTCATTGTTGTAATCATCATATTAATGTATTATAAACCTGGTTTAAATATTAATATTACTATTTTCGTGTGTGTTCTAATAAGTATTACTGTTTACTAAAAAAAATTGAATATGATATTAGATATAGTTAATTTTTGTAAGTTAGAACTACATAAATGAAATATCAAATATATCATTATCACATAGACTATTACTGGAACTCTTTGAACTCCTTAACATGAAATAGCGGTACATGGAATTTTTTCTTTGAAAAAGAAAATTTATAAAATTTTTGACATCTTACTTTTAATGAAAGACTATTACGCTTGGAACTCTTAGGGTATGTTTGGTAAAATATTTTGAGTAATGTTATTTATAATTTTTTGAAATACGTGTGAATGAAAAAGGATAAAAATACGTATAATATTGTTTAAATTTTGAAAATGTGTGTTTAAGATGCTCTATAAAACGGGGTCTTAAATTCCTTTATCATGTAATTTGACTTTTATTTTTTGGATGGAATGATGTGATTGACCATATACATTGTCTTTCATTCAAACTTCATGTAATTTTAACCTCCACAAGTGGGTAAACAAATTGGTTTGCATCATAATTCATTTTGACAATGCATAATTAGGCCTTCTTTTCAAATGGGCCCTTGTCTGGCTTCGACTCATAGTCTTTAGTTTACCCATTACACAACACAAGTTGCTTTATGCAAGATTCAACTGTACAACAATCAAATTAAAAATTATATAATTTAGCTGGTCCAAAAAAAATTCTTCACAATAATATTTAATTTAATGTGGTCCGATTGGTTATGAATCTTTTTATTTTTACTTTTTTTTTAAAAAGACTGCCCCAATCTGATCCAAATAATAGCTCTGACCTTTCTTTAATGAGAAAAATAATTGTAATTCAGAAGTTCATCAGTCCAAGCAATATGCAGCACGCTGTTCCAGGCAGCATGTTAAAATTTTTTTTTTTTTTATATAAATTCCTTATCTCTTTTTTTATTATTTATTTATTTTTATGCAATAGCAACTTATTGGGGTAACCGTGAATAGGGGAGTTTGTTTAGGAAATATTTTATAGAAGAAGAAAAGAATTTTGTTAACAAATGGGACTATATATCTTTGTTTGTACTTTTGTCAATAGCATCTTATTAAATGTCATAGTGGTTATACTTATTACTTATACTTTTTATATTAAATCATCATCATAAATATTTGCGTGAGTAACAAAGAGAAAAGCTAACCATGAGTGAGAGTATTAATTTAAGAAATATTTTATCAAAAAAGAACAGAAATTTGTTAGCTTATGTTTTAAAGTTAAACATATTCGTTTAGAAAATACTTTTAAAAAAATTTTATGAAAAAAGAAACTCATTTTTTGATAAATTTTTTATGGATTTTATTAACGTGCCTTAAAAGCACACAATATATCTTTGTTTGTACTTTTGGCAATAGCATCTTATTAAATGCCATAGTGGTTATACTTATTACTTATACCTTTTATATTAAATCATCATCATAAATATTTGCAGGAGTAACAAAGAGAAAAGCTAACCATGAGTGAGAGTATTAATTTAAGAAATATTTTATCAAAAAAGAACAGAAATTTGTTAGCTTATGTTTTAAAGTTAAACATATTCGTTTAGAAAATACTTTTAAAAAAATTTTATAAAAAAAGAAACTCATTTTTTGATAAATTTTTTATGAATTTTATTAACGTGTGCCTTAAAAGCACACAATATATCTTTGTTTGTACTTTTGGCAATAGCATCTTATTAAATGCCATAGTGGTTATACTAATTACTTATGCCTTTTGTATTAAATCATCATCATAAATATTTGCGTGAGTAACAAAGAGAAAAGCTAACCATGAGTGAGAGTATTAATTTAAGAAATATTTTATCAAAAAAGAACAGAAATTTGTTAGCTTATGTTTTAAAGTTAAACATATTCGTTTAGAAAATACTTTTAAAAAAATTTTATGAAAAAAGAAAATCAATTTTTTGATAATTTTTTTTATAGATTTTATTAACGTGTGCCTTAATAGCACACAATAGCATATTATTTTTGAAAAAAGTTTTATCGGGTATTGAAAATTTTTTATAATTTTTTCAAATTTCCATAAAATATTTTTAAAAATAGATGGTTTAAAACTTAGGCACACATTAATCAGACTCTATTTTTATATTTTTTCATAAAAGTAGTATTTAATTTTCTTAGAATGGTTAATACTCTAAAAGAACCCATCAATTAAATAAATAAATAACTGATTTTCTAACAATTTTATATATTTTAGTATTAATTTTTTTTTATATAAAATGGTTCATTCAATAAAAAACCATTTTAATATGGATTTGGCTTCAGAAAAATTAATAGAAAAAACTAAGGTCATTAATTGATCTGCCTCACACTTATCAGACAGGACCAGACCCTTGTGAACAGTGCCATCATAACAAGCCTCCATTGATGGGGTTATACAACATGAGGGGTCAGCACCATGGGACCATTAAGAATGGGATACCTGTACAGCACTATGAGCTATGGCTTTAAAATAAGCCCAGTTAAATCTTTGGGTACATCCCAGCTTTAAAAAAAGCCGCAAGAATTGCCTCAAACAAAGGATTAATCCCAAAAGCATTGTCAATCTTCTAAGATTTTATCAACTAAATGACGCAACTTGGTTCATACGGGCTGCAATTACCAATAAATAAAACCAAGGATCTGGGAAATAAGAAAAATCTGAACAAAATTTCCTTCAATCTTCAGGGCATGTTTGGTCAGCGATCTCAACCTCGTATTTTTACATTTTAAATAATTTTACACATTTTTTCACACTTTTGTTACCTGTATAAATTTAAAAAATTACAAAAATTTATAAAAAGCAAAAAAAAGAAAAAAGGGTTAAAGTGGGACCTATTATTACCTTCCATCCCTACGCTTAGCTAATATTCCTTCTGTTTTTACTCAATTGTTAGTTTTTGTCCGTTTAAGTTGGAAAATGATTTTGTTGGGATATAAAATCTGCAAAATTCACATGACAAATCCCTGTCAGTGTTATTAGATTGTTGACACCAACACACACTGCTTTGTTTATATGTTCACTCAAAGTGGGGGTTTTTGTTTTTTGTTTTTTTTTTTGTTTTCCCTTCTGTATGTGCATGTATAATTGTTTCCAGCTATCTCTGTAGCTCTGCAGTAGTAACAAATCCTCTTTTTAACCCCATTCATTGTCCTTTTCCTCCCAGATCTTGAAATAGATCATCTTTCTCTCATTTCACAATCCTCCTCTGTCCTTCATTCATTAACAAACAGCAACCAAGCAAAGCAAGCAACTTGTTCAAAACGTCCATAATAGTACACAGGAAAACACTCAATAAAGGGTCCAACAAAAACCTCTGTATCCAACCCCAACCCCAACCCAATAGGGCCCCATCCCCTCCCAACTCAAAGGCTCCAAAATCCTTTTTTGTTTTATTATCCCTTCATCCTTTTCTGTTTTCCTTGTACTTACTTATCCCTCTCTCTATCTCTCTCTAGCCAGCCAATCCTGCCCATCTCCAATTTCACTTCTCCTTTATTCCCTCTCTCTCTCTCTCTCTCTCTCCCACAATTTTCCCAGTTCTACAGTCCCTCAGGCCCCAGATGACCATATTCTCAACTTTGTCCATAAAATTTGAGCCAACACCCATTTGCTAAAACCTATAAAACTCTAATACCTCTTCAATTTCTGTTTGGTTACAAAACTGAATTACATCTCTCAAGTTTTAACTCTACTTTTTGGTAATACGGTGGACTTATTTACTGACACTACAAATATGAGTCCGTGTAAATACAACCGTTGAAAATTAAAAACTAAAAATACTCTAATAAAATACTATGAAACTATTTTTAATAAAAATATTACTGAAAAGTGAGGGTGGTGGATCCGTAAACGGTAACAGATCCACTGATGTGCACTGTTTATTCAGAAGAGTAAAAAATCACGGCTTATTAAAAAAATAAAAAAAAATAACAGGGAAGAAGGAGGAACGCAGACGAAAAACGCGCTAATAGAAAACACCCATACCAGCGTTCCCTCTCCTTCATCCTTAATATTTTTTTGGCTATTCCTCTCCACTTTCATCTTCTTCCATCTGAAAACCCTGAACAGGATCGAAACAACCAAGCCAAAACACTCTTCCTCCCGCTTCAGGCACAGGTTCCCTTCTTTCATTTTCTTTCCCTTGCCACAAGGTACTCATTGAAAATTTTATTCAAGAAATACAAGCAAACAAATATTGCTTGAAACTGTCATGGATGATGGATCTGTTTACTCTGGCTTGTAATAAAGAAGTAGAAAACTGTAACCTCTTATTAACGAGAGCATGGTCACAGAATATTACTACGCAAATTTGAAAGCAACCCCCGATAAAGATGGACAAACTGTCAGGGAGCTGCTGTTCGCAAAGCTTCAATTTTGGGTCTCTAAACTTAGATGATTCACCTGGGAGAAGATCTACAAAGTGGATCAAGTGGAGTGACAGCTTGCCTGTGAAGATCTTGGGTCTCTTCAGTCAGCAACAGTACGTGAGCACAGATGGGTTCTCTTTCGCATTGTGAGAGCTTCGGTTTCTTCATAATTTTGAATTAAAAATGGAAAAAGAACTAATGTGAGTGGAGGAAGAGAGAAAGTTGCGGGGAAGAGTAAAGTGAAAATGGAGTCAAAAATCTGAAACGAAGGAAATGAAATGAAAAAAAAAAGAAAGATCCGTTGGAGCTTCTGCAGTGATGGGACTGTACACTGCGGTGGGACCCGTTTGTGCTGGAAAATTACAAAATTGCCACTAATATTCATAACCCATATCTTCAAAACGAAAAAATTTGGACAGAGCATGAGCCTTTCGGCCTTTCCCCCCTCACAGACAGTGGGCCCCACGCCTATGGGACCCAGCTGTCAGTGAGAGAGTTTCATGGTTCTCAAAACCACATCACACCTATTTAAAAAGCAATCTTTCTCCACACCCACTTCCAAAAAACACTCCCAAACCCAAAGAAAAAAAAGAAAGAAAAGAAGTAGAAAATGAAGGAGTATTGGACTTCCTTGGCTTCCCTTCTTGGCGTCTTGGCCTTTTGCCAAAGCCTCCTGCAAGTAGTGTTCCCACCCGAACTGCGTTTCGCCACGGTCAAACTCGTCAACCGAATGTGCCACTTGTTCTCCTCCTACTGCTACTTTGACATAACAGAGATCGACGGTGTCAACACAAACGAGCTCTACAACGCAGTCCAACTCTACTTGAGCTCATCAGTCTCCATCACTGGCAGTAGACTCAGCCTCACACGCGCACCCAACTCAAGTGCCATCACCTTTGGACTCTCCAACAATGACAGCATAAACGACACTTTCAATGGCGCCTCGGTTCTCTGGGAACACGTTGTCACTCAAAGACAATCCCAAACCTTCTCATGGCAACCACTTCCGGAAGAGAAACGTGGGTTCACTCTTCGAATCAGGAAGCGAGACAAGTCTCTCGTTCTCGATTCTTACATGGACTACATCATGGAAAAAGCCAACGACATTCGAAGGAAAAACCAGGATCGCCTTTTGTACACTAACTCGAGAGGTGGTTCTTTGGACTCGAGAGGTCATCCTTGGGAGTCTGTACCATTTAAACATCCAAGCACATTCGATACTTTAGCCATGGATCCTAAAAAAAAGCAGGGGATCATGGATGATCTTAAGGATTTTGCGAATAGCCAAGGTTTTTATCAGAAAACAGGGCGAGCTTGGAAAAGAGGGTACCTTCTTTTTGGTCCACCTGGGACTGGAAAGTCTAGCATGATTGCTGCTATGGCTAATTATCTTGGTTATGACATTTATGATTTGGAGCTGAGTGAGGTGCATACTAATTCTGAGCTGAGAAAATTGCTAATGAAGACTAGTTCTAAGTCTATTATTGTGATCGAAGATATTGATTGCTCACTGACTTTATCGAATAGAGCTAAGAGTAATAATGTTAGTACTAATGGTATTAGGAGTAGTTATGGCGATATCGGTGAAATGCGCCGTGGTGGTGGTGGTGGTGAGGATGGTGGGAATACAAGCATTACTCTTTCAGGGTTGTTGAATTTTACTGATGGATTATGGTCATGTTGTGGGAGCGAGAGAATTTTTGTGTTTACTACTAATCACATTGAGAAGCTTGACCCGGCATTGTTAAGGAGTGGAAGGATGGATATGCATATTTTCATGAATTACTGTTCTTTCCCGGCATTGAAGATACTTTTGAAGAATTATTTGGGGTTGGATGAGAGTGACTTGGATGGTGTGGTTTTGAAGGATTTGGAAGATGTGGTTGATAAGGCTGAGATGACTCCTGCTGATGTTAGTGAGGTTTTGATTAAGAATAGGAGGGATAAAGGGAAAGCAGTGAGGGAATTGTTGGAGGCTTTGAAAGTGAGAGCAGAGAGGATTAGTGAGAAGAATATTGTGAGGTTGAGAGCGAAGGGTTCAGAGTATTTGGAAGAGGAGCAAGAAAAGAGGGCATTGGAGAGTCCCAAAGAAGGGTGTGAGTTTGAGAAAGAAGAAGAGAGTGATTGCAAGAAAGGAAATGATGAGAAACAAGAGAGTACTACTACTACTACAATAAAGAAATGATTATTATTAAGGATTTGGTTTTTTTTTTTTTTTTTTAGTTTTAATTATGGCATATTGATCAATGGAATTATTAGAGCTTAAATTTTTTTTTTGGGTTGGGTTTGTGGGGGTGACACAACTAGAGGGAGAGAGAGGGAAAGATCCAAAATTTAAAAACATGTAATATGTTTGTATTGTTAATTTAAATAATTGAGATGAGGAAAAACAAAAATGATATGATGAATGATCCATAGATAAGCCTACTTATGTGGTGTGGTTTGCTATACTTGGCCGTATATGTAGTTGTTTAATTTATGTGACTTTATGATCTAAAATGGCATGCATATGTCCCTCCTCAAAATCTATATTTACTTTGCGCATGTTACAATATACGATCATTGGTGGTTGCTTAATGGTTGGTAGTACTTGTTATTAGGTATTAGATATCTGAAATTATTTTAGACATACATTGCTTTTGCTAGCTGGGCCTTTTTTTGTGACCACCTGGGAAGCACATGGGCAAAATCTGTATCTTGATTCGACATTCATGTTGGGACTTTACAATTATATAAGTTTGGGGACCAAAAGAAATGCATCTCAACGTACATTTTGGCTATATGCTTTGTTGTTTGCAGTGTAATAATATGGTACAGAAAAGGTGACATTCAAAAAAACAAAATTTACAAAATCGTTTTAAGTAAACAATGAAACTTTGGGAGCCCAGAAGAATAAAAATGGTTTCAGTCCTTTACTTCTGTTACTTTGGGAGCCCAAGAATAATGCAACTCTTTGAGAGAAATGGGGTCTCTATTTTTTACAGATGCCATAGGCATAGAAGTCTTCAGGATATTGATTAAGGAAACATGTATTACAGAAAAAAGTGTTTCACTAGGTTGTATTTGGAAGTGGTAGCTCTTATTTTCTCAAAGCCTCTTGAGTACCTTGCTGTCTCTTTCTAGCTGGATTTTATTTTCTTTTCTTTTCATGAACTTTCTTCCTCTTAGGAAAAGAGTTGAAAAGCTAGCTATTCTTGGAGAGTACTGTATTACTGGATAGGATTAAAGGGTGATTGGAAATAAGACACTTAAAAATGTGAAACAACTAAACAAGTCCCAGATTTTGTGTTCGGAAAAGTAGGATTTGAGTTGCAAAAGGCAGCTGGAAAGTCACCACTTATAATGAGAAAAAGTTGACATTTTTGTTGATGATTTTGGTATTGTGTTGGAAAGGCATTGGGTTGTCACGCCAAGTAAAAACTCAGCCCACGTGGTTCTGAAATGCTGAAATGACCATCACCAACATTTAATTTTTTTTACATGGAAAACATGCATTTGCGTTTGTGGGGAGCTTGAAAAAGAGGACTTTTTTTTTTGTGAGCATTTTAATATTACTAACATTTTTTTCCTTTACTTTTTGTTTTTTTTTGGCATAAAGTGATCAAGATGCTAATGAGGCGGCTGAAATTGTCATTGAAATATATAAGATTTTTTTTTTCTCGTGAATGTTCAGAACTCTTCAATCACTTAATTAATTTGATAATTAAATAAAAAAAAAAACCCTTAAAATGATATGATTCTTTTTGATTCTTTTTTCCAATTAAATGTTTGCAACTCTTTTTATAAGTTGATAAATTTGTATTTGTGCAAAATTATTTTTATGTATATTTATCATTAACACTAATAATAACAAAATGTCATCTAAAAAAAAACTTTGAAAGATAAGAACTCCCCTTTGCTTTTGTCTTAAGACGTTATTGACTTTAATTATATGCCATATCTGAAGAATCAGCATAATGGTGGGTTTTTTCCTGCAAGTTCAATTGTTTAGCTTTCTCATATCCCAAAAAAAGAAAAAAAGAAAAAAAGAAGGAAAATGTTAGCTTTCATTCAACCTCTATAACGCCTATATTCGATTTCACATTAATTTAAGGGTCCGTTTGGTTGGAGGAGTAGAAAAGCAGAAAGATAAGAAATATTTAGTTTTCTCTCTTGTGTATTCGGTTGGAGAGGTGAAAAAATGGAAGGGTGAAAAACTCTTTTGTTCGGTTGGAGAGAAAAATGGAATGATGGAAAATCTAATTTATATAAATTAACTATTATATCCTTATTACATAGTATGTAAGAAATAGATTTATTTGTACTCATTATATAATATAAAATTTATCACATCATATATATAAATTTATATTATTATAATATAAAAATTAGATTAGGTCACGCTAAAAAAAAAAAAAAAAAAAAAAAAGAGAGAACGTTTAGGTAACGTTGAAAAAAAAAAAAACGTTCAGGTAATGTTGAACAAAAAAAAATGTTGAAGATCAGGTCATGTTGGAAGGAAAAAAAAAAAAAGAGAGAGAGAAAGAGAGAAGAGAACGTTGAAAAAAAATAGGTGGGAAGAGGGTATTTTTGTAAAAGTGCTACCATAACACTTTTCTCTCCAGATTTTCCTTCCGATTTCTAAGGAAAAAAAATGTGGGCCCGGAGAGAAAACTTTCTCCCCGGTTTTCTCTCCTTCCTATTTTCCTTCCCCAAACGAATAGTGAAAAACAATATTTTCCTTCCTCTATTTTCTATCCTCCCTATTTTTCACCCAAATGGACCATAAGAGTATAGTTATAAAATCAAAATTTGACACGCAAACTGCTTATAAAAAGAGAAGAAGTATCTTGGAAATTGCAAAGAGATTGAGTTATGTTGAGAGTTTAAAAGTAATATCTTTCCTAAATTCAAGACAACAACAAATATTTCAGACGTTTCATTCTAATTGATCCCCAAAAAATCAAAGAAGAGAATGAGTTATATGTCGTTGTAAGATGTGACATTAAATATGTTAGGTCTAAAAATAATGTCGTAATACGGTTGTAATTAGTATACAAAACTTCCACTTTTATCATTGTAGCATGGTAATAGGTGTACAAAACTTCCACTTCTATCATTGTAACACGGCAACATGTTTGTTGTGTGATTGTATAGGGGTCTCTGGTTCACCACATCAAAGCCGGGGTAGCCAATGTCATGCTCCGATGCCCAACTCTATTATGACAAAGACTGGTGTGGGAAGGGAGTCAGTTATGTGCGCATTTCCAATTCCATTGCCACCATGATGGAGTTCTTAGTTGCGTGAGATAAAAATGATAAGCCTTTGCCCTCAGTCATGATAAAGCCATTGCCCTTTGTGCGAAATGCCAAACTAGGCAATCCTCCCCAACACAAGACTTTGGCAAAGGAAGATTTGTCACTCAAAGAAAAAATGACTTAGTGACCATCCCTATAGGTTTACTAGGAAGATGGCTTTATTATTAGGAGTATGTAAAATATGCTTGCCACTCATCTTGCCACAGAAGAGTACTTTTACCATCATAGCATGGAAGACCTGATTGGAGACAATTTGTCACTCAAAATAAAAATCACCATGCATTGTTAGAAGTGGCCTTGGGTAATAGTTGACATTGGAATGGGTCTCTATTCATATCTTATCAGTAGATTAGACACACGTACACACAACCACACAAAAGGGTCTTAACTTAATAGATTAGACATATACACACAACCACACAAATGGGTCTCAACTCTTAACTAGCTAGGAGTTGTTCTACTCCAATTAGGTGGTAGTGAACTCAAAAATTCGTGAGAAAAAGTAAAAGCCAAATACCGAAATATGCAAATCTTGTTGCTTTTGGCATCTTTTGTGAGGACGCGACTTGTGTTCAGTGCATAAGTATACTAGACAAAAATCTCATTCCTTTCGCTATTCCTTGAGCAAAGTATTTTCCTTTCCTTTTGAATTAATGGTTTTTAGTCCTAGTAGGAATACCCATAATATGCAGAGAAAGATAGAACCTCTCTATTTTGAGAGGTTCAATCCAATTTCACACATCACAATCCATACTAAGCAACAAACAATGCAATACCCTTGTTATCTTGCTTCAAGATCAATAAAAAGATTTTTATTCCCACGGTTCCCCACTAAGGCATGTCACATGTCCCACAAACAACATATAGCAAAATTTTGGCATGCTCTTTCAACAAGAAGTCCAATGGTGCTCATTGCCTTAGTACCAATTTAAAGAGAGAATAATTTCAATGGTGTGGCTTACTTGCAGTTGTTTCATACTTAAGGTCCTGAGGATCTTAGACCAGCTGGTAAATCAATAATTACCGGCAATTTCAAGTGCATATGATGGTCTAAAGTTTATTTATACTAAATTATAGATCTTAAATAAGCAAGCTAGGAAAAATTGTCACCTTTCTTTGCAGAAAATCGCCAAATAAGAATCCAATCTTTTATTCCATCCTTTACCTATTGAAAAACGCAAATTGAGGCCCCGTTTGCTCTTAATATTATTATTAGTGAAGAAATTATTGGAAAGCAAATGACATGAAATCTAGGAGAAGCCCTCCAACAAGTATATGCTAGTTCAAATTTTAAAATGGTTAATATGAACAAGAAAAGGTTATAGTATGATTCTTCTGCATTAGATTCTAATATGATTATATGGTATGCAATTATACAGAACTATACTTGGTCAAATTTAGGTTAATTTCAAAACAACCTGTCTCATAATCAGGCTGAATGATGAGCCTAATCAAGAATTTGTAAAAATTTTCCCTCTAATTTTATGAATTAAACATCTTCCCCCTTTTAAAGGATTGGACTGGTGATTTTTTTTTTTTTTTTTAATAAAAAAAATGTATACATGAGAAATTGTTAGGATTTTTGTAGGCCCATTCCATGACCTTGTCTATAATGGAATTTCTAAGTGTTGATGTATTGCATTCAATGTAATAGTTTGGTAACATCTAGCCTAGAAGATTTTTGGAGAAATGCTAACTGAAGAAGCTCACTCAACAAAATTTTGTTGAGATTACAAAATTTTGTTTTTAAATTCCCTCTTTGACTAGGTTTTTGTCCTGTCTTTTAGAACGCTAATTGTTCACTTATATAAACCTTACTTTTGCATAATTTTTCAATAGAGAAAAAATGGTTACGCTCTATGCTATTCAAGGAGAAAATCTCATATCTATTATCCTTTTACTTCATAGAAAAATCCGAATTCTTAATCCGCTCATCTTGTGATTCCAAAAGAGTGTCTTGAGAGTTTGAATCCTCATGGTTAATTTACAATAAGGTTTATTACTATTGAATCTTTAAAGAGGTTCCTTGGAGTGCCTAAGATTCTAGTTTATGTAGACGATGGGATTGTGTAAGAAGTTTACTTAGAAAGATTTCATTGGTTTTGAGCTACTATGGCAGGAATGCAAATGGAACGTTTGCAAAGGTTACAACAAAAAGTCTAGCTTGTAAAAGGTTCTTGTAAGAAGATCATTGCAAGTGTCTTTCCTTTGTGAATTTTCTACGTGCCTTTTTGTGTCTCTACTCTCTAGAGTGGCTTTTCGCTTGAAGATGTTTTTTCACTTCATTGCCGAATTCTGTGTCTTGTGCTTTATTGTTTTTTCTTTCATTGCTTTAAGATTTGGTGTATGCATAATAGGATTTTCAATTGGTATTAGAGTAATTAGAACACAGGGTCTAAACTCTAAACTAGATTTGTCATAAATGGATCTATTTCATGATTAATTTCATAACTCATATTAAATATAACAAATTTAAATGCATATCTAGTACCATGTCATTTTAAATTCCGAAATGCTATGTGTTTATTTTGTGTTCAAGGACTTAAATAAGTAATACTTAATAGGAGATAATTCTCTTAAACTCGTAAGTGTTGTAACTCAATGACATTGTTTCGCTCCCTCGCTTCTTGTAATAATTTAAATTATCAAAAACAAAAATCGAATAAAAGCATAATTCGTTTTCAAGTCTTCAGCAGTATTGAGATCCAAAGGGCATGCCTTCTCTACAATATGATTGGTCATTCAATTACCAAAAAACAAGAATCTGATACTCACGTGTTATAACGAAGGTTGACCATTAATTTTCTCATCGTCAAAAAAGGCTAAGTATCTGAAGACCGAAAAGGTGCATAACAACGAGCGATGACTATGTATTTGATCAAGCTGTCAAAGATTGGATTCTTTTTAGTCCAATTAGCAAGATGGATGAGCCATAATTGAAAGCATATCTTGAAGCATCTCTGTATTATGTACATTCTCTTTTGTTTTCTCCGAATTTTAAAAAATAAAAGTTCCAAAAACTCCCAAGTTGTGGGAACTCTGTATGTTTTAGCAATAGTTTTTGTTATTGGGAAGCACTTGTGTTGCTAAGTAGGAATAATCAAATTTATATTTGACTAAATCTTAAGCATAATTATCGTTTATTGATTAACTAGTCTCATATCGGATATGCCTTACATGTGAACCTTCTTAAAGTGGTATACGTTATCATATAAATTGATACTCTAAAAAATCATGGTGAAGCAATTCAATCAAAATAACAATTTTTGTGTGGGTTCGAGTTAATTCAATAGGTAAAGTGTTTTATTGCTGAATAAGAGATCAGAAGTTCAATCCTCATCTACACAAAAAACCAATTGGTGTTTTTGTAAACTATCACTAAAAATTAAAGAAGAAGCGATTCTTGCATACAAAAGCAAAATGCTATTCTTACATTGTTTCGGTCAGGTAGACACCATTGAGTTGGTATATTATTTTAAAACATGTGGTAAAATTGGTAAAATTTGGTTCTTTTTATTTATTTATTTTCATTTTAAACCTTGAGTTTATAGATCATGACAATTTAAATATCATGTCTATATATCTACTAAAAACCATTGTTCTCTCTCTAGTGTGGAAAAGAAAACAACCATTCACAGCAAATGGTATCGTTTTAATGTAATATGTGCGAATGGAAAATTTCCCTTACAACATATAGATTGCTCCATTAGCAGTTTTTAACAAATATTAATGAAATATTTAAATTCTTATGAGTTATAAGATTTAGGGTTTAAAATGGAAAAAAAAATTATAAAAAAAGAAAAATACTCTAGGTTTTTTTTTTTTTTTTTTTTTTTTTTATATTTAATTTCCATTCTTTTGCAATGTGGCCTGTTAAAGAACTTATTTTTTCATGAGTTATAGTTAATTTAATTAGTAAAATCTTTTGTTGTTGAAGAAAAGTTTTGAAATTCGAACATTATCTACACCAAAAATCAATTTGTGTTTTAACCCAACAAAGAGTAATCATCATGGAATTAATGTAAGTCTATAAAATTTCCTTTTTTGTCTTGTTTTTCCCCCACCAATTTGTCATTAGTTGGATTATCTAGCAGCCCCTTTTAGCACATTAGCACATGATCTGTAGGGTTAAACTTTTAAGACTAACACGATCATGAGCTCCTGTATCCTTAAGCAGTTTCAGTTTTCAAGAATCATGAAAAATAGTAGACTCCCCCTATTTCAGTACTCCAAATCTCCAAACCCTAGTTCTTAGAGTACTAGTATTTAGGGTTTAGGGTTTATTCATGCTTGAAATTAAAGATTTTGATTTTCTACAATTCCTATCAAAACAAACGCTGATAGGAGTTGACAATGATCCCCCTGTGCGAAATCACCTTTCGAATTCACCGAAAACATACAAAGAGTGACCATAGACTCATAGCTCAAATCCAGCCTAATTTTGTTTTATATTCCCTAGCCTTTTATTTCTCATAGTCCACCCAGGTCCTTAATAAAATGGCCAAAACCTCCAACTTCACACCAAAACTCACAATTTTCATAGGAGGATAAAAAATTGTAGAATATAAAGATTTTTGGTTTTCTTTTTTACCATTTGTGTTTGCTACAAACAGTAGTGAAGTAGGAATTTTTTAAATATATATTAAATTAAATTATTAGTTGCACTAGCACACATCTCATTGGTTAATTAAATTATTGTTTATTGTTTATTAGTTAATTAAATTATTAATTATTATTTATTAGTTACTTTCCTTAATTAATTATTAATTAATTAAACTATTGTTTATTAGTTGCACTAACACACATCTTATATGCATTTACTTTTCTCAATTTAAATATCGGCCCCATGTGCCCATCCACCCCACCCCACTTAACGGACAATAAGACAAGCCCACAATCACTAGAGCAAGCGTTTCACAGTCACAAGTCACAATAAAAAATTAATTGTATCCCTCCAAGTCTCACCAACACCAACACCAACACACCCCAATACCAACGGATAAAGCCGAAAAAAAAAAAGAGTCAAGAACACTAGAACAGGGCCAAAATATTAATAATTTTAAAGCTAAGCTGAGCCAAAATCAGATAAAGACATAAAGTATTAAACTGTTAAAGTCTTAAAGAATAAAGAAGAGAGAGACAGAGAGTCATTCATTTCATTTTAGATTTCATTTTCATTTTGAGAGAGAGAGAGAGACTAAAGGGACTGAGAGAGAGTCAGAGAAAAAGAGAGAAGTTATGAAATACTTGAGGTTCAGGTTGAGAGCACCGGAGCAAGCCGAGCGACGGAGTGAGCGACGAGGCGACGTGACCGAGCGGAGCGACGAACGAGCAATGTGATCGATCGGCGATCTCCGATCCGATCCAGTGAGCGATCTCCGATGCCCGAATCCCGATGCGATGTGCTATGGACTGGAGCTCGAGCTGTGTTGGCTGACCGATCTCTGATGCGGCAAAGCCAATCCATCTGTTGGCTTGTGTTGCAGCGTTGCTCTGTTGAAGTTTTTGTCTTTAGGCTTGCTTTAGTGATTTCTGATGCAGTGATGGGTTTATTTTTTTTTTTTTTCAAATCTGTGGGTTTGCCTTATGTGTTCCATCTCTTAGGTTGTTTTTTTGTTTAACATGGGTTTCCTCTGCATTTAGGATTTGATGTTGGGCTTTTTTGTGGGCTTGCTCTGTTACAAATTTTTTTTGTGATTTTAGTTTTAAATTTTTTTTGGGCTTCATTTTTTTTTTTTTTTTTTTTTTTTTTTTTTCTGGGCTTGAAAGTAGAACAAGTAATTTTTTTTTTATTTGAGGGTGATCCTCATTTAGCTTCAGGGTGTTCCTTATCTTTTTTTAAAGGGTAAACATATAAAAATAAATCTAATTATTATATATAATTTTTTTTTTTTTCAACTCAGGGTGTTCCTGGGAACACCCTGAGTCCAACGTGGCGTCGCCACTGGCTACAAAAGATAGTGAAGTAGATGAATATAATAAATATATATATAAAAAAATTTAATTAAGAAAAAAATGGGAGGATGAAAAATATAGATTATTTAAATTTACTATCACTGGTCGCAGTGTGGAAAAAATTGATGATTTGTTTTCTTTGTTACGTGAAAAATGAAAATAATAGATGAGATTTATATGTGCTAGTCTTAAACCCTTTTTAAAGTGATATGATTATTTTCCAACAAAGTATAGTTGATACAAATATATTAAAGTTTTTAAATTAAGCTATCTATATTTTTTAGTTCAAAAGTGTTTTAAATTTTGTAATTTTTTTTTCGATGAAATATAATGCATTTTACATTCAATATTTTATAAATGGGATATGTTACGTCAACAACATTTTCACAATAAATCATAGGTGGTTAGTTGTTATTAGTTTAAATTTGAACCTAACACTAAAATTACTTTTTTGCCTCAATAATAACAACCAGTAACAACTTGCTACTTAGGATTTATTGTAAAAATGTTGTGAAAATGTTATAGACATTATTTCTCTTTATAAATAATATAATATAATGTGTAGTTGAAATTTATTTATAATACGAAATCTTTTCAATTCTATGCAAAGCTCTCCTTCTAAAGCATCACGAAAGTGGATGGGATGTACCAATATGAACTGAATGGATCAAACTAGACCGAACTGGCCTAAGTGAAACAAATGGACCAAAATAGACCTTAATAGATAGAAGTGGATCGAAATGACAAAGAAGGACCAAAGAAAACCGAAATGAATGAAGTAGACGGGAGTCAACCAAATGAACAAATACGAACCAAAATAGACCGAAAAGCACCAAAATAAACAAAATGGATTAAAGTAGACGAAACTAGACCAAATAAAGCAATATAGACCAAAATGGACTGAACTGGACCAAAATGCTATGCTTTAATTTTTATATATTATATAAAATTATAAATGCCTCTATTAAATAAGAACTAATTTTTTTAGCCCAAAAAAAAAAATTTAATAGTATATAGGAAGTAATATTTTCTATTGTTATATAAGAAAAAAATGATCAATTAAATTAATAGTAAATATGATATTTTATAAAAGTTAAAACATCACTCTTACTTTATTATTTTATTTTTTATCCATCCATTTATATAAAAATGAATAGTTATTGATTTTAAATAATTTCTCTATATATTTTATTTTATATATCACAAAAAATAGATTAAATAAATTAGTTAAAATGGCACATTATTAAAGTGAACACATCACAATCATTATTTTATTGTCTTTCTACATCAATCCATTTTATATAGAAAAAAAATAATATTGATTATTGAGCTATTTAAAATGACACCTTATAAAAATGAAAGCATTATAATTATTATATTATTCATTTTATTTTTTGTTCCAGATAAAAGAAAACCATAATCTAGAACTTATTCTAAGTTGATATCAACTTGAATTTGTAAAGTGTGCATTGTCACCCTCACAATATATTTTATAACATCATAAAGTAATTTGCAAATAATAATCATACATTAAAATTTTTATTTAAAAAACAACAATAATATAATATATATTCATTATTCACAAAGTGATCAACTGTGTAGTTTAAAGTTCATCATATATACAGAGTTAAAGCATTAAAAAATTTAAGAAAAATACTATACTACCCTTTTTAATATTATGCAACTTTAGTTACTCATGTCAAGTACTAAAGTATTTGTTATTTGTTGAGCTGTCTAGTTCACCCCCATCATATTTTAATATTATTCAACTTCAAATTTAGATCTTGAAAGAAGAATTGACATAACCAAATAATGGTGGAGTTGTAGAGACTTGTTTATTAGTTGGTCATGGAAGAGATGGGGATCAATCCCCAATCCCAATCCCTTAAGAAATCCTTAGGAATTTCTTGTACATTGGAGGACCCTTCATCATCATATATTTCTGTTATGTTATCTACTAATTGGAATTATTAAGGTTTGAATTTGTGTAGTTGAGGGTATTACAATGGAAGTACTTTTTGCATTGATTTAAAAAAAAAAAAAAATGGTTTAGCCATGCTGTGTGAAGGTTTATGTTTATTGCACAATATTTTTGGTCATGTATTTAAAAGTCTTAAAGCCTTTAAAGGTATGGATTTGGGTTCATACTTCATAAAAGAATAAAATTATATAAATATGGAATTTGGGTTTTGATATTTAGAATGGTTATCCACAATCAGCCCAACTCTTTTTTTCCTTCTTCAACCTTTAACAGGCTTACATCTGGCCAGAATTGGGAACAAAGGGCTTTGATAATTTAAGAAATTGGGCTGACCCAATGCTTCCAAAGCTTTTACAAATGATTTCTTTGCTTAAAAGTTGTAATAGTTGAATTCCCTTCCTCCAAAAAACATGGCCTGACCCGTGGTGATCCAAGTCCAGCCCAAACCGGCCCATTTCGAATCCCCTGAACTCTGAGTCTCAGGTATCAGTTAAACAAACAAACAAACACTTCCTTCACTTCACTAGCTTGCCGCCCAAACACTCTCTCTCTCTTACTCTCTCTCTCTCACATTCTCTCTCTCTCTCTAGGTTCTGCTTCAACTTGGGCTTTAATGGAGATTGATAACGTAAGCTCAAACTCTCTTCTATTCTATGCTTTTAATTTCATTTTCTTGGGACTCTAATTTGCTGGGAAACTGTTGGAAAGTCTAAGAAAATGCATAACGTTTTCAACTCCAATTTGAGATTTTTTCAATTTGATTTCCTTCCAAGATTCCAAATTTCCCTACAATTTTCCCAGCAACCAAGCTGACCATTCTTTATTTTATCTTGATACAGTTCTTTAGGTTTTAGGTTTGATATAAATTACATTATGTTTAAAGAATTTATACTCGATCATTCTTTTTGACATTTCATATATATATCACTGTCACTTTTTATTGCATCAATTTCTTTTTGACAACATATAGAAAAGAGAGTGCTTAAGTAGAGAAGTATGAGAAAGAACCATCTTTATGCCTGTGTGTGTGTATATGCTCCTGGGCATGAGCATAAACTGCTTAGCCCATCAGGATTACTAGCTAGAGGCGAGTCCAAAGGGCTATTCTTTAGAAAGGTTTCCTACGTTATACACGCGCATTTGTTTTGATTCTTGTTTGAAGTGATTTTTATGAAGTCAAGATTTGAAGCTAATATATGGGTCCATAATGTAATTGTTTCGATTGTATCTTTAAACTCCTTTTTATGATACTTGTTTGCAAAATAATTCAGAATTAATTGTTATCAGAATGGAAGAAAGAAAGTAGCATATGAAAGATTATATGAATGCCTGTCATGTTATGTAAACTACTAGTAATCTAATTTCTGTTTTTAAAATTTGTTCTCTTTGTGTGAGTGCATTCACTCGTGTGTTCTATGATTGTGGGAATTCCACTTATGTCCTGCAATCACAGCCGATACTGTTTTATTGTTATTTCCATAATATTGTTGACTTGATTTTTTATGTTGTCAAATGAGTAAGAATCTTAGTATTGATAATGTATTTGTTCATTGCAGCCACCATCATCTGATAAATCCAAAGAGACTGATGATGACTTTGCAATAGTTCTTGAGCTATCTGAAGATGACCCGCATTTTGATAAAAAGAAGGTAAGAAATGGCGTAATTGATTGCCTTCGAGCTCTCTTTTATTCTTCGCTGATTTTTATTGAATAATTGGTTAATGGTCAGAAAGGTGAGGATGAAATATTATGTAATTGAAGGAAATATAGAACTTTAGTAAGTCACTATTTTTTATTTACTCTATTCTATACACTGAAGTGCAGGGGATTGATACTGGACTCCTGTTGCATACCAACTACTAAATTACAAAAAAAAAAAAAAAAAAAAAAAAAAAATTACATTTATAATTTTATACATATGATTGTGTCAAATTCTTTTTAATAAAGATGTATACGAAAGAAAACGTGACTATAAATACTGACAATAATTGTTCCATTTTTGTTAGCATGAAAATTATGTTCATAAATTTTCATTAGTATTTTCAGTTTATTACAGTTATGCTTTAATACTATCTAGTTCTTGGTAAAGAAACCTAATTTCTCCTAATTTAATTGAGTTGTTATCTTGCTACCATTATTCTTATTATTTTCACATCTCGGTGGCAGAAATTACTTCAGAATAAGGGTTTTAACCCCAAGGAAAAGGTTTATCTTAAGAGCTCTTCATGTCCTAATTGGATAAGCACTACCTTGAAAGTGATGCTTCAGATAGCAAGAATCATACAATTAGATGAGGTAAAAATTCCAATTCTTCTCTTTAAACTACTTGGTATTTCAGCGTAGGGACATGCTTGGAGGAAAATGAGAGAGATAAACTGATCCCTTTTGGGTTCTTGCAAATTGTAGCTTCAGTGTCTTCCTGGTTTGTTTTGCCACAAAACTCAAAAATGGGGCATGAGTAGCATGATGGCCTGATCCCTGGCATTTTATGGATGATTAATTCGTGATGATATTTATTATAAGGGGTTCATTGGGATGCAGGTAGAACTTTATTTTGGCGAGGATGATGCTTGTTCATCTGTGGAATATTACAGCCCCAGGAATGAGGTAGAGGCTCTTAATTCAATCCTTTTGCTACTTGACATTTCACTCTCAAGTGGTATGTGCATGCAAATTAATGTCTTGCAAGAACTTCGGGAAGCAATTATTGGTATGATCCGTGACTTTGGGGACAAAAACAGTGTGAAGACTACAATTTTAGAAAACCACAGCTGTGGTAAAGAAGAATGTTTGTTGCAATGGGGTGAAAAAAATGGCATAAGGACAAGGTTGCAGATAGCTTGTAAGTCTTCACAATTATGACTGCTGCTGTTCTTTTTTTCCTTGCTTATTAGGCATGTAAAGATTTTTCCCCCTTTTCTTGGTGCCAGAGGATTTTTTTCCTTTTTCTTTGAGGTGGAGTTGGGAACTCAGGGGGGTGGGAACACTATTTCTTTACAATTTTGCAAAGCTATGCATGGAAAAAAGGACACCTAGTCTTTATTGTATTGTGCTTCATTCATCATGTAGATGTTGAAGGTGCTGGTAGAGGAGCCATAGCAAGAGAAAATCTAAATGTTGGAGACATTGCTGTGGAGATCCCTGTATCTACTGTCATTTCTGAGGAGCTAATCCGTGAATCCAACATGGTACGTTTCAGACTTCCATAAATGATTCCTACTTTGAGTTTGAACTTCTATGAGAGACAAGGAAATGAAAGTTAAATGAAATGAATCTTCATTTGTGTGGGAACATGGATCACATATCTAAAAACCTTGTCACACAGAAAACAATAGATGGGTGATGATTAGTAAGAAAAATGTATTCCTGCCTACATGAATATCTAATTTTCCCTGCAATATGTAGAGAAAACTCCTTGCGGCTGTTTATGTTTCACAAAATGAGCTATGTGGAGGTAAAAGGAAGCCATTTCTAAGTAAACAACTAAACTGATCACTAGGAAATATTCAGAAAACTATTAATTCAGCTAAACAAACTTACACAACATATAGGAGAAGGGTTAAGTGTAATTCCTCACCAGTCACCATGTATGGATAAAAAAATCTGTTCACTCTGTGCATCAAATACATGGTTTGAGGTGCCCTTGAGAGACATGGTTATAAGGTGTCTTTGCCAATAGTTAATGGTAGTAGATTAGCATTAAGATGGAATTTGGAACCAGGTATCAGGTACTATGCCAATGCTGCTTTACCTTCACACAAGGTGTCATTTCAGTTTTTTAGGCCCTTCTCATCTCTATGCATCTGTTTCTACATTGTCAAATTGGATAATCTCTATAGTGGAGTACATGGTTTATGTTTGGGTTTATAATGGGGGGATCATAGGTTCAAATCTTGCCCTGCAATAAAAATTGCACATGATGCTTTGATTTCCATTCGTGTAGATGGTCAATTACATTTAGAGGGGGTGCTCTTACATAATCAGTGTTTTGAATCTGCGCAGTCTATGTGGAAGTAAAGTGGGTCAATATGACTTACTATTTTTTTTTTTTTTTGCAGTTTCATATATTAGAAAAGATTGATGGCATCTCTTCTGAGACAATTTTACTGTTGTGGAGCATGAAGGAGAAGCACAATTGTAATTCAAAATTCAAGATTTACTTCAATACCCTTCCAGAAGAATTCAATACAGGTACTCTCACTTTTTGTCACCTGCTTTGTCGATGATATCTACTCTGTTATTTTGTGTACGTAACGAGGAAGTATTAATTGTAATTTGACATCTTATTACTTGTGAGGATTAAATGATTCAATTATTAGCAAGAACTTGATGTTAGGTTAGAACATTTTGCAATCTTTTATATGGTCAGTGAATGCTCTTTCTTTGCAAGCTGAAAAATTATCCATTAGGGTTTGAAAAATTTTTGCTGACCTGTTTATTATCATATGTTTGACACAGTTCGATAATTTTCCTGATCCTTTCTACATGGAGTAGCCTTTTTGCAATAAAACATATCGTACTAATCAAAAAATGTTGCTGGTAAGATAGTAAGTATGAACTTGAAATAAAATATTATATTCTAAATATCTAACTTTGAAAGGATGTAACATGTTAGTAATCATTCAGCTGGGTTCCATCACTTACCATTCTGAACAATCGATCGATCAAGACTTTTATCTCTCTTTTTTTATTTTTTTTGGAAATTTCAATTTTACTTTGAACTAAGCACTAGTTTCTTTTACTTTTTATTCCATTCTATTCTTTTTTGCCCTGGTAAATTTGGACCTAAGATGTATACCAAATTTACCCATATTTTTTATAAAAAATTTCAGGTTAAAGCATGCATAATATTTGACCATCAGTCAAAGTAAACTTTTAATAACATTTAGTGTATATCTCGTGTACATGAGGTAGTTCTTTTTCTTAAATAAAATTTTATTACTCATCAAAAAAAGTTATTCTAAGTAAAATCATTTCTGCCATGGTCAATATTTTAACCTCTTTTTTTTATAAATAATGAAACTTCATTGAAAAAAGAAACCATACAAGGAACCAAAGCACACAGGCAGTGTACTAAGGATTAAGGAACCAGCGAAACATCAGAACTATAATGCATAGAAAGTATAACTATCAAGCAGATCAGGTGAAGAATTAAAGCTAAAAACACCTGAAGCCCAAATCATTGTCAATCTCTCACTTCCTCAAAATTACGAGCATTCCTCTCCCACCAAATACCCCACATAAGGCAATGGGGGATCATACTCCAAATTGCATGCTGACGTCTGTTAAACTTGCTCGACCAGCTAGCGAGAGTACCCAAAACACCAATATAACCCAATGAACCCAAATAATGAAAATACCATATTCCACAACTATCCTAGCTACAGGGCAGTGTAAAAGTAAATGATCAATAGTCTCCCCATCCTTCTTACATGCAACACCTATCCATCTCCAACTACTCTACGCTTTGGCAAATTATCAGTAGTTAAGATTTTCCCCAAAGCTGCTGTCAATATTTTAACTTTCAGTGATTCAGATTAAAACTATGCAGCAGTGTTTCAGTCACTGAAAAGTTTAAAATTTTAATCTTATTAAGACAATAAACCCGTTGTTACGCTTCCACATCAAAGTAAGATATAGTACTTAATTTTTTTTCTTTCATTTTATGCCTATTGGTGTTCCAAAAGTACCTTTTCGAAGTCCTGGAGAGGAAGATGCATCGTGGGTTGACATATAGTGCGACTTGTCAGATATATTGGGTCACATGGAATTTCCCCATTCTCTCCCCTGATCGAGATATCCCCTCTTTCGCCCAAAAAAGATTGATTGAATTATCAAAAGTTTGGACTGTGGAAGTGAGAAATTATATATACCTTAACCTTTAAGAAGGCCAATGCTATTTAAATTCCCATTTGTTCTATAATTTTACCAAATTTTAACTAGGGTGTTGTTTGATGATTTTTAGCATCAGTTGTTGCCTGAAGAAATGGGTAAATAGGGTGTATAATTCCTGTGCAATTATATGCTTTGCTACCATCCTAGCTATTGGAATTTTTCTGTTAAATATAAGGCATGCACCATTTGGTTATTTCACCCATTATGGGTTTGCACTAATTTGCATATCTTAAGAAACAATCAAATACTTTATGTAGAAAAAGTAGAATACAAATTATTTTAATAAAAGAACCAAAATAATTATGAAATTAAGAGGGGAGTGCCCTAATAAACTACTAATACCTAAAATAAAAATACAATTTAGCAATAAAAATACAATTGACTCCAAAATTCAATAAGAGTAAATTAAAATAAATATTCTTTATGCTATTTCTTTGCGCTTCCTGCATCACCCTGGTTTCATGCTAGTTAAAATTACGGAGGATTTAGAGTATAAGGAGTTGGTACATCCCAAATGGTATTACCTTTTGGTCCCTCTCTGACATTTGAATGGAATTTTACGTTGGTTTTAGTCCAAACATTGTGACATTTGATTTGCAAACTCATAGTTACTAATTACTACATTGTTTTTCGTAGTAGTAACTGATGATATAATGATGATGTTATAGACTTCTATAGATCAAATTGGGGAAAAAATGGTGTCCAATTATGTCAGTCTTATTTATTTATTTATTTTTCTCTAGTTTATATTGTTTGTATATGATCCGACAAAAAATGGTTTTAAAGCATATAGATATGTTTGTGCATTTTGTATGCAAGAATTATTTTCCAACAATAATGTTCTAACACTGATCATTTTGGTTTAACAGGATTTTTTTTCTTCATGATTCTATGTGACAGGGTTGAGCTTTGGCATTGATGCAATCATGGCTTTGGATGGAACCATGCTGTTGGAAGAGATAGTGCAAGCAAAACAGGTTATCAGGCCTTCTAATACTCTGTTACTAGATTAATTTGTTCAAATATTTAGGCTCTGATTACTTCAAGGGACAAAAGAGTTGTGAAAAAGGATATATTAATGTGAACCAAGCATCTGGAAATGGCAATTTGGCCTATTTTAGTGGGCCCCCCACCTTGCCCTGTCCCCATTGGAATGGATTTGGTTTTAAAAAGATGGGATAGCAATAGAAAATAGATCTAGAACTTGATCTGGGTTTCGTTCTTGTAGGGTGCTTTCTTTTCTATGTATCCAGTGTACTAGGGATTGCACTTTTTAAATAATTGATTTACTAATCAATAACTAATAAGGTACATGTATAAGGGAGCTCCATCCCACCCAATCACATGTACTAATTCCCCTATTTATTATACAACCTCTTAAATGCCATCAATTATATAAACACGCTACTCTACTCCCATCCTCACCAATTAGATGGACAGTTATAATCTAAATCACTGGAAAATTGAGCACAATCAAGATCTGCTCTACTTCCTTTCACTTAAACTTTTCGATATCTTAAATCCCACCTATCCTGCACTCTTTTAGCTCCCTTCCTCTTTTGTTATTACGCATTACTTAGATTGTTTCTATTCGCGTTCGTCTCTTTCCCACTTGCTTAAATGCGGGATTATTTTCATGTGTAATGCATCCTTTTTATTTTTATTTTTATTTTTTGTCACAGCACTTACAAACTCAATATGATTCGTTATTTCCCACATTGTGTAATGATCATCCTGATATATTTCCACGGGAGGTATACACCTGGGAGCAATTCTTATGGGCGTGTGAACTCTGGTACTCAAATAGTATGCAAGTAATGTTCCCTGATGGAAAGCTAAGGACGTGCTTAATTCCTATTGCTGGATTTCTTAACCATTCGGTATGCCATTCCTTTTGTTCACCTTTCTTTTTCATTTTGCTCCTATGTTTTTTTTTTTGCCTTCATGGTTAAGATATAACTTTAGATTTCAATATAGTTGACTATACTACTGAATTCAACTGAAACTTAAGGTACTCAAAGTTGGCTGCCAAGCATCCCCTATTATGCTTGTGAAGCACAGACAATCCACAGAGGTGCCATCTCCTGTGTTTGACACTTGTCAGAGAAATCTCAGACATGCCTTCAAATAAAATGTATAAAATTACAAAGTTGAACACAGCAGGCATTGATTAAACATAATCTAGACACACTCTAAACATTGTCAAGAGCATTGGAGCTCAAATGGCACCGTCTTGGTATTTCCAATGGAGACATACAGGGTTCAAATCCCCCCACTCCCAACTATTGAATTATTAAAAAAAAATCTGGACACACTCTGAACATCAAGTAAGCCAATTAACTATTGGTTCTGTGACATAGTATATATTGGGGAAAATTTTTTATTTAGGTTTGGAAAGATGAGAGAAATTAGGGTTAAATCAGCCCACAATCCTTGAATAGTGCGTGTGAACAGTAACATAAATAGTGATAGAATGCAAAAGACAAGAAAAGATAGAAGAAAAAAAGGGGGAAGGGACTGGCATTTGCAATTGTTTCTTGATGAGTTTTTAATCCTTTTTCAAAATCTTCAAGGATCAAATCTAGGCAATGTGTTGTACAAGGAGTCCAGAATAACATTTTTCTCTTTTTTTTTAACATTTCTCCTGATGTTTTGTAATTAGAAGCATTAACGGTTATTACTTGCACAACATTTTTCTCTCCAACCGTCTCTACAACATTATCAAACATCTAAAAAAAAATAAAAATACATAAATAATATAAAAAAAAAAATCAGCCGTTTAGAAAATTCAGAGGTGTCTTCGGATACATAAAAAAAGGTTCCTTGAGGACAATTCACTAAAAAATTGCACACGGACCCTCTTCTCCTATCCATCAAAACATCTTTCACAATTGAACATCACATTTTACTCAGTTCTTTTCCATATATTCTTCTAGCATATCTAATGTCAAATTCGTGTGCTTTTTCCAGTATTTCTCCCTAATTTCATGATAGGAAGGTGGTTTAAGCCCATTTCTAAATCTTGTAATCATGTCAACCATCATCCCAAATTTAGGATTGTTCACGCAATTAAAGTTAATAACACTAGTGTAGAATAGTTATCTGTAGACAAATTCATTCACATTCCTTTTGTTTTCTCATAAAAAATAGTTTATTCATAATTCTTTGCATTGCTTTTATAACAAACGTATCCATGATGCCTTTCCTTTTTCACGCATTAATATCTTCTTCTCCTTAAGGGTCCATTCGGTTGGAGGAGTGGAAAAGTGGGAGGATGAAAAAGTAGAAGGATGAAAAATATTTAGTTTTCCCTTTTATGTGTTCGGTTGTAGGGGTCGAAAAGTGGGAGTGTGGAAAACTCTTTTATTTGGTTGGAGAGAAAAATGGAAAGATGGAAAATGTAATTTATATAAATTGACTATTATATCCTTGTTACATAATATGTAAGAAATAGATTTATTTGTACTCATTACATAATATAAAATTTATCACATTATATATATATATATATTTATATTATTATTTTTATTATTATAATGTAAAAATTATAATGGTGTACATATAAATTTAATTGGACAAAAGATTTTGTAACCAGCAAAAAGGTGGTTACAAAATCAAATCACATTGAAAAAAAATAGATCAGATCACGTAGAAGGAAAAAAAAAAAAAAAAAAAAAAAAGAGAAGGGAATGTTGAAAAAAAATAGGTGGGAAAGAGGGTATTTTTGTAAAAGTGCTACTTTAGCACTTTTCTCTCCAGATTTTTTTTCCGATTTGGAAGGAAAAAAAATATGGGTCCAGAGAGAAAACTTTCTCCCTGGTTTTCTCTCCTTCCTATTTTCCTTTTCCAAACAGTGGAAAACAACATTTTCTACCCTATTTTCCTCTCTTTATTTTTCATCTTCTCTATTTTTCATCCTCTTTATTTTCACTCCAAACGGACGGACCCTAAAGGATTCTTCTTACTGATTTTTTTTTTAATTTCCAAAAAAAACCCTGACTCAAGAACTTTCTGCATGGCTCAAACATTTAAACTAGAGCCAGCTAAATGATGTTTAAGCTGCTACATTCCCCTAGAAGAGATAGACCTACAAACTAAGGCTTTGTTACTCTTGTTGTATTTCAATTGTTACAACAAATGGAGGAGGGGAGAATTGATCTGTTGTTCCCCTTATAAAGGAGACCAAGCAATGCCACTGAGCTAAAAGGCTCTTAGCAGCCCTACAATATCTACAGTTAACCTTCTTTGAATTACTTTACTGTTATTTCAACTACATATTCCCATCCTAGGTCTAACCTACTGCCCAGTGCATTTCTTTTCTTACACTTTGCAGTAGAACCACCAATACTAGTACCAGCAATACGTACCTATATCACCTTAAGGTATTGCTATTGAGAAAGAGAAAAGCAAGTTAAAATTTATTAAATAGAAAAGGGGAAACAATAGCAAGTAAGAAGGATTGATAATAAATTGATTAACAAACAAATACTTATTAGTTGTTATTCTCTTATGGGTAAATTTTAGTTGCCATAGGCCTGAATTGGCAGAGTTGGATTAGTGTTTTTTTTTTTTTTTTAAATAAATAAATTTTATTTGTGATTCTCATATGGAGTTATGGGTATATTGCTCTCCACAACTGATCTCATATGGCCACATGGATAAGAGTTAGCATTGAGTTTTCTGCATCCAAACTTAACACAATAGCCCCTCCTATCACCACCAAAAAAACACCATAAACAGAACCTAATAGGCAAGTGACCAACTTCACCAAAAATGACAGTCTCAATTCACTCATCAAGTATAATAGGCAAAAGAACTCAACAAAGCTATAGTTAAGTTTTCTGGAGCCAAAGTCAGACCCATTACAACAAGATAGCGATTCATAACAATTAAAAGCTAAAATAATTTACCTAGAATGATTGGGGAATGAACCAAAAAAGGATCAGATCAGTTCTTTTTTTGGATTATCTATGTCGCAGCGTCTCAGCATGGCAGGTGGCACTGTGGAAGCAGCAGCTCTCTGCCTCTCTCAACTGGGGACCCCAATAACAACAAAAAGCTCAGCTTAAGCATGTGTGGCGATATCTTATAGGATTGATGAGGGATAACAATTCTACATGGCCCGATGATCTAACTCATGGTCCCACATTAATTCTACTTCACAGCTGATCCTGGTGTGATCCGGATCGATTCTATGGTCTAAGATCGTAGGATCTTACAACCCAAGATTGCGAGACGTCACAATCCTGATAATATTGCATATCATTGTGTCTGTGTGTGCGTTCGTGCTTCTTAGCATTTCCTAAGCTAAGCTCACCGGCTTATTGCTCCCCGTTGGTCAATCTTGGGAAAATTTATTATTTTATTGGTAAATCCATGACCTCAATCACTCATCCTCCTCCTTTATCTTACAAGGGAAGGAGATGTCATTAAAGTTGAGCTCATTCGCTACTTACAGCCAACACTATCACTCATAATAACACCTTCTGCTCAGAATGATTCTTCTTATACTAAAAATTCAGATGGTTGACTAATTTTGGTCTGGACATTATCAGCCTTGTTGCATCCAGTTTGATGGGGCTTATACAGAGCATTTGATTGCTGTTAGAATGTCTTATTGACAAATACTAAGATTTTTTTCCCATGTATTTTTGGAACCTCAGTGAGGTATATTTCTTGCTCTTGCTCACATTTTGTTCCCTTTTACAGATATACCCACACATTTTGCACTATGGCAAAGTAGATCCTGCAACAAATTCCTTGAAATTCTGCCTATCAAGACCATGCAGTGAAGGAGAACAATGCTTTCTTAGTTATGGGAACTTCTCTAGTTCTCATCTATTGACTTTCTATGGCTTTTTACCACAAGGAGACAACCCATATGATGTTATTCCAATGGGTAACTTTCTTACTATTACCATTATGTCAATAGATATCTATCCAAGTTTTTAACTGTTCACAAGACAGATTCCTGTCAAAATGTTTCTGTTTTTTGAACTCTTCAAAGTGCTCAGTTGTATGATACATCAATATTTGTTCTAGTCCAGATTTTGAGGCTGAACAGGAAGATTGTATGGAGGGTAACCCCAGATTAGACTGGACTACTCACATGGTGCGGGGTACGTGGCTCTCAAACAACCACAATATCTTTTATTATGGCTTGCCACCGCCATTATTGGACTATCTACGGAGAGCTAAAAATCCTATGCTGCAGACCAAGTCCCTCGTAATTTTCTTTCTTTATTTTTTATTTTATTTTTTGGTGAATTGATCTGGCTTTTATCTTTTAGCATTTGATTCAAAGATTGATACTTAAGAATTCTCTGTTTGACCTCAAGTTGCATTGTGTTTTTCCTCTAACTTGAGTAGGCTTGAGTACTAACTAATTTCATGCTTTGAAGTTTTCTTCATAATGCTCTTATATGATTCTTATACTTTTCTTTTATAGCTACAATCTAACTTGGAAAATGAAATGGAAGTTCTTGGAGACCTTCTCTCCACCTTTGATTGCATGATGGAAAATCTTGGTGAGACAGATCTTAATGACAGGTAAAAAAGTCAATATCAAGGATTCAACACATAATTTGGAACTGAAAACAGAAGAAAATTTTCTTTGTCAGATATGGATGTTTTACTTTTGATCTTCATCTTTGCAGAGAAAACGTGAGTTGGGATGTAAGGCTGGCAGAGGAGTTCAAAGATCAACAAAGAAGAATTGTTTCTTCAGTTTTAACCTCATGTCATAAGGGTCTCAGGTTGGTGGAAAATGAATTGCATAAATGCATGAACGAGGACACCCGTGGTTAGATGAGCTGGCAGGAGGCATTTATGTGTCTGCTTCCAACCTGGGCATCGGCATTTTTTTGATGTAAACCAAAGAAGAAAAACTAGCATGGAGCACATTGCTCTGTCCTGGTGGAGCATGCCAGTTGTGACTGTAAGCCTGTAACACTAGTCTTGTTCTTATCAAAATTAGGTCACATGGTCATTAACCTATCACTGCCCTACGAAGTGGCAAAAAAGTTTTGTTTGTCCTGATGAGATACAAGTAGCACAAGCGTGGAATATTATCTTAGTGATGACACATTTGATTCTCAATCAAATTTTGTGCCTATATTCTTTGGTTAATAGTGTTGTAGTGACCTACTCAACTTAAATCTAACTTTTTTGTGGCGTGAGATTAGTAGGGTTGGGCTCAATAAAAGCATGCGCATTACTTTTCAAATGTGTGGTCAATATGCTCTAAATCAATTTTAAATTGTTCCATTAAAAAGAAAAATAGAAAAGAGAGCTCATTTTGGGGATAAGGTTTGGATGCCCACATTTGACTTGAGCTACAAATTGGCTTTGTTGTGCCAACCCATATAGTATTGTATGCGTTGTGCAGAATCTTTGTGAACTGTTTATCTGTTACTTGCTGTATGATTTTGGAATTGTCTCATCTTGATCAAGGTGACCAAAACTATGTGGCTCACAAAATACTATATTATATACATGTAGACCTAAATTCTCGGTGGTTGGTCTATAATTGAAGGATCTTAATTATTTCAGTGGGTGGCTACTATATATATATATAGATTATAGAGGTAAGTAACACCGCGTCTATAATAAAATGTCAAGAGTAACAAACTCACTTTCCTTCCAGAGTGGAAAGAAAACAAGTCAAAGGTCACTACACCCTCAATTTGGAATAATGGAATAAGATTCTCCCAATTTAAAAGAGCCCAATTTCACAAGTAAAATTTTATTTCCGATAATTTATAGTGTGTCAAGTCATTTAAAATTAAATCTATAAAATAGAATATCCTCTCATTTTGAACATGCTTTAGATCTTTTAGATATGTAATATTTAATTAAATCAATAAAGTAAATACATTTTAAATGGTGAAGACCATGTTCTTGTCAACTGTGTAGATAAGAGCACTTGCAGCAGTAGAACACTTGCAGTAGTGAAGCTAAATAGCTATATAACTATTTTAGTTTCACCAAAACACAAAAAACCACCATTCAGTAGAGCTAAAACTATTCTTTTTAGCTTCATTGCTACAGTGCACATCTATAGATACATGTGCATTGTAGCTGAGAGCTAAAAAAACAATTTTTTATTTAGCCCCAGATTAAAATAATATAGGTTGGTTTATTTTTCTTCATTCTTTTATTCTCAATTCTCTCTCTCAGTGTCACTCTCATCTCATCTGAAGCTCTCAAACTCTCTCAATATCACCGACCCACTCTCTCTCTCAGTGCACATCATCGACCCAAGCCGCCGATCAATTCTCTCACAAAACAATTTTTGCTCTCATAAACCTAATATAATTTAAACAACAAATCTAAAATCAAAACAACAACAACAGCAGATCAAGAACAGAAAAATAAAATAGAAAAACAATAAAAGATCAAGAAAAAAAAATAGAAGCCGATCTAACAAATCTAAAATCAGAAACAACAACTAATTAAGAACAAGGAAAAAAAAAAAAAAAAAGCCGATATGACCCCTGGTTTCATGCACTCTGCAGTAAGGAGGAGGAGTAGTGGTGGCAGTATGGTGGAGCAAAGTCTATTTCTCCTTTCCCTCCAGCATGTCTGTGTGTGTTTGAAGATAATGACACCAAATGGCAAGCAAGATTATGTGAGATGTATCACACAGAGAGCTAGAGAATTTATGGAATCAAGTAGAAAAAGAAAAAAAAAAAAAAGAGTAGCAAATGAGAGAGCTAAGAAAAAAGAAAAAAAAAGTGGAAAGTGTAAAAAAAAAAAAAAAGAAAAAAAAAAAAAGGAGAGAATGGAATCCTATAGGTATACAAGTGTGGTGGACAAAATGCAAGAGAAAAAAAGAAAGAAAAAAAACGTATGGATGAAAGAAAGGCAAAGAATAAGAAGTCACAATTTGAAAATACTACCACAATATTTTTACAATAAATTTTAAGTAATTAGCTAATATTGGTGAGTAAAAATATAATTTCAGTGGTAGGATCAAATTAGAACTAGTAATAACTTTCCATATAAGATTGTGTTATGATTCTTGTGAAAATATTACAAAAAATATTGTGAATATAACACTTTTTGTTGAAAAATATAATTATTGAGAATGAATAGAGGAAGAAAAAATAAAAATTATTGTGGCGGTGGCAGCGGCGGCGGCAATGGTGGCAGCAACGGTAGCGGTAGTGGCAGCAGTAGCGGTAACGGTAGCGGTAGCGATTACGGCGACGGTGGCGACGACGGTAGTTGCTGTGATAGTGGCAGCGGTAGCAGCTGCGAGATCCATTTATTGTGATGTTTATATTATTTTATTGCGTTAAAAGCTAAAATAGATCCACTACTGAAACATGTTTTGTAAAGTGAGTAGGTAAAATAGATAAAGTAACTTTTTATAACACTAAATAGCTAAATTTTTAACTTTACTGTTGTGAATGCTCTAAGAAAAACTGGTCTTCCCCAATAATTTTTGGGAAAAAAAAATTTATTCACTTTGTTTAAATCTGTTAGATATGTAATATTTAATTAAATCAATAAAGTAAATACATTTCAAATGGTGAAGATCATGTTCTTGTCAAGCGCAGATAAGAAAAACTGGTCTTCCCCAATAGTTTTTGGGAAAAAAATTTATTTCACTTTGTTTTGTGTGACTTTTACTTAGTTGTACCTAATCTTATTGTCAAGGGTTTCATTACCCCAATTGTTTATAAACCGATCAATAGTATTGTTTTCCTTGACATTAGATTAATAGTAATACAATAAAGGTAATCTTGACATTTATAAAGAATCCAAAAGTTTTATTTATTTTTTTCTTGAGAATAAAAGAATCTACAAGTTTTTTTTTTTGAGGGGGAAGAATCTACAAGTTAATCAATTATAAATTGATGGCTCATCTTCTGCTCTATGCTTTATTTAAATGTCAATCACATTCTAGGTTTATTAATACTCTTAATACAAATCAAAACAGTCAAAAATAACAATCTTTATTTTATAAAAATGAAAAATATTGTTGCCAATAGGCCCAATACAACAATGAAAACAGTAGCATGTGCATGCCCCACGCTAATAGCCAAGAAATAATAACAATAACAATAAAGAAACTTCCTTTTGGAAGTTGCCACTTACAGTAACCCAAAATTAACACAGTAAAGTCCCATAAAAATATTATTAAAAAAAAAAAACATAAAGAAGAAACTATAATTGAGCTTCAACTATGTCACACCTATAATGAATGATATATAGAGCATAATAACAAAGAGAGAGAGACAGAAATTTCACCAAATAGAAAATGAAAAAAAAGAAGAAGAGAGTTTTGAAAGGGTAGTTAAAGCGGTGGTTAAGTAAGGTAGTGACTAATAGGACCGATGTTTACGTGTTTCCTTCCCATTTTTCAATTATTCAATCCAAATGTCTACGTCACTCATTCACACCTTCTTTATTTCTAAGCCAAACAAAAATCAAAAAGAGCTAGAGAGTCATCATCATCATCACTATTTTAGTCTCTCTCTGACTCTATTATTTCAGCGAACAAATTCCCCATCCTCGATATATTAATGACCAGCGAGTCATCAAACACACAAAGAACCCGTGAAAAATAATCACTGATTATTAAATTAAACATGACATTTAAACCTACTTTATTGACTGAAACAGGATCCACACCACATAAATATATTTATTATTAAAAAAAAGAATAAAATTGATAGCCAATTAATGAGAAACATATACACACTGTCAAGTACCAAAATGGGCTCAACCAAAAAAAAAAAAAAACAAAAAGCAAAATGGGTAAGCCTTAGCCCCCACTCTTTGTCCTTTCCTACTCTCCAACCAACCGCCGACTCCTTAGTCCTTTCTCTAGTTGGCTAACCATGTCCCAATCCAGTGTACACAGAAATATCTATACACCTTACCAACCACTAAATATTATCCACATGTCAGATTTGAAATAGTGCGAGGAAGATGACAGTGTTTCAGTGCATTTATTAAGACACAATGTGGACAAGTAACCATCAAACATGTTCCTGTGGTATCGGATTCAGTATACAAAACCAAATTCCCTAGATCTTGTGGCAAAATTTTAGGAATAGTGGGTAATGTATTTTTTACCCATTCCATGTTTGTAATAGTAAAAAATGGTTTAAGACAAGTTTTAAGTTTTAAGAGAGTTATTTTTAATTTTAGCTTAAATAAGTTTTAATAGAGTTAGTTAACAATATTTTTTAAACAACAATGAACAGAAAGACTAAAATAACAGCATGAAAAATAGTAGACTATAAATAAGATGACAAGTTTTAAACTTAGTAAATTAAGAGTATTCACATTAGTCCATGTATAATATAAAAATAAGTAGAATTTACATAGTTTTTTTTAAAAATGACCCATGTCAGCTCGTGTGTAATTGTGTAAATTTACAAGTTTACTGTAATAACTGTGTAAATTTTACATTGACAGTATTCATTTTGCATTTAGTTGTTTATTATTTCTTTGCATATCTTAAGGATGAAGGAATAAAGTGAATGGTGACTGTTTTTTGTGAAGAAAAATAAACAATTAAAAAAATAAAAAAAAATTGATAATTTAATGAAATGTTGTGTAAAATAAATAATCTAATGTGGGTGTTTTAAAAGTGAGTATATTTAAATTTTTATACTAAAATAAAAAGGAATTCTTACAAGAGCTGTTTGCAAATGCTCTTAGTTAACAATATTTTTCAAACAACAATGAATAAAAAAACTATAATAACAACTCAATGAAAATATGACTAGACTATAAATGAAGTGACAAGTTTTTTTTTTTTGAAAGGAATAAAGTGACAAGTTTTAAACTTAGTAAACTAAAATAGCAATTCATCAAATTTATAGAATATATAAATAGGATTTTTATCAATTATATTTTACAAATTGGTGACATCCAGTGCCCCACCCCACCCCACCCCACCCCTCTAAAAAAATAAAAAAAAATAAAAAACTAGGATATATATGTGTGTGTTGAAATTTTAAATTTTGTTCTTAATAGCCTCCAATTAAAAAAAAAAAAAAACTAGTATACATATTTAATTTAAAAAATTAAGATTTGCCCTTAAATATATATATTTTTGGATTTCCTCTGAAATAACGTCGAGTTCCATTTTGATAATTGTGTTAAAATATTTAAGAAACACTTATTTTATATGTTATATTTTGTTGGCATTTTTATAATATCAAATGTTTAAAAACACTTATTTTATATGTAGTATTTTGTTAAATATGAAATAGATATTAGTTTTTATTTTCATAAAAAAAAATTATTTTAAACTTTGACTCTCCTCAAGTTTGAATCCTGATTCCGTCCCTGGTGACATCTGTTTTGTAAACTTTATTTTTAGCAGAATTTATAATATTTACAACATTAAGATATTGTGTCCTAAAATTTTATTGGGCAAAGACTCCATGAAAAGATGGGAGTGTTAGCAGAAGATCAAAATCTTGTTTTACTTTACACTGTCACCAGCAACGGGAATAGTTTTTGGAGAAAATAGTTTTATAATTAGCCAAAGAAAATAAAAATAAAAAACAAAGAAAAAGAAAAAGAAAAAGAGAAACGCTTAGAAGTCTCTCTCCCTCTCTCTCTCTCTCTCTCTCTTGAGCTTTCTTTCTCTCTCCACCTTCTTTGCTTCAACTTAGCACAGAAGAGAGAGAGAGAAAGAGAGAAGCATTTCCAATCCGTCTCTCAGAGCACCATTTATCCGTGCAAGGAATTTGCAAAAGCTTTCTTTTGCTTTTTATCTGTGCTGGGACGGGTTTGAGTTTGTTGCCAGAGCTTTGCGTTCTTTGTTTTTGGGTTATTACTGTTGTAGCTGTTGTTGAAGATGTTGGTGGCAAATAGCTTTGATCTATGGCAAAAGGACTCATTTTTTTGTGCTGCCGAGGAGGTTCAGGAATCTACGGATATGTATGTTTTTTTCTTCATATTTCTCGGTTTCTTTATGGGATTTTGTGATTTGGGTATGCAAGAGTTTTGAGGATTTTAGTGCCAAATTCTTCATTTTTATTGGTTTTGGTGAACTGGGTTTGCAACTTTGCAATGAAAGTTTCAGGATTTGTGTCCTAAAGTTTTCACTTTAAAGGGTGATGTGGGTGTGGAACTTTGCAAAAAGAGTTCAAGGATTTGTGCGCTAAATTTGATAAATTACTGCTTGTACTAAAAGCTTAAGCTGATAAGAAATTATGAATTTAATTATTTAACCATTATTCTAACAAAATTCATTGTTTGGTGGGGTTTGGATTATTTTGGACTGTATCGCTAGCATTGAAATGTAGTTATTGGTTTTTGCCCTAACAGTACTTCAGAATTCGCATAAATTGTTGCACTTTTTTCATTGATTGTGTTGTTGTTTTTCTGGAAGATTGTTGGGGTTGGTGGTCTCAGGTTATATATACGTTCCATATATCTGCCCCTTTCGTTTTATTGATGTGGTATAGTCTATTTTTGGTTGGATTGGAAGTGCTTGGAAATGATATGCATTTCGATGTTGCATTTCTTGAATGGCAAGGTTGTCTTTGTCACTACTATTTTCCTGTTATAGTTGGACTCTCCAATTTGCCATTGGCGTAGTTGTTATCATCTAGCACGCATATAAGATAGGCAGCTCATTGGAATTGGAATAAATGGATGGTTATTAGCATAACATATTTTGGAAGTTCATACAATTGAAAATGAAAACTTACACAACATTGGTTCCAATCTTTCCTTTTTCTCTCAAAATATGGAAAGGTAAAACAATTGCAAGCTATTATGATTTATCAAGAAGTTCAGAAGATATATCCCTACAATATTATCTCTGTGCACTGCAAAAATAATAATAAAGGGTTTACGTACTTTTGGCCCTATTAACTCTTCCCGAAGAGCAAGATGAGCCTAATCCATTTAGTGGAATTTACTGCAGTTGAAATGTTTGTTTAATTTATTGGTTTCAGTTGTACAGTTGAAAATTGTTTTAAGGACATCTTTTTCCTTCACTTGGTTTGTCCAGACTGGAATCAGCATACAGGACATGGATGAGACAGAAGAGAGAAACACTATCACCAGAGTGTTTGGATGAACTCTGCAGGGAGCTGCAAACTGCTTTAGGCACTGCTAAATGGCAGGTACATTACTTTTTTTCTCTCTCTATTTTTCTCATTTCTTCTTTAGTTCACTTTGTTTATTTTTATCAGAATCCATAACTGATCTTTACATTTTGTTAGTTGGGTCAGTGAAAAAACTACAACTTCATATCTTATATTTCTTGTTAGTTGGATCAGTATTGATTCTTTTATTTTTTAAGAGTGGACTTGTGCTTTCATTGGTTTCAATCATCGTCAGCTCACCATATTTAGCTTCAAAATGCTCATTTGGTTTCTCATTCTACGTTTTCTCTTCAATTAAACTGCATTTATAGACCTTGTTACAGTTCTTTACCTCTAATCTGTTAAGTTGGTGATGCCCTAATGTATCATTGAAATGTGAATTTTGAATTAGTTGGAAGAGTTCGAGAGGGCTGTCAGGTTGAGCTATGGACATCGTAGTGATGACAGTACAATGGCCAGGCATAGACAATTTATTTCTGCCATTGAAAACCAAATATCACGTGTTGAAGCAGCATTAAGGGAATCTTTTGATGAGGAAGGAAAGCAACCCCTTCGGTGGGTGAATCTGGATGAAGATGAATGTGATGACTTGGCCGCATTTCTCTCTGGAACCTCCCAAAGCTTGCAAAGTAGAAAAGATGATTGTTTTGAGCCCCGACCTTCCAAGAAAAGCTCTCTTCAGGATAACACTCAGAGAAAAGATGCAGACCTTAATCTCAATGCTTCCTGCAGCAGAGGATTTTCTGATGAAATGAAAAGTTTTAAAGATGTTAGTAGTATTAGTAAGGACAAAAGTAATGTCATAAATATAGAAGCAAATGAAATTCCCTTAAGGAGGGATGATATAATTTGTCAAGCAGATAGAACAACTAATTCAAGGAGAACATGGAGCTCACCAAATTTTGGTGAATTGAAGATAATAATTCCTGATGAAGATGAACAGGTAGACAAACCAGTGCTGAGCATCGACGACACTCCTAAGGAAAAAAGGTCAAAACCTCTCTTTTGGAAGCAAAGGCGTGTGGAATTTTTTCAGGTGCAGGGAGCGGTTAATTTGTTCAATCAGGTCTGTTCATTATGCATTTGAAAAGGCAAAATTATTTTATCTTATCATTTTAAAATGTAATTTAAAAGGTACATAGAGAGAAAAGTAATTATTATCTATGGAAAGCATTAAAAGAAAGGGGAAAAAATCATGAATTCTCAGATTCATCCCTTCTTTTTGCTATGCGTGCAGTTAGTAAAAATTCGTATTTCTTTTATATATTGATTGTACGTAGTTACAGTTAAACATGATTTTCTTTCTCTGTAATCCCATGAAAATTTATCAGTTCAATGTGTTGCAGCACTTTGGTCATGCTGGTGGGTTCCAGAGACAATTGCAGAGTCCAACACAGTTGCCATTCCGTTGTTCTGTTCAAGTTACACTTGCTTTTATGCTAACTATCTTTTTGATTGGTAAGCTCTTGATTTGCTTGAACTGTAAGCATTCTCTATCACCAAGGAGTTGAGTACTGCATACTCACTAAGAATGCTATTGTTTGAATATTTGTGAAATTTTTTCGAGCGTACTTCACCTATATTATATCTTAGTGAAAATGTTTTAAGGATCAATGTTATTGTTTCTTATGAGGAAACTGGTTAACAAAGAAATCTCATGTATTGATTTGTTTTTTTCTCCCGCAGTACCTTTTTTATTTTATTCAGCTTGATAAAGTGGTATTTTTATGGCAGAAGATCAAGATGAGAGGTATTTCTATTACCTTAAAAGCCCTTTTTTCTATTACAATATATATACTTGGAAAGGGGTGGAGCATTGGTGTTCAGCTATGTAGCATGGATATCCCTCTCTATGTTTATCTATAAGCATAACAATACTTACTGATACTCCTGATACCAATCCAATACTTGTAAAATTTATTCAAGTCTTGAGCATATATAATTACGTACTGGAAATGTATATGTCACTTCTTGGACATTCCTAGAGATGCGTTGGGCACTCACGTGTTAGAATAATACCTCTCTTTTAATAGAGACCTTTGCAGGATAATAGAAAAAGTCAATGTATAATCTACGGGATTGTTGTTGTATTTTGATCTCTTGCCAAGAGGCCCATGACTTTACCATGCTAATTTCAGTCATGCCATTTAAAACTGATGCAATGCTTTCTCTCACCACAGTTTATCTGAGGCTTAGGGAATATTGTCTGTGGGAATAATTTACTATTGCATACAATACAAATTAAATTAAAAAGGAAGTAAAACTCTGTGTAAGCTAGATTATTGTAATTATTATGGTGGAAAGTTAATTCCATACTGATTTAGCTTAAAATGCTCAATTGTTTCTTGCAGTCTTGGACAAAGTGAGAGTTAATTTGTTCTTGTTGCTAGTTAGGGAGAACGGTTTTGACTATTGTAATCAGTCTGCTGTCTAGGTTGACAAAATTTAGCAATTCACAAATACCCAGGTGTTGCAAAATGAAAACATAACCATTATTTTACAACATATCAGCATCACTGTTGTCTAGTTAGTGATGATTAGATGGTCCATGATCTAATCATTGTAATTCAAAATTTGGCAACTATACTCAATGTTGCTCATGTTTTCCACCTCTTATAATGATCAAGACCTCAACCTTTTCATTGTAGGATACTTATCAAAAAAACCTTTTCATTGTAGGATAAAAGTGTTTCAATTGAACACATATTTGTTTATTTTATGGTTTTTTTCTTTGAAATTTTTTTGGGACATATCCTTAAGAGTTAAACCAGTCAGAGAAGTACTTCATGGGAACAAAGCATAGGTAGAAGACTAATATGAAGGCATACTTTGGTTAAGATAGGTGGGGATTTTTTTCTTTTATAAATATAGGGGGAATTTACATTGCCGCAGAAAGCATGTGAATGATTGTCTTGCTTACACACTTTTTTTCTTAGGCGATATTTTTCTTTTACAATTGACAGGCAAACTTCAAGATTCTAGTTAAACAGTGCCTAATGCACAAGCATACAGATGTTGACTTCAACATATGTAACTTTTTGTCAATGAAGTAGAATCATAATTCCAACATTTCTTCTTGTTTTCAAAATGAAATGGTCGAGGTCACCTTTGATGTATGGCAATGTGTTTACTGCAGGTATTGAGGTGATTCTAAAGCAAGTTTGAAAAGGGAATGCTTGCAATTCTTGAGTCTAGGCATCGTCCCAGCATGTGTGCCATTTTGGAGTAGGCCAAGCCTCCTCCTCCTCTTTAAAGTTTGAGAAGTAAGACAGCAACAGGAATGGGATGTCTTTTTAGACTTCTTGATGCTACAAATTGTAAATACATTCATGTTGTCTTAAATGTATGCTCCCAGTTATATCTGGTAGTGTAGGCAATCCCATTTCAATTTAAGCTTTAAACTTTAAACATGGCTGCTTGTTAAGGGTCCAAATCCATGGCTTTTAATGTACTACCCTTGATCTTTGGTTATAGTGCTTGTAAATATCTCATCTTTATATCTCTTTGCACTGAATGTTTTCTGGTCTGTTCAATTGTCGATAATCTGATTTTTAGCTAAGCATGGATTTCGTCTTTGTTTGGGAACATCTTATGTACCAAAATGTACCGAAATAGTCCATAGTACCAAAATCTACACAAATCTCTCCTCCCAGAGTGAACTTAATGGATTGAAATTGACCGAATGGACTAAAATGGATCGAATAGACCAAAGTGAACCGAACGGGCCAGAATGAATCAAAGTGAATTGAACATATCAAATGGACTTAAATGAATTGAATGAATTAAAATGCTACACTGATGTGCCTCAATAAGAACAACAATAATAAATGCTATACTTCAGTTATATACGTGTGTGTGGAAATTTTAGATGGTTTTGTTACATAAACATCTTAGATTAGTGTAATTACATTGAGGAAAATTAAAATTTTCTACTTTAAATTTTGGACTATTTTATTACATAGCCGTCTTAAATTTGCACGATTGACACCCCTATTTGAAAAAATTGTATAACATTCCCAGCCATCTAAATTAGCCTAATACGACGGCAATAACTGAGTTGGAAATCGGGTATAATTTTTTTTTTTTTTTTTGAGAAGGAAATTGGGTATAATTACAAACATACTATTATTAGTTGCAATGAAAAATCCCAAAGTTTGCCTAAATTTAATTATTGACTTAGATAGGGGTTGGTTCTCCTAAACCAGGGTGTGATTGAGTAAATTGATAGTTGGGAGAGTGGCATTGATAATTTTAAATTTTTTGATATAATTGGAAGGACAAAGTTTTCCTTAAAATCAACTTAAAAAATCTCCTCCAACTTATTACTTAGTGACTCATAAAACTTTTTACATGTAAAAATAAATTTAAAAATACATGTGGACAATCTTATTAAATCTCCTGTAATGAGTTTGGAAGAATTTTTCTCAAGGTAAACTTTTTAATAATTAGACTCTCTTCTCTCAAACCATTTCCCCCACCCTCTAAAAGTAAAAGAAAAAAATTTTGCTGCATTCACGAATATGTTATAGTAAAAAGAAAGTAACATGTATTCAAAGGTCATCTGCCAAATGAACCTTAAACACTTGTTTCTTTCTTTTTGCGCCTAATTAGATATACTCTGTATGCAGCAAAATCTTTTCTAAAAATAAAAAATAAAATGCATATATGCTGAATTAAATTTAAACCCCCCATCTTCCCCCTCAAACCACTGTCCTTTCTACTTCCCAGTTTCCACATAAAGTCACATAATTCAAACATGACCCCAGAAAACCTGCTTCATCGTCTTCCATCAACCCAGAAATGCACCTTCGGCTGTCCAGTCCTAGATCGCTGTCTCGGCGGTGGCATCCCTTGCAACTCAATAACCGAGCTCGTCGCCGAGAGCGGTTGTGGCAAGACCCAACTCTGTCTCCAATTAGCTCTCTCCGCCCAGCTCCCACCCTCTCTCGGCGGCCTCTCCGCCTCTTCTCTCTACATCCACACCGAGTTCTCTTTCCCTTCTCGCCGCCTCCACCAACTTTCCCATGCCTTTATCTCTTCACACCCAAGAATTTTCAATAATGATCCCTGTGATTGTATATTTGTTCATGCTGTATATTCTGCAGACCAACTGTTTGATATAATGCCTAAGATAGAGTCTTTCCTTGAAAACACGAATACCCAGTTACCGGTTAAGCTCATTGTGATTGATTCCATTGCGGCATTGTTTCGTTCCGAATTTGAGAACACCCCAATTGAGCTTAAGCGGAGGTCGTCGCTGTTTTTTAAGATTTCCGGGAAATTGAAGTCGTTGGCGAAGAGGTTTGGTTTGGCTGTTGTGGTGACGAACCAGGTGGTGGATTTGATGGGGCATGCGGAGGGGATGAATGGGCTGAAGGTTGGGAATTTGGGTTCTTTGGTTTCGTCTGGAAGACGGGTTTGTCCTGCTTTGGGATTAGCGTGGGCTAATTGTGTGAACTCGAGGCTTTTCTTGTCGAGGAATGAGGAAGTCGTTGGAGAAGAAAATGGGTCGGTGGATGTGAGTGCTTGTGGAGGTGGTGATTTTCTCCCTAGGCAAACAAGGCGGCGACTTCATGTTGTTTTTGCGCCTCATTTGCCTGATTCTTCTTGTGAGTTTGTGATCAGAAGAGAAGGGGTTTTTGGAGTTGAAAGATAGCAATATGCTTCTAAGAGGAATGGCATTACTTCAAGCTAGCTAGACATGTATAGTTTTGAGTTTTTGTGCACTTATTTAAGCGGTGAGTTACAAACAGAATAGCAGCATGTATGGTAATTTTCATTCCTCTTAAATTTTCAGTTCTCAATTTTTGTGTTTATTACGAGTTGCTAAAGGTTGATAACAGTGGAGGTGATTTTGTTTAGATTTTATGAACAAGTGTAAATTTGTAAACTATGTGAACTTTGGTGTTGTGTACTTTACATGGTGAAAAGTTCTTTTTAGATCAATTGAAATTTTCTTCTCTCTTTTTATTTATTTATTTCTTTCTTTCATATTGCATGGTTTTTAACTGATAGATTAGACTAGGTTGATCAGAGGGAGAAAACTAGTATGATTCAACTTCTGGTTGCACATAGAATGTTACTGCATTGTTAACTTATGAAAGGTGCTAAAACCATATAGCTCACAATCTTGGTTTTAATTTGATTGAATGATGTCTTCGTTCTGATATTTGAATGTCCAATTTTAAGATTCTGCCCTTGCCAAAAAACTTTTTATTGCTTCTTTTTTTTTCTTAGACAAAAGACAGAAATTTATTGATTAAAGAAAAGTTATTAAGCTGAGTTCCTAATTTCTTATAAGGTAGGTAGTCACTAGGAGCAAGGAACTTCCAAGTCTTAAAGACTTTCCATTTACCTGGATAGAGTATTTGGAGTATCAATTCCTTTATCTGGTGTCATAAAAGAGGAAATTTCTAATTTACATGTGGGATTTGTAGCTGGAATTTGAAAATCACAAAAATCAGCTCTAAATCCCAGCTAAATAGGTGCAATTTTACAATTTCAGGCAATGTTATGTGGGATTTTCTTTTTGCCGGGTGTGCCAATGAATCAGAAACCTACACACGCTATCTATCTATTTCATGCTCATTTCTTTTATTTCCAATTGCTCCTAGCACTCATACACTCTTCAAGTTCAAGGTAAGATATACTCTCTATTCAAATGTCCATACTCATCTCTTTCCCTCTCCCTTTTTCTACGTCTTAATCTGATACCGTATCTCTTTATTTGGCTCTATGAACCATTAACTCCAATTTTTTAAGCTTTTGAATTCATTTGGGTAGTGTGTTTTCCTCTATTTTTTGTTTGTGGGTATTTGATTATGGGTCCGGTCAATTTATGTCCTTAGGACATACATGAATCATCCATTTTAGGAAATTTTTTAAAGGGAAAATGAAAAAACTGTCAAAAAAGTTTTTCACTTTTTCATTTTCTCATAAAATTTTTCCTAAATTGATTTTAAAATGTATGTCATGAGAGCATTTGTTAGTAAAACCCTTTGATTGTGGAAAATTTCAGTGACCCATTTATGAGTTCATCTAGTTATTGTGTGGAGATTTTTTCATGGCATTAAGCACTGATTTGTTAAACTTCTGGGACGGATTTGACCAAAACAGAGTTGCATGTATTATTACCAAAGTATAATTGCATGTAAGATTGCTGGGTTAATTATACTTATAAAAAAAATGATTGCTGGGTTAATTATACTTAAAAAAAAAAATGATTGCTTGGTTAATTTGATTTTATGTCAGTTCTACTTTGGATTTTTTATTTGCTGGGTTATTTTCTATGTTTGCCTTTTAATCAGTTTACTCATCTCCTCTGTCATCCCTATGCTCATCTATCTATTTGTTCATGAGTGCCCCTTAATTTGTTTGTCCTTAGTAAGTTTGGGTGCCGTAACCTTAGATCTCTTTGTGGTGCAGTGGCATGCTTTGTTGGTTTTGCTTTAGAGAGAAATCTCTTTTAAGGTGCTGTACAGAAATTTTAGTGCTTTCTTTGCATCTATGATTGAGAGCTATTAGAGTGTCTTGGGGTTCTGGATTTTGTGAGAGTGATTTTACACCATCTTTGTATCTCCAAATTTGTTAATGAAATTTTCTTCTCATCACCTCCCGTGGACTTAGGCCAAAGGCCTAACCGTGTAAATTCTTAGTGATACTTGTTTATTTTTCTTTCAGCTTTCTTTGTTCCATTTGTTTGGGGATCTTTCTCAAGGGCATTTTAATTTCACAATCAATCTTGATATGTCCGTTTTAATAACATCAATCATGTGTCAAAACGCATATCAATCCCAAAATGAGGCTTCTACTTTTTGGTGCGAGTGAGCTGCAAATGGTTGGCTGTTTGGACAGATCACAGATGAGAAGAGACGCAACCAGCAAGACCAATAAATTTGGAGTTCTCACTTCTCTCATTAGACAACTCAGATCTGTTTCGGCCATGGTGTATATAATCAAAGCAAGACGAAGGGGGTCACTGATCTGCTCAGATCTGAACGTTTGGCTCCAAGAAACTCATTACTTGTGGACAAACTTGGTTCTAAAGAAACAGTAGAATGACCCTTCTTTATGTCTAAGAGGCCATTCTTCAGGTACAATAATGACAGGAAACTTTAGTGACCTTATCCAATAATAGTATTGAAAATGACGTCTAAACTTGCTCTTAATCTTGTCCAATAATTTTGAAATGAATGGCTTAAAATGCATACATTGATATGAAATTTGGTAAGCTTAAATGCACTGGTAATTAAATAGAAGGGTTAGTACATTAACTATGTTGAGTCAACAAAGGTTCTTTACAATAATCTGATTGTCCAGAATCTAAATTAAGTTGAAAATTTTTAATCACAGTATATGAAATCGATGATGTAAATGTGTTTAAGCATGCTGTTTCATAAATGCATGGCAGTGTCCTAAATTTTGCTTTAAGCATGCTGTTTCTTCTAGGTATTACGCGTGCAGATTGTTCCATGAAGTTTAGCACTGATTTGTTGAACTTATGGGGCAGATTTGACAAAAACAAAGTTGTATAGGCCGTTACCAAAGTAGAGTTGCATGTATAGATTTGGCCAAAACAAAGTTCTATATATCTCATACAAATACAAAGTTCCTTCCCTCAAATACAAAGTTTGAGGTTGCACCTAAATACAAAGAGAAGTTTCTCTTATCTGGAATTGCAACACCTTTTTTTCCGATAATTATAACAATGAGAGGGGGAGATTGGAACTCTAGTTCTCTTAATAAAAAAATTATATAAAAATATAAAATATGAATAAAGGTATCGTGGGTGTAAGAAAATATTGATTTAGTAGGTAATATGTTTGACACTTTGACAACTACCTTTCACATTATTAAAATCTGCGCTATTTTTTTTTAAATGTTGATTTACCATTTTAATGTCTTCTTTTGAAAATGATTATGTCAATGGTTAAAACTTAAAAGAGAAGAAATTTGGTGGCTCTATGCATCGCCAAAATGGCCAAATACCACAATTTTCAAAAATTAGTAGCAAAAAAACACTGTTTCAGAAATAAATAGGAGAATACCACTTTTCTAGTACTCGAGTTTCTTAAACTCCAGTTCTAAATGGTACTCGAGTTTAAGAAACTCGAGTACCAAGAAGTTCAGCCACCGTGGCATTGCTGACCTAGAATTTGTGCAATTTAAAAAAGTAATATGGTACTCGAGTTTGGTAAACTCGAGTTCCATGCAACACAGTACTCGAGTATACCAGACTCGAGTGCCTATTATAAAAAAAATATATGTTTATGTTTATTTGTTTATTTCTAAGGTACTCGAGCTTGGTGAGCTCGAGTACCTTGTAAGGAACTCGAGTTTAGTAAGATAATTGGCAAATAAACATAAACATAAACATAAACATAAACATAAACATAGTTTTATGTTTTTATTTATTTGAATAGAAGCATTGTAAAATAGATTTTAATTTCAAAATATGAATTAATTTCTACATTAATTAAAATTGTTCATTGTTTTCTCATAAAAATTGTTCACTATTTTCTGCAAAATTTATTTCTACAATTTTGCATAAAATTATTTTTCGTTCAGCATTATTTAAAAAATTGTTCACTCTCTTTTCTGCATAAATTATTTTCTGTTCACTATTTAAAAAATTGTTCACTGTTTTCTCATAAAACACCTATTGAAATCGTGTTTTCTAAATTTAAACACCAAATTTGAATGATTTTTCATGCTTAAATTTCACAATAATCGAATTTGTTTTTCTGCATTGATAAAATCTATTTCTACATTAATAAAATTTGCTCTCTGCACATTACATTTACTGTATATTCGAATCTGCTTACTGCATTCATAAAATTTGTTTTATGCATTAATTAAAGCTATTCATTGTTTTCTCATAAAAATTGTTCACTGTTTTCTGCAAAACTATTTCTAGGATTTTGAAAAAAATTATTTTCTGTTCTGCATTATTTAAAAAATTGTTCACTATTTTCTCATAAAACACCTACTGAAATCGTGTTTTCTAAATTTAAACACCAAATCTGAATGACTTTTCATGCTTAAATTTCACGATAAACGAATTTGTTTTTCTGCATTGATGAAATCTATTTCTACATTAATAAAATTTGCTCTCTGCACATCATGTTTATTGTATATTCGAATCTGCTTACTTCATTAATAAAATCTGTTTTCTGCATTAATTAAAACTGTTTATTGTTTTCTTATAAAAATTGTTCACTGTTTTCTAAAAAAACTATTTCTAAGATTTTGCATAAAATTATTTTCTGTTCAGCATTATTTAAAAAATTGTTCACTCTCTTTTCTACGTAAATTATTTTATGTTCATTATTTAAAAAATTGTTCACAGTTTTCTCATAAAACACCTACTGAAATTTTCTAAATTTAAACAGCAAATCTGAATGATTTTTCATGCTTAAATTTCACAATAATCGAATTTGTTTTTCTGCATTGATGAAATCTATTTCTATATTAATAAACTTTGCTCTCTGCACATTATGTTTACTGTATATTTGAATCTGCTTACTTCATTAATAAAATCTGTTTTCTGCATTAATTAAAACTGTTTATTGTTTTCTCATAAAAATTTTTCACTGTTTTCTCGGGAGTGGTAACCTTAAAATCACCCGGTGGGGTTTTTGTCGTGTTAGTTTTCCCCCGTTGGAAAACAAATGACCATGTCAATTCAATTTCCATTACACTTAGTTTAATTGGTGATTTGTTTGTGCTACCACGCACTTTGCATGTTAATTTGATTAATTAATAAATTTAGCTAATTAATCACTTGGAGTCAATACATTTTTAGCCTATCAAATTTTGTTGAAAGTACAAAATCTTGAAATTTGAGAGAGAATTGTGTACATTAGATGTACAGATCGTTCGAATTTGTAAAAAAAAAAAAAAAAATTATTCGTTGAATGTATAAAATCTTGAAAGGACAAAATAAAATTGTGTAAATTAGATGTACAGATAGTCTGAATTTGTTGAAAAGTTTGGATTCGTTAAATGTACAAAATCGTGAAAATTAAATGGAAAACTATGTACTAATGTATTGATCATCCGAATTTGTTGAAAAATTTGAAATCATTGAATGAACAAAATCGTGTAAATTCAATGGAAAATCAAAGAACGTACCAAATCGTTGAGCAGCACATGCAGCACTGTGAACATCAGTGTAGCAATGGTGAACATTAACAACAACGTCTAATGTTCGTAGGTAAATTTTTTTGGAAATCATCATTACTTGAATCTGAGAAGTCTGAAATATCTCTTTCATCATCTAACGGAGTAACTTCATTAATAGACTTGATGGCTCGCTCTTGCGCCTTTCCCTTTAGATGCTTCCTAGCTTTTTGGATTGCATGAAAACGGTCTAATCGTCTTTGCATTTGATTGTTCTTTTGTTCAAGATGAGCAAGTATGTTGGCAGGTTCATTTCTAGGTAACGCGGCTGATATGGTTTACTAAAAAATTAATGTAGTTAAAACTATATGTAAATGGTCTCTTTAATAATCAAATAGTGAGTTTAAGGAAAATTGGTTTGAAGCTGAGCTTTTTTTTTTTTTTTTTTTATATAAATTTAATTTATTGATTCCATGATGGTTTTTATTTTTAGTTTTTGAAAAGATGGTTTTTTATATATTGGTCATTTATTATTGGCACACGCTGCTAACCCATGGGGTGGATGGAAATGTTTGGAAGAAATATTAACATATTTATTTCATTTCTCTAATTTTATTTATTTAAAACTTTTTTTGACATGAAAATTTTTTAAATGGTTCTACATAAATTTTTTTGGTAAAATACATAAATGTTAAAAGGCTGTCTTTAAGCTGCTTTATTTAATAAGAAATTAGGATCTAAATTCTCAATCTTTCTTGTTGTAGGTATCGAATTATTAAAAGAAAAGTATATTTAAGGATGCACTTTAAAAAAATCATATATTTATAATAAATTGGAATGTACATTTAATATTTTTTTTTGAACAGAAATGTACATTTAATAAATAAATAAAATGAAGAGGATTTTTTTTTTTGAAGAATAGGAGACAGATACAATCCCTATCTGGGATTACTTATCAATACGGAGATAGAAGATCCAGTAATTCGTGATACTTTATGGTTATCTGAAATGTTAGAAGCAGGGTTTATCAGCAAATTAATCATAACTTCTGAAATTCAGATTAGTTTATTTCCCAAAGTTATCCAAGAAGTAGCCGCACAGATTGGAGGACTTAATTATATGAAGATCACTATCTGGAGTACTCTTTCAGCTTGGGACAGTAGTTATTATATGGAAGCTCAGACAGCACACATTTTGGTTCTTATTCATGATTGGGGTTGTATCCTTGAATACAAATGGTATACAGAAGATACTTATTTACCACTTAATGATCCGGATGCTCTGGCTCAAGAATGGTCTAATTTCATGAGTAATAAGATTTATGAGATATAGAAAGAATTAGACAGAGGCTTCTACTTATATAATTACACAAACAAGATAGCCGTATATGGTCCAATACCTTCAACAAGGAGGCTATTTGGGAAAAGAAAGATTGTTAAGGATCCTAGAATGATACAGATTGAAAGATAGACAAATAGATCACTATTCATTGGTGACAAATCACTATTTCTCTGGTGATAAATCACTATTCACCAGCACGAGTGAATAGCTTCCAGACAAATCAAGACAGTCCAGATAGATACAGACAGATGTTCAAAAGTTATTACTATTTACTAGCATGCGTAAAAAGAGATCTGATAGATTTTTGAAATCTAAAAGATTCCCAGACAGACACAGACAGACTATTAATCATTAGTACTAATTTCCATACCACCAACAGATTAACTTGAGTTAAATTTACCTACTCAGGTTACTTTACCATGGTTCATTTCACCTATAAAAGAGACGGACTATGAAGACAGAAGACAAGTTTCTAAGTTTCTAAGATTCTAAACTTTTAAGTTCCAAGTTTTAGAAAGCCTTTTGTATTGACATGACAAGCCTGTTCAAGAACACTGTAGCTACCGCCCACATTTTCAAATCTCACTGTGACATTGGGAACATTTAAAATTTTGTTCATGTAATGTTTTTCCAGCCTGTATTGACATGACAAGCCCTAATAACTGAAATTATAATGCTTGGAATATGAAATGAGGTTATAAATACACCACAATAATGTCTTATTTCTACCCCCACTAACTTCGTAGATTGCCTAAGCTATGAGTCGCAACGCCTCAACATCAAATCGTACAATGCGAAACAAGTTTGTATCTACTTCAACAAATTGATTATCACAAGTTCCAGCAAATCAACAACTACAGACATACACAGACCACTATGGAGGGAAATGGGTTGGAAAGAGGAGAGATTTCCTTAATATGCCAATATACACGTACAAGAGTCTTGGAAGCGTTGGGCATGGTCGGCAAACCTACAAAACTAAGTACAGATACCACCACAGTAGAGCTCACCGTAACAAAACTACCATGGTCAACCCCATACGAGAAAAGATGTGAGTTGGAGGTGTATTGTCGATGGCATAGGTTATGAGTTCCTAAGGCACGCTTAGCTGAGTTACCTAGAAATGAACCTGCCAACATACTTGCTCGTTTTGAACAAGAGAACAATCAAATGCAAAGGCGATTAGACCGTTTTCATGCAATCCAAAAAGCTAGGAAACATCTAAAAGAGAAGGCGCAAGAGTGAGCCATCAAGTCTATTAATGAAGTTACTGCGTTAGATGATGAAAGAGATATTTCAGATTTTTCAGATTCAAGTAATGATGATTTCCAAAAATTTCTACTTACGAATATTAGACGTTGTTGTTAATGTCCACCATTGCTACATTGATGTTCGCAGTGCTGCATGTGCTGCTCAACGATTTGGTATGTTTTTTGATTTTCCATTGAGTTTACACGATTTTGTTTATTCAACGATTTTGAATTTTTCAACAAATTTGGATGATCAATACATTAGTACATAGTTTTCAATTTAATTTTCACGATTTTGTACATTTAACGAATCCAAACTTTTCAACAAATTCAGACTATCTGTACATATAATTTTATACATTCAATGAATATTTTTTTTTTTAACAAATTTGAACGATCTGTACATCTAATGTACACAATTCTCTCTTGAATTTTCAAGATTTTGTACTTTCAACAAAATTTAATAGGCCAAAAACGTATTGACCCCAAGTGATTAATTAATTGATTAATTAGCCAAGTTTATTAATTAATCAAATTAACATGCAAAATGCGTGGTAGTACAAACAAATCACCAATTAAACTAAGTGCAACGAAAATTGAATTGACATGGTCATTTGTTTTTGAATGGGGGAAAACTAACACGACAAAAACCCCCACCGGGTGATTTTAAGGTCACCACTCCCGAGAAAACAGTGAATAATTTTTATGAGAAAACAATAAACAGTTTTAATTAATGCAGAAAACAGATTTTATTAATGAAGTAAGCAGATTCGAATATACAGTAAACATGATGTGCAGAGAGAAAATTTTATTAATGTAGAAATAGATTTCATCAATGCAGAAAAACAAATTCGATTATTGTGAAATTTAAGCATGAAAAATCATTCAGATTTGTTGTTTAAATTTAGAAAACACGATTTCAATAGGTGTTTTATGAGAAAACATTGAACAATTTTTTAAATAATGCTGAACAGAAAATTATTTTTTGCATAATCCTAGAAATAGTTTTTGCAGAAAACAGTGAACAATTTTTATGAGAAAACAATGAACAGTTTTAATTAATGCATAAAACAGATTTTATGAATGCAGTAAGCAGATTCAAATATACAGTAAACGTGATGTGCAGAGAGCAAAATTTATTAATGTAGAAATAGATTTTATCAATGCAGAAGAACAAATTCAATGATTGTGAAATTTAAGCATGAAAAAGCATTCTGATTTGGCGTTCAAATAAAGAAAACACGATTTCAGTAGGTGTTTTATGAGAAAACAGTGAACAATTTTTTAAATAGTAAACAAAAAATAATTTACGCAGAAAAAGCATTCTGATTTGGCGTTCAAATAAAGAAAACACGATTTCAGTAGGTGTTTTATGAGAAAACAGTGAACAATTTTTTAAATAGTAAACAAAAAATAATTTACGCAGAAAAGAGAGTGAAATTTTTTTTAAATAATGCTGAACAAAAAATAATTTTATGCAAAATTGTAGAAATAACTTTTGCAGAAAATAGTGAACTATTTTTATGAGAAAACAATGAACAATTTTAATTAATGTAGAAATTAATTCATATTTTGAAATTAAAATCTATTTTACAATGCTTCTATTTAAATAAATAAAAACATGTTTATGTTTATGTTTATGTTTATTTGCCGATTATAAAAAAAAAAAAAAAAAGTTATAAGGAACTCGAGTTTAGTAGTTTACTAAACTCGAGTTCCTTACAAGGTACTCGAGCTCACCAAGCTCGAGTACCTTAGAAATAAACAAATAAACATAAACATAATTTTTTTTTTATAATAGGTACTCGAGTTTGGTATTCTCGAGTACTGTGTTGCATGGAACTCGAGTTTACCAAGCTCGAGTACCATATTATTTTTTTAAATCGCACAAATTCCAGGTCAGCAATGCCACGGTGGCTGAACTTCTTGGTACTCGAGTTGCTTAAACTCGAGTACCATTTAGAACTCGAGTTTACCAAGCTCGAGTACTAGAAAAGTGGTATTCTCCTAATTATTTCTGAAACATTTTTTTTTTGCTATTAATTTTTGAAAATTGTGGTATTTGGCCATTTTGGCCCTCTATGCTCACTTGGGTTCCTTGAGTCTTTTGGAACCAGTTGAGACTCTTGATATTGTTTGAGAGGTCATTGGAAAACTAGTGATTTGTAATTCATTGAGATTAATCTATTTGATAGCAGTGTTTAAATATTGGTGTTTAAAATGATGTGGAAAACATGGTTTAAAAAGTGTTGTGAAAAAACATGTTTAAAATATTCAAAATACAAAAAATAAGCTTAGTACCATATTTCAAATAACATATTATAAAATGTAAAAAAACACAATTGTGTGTTAGGTATGTGTATGGACCAAGAATAACAGGCCCACCCCTTGGGCCATGTTGGGCCTTGTGTCCACTGGGACAATCTCGGCCCAAAACAGGCCCACATAACCGAGCAGTTAGGGAAGTATCTGAGATATACCAAGAACAAGAGATAATGCGGGCAATAAAACCAAGTGTCAGGCACAAGTTACTAAGGGATCACCTGAAAAGTATGCGGTGGGTCTGCCCCTGACACATGATATGATACCGAGGAACAGTAGTCAAGACTGAAGAAACCACCCAAGCTTTGTAAGTAGAGGGACCTACTAACAAACCAAATATTCCTCCAACATGACTACCACATTCAGAGAAGGGTATAAATAGGGAGGGAGGGATAAGAAAAAGGGGTTGGAACAAAAATAGGGTTGAGACACACAAGAGAAGAGAGAGAGAACTCTGTCTTGGGGAGAAGAAAGTCTTGTTTGGACTTTAGAGAGGGAGCTTGGCATTTGATAAGCTCTACGGCCGAGCTGAAACTAAAGTAGTTCAGTACTTCGGCACCACCATAGAATCTCCAGTGACACCATTAGCCATTTCTTGGACCTCCTATTGTGGGATAAGCCCAATCCAAAATACAAATAAATTAGAGGTTTGGACCTAATCAGCCCAAGGTTATTGGGATCGGACCACCATAGTATGTTTATGTGCTTTTTTTTTTTTTTTTGAAAGAGTGATGACTTTATAGTAAAAAAAATACTATTTTATTTAAGGAGAGAGAAATAGAAAGGAAAAAAATGACAAAGAGGTGGGCTGTGGGAGAAAGAGAAAGAAAGAAGAAAAAATGTTGAAGCATGTGAGAGAGGTTTTGGTTTTATCAATGGTTTTGACGATTTTCAACTTATTTAGAAAATATTTTATAGTTTAGAAATACATAGTTAAATGATTTTTTTTTGCTTAATATAATATGAATTTTGCTAATGTGTGCTCTAAGGACACACAATAATTAATTATTTTTGAAAATTTTTTTTCAAGAATTGAAGAAGTATTGAGAGTTCTTTTAATTCTGGAGAAAATATTTCCAAAGATAAATATCTTAATGTTTGCCCTTAGGGGACATATTAACCGAACCCATATAATGTTACTACACGCCAGAACCAAATCAAAAGTGCATGCAGTTAAATGATACTTTTCAACATAAATCCAATGCACAAAAATCCGAAATATAAATAAAAATTTTGTGGCCAAGTAAAAGCGTGAAGAAGAAAAAATGGAGTTGTCATTGTCTTGGTGGACGACATAGCTGGGTGGACCTGGCTCTTAACTTTTGGGGTCGGGAAATTAAGAACTTTTTTTGGAACTTTGTGGACAAACTTAGCTGGAGAGAAAAAGTTGAATGGTCATTCTTCAGATTTTATCCCGTGAAACTTCAGACTTCAGTAGTTCAGTTGTAGTCTTGAAATGTGTGAATGCGTACAATGATGAACTCTACTTTGCAATTTAACTATTTATAATGGTGTTCTTTTCATTCAGATTTCACTTCAGGTATACATTTCCAATATATTTCGAGCTAGCTATATTTTCAACCAATGGAATCCTCCTCTTCCAAAATGAGCCATGCTCCAAAAAGTAATGAGGGAGAAGAGTATCGGTCTGATTCAGAAATCGATAACAAACTCAAAGAGATCATGTCAAGCGTCCCAGGAAAAGAGGGTGCTGCCGGGACTGATTTTTACCAATATGAAGGCTTTTGGTGCATTTAGCAGGGTTAGAAGGGACGTTACGGGCTCAAAAACATTTCAAGCCTCAACCCAACCAGGTGATCTTGAGCAGTTTTCCAAAATCTGGCACAACTTGGCTTAAGGCTTTGATCTTTGCCATTATGACAAAATCCCATGTTAGTGAGCCTACTAACCCTTTACTCACAAGATTATCACATGAGTGTGTACCCTTCATTGAGTTCGATTTTCGCTCAAGCTCACCAAAATTGAATCTAGATGTTCCACTTGTGGCTACACACATCCTATACTTCCTTACCAAAATCTATTATAGATTCTGGTTGTAAAATTGTTTACGTATGCAGGGATCCAGAGGATGTATTTGTGTCTACATGGCACTTTATTCGCAAGGTACTAGCTAATGAGGAAGTCCCAGCCGTGGAAGATATTCCTTTGGAGGATGCATTTGAGTTCTTTTGTCAAGGATTATGTTTTGGGGAACATATTGGGATCATTTATTAGGATATTGGAGAGCAAGCTCTGAATCACCAGAGAGTATATTGTTTTTAAAGTACGAAGATTTGAAGAATAAAACTGTATATTGGGTAAAGAAAATTGCTCAATTCATAGGTTACCCTTTCTCTTTAGAGGAAGAAGATAAAGGTGTGGTGCAAAAAATTATAGACCTATGTAGTTTTGAGAACATGTCTAGTTTGGAGGTGAGTAAAAGTGGAATGATATAGTTGGAGAAAAATGGAGTCAATACATTGGAGATTAAAAACAATACATTTTTTAGGAAATGTAACGTTGGATACTGAAAAAATCATCTTACACATGAAATGGCAATGCAACTAGATCAAATATTTGAGCAAAAGCTAATTGGTTCGGGTTTGACATTCAACGTCCCACTCCCACCTAGTAGATGAGCAACGCCACTTCCATCACAATCTGGCGACTAAATATATTTTAGCACTATGGCTGTTTCTATTTTGTTTTCATTATTTTAAGGATATGTATGGCACCATTTTTTTTTTTTTATAATTATTTTGCATTTGTAGGTGTATGGATAATTTAGTCACATGCAGGTGACTACGTTATTAATATATTTTCTAGTGTAAGAATTGAAACTTGAATTTTATTTTTATAAATTGATAGTTATAACATGAGGAAAAGATTTGAACCCTAGATGTCATGAATAAATTAAGAGATACCAATCAATCAATTAAGATCTGCGCTTTGTTTGTTTCGGTATTAACGTTTTCTATAAAATTTTTCATTTTCTAGAAAACTATCTCATTTTTCAGTGTTTGGTAATGATCTTGAAAATGAGCTTGAGAACGTTTTCTAGTATTTAGTATGCAAATTTTTTTTTAATATTTCTTGTATAATTTAAAACATGTGTATTATGTAACCCAACTCATATAAACAATATAAATAAAAAACCAAGAATGAATTTGGTTTTTGTACTAAAATTTTGACAATAGATACAATCAAAATTAGCTGTTAAATTCTTACGATCTCTATCACTCATCTTGCTCATATATATGGACAATAACGTGTACACACACACACACACACACATTTATATATGAACAATACATGCATATAGAGCCGGCTCTATACTAAAAGCAAAGATTGGGGTCGCCTAAGGGACCAAGTAGAAAAAAGGCCCCCAAATTTTAAACAATAGTGTTATATTTTTTATAATAATGGTATTAATTAAGCCCAAATATTAGTCAATATATAAAATAATATCTTTTTATCCAATGAAAAAAAGAAAAAAAAGAAGAAAAGAAAAAAAAAAAGAAAAGAGAAATGCTATGTTCACAACATTTGTCACAATACTTTCACAATAAATTCTAAGTGGTAAGTTGATACAGGATATTATTAATGACAAAATTTTAATTTCAATGATAAATTCAAATTAGAACCAGTAAAAACTTAATACCTAGGATTTGTTGTAAAAATATTGTAAATGTAGCACTTCTCAAATAAAAATTAAAAAAAGCAATACACAAAAAAATTCACAACATTTTTCAAAAGCTAAGTTGGGAAAATTTTACTAGTTTTTATCTAACTCCATTACTAACATCACTTTTTTACTTGTTACTATCAATCTGTCACATTAACATGTGTGAAATGTTTTGTCAAATTTTTTGTGTATAGACTTTGTAAAAAAAAAATCTACGTGGTTTATGTTAATCTATATCTATATCTATATCTATATATTACTAAAAGTTGAAGCGTAGTGTTTAATGCTGCTGCTTTCACATTGTGCCACATCAGCTAACATGTATTTTTTTTAAATATAATTTTTCCTTCAATTTTAAAATGGTTTTTACAATTTTCAGCCATATAAATCCCAACACTATAAATGCTACCCACTACTTATTTATTTACTTCTACTATCACCCTATAATAAATTTGTATAATTAATCCAGCCCATCTCTTATTTATTTAGTTCCACTATCAAGCCCAACCCAAAGCCTTTTCAGTTCAGCTTAAAAATAAAAAAACGTTGAAGCTTAAAGGAAGAAGAAAAAAAAAAAAAAACGTGGAAGGCTTCAGGGTTTTGCGTGACCAAGTAGAAGCCCGAGGAGACAAAGAGTTTAAAGATTGAAACGTGGAGGGAAGCTTAAAGGGAGAGGAAAAAAAAAAACGTTGAATCATTGCGTGAGAAACAAAGGGTTTGAAAGCTAACCACCTTCCTGCTCTACCGTTTCGCATTAACAACTGCCTATCTAATTTCCTTCCTTCCTTTATTCCTTTCCACATCTATATCTATATATTATTAAAAGCTGAAGCGTAGTGTTTAATGCTGCTGCTTTCACATTGCGCCACATCAGCTGCCATGTCATTTTAAAAAAATATATATATAATTTTTCCTTTAATTTTAAAATGGTTTTTACAATTTTCAGCCATATAAATCCCAGCACTATAAATGTAGCCCACTACTTATTTATTTACTTCCACTATCACCCTATAATAAATTTGTCTATATATTATTAAAAGCTGAAGCGTAGCGTTTAATGCTGCTGTTTTCACATTGCGCCACATCAGCTGCCATGTCATTTTTTTTAAAAAAATATATAATTTGTCCTTCAATTTTAAAATGGTTTTTACAATTTTCAGCCATATAAATCCCAGCACTATAAATGTAGCCCACTACTTATTTATTTATTTCCACTATCATCCTATAATAAATTTGTATAATTAATCTAGCCCACCTCTTATTTATTCAGTTCCACTATCAAGCCCAACCCAAAGCCTTTTCAGTTCAGCTTAAAAATAAAAAACGTTGAAGCTTAAAGGAAGAAAGAAAAAAAAAAAAAAAAAAAAGCGTGGAAGGCTTCAAGGTTTTGCATAACCAAGTAGAAGCCTGAGGAGACAGAGAGTTTGAAAATTGTAACATGGAGGGAAGCTTAAAGGGAGGAAAAAAAAAATGTTCAAGCCTTGCGTGAGAAAATAGAGGGTTTGAAAGCTACCCACCTTCTTGCTCTACCGTTTCGCAGTAACGGCTACCTATCTAATTTTCTTCCTTCCTTTATTCCTTTCCACATGGTGTATAAATACTGACAGAACTTGCTTGCTTTGGTTGAGGTATTTCTACATCTCAATTCTTTTTTTTTTTTGGGTGCAAAACTTCTTTGCTTTGTTTATATTAATATCATGCCCCTTTGTTTTCCGTTTGTTTGTGTTTGTGTTTATATTAGACGAGCATTCTTGGCATGCCATTGATGTGTTTGTGAGATTGCCTGAATGTCGTTTCAAAAATAAAAGAACCTATTTATGTTGCTCAATAGTGCAAGAATCAAAGCAAATTGTTTTTGGTGTTTCAATTTTTGTAGTAAGTTTTCTCCATAATTTTACTGCATAATTGTACTGCATAATTCTGCATAATTCTGTTTATATTAATATCATACCCTTTTTTTTCGATTTTTTTGTGTTTGTGTTTATATTAGACAAGCATCCTTGGCATGCCATGGATGTGTTTGTGAGATTGCCTGAATGTCTTTTCAAAAATAAAAGGACCTGTTTATGTTGCTCAATAGTGCTAGAATCAAAGCAAATTGTTTTTGGTGTTTCAATTTTTGCGGTAAGTTTCCTGCATAATTCTGCATAATTTTACTGCATAATGGTACTGCATAATTCCGCATAATACTGCATAATTCTAACTTCACAACAAAAACTTGAAACTTAGCAGAGCTTTTAGATGACCATTTCTTTTTCTGTTTCAACAATAGAGAACTCATAATCGCACGTATTCAACAAGGCTGCCAAAAGAACCAAAGCACAGTGGGCTCGACTAAAAAGCGAAAAGGAAATCAAGAGCCGTTGCTTGACCTCTATTGGTATGATGGCTTTTATCTATTGTATCTTTATGAAAAGTGAAATGATTATTGTAGTAATAAAAACAACCAGAATTACTTGCAGAACTTTAAAACCGTATGTTTAGGAGAAAACTTCAAAGGAGCAAGGGTCACATTCATATCCCAAGAGAGTGACACCAAATCCAATTTCATGTATAACTTAATAGCAAAAGTTGTAGGTCCATTTCAATGTTTATTGAAAAGAATTCTGTATAATATTAATATTGAGATATATGCGGCTTGGTCTTGTTGTTGGTGTTGGTGGGTTTCTTCGTTCTTGCTTCCTTTCAAAATAATGCTTAGATCATGAACGTTAAGTGTAATGAAAATGACAGGTTTCCTACTTCTAATAATTTTCTTACATGTCCCCGTATTGTAATCCACAAATATGAAGTTCAACATAGTTGACTTTGGCCAATTATTTTATGACTCTATCCTAAGAATTGACATCTACTAATTTTGGAAAAAAAAAATTTCAAAAAAACTTAAAAAAAAAAAAAAAAAAAGACTTCTTTGCATCATCAGGTGCTCATTTTTTGAAATTCTTTTGGAATTTCACAATTCAATGCAACATTAGGCTTGGAGATAAGAAAACAATAAGCGATAAGCGCTTCAAAAGCAATACCTAGGCTTATTACAATATAGTCATAAACATTTGGGAAACCCAACTTTGAAGAACAAAACAACATGCCTGAAAAGTATGGTTTGTAAGGTGGCTGGCATTAGAAAATTAATTGATGAAATCTCAAGTAAAATAAATGCCTAGACAACTGATAAGTTTGCATCTCTCTTTTTCATCATATGTGGATTCCATCGATTCCCATGTTTGTTGGGTGCTTAGCATGTTTGACTGGATTGTAATGTCTGGATCATGTCTTAAAAAATATTTGCTTTTATGATAATGTATTTACAAAGACATTAACGTAATTTTGTACATGTAAAACTCTATTGCACACCATTTTCCTGCTTTGGTAGGTAGCTTTTTTGGAACGAATTACGGTTTATTGTTAAGAGTTAATTGTATAGCCGCTTTAAGTAACTGTATGTTGGTTTTATTAACTTGAGTTGGGTTGTAGCTTAATTTGTTGATTTGGTACAATTTGGTTTGGTTAACATGTGGGGAAGTTCTAGGTAGGGATAAGTCAAAAATAGTGTGACAATCATGTAGTGCAAAATCAGGCAATATTGTAGTAGCTGAAGAAAATTTCCCAATACAGCATTTATACCTGTAAAATTTCATCCGAACCATTGTCTCTTGCCACAAACTGTGATGCAAGAGCCACATCATCACCTTCCATAGTATCCCGTATGCCTTTTGGGATATTATTTTGTAGATTCTCTTTTGTAACACACAAAAAATAACCGAAGTACATCAGCCATGTGCCTCCTTGGTCCACAAGTGTCATAGATAGATCTAGAGCTATTACCACTAAGGAGGCAAAGGTAGCAGTCTATCTGGATAAAAAACAAAGATGCAAGTGGTCAGAGCTTGATACAATTGCACATAGTTAGAATATATTACTTCTACTTTTTTGCAATGTATTGTTTAATGAGTTGCTTTGTTGGAAAATTCCACTGTTGCCCGAACAGTTTGTGTAACCAAAGAAAATAACCAAAAAAAATAGGACATTGTTGAATGAGTTGCTTTGTTGGGAAATTCCATTGTAAATAAAACTGAAATGTTTCTTCAAGCATGTCTAACACTCAATTATAAATAATATGAAAAGGCTATGCTAAAATATTTTCATATTATCTTTTGGTATGGTTGAATAATTTTATATTATCTTTTGGTTGTGTAGGGTGTTCAGTTCAAAAGCCGGATTGTTTCTTCAAGTAATTGTAACTTTTAATTATAAATAAAATGAAAAAGCTATCCTAAATTTTTTTTTTTTTATATTTTCTTTTGGTTGTGTAGGTTGTTCATATTTTCTACCAGTTGATTATGGATTATCTATTAAATTGCAAGTTCAACAGCTGGATTGTTTCGTAAAGTATGTCCAAATCTATATTAATGAAAAGGTTATTATAGAATTGAGATATTATCTTTTGGTGTGCTAAACTAATTTTATATTATCTTTTGGTTTCTACCAAATTATTATGGATTATCTTGGGGGAATTTTATAAATAAAAATTTTTTCAAATACTTTTGAACCACATAATATTCAAATTTTGAGAAAACCGTCAAATGAGATTGTTGAATCTAATATATAGATATTTGAATAATAATTTTTTGTTATACTTTTAAGTGTATTTTTCTAATTGCAATATTTTCCAATGTTGGTAGACAATTGCCAAAATTTTTAAGCTACATCAAAATCAGGTACACAAATTTAAATTCAAATCTCATGTTTGTTACTTTCACATGAACCCCCCACTTTTTCTCTACTAAATACAATCAACCACATCCAAAATTGTGGTACAAAATATTGAAATCCTATAGTCATTGTTATATTTCTTAAAAAAAAAATTATAGCTTCATCAATCAAATATTGCAATTAAAAAAAAAAATGTTTATACACTCCCTAGGGGCCGAACAAATGCAGAGTTTTTCTTTATGGCTATGGTCCTTCACATTAAGTTTCTTGCGTTAGACAGATGGTGTATTCCAAAGTCATGACATGAATGATGTTAGATAGTCAGCGTGATGCAAATATATATATATATATATATATATTCTTTCTCAGCACAATGTTGATCCATATATCCCAAGTTTCAATTTTTTCTTTTTATTAACTTTTTACTATGAAGTAGTGCTCAATTCTATAGTCATCATTAACTTTCTAAAACAAAAAAAAAAAAAATTTATAGCTTCATCAATCAAATATTGCATTAAAAAAAAAAATGTTTATACACTCCCTAGGGGCCGAACAGATGCAGAGTTTTTCTATCAGACACTTTTTCGAATTCTATTCTTTATAGAAACAATATTATATATATTCAGCCCGGGTATGATTGAATTGGTATTTTGTTTAGGTTTTCTGGTAATAAAAAATCAGAGACTTTTATTTATTTATTTTGGAACAGCTTAACCGCATAGACTCAGGATTTCTTCTTAAATTTTATTACTATAATTATATATGATTTTTGATATAGAATTAATTGGAAGCACAGGACAAACGGAGGTGTAAATATCTGGGCATGTTCAAAACTTTAGGAACAAGTGCAACGAGTCCATGCTAACTTTTTATTAACTTTTTACTATAAAGTAGTGCGCAATTCTAAAAGAAAAAAAATTATAACTTCATCAATCAAATATTGCAATTGTGATGATAATAATGTTCATCTATAATTCTTAGTATATGATTATTGTCATGTTTTGTCACTAGCTGATTTTTCCTAACGCATTAGTTTCTTAATATGTGTTTTCGTTTTTAACAACATCAGCAAGCGATTCAATCGGCTAACCAAAAGGAAAAAAGTTCTTCACCACATCAATCTTACTGGACTACTCCAAAATCCCTTATTCCTTCGAAGTGATGAAGAAAAACTCATTCATCAATGCTTTAGGGCTAGAAACAAACAAGCACTATTTGGGTTGGAGCTCACAAATATTTTGTACAAGATCAAACTAAAGTGGGAAAAGAAATCATTCTTCAAGCAAACATAGAAGGAGACAAAAATGCAAAGTATGGACTGACAATTGCGTTATTATGTGAATCAAATGATAAAAGAATACAACTACTATTATCAATTCTAAACCAACCAAATGGACAACAATTGCTACAAAACTATCGACAAATCCTTCAACATACAGTTTATGGAACAAACACATTTCACATCCCAAAAAACCAAGCATGCAAGAAAAATGGAGTAGGTCATTGGGATCGTGAATGACCTTACCCTTATGGAAATGAAGAATTACATGTAACATGCAAAATGTGCTCAGTTGACTTGGGAACGTACAAATTAGCCAACCGAGTTTGGTAGAAATTATGTTTCCAAAAAACATAATACAATAAAATTTCCTCATCCTATTTATAATACTAATCTCTATCTTTAAAGGAATAGATCTTTTTTTTATTATTAATATTTATTTTAAAAGACTTGCAACAACTTAATTACAGCCCTTTAAAATTTTCACCTAGCATGACGCTAACTTCAAATTTATAAAATCATTTCTATCTAATTTTAAGTTAATTAAATTTTACTAACTTCGGAAGACGGTTGATCAGCTCTAGACTAACTACAAGACCAAGTATAGTTGTATCATTTCCACATCTAATTCCAAGAAAATACCTTCTATCATCACGAATCCTACAGTATATTGTTCATACATATATAATGCAGCTTAATTAATAATACATTCAAAAATATTTTAAATAATAACACGATCATAAAATAAAAATTACCACCCGCAACGTGCGGGTCCGCAACTAGTTAGTAGTAATTTTGCATCTAAAACAAGATAATAAAGTTTACTTAATATTTAATTTAAAAAAAAACATATTTAAATGTATAAAAGCCCTCAATTTTAGTTTTCGCCTCAGGTACCCAAATAAATTAAGCCACCCTTGCATAGATAGCACATAAAAAGCAATGGGTTGCATCCTTATACAGTTATTTACATAATATATAATGTATGTGCATAATATATCATCACTGCAGAGTATCTGCATAATGTATTTGCCAACAAATGCAATTCCCCTAAACAATTATGATTCATTATATAACAATATTATTAATTTATTGTAAAGATTGTCCCATGTAAAAGCAATTTAGAGCAATATAAGAACTTTGTTTAAAATTTTAGTCTTTTACTTCATTGATAACAGTGGAGGTGATTTTGTTTAGATTTTATAAACATGTGTAAATTTGTAAACTATGTGAACTTTGGTGTCGTGTACTTTACATGGTGAAAAGTTCTTTTTAGATCAATTGAAATTTTCTTCTCTTTTTTTATTTATTTATTTTTTTTCTTTCATATTGCATGGTTTTTAACTGATAGATTAGACTAGGTTGATCAGAGGGAGAAAGCTATTATGATTCAACTTCTGCTTGCACATGGAATGTTACTGCATTGTTAACTTATGAAAGGTGATTAAACCATATAGCTCACAATCTTGGTTTTAATTTGATTGAATGATGTCTTCGTTCTGATATTTGAATGTCCAATTTTAAGATTCTGCCCTTGCCAAAAAACTTTTTATTGCTTCTTTTTTTTTTCTTAGACAAAAGACAGAAATTTATTGATTAAAGAAAAGTTTTTAAGCTGAGTTCCTATTTTCTTATAAGGTAGGTAGTCACTAGGAGCAAGGAACTACCGAGTCTTAAGACTTTCCATTTACCGGGATAGAGTATTTGGAGTATCAATTCCTTTATCTGGTGTCATAAAAGAGGAAATTTCTAATTTACATGTGGGATTTGTAGCTGGAATTTGGAGATCACAAAAATCAGCTCTAAATCCCAGCTAAATAGGTGCAATCTTACAATTTCAGGCAATGTTATGTGGGATTTTCTTTTTGCCGGGTGTGCCAATGAATCAGAAACCTACACACGCTATTTCTCTGTTTCATGCTCATTTCTTTTATTTCCAGTTGCTCCTAGTACTCAAACACTCTTCAAGTTCAAGGTAAGATATACTCTCTATTCAAACGTCCATGCTCATCTCTTTCCCTCTCCCTTTTTCTACCTCTCAATCTGATCCTGCATCTCTTTATATGCCTCTATGATCCATCAACTCCAATTTTTTAAGGTTTTGAATTCATTTGGGTAGTGTGTTTTCCTCTATTTTTTGTTTGTGGGAATTTGATTATCGGTCCGATCAATTTATGCCCATTTTAGGAAACTTTTTGTGGGAAATTGAAAAAACTATAAAAAAAGTTGTTCACTTTTTCATTTTCTCATAAAATTTTTCCTAAAATGGTTTTAAAATGTATGTCATGAGAGCATATGTTAGTAAAACTTTTTGACTGTGGAAAAATACAGTAACCCATTTATGAGTTCATCTCGGTTTTGCTGGGTTAATTATGATTTTATGTTAGTTCTACTTTGGATTTTTTATTTACTGGGTTATTTTCTATGTTTGCCTTTTAATCAGTTTACTCATCTCCTCTGTCATCCCTATGCGCATCTATCTAATTGTTCATGAGTGCCCCTTAATTTGTTTGTCCTTAGTAAGTTTGGGTGCCGTAACCTTAGATCTCTTTGTGGTGCTGTGGCTTGGTTTGTTGGTTTTGCTTTAGAGAGAAATCTCTTAATTTTAAGGTGCTGTACAGAAATTTTAGTGTTTTCTTTGCATCTATGATTGAGAGCTATTGGAGTGTCTTGGGGTTCTGGATTTTGTGAAAGTGATTTTACACCATCTCTGTATCTCCAAATTTGTTAATGAAATTCTTTTCTCATCACCTCCTGTGGACTTAGGCCAAAGGTCTAACCATGTAAATTCTTAGTCATACTTGTTTATTTTTCTTTCAGCTTTCTTTGTTCCATTTGTTTGGAGATCTTTCTCAAGGTCATTATATTTTCACAATCAATCTTGATATGTAAGGTTCCGCTTTAATAACATCAATCATGTGTCAAAACACATTTCAATCCCAAAATGAGGCTTCTACTTTTTGGTGTGAGTGAGCTGCAAAAGGTTGGCTGTTTGGACAGATCACAGGTGAGAAGAGATGCAGCCAGCAGGACCAATAAATTTAGAGTTCTCACTTCTCTCATTAGATGACTTAGATCTGTGTTGGCCATGGTGTATAATCAAAGCAAGATGAAGGGGGTCACTGATCTGCTCAGATCTGAACTTTTGGCTCCATGAAACTCATTACTTGTGGACAAGATTAATTCTAAAGAAACAATAGAATGAACCTTCGTTATGTCTAAGAGGCCATTCTTTAGGTACAACAATGACAGGAAACTTTAGTGGCCTTATCCAATAATAGTATTGAAAATGACGTCTAAACTTGCTCTTAATCTTGTCTAATAATTTTGCAATTGTACGGGCATCACCTTTCCCAGGCCCATTTGCTCAGAGGCCCATAAAAGTAACAGCCCGTGTAGGGGTCTATGCTTATTGGGCTGACAGACTCATTCCAGACCAACCCTACGCTCACCAAGCATCTAGAACCTGGGAATGGGACCATTCGCGGTATGCATGGCAGTTTGAAACCACGGTATGATCAGCAATCACATCACCCTGTTTGTACCGATGTTCAGGAGCGCGGTAATACCCGAAGACCACTAGGAATCGAGCCTACAAACGGAACTAGTTCTAAGATCATTATCGTCTTCCCTTCACCACCTAACCTCCAACTACGATTGTCGGTAGTAGACCACCCATTTGTCGCCTTGGGAATGCTTCTGTCGGGAAACAGACCTGGCAGTGGAACCAAGTTCCAATGCCATCATCATCTCCTTTCACTCATAATTAAACATCCACTTAAATGGAATGGTATTGGACCTCCCCATCCACTGAACTAGAAAATGGTCATGGCAATCCCACGAGCTGTAACTATAAATAGGGAAGGGGGGATCAATGGAATGGGCTGGAAAAATTGGAAGGAGGAAGGAGGAAGGAGAACGAGAATTGGGGCACTTGGTCTATCGAGCATAGAGTCACCCCATTGTAGGAAACCCAAAAACCCACCATACAAATAGATTGTGAGCCCAAACATCTTACAGGCCCAGTTGCCATATCTGAGCGCGCACAATTGGTGCCGTCTGTGCGAATCTCCTACGTAACGGTGATTTTTTGTGAGGCACCCTGGGAGAATGTCGGGGAGTAGACTGGGAGGTTAGACTGAGAACGGCTCTGGTGGGTCATCGCGAGGGTCAGCATGGCGAGAAAGGAGACAGAAGAGACACGAGGACAGGCGGCAAAATGAGGCAGAGGAGTTCGGGCTTGGAAAAGGATCGTTCCAGACACTTCAGGCGGTATTTAACGCCTCAGGGCGAAGCCCCAGCGAAAGAGAGAACCAAGAGCTCGGACAAAAGGATCGGGACCCACTGTGCAGCAGGATCCCAACAGTCCAGTTCTCATCGGCATTGCGAATGTTCACGGGAATATGCGAACCGTGATTCGACCTCCCCGAATGAAGGGCGAACTCAAAACGCGGCCATGAACCCAGGACCAGGGCACTGCGCCAAGCTGCCAGATCTTCGTTTTCAAGGGATATCGAGAGCGCCCATATGCCAAGCAGATTCACGTGCCCACCGTTCAATTCTTACATGGGAAAGAAAGACCCGGCGGAACACGTAAGCCACTACATCCAAATGATGTCTTTACACGCCTATAATGACGCGTTGATGTGTAAAGTCTTCCTTTCGAGCCTCGGTCCCACAGCTCTGAGGTGGTTCAACAGGTTAAAGAAGGGATCGATTCACAGCTTCTCAGAATTGATACAGGAGTTCGGTGTACAGTTCATGACCTGCAGTCGGGTTCCTCAGCCCGTGGACGCGTTATTGTCAATGAAAATAGGGGCCAGAGAGACTCTTCGTAGCTATGCTAGTCGGTACTGGGAACTGTATAATGAGATTGGCGGAGGCAACGAGAAGATCATGGCAAGTACCTTTCACATAGGATTGCTCGACGGATCGGGACTAAGGGGATCTTTGACGAGGAAGCCCTTTGAGGACATGAGGTAACTGATGAGATGCATCGAGGAGTATAAGCGGTTGGAGGACGACCGGTTACAAAGTAAGGGAAAGGCTCCAGTAATAAATTACCCTCGGAACAGTGGCTTCCAACCCAGACCGCAAAGGGATCTGAGGATTCAAGAGCTCGGCCCAGGAACAGGGGGGGTGAATGTGGCCTTCAAGGAGTCGGTCTACAGGATTATCAATTGAATAAAAAACGAGCCGTACTTCAGATGGCCGAATAGGATGGCAGGTGACCCAACGAGAAGAAACCAAAATCTGTACTGCACGTACCACAAGGATAAAGGCCACACAACCGAGCAATGTAGGGTACTGAAAGACCACCTGGAGTAGTTGGTAAATGTTGGGAATCTTAAAGAATTCGTAGCTACAAGAAACCACAATGCCGAGAAGAATGATCGTACGCGCGGGAATCCCCTCCCGCCTCCTTTGGGAATAATAGAGGCCATCCATATAGTTCCAAGGGAATTTTCAGCAAAGGAGGTCTTATCTATGACATCGCCAGAAGGAAGCACGGGCGAATGTCCTAAAAAGAAGCTAAGGAGAGCCAACCAGCCCATTGCTTTTGATTACGATGGCTTGAAGGGCACCATCCAGCCACACGATGTTGCCTTGGTGGTCATGGCCCGTATAAGAGGGTTTGTAGTAAAGAGGATAATGATAGATCAGGGGAGCGGGGCGGACGTGATGTACCCTAACTTATACAGGGGGCTCAGATTAAGGAAAGAGGATTTATCCAAGTACGACGCGCCAATAATGGGGTTCGATGGCCATATGGTGGTCCCAGAAAGACAAATTTCGCTCCCCGTTAGCATGGAGGGGAAGGAGGTAACCGTGACATTCATAGTGGTCGCATCTTACTCGTCGTACACTGCTATCCTCGGAAGGCCCTAGATTCATGACATGGGGGCTGTGCCTTCCACACTGCACGTGAAGGTCAAGTTTCGCACAGAAGATGGAATCGCGGTGATAAGAGGTAGCCAGCAAGCGGCCAGGCAGTGCCTATTAGCCGCCGCGAACAAGGGGGACGAGCAAATAAAGCCTGTCGAAAAGACGTCCTTATAGCAATTACAGCAACCCCAAGTAGAAGCAGGGGCTAATTGTGCCGAGGACGTGCTGAGGGTAAGGATCTTGCCAGACGATGATAAGCACTTTCAGATAGGGGCGGGGGTTTAAGGGGCGAAGAGAGGGTGGAGTTATTGTTTTTTCTCATGCAGAATATGGATATGTTCGCTTGGAGTCCATATGAGGTGCCGGGAGTCAACCCCGAGTTTATAATTCATAAGCTCAACATGGATCCTTTATACCCTCCTAGAAAATAGAAACCGAGGAGATCGACGAAGGAGCATGTCAAGGCCGTAAGGCAAGAAGTGGGGAAATTGAGGGAAGCGGGGGCTATAAAGGAAATCTTCTTCCCGGTTTGGCCTGCCAACACCGTGGTGGTAAGAAAAAAGAATGGCAAGTAGAGGGTTTGCGTCGATTTCACCGATTTAAACCGAGCATGCCCAAAGGATCCGTTTTCTATGCCGAGAATAGATCAGCTGGTAGATGCTACATACGGGCACCCCAGATTGAGTTTTCTAGATACTTTCCAAGGTTACTACTAGATTGCAATGTCTGCCGAGGATCAGGAAAAAACCGCGTTTATAACACCTGATGCCAATTACCATTATACGGTAATGCCGTTCGAACTAAAGAACGCGGGGGCCACTTACTAACGGATGATGACGAGGATGTTCAGGGATAAGATCGGGCGAACGGTCGAGGTGTACATTAACGACATGGTGATAAAAAGCAAACAGGAAGGACAACATGTCGGCGACCTGAAAGAAGTGTTTGAAATACTGCGGCGACACCGTCTTCGCCTCAATGCCGACAAGTGCACTTTTGGCGTGGGATCCGTCAAGTTCCTAGGATATTTAGTTACAAAGCGGGATATCAAGGTCAATCCCGAGCAAATAGAAGCCATGAGATGCCTCAAACCACCGAGCAATCTGAAAGAGGTCCAAAAATTAACCGGCATGTTGACTGCCCTTAACCGGTTTATATCCAAGTTCGCTGATTAGTGTTGCCCATTTTACTAGCTTTTAAAGAAGTGGAAGGGTTTCCAGTGGGATACGGAGTGTGATAGAGCTTTTTACGACCTAAAAGAATATCTTGGGCGGGCTCTAACATTGACGGCACCAGAACCTGGGGAGGACCTTTATATATACCTCTCGGTATCCGAGCATGCGGCCAGCGTGGTACTTTTAAAGGATAATGGTGTGCAATTGCCAATCTACTACTTAAGCAAGACATTTGTAGACGCCGAGACCAGGTATTTACCATTAGAGAAGTTGGTGTTGGCTCTAGTGCATTCCACTCGAAAACTGCCCCATTACTTTCAGGCCTACACCGTTTATGTTCTGACCGAATACCCACTTCAGTCACTATTGAGAAGATCAGACTTCACCAGGAGGATAGCTAAATGGGGGACTTGCCTTGGCTCTTTTGACATCAAGTACAGGCCGAGGAGCTCGGTAAAGGGACAGGTACTCGCGGACTTTATTGTCAAATTCTCGTTGAAGAGTACAAATGCTGTCTGCCTGGTGGAGGTTAAACCGTGGAAGGTATTCGTGGATGGTGCGTCCAATATGGCTGGAGTGGGGGCTGGGATTGTGGTCATCGCCCCGGAAGGTATAAGGTTGGAATAATCATTCAGACTGGGCTTTAGGGCCTCCAATAACGAAGCCGAGTACGAGGCACTGTTGGTCGGGTTAAGAGTCGCCACGGACTTTGGGGCTATAGAGATAGAGTTATACTCAGATTCTCAGCTCATTGTGAACCAAGTGCTGGGAAGTTTCGAGGCCAAAGACCCACGGATGGCCGAATACCTGCAGATGGTAAAGCAGGCTTTAGGCTATTTCTTAAGCGCGAAGGTAGAGCAAATTCCGAGAGGACAGAACTGCCACGCCGACTCCCTGGCTACGTTAGCATCCTCGATAGACAGTGAACTGCCACGGCTAGTCAGGGTAGAACTGGTGAAGGAGCCAAGCATCAGGGTAAAAATGGAGGTATTACAAATCACGGCCCCTGAGAGGTGTTGGATGGATCCCATAATCGAGTTTTTAGCCGAGGATCTGGTTCCGGAGGACGAAAAGGAGGCAGCCAATGTGCGGCGGAATGCTCCTCGGTACTAGCTATCTCCAAGCCGCAAGCTGTATCGGAGGTCTTTTGGGGGACCCTACTTACAATGTTTGCACCCCAGCCTGACAAAAGGCCTTCTAGCTAAGCTCCATGAGGGTTTATGCGGAAGCCACATTGGAGGACGATCATTGGCCCATCGAGTAATGACTCAAGGGTTTTGGTGGCCGCAAATGCAGAAGACGCCCTTCAATATGCATGGAGATGCGAACAATACCAAAAACACGCATCAATGATCCATTAGCCTGCAGGGAACCTAAATCCCGTCAGTAACCTATGGCCCTTCGCTCAGTGGGGGTTGGACATAGTCGGGCCTTTTCCCCGAGCAACCGGGAACCGAAGGTTTGTGTTGGTCGCGGTGGATTATTTCACCAAATGGACAGAATCAGAGGAATTGGTGAATATCCGAGACGTAGACTTTAAAAAATTTATATGGAAGAACATCATAACAAGATTCGGGGCACCAGAGTCATTCGTGTTTGATAACGGGCTATAATTTGACAGCAGAGCCTTCTGTGAATTCTGCAGCAACCTCGGCATCCGAAACCGGTACTCTACCCCGGAATACCCGTAAAACAATGGCCCAGCCGAAGCCACGAATAAGGCTATCGTCAACGGACTAAAGAGAAGCTGGACGGTGCCAAAGGCAGGTGGGCTGAGGAGCTACCAAGTGTCCTTTGGGCGTACTGGACAACACCGAGGAGATCCATGGGAGAAACTCCTTTTTCTCTGGCTTTCGGAGCGGAAGCCGTCATCCCAGCCGAGATAAACTTGTGTAGTACCCGGGTAGCTGAATTCACCCTAACCGAGAACGACAAATTAATGCTGGGCCAGCTAAATCTATTGGAAGAGCACCGCGAAGCTGTGACAATTCGATCGGCACAGTACCAGCAGAAGCTTGCCCAAAGGTACAACAAAAGCGTGAGGAAAAGAGAATTTGTCGTCGGGGATTTGGTTCTACGAAAAGTTGTGGGGAACACTCGAGACCTTAACGCGGAGAAATTGGACCCATCCTGGGAAGGGCCATACCGAGTAACGGCCATTGCTGGCGCAGGAGCATACTTTTTGGAAGATCTGAATGAGAAACCGTTGTGCCATCCATGAAATGTTTGTAATCTTAAAAGGTTTTATCACTGATCGGCCGCGGTCTAGGAGATGTAATCTAGAGTCAATATAATACCTGTTCGCATCTTCGTGTGAAACTACATTCTTTTATTCTTGATTGATAAGTGTGAACAGGGTCATGAAGACAAATCATTTTTTTTAGAATAAGGATAGAAGCCTGACCTCGGTTCGATCCCTATCATCGGGCAAGTTGAAACCTTAAATGACTTTCTTCTAAGGATAGAAGCCTGACCTCGGTTCGATCCCTATCACTGGGCAGGTGGAAACCTTAAGTGACTTTCTTCTAAGGACAGAAGCCTGACTTCGGTTCAATCCCTATCGCCGGGCAGGTGGAAACCGTAAGTGACTTTCTTCTAAGGACAGAAGCCTGACTTCGGTTCAATCCCTATCGCTGGGCAAGTGGAAACCTTAAGTGACTTTCTTCTAAGGACAAAAGTCTGACCTCGATTTGATCCCTATCACCGGGCAGGTGGAAACCTTAAGTGACTTTTTTCTAAGGACAGAAGCCTGACCTCGGTTCAATCCCTATCACCGGGCTGGCAAAAACCTTAAGTGACTTTCTTCTAAGGACAGAAGCCTGACCTCGGTTTGATCCCTATCACCGGGCAGATGAAAACCTCAACTGATTCTCCTAGGTATGAAACCTCAACTGATTCTCCAATCACCGAACAAACAGAAAACTTAAGGCACTATCACCCAAGCCGGTCTGAGGTGCAATTATCTCATAAAACCCAACTGACTTCTAAAGGAACAAGCCTTCTAGTGGCCTAATTATCCCCATACGTCTAAGCCTGCCCAAGGCGTAATCATTTTCTAAGGACCGATCATGAACGTACGCGAACACTACAATTTTCGAGCAGTCTTAGGTGCATAAAAGAATTGTGAAAGGAAAAACAAAGCGCATGCATCCAAATCATGATAATAAAAATTAAAACCAAACAGTATGAATTAAAACTATCAAAGCAGTAGCTCAATTGTCTCATTGCCACATCCTGGCGATCTGGGCTCTTGTTAAAAATAAAATAAAACAAACTAAAATAAAATTTTAAAAGGGGGCTTCATCTTCATCATGTCCTCACACTCTGGGGTCGGAAGGGAGAGTCTGGACAAGAGGCTGTCTAGTACCTTCTTCGGCAAGCTGAGAAGTGGGGGGAGTCTGGTTCTATACACCATCGTCTCCAGCATGGGCGTTGCTCATGGCTTACAAATCCACCATTTCCACGTGAGAGTCAATCGCCTGCACGAGATCCCTTAAACTAGGTGTATCCTCATCCTCGGCGCTTGTTTGGCACTGCACAGGCTGAGGATTGGCAGGATAGGGAGCCCGCTCAAGGTCCCACAAAGGGGAACCCTCTGGTACTCCTGCAGCTTGAAGGGCAGTCGACCAACCCTCACCAAAGCCGTGCTGCCGAGCTTGTTGGACAATGGGTTCCACCGAGTTCTCTGCCTCTGTGAAACCCTCATTATACCACTTGTCTTCACAAGCTTCGAGGGCGTCCTTCAAAGAGGTGATTTAATCGGCCTGAGCCAAGTTTAGACTATTCGCCTTAGCCAGCTCAAGCTCTGTCTCCTCCAGTTTGGTTGTCAGGGCCCCTAACTGGTTCACCGCGACCTGCCATGCCTTTTTAGCATCCACCCCCTTTCTTTCCGTAGCATTGGCAGCCTTTCCCCTCTCTTCAGCCAAAGCCTCCACGGCAGCCCTTAGCTCCAATGCCCGGTCAGTAGCCTTCGCACCCTCCTTCAGCCTCTCGTCCATGATGGAAGCCAATTGCGCCGCCGACGAGCATAATGACAGCAAGGTGTTAAAGTTAGGTAAATTCCTATATATCATCAAACATGACAAAAAGCTAAAAACTTTACCGCAATAGTGTGCCATTACAGCTGCCTCGTAAGCGACTCGTCGTCACCATCACAATAAATGTGGACGTCCTCGGGGAGCAGCAGGCCTTGCGCCAGGCTTTGGGCTACTCGTCCCCTATCACCCTTGTCCCATCTTCAAACGCAGGTTGTCGCCGGCAGAGGCCCCCCACTGAGCATAAAAGTATGCCGCCAACCGACTTTGTTTTGAGGAGAGGACGTCGCATCAGCCACTGCCAGAATAGTTGTTGGGGTAACAAGCCGCGTCTCCTGGATTGTCGGCCCACCCCTGGGGCAAGGTGGGGTCTTTAGTAGTGCATCGCCGGGAATAAGCACATTCTTATCGACGACCCTTTTCCTCTTTCGGGCTTAGCCAGCGGGCTGCGAGGCCTGACTCGTGCCTGCCGGGGATAGAGGTTGGGTGACAAGGTCGGTACCAGGTATGAACCGGGAAAAGGTCATCGTCCTTTTCTTCACCATTTTTGTTGTAGCGGCAGTTATAGCGCCTACTGGTTCGGTGACTTCTTCCTCGGCGATTGGAGCAGCGTTTACCTGCTATTCGATGGCTTCGTGTCTCCTTCGATTTCAAGACACACGCTCGGCAGGTTCGTCCCTGATTGGTGGGATGTCGTCTGCGGTGTTGTATCAGGGACCAAGATCTCAGGCCTTACTAGCTGTGAACTTAGGAGGGAGGAATTTCACGTGCTGGACGTCAATGTACGACAAAAGGGGGTTGTAGACCAAAAACGCCTGGCTGAAATTCTGCCAAGTAGTATACACGGGGCTGACTCTGAGGATCAAGTGGGACGCCCTAAGCTGCCCATCGTCGTGCACGAAAATCTCTGACCAAAGAACAAAGTTGAGATCTCGCGCGTGGATGACTCTGATGTCTAGCAAAAACGTCTTCGATTCTGCAATAAGTCCAAAAGAAAAATAAAACAAACAACGGTGGTCAGTCAAATACGCAAACAAGACATGAATCTAAAATGGGTAAAGTGTCTCGGTACCGACCAACGTCACGAGGCGAAAGCGGGCAATGTAGCTCCTAGGCGAGCCAGTTGCCACGCACTCGTACAAACTCCTCGACGGAGTTCCTATTGGAATCGGGCAAGCAAGATATAAGTTGGACCCGTGTATCCCTAACCTTTAAATAGTACAAGACATGAATCTAAAATGGGTAAAGTGTCTCGGTACCAACCAACGTCGTAAGGCGAAAGCGGGCAATGTAGCTCTCAGGCGAGCCAGTTGCCACGCACTCGTACAAACTCATCGACGGAGTTCCTAGGCAAGCAAGATATAAGTTGGACCCGTGTATCCCTAACCTTTAAATAGTAGTCACTAGAAAATTTCCCACACAGTTTGTACATAAAATTGATATCGTGATGGTTTAACTACAGCCTGGACAATTGGTTCAGCCGGCTGACGCAACTAACAACCCTATAAAAGTTGGAGGGAAGCTGGTCGAGGCACAAGCCGTAGAACCCTAAAGTGCTTACGATGAGGGGGTCCAGAGGAAACCTAACCCCTTCCTCTAATATTGACATCAACAGAAAAAATGCGACGTTCTGACCAATGGCCCTCTTGAGGGCAATGTTGCCCTCGTTACAATACGCAATATCAATGTCCCTTGGGATACCAAAGGCTTCTCTAAAACTAGCCAAGGTGGCCCTAGGGGTCAAAAGATGGGAAAAACCCATTCCTAGAAGTATAAAGTTGGAAGTGAAAAAAGAGGAGAAAGAAGTAAAGCAAACTTACTTGGGGCTCTAAGAAATGAAGAACTAGAGGAGTGTTTTTCGCAAGAAGAATGCTCGGCAGAGAAGATGTCGAGAGAAAGTGCAAAAGTGAAATGAGGACCTAAAAGGGGGAATATATAAGCACCAAGGCATTTAATGGGGGTAGGAGCGGGAAAAAACCCTCCCAGCTTTTCTTGGGTAACCAGCCCACACGTGTGGGCACGGTTTACGAACCGTCAGATAGTTACCAATTATCTGACGATTCGCCAACCGACGGGTTATGATTACCGATGTGATAGGCTGGCGCGGTAACGCTTTTTGAGAAGCTCACGGCAATTACCAACCGCGCATGAAAAGAACCTATAGCCTCATCAGCGACGACGCTCGGCCCTCGTAAACCTTGATTCACCGCTAGGACTCGCTTGTGAATCAAGGGGGGGCTATTGTACGGGCATCACCTTTCCTAGACCCATTTGCTCAAAAGCCCATAAAAGTAACGGCCCGTGTAGTGGTCTAACACTTATTGGGCCAGCAGACTCATTCCAGACCAACCCTACGCTCACCAAGCATCCGGAACCCTGGAATGGGACCATTCATGGTATGCACAGCAGTATGAAACCGCAGTACGATCAGCAATCGCGTCGCCCTGTTTGTACCGATTTTTAGGAGCGCGGTAATACCCGAAGACCACCGGGAATCAAGCCTACAAACAAAACTAGTTCTAAGATCATTATCGTCTTCCCTTTACTACCTAACCTCCAACTACGATTGTTGGTAGTAGACCACCCATCCGTCGCCTTGGGAATGCTTCTGCCGGGAAACAGACCTGGCGGTGGAACCAAGTTCCAATGCCATCATCGTCTCCTTTCACTCATAATTAAACATCTACTTAAATGGAATGGTATTGGACCTCCCCATCCATTGAACTAGAAAATGGTCATGGCAATCCCACGAGCTGTAACTATAAATAGGGAAGGGGGGATCAATGGAATGGGTTGGAAAAATTGGAAGGAGGAAGGAGAAGGAGAATTGGGGCACTTGGTCTGCCGAGCATAGAGTCGCCCCATTGTAGGAAACCCAAAAACCCACCATACAAATAGATTGTGAGCCCAAACATCTTACAGGACCAGTTGTCGTATCTGGGTGTGCACAACAATGAATGACTTAAAATGCATACAACGATATGAAGTTTGGTATGCTTAAGTGCACTGATAATTAAATAGAAGGGTTATTACATTAACTATGTTGAGTCAACAAAGGTGCTTTACAATAATCTGATTGTCTAGAAAATAAATTAAGTTGAAAAATTTTAATCACAGTGTATGAAATCAATGATATAAATGTGTTTAAGCATGCTGTTTCATAAATACATGGCAGTGTCCTAGATGTTGCTTTTAAGCATGCTGTTTCTTCTAGGTATTGTGTGTGCAGATTGTTCCATGGAATTTAGCACTAATTTGTTGAACTTATGGGGCCGATTTGACCAAAAACAAAGTTGCATAGGCCATTACCAAAGTAGAGTTGCATGTATAGATTTGGTCAAAACAAAGTTCTATATATCTCATACAAATACAAAGTTCCCTCCCTCAAATACAAAGTTTGAGGTTGCACCTAAATACAAAGAGAGGTTTCTCTTATCTGGAATTGCAACACCTTTTTTTTTTTCGGGATAATTATAACAATGAAAGAGGGAGATTGGAACTCTAATTATCTTAATAAAAAATTATATAAAAATATAAAATATGAATAAAGGTATTGTGGGTGTAAGAAAATATTGATTTAGTAGTATGTAATATGTTTGACACTTTCGCACCTACCTTTCACATTGTTAAAATCTGCGCTATTTTTTTTTTTTTTTAAATGTTGATTTACCATTTTAATGTCTTCTTTTGAAAATGATTATGTCAATGGTTAAAACTTAAAAGAGAAGAAATTTGGTGGCTCTATGCTTGGGTTCCTAGAGTCTTTTGGAACCAGTTGAGACTCTTGATATTGTTTGAGAGGTCATTGGAAAATTGGAAAACTAGTGATGTGTAATTCATTGAGATTAACCTGTTTGGTAGCAGTGTTTAAATATTGGTGTTTAAAATGATGTAAAAAACATGGTTTACAAAGTATTATGAAAAAACATGTTTAAAATACTCATAATACAAAAAATATGTATAGTACCATATTTCAAATAACATATTATAAAATGTGAAAAAACACAATTGTGTACTAGGTATGCGTATGGACCGAGAATAACAGGCCCACACCTTGGGCCGTGTTAGGGCTTGTGTCCACTGGGACGATCTCAGCCCAAAACGGGCCCACATAGCCAAGCAGCTAGGGAAGTATCCGAGATATACCAAGAATAAGAGATAATGTCTTGGGGCATTATATTTCCACAATCAACCTTTCTCAAGGGCATTATATTTTCACAATCAATCTTGATATGTAAGGTTCCATTTTAATAACATCAATCATGTGTCAAAACACATATCAATCCCAAAATGAGGCTTCTACTTTTTGGTGTGAGTGAGATGCAAAAGGTTGGCTGTTTGGACCATAGTTTTTGAACCCGGACCGGACCGTACGGTCCGACCGGATTAACCATGACCCTCTCACAAACACGATTCTTTTAGCCTTCAAAACCGGCTATGTCAAAAAATCAGAAAACCGTTAAAACCTCGGTCCAACCGCATGGTTCTGAGAACCGTGATCAGATCGCTGATCACGGTTCCTTACTTCCCTTTAATCTGAACCTTTAAAAAAAAAAAAAAAAAACAGTACATCACGCTTACAGCCATTGTTGAAGGCTGAAGCTTCAACCACCGAGACATGCTATCAAACTTGAGATCGCCATTTGCCTATTATTCTTTCTCTGTTTTGCTCACACTCCCTCTCTGTTAAGCTTCAACCACCGCGCGTTGTTTCTTCATTTTTTCCTCCGGAGTCTTCTTCAGTTTTGGGTAAACGAAGTCCTCTCTTTTTGCTTTTGTTTTATTTCTGTTGCTTGCCTTTATTGCTGTTGCTTTCCTGTCAACCACAAATATGTGCTTCCCTGGCAACCACTTCTTTTTTTTGAAACAAGTCAAATAGTTGTCATGTCAACCAGACAACCACTTTTAGTCTAAGCTCTACCCTTCGTATTTATCCTATAGTTAATTTTTTTGTTTTTGTTTTTTTAATTCATAGGTGGACTATTCAAATGGGCTTGGGCATAAAAAAAAATTGTTTGGATTGCCAATTGGGCTTAGCTATGGATAGGCATTAATTTATCTCTTTACTATTTTATTGGGTCTTATAAAATAATAAAAAAAAATATTGAGTACTCAAATGAGCTTTATCATGACTTAAGAGTTCTAACAAAATTTTTAAATATATATATATATATATGTATGTATATAATTATTTAACTTTATTTTTAGATAAATTTTCAATTTTTTACTAATTTAATATATTTATTTATATTTTAAATAATTATTAAATTAATTATGACGTCATCACGGTTCGACCTCAGTTCGAACTCGGTCTAACCTTAAAAACCTTGAACCTCTCTCTTTTACGGTTCATTGAACGGTCCGGGTTTCAAAACCATGGTTTGGACAGATCACAGATGAGAAGAGATGCAACCATCAAGACCAATAAATTTGGAGTTCTCACTTCTCTCATTAGACGACTCAGATTTGTTTCGACCATGGTGTATAACCAAAGCAAGATGAAGGGGGTCACCGATCTGGTCAGATCTGAACTTTTGGCATCAAGAAAGTCATTACTTTTTTTGTGGACAAGCTTGATTCTAAAGGAACAGTTGAATGACCCTTCCTTATGTCTAAGAGGCCATTCTTCAGGTACAATAATGACAGGAAACTTTAGTGGCCTTATCCAATAATAGTATTGAAAATGACGTCTAAACTTGCTCTTAATCTTGTCCAATAATTTTGAAATGAATGGTTTAAAATGCATACAATGATATGAAATTCAGAAAGCTTAAGTGCACTGGTAATTAAATAGAAGGGTTAGTACATTAACTAAGTTGAGTCAACAAAGGTTCTTTACAAAAATCTGATTGTCCAGAATCTAAATTAAGTTGAAAAATTCTAATCACAGTATATGAAATCAATGATATAAATGTGTTTAAGCATGCTTTTTCATAAATGCATGGCTGTGGGAGAAAAAGAAAGAAAAAAGAAAAAATGTTGAAGCATGTGAGAGAGAGTTTGGTCTTATCAATGGGCCTGACGATTTTCAACTTATTTAGAAAATATTTCATAGCACAAAAATACATGGTTAAATGATTTTCTTTTTTTGCTTAATATAATATGGGTTTTGTTAATGTGTGCGTTAAGAGCATACAATAATTAATTATTTTTAAAAATATTTTTTTAAAAATTAAAAAAGTATTGAGAACTTTTTTAATTATATTTTTAAAAATAAATAGCTTAATGTATGCCCTTAACCAGATCCATATTACATTACCACACGCCAGAACCAAACTAAAAGTGCACGCAGTAAAATGATACTTTTCAACATAAACCAAATGCACAAAAATCCGAAATATAAATAAAAATTCTGTGGCCAAGTAAAAGCATGAAGAAGAAACAATGGAGTTTGTCTTTGTCTTGGTGGACGACATAGCTGGGTGGACCTGGATCTTTACTTTTGGGGCCGGGAAATTAATAACATGTTTTGGAACTTTGTGGACAAGCTTAGCTGGAGATCATATCTGGGTGGACCTGGATCGTACAATGATGAACTCTACTGTGCAGTTTTTAACTACTTATAATGGTGTTCTTTACATTCAGTTTTCACTTCAGGTATACATTTCCAATATATTTCGAGCTAGCTATATTTTCAACCAATGGAATCCTCCTCTTCCAAAATGAGCCATGCCCCAAAAAGTAATGAGAGGGAAGAGCATCGGTCTGATTCAGAAATCGATGACGAACTCAAAGAGATCATATCAAGCGTCCCAGGAAAAAAGGGTACTGCCGTGAGTGATCTTTACCAATATGAAGGTTTCTGGTGCCATTTAGCAGGGTTAGAAGGGACGTTACGGGCTCAAAAACATTTCAAGCCTCAACCCAACCAGGTGATCTTGAGCAGTTTTCCAAAATCTGGCACAACTTGGCTTAAGGCTTTGATCTTTGCCATTATGACAAAATCCCATGTTAGTGAGCCTACTAACCCTTTACTCACAAGATTATCACATGAGTATGTACCCTTCATTGAGTTTGACCTTCGCTCAAGCTCACCAAAATTGAATCTAGATGTTCCACTTGTGGCTACACACATATCCTATACTTCCTTACCAAAATCTATTATAGATTCTGGTTGTAAAATTGTTTACATATGCAGGGATCCAAAGGATGTATTTGTGTCTACATGGCACTTTGTTCGCAAGATACTAGTTAATGAGGAAGTCTCAGCCGTGGAAGATATTCCTCTGGAGGATGCATTTGAGTTCTTTTGTCAAGGATTATCTTTTTGGGGACCATATTGGGATCATTTATTAGGATATTGGAGAGCAAGCTCTGAATCACCAGAGAGGATATTATTTTTAAAGTACGAAGATTTGAAGAATGAAACTGTATATTGGGTAAAGAAAATTGCCCGATTCATAGGTTACCCTTTCTCTTTAAAGGAAGAAGATAAAGATGTGGTGCAAAAAATTATAGACCTATGCAGTTTTGAGAACATGTCTAGTTTGGAGGTGAGTAAAAGTGGAATGATATGGTTGGAGAAAAATGGAGTCAATACGTTGGAGGTTAAAAACAATACATTTTTTAGGAAAGGTAAGGTTGGAGACTGGAAGAATCATCTTACACATGAAATGGCAATGAAACTCGATCAAATATATGAGCAAAAGCTAACTGGTTCGGGTTTGACATTCAACGTCCCACTCCCACCTAGTAGATGAGCAACGCCACTTCCATCACAATCTGGCCACTTCCATCACAATCTGGCCACTAAATATATTCTAGCACTATGGCTGTTTCTATTTTGTTTTCATTATTTTAAGGATATGTATGGCACCATGTTTTTTGTTTTTTAATAATTATTTTGCATTTGTAGGTTGTATGGATAATTTAGTCACATGCAGGTGACTACGTTATTAATATATTTTCTAGTGTAAGAATTGAAACTTGAATTTTATTTTAATAAATTGATAGTTATAACATGAGGGAAAAATTTGACCCCTAGATGTCATGAATAAATTAAGAGATACCAATCAATCAATTAAGATTTGCGCTCTGTTTGTTTCGGTATTAATGTTTTCTATAAAAGTTTTTATTTTGTAGAAAACTATCTCATTTTCCGGTGTTTGATAATGATTTTGAAAATGAGCTTGAAAACGTTTTCTGGCATTTAGTATGCAAATTTTTTTTTATATTTCTTGCATAATTTAAAACATGTGTATTATGTAAACCAACTCATGTAAACAATATAAATAAAAAACTAAGAATGAATTTGGTTTTTGTACTAAAATTTTGACAATAGATACAATCAAAATTAACTGTTAAATTTTTACGATCTCTATCACTCATCTTGCTCATATATATGGACAATAACATGTACACACACATATTTATATACGTACAATACACATGTACAATAACGTGTACACACACACACACACACACACATTTATATATGAACAATATATGCATACAGAGCCGGCTCTATACTAAAAGCAAAGATTGGGGTCGCCTAAGGGACCAAGTAGAAAAAAGGCCCCCAAATTTTAGCCAATAGTGTTATATTTTTTTATAATAATGGTATTAATTAAGCCCAAATATTAGTCAGTATATAAAATAATATCTTTTTATCCAATGAAAAAAAGAAAAAAAAAAGAAAAGAAAAAAAAAAAAAGAAATGCTATGTTCACAACATTTTTCACAATAAATTCTAAGTGGTAAGTTGATACAGGATATTATTAATGCCAAAATTTTAATTTCAATGATAAATTCAAATTAGAACCAGTAACAACTTAATACCTAGGATTTGTTGTAAAAATATTGTAAATGTAGCACTTCTCAAATAAAAATAAAAAAAAGCAATACACAAAAAAATTCACAACATTTTTCAAAAGCTAAGTTGGGAAAATTTTACTAGTTTTTATCTAACTCCATTACTAACATCACTTTTTTACTTGTTACTATCAATCTGTCACATTAACATGTGTGAAACGTTTTGTCAAATTTTTTGTGTATAGACTTTGTAAAAAAAAAAATCTACGTGGTTTATGTTAATCTATATCTATATATTACTAAAAGCTGAAGCGTAGCGTTTAATGCTGCTGCTTTCACATTGCGCCACATAAGCTGACATGTATTTTTTTTTTTTTAAATATAATTTTTCCTTCAATTTTAAAATGGTTTTTACAATTTTCAGCCATATAAATCCCAATACTATAAATGTTACCCACTACTTATTTATTTACTTCCACTATCACCTTATAATAAATTTGTGTAATTAATCCAGCCCACCTCTTATTTATTTAGTTCTACTATCAAGCCCAACCCAAAATCTTTTCAGTTCAACTTAAAAATAAAAAAAACGTTGAAGCTTAAAGGAAGAAGGGGAAAAAAAAAAAAAACGTGGAAGGCTTCAGGGTTTTGCGTGACCAAGTAGAAGCCCGAGGAGACAAAGAGTTTAAAGATTGAAACGTGGAGGGAAGCTTAAAGGGAGGGGAAAAAAAAAACGTTGAAGCATTGCGCGAGAAACAAAGGGTTTGAAAGCTAACCACCTTCCTGCTCTACCGTTTCTCATTGACGACTGCCTATCTAATTTCCTTCCTTCCTTTATTCCTTTCCACATCTATATATTATTAAAAGCTGAAGCGTAGCGTTTAATGCTACTGCTTTCACATTGCACCACATCAGCTGCCATGTCATTTTAAAAAAAAATATATATCATTTTTCTTTTAATTTTAAAATGGTTTTTACAATTTTCAGCCATATAAATCCCAGCACTATAAATGTAGCCTACTACTTATTTATTTACTTCCACTATCACCCTATAATAAATTTGTCTATATATTATTAAAAGTTGAAGCGTAGCGTTTAATGCTGCTGTTTTCACATTGAGCCACATCAGCTGCCATGTCATTTTTTTAAAAAAATATATAATTTTTTCTTCAATTTTAAAATGGTTTTTACAATTTTCAGCCATATAAATCCCAGCACTATAAATGTAGGCCACTACTTATTTATTTATTTCCATTATCATCCTATAATAAATTTGTATAATTAATCTAGCCCATCTCTTATTTATTCAGTTCCACTATCAAGCCCCAACCCAAAGCCTTTTTAGTTCAGCTTAAAAATAAAAAACGTTGAAGCTTAAAGGAAGAAGAAAAAAAAAAAAAAAAGTGGAAGGCTTCAGGGTTTTGCATGACCAAGTAGAAGCCTGAGGAGACAGAGAGTTTGAAGATTGTAACGTGGAGGGAAGCTTAAAGGGAGGGAAAAAAAACGTTGAAGCATTGCGTGAGAAAACAAAGGGTTTGAAAGCTACCCACCTTCTTGCTCTACCGTTTCGCACATGGTGTATAAATACTGACAGAACTTGCTTGCTTTGGTTGAGGTATTTCTACATCTCAATTCTTTATTTTTTTGGGTGCAAAACTTCTATGCTTTGTTTATATTAATATCATGCCCCTTTGTTTTCCGTTTGTTTGTGTTTGTGTTTATATTAGACGAGCATCCTTGGCATGCCATTGATGTGTTTGTGAGATTGCCTGAATGTCGTTTCAAAAATAAAAGAACCTATTTATGTTGCTCAATAGTGCTAGAATCAAAGCAAATTGTTTTTGGTGTTTCAATTTTTGCAGTAAGTTTTCTCCATAATTTTACTGCATAATTCTGTTTATATTAATATCATACCCTTTTTTTTGATTTGTTTGTGTTTGTGTTTATATTAGACAAGCATCCTTGGCATGCCATGGATGTGTTTGTGAGATTGCCTGAATGTCTTTTCAAAAATAAAAGGACCTGTTTATGTTGCTCAATAGTGCTAGAATCAAAGCAAATTGTTCTTGGTGTTTCAATTTTTGCGGTAAGTTTCCTGCATAATTCTGCATAATTTTACTGCATAATGGTACTGCATAATTCTGCATAATTTTACTGCATAATGGTACTGCATAATTCTGCATAATACTGCATAATTTTGACTTCACAACAAAAACTTGAAACTTAGCAGAGCTTTAAGGTGACCATTTCTTTTTCTGTTTCAACAATAGAGAACCCATAATCGCACGTATTCAACAAGGCTGCCAAAAGAACCAAAGCACAGTGGGCTCGACTAAAAAGCGAAAAGGAAATCAAGAGCCGTTGCTTGACCTCTATTGGTATGATGGCTTTTATCTATTGTATCTTTATGAAAAGTGAAATGATTATTGTAGTAATAAAAACAACCAGAATTACTTGCAGAACTTTAAAACCGTATGTTTAGGAGAAAACTTCAAAGGAGCAAGGGTCACATTCATATCCCAAGAGAGTGACACCAAATCCAATTTCATATATAACTTAATAGCAAAAGTTGTAGGTCCATTTCAATGTTTATTGAAAAGAATTCTGTATAATATTAATATTGAGATATATGCGGCTTGGTCTTGTTGTTGGTGTTGGTAGGTTTCTTCGTTCTTGCTTCCTTTCAAAATAATGTTTAGATCATGAACGTAACGTGTAATGAAAATGACAGGTTTCCTACTTCTAATAATTTTCTTACATGTCCCCGTATTGTAATCCACAAATATGAAGTTCAACATAGTTGACTTTGGCCAATTATTTTATGACTCTATCCTAAGAATTGACATCTACTAATTATGGGAAAAAAAAAATTTCAAAAAAACTTTTTCAAAAAAAAAAAAAAAAAGACTTCTTTGCATCATCAGGTGCTCATTTTTTGAAATTCTTTTGGAATTTCACAATTCAATGCAACATTAGGCTTGGAGATAAGAAAACAATAAGCGATAAGCGCTTCAAAAGCAATACCTAGGCTTATTACAATACAGTCATAAACATTTTGGAAACCCAACTTTGAAGGACAGAACAACATGCCTGAAAAGTATGGTTTGTAAGGTTGCTGGCATTAGAAAATTAATTGATGAAATCTCAAGTAAAATAAATGCCTAGACAACTGATAAGTTTGCATCTCTCTTTTTCATCATATGTGGATTCCATCGATTCCCATGTTTGTTGGGTGCTTAGCATGTTTGACTGGATTGTAATGTCTGGACCATGTCTTAAAAGATATTTGCTTTTATAATAATGTATTTACAAAGACATTAACGTAATTTTGTACATGTAAAACTCTATTGCACACCATTTTCCTGCTTTGGTAGGTAGCTTTTTTGGAACGAATTACAGTTTATTGTTAAGAGTTAATTGTATAGCCGCTTTAAGTAATTGTATGTTGGTTTTATTAACTTGAGTTGGGTTGTAGCTTAATTTGTTGATTTGGTACAATTTGGTTTGGGTAACATGTGGGGAAGTTCTAGGTAGGGATAAGCCAAAAATAGCGTGACAATCATGTAGTGCAAAATCAGGCAATATTGTAGTAGCTGAAGAAAATTTCCCAATACAGCATTTATACCTGTAAAATTTCATCCGAACCATTGTCTCTTGCCACAAACTGTGATGCAAGAGCCACATCATCACCTTCCATAGTATCCCGTATGCCTTTTGGGATATTATTTTGTAGATTCTCTTTTGTAACACACAAAAAATAACAGAAGTACATCAGCCATGTGCCTCCTTGGTCCACAAGTGTCATAGATAGATCTAGAGCTATTACCACTAAGGAGGCAAAGGTAGCAGTCTATCTGGATAAAAAACAAAGATGCAAGCGGTCAGAGCTTGATACAATTGCACATAGTTAGAACATATTACTTCTACTTTTCTGCAATGTATTGTTTAATGAGTTGCTTTGCTGGAAAATTCCACTGTTGCCCGAACAGTTTGTGTAACCAAAGAAAATAACCAAAAAAAAAAGGACATTGTTGAATGAGTTGCTTTGTTGGGAAATTCCATTGTAAATAAAACTGAAATGTTTCTTCAAGTATGTCTAACACTCAATTAAAAATAATATGAAAAGGCTAAAATATTTTCATATTATCTTTTGGTATGGTTGAATAATTTTATATTATCTTTTGGTTGTGTAGGGTGTTCAGTTCAAAAGCTGGATTGTTTCTTCAAGTAATTGTAACTTTTAATTATAAATAAAATGAAAAGGCTATCCTAAATTTTTGTTATATTTTCTTTTGGTTGTGTAGGTTGTTCATATTTTCTACCAATTGATTATGGATTATCTATTAAATTGCAAGTTCAACAGCTGGATTGTTTCGTAAAGTATGTCCAAATCTAAATTAATGAAAAGGTTATTATAGAATTGAGATTATATTATCTTTTGGTGTGCTAAACTAATTTTATATTATCTTTTGGTTTCTACCAAATTATTATGGATTATCTTGGGGGAATTTTATAAGTAAAAATTTTTTCAAATACTTTTGAACCACATAATATTCAAATTTTGAGAAAACCGTCAAATGAGATTGTTGAATCTAATATATAGATATTTGAATAATAATTTTTTGTTATACTTTTAAGTGTATTTTTCTAATTGCAATATTTTCCAATGTTGGTAGACAATAGCCAAAATTTTTAAGCTACATCAAAATCAGGTACACAAATTTAAATTCAAATCTCACGTTTGTTACTTTCACATGAACCCCCCACTTTTTCTCTACTAAATACAATCAACCACATCCAAAATTGTGGCACAAAATATTGAAATCCTATAGTCATTGTTATATTTCTTAAAAAAAAAAATTATAGCTTCATCAATCAAATATTGCAATTAAAAAAAAGTGTTTATACACTCCCTAGGGGCCGAACAAATGCAAAGTTTTTCTTTATGGCTATGGTCCTTCACATTAAGTTTCTTGCGTTAGACAGATGGTGTATTCCAAAGTCATGACATGAATGATGTTAGATAGTCAGCGTGATGCAAATATATATATATATATATATATATATATATATTCTTTCTCAACACAATGTTGATCCATATATCCCAAGTTTCAATTTTTTCTTTTTATTAACTTTTTACTATGAAGTAGTGCTCAATTCTATAGTCATCATTAACTTTCTAAAAAAAAAAAAAAAAAATTTATAGCTTCATCAATCAAATATTGCAATTTAAAAAAAATGTTTATACACTCCCTAGGGGCCGAACAGATGCAGAGTTTTTCTATCAGACACTTTTTCGAATTCTATTCTTTATAGAAACAATATTATATATATTCAGCCCGGGTATGATTGAATTGGTATTTTGTTTAGGTTTTCTGGTAATAAAAAATCAGAGACTTTTATTTATTTATTTTGGAACAGCTTAACCACATAGACTCAGGATTTCTTCTTAAATTTTATTACTATAATTATATATGATTTTTGATATAGAATTAATTGGAAGCACAGGACAAACGGAGGTGTAAATATCTGGGCATGTTCAAAACTTTAGGAATAAGTGCAACGAGTCCATGCTAACTTTTTATTAACTTTTTACTATAAAGTAGTGCGCAATTCTATAGTCATTGTTATATTTCTAAAAGAAAAAAAATTATAACTTCATCAATCAAATATTGCAATTGTGATGATAATAATGTTCATCTATAATTCTTAGTATATGATTATTGTCATTGTAAGGACACAAAGTCGGCCTTAGGCCCAAATGCTTAGCTGGCCTAAGTGACCTTTACAATAGAATTTGTAGAGAATGGGCTTAAAGCCTTGACTACTTGGGGCTTCAGGAGATCATAGGGTGAGGACCAAGTCCACTTCTGGCAGGTAGCGGGCCAATGGCTAGGCTATCTCTCTCGTCGGACGTGAACTGAGGAGCTTCTGACCTTCTGTTCTTTGGGAGGGGAGAAAGGGAGAGCGTCTTTCTCTTTCTTGGGAAAAATCCGGATCCCCTTCTAGTGGTTCCTCCTTCTCTATTTATACTCCCCATCCCTGGTTCCCATCTGTCTTTTCCCTGAAAACGCTCCCCAATGCCCTTAAGGCTGTCCACCGTCCCCTCAGAAGTCATTTCTCCATTAATGCGGCCAGGCGGGTAGGTGAAAGGTCTTTAATGCGGAGGATGCAGCTTTATGGAGTACGTGTCTTCCCTGTCCCACTCCTCGGCGCCCCGTTGGTGCGTGGGGCGACGCGCCGAGCTCCAGGAATACCACCTCGGACGCCGGGCTGCGCTCCTCGGACCCAGGACCTTAGTCCGAGGAGTCCTTCTCCTCGGATTAGTACATATTCGGCTGGCAGCCTGGTCGGCGGGAGTTTGGGCCCTCGTTTTAGGAGGCCCCATCCACGCCCCCTTCGGTGGAACCCCGTCCTCGGACCAGGCCCTAGGCCCACATGGTGTCTTGATGCTTTTACCCCCCACAATAGCCCCTCAAAAAGTCATTTGACTCCGATCCGAGGAGGCACATAGGTTTTTGATTGATGAATCTCTCCCCCACGTCTCGTTTAAATTGTCACACGTGCAGAGCCCGCCCGCGCCTTCTGGATAAGTCTTTAACGCCTCGTTATGCGCAACGCCTGCATTAATTGCACTGAGTAACTCCCTGTCGCGCACGTTCAATGGTGAGATGGGGATCCTGCGGCCTGGATCTGTCCCCGAAAATTTGAGCGGGATGTTTCCCACGAACCGCCGTTCCCTAATCATATATAAGACGCTTCGATAGCCGCGACGCCCTCCATTTCCACCAAAAGCAAACTTGTCACGGAGCAATTCAATCTCTCACTCTCTCTTTCTCAAGGAGTTCCCAAAGTACTCGCATTCTTTCCCTCCGTAAGTCTCCCTTCTTCTTAACTCTTTCCCCCTTGGTTACCAGTCTTCCTTTCCTTTCTTCACGAATCTTCGTCTCCCGCCTGTACCTCATGGGTAGGTTTAAGTGTCTAGTTGATACGCCTTCTGGCATGGAGGGGTTTAGGGCCAAGTACCATATCCCTTCAGATGTGGGCCTACAATACTGCCCCTTAGAAGCCGTGGCTAACTCCTTGCAGGAGGGGCAGGTAGTCATCCCCATCATCGCCTTCCTAGAAGGTGGGATGACGTTGCCTATGAAGGGCGTGACCAGCGAATACCTTCGCAACCATAGGCTGTGTCCAGACTAGTGTACCCCCAATATGTTTAGAATATTAGGCTGGGTTGACGCCCTGAATGAGCAGATGGGCTTGCGCCTTACGTGGCACGACGTGGTTTACATGTACGAGTGCCATAGGTTGAGAGACGCCGGTTATTACCTCAAGTCGAGGTCCAATACCGTTAGGCTAATTTCCTGCCTGCCCAAGTCCAATAAGGGCATGAAAGACGACTACCTTATCGCCACCGGGCGGTGGTATGACGGTCCTCATTGCCCAGTGAACAAGGGGCAGCCAGGTGTGACTATCCCCCACTTAGGAGTTTTTGGTTCTTCCCCTCTTCCTTACTTCATGTATCCCTCAGTAGACTCGTCGTTATTTACTGTTCCTCCCCGTTGAGTCCGTCAGTTACGTCTAACCATGTCTACCTTCCTTGTTGTCTTCTCTGCAGATAAGCAATACACTGCTCCTCGCTTGGGCGACGTGAACGCCTCGGACCTCAACAGGGTGCTGAGATCCGAGATCTTTGCGACAGAAGATCTGCAAGTGAGGGCCGCCCACCTTATACTAGGGTACGACCCCATTTCGAAGGCATTTGGCGAGGTCGAGGATTCAATCCTCGTGGGCGATCGTAGGCACGCCAGGATAGACGTTCGCTATTCGGAGTTCCTCGCTCTACGACCCATCCCGGACGCGCCGTCTACCCTGCTATACAGCCAAGCCGTCGCAACCACTCCTTTGGCAGCGCAGCTGGGGGGCGATGTCGTCCGAGAAGCGCCTGTGACTTCCCCTTCTTCCCTCGGCGAGGAGATTGACCGGTTCAATTTAGAGGAGGCCGAGAGACCTTTGGGGGATCAAGTGGTCGAAATCTCAGACGAGGAAGAGGGCCACTCGGACAGGAACTCCGGCATTAGGGGCTTAATCCTTGCTCGACCGGAAGATTCCTCCGAAGAGGACGACGACATGTCCTTGAGGGAACTCTTTGCCAGAAGGAGGGGGGCTCCGACTCCAAAGACAGACGCCTCGGGGTCCCAGCCCAAGCTACCCCTGCCTTCCCCTCCCCCTCCATCTGACCTGCCCCCTCCTGCCATAGTTATCCCCAAGAAGAGGAGGAATGAGGGCAAAGACGAGGACAAGGAGAGGGAGAAGAAGCAGAAGCATTAGCGGCAGCTGTAGCAGCAACAGCAGCAAATTGCCAAGGGTGGGGGACGGGCCTCATTTGTTGAAAGCGGGGAAATCCGCAGACAAGCTGAAGTCCGCTGAGGGGAGTCCAGCTGGTTTCCCCCTCTGGAAGTGGACGGGGCTCCCATACCAACCCAAGCGAGCATTCGAGACTTCTAGAGAGGTCACGCCCTCCACCTCGCCAACTCGCTAGAGTAGCCCCTACTTCTGCCCAGGGACATGGAGGAGCTAGGGAGGACGGGCCGTACGCGCCTATTTCTTTCCCTTAAAAGGAACTTGGGTCTGGTAAGCACCGAATATTTAGTTTTCTGTTGTTGTCTTTGTCCCCATGCGTGCTAACTTGCATATAACATGCTTTCGTTGGTGCCCTCTTCACAGGCCATCCAGGAGGCCTTTGCTGCTGATGCCCTGGTGGAGCATTACCAGACCCAGGTCGGCTCTGAGCAAGCAGCAAAGGCCGAGATCGAGCTGGAGCTGAGCCGCGTTGAGGCGGAGAAGGTCGATCTGGGTGTCAAGCTGGCCTCAGAGCAATCGGAGAGGAGGAGCCTGGACGCAGGCCTCAAGACGGCGACGGCGCAGGCAGAGGCCCAGTATAAGCTCCTACATCAGAAGGACGAGGCCCTGGCCAAAGCGGGGCAGAAGGCCTCGGATTTGAGAAGAGAGCTTGCGCAAGCAGAGGAAGCGGCTCGCGTCGTCAAGGAGACCGCGGACACCGCCACCAAGGCCGCCTACCATGAGGGGGTCGAGGCAACAGAGAATCGCCTGATGGAGGAGTTGGGCGAGCTTTGCAAGGAGTACTGCCAGCAAGTTTGGGCGGAAGCCTTAAACGCTGCGAGAGTCCCTGCAAGCTCCGAGTTGAGGGCTGTGGAGAAGGTCTGGTATCCAGAGGATATCAGATTCATCGAAGATGCTCCCTCTACTCTGCCTCCCTTCTCCTCGGATCAGGTCCTGCCCAATCAAGAGGTCGTTGCTGCGGTGGTGGGGTTGGGCGAGCCGGCTGGCCAGGTCTTGCCTCAACCCAAGCCAAAGGACAAAGGAAAACAAGTCCAGGATCCGTCCGAGGTTGCACCAGAGCGACCCGAGGTGGATGGCAAGACCAAGGAGCCTCCGTCCAAGCCCGTGAAGGAGCCCCACTGAAGATCAAGGGATAGGCGGCTTTGGGCCCTCCCCATTCTTCGTTTTGTGCAGGCCTTTCCCTTTTATAGATTGCCGTTATGTAGACCCTAAGCATTTTTATTTGTAATTTGCCTTATTATTATTATTTTTTGCTTTGTTTCGAACAGCTTTTTATTTATGAATTTCGTTATTTTACCCTTATAGCGTAACTCTTCAATGTATTATGTTTATTGCGGTGTTGCTTGTATTATTGCGCCATGCGTTGTGTGTGAATGCTAAGTAGTTCAACATCCGAGGCGGTAGCTTAGTGCCCATGGGTGTGTTCGAATCTAGGATAGGCGTGGCCTTGCTACGAAGGCATTTCAACCTTTGGTTAAATTTCCCTAAGGCAGAAGGTCCGTGGACCTGGATTAGCCCCAGTTGACGTTAACACTTAAGATAAATAAATTGCATGCTAAGTTTTCCCAAGGCAGAGGGTCCGAGGACCTGGCTTAGCCTTGTTTGACATTAACACTTAATAAAAATTGATTGAACCGTGTTAAAGTTTCCCAAGGTAGAAGGTCCGAGGACCTGACTTAACCAAGGTTGACATTAACACTTAATAAAAAATTGATTGAACCGTATTAAATTTTTCCAAGGCAGAAAGTCCGAGGACCTGGGTTAACTAAGGTTGACATTAACACTTAATAAAAAATTGATTGAACCGTGTTAAATTTTCCCAAGGTAGAAGGTCCGAGGACCTGGGTTAACCAAGGTTGACATTAACGCTTAATAAAAAATTGATTGAACCATGTTAAATTTTCTCAAGGTAGAAGGTCCGAGGACCTGGCTTAACCAAGGTTGACAATAACACTTAATAAAAAATTGATTGAACCGTGTTAAATTTTCCCAAGGTAGAAGGCCCGAGGACCTGGCTTAACCAAGGTTGACATTAACACTTAATAAAAAATTGATTGAACCATGTTAAATTTTCCCAAGGTAGAAGGCCCGAGGACCTGGCTTAACTAAGGTTGACATTAACACTTAATAAAAAATTGATTGAACCGTGTTAAATTTTCCCAAGGTGGAAGGCCCGAGGACCTAGCTTAACCAAGGTTGACATTAACACTTAATAAAAAATTGATTGAAATTATAGCATTAACAACCAGTATAACATAATGATATCCGAATACAGGTCAGGCATGCTTTTCATTAGTAGTAATACCTTCGAAGGTTATTTACATTCCATGGTCGTTTTACACGCTTGTTTTCCAGGTCGGCTAGATAATATAATCCTATGCCGGCCACTGAGGTGATACGGTAGGGCCCCTCCCAGTTTGGCCCTAATTTTCCCCACGAGGGGTCTTTAGCAGTTCCGATAACCTTTTTTAAGACTAGGTCTCCCAGAGCGAGAGGTCTAGATCGCACGCGGGAGTCGTACCCTTATTTAAGCCTTTGTTGGTAGACAGCCAGTCGAACCATAGCGCTTTCATGCCTTTCCTCCACCAAGTCCAGCCCCTTGAGCAGCATGTCGTCATTAGCAGCCGGGGTGAAAGACTGCGTCCTTATCGTCGGGAACGCCATCTCTGTAGGAATCACAGCCTTGGCGCTATACGCCATCGCGAAAGGAGTCTCCCCCGTGGACCTTCGCGGTGTGGTTCGGTAAGTCCACAACACGTGTTGTACCTCGTCCACCCATCTGCCCTTCGCATCATCCAGTCTCTTCTTGAGCCCATTGACTATCGACTTATTGCTTGCTTCAGCTTGGCCGTTCCCCTGTGGGTAGGCCAGGGTGGAGTACTTGTTTGTGATGCCGAAGTCTCCACAGTACCTCCTGAAGGCCTTGCTATCGAACTGCAGTCCATTATCCGATACGAGAGTTCGTGGGATCCCAAATCGGGTGATGATGTTCTTCAAGAGGAATCTCTTCGCGTCCACGTCCCAGATATTTGCTAGCGGCTCGGCCTCCACCCATTTAGTAAAATAGTCTGTCTCGACAAGCAGCCACCGCTTGTTGCCCGCTGCCCTCGGGAAGGGTCCCACTATGTCCAATCCCCACTGTGCAAACGGCCAAGGGCTGGCCAACAGATTAAGCGCACCCCCAGGCTGGTGGATATTAGGCGCGAACCTTTGACATTGGTCGCATTTCCTCGCATACTCCTGTGATTCTCTATGCATGTTTGGCCACCAGTACCCCTGCGTGAGGGCCCTGTGAGCTAAAGACCTGCCGCCCATGTGGCTACCACAAATTCCCTCATGCAACTCCTCCAAGAGCTGCTCTATCCCCTCCGGGTGCACACACAGCAGGTAGGGCCCTGAAAACGACCGTTTATAGAGCTTGTCGTCCTCGGATAACCAGAACCGGGGAGCTTTCCTGCGGATCTTGTCAGCCTCAGTCTTGTTCTCCGGCAGTGTGTCGTGTTTGAGGAATGACACTATGGGGTCCATCCAATTGGGCTCTGCTCCGACTTGTTGGACCCGGACGGCCTGACAGCCCGGACCAGCTGGCCTGAGCAGATCTTCTACAATGATGACCCGAGGAAGGCCCTGTGCCGAGGAGGTTGCCAGAGTAGCCAATGAATCTGCGTGGGTGTTTCTGCTTTTGGAGGTGTGCGATAGTGTGAAGGATTCGAACTTGGCCTGTAGGTACTTGGCGCGGGCTAAATATTCCCGCATTCTCGGTTCCCTGGCCTCCAACTTTCCTCGAACTTGGCCGACCACAAGCTGTGAGTCCGAGAATGCTAGCACCGTTCTTGCCCCCATTTTATGAGCCACGTCCATTCTTGCCAGCAAAGCCTCGTACTCGGCTTCGTTATTGGTAGCCAAGAACGCTAGCCTCAAGGATTTTTCCACGATGATCCCCTCGGGGGACGTCAACACTATTCCCATGCCTGAACCCCTCTGGTTCGCTGCCCCGTCCACGTAGAGCTTTCACACCGGAGGCGTTTCACACGAAACTGCGCCAACTGGCTTTACACCTGCGCCCCATCCCCCCAAGTGTTCCTCCGGGGAAGGCTCAGTGAACTCCGCCACCAAGTCGGCCAGGACTTGCCCCTTTACGGATGTACGAGGTAAATACTTGATGTCGACGGCTCCCAAGAAGGTTCCCCATTTTGCAATTCTACTAGAGTAGTCAGCACTCTGCAGCACGGACCTAAGTGGGAGTTGGGTTAGCACGACGACCGTATGAGACTGGAAGTAGTGCGGGAGCTGGCGCGTCATTTGCACTATGGCTAAGACTGCCTTCTCCAACGGTAAATACCGGATCTCGGCCTCCTGCAGAGACTTGCTGACATAGTAGACCGGCCGTTGTATGCCGCTGTCATCCCGTATCAGAACTAAGCTCACCGCATGGGCAGCCACAGCTAGGTACGCGAATAGCACCTCGTCTGGATCGGGGCGAGACATAACGGGTGGCCGAGAGAGGTATTCCTTCAGCTGCTAGAACCCCAACGAGCATTCCTAGGTCCATTCAAATCCCTTCCATTTGTTCAGCAGCTGAAAGAATGGCCGGCATCTGTCCGCAGATCGAGAGATGAACCTACTAAGAGCAGCAGTCATTCCGGCTAGCTTCTGGACCTCCTTCGAGTTTCGAAGCGGTTGCAGGTTACAGATCGCTGAGATCTGTTCGGGGTTGGCCTCAATACCCCTGTGAGTAAGCATGTATCCCAGGAATTCACCAGACCCCACGCCGAAGAAGCATTTGGAGGCGTTCAGTTGTAACTTATGTTTCCGCAAAGTCTGGAACGTGCTATTCAGGTCGGCCACATGGTCTGATATGGCCTTTCTCTTGACAATCATGTCGTCTACGTATACCTCTACAGTCTTTCCCAACTGTGCCTCAAACATCCGGGTCATCATCCTCTGATAGGTAGCCCCTGCGTTCTTCAGATCAAAAGGCATCACCTTGTAATGGTAGTTGCCGGTGGGGGTCACGAAAGCGGTTTTCTTCTAGTCCTCTAAAGCCAAGGGTATCTAGTGGTACCCTTGAAAGGCGTCCAAGAAACTCATGCGGGGGTGGCCGACCGTCGCATCTACCAGTTGATCTATGCGTGGCATTGGGAATGGGTCCTTGGGACATGCCTTATTGAGGTCTGTGAAGTCTACGCACACTCTCCATTTCCCGTTTTTCTTCTTCACCACGACTATGTGCACCAACCATTCAGGGTAGATCACTTCCTTGATAGCTCCAGCCCTCTTGAGCTTGCTGACCTCCTCCTTCACGGCCTCGGAGTGTTCCGCGGAGGAGCGCCGAGGAGGTTGCTTCTTCGGCACTGCCGCCGGGTTAACGTTCAGATGGTGGCATATGAAGCATGGGTCGATTCCAGGCATCTCATGCTCATCCCATGCGAACACATCGAGGTTCCCTCTCAAGAACGCGACCAACTCTTCCTTTTCTTCGGTCGGCAGCTGGGCCCCAATTTGGAAGAACCTCTCTAGGTCGTCGTCCACGAGGACCTTGTCTAACCCCTCACACGCGGACTCCTCCACCACTGTTATTCCGGGAGTGGCAGAAGAGGCTAATTGCTATGAGGTCGGAGCAGCCGGAGCCGCGGGTTCGGGGTCTGGCCTGCGTAAAATCACGGCGGTCAAGCACTGCCTTGCTGCGGACTGACTCCCAATAATTTCCTCGACTCGGCTGTCGAAAGGGAACTTTACCTTGGCGTGGAGGGTGGAGGAAACAGCCCCTAGGGCATGCAGCCAAGGTCTCCCCACAATGGCTGTGTACGGGGAGTAGGCATCCACCACTATGAAATCCACTTCTACCACTGCTGGGCCCGATTGTACGGGCAATCTTATCTGCCCTTTGGGGATCACCATCTTTCCCTCGAAGCTTATTAGGGGTGAATCGTAGGCCGAGAGGTCCTCCTCCCTCAGGTTTAGCCCCTTGTACAGGTCGGGGTACATGATGTCTACGCCGCTTCCCTGGTCCACCATCACCCTCTTTACATCATAGCCTCCAATTCTCAGCATTATGACTAGGGCGTCGTCGTGGGGTTGAATGGTCCCTTCCTTGTCGGCGTCCGAGAAGGCCAAAGTTGGGGGCTCGTTGCCCCTAATCCTCTTCGCCTCGGAGTCAAGGCCCTCAACATGGGCTCGCACCACAGACATCACCCGGGACGGGCGCGAGCCAGTCCTCCTAGGGGCGGCGAGAATGAGGTTGATGGTTCCCATAGGGGGCTTCAGGGCGTGATGGCTCTGGCTTGACGGCCCAGGGTGCTCTCTCTGCCCTTCGTGTTGATGCACGAACTGCCTCAACTTTCCCTCCTTCGTCAGCTGTTCTAGGTAGTACCGTAAGCTCTTGCAGTTCTCGGTCGTATGGCCGTGCTCTTGATGGTATTGGCAGTGGAGGTTTTGGTTTCGCTTCGCAGGGTCTCCTGTCATTTTGCTGGGCCACCTGAAATAGGGCTCGTGGCGGATTTTCTCAAACACCCGCTGTATGGGTTCGCGAAACACAACGCCGACCACCTGTGTTGGCATCCAACGAGGTTGCCTGACGAACTCTCTCCTAGGCCAACTGTTGCTGTACCCGTTCGACTTGAAATCCCTCCTTTCTTGAGGGATAATCTTCATCCTAGCCTTTACTTGTAACTGATCCTCCTCCACCCGCGTATACTCATCAATGCGGTCCATGAGACGACGCACGCTCTTGGCGGGCCTCCTGGTTAGTGACTTCCTCAGGTCATGCTCATTTGGAAGGCCGACCTTGAAGGTACTTATGGCAACTTCATCGAAGTCTCCATCGATCTCGTTGTACATCTCCCAATATCTGTCGGTATATGCCCTGAGGGTCTCTCCCTCCCTCATGGCCATAGACAACAGCGAATCTAGAGGTCGAGGGATCCTGCTGCACGTGATGAACCGCGAGCCAAATGCCTTCGTGAGCTCTGCGAAGGAGTTGACGGAGCCCGCCTTTAGGCCGTTGAACCATCTCATCGCGACGGGTCTCAGGCTGGAAGGAAAGACCTTGCACATTAAGGTCTCATTCTTCGAGTGCACCACCATCCTTTGGCTGAAGTGGCTCACGTGTTCCACTGGGTGAACCGCCTTAGAAGTTTTCCCTTCTCGATCCTCCGCGTGAAGGGTGACTTAGAAATCTGGTGGAGCGCCTTGCTCAGTGCGTTGTTGGCTAGGCCTCTGGAGGACGTCCTCTTATCCTTAGGTTGGCGACGGTGTTCGTCCTCGTGCAAGGAGGACTCGCAATGGGGGGTCTTCGACCTGGCACTGTCGGAGCTACTGCTAGTATCTGCCGAGGATTGGTCTGAAGGGGATGGCGTGCGCCTTCGTTTCTCCCGGCGCAGCTTCTTCCTCAAATGATCAACCTCCCTTTGCAGGGTCTCGATGCTCTTTTCGCGGGAGGTTCTACTTTCGTCGCGTGCGTGGCTCCTCCCGCGTGTATGCTCAGTGCGCACGCTGGCTTCGCGCTCTCCTTCCCATTCTAAACGTGCGAATTGGTCCTCGCGCTAGGACCCCCTGGACTCTGCATGACGTGAACCTGAACCTTCCATGATCCTTCCAGTCCCTTTTTTCTAGGCCTTCCCACAGACGACGCCAATTGTAAGGACACAAAGTCGGCCTTAGGCCCAAATGCTTAGCCGGCCCAAGTGACCTTTATAATAGAATTTGTAGAGAATGGGCTTAAAGCCTTGACTACTTGGGGCTTCAGGAGGTCATAGGGTGAGGACCAAGTCCACTTCTGGCAGGTAGCGGGCCGATGGGTAGGCTATCTCTCTCATCGAACGTAAGCCGAGGAGCTTCTGACCTTCTGTTCTTTGGGAGGGGAGAAAGGGAGAGCGTCTTTCTCTTTCCTGGGAAAAATCCGGATCCCCTTCTAGTGGTTCCTCCTTCTCTATTTATACTCCCCATCCTTGGTTCCCATCTGTCTTTTCCCTGAAAACGCTCCCCAATGCCCTTAAGGCTGTCCACTGTCCCCTCAGAAGTCATTTCTCCATTAATGCGGCCAGGTGGGTAGGTGGAAGGTCTTTAATGCGGTGGATGCAGCTTTATGCAGTACGTGTCTTCCCTGTCCCCCTCCTCGGCGCCCCGTTGGTGCGTGGGGCGACGCGCCGAGCTCCAGGAATACCACCTCAGACGCCAGGCTGCGCTCCTCGGACCGAGGACCTTAGTCCGAGGAGTCCTTCTCGTCGGATCAGTACATATTCTGCGGGAGTTTGGGCCCTCGTTTTAGGAGGCCCCATCCACACCCCCTTCGGTGGAACCCCGTCCTCGGACCAGGCCCTAGGCCCACATGGTGTCTTGACGCTTTTACCCCCCACAGTCATGTTTTGTCACTAGCTGATTTTTTCTAACGCATTAGTTTCTTAATATGTGTTTTCGTTTTTAACAACATCAGCAAGCAATTCAATCGGCTAACCAAAAGGAAAAAAGTTCTTCGCCACATCAATCTTACTGGACTACTCCAAAATCCCTTATTCCTTTGAAGTGATGAAGAAAAACTCATTCATCAATGCTTTAGGGCTAGAAACAGACAAGCACTATTTGGGTTGGAGCTCACAAATATTTTGTACAAGATCAAACTAAAGTGGGAAAAGAAATCATTCTTCAAGCAAACATAGAAGGAGACAAAAATGCAAAGTATGGACTGACAATTGCGTTATTATGTGAATCAAATGATAAAAGAATACAACTACTATTATCAATTCTAAACCAACCAAATGGAAAACAATTGCTACAAAACTATCGACAAATCCTTCAACATACAGTTTATGGAACAAACACATTTCACATCCCAAAAAACCAAGCATGCAAGAAAAATGGAGTAGGTCATTGGGATCGTGAATGACCTTACCCTTATGGAAATGAAGAATTACATGTAACATGCAAAATGTGCTCAGTTGACTTGGGAACGTACAAATTAGCCAACCGAGTTTGGTAGAAATTATGTTTCCAAAAAACATAATACAATAAAATTTCCTCATCCTATTTATAATACTAATCTCTATCTTTAAAGGAATAGATCTTTCTTTATTATTAATATTTATTTTAAAAGACTTGCAACAACTTAATTACAGTCCTTTAAAATTTTCACCTAGCATGACACTAACTTCAAATTAATAAAATCCTTTCTATCTAATTTTAAGTTAATTAAATTTTACTAACTTCGGAAGACGGTTGATCAGCTCTGGACTAACTACAAGACCAAGTATAGTTGTATCCTTTCCGCATCTAATTCCAAGAAAATACCTTCTATCATCACGAATTCTACAGTATATTGTTCATACATATATAATGCAGCTTAATTAATAATACATTCAAAAATATTTTAAATAATAACACGATCATAAAATAAAAATTACCACCCGCAACATGCGGGTCCGCGGCTAGTTAGTAGTAATTTTGCATCTAAAACAAGATAATAAAGTTTACTTAATATTTAATTTTAAAAAAATCATATTTAAATGTATAAAAGCCCTCAATTTTAGTTTTCGCCTCAGGTACCCAAATACATTAAGCCACCCTTGCATAGATAGCACATAAAAAGCAATGAGTTGCATCCTTATACAGTTATTTACATAATGTAAAATGTATGTGCATAGTATATCATCACTGCAGAGTATCTGCATAATGTATTTGCCAACAAATGTAATTCCCCTAAACAATTATGATTCATTATATAACAAGATTATTAATTTATCGTAAAGATTGTCCCATGTAAAAGCAATTTAGAGCAATATAAGAACTTCGTTTAAAATTTTAGTCTTTTACTTCATTGATAACAGTGGAGGTGATTTTGTTTAGATTTTATAAACATGTGTAAATTTGTTAACTATGTGAACTTTGGTGTCGTGTACTTTACATGGTGAAAAGTTCTTTTTAGATCAATTGAAATTTTCTTCTCTCTTTTTATTTATTTATTTTTTTTCTTTCATATTGCATGGTTTTTAACTGATAGATTAGACTAGGTTGATCAGAGGGAGAAAGCTATTATGATTCAACTTCTGCTTGCACATAGAATGTTACTGCATTGTTAACTTATGAAAGGTGCTTAAACCATATAGCTCACAATCTTGGTTTTAATTTGATTGAATGATGTCTTCGTTCTGATATTTGAATGTCCAATTTTAAGATTCTGCCCTTGCCAAAAAACTTTTTATTGCTTCTTTTTTTTTCTTAGACAAAAGACAGAAATTTATTGATTAAAGAAAAGTTTTTAAGCTGAGTTCCTATTTTCTTCTAAGGTAGGTAGTCACTAGGAGCAAGGAACTTCCGAGTCTTAAGACTTTCCATTTACCGGGATAGAGTATTTGGAGTATCAATTCCTTTATCTGGTGTCATAAAAGAGGAAATTTCTAATTTACATGTGGGATTTGTAGCTGGAATTTGGAGATCACAAAAATCAGCTCTAAATCCCAGCTAAATAGGTGCAATCTTACAATTTCAGGCAATGTTATGTGGGATTTTCTTTTTGCCGGGTGTGCCAATGAATCAGAAACCTACACACGCTATTTCTCTGTTTCATGCTCATTTCTTTTATTTCCAGTTGCTCCTAGTACTCAAACACTCTTCAAGTTCAAGGTAAGATATACTCTCTATTCAAACGTCCATGCTCATCTCTTTCCCTCTCCCTTTTTCCACCTCTCAATCTGATCCTGCATCTCTTTATATGGCTCTATGATCCATCAACTCCAATTTTTTAAGGTTTTGAATTCATTTGGGTAGTGTGTTTTCCTCTATTTTTTGTTTGTGGGAATTTGATTATCGGTCCGATCAATTTATGCCCATTTTAGGAAACTTTTTGTGGGAAATTGAAAAAACTATAAAAGAAGTTGTTCACTTTTTCATTTTCTCATAAATCCCTATGCGCATCTATCTAATTGTTCATGAGTGCCCCTTAATATGTTTGTCCTTAGTAAGTTTGGGTGCCGTAACCTTAGATCTCTTTGTGGTGCTGTGGCTTGGTTTGTTGGTTTTGCTTTAGAGAGAAATCTCTTAATTTTAAGGTGCTGTACAGAAATTTTAGTGTTTTCTTTGCATCTATGATTGAGAGCTATTGGAGTGTCATGGGGTTCTGGATTTTGTGAAAGTGATTTTACACCATCTTTGTATCTCCAAATTTGTTAATGAAATTCTTTTCTCATCACCTCCTGTGGACTTAGGCCAAAGGTCTAACCATGTAAATTCTTAGTGATACTTGTTTATTTTTCTTTCAGCTTTCTTTGTTCCATTTGTTTGGAGATCTTTCTCAAGGTCATTATATTTTCACAATCAATCTTGATATGTAAGGTTCCGCTTTAATAACATCAATCATGTGTCAAAACACATCTCAATCCCAAAATGAGGCTTCTACTTTTTGGTGTGAGTGAGCTGCAAAAGGTTGGCTGTTTGGACAGATCACAGGTGAGAAGAGATGCAGCCAGCAGGACCAATAAATTTTGAGTTCTCACTTCTCTCATTAGACGACTTAGATCTATTTTGGCCATGGTGTATAATCAAAGCAAGATGAAGGGGGTCACTGATGTGCTCAGATCTGAACTTTTGGCTCCAAGAAACTCATTACTTGTGGACAAGATTAATTCTAAAGAAACAATAGAATGACCCTTCGTTATGTCTAAGAGGCCATTCTTCAGGTACAACAATGACAGGAAACTTTAGTGGCCTTATCCAATAATAGTACTGAAAATGACTTCTAAACTTGCTCTTAATCTTGTCCAATAATTTTGCAATTGTACGGGCATCACCTTTCCCAGGCCCATTTGCTCAAAGGCCCATAAAAGTAACAGCCTGTGTAGGGGTCTACGCTTATTGGGCCGACAGACTCATTCTAGACCAACCCTACGCTCACCAAGCATCTAGATCCTGGGAATGGGACCATTCGCGGTATGCACGGCAGTCTGAAACCACGGTACGATCAGCAATCACATCGCCCTGTTTGTACCGATGTTCAGGAGCGCGGTAATACCCGAAGACCACTAGGAATCGAACCTACAAACGGAACTAGTTCTAAGATCATTATCGTCTTCCCTTCACCACCTAACCTCTAACTACGATTGTCGGTAGTGGACCACCCATTTGTCACCTTGGGAATGCTTCTGCCGGGAAACAGACCTGGTGGTGGAACCAAGTTCCAATGCCATCATTGTCTCCTTTCACTCATAATTAAACATCCACTTAGATGTAATGGTATTAGACCTCCCCATCCACTGAACTAGAAAATGGTCATGGCAATCCCACGAGTTGTAACTATAAATAGGGAAGGGGGGATCAATGGAATGGGCTAGAAAAATTGGAAGAAGGAAGGAGGAAGGAGGAAGGAGAAGGAGAATTGGGGCACTTGGTCTACCGAGCATAGAGTCACCCTATTGTAGGAAACCCAAAAACCCACCATACAAATAGATTGTGAGCCTAAACATCTTACAGGCCTAGTTGCCATATCTGAGTGCGCACAATTGGTGCCGTCTGTGGGAATCTCCTACGTAGTGGTGGTTTTTTGCAGGGCACCCTGGGAGAATGTCGAGGAGTAGACTGGGAGGTTAGACTGAGAACGGCTCTAGAGGGTCATCGCGAGGGTCAGCATGGCAAGAAAGGAGACAGAAGAGACATGAGGACAGGCGACAAATTGAGGCAGAGGAGTCCGGGCTTGGAAAAGGATCGTTCCAGACACTTCAGGCGGTATCTGACGCCTCGAGGCGAAGCCCCGGCGAAAGAAAGAACCAAGAGCTCGAACAAAATGATCGGGAGCTCGAGCGTTTGCGCGGGTTGGTAAGAAATTTGGAATTAGAAGCAAGGGTTAGATGTTGAAGAAGGGATCACGGAGGACGCAGAGAAATATCTGTCAGTTTAGAGACCCACTGTGCAGCAGGATCCCAACAGTTCGATTCTCATCGGCATCCCGAACGTTCACGGGAATATGCGAACCGTGATTTGACCTCCCCGAATGAAGGGCGACCTCAAAACACGGCCATGAAACCAAGAGCAGGGCATTACGCCAAGCTGCCAGATCTTTGTTTTCAAGGGATATCGAGAGCGCCCATATGCCGAGCAGATTCACATGCCCATCGTTCAATTCTTACATGGGAAAGACAGACCCAATGGAACACGTAAGCCACTACATCCAAATGATGTCTTTACACGCCCATAATGACGCGTTAATGTGTAAAGTCTTCCCTTCGAGCCTCGGTCCCACAGCTCTGAGGTGGTTCAACGGGTTAAAGAAGGGATTGATTCACTGCTTCTCAGAATTGATACAGGAGTTCGGTGTACAGTTCATGACCTGCAGTCGGGTTCCTCAGCCCGTGGACATGTTATTGTCAATGAAAATGGGGGCCGGAGAGACTTTTCGTAGCTACGCTAGCTGGTACTAGGAACTGTATAATTAGATCGGCGGAGGTAACGAGAAGATCGCGGCAAGTACCTTTTGCATAGGATTGCCCGACGGATTGGGACTAAGGGAATCTTTGACGAGGAAGCCCCCTGAGGACATGAGGTAACTGATGAGATGCATCGAGGAGTATAAGCGATTGGAGGACGACCGGTTACAAAGTAAGGGAAAGGCTCCAGTAATAAATTACCCTCAGAACAGTGGCTTCCAACCCAGACCGCGAAGGGATCTGAGGATTCAAGAGCTCGGCCCAAGAAAAGGGGGGTGAATGTGGCCTTCAACGAGTCGGTCTACAGGATTATCAATTGAATAAAAAACGAGCCATACTTCAGATGGCCGAATAGGATGGCAGGTGACCCACGAGAAGAAACCAAAATCTGTACTGCACGTACCACAAGGATAAAGGCCACACAACCGAGCAATGTAGGGTACTGAAAGACCACCTGGAGCAGTTGGTAAATGCTGGGCATCTTAAAGAATTCGTAGCTACAAGAAACTACAATGCCGAGAAGAATGATCGTACGCGTGGGAATCCCCTCCCGCCTCCTTTGGGAATAATAGAGGTCATCCATGTAGTTCCAAGAGAATTTTTGGCAAAGGAGGTCTTATCTATGACATCGCCAGAAGGAAGCACAGGCGAATGTCCTAAAAAGAAGCTAAGGAGCGCCAACCAGCCCATTGCTTTCGATTACGATGGCTTGAAGGGCACCATCCAGCCACACGATGATGCCTTGGTGGTCATGGCCCGTATAAGAGGATTTGTAGTAAAGAGGATAATGATAGATCAGGGGAGCGGGGCGGACGTGATGTACCCCAACTTATACAGAGGGCTCGGATTAAGGAAAGAGGATTTATCCAAGTATGACGCGCCAATAATGGGGTTCAATGGCCATATGGTGGTCCCGGAAAGACAAATTTCGCTGCCCGTTAGCATGGAGAGGAAGGAGGTAACCGTGACGTTCATAGTGGTCACATCTTACTCGCTGTACACTGCTATCCTCGGAAGGCCCTAGATTCATGACATGGGGGCTGTGCCTTCCACACTGCACATGAAGGTCAAGTTTCGCATAGAAGATGGAATCGCGGTGATAAAAGGCAGCCAGCAAGCGGCCAGGTAGTGCCTAGTAGCCGCTACGAACAAGGGGGACGAGCAAATAAAGCCTGTCGAAAAGACGTCCTTATAGCAATTACAGCAACCCCAAGTAGAAGCAGGGGCTAACTGTGCTGAAGACGTGCTGAGGGTAAGGATCTTGCCAGACGATGATAAGCACTTTCAGATAGGGGCGGGTTTAAGGGGCAAAGAGAGGGTGGAGTTATTGCTTTTCTCATGCAGAATATGGATATGTTCGCTTGGAGTCCATATGAGGTGCCAGGAGTCGACCCCAAGTTTATAGTTCATAAGCTCAACATGGATCCTTTATACCCTCCTAGAAAACAGAAACCGAAGAGATCGGCGAAGGAGCATGTCAAGGCCGTAAGGCAAGAAGTGGGGAAATTGAGGGAAGCGGGGGCAATAAAGGAAATCTTCTTCCCGGTTTGGCCTGCTAACACCGTGGTGGTAAGAAAAAAGAATGGAAAGTAGAGGGTTTGCGTCGATTTCACCGATTTAAACCGAGCATGCCCAAAGGATCCGTTTCCTATGCCGAGAATAGATTAGCTGGTAGATGCTACATACGGGCACCCCAGATTGAGTTTTCTAGATGCTTTCCAAGGTTGCTACCAGATTGCAATGTCTGCCAAGGATCAGGAAAAAACCACGTTTATAACACCTGATGCCAATTACCATTATACAGTAATGCCGTTCGAACTAAAGAACGCGGGGGCCACTTACTAACGGATGATGAAGAGGATGTTCAGGGATAAGATCGGGCGAACGATCGAGGTGTACATTAACGACATGGTGACAAAAAGCAAAAAGAAAGGACAACATGTCAGCGACTTGAAAGAAGTGTTTGAAATACTACGGCGACACCGTCTTCGCCTCAATGCCGACAAGTGCACTCTTAGCGTGGGATCCGGAAAGTTCCTAGGATATTTAGTCACAAAGCGGGATATCAAGGTCAATCCCGAGCAAATAGAAGCCATGAGATGCCTCAAACCACCGAGCAATCCGAAAGAGGTCCAAAAATTAACCGGCATGTTGACTACCCTTAACCGGTTTATATCCAAGTTCGCTGATCAGTGTTGCCCATTTTACTAGCTTTTAAAGAAGTGAAAGGGTTTCTAGTGGGATACGGAGTGTGATAGAGCTTTTTGCGACCTCAAAGAATATCTTGGGCGAGTTCTAACATTGACGGCACCAGAACCTGGGGAGGACCTTTATATGTACCTCTCGGTATCCGAGCATGCAGCCAGCGCGGTACTTTTAAAGGATAATGGTGTGCAATTGCCAATCTACTACTTAAGCAAGACATTTGTAGACGCCGAGACCAGGTATTTACCATTAGAGAAGTTGGTGTTGGCTCTAGTGCAATCCATTCGGAAACTGCCCCATTACTTTCAAACCTACACTGTCTATGTTCTGACCGAATACCCACTTCAGTCACTGTTGAGAAGATCAAACTTCATCGGGAGGATAGCTAAATGGGGGACTTGCCTTGGCTCTTTTGACATCAAGTACAGGCTGAGGAGCTCGGTAAAGGGACAGGTACTCGCGGACTTTATTGCCAAATTCTCGCCGAAGAGTACGAATGCTGTCTGCCTGGTGGAGGTTAAACCGTGGAAGGTATTCGTGGATGGTGCGTCCAATATGGCTGGAGTGGGGGCTGGGATTGTGGTCATCACCCCGGAAGGTATAAGGTTGGAACAATCATTCAGACTGGGCTTTAGGGCCTCCAATAACGAAGCCGAGTACGAGGCGCTGTTGGCCGGGTTAAGAGTCGCCACGGACTTTGGGGCTATGGAGATAGAGTTATACTCAGATTCTCAGCTCATTGTGAACCAAGTGCTGGGAAGTTTCGAGGCCAAAGACCCACGGATGGCCGAATACCTACAGATGGTAAAGCAGGCTTTAGGCTATTTCTTGAGCGCGAAGGTAGAGCAAATTTCGAGAGGACAGAACTGCCATGCCGACTCCCTGGCTACGTTAGCATCCTCGATAGACAGTGAACTGCGACGGCTAGTCAGGGTAGAACTGGTGAAGAAGCCGAGCATCAGGGCAAAAATGGAGGTATTACAAATCACGGCCCCTGAGAGGTGTTGGATGGATCCCATAATCGAGTTTTAGCCGAGGATCTAGTTTCAGAGGACGAAAAGGAGGCAGCCAAAGTGCGGCGGAATGCTCCTCAGTACTAGCTATCTCCAAGCCGCAAGCTGTATCGGAGGTCTTTTGGGGGACCCTACTTACAATGTTTGCACCCCAGCCTGACAGAAGGCCTTCTAGCTAAGCTCCATGAGGGTTTATGCGGAAGCCACATTGGAGGACGATCATTGGCCCATCGAGCAATGACTCAAGGGTTTTGGTGGCCGTAAATGCAGAAAGACGCCCTTGAATATGCACGGAGATGCGAACAATGCCAAAAACACGCATCAATGATCCATCAGCCTGCAGGGAACCTAAATCCCGTCAGTAACCAATGGCCCTTCACTCAGTGGGGGTTGGACATAGTCGGGCCTTTTCCTCGAGCAACTGGGAACCGAAGGTTTGTGTTGGTCGCAGTGGATTATTTCACCAAATGGGCAGAATCAGAGGCATTGGCAAATATCCGAGATGTAGACGTTAAAAAATTTATATGGAAGAACATCATAACAAGATTTGAGGCGCCAGAGTCATTCGTGTTTGATAACGGGCTACAATTTGACAGCAGGGCCTTCTGTGAATTCTGCAACAACCTCGGCATCCGAAACCGGTACTTTACCCCGGCATACCTGCAAAGCAATGGCCCAGCCGAAGCCACGAATAAGGCTATCGTCAACGGACTAAAGAGAAGCTGGACGGTGCCAAAGGCAGGTGGGCTGAGGAGCTACCAAGTGTCCTTTAGGCGTACCGGACAACATCGAGGAGATCCACGGGAGAAACGCCTTTTTCTCTAGCTTTCGGAGCGGAAGCCGTTATCCCAGCCAAGATAAACTTGTGTAGTACCCGGGTAGCTGAATTCACCCTAACCGAGAACGACAAATTAATGCTGGGCCAGCTAAATCTATTGGAAGAGCGCCGCGAAGCTGCGACAATTCAATCGGCATAGTACCAGCAGAAGCTCGCCCAAAGGTACAACAAAAGTGTGAGGAAAAGAGAATTTGTCGCCTGGGATTTAGTTTTACGAAAATTTGTGGGGAACACTCGAGACCTTAACGCGAAGAAATTGAACCCATCCTGGGAAGGGCCATACCAAGTAACAGCCATTGCTGGCGCAAGAGCATACTATTTGGAAGATCTGAATGAGAAACCGTTGCGCCATCCATGAAATGTTTGTAATCTTAAAAGGTTTTATCACTGATCGGTCGCAGTCTAGGAGATGTAATCTAGAGTCAATATAATACCTGTTCGCATCTTCGCGTGAAACTACATTCTTTTATTCTTGATTGATAAGTGTGAACAGGGTCATGAAGACAAATCATTTTTTTTAGAATAAGGATAGAAGCCTGACCTCGGTTCGATCCCTATCATCGGGCAGGTGGAAACCTTAAATGACTTTCTTCTAAGGACAGAAGCCTGACCTCGGTTCGATCCCTATCACTGGGCAGGTGGAAACCTTAAGTGACTTTCTTCTAAGGACAGAAGCCTGACTTCGGTTCGATCCCTATCACCGGGCAGGTGGAAACCTTAAGTGACTTTCTTCTAAGGACAAAAGTTTGACCTTGATTTGATCCCTATCACCAGGCAGGTGAAAACCTTAAGTGACTTTTTTCTAAGGATAGAAGCCTAACCTCGGTTCAATCCCTATCACCAGGCAGGCGAAAACCTTAAGTGACTTTCTTCTAAGGACAGAAGCCTGACCTTGGTTTGATCCCTATCACCGGGCAGATGGAAACCTCAACTGATTCTCCTATCACCGAACAAACGGAAAACTTAAGGCACTATCACCCAAGCCAGTCTGAGGTGCAATTATCTCATAAAACCCAACTGACTTCTAAAGGAACAAGCCTTCTAGTGGCCTAATTATCCCCATACGTCTAAGCCTGCCCAAGGCGTAATCATTTTCTAAGGACCGATCATGAACGTACGCGAACATTACAATTTTTGAGCAGTCTTAGGTGCATAAAAGAATTGTGAAAGGAAAAACAAAGTGCATGCATCCAAATCATGATAATAAAAATTAAAACCAAATAGTATGAATTAAAACTGTCAAATCAGTAGCTCAATTGTCTCATCGCCACATCCTGGCGATCTGGGCTCTTGTTAAAAATAAAATAAAACAAACTAAAATAAAATTTTAAAAGGGGGCTTCATCTTCATCATGTCCTCACACTCTGGGGTCGGAAGGGAGAGTCTAGGCAAGAGGCTGTCTGGTACCTTCTTCGGCAAGCTGAGAAGTGGGGGGAGTCTGGTTCTATACACCATCGTCTCCAGCATGGGCGTTGCTCATGGCTTCCAAATCCACCATTTCCACGTGAGAGTCAATCGCCCGCACGAGATCCCTTAAACTAGGCGTATCCTCATCCTCGGCGCTTGTTTGGCATTGCACAGGCTGAGGATTGGCAGGATAGGGAGTCCACTTAAGGTCCCACAAAGGGGAACCCTCTGGTACTCCTGCAGCTTGAAGGGCGGCCGACCAACCCTCACCAAAGCCATGCTGCCGAGCTTGTTGGACAATGGGTTCCACCGAGTTCTCTGCCTCCGTGAAACCCTCATTATACCACTTGTCTTCACAAGCTTCGAGGGCGTCCTTCAAAGAGGTGATTTAATCGGCCTGAGCCAAGTTTAGACTATTCACCTTAGCCAGCTCAAGCTCTGTCTCCTCCAGTTTGGTCGACAGGGCCCCTAACTGGTTCACCGCGACCTGCCATGCCTTTTCAGCATCCACCGCCTTTCTTTCCATAGCATTGGCAGCCTCTCCCTCTCCTCAGCCAAAGCCTCCACGGCAGCCCTCAGCTCCAATGCCCGGTCAGTAGCCTCTGCACCCTCCTTCAGCCTCTCGTCCATGATGGAAGCCAATTGCGCCGCCTACGAGCATAATGACAACAAGGTGTTAAAGTTAGGTAAATTCCTACATATCATCAAACATGACAAAAAGCTAAAAACTTTACCGCAATAGTGTGCCATTACAGCCGCCTCGCAAGCGACTCGTCGTCACCATCAGAATAAATGTGGACGCCCTAGGGGAGCAGCAGGCCTTGCGCCAGGCTTTGGGCCACTTGTCCCCCATCACCCTTGTCCCATCTCCAAACATAGGCTGTCGCCGGCAGAGGCCCCCCACTGAGCATAAAAGTATGCCGCCAACTGACTTTGTTTTGAGGGGAGGACGTCGCATCAGCCACTGCCGGAGTAGTTGTTGGGGTAACAAGCCGCGTCTCCTGGATTGTCGGCCCACCCCTGGGGCAAGGCGGGGTCTTTAGCAATGCGTCGTCGGGAATGAGCACATTCTTCTCGACGTCCCTTTTCCTCTTTCGGGCTTCGCCAGCGAGCTGCAGGGCCTAACTCGTGCCTGCAGGGGATAGAGGTTGGGTGACAGGGTCGGTACCGGGTATGAACTGGGAAAGGGTCATCATCCTTTTCTTCACCATTTTTGTTGTAGCGGTAGTTATAACGCCTACTAGTTCGGCGACTTCTTCCTCGGTGATTGGAGCAGCGTTTACCTGCTATTCGATGGCTTCGTGTCTCCTTCGATTTCGAGACACACGCTCGGCAGGTTCATCCTTGATTGGTGGGATGTCGTCTGCAGTGTTGTATCAAGGACTAAGATCTCAGGCCTTACTAGCTATGAACTTGGGAGGGAGGAATTTCATGTGCTGGACGTCAATGTACGACAAAAGGGGGCTGTAGCCCAAAAACGCCTGGCTGAAATTCTGCCAAGTAGTATACATGGGGCTGACTCTGAGGATCAAGTGGGATGCCCTAAGCTGCCCATCGTCGTGCACGAAAATCTCTAACCAAAGAACAAAGTTGAGATCTCGCGCGTGGATGACTCTGATGTCTAGCAAAAACCTCTTCGATTCTGCAATAAGTCCAAAAGAAAAATAAAACAAACAACGGTGGTCAGTCAAATACGCAAACAAGACATGAATCTAAAATGGGTAAAATGTCTCGGTACCGACCAACGTCGTGAGGCGAAAGCGGGCAATGTAGCTCCCAGGCGAGCCAATTGCCACGCACTCGTACAAACTCCTTGATGGAGTTCCTATTGGAATCGGGCAGGCAAGATATAAGTTGGACCCGTGTATCCCTAACCTTTAAATAGTAGTCACTAGAAAATTTCCCGCACAGTTTGTACATAAAATTGATATCGTGATGGTTTAACTGCAGCCCGAACAATTAGTTCAGCCGGCTGACGCAACTAACAACCCTATAAAAGTTGGAGGGAAGCTGGTCGAGGCACAAGCCGTAGAACCCTAAAGTGCTTACGATGAGGGGGTCCAGAGGAAACCTAACCCTTTCCTCTAATATTGACATCAACGGAAAAAATGCGACGTTCTGACCAATGGCCCTCTTGAGGGCAATGTCGCCCTCGTTACAATACGCAATATCAACATCCCTTGGGATACCAAAGGCTTCTCTAAAACTAGCCAAGGTGGCCCTAGGGGTCAGAAGATGGGAAAAACCCATTCCTAGAAGTATAAAGTAGGAAGTGAAAAAAGAGGAGAAAGAAGTAAAGCAAAATTACTTGGGGCTCTAAGAAATGAAGAACTGAAGGAGTGTTTTTTGCAAGAAGAATGCTCGGCAGAGAAGATGTCGAGAGAAAGTGCAAAAAGTGAAATGAGGACCTAAAAGGGGGAATATATAAGCATAAGGCATTTAATGGGGGTAGGAGCGGGAAAAAACCCTCCCAGCTTTTCTTGGGTAACCAACCCACACATGTGGGCACGGCTTACGAACCGTCAGATAGTTACCAACTATCTGACGATTCGCCAACCGACGGGTTATGATTACCGATGTGACAGGCTGGCGTGGTAACGCTTTTGGAGAAGCTCACGGCAATTACCAACCGTGCATGAAAAGAACCTATAGCCTCATCAGCGACAACGCTCGGCCCTCGTAAACCTTGATTCACCGCTAGGACTCGCTTGTGAATCAAGGGGGGCTATTGTACGGGCATCACCTTTCCCAGACCCATTTGCTCAGAAGCCCATAAAAGTAACAGCCCGTGTAGTGGTCTAACCCTTATTGGGCCGACAGATTCATTTCAGACCAACCCTAGGCTCACCAAGCATCCAAAACCCTGGAATGGGACCATTTGTGGTATGCACAGCAGTATGAAACCGCGGTACGATCAGCAATCGCGTCGCCCTGTGTGTACCGATGTTTAGGAGTGCGGTAATACCCGAAGACCACCAGGAATCAAGCCTACAAACGAAACTAGTTCTAAGATCATTATCGTCTTCCCTTTACCACCTAACCTCCAACTACGATTGTCGGTAGTGGACCACCCATCTGTCGCCTTGGGAATGCTTCTGCCGGGAAACAGACCTGGCGGTGGAACCAAGTTCCAATGCCATCATCGTCTCCTTTCACTCATAATTAAACATCCACTTAAATGGAATGGTATTGGACCTCTCCATCCACTGAACTAGAAAATGGTCATGGCAATCCCACGAGCTGTAACTATAAATAGGGAAGGGGGGATCAATGGAATGGGCTGGAAAAATTGGAAGGAGGAAGGAGAAGGAGAATTGGGGCACTTGGTCTACCGAGCATAGAGTCGCCCTATTGTAGGAAATCCAAAAACCCACCATACAAATAGATTGTGAGCCCAAACATCTTACAGGCCCAGTTGTCGTATCTGGGTGTGCACAGCAATGAATGACTTAAAATGCATACAACGATATGAAGTTTGGTAAGCTTAAGTGCACTGATAATTAAATAGAAGGGTTATTACATTAACCATGTTGAGTCAACAAAGGTTCTTTACAATAATCTAATTGTCCAGAAAATAAATTAAGTTGAAAAATTTTAATCACAGTGTATGAAATCAATGATATAAACGTGTTTAAGCATCCTGTTTCACAAATACATGGCAGTGTCCTAGATGTTGCTTTTAAGCATGCTGTTTCTTCTAGGTATTGTGTGTGCAGATTGTTCCATGGAATTTAGCACTGATTTGTTGAACTTATGGGGCCGATTTGACCAAAAACAAAGTTGCATAGGCCATTACCAAAGTAGAGTTGCATGTATAGATTTGGTCAAAACAAAGTTCTATATATCTCATACAAATACAAAGTTCCCTCCCTCAAATACAAAGTTTGAGGTTGCACCTAAATACAAAGAGAGGTTTCTCTTATCTGGAATTGCAACACCTTTTTTTTTCCGGGATAATTATAACAATGAAAGAGGGAGATTGGAACTCTAATTATCTTAATAAAAAATTATATAAAAATATAAAATATGAATAAAGGTATTGTGGGTGTAAGAAAATATTGATTTAGTAGTATGTAATATGTTTGACACTTTGGCACCTACCTTTCACATTGTTAAAATCTGCGCTATTTTTTTTTTTTTTTAAATGTTGATTTACCATTTTAATGTCTTCTTTTGAAAATGATTATGTCAATGGTTAAAACTTAAAAGAGAAGAAATTTGGTGGCTCTATGCTTACTTGGGTTCCTAGAGTCTTTTGGAACCAGTTGAGACTCTTGATATTGTTTGAGAGGTCATTGGAAAATTGGAAAACTAGTGATGTGTAATTCATTGAGATTAACATGTTTGGTAGCAGTGTTTAAATATTGGTGTTTAAAATGATGTAAAAAACATGGTTTACAAAGTATTGTGAAAAAACATGTTTAAAATACTCATAATACAAAAAATATGTATAGTACCATATTTCAAATAACATATTATAAAATGTGAAAAAACACAATTGTGTACTAGGTATGCGTATGGACCGAGAATAACAGGCCCACACCTTGGGCCGTGTTAGGGCTCGTGTCCACTGGGACGATCTCAGCCCAAAACGGGCCCACATAGCCAAGCAGCTAGGGAAGTATCCGAGATATACCAAGAATAAGAGATAATGCCTTGGGGCATTATATTTCCACAATCAATCTTTCTCAAGGGCATTATATTTTCACAATCAATCTTGATATGTAAGGTTCCGTTTTAATAACATCAATCATGTGTCAAAACACATATCAATCCCAAAATGAGGCTTCTACTTTTTGGTGTGAGTGAGATGCAAAAGGTTGGCTGTTTGGACAGATCACAGATAAGAAGAGATGCAACCAACAAGACCAATAAATTTAGAGTTCTCACTTCCCTCATTAGACGACTCAGATCTGTTTCGACCATGGTGTATAACCAAAGCGAGATGAAGGGGCTCACCGATCTGGTCAGATCTGAACTTTTGGCATCAAGAAAGTCATTACTTTTTTTGTGGACAAGCTTGATTCTAAAGGAACAGTTGAATGACCCTTCCTTATGTCTAAGAGGCCATTCTTCAGGTACAATAATGACAGGAAACTTTAGTGGCCTTATCCAATAATAGTATTGAAAATGACGTCTAAACTTGCTCTTAATCTTGTCCAATAATTTTGAAATGAATGGTTTAAAATGCATACAATGATATGAAATTCAGAAAGCTTAAGTGCACTGGTAATTAAATAGAAGGGTTAGTACATTAACTAAGTTGAGTCAACAAAGGTTCTTTACAAAAATCTGATTGTCTAGAATCTAAATTAAGTTAAAAAATTCTAATCACAGTATATGAAATCAATGAAATAAATGTGTTTTTTCATAAATGCATGGCTGTGGGAGAAAAAGAAAGAAAAAAGAAAAAATGTTGAAGCATGTGAGAGAGAGTTTGGTCTTATTAATGGTCCTGACGATTTTCAACTTATTTAGAAAATATTTCATAGCACAAAAATACATAGTTAAATGATTTTCTTTTTTTGCTTAATATAATATGGGTTTTGTTAATGTGTGCTTTAAGAGCATACAATAATTAATAATTTTTAAAAATATTTTTTTTAAAATTAAAAAAGTATTGAGAACTTTTTTAATTATATTTTTAAAAATAAATAACTTAATGTATGCCTTAACTGGATCTATATAACCAAACCAAAAGTGCACGCAGTAAAATGATACTTTTCAACATAAACCAAATGCACAAAAATCCGAAATATAAATAAAAATTCTGTGGCCAAGTAAAAGCATGAAGAAGAAACAATGGAGTTTGTCTTTGTCTTGGTGGACGACATAGCTGGGTGGACCTGGATCTTTACTTTTGGGGCCGGGAAATTAATAACATGTTTTGGAACTTTGTGGACAAGCTTAGCTGGAGATCATATCTGGGTGGACCTGGATCGTACAATGATGAACTCTACTTTGCAGTTTAACTACTTATAATGGTGTTCTTTTCATTCAGTTTTCACTTCAGGTATACATTTCCAATATATTTCGAGCTAGCTATATTTTCAACCAATGGAATTCTCCTCTTCCAAAATGAGCCATGCTCCAAAAAGTAATGAGAGAGAAGAGTATCGGTCTGATTCAGAAATCGATGACAAACTCAAAGAGATCATATCAAGCGTCCCAGGAAAAAAGGGTCTTGCCGTGACTGATTTTTACCAATATGAAGGTTTCTGGTGCCATTTAGCAGGGTTAGAAGGGACGTTACGGGCTCAAAAACATTTCAAGCCTCAACCCAACCAGGTGATCTTGAGCAGTGTTCCAAAATCTGGCACAACTTGGCTTAAGGCTTTGATCTTTGCCATTATGACAAAATCCCAGGTTAGTGAGCCTACTAACCCTTTACTCACAAGATTATCACATGAGTGCGTACCCTTCATTGAGTTTGACTTTCGCTCAAGCTCACCAAAATTGAATCTAGATGTTCCACTTGTGGCTACACACATATCCTATACTTCCTTACCAAAATCTATTATAGATTCTGGTTGTAAAATTGTTTACATATGCAGGGATCCAAAGGATGTATTTGTGTCTACATGGCACTTTATTCACAAGATACTAGTTAATGAGGAAGTCTCAGCCGTGAAAGATATTCCTCTGGAGGATGCGTTTGAGTTCTTTTGTCAAGGATTATCTTTTTGGGGACCATATTGGGATCATTTATTAGAATATTGGAGAGCAAGCTCTGAATCACCAGAGAGGATATTGTTTTTAAAGTACGAAGATTTGAAGAATGAAACTGTATATTGGGTAAAGAAAATTGCCCGATTCATAGGTTACCCTTTCTCTTTAAAGGAAGAAGATAAAGGTGTGGTGCAAAAAATTATAGACCTATGCAGTTTTGAGAACATGTCTAGTTTGGAGGTGAGTAAAAGTGGAATGATATGGTTGGAGAAAAATGGAGTCACTACGGTGGAGATTAAAAATAATACATTTTTTAGGAAAGGTAAGGTTGGAGACTGGAAGAATCATCTTACACATGAAATGGCAATGAAACTCGATCAAATATATGAGCAAAAGCTAACTGGTTCGGGTTTGACATTCAACGTCCCACTCCCACCTAGTAGATGAGCAACGCCACTTGCATCACAATCTGGCGACTAAATATATTCTAGCACTATGGCTGTTTCTATTTTGTTTTCATTATTTTAAGGATATGTATGGCACCATGTTTTTTTTTTTTTTTAATAATTATTTTGCATTTGTAGGTTGTATGGATAATTTAGTCACATGCAGGTGACTACTTTATTAATATATTTTCTAGTGTAAGAATTGAAACTTGAATTTTATTTTAATAAATTGATAGTTACAACATGAGGGAAAAATTTGAACCCTAGATGTCATGAATAAATTAAGAGATACCAATTAATCAATTAAGATTTGTGCTCTGTTTATTTCGGTATTAATATTTTCTATAAAAATTGTCATTTTGTAGAAAACTATCTCATTTTTTGGTGTTTGATAATGATCTTGAAAATGAGCTTGAAAACTTTTTCTGGTATTTAGTATGCAATTTTTTTTTATATTTCTTGTATAATTTAAAACATGTGTATTATGTAAACCAACTCATGTAAACAATATAAATAAAAAACTTAGAATGAATTTGGTTTCTGTACTAAAATTTTGACAATAGATACAATCAAAATTAACTGTTAAATTTTTACGATCTCTATCACTCATCTTGCTCATATATATGGACGATAACATGTACACACACATATTTATATATGAACAGTACATACCTACAGAGTCGGCTCTATGCTAAAAGCAAAGATTGGGGTCGTCTAAGGGCCCAAGTAGAAAAAAGGCCCCCAAATTTTAACCAATAGTGTTATTTTTTTTATTATAATGGTATTAATTAAGCCTAAATATTAGTCAATATATAAAATAATATCTTTTTATCAAATGAAACAAAGAAAAAAGAAAAGAGAAAAGAGAAATGCTATGTTCACAACATTTTTCACAACACTTTCACAATAAATCCTAAGTGGTAAGTTGATACAGGATATTATTAATGACAAAAATTTAATTTCAATGATAAATTCAAATTAGAACCAATAACAACTTAATACCTAGGATTTGTTGTAAAAATATTGTAAATGTAGCACTTCTCAAATAAAAATTAAAAAAAAAAAAACAATACACAAAAAAATTCACAACATTTTTCAAAAGCTGAGTTGGGAAAATTTTACTAGTTTTTATCTAAGTCCATTACTAACATCACTTTTTACTTGTTACTATCAATTTGTCACATTAATATGTGTGAAATATTTTGTCAAATTTTTTGTATATAGACTTTGTAAAAAAAATCTACGTGATTCATGTTAATTAGTAGTAATTTTGCATTTAAAACAAGATAATAAAGTTTACTTAATATTTAATTTTTTTAAAATCATATTTAAATATATAAAAGCCCTCAATTTTAGTTTTCGCCTTAGGTACCCAAATACATTAAGCTACCCTTGCATACATAGCGCATAAAAAGCAACGGGTCTCATCCTTATACAGGTATTTACATAATATATAATGTATCTACATAATATATCATTACTGCAGAGTATCTGCATAATATATCTGCCAACAAATGTAATTCTCCTAAACAATTATCATTCATTATATAACAATATTATTAATTTATCATAAAGACTGTCCCATGTAAAAGCTATTTAGAGCAATATAAGAACTATGTTTAAAATTTTAGTCTTTTACTTCATCGATAACAGTCGAGGTGATTTTGTTTAGATTTTATAAACATGTGTGAATTTGTAAACTATGTGAACTATAGTGTCGTGTACTTTACATGGTGAAAAGTTCTTTTTAGATCAATTGAAATTTTCTTGTCTCTTTTTATTTATTTATTTATTTATTAATTTTTCTTTCATTTTGCATGGTTTTTAACTGATAGATTAGACTAGGTTGATCAGAGGGAGAAAACTAGCATGATTCAACTTCTGGTTGCACATAGAATGTTACTGCATTGTTAACTTATGAAAGGTGCTTAAACCATATAGCTCACAATCTTGGTTTTAATTTGATTGAATGATGTCTTCGTTCTGATATTTGAATGTCCAATTTTAAGATTCTGCCCTTGCCAAAAAATTTTTTAATGCTTCTTTTTTTTTCTTAGACAAAAGACAGAAATTTATTGATTAAAGAAAAGTTATTAAGCTGAGTTCCTATTTTCTTGTAAGGTAGGTAGTCACTAGGAGCAAGGAACTTCCAAGTCTTAAAGACTTTCCATTTACCTGGATAGAGTATTTGGAGTATCAATTCCTTTATCTGGTGTCATAAAAGAGGAAATTTCTAATTTACATTTGGGATTTGTAGCTGGAATTTGGAGATCACAAAAATCAGCTCTAAATCCCAGCTAAATAGGTGCAATTTTACAATTTCAGGCAATGTTATGTGGGATTTTCTTTTTGCCGGGTGTGCCAATGAATCAGAAACCTACACACGCTATTTCTCTATTTCATGCTCATTTCTTTTATTCCCAGTTGCTTCTAGGACTCAATCACTCTTCAAGTTCAAGGGAAGATATCACTCTCCATTCAAATTTCCATACTCATCTCTTTCCCTCTTCCTTTTTCTACCTCTCAATCTGATACTGTATCTCTTTATATGGCTCTATGATCCATCAACTCCAATTTTGTAAGCTTTTGAATTCATCTGGGTAGTGTGTTTTCCTCTATTTTTTGGTTGTGGGTATTTGATTATGGGTCCAGTTAATTTATACCCTTAGGGCATACATTAATCATCCTTTTTATGAAATTTTTTATGGGAATTTGAAAAAACTTTCAAAAAAGTTGTTCACTTTTTCATTTTCTCATAAACTTTTTTCTAAAATGGTTTTAAAATGCATGTCATGAGGACATATGTTAGTAAAACCCTTTGATTGTGGAAAAATTCAGTGACCCATTTATGAGTTCATCTGGTTATTATGTGGAGATTTTTTCATGGCATTAAGCACTGATTTGTTAAACTTCTGGGACGGATTTGACCAAAACAAAGTTGCATATTATTACCAAAGTATAACTGCATGTATGATTGCAGGGTTAATTATGATTTTATGTCAGTTTTACTTTGGATTTTTTTATTTACTGGGTTATTTTCTATGTTTGCCTTTCAATCAGCTATTTACTTATCTCTTGCCAAAGGCCTTGTAGTTGAATTGACACTTCTCCATGTACAAAGTGTTTGGGGGTCTAAGGGGAAAGAGTTCGAGCTGCGGGATTAGTAGCATGTTGTAATTATTTCTCAAAAAAAAAAAAAAAAAAAAAGTTTACTCATTGTTGTAAATAAAACAAAATACTGATGGACCTTTCCTCACTTACTCTCACAAATATCCACACACTACTTAGTGTATAGAAGAGACCCACACTCACAAATTAAATAAAGGGAGAGAGAGTGGAGAGGGAAGAGTTAGAACTCTTTAAAGTTTAGTATTTCTCTTCAACTCTTGCATAAAACTTGACGGATGAATGGGTTTATATAATATACCATCCAACCTTTAACTCTTACAACATTTATTTTCTAACTCTTACATTCATAAATCCCACACATAACTTCAATAAACTTCCCACTACATTAACTTATGAAACTCACTTATTTATGAACGATTAATTAAAAGCAAGTTTAACTTCTAACATCCCCCCTTAAACTTGTTTTCTTGATTACTCCAAGTAAGGCTTGCAGCTTGTTGAATGTGTCATACTTGAGTGGTTTAGTGAGTATATCTGCAACCTGATCATGTGACTTCACAAACTCAAGATGAACTTTCTTTCTTGCAATACATTCTCGAATAAAATGATATCTTGTGTCAATGTGCTTGCTTCGGTCATGAAAGACTGGATTCTTTGCAAGAGCTAGTGCTGACTTATTGTCCACAAATATCTTCGTAGCTTCTTCTTGAAACATCTGCAACTCTTTCAATAAACTTCTAAGCCACATTGCATGACAAACACTAGAGGTAGCAGCAACGTACTTAGCTTCACAAGTGGAAAGCGTCACGATTGGCTGCTTTTGGGACGTCCATGTAAATGCAGTATCACCCATATAGAATAGAAAACCAGTTGTACTCTTTCTATCATCCGTATCTCCAGCCCAATCATTATCACTATAGCCAACAAGTTTAAAATCTTTAAAGGGTGAATACAACAGTCCATAATCTAGTGTACCTTTTAAATAGCGAAGAATTCTCTTGGCGGTCTTCAAATGAGTCATCGTTGGTGCTTCCATGTAACGACTAACTAGTCCAACACCAAAAAGAATGTCTGGTCTTGTGCATGCTAGATACCTCAGACTTCCGACTAAACTCTTGAAAAGTGTCGAATTAACCTTCTTTTCATCGTCATGTTTTGACAACTTCACTCCACATTCTACAGGGGTGCTAACTAGATTGGAATTTAACATCTCAAACTTCTCGAGAATATCCTTTGCATAACCTTCTTGGGAAATAAAAATCCCATCCTCCATCTGCTTCACTTCAATGCCAAGATAATAGGCCATAAGTCCAATATCTGTCATTTCAAACTTCTTAGTCATTGCTTTCTTGAAGTCTTCAAACATACTTGGATTGTTGCCTGTAAAAATCAGATCATCTACATACAGACAAACAATTAAGATATCTCCATTTTTATGCACCTTACAATAAAGCGCATGTTCATGTGCGCATTTTAAAAACCCATTAACCTGAAAGTATTTGTCAATTCTACTATTCCAAGCACTTGGTGCCTGTTTCAGGCCATATAGAGCTTTCTTTAACTTCAAAACTTTATCTTCCTGCCCTTGTACAACATAGCCTATAGGCTGCTCAACATAAAGTTCTTCCTCAAGGTAGCCATTCAAAAATGCGGATTTTACATCCATTTGAGAAATTCTCCATTGATTCTGAGCTGCTAAAGAAATTAGCAATCGTATAGTTTCCAAACGGGCAACTGGGGCAAATACCTCATCATAATTTACACCTTGTCATTGACTATTGCCTTTCACCACCAATCTTGCTTTGTATCTCTCTACGTCTCCTTTTGCATTCTTCTTTAACTTGTACAACCATTTTACACCAATTGTCTTCTTTCCAGTTGGAAGAGTTGCAAGCTCCCATGTATCATTCTTCTTTATTGCCTTGATCTCTTCGTCCATAGCATTTCTCCATTTTTTGTCTCACATTGCTTCTTGAAATCCTGTAGGTTCACAATCAGCAAACAGACAAAAAAGTGTTACATCATCAGTAATCTCTGTTGAATCATAAAGATCCTGGATATTTCTCATTTTTCTTGGTCTTTCACTAGAACTTCCTTCTAGTAAAGATGATGATGATGGACTTTCATGAATGGGAGATGATGCTACTAGTGATGGAGGTGGAGTGATAGTTTCTTCCTGAACTTCATTCCCTTGATCTTCCTCTTCAAATAGAGGAAAGAAATCATACTTCTCCTTTTCTCGGCTGCTCCAATCGCATGTGCCTTCTTAGTCGAATTCCACATCTCGATTAACAATGAATTTTCCAGTGCTCGGATTATAGAGCTTATAGCCCTTAGAGCTTGGATCATAGCCAATGAACACACACTTCTTGCTTTGATCATCTAGCTTGGATCTCTCTTGATCTGGTACATGTGCATATGCAATGCTTCCAAACACACGAAGATGGGAAACTATAGGCTTCTTCCTACTCCAAGCTTGTTGTGGGGTTTTTCCTTGTACACTTCTTGTGGGGTAACGATTGGACAAATAGATTGCATAATCTATAGCTTCAGCCCAAAATTCTTGAGGCATTTTCTTGCTCTTCAACATGCTTCTAGCCATATTAAGAATTGAACGATTCTTTCTTTCTGCTACACCATTTTGTTGTGGTGACCTTGGAATTGTTAGAGGGCGGCGAATCCCATTTGCTTCACAAAATTCTTTGAATTCATTTGATGTGAATTCGCCTCCTCTATCAGATCTTAAGGCCTTAATTTCATAACCACTCTGCTTTTCTACAAATGCCTTAAATTTCTTAAATGCACCAAATGCTTCAGATTTTTGCTTCAAAAAATATACCCACGTTTTTCTACTAAAATCATCAATAAAGAGAAGAAAGTAGTTACTTTTACCAAGTGATGATGGCTTGATAGGTCCACACACATCAATATGAACAAGTTGCAATGGCTTGGTTGCTCTTGTACTAGCTTCTTTTGGAAAGCTTTTCCTTGATTGCTTGCCAAGGAGACATCCTTCACAAAGCTGGTTAGGATGCTCAATGGAAGGCAATCCTCCCACCATCTTCATCTTAGTCAACAACTGTAGTCCTCCAAAGTTTTAGTGCCCAAATCTTAGATGCCAAAGCCAAGAAGAATCTTTAAAACAAGCCTTCAGACATCTAATAGCATCAGTTTGAATAGTTAACAAGAACATTCTATTTCTTGTCATAGGCACATTAGCTATCATATTATTTCGATGATCCCTTATTAAGCAACTACGATTTTTCAACTGGATATCATAGTCTTTCTCAAGAAGTTGTCCCAAGCTCAAAATATTAGTTTTCATGCTTGGCACATAATATACATCAAAAATAAATTGATGATCTCCATTCTTTAAACGGATAAGAATTTTACCTATCCCCTTCACTGAAACTTTGGATGAGCCACCAAAGGTAACACTCCCGACCACCGATTCATCAATTTCCATAAACATCCTTTTGTTCCCACACATATGGTTGCTAGCACCAGAGTCAAGATACCATGCACTATTTTCATCTTTGTCTTCTCCTTTGTATGCCAACAACAAAGTCGGCTCCACTTCTTCATTTTTATCTTCAACATAGTTAGCTTTCTCCTCAATAGTGTTAGTGGCATTTTTACATTCAGAAGCATAATGCCCATACTTTTGACAATTATAACATTTGATATTAGTCTTGTCATACCTTCTTCTATATGGTCTTGAGAAACTTCCTCTTCCACGATCTCTTGTGGATTGTGAACTTTGACTCCTCTCTTCATAATTGGGAGAGTTTTGACTATTTCTTACTCCAGATCCTTTCCCTCTACCACGTCCATGTCCTCGGCCTCTTTGGCTACTTTCACGCCAACCTTTCTCATTCAAGGTGAGCTTTGCTTGTAGGACTTGCTACCAAGGCTCTTGCTTCTTCTTATTGAGCCTTTCTTCATGGGCTTGTAATGATCCCATGAGTTGGTCAATGGCCACTGACTCTAAGTCTTTTGATTCCTCAATTGCTACAACGATATAGTCAAACTTAGAAGTTAATGACTGTAGAATTTTTTCTACTACACGGACATCATCCAAGTTCTCACCATATCTCTTCAATTGATTTATAATTGCCAACACCCTTGAAAAATAATCTAAAATTAATTCAAATTCTTTCATGTGCAAACCTTCAAACTCATCTCTCAATGTTTGAAGGCGAACTTTCTTCACTTTATCAACTCCCGTTAGAGAGTTCTTAAGAATCTCCCATGCTTGCTTGGATAAAGTTGCATTTGCAACTTTCTCGAATATAGTTTCATCCAAACCTTGATAGATCAACGTAAGAGCTTGTTGATCTTTCTTTTGAGCTTTTTGCAAGACTTCCTTTTGGTTTGGGGTTAAAGATTCTTCATCTTGTGACTCCACATAACCTTTCTCCACAATCTCCCACACATCTTGGGATCCAAGCAACGCCTTCATTCGTATACTTCAATTTTCAAAGTTTTGTTTGGTAAGTCGAGGAAATTGGAATGATGCCATCCCATTAGCAATAGCCATTCTTACCACGAACCAATGGCTCTGATACCACTTTGTTGTAAATAAAACAAAATACTGGTGGACCTTTCCTCACTTACTCTCACAAATATCCACACACTACTTAGTGTATAGAAGAGACCCACACTCACAAATTAAATAAAGGGAGAGAGAGTGGAGAGGGAAGAGTTAGAACTCTTTAAAGTTTAGTATTTCTCTTCAACTCTTGCATAAAACTTGACGGATGAATGGGTTTATACAGTATACCATCCAACCTTTAACTCTTACTACATTTATTTTCTAACTCTTACATTCATAAATTCCACACATAACTTCAATAAACTTCCCACTACATTAACTTATGAAACTCACTTATTTATGAATGATTAATTAAAAGCAAGTTTAACTTCTAACACTCATCTCCTCTGTCATTCCTATGCTCATCTATCTATTTGTTCATGAGTGCCCCTTAATTTGTTTGTCCTTGGTAAGTTTGGGTGCCAAAACCTTAGATCTCTTTGTGGTGTTGTGGCTTGGTTTGTTGGTTTTGCTTTAGAGAGAAATCTCTACTAAGGTGCTGTACAGAAATTTTAGTGTTTTCTATGCATCTATGATTGAGAGCTATTTGAGTGTCTTGGGGTTCTAGATTTTGTGAAAGTAATTTTACACGATCTTTGTATCTTCAAATTTGTTAATGAAATTCTTTTCTCATCACCTCCTATGGACTTGGCCAAAGGTCTGACTGCGTAAATTCTTAGTGATACTTGTTTATTTTTCCTTTCAGCTTTCTTTGTTCCATTTGTTTGGAGATCTTTCTCAAGGGCATTATATTTTCACAATCAATCTTGATATGTAAGGTTCCGTTTTAATAACATCAATCATGTGTCAAAACACATATCAATCCCAAAATGAGGCTTCTACTTTTTAGTGTGAGTGAGCTGCAAAAGGTTAGCTGTTTGGACAAATCACAGATGAGAAGAGATGTAACCAGCAAGACCAATAAATTTGGAGTTCTCACTTCTCTCATTTGACGACTCAAATCTGTTTCGGCCATGGTGTATAATCAAAGCAAGACGAAGGGGGTCACCGATCTGGTCAAATCTGAACCTTTGGCATCAGGAAAGTCATTACTTTTTTTGTGGACAAGCTTGATTCTAAAGGAACAGTAGAATGACCCTTCTTTATGTCTAATAATGACAGGTATAATAATGACAGAAAACTTAAGTGGCCTTATCCAATAATAGTATTGAAAATGACGTCTAAACTTGCTCTTAATCTTGTCCAATAATTTTGAAATGAATGGTTTAAAATGCATACAATGATATGAAATTCAGTAAGCTTAAGTGCACTGGTAATTAAATAAAAGGGTTAGTACAATAACTGTGTTGAGGCAACAAAGATTCTTTACAAAAATCTGATTGTCCAGAATCTAAATTAAGTTGAAAAATTTTCATCACAGTGTATGAAATCAATGATATAAATGTGTTTAAGCATGATGTTTCATAAATGCATGGCTGTGGGAGAAAAAAAAAAGAAAAAAGAAAAAATGTTGAAGCATGTGAGAGAGAGTTTGGTCTTAACCAGGACGGACCCAGGGGGGGCCTAAGGGGGCCCGGGCCCCCCCTGGGCCCAAAAAAAAAAATTTCACCAGCTAAAATTTTCCCCAAAAAAAAAATTTGTAAATTGGGCCCCCCTCAGATTTTTGCTCAGCCCCCCTCCCGCTCGGCCCAGGCCACCTCCCAAATCCAAACCCAGCCCTCCAGGCAAGAGTAAGAGCCCATCCATAACCCATACCCATGTAAAAAAAAAAAAAAAAAAAAGCTCAGCAGTAAGCTGTAAACCTAACGCCTAACGGAGAAACTAGTAAGCCGAAGGAAAAAAAAAACAGAAAAGAAAGAAAGAAAGGAAACAGAACAGAGAGTGAGGCGGAGAGAGTGCGAGACAGAGAGATCAGAAAAGAAAGAAAGAAAGAGAAGAAAGAAAGAAAGGAAGCAGAACAGAGAGTGAGGCCGCGAGAGTGCGAGACAGAGAGATCAGAAAAGATGAAAGAAAGGAAACAGAACAGAGACGCTGCGAGTCCCTGCGCAGTGCCCACCCACGCCGTCGACGCCGACGCCGACGCCGGTGCGCCACGCGAGCCCTCCTCAGCTGTCGCCCGTCGCCGCCGCTGGTTGCTTGAGGCTTGACTCTTGAGCCTTCACACTTCACAATCACAGGTACTTAACTTAACTAATCTATGATCTGTGAATGAGTGAATCAAATTTGTGAAATATGAATCAACTGCTTTGTGTGTTGGTACTCTCTGTGAATGGCCGTGGCTGTGGGTTTTTTTTTTTTTGATTTTGGGCCTTTTGGCTTTGTGTGTTGGTACTCTCTCTGTGACTCTGCCTTGTATAGTTGTATTTTTTGTGTGTCTTTTAAGCTTTTTTGCTATATGGGGTTTTGCTATTTTTTATTCAGCGTTGAAAAGTTTTGGACTTTTTGTTTTGGGTTGTTTAAATTGCGTTTGTGAGATTTGATTGAACTTCATTTGCTATATTGGGGGGTTTATTATTTGATGGTTTGGCTATGATATAATGGCAAGTTGAGTGTAAAGACTTACTGGAAAAATGATTGGAGAATTTTGATTATTGCTTTTATGGTGCTTCGTTTTGATTGTTTTTAATGATTTAGTTCTGAATTTCATTTCATTGGAGGTTCAGTATTTTTCTGCCATTGGAAACTAGCCTTGCCTTTACCGTTTGCAGTTAAGATTCTTCTACTTCACTGTAAGTGGTTTAGGCTTTTGACCCAAGTCTACTTCACCTGAAATCATATTTCCTTCACACTCCACATGGATGCAGAAAAATATAGACAAAGATATATAAAGGCAGACTGAAAATAAAAAGAAAAAAACAAATCATACAATATAGAAAATTGTTATACCAATTTAAGAAAATTGTCACACAAATCATATAATGTAGAAACACATTGGAGTTCACATTTTGAAAATTTTTTTGAAAATTGTCACACTATATGGATGCATATTTGAAAATTTTTTTTTCGCTTATCTCTGGCCCCCCCCCCCCGACTTGAAATCCTGCGTTCGTCCCTGGTCTTAACAATGGCCTGACAATTTTTAACTTATTTAAAAATATTTCATAGCATAGAAATATATAGTTAAATGATTTTTTTTTTTTTTTTTGCTAATGTATATCTTAAGAACGTATAATAATTAATTATTTTTGAAAATATTTTTTTAAGAATTAAAAAAATACTTATAAATTTTTTAATTCTCAAAAAAATATTTTTAAAAATAAATGATTTAATGTGTTTTTTAACTCTTAAGAACACACATTAACCAAACCCATGCACAAAAATCCAAAATATAAATAAAAATTGTATGGCCAAGTAAAAGCGTGAAGAAGAAACAATGGAGTTTGTCTTTGTCTTGGTGGACGACATATATAGCTGGGTGGACCTGGATCTTAACTTTGGGGCCGGGAAATTAAGAACTTGTTTTGGAACTTTGTGGACAAGCTTAGCTGGAGAGAAAAAGTTAGAATGGCCATTCTTTAGATTTTGTCACGTGAAACTTCAGACTTCAGCGTAGTCTTGGAATGTGTGAATGCGTACAATGATGAACTCTACTTTGCAGTTTTTAACTACTTGTAATGGTGTTCTTTTCATTCAGTTTTCACTTCAGGTATACATTTCCAATATATTTCGAGCTAGCTATATTTTCAACCAATGGAATCCTCCTCTTCCAAAATGAGCCATGCTCCAAAAAGTAATGAGAGAGAAGAGTATCGGTCTGATTCAGAAATCGATGACAAACTCAAAGAGATCATATCAAGCGTCCCAGGAAAAAAGGGTGCTGCCGTGACCGATCTTTACCAATATGAAGGTTTCTGGTGCCCTTTAGCCCGATTAGAAGGGACGTTGCGGGCTCAAAAACATTTCAAGCCTCAACCCAACCAGGTGATCTTGAGCAGTTTTCCAAAATCTGGCACAACTTGGCTTAAGGCTTTGATCTTTGCCATTATGACAAAATCCCATGTTAGTAAGCCTACTAACCCGTTACTCACAAGATTATCACATGAGTGTGTACCCTTCATTGAGTTTGACTTTCGCTCAAGCTCACCAAAATTGAATCTAGATGTTCCACTTGTGGCTACACACATATCCTATACTTCCTTACCAAAATCTATTATAGATTCTGGTTGTAAAATTGTTTACCTATGCAGGGATCCAAAGGATGTACTTGTGTCTACATGGCACTTTATTCGCAAGGTACTAGTTAATGAGGAAGTCTCAGCCGTGGAAGATATACCTTTGGAGGATGCATTTGAGTTCTTTTGTCGAGGATTATCTTTTTGTGGACCATATTGGGATCATTTATTGGGGTACTGGAGAGCAAGCTCTGAATCACCAGAGAGGATATTGTTTTTAAAGTACGAAGATTTGAAGAATGAAACTGTATATTGGGTAAAGAAAATTGCCCAATTCATAGGTCACCCTTTCTCTTTAGAGGAAGAAGATAAAGGTGTGGTGCAAAAGATTATAGACCTATGCAGTTTTGAGAACATGTCTAGTTTGGAGGTGAGTAAAAGTGGAATGATATGGTTGGAGAAAAATGGAGTCAATACGTTAGAGATTAAAAACAATACATTTTTTAGGAAAGGTAAGGTTGGAGATTGGAAGAATCATCTTACACATGAAATGGCAATGCAACTCGATCAAATATTCGAGCAAAAGCTAACTGGTTCGGATTTGACATTCACCGTCCCACTCCCACCTAGTAGATGAGCGACGCCACTTCCGTCACAATCCCGCAACTATATATATTCTAGCACTAAGGCTGTTTCTATTTTGTTTTCATATTTTAAGGATATGTATTGCACCATTTTTTTTTTAATTATTTTTCATTTGTAGGTTGTATGGATTATTTAGTCACTTGTAGGTGAGTGCATTATTAATATACTTTCTAGTGTAAGAGTTGAAACTTGAATTTTATTTTAATAAATTGATAGTTATAACAAGAGGAAAAGATTTGAACCCTAGATGTCATGAACAAATTAAGAGATACCAATCAATCAATTGAGATTTGCACTCTGTTTGTTTCGGTATTAACATTTTCTAAAAACTTGTTCATTTTCCAAATAGTATTTTCTAGAAAATTATCTTATTTTCCAATGTTTGGTAATAATCTTGAAAATGAGTGAAAATGAGTTTGAGAATGTTTTCTAGTGTTTGGTATGCAAATTTTTTCATATTTCTTGTATAATTTAAAACATATGTATAATGTAAACCAACTCATGTAAACAATATAAATAAAAAACCAAGAATGAATTTGGTTTTCGTACTAAAATTTTGACAATAGATACAATCAAAATTAGTTATTAAATTTACACAATTTGTACCACTCATCTTGCTTATATATATGGACAGTAACGCGACACACACATGCACACACATATTTATATATGAACCGTACATACATACAGAGTCTACTCTATACTAGAAGCAAAGATTGGGGTCGCCTAAGCCCCCAGGTAGAAAAAAGGCCACCATAATGAGCTAATAGATGATGACAAAAGCCTACTATTATAAACCGGAAGCAAGTTCTTAATAATCATGTTGATTTGGTCTTTCTCATTTGGCATATTGACCATTCTAGATGCCTTGTTCTTCCATCTAATCATATATTCTGAAAATATCTCTCCCACACCTTGCTTGGTAGTCTCTAAATCCCTAGCTCATTTCACACCTTAGTTTTGCTTGGATCAAGACTATAGTACCATCTTGATGCACCTCCCGTGAGTGAGAGAGGAAACGCATGCAAAGTTTGTTTCTCATCTAGCTCTTTCATTTTAGCAATGCTTAGGTATCTTCTTATGTGTTACTTTGGATCCCCAGTCCCATCAAACTTTTCTGCATTTGAGATCTTGAACTTGGGAGGCAATACAATATGAGCCTTTGAGATTACTTCTTCCATATTATAGAGGTAGTCATTCATTCCTTGTGCCTTATAGAAGGCAAATTGCATTCTTAAGTTCTTACAAAAGGCAGGTTTCATGTCCCAATTAAAAGGCTCCTTTTACTTTATAAATGTTCTTGGATAATTCTTAAGTTCATTTTAATGGAGGCCCAATTACAATATCACTCAATTTCCTCTCATGGATTCTTGTCCCTTATTTCATTGGGTTTTGGTCCATTTACAATAAAGCTCTCATCTTACTCTCGTAAGCTTTCATTAGAATATACTTCAGAATTTCCAACCCTTTGTCTCAAACTTGGGCACTCAATATATTCATCGCTTTTGGGCTTTTCATTCTTTATTCATTATTTCATCATTTTTTTTCTTCTTGAAATAGCCCTTTGGCTAGAATGCAGTGTAGCCTTCCACTCAATGTCCATGAGATTCTTATCATTTTGGGCCTAGGCATGCAACAAAGAGACCCAAGATTAAGGAAGTTCATTTTGGCTTTAAAGGATGTTGGATGCTAAGTCCATAGCGTATTTGTTATCTTAGGTCCAAAGTCTTCTTTTTCAAAAGGGCTTTTTCCACTTGGGCCTACGATAGAAATTAAGCTATGATCTTATGAACCTTTCAAGTTAAGGTATGCCTTTGAATTTAGAGACAAGCCTCTTATATGTGAGAACTTCTTTTCTTTTTATATGTGAGAACTTCTTTTCTTTTGTCCCACAATATCTTAGGGTATACCATAACTTTAGGGCCATCCCTTCCATTTTTATACATTTTATTTGTCCTTTAAAATTAGGTGAACACATGATATATGGTTGAACAAACAAGAGATATATAAAGGGTACCTTTCATGATAGGATTTAGGATCTTTCTAGTGTGGGTAGGCTCCTTAAGGTTAAAGGGATAGATAAATAAGTCACTTATAACTAGATGGGCTATGATTCTAGCCAAGGGCTTAAATGGAGCCCATAGTGGATTGGTAGCAAACATTAAGTACTCAAGGCCCATTATAGGCGATGACACCGATTGTGAGTTGATGGGATAAACTTTGGAAAATTTTGGGCCCGAATGGAGCCTTCCATCTTCCCACTCATCACCAAGTTTAAGGGATAAAAGAACAAGTGAATTTGTATGCAAAACAAGTATTGAAAAAACTTATATTAAAGTTAAGAAACAAGACACATAGGAATTAAACTCAATCCCCAGCGGAGTCGCCATTGTGGGCACAGAGGGAGGGGGAGTTGCCACCAAGTTATACGGTCTAGGAACCACAAATATTGCATCCTTTCAAGAAAGACCTTTGATCTTACTACTAGAGTATGGGTTCGAAATTTAGGTACGCTTTTAGGAAGGTGTTAATCACCCAAGATCGCCCAACCCTAAGGTTGGCCTCCCATCTTTGTGTCTTACATCTTAGCCTTATTAAAAACATGTTCAACACTTGTATCTATACTCATGCACACACAAGCATACATCTAAGCATATAACATGACATCTTTCATCCCAAACAAACATACTTATCTATATACCCAAACAAAGGAGAGTCAAACATATCAAAGAAGCCCTAGCATTCATCTATCATGTGAAAACCTATCATACATCTAAAATATATCATGCATATCATAAACCAAGCATTAACAAACTAGAAATCCTACTCATAAATCTAAGCATGTTTCATCATATCACATGATCAAAGCACAAATGCATGGACATTACTAACGCATGACTTACCCTTTACTTACCTCTCAGCAGTACAACATCTATGACATCAATGCATGAGCATGTGAATGAATGACATTAAAACTAAGAAACCCTAATCTAAACATGTGATAACAAACAAACATGTTAAAAGGTGAACAAGCAAATATGGGGCTTAAAACATATGAAAAAGAGACCACACAGAACAAATATGTGAAAGCAGAAACAAAACAAACAAGAATTTAAGGTTTCTAGGCAACGACATCATGCACGCTTGAACAGGTCTGTATACACGTAACCAAGCCTGCTTGCATAGGCTAGATCATGCGTACATAGATCCTTGCCCAGAAAGCCTAAAAACATAGAAACAGAACAAAACTTTAAACAACAATCTAACAGCCTAACGTACACAAAACATGAAAAGAACTAAAGGACTAATCTGAGCAAACATGTACAAACATAAACTAAGTAAAAAACAAGATTAAAACACAAAAGAAAAACAGAAAAGGAATAAAAAAGAAGAAGGGTTAAACTCAATTCTTTAAACAAAACATTTCCAAGCTTGATTTTGACTATTCCCCTCAATCAAATCTATTCACAAACCAATAAGAAAGTGATTAGCAATGTTGAACTAAAAGGATTGGGGTCAAAAAGGGTTCCAATCAAATAAAATTGACTTGAGAATATTTTGTGAAAAAATCCCTTTTAATCCACTATTTTCTAGTGAATCTTAGGTTTTTCCCGTTAAATTTCTAAGTGTTTTGAAAATGTACCACGTAAGGCTTTACATTGTGAAAAAAAGGGGTTTAGAATGGCTCCCAAATGATGTGGGATTCACTCCAAGCCTCAGCCATTATTGCAGAAAACTTTTCTTTCTTATACTTTCGAAACCCTAGCCGCGTATGCAGGAATGTGCCTGCATACGTATGCACTAGCTTGCGTACACAAGCCACAACCCACATACGTAGGGCGAGGGCTTCTTTGGTCATTTTATTTCCAAAAATAAATTTTTGCTCATTTGAAATGTCATATTTTCCATTTTAACACTTCTCAAGTCAATTTAATATCTTATTGGGATCTAAAATGGCCTTGGGCTCTAAAATGGCCTTGGGCCTTAGAGGTCGAGCATCATTGGGAAACAGGAGCTTGAGTCGTAAAGGGTACAAAATGCGGTATTTGCACACATGTTTATTGAGTTAATGTTAGTTTAGTATAATTATTTGTTTTGTTTCATGTTTGTTTGTTTATATTGATGTTTGTTATATTTTCTTTATGTTAGTTTAGTGTTTAGGGTTCTAATACGCTTGTTTGATTTATAGGTTTATATCTTTGAATGCTTAAATTTGTAAAAAAAAATGTAATTTTTTGATTTTGTGCTAAAGAATGCGTATGCATCATGGAGTATGCGTGCGAATCATGGAGTATGCGTGCATAAGGTTCAGCCATACTTACGTATAGTTGAGTATGTGTACGCACCCCGAACCTAGATTAGAGCAAAATTCTTATTTTTATTTATTTAGTTATTTTTCACATGATATTTGTTATGTTTGCCCATGTTTAAGTTAATTAATTGCGTTTAATTATTTTCCATGCTTGTTTGTATCTGTTTGCCATGTTTGGTTTATTTTAGGCAAAAATGCAAAACTGACCCTCTAACTTCTAACTTTTGTCATTTTAGTCCTCTAACTTTCAGTTTTGTCATTCAGTCCTCTAAGTTTCAATTTTTATCAATGTAGTATTCTGTTAGGTTTCAGTTACTGCTACCGTCAAGTTTGACCACTTTTTTTTTAAAAATAATTTTTGTAATTAAAAGAAAATAAAAAAAATCTTGAAAAAAAAAAACATGGAATTGGAAGGTCCCCTTCAGTCTTCATCATCAACTTGCCTGTTCTCTACTCTCTCTCTCTCTCTCTCTCTCTCTCTCTCTCTCTCTCTCTCTCTCTCTCTCTCTCTCTATTATTTAACACAAACACACGCTATACAACACCACCAACAAGATTTTCATTCTTCTTCTTTTTCCCTCCCTGAAACGACGTCGTAGTGAGAATATGAGCGACGATGAACGGGTCAAGGAGGCCATGACCGACGAAATGGTGGTGGTGGATTTTTTGTTAAGGCTCTTCCAAGCTCAGCCTCCTATGCCGAAGCCTGTTCAAGTTGTTCTCCACCTCGGCTGGACTGTCCGCCAGCATCGTTCCAAGTTGGCGCCTAAACATGGTGACTCCACCATGAAGAAGAAGGCCAAGCTTGCACCAGCTAGTCCTACAACACCGCTGTCATGGAGCGGCGCCACCTCTACTAGCGGCGGTGCTCTCGATGGCTTTGAGGAGTCAAGCCGTCTTTCCAAACCGACTGAAAGCTTGAGATCTAAGGTTTGTTGCTCTGAATTTTCCGAGCGACAAAAAAAAAAGTTCCATGTTCTCTTTTCTTTTTTCTTTTTTTCCAAGATCTTTTTTTTATTTATTTTAATAACAAAAATTATTTTTAAAAAAAAAAGTCAAACTTAACGGTAGCAGTAACTGAAAAATAACAGAATACTATATTGGCAAAAATTGAAACTTAAAAGACTAAAATGACAAAACTGAAAGTTAGAGGACTGAAATGACAAAAGCTAAAATTTAGACGGTCAGTTTTGCATTTTTGTCTTTATTTTATAATCTTTCCTTATGTGTGTGATTTAATTGTTATTGTTTGTTTGTTTGTTTAGACCCCTTAAACCAGATTATTTAATCTAATATATTAGCCAAGTTATTACTTAGGTTAAGTATTTAGATCTAGGTTAAATAATAATAAATCATATCATGCACAATTACAGAAAAGTAAATAACACCACGATATGATGACTCAATAAAATCGATGAAATGAACCGTTTCAAGGTAAAAACCTGAAGGGGATTTAACCTAGCAATCTTTAAGGTAAAGCAAATCTGCTATAAGAGAATTGAAGTTTTTACAATCAAATTTAATCCTAAATCTATTGCTACCTTAAGTAGTAACTTACTAACACGACCACGTGTAAGCTCCGAATCCACGGACTCCTTCTCTTCTTGGACTTACAGCAACACGAGCACCCACACTTGTGACTTTAAGATCCCACTCAAAGGTTTCAAATTTGCTTCTCTTGTTGATCTTTGTAGTAGCAACTAGGTTCTACTAATGCTTGATTATAGATCTTGCTTTGGTAGATGCTTGTGTAGTTAGAAGGTACAATACCTCTCAAATCTCACAAATAGTAACACACAAGTCTTCCAAAAGTCTCTAAAACGTAGCTAGGGTTTCCCTTTTATATGTGGACAAGTTAGATTGAAACCCTAAATGTTTTCATAGGCTTAGGCCTGGTTAAAATTTTGTAGAATTTGATTTCTGCAATTTTCAATCAGTCGAGCCTAATTTTCGATCGATCGAGTTTGGCAGATTCTAACTCTTTTTTTTCTATAGTCAACTCAAACTTGAAATTTGAAACATACACCGTTGAGTAATGCCTAACACATAGATTAGACATATTTTGTTCACAGTTTGCCAACACACACAAAATATTCTTCTAAACATGAAATCCTAAATCTTTAGAACCTAACAGTTATCTTTTCCTTTTTATAATATGTTTGACTGTGTTTTATTTGTTTCTTTTTATATTGTGATCTTTAATATGTTGTGGTGTATTTCCTTTAAGTGCATGATGTATGTTCAAGTTATGGATTAGGGCTCTCTTAATAAACTCTTCAATTAAATATGGCCTAGCAATACATAATCGAGGCCGGCCCACAAACTGGGTGATCTTAGGTGCCTAACAACTTCCCAAGCCATACCTAAACTCCGGACCCATAATCTGGTATGCAGACCTATGCATGCAAGTGATTGGCCCAAAAGGCCCAATATGGTTCCTAGAGCTAATCTAGGTGGCAATTCAATATTTCTCAGCCATAGTCCACTCAGCTGGGGCATACTCTCTGTGTTTCCACATTAGTAGAATTGAGATTTTCGTTCGGAAGCAAGATTAAGATAAAATATATAAGACAAAACTAATTAAAAAAAATTAATATATAAAATGTTAATTATGTAGATATAAGTTCTAATTTAATTTTTCATTCTTGGTTCAATTTATTTTTTTCAAGCTTAATGTGTTAGAATGATTATTGTTATGCCTAAACTACTTCATAATTTAAGTAGACTATAAATATATTTCAAACAAGTAATATATATAAATATATATATATATATAGTATCTAATGTTTTTTGTATAATCTTGTAGACACCCCATTTTGCTATATGCATTTAACGCTATTAAGTGGAAAAATCATAATTTCAAGCCTCAATTGGTAAAAATGCCACTTTAGTTCCAATTTCTTCACATAAAATAAATCTTGAAGTTATAACGATGAAAACAATTGGCCACGGGCCTCAATCAAATCACTAGATTAAAAGATATCATCAAATCAAATTTTAACTGTTAATATACATCTATGTGGTTAAGTCTAATCATGTGTGATTATGGACAATTGATTTTGATTGGTCCCATGTGGATTGAATTTAAAATAAATAACATTTCGTGTTCCTATTGGTCAAGACTAAATATAATGGTGGAATTGCATGCACTTTATTAATCCGGATGTCAAAGTATAAATGATCCTTTAAATTTTAGTGAAATTAGTCTTTTTAAAAGGATTGATTCAATGAAAATCCAGGGATATTAATTCTGAAATAGTGTTAATGTTAAAAGGGAATTAATTTGGGTCTATGAATGATAATTATGCTGCAAAACACATTTCCAAGAAATGACCATTGCTTACTATTTCATGAATATCACTCACACTATTGTGAATTTATTATTGAAATTTTAGTCATTGTAAAGTAAATGTAGGGGGCGGAAGGGAAAGCCTATCCCTGGACTAAGCTGGCCCATCCGGGGCTAAACCCCAGTAGAAAGGAAGGCTCATCCCAAGGCTGGGTCTAGCCCATCCAGGGCAAAAACTAACCCGAATAAGATCCACCTTCACTAGGTGAGATGTAATTAGAAATGCCCTTCCTCGGCATGACTAAGCATGCAAGCGAGGTCTGTCTCTGTCAAGGATATAAAGTAGTGCCTTGGGAAATCCACCAACCAAGCACAAGATTCGGCTACAAGTACAAGTTAATAGAAAATCTTCTCAATAGCAAAGTTTAGGTCCCATTTTTGGCACACTATGAGACATGTAGAAACAGTGATATAAACTCAGAGACCCACTTTGGCCCTATAAGTGATGGGTCTTTAAGAGAAGGGTATAAAAAGGGAAGGGAAAATCAAAGTAGGGATTGGAACCAAAATTAGGGAGAGAAAAGAGTGAAAATATTAGGTAGTCTCAGAGGTAAGAGGGTCCAACTTAGACCTAAAAAGGGTGAACTTAGCCACTTAGTAGCCTCCTCGGCTAGCCAAATTCCAAAGTAGGTCGTTATCGAAACTCCATCCAGTCACCACCTTGTACCACAGGAATTTCTCTAAGACCTCCCATTGTGGACTAAATCCAATCTAGAATGCAAATTAATCCAAGGTTCGACCCCAACCAGCCCAGTGTTGTTGGGAAAACACCACCACAATAGACATTTGGAGTTTCAATTTGAGAACAAGAATGAATTAATTCCGATAAGAAACATGTGGGATATGATTTTTTAAAGTTGCCCTACTAGCTATCTTTGGGAAGAATCGGGATTTTTAAACCTTTGCTTGCACTCTACTCCCACCGCCCAAGAAATTAATGCACCAAAGTCAACTCTCAATTAAATGCCCTTTCTCCCTCCTCTAGAATACTCTTTCCCACACTATAAAAAGAGTTGGAATGCTTGTTCCAAAGCAATCCACTTCCTTAGAGCTCTTTAGGAGGTAACAAGGAAAAGGTACTTTGGTGCTTTGTTCCTCTTGGTCTCATATAACTAGAAGGGTAAAAACTAGTCCTCCAAGTCTCGAGTTCTCAACTTGATACTTGACCTCACTCCTCCAAAGTTCTTATAGGAGTAGCTTGATTCTCTTTTGGGATTTTAGAGGAACTAACAAAGAAACAAATCTTGTGGTTTGTCCTCCTAGTTTTGCCATAATAGGCCAAACCCTGATCCTTTTGGTCTTGGGTTTATGGCTAAATAACTTGTTGTCTCACTCCTGGACAACCTCTAAGATGAATTTTTCCCCACCTTTGGAGTGCTTTGCATGCATATATGTCTTTCTAACTTTTTTTTCTTCAATAATATGCTAGAAACTAGGGTCTATGTATGCGTTTGTTTGAATATGATTTGAATGAATTATGATATATTCTGCATATGTGCTATTCTAGATCCTAGGATTCTACTAATTTTGATGTTAAACATGTTTCTAGCTTCATCACATGGCACACACATAATCACTATATTTTTTATTCAAATAATATGATCACAAGCTTAGATTATGGTTTATACTAATCACACACAATCATCATGTTCTTAACTTCCAATCCAAATGATGTGATCATATAATAAAATTAGGATCTTTCACCATGCACAAATGAGCACTTATTTCAATCTTGAATAACATGCTCTTGGATGCCTATAACATGTTTGCTTGGATGTTGTAACATGACTACTAGTCACCATAATCTAGAAGATTGGAATTCACCAAGCAAGGTAGGTGTATAACCCATTCCCACATTACACCCACCCTTCAACTTAGCCTTCAAAATTAAATCAATACTTTTCTATATACTTTTCAATTTCTAGATTGTAACCAAAACTAGAGCCATTTAGTTTTTCTTAGATTGTATCTTGGACAAAGACAATGTGAAACCCTAGTTATTTACAAATTAAGGTGCAAATTTCAATCAATAAAAAGAGGTATTTTTATGTACTTCAAAAAAAAAAAAAAAAAAGTGGTGATGAATCCATGTAAATTTAGGGGGAAGGGTATCATTAGTCAAACTATCATTTTGAAAGGCACTAACACAAATCTACCCGTTCATGCGTGTTTGGCCCAACGTATTTTTATTGCCCATTCTCTAGAAATAAAATTGTGAGCAATATGAGTGAATTAAACAATGTATTTTGCGTGTAATATTTTACAAGTATAATACTATAATAGCTAGGGATGACATCACCCCCCCCCCCCCCTCCCAAAAGTGGACAAGTTGGAAACAAGACACCCATCATCCAATCTTAAAAATTTTGAAGAATTCATTTAGTTTTTGTTTTTTGTTTATTTAAAATTTTCTATAAATTTTTTTCATATCTCTTGTATAACATTTATTGAATAAAATATTGGTGCAATTCCTTAAGTAAAGTACATTAGATTATTCAATTATATTCAAAAACATTATTGCATTGATTTTTCTTATCAATTACATGTTTGGAACCAAACTTTATCCAATCCAATCCCAAAAACACCCATATACTTTTTTTCACAAATACAAAGATTAGAGGTTGCACCTTACACGATACCCTTAAAGAGATTTCTCTCTAACCAAACCAACAAACCAAAGATTCACGGGATGCGCAATGCTTCAAATACAAAAAATTTCACAACCGTTGCGTTCGCAAGGTTTAATGGTTCTTATCTAGACCAATAACATATGTTATTTTTTTATCTACCAAAAACAATTTGCTGCATTAGTCAGATGTGAAAATTTTTGTCAATTTTTTGTGTCTAACTATCCCTTAAGGGATTATTAATCTCACAAGTGGTGGTCCAAACTCATTTTAGAGTTTTTTGAGTGGGCCCAAGAAATGCAGGTCCACTCTTTTGTCCTCCAATCTACCCCGGCTAATTTTTCCCTTTCGATGACTTCCTCACACGAGGCTTGAATCTTGATCCACAAAATAAGAAAGTAGTACTTAAGGTGTTACGCCTAAGCCCAGCCACGGCCCCTTGGCGGCCTAGTATTGGATTTTTGGTGGGCCTGGGTTGGCCAGCTTAGTCGGTTGACTCCAAGGTTTTGTGGGCTATATTAAAGGTATTTGGGTTGGATTTCATGGACCCAAATTAATACAACTCCAGGTGATAATTTTTCAATAGTTTTTTTTTTTTTTGGAACACAAATTCCCCGTCAACATTAAGAGAGAACAAAGGAGAAAAGCAAGCATATACCTGGTAGTTTTTGCTTGTTGGCCACTTGGTTTTAGAAAACCATTAAATCTAACTAATTCTGATTAAGAAGTCTTTAGTTCCCACCAATTAAGATTAGGTCAAGAAGATAAGGTCAAAGAAGAGGAAAAGCAAGAACATAAGAGCAATTTGCAATCTATGAGGTTGGAACATTTCAGTAACAATTATTGCTTTATTCATTGATTTTGGACAACGTAACATTAAAATTGTGTTTTTAAATTGTACGACAAGTAGTGGTTAAAGAAAATTGGTTCACCTAATTAAATAGAATAATGTGACAAAGGGTTGAATAATTACCAAGTTTTCGCAAAAACATAGACCGCTTATCTCACTACTCCCTATAAATAGACATTTCGATATTGCTATGTTTCCCATCCCCCACTCAACCAAGAATAATATACCATATAAGTTAGAGTTAACCTCCTCAAATATGATGAAAGGTGTTTCTTTCCTTGTGATTGTGGCCATTTTGGCCTTGGCATCCTCCTTTGTTTCTGCCTATGATCCTAGTCCTTTGCAAGACTTCTGTGTCGCAATTAACGACATCAAATCTGGTGGTATGTATAGGACACACCCTTATTATTATTAGCAATAGTAGTATTATCAATCAAGTTCTTAAGTTCTTACATTAATAAATGGACAAGAATTAGGTACAGTATTTAAGTGCTAATCTTTAGGATTTCCTTTTAAGATTTTGCCATGTGAATTTTTCCTCATGAGATTGAAGTGTATTTTTTAGTTAAAGTGCCACATGACTCAATCTTAAGTAGAGAACCTAAGGAACAACACTTAAGGTATTATACCTAAGTTTTGTCCTTAATCAATAATACCTAACGATTTTTTTTTTTGCCCCCTACATGACTTGTTACAATACATTGTTACAGAAATGTCTTATTTGTGAAAATAACCAACTTTTCTTTCTTCGTATAGTGTTTGTGAATGGAAAAGTTTGCAAGGACCCTGCAATGGTCTCAGCGAATGATTTTTTCTTCTCTGGACTCAATATTCCTGGAAACACTGGAAACAAAGTCGGATCAAATGTCACTCTTGTGAATGTCGATAAATTAGCAGGTCTCAACACTCTAGGCATATCTTTGGCTCGCCTTGACTTTGCACCATATGGCCTGAATCCACCTCACACTCACCCTCGCGGCACTGAGCTTTTGGTAGTCATTGAGGGTACTCTGTTAGTTGGATTTGTTACATCCAATCCAAACAAACTTTTCACCAAAGTTCTAAATAAGGGAGATGTCTTTGTATTCCCAATTGGTCTCATTCACTTCCAATTCAACATAGGGAAGACTAATGCTCTTGCCTTTGCTGGTCTCAGCAGCCAAAATCCTGGGGTGATCACCATAGCAAACGCAGTATTTGGATCTGTTCCTCCCATCAATCCTGATGTTCTCATCAAGGCCTTCCAACTAGACAAGGGTGTAGTTGAATATCTTCAAAAAGCATTTGCACCAAAGTAGAATTCTAACATAGGGATGGTGAATCACTATGTAGTTTGAATAAAGTTTGTTTGGTTTTCCTTAATGTGATGTCATTAAAATAATTATTATAAAATAAAATGGTTTCTTGTGATGGCTTTTATGTATCATGGTGTCATTTGCAAGGCAGTGCAATTAGTGCATGACTAAATCTTGATTACACCTTGGATCCAAGACGTTTGAAATCACAAGTATATTTACTATTAAATATAAACTGGATAGTATTGTATTAAGAATAGTCAAAATTTCTCTTTTCATTTTTAAAAATGGCAAGCCAAGTTGAGGGCTCAGTAGCACCTAATCTATGTCCAAAAACCACTCCTAAAGGTAACGATGAAGGCCTTTTTAGCTACACTGTGGAAGAGGGGTTTGAATCTTAGATGTTTTCATAGGAAATACTATAATCTACTAGTTAAGATACAAGACTTTTAGCGTTTAAATTTTTTTAAGTACTCTTGAAATAGTACGAGTGCAGATGTTTGTGTTGAATTCATACTTATGAAGTTTGGAAAAATATTTATACATGATAAAGAAACATCATACTTAAGTAGTTAAATAGAACAATTTTTTACGCCTTATTTTTTATGCAGAAAATAATGGGAAAAATATACAAATTTCTCTGTGGTGGTCTACCAATGCATGAGTACGGTCATGTTAACGAATAAAACTTTTCATATTGCACATGCTGCCTACCAAAATAATTGCTATTGAATTAAATTTCCATTGAGTTTTCATATCGATTAATGATTGTTGATGTAAGAGGTACACTTGAGTTATATTGAATATTAACTAACATTAACTTACATGTTAAGGTAGTGGTAGAATTGGGATTTTGGTTCGGGGCAAGACTAAGATAAGCATATGTAAGACAAAATTAATTCAAAAAATAATAATTAATATATAAAAAGTTAATTTATTAAAATAAATATTTGATTAACATAGAAAATATAATGGAGAAGTAAGTTCTAATTTGTTTTATTTGTTCTTGGTTCAATTTATTTTTTCAAGCTTAACGTGTTAGTATAATTATTGTTATGCTAATTTTTTTTTTTGTGTGTGTGTAGTGGGGGGGGGGGGGCAAAAATTTTTTGGGCTAGACCAAAGTCCACAATGATTAATTTACAGAAGTGAGTTTTTGAACCAACAATTGAACTTAAAACAATAATTTCTCACAAAAGATTGATAACAAATAGTGTATGGGGTAAAAATTCATTATAAGATAAGTTTTGTTTTATTTCTTCTTCCTCGGAATTGCCAATGTGCCTTTACACATAGCAAGATATAATATCAACTCTTGTTTACTGTATTCTCTTTTTTCAAGATTTGATCCTTGTACATTGGGGATTTTTCCCTTCTTATAATCTTAGAGTTTCAATCATGGCCCTCCACCTGGATGGCAGGTGATTATTCTCTTAGATACTTGTCTCATCCCCCTTATACCCTCATTTTAAGGTTGTGTTGAGCAGATAACAGGCTATGCAGGCACTATTTAGTTGTCATTCAACCATTAATACGATATGCCTAGTTGGTACAAAGCATTTAATGCGGAGGTAAAGGTGTCTTCGCTAGGAAATTTCCTTCAAGACTTATCCAGGTCAACTGATGTTGCCCTCCTTGGTCAGGCATATTTAGCTTTACCTGTGAGCTTTGTGGCTTCCTTGGCTTGAATGCTTCCTAGCTCTTTCTTTGAAATTACTACTTCCTTGGACAGGTTTTTTTTTTTTTGGGCTCGAATGGGCTTATACAAATCACTCATACCTTTAGTTGGGCCCGGCTAGAAAAGCGATGAGGGATTTCCTTCTATTCTTTAGGTTGTGTCCAACCCAATGCTCCCCAAATCTTTTTAGAATAGTCAATGGCGTAGCCCGTATAAACGGAAAAAAAATGAGGACTCCTTTTGGTAAGAGATTTTTAGTAACGTTGTTATTGTTTTATGGAAATACATGTGGGTGAAAAAGTGTATGAAAATACGTGTAATGTTATTTATACACTAAAAACTTTTGTTTAAACATTAGTAACAAACACCCCCTGATGTTAGCCTTACTCACCACGATGTCAACCTTATAAACGAAAAAATGAATGTCAACATTTATAAAAGGCTTTAGGATTTGTATATTTCATAGGTGTGTATTTTCATTGGTTTAAACTTTAAATGTAAATCAACAGACTTCATCGGTAAACTATAAAAATAATCTTCAACTCTAAGAGTCTGTTTGGTTGGAAGGGTAGAAAAGTAGGAGGATAAAAAATGGTGGAAGGATGGAAAAGTGGGAGGATAGAAAGGATTTTAATTTCTCTCCTTTTTGTTTGGTTGGGAGTGGAAAAGTAGAGAGATGGAAAAAGTGAGTTTATATAAATTTACTCATATACCCTTGTTAAAAATGATGTCCAATTAAAACAAAAAAGTGACAAGCAACCAAAAAAAAAAAAAAGCAATCACCCAATTTATTAAAAAAAAAATCATGTCTAGTTAAAAAAAAAAAAAAAAAAAAAAAAAAAAAAAAAGAGCAGCAACATCCAGGAAAGAAAAAAAAAATAAGGAGGCAATGTGCCCAACACCAAAAAAAAAACAAGGAAAAAAAAAGATAGGAATTGGACAAGGGTATTTTTGTCCATGAAATAGCTTTTTGGTGGACCCGGGAAGAAAACACCTGGGCCCCATCATTTATTTTTCTTCCTCCCCTCTCAACCAAACACACTCAAAAAAGTTTTCCTTCCCATTTTTTTTCTAAAGTTTTCCATCCACTCTATTTCATCTCCAAACAAACACACCCTAAACCAAAAACACCTTTTTTTTTTTTTTTTCAGTTCAAATACACCATCAACATAAAGAGGGAACGAAGAAGGGGAAAAGCAAGAATATACCTGGTAGTTGTTGGTCACTTGGTTCTAGAAAACCATTAAATCAAACTAACACTTAAGGTTAACAAGTCCTTAGTACCCACCAATTAAGATTAGGTCAGGAAGAAAAGGTCAAAAAGGAGGAATAGCAAGAACATAACATTCAAATTTAAAACTACACAATGCCATTTCAGTAATGATTACTGTTGGTCACTTGGGTTATGTTGCAATCGCAAGTCCAAGAGGTCCCACTTGATTAGAACAGTTCAGCAACGATTATTGTTTTACTGATTGATTTTGGCCAAAGTAAAATAAGTAACATTAAATCTACACAATGCCATTGAAGAGGTCCAACTTGATTGGGTTTTAAAATTGTCCGACAAGTAGTGGTTAAAGAAAATTGGTTACCCAATTAAATAAAATAAATGTGACAAAGAGTTGAACAATTTCCAAGTTTTTGCAAAAACATAGACCGCTTCTCTTACTACTCTCTATAAATAGACATTTCCATATTGTTAAGTTTCTCATCCCTCACTCAACGAAGAATAGTATACCATATAAGATAGAGATAACCTCCTCAAATATGATGAAAGGAGTTTCTTTCCTTGTTACTCTGGCCATTTTGGCCTTGGCATCCTCCATTGCTTCTGCCTATGACCCTAGTCCTTTGTAAGATTTCTGTGTTGCAATTAATGACATCAAATCTGGTGGTATGTATAAAACACACTCTCTTTATTATTAGAACAAGTAGTATTATCAATCAAGTTCTTTTGAATTTATTTTAAGTTCTTACATTAATGAAATTATGCCAGAAGGCTTCCCCCCCCCCCCCCCCCCCCCTCTCCCTACATGACATTGTTGCTGTCCATTGTTATGGAAACTATCTTATTTTGTGACAATAACAAAATTTTCTTTCTTTGTGTAGTATTTGTGAATGGAAAATTTTGCAAGGACCCTGCAATGGTCTCAACGAATGATATTTTCTTCTCTGGACTTAATATTCCTGGAAACACTGAAAACAAAGTCAGATCAAATGTCACTCTTGTGAACGTCAATAAATTAGCAGGTCTCAACACTCTAGGCATTTCTCTAGCTCGTCTTGACTTTGCACCATATGGCCTAAATCCTCCTCACACTCACCCTCGCGGCACTGAGCTTTTGGTTGTCATTGAGGGTACACTCTTAGTTGGATTTGTCACATCAAACCCGAACAAACTCTTCACCAAAGTTCTAAACAAGGGAGATGTCTTTGTATTCCCTATTGGTCTCATTCACTTCCAATTCAACATAGGGGAGATTGCTGCTCTTGCCTTTGCTGGTTTCAGCAGCCAAAATCCTGGGGTGATCACCATAGCAAACGCGGTCTTTGGATCTGTTCCTCCCATCAATCCTGATGTTCTCGTCAAGGCCTTCCAACTTGACAAGAATGTAGTTGAATATCTTCAAAAGCATTGGCGCCAAACTAGAATTGAAAAATCTATGAAATAGTCATGGTGAACCACTATATAGTGTGAATAAAATTTGTTTGGTTTTCCTTATTGTAATGTCATTTGAATAATTATTATCAAATAAAATGGTTTCTTATGATGGCTTTTATGTATCATTGTATCATTTGCTAGGCAGTGCAATTTGTGCATGACTAAATCTAGATTACACCTTGGATCCAAGACGTTTGAAACCACAAGTATTTGTACTATTAAATATAAACTGAACAATATTTTATTAAGAGTAGACGAAAATTTTATTTTCATTTTAAAAAATGGCAAGCCAAGTTGAGGGCTCGATAGTACCCATTCTATGTCCAAAAACCATTCCTAAAGGTAATGTTAAAGGTATTTTTTTTTTAGTTACAATGTGGAAGAGGAGTTTAAATCTTAGATGTCTCCATTGAAAATACTATGATATGCTAGTTGAGATACCTAGTTCTTGGCATTGAGAAATATTTTTGAATTCTCTTGAAATAGTATGAGTATGGACATTTGTGTTGTATTCATACTAAGGAAATATGGGGAAAAAAATTATACATGGTAAAGAAATGTCATACTTAAAAGGGTAAATATAATTATTTTTACTTTTTATTCCTACAAAATAAAGAATAATTTTTTTTTGTAAAAATTAATGGAAAGAATATACAAAATTCTCGGTGGTGGTCTACCTATGCATGGCTACCGTGATCTTAACGGTAAAGCTTTACATATTGTGTATGATGGCAACCAAATAGTTGTGCTAAATTCAATTTCCATTGAGTTTTCGTATCAATTGATGATTGTTGATGTAAGAGGTACATTTGAGTTATATCAAATATTAACTTACATGTTAAGGTAGTGGTTAAATAGAGATTTTGGTTTGGGAGGCAAGATTAAGATCAAATATATTAGACAAAATTAATTCCAAAAAAATTGATTAATAAAAAAAAAAATTTAGTTTATTAACTAAACACTCGATTAACATAGAAAATGTAGGGGGATTTTTTGGATCGCACCCTTGCAAAGAATTGTCCTCTTTGGGGAGCCAGGCCCGCAAGGATTTGTCAAAGAGGGATGGGGATCCAGAGCTCCAAGGGAGCGGCTTAGGAGTCCCACATCGCCTAGATGAGCGCCCCACACATGGTTTATAAGCTTCTGGAGCGACCATGTGTGTACCACTACTACACATGTGTGGTAGTGGTACACACATGGTCGCTCCAGAAGCTTATAAACCATGTGTGGGGCGCTCATCTAGGCGATGTGGGACTCCTAAGCCGCTCCCTTGGAGCTCTGGATCCCCATCCCTCTTTGACAAATCCTTGCGGGCCTGGCTCCCCAAAGAGGACAATCCTTTGCAAGGGTGCGATACAAAAATCCCCCTTACAGAAAATATAATTTAAATATAAGTTATAATTTGTTTTATTCATACTTGGTTTAATCTCTTTTTTGTGCTTAATGCATTAGTATAATCATTGTTATGCCTAAATTACTTCATAATTTAAGTTCAATATAAATATATATTTCAAAAAGGTAATATATATATATATATATATATATTGTCGGACCGTGAGCTGTTCCATGCCACCTCAAAACCAATTGGTGATGAGAAAGACACACTCAAATCTTTTATGTCATTCGACATCACACCACACGAGCTTGTTTTTAGAGTGATTGTAGGGAATCAATTTTGGTCCCCTAATAATCCCTCTCTCACAATGACACTCTTGTGACTCAAACCCATGACTTTGGCTCTGATAACATGTTTTTGAAAGTGTTTTTATGCTTTTGTGTTTTGAGTTTTTGTTCATATTGCATGTTTCATGTTTTTCATCAAAAACTCCTTCAAATGCATTTTTGTGAGAAGCTCACGAGTAAGCTCTTCCTACAAAAATGAGATAAGCAAAACTTGAAAACACAAAATTTTCAAACAGAAACTTTCACGACTGTCTCGCGAGTAAATCTAACTCGCGAAAATTTTTGCGCCTTAGAGGCATTTTTCACGAGAAGCTAACCCGCAAAAAACGCGTGTTTTCAAACATAAAAACTTTTCCTCCCTTGAGCCTCTCTCAACCCTAAACCTATTTTCTCTTAAAAACCCAACCAAAACTCAAGAGAAATCTTCTCAAAGTCACCTCTAAGGTATGTTTGATCACTCTTTTCTCTTTATTTCCTTAGATTAAGCATTAAATTCTAGGTTTTGCTTGAGTTAGGTATATATTTGAAAAAGGGTTGGAAAACTTCATGTTTGTGCACAAAAAATTCAATTTCTTGATTGGGCTCTATCCCATTTGCTTTGTTTGTGTTTTTGTTGGCCCCTTGTGGCATTTCAACATGTATTTAGGCAAGATTTCCATATATTCATGCATTGCTTACATGTTAGTTGTGTTTGTGCATACCAAGTGTTTAATAAAATGTCCAAATGACATTTTGGTGTTGTTTTGGACTCCGATGAGTACCAAACTTTGGGGATTACTATGATTATACATGTTTATCATGTTTTGATCATTGGTTGTGTGAACCCAACTGTGCTTAGTCATGCCTTGATCATGCATCACATATGCACACCACATACACACTTGATGCACACACTTTAACACTAGACATGTTTTGCATTCACTCATGCTAGTTAAGTCTTTTTAGACCTTTTAGCACATATAACATGTTCTTATGTCCTTGTCATGCCTTGGTCTACACCTTGTTTCCACATCCTAAGCATGTCATGTTTACTTTATGCTTTGTAGCATTATGTCTTAAGATATTTTTGTCTTTCGTTTGAGTTTCATTTTCTCATTCATCTTGCACCCCTCATGCATCAACTTTTACCCTTGTTCTTAACTTCTTTTCTTTTCCTCCTTCCTCTTGATTCATTTGTCTATTCGTGACAAAATGAGGGAGAGTATACTAGAGAGTATACTGAAGTATTTCGTCATTTCTATGTGACTCATGCACATTCTCAGGGGGGGAAAATGCTATCTCATGCACATTCATAAGGGGAGAAAGCCATAGGGAAAACAAGCATAAAGCAAAACAAGGTTTTCTCGTTGCTTTATGGTACTTTGAGTTGTTTAGTATCTATGCTTTGTTACTCTCATCGTATCGTGTTCATGTGTTGGACATGCATACATCCTTATGCTATTATTCTTTTTTGATTGTATGTTCAAATGATCACTTACTTTGCTATATGATCATTATGGTCATTTCCATATGACTGTTTTATGTTTAATCAAGTGGCTCATATATTTCACATCATGTTTACTTTATCTCATTTTTACTTGTTACATTATATGTGTCCTTTTATTACTTGCTTTACTTTAAGGGTCTAATGCGTTTCGTGCAAGTGTTTCAGGTTACAGGTATTTGTTCCAAGTTCATCACATGTTTTAGATTTAGGTGTGAGTGAGTTTTTCCATTGTTCTCAAATTCACGTTTAAGTCTAGAGTCTGTTATAGGGAGTTTTGTCACAAAATAGCCAAAGGGAGAGATTGTAAAGTTGTGATCTACAGCTATGTTTTATGTTAGCTTTATTCCATGACAAAAAGTATTATAATTGCTTTAATTTTGTTCCTTGTATTTTGTGGGATTTTACTGTATTAGGTTTAGTATTAAGTTGGTGAAGAATCGAGCATGAATTGAAGAATAAGTGGATTTTTCAAGAAACTCAAGAGAAGCTAACCCGCAAAAGAGCCACGCAAGAAGCACATGCTGGAAGCTGAAGAGTCATGCCAGCCTGGAGAATTTCGTGAGTGTCTCGCGGGTAAGACCTTCTTGCGAGATACCCACGAAACTCTTTGTCTGGAGGATTTTAAGCGTGACTTTTTTACCCTTCACCCATACTATATATACTCTTACAAAAGTACAAGAGGCCATTCAGAGAGAGAGACTTTAGATAGGTTTTCTACAACACACGCACACCCATCTTTTAGAGAAAGAGCTACTCATCCTTAGTGAGAAATCATTGTAGGCACTTCTCCTTCCCTCTCCCATTATCATATCTTGTGTTTGCATATTTCTTTCCTACTTTTTTAGCTTTCATTTTATTGTTGATATATGATAAATATGACTTAAAGTAGTTTTATTGTTTGTTCGCTTGCATTTACTCTATTCCGCACTTAGTTAAGTTAAAGTAAAATTAACTGAGCCGTAATTTTTTATTTTAGGAGGTCTAAATAGCTCTTGTGTTTTCACACATATTCAAGCTTTCATATATATATATATAACTAAGTTCATGTTACACCTGGTATAACTTTAAGCAATATTACACTATTTAATATTTTTAACTGGATGCAAATTTTGAGAAATCTACCGTTAGATTACATTAACTTCATAGACTTTCCATGCTTGCAAAATTTCAAGGTGATCAAAGATTAATAGTCTTGTCATCAATCAATTGTTTAAATTCAAGTTTTTGTAGTTTAAAATAATGCATAAAAGATAAATTTATGGATTAAATGGTAAATAACATCCAATTGACATGAAAATTGGCATGAATGTTAAGAACATATAGAACATGTAATTCAATAATTAGATTTTCAAAATATGAATTTTATAACAAGTTATTAGGTGGTGTAATATTGCTTAGAGTTGCACCTAGTGTAACTTGAATCAATATTACACTACTCAATATTTTTTAATTGAATCTGAATTTTAACAACTCCACCGTTAGATTACATTATCTTCGTATATTCTCCATACTTGCAAAATTTTAAAGTGATCAAAAATTAATAGCCATATCATCAATCAATTTTTTAAATTCAAGTTTTTGTAGTTAAAAATAATACATAAAAGATGGGATGGATCAAATGTAAATAACATCCAATTGACATGAAAATTAGCATGAATATTAAGAACATATAGAATACGTAATTCAACGGTGAGATTTTTTAAAATATAAATTCTATAACAAGTTATTGGATGGTGTAACATTATTTAGAGTTACACTACGTATAACTTTTTTTTTTTTTTTGACAAATACATTAGGTATAACTTAAACCCAACCCTGTATATATATATATATATATATATATAATATCTGATTTTTTTGTATAATATTTTAGACACCCTATTTTGCTATTTGCATTTAATGTCATCAAGGGGACAAATTGTAATTTCATGCCTCAAGGGATAAAACTGTAAATTTGACCACTTTATTTCCAATTTCCTCACATAAGATAAATCTTGAAGTCATAACAATCAAACAATATGTCACGAGCCTCAAGTAGACCATCAAATTAAAAGATATTACCAAATCAAGTTTTAACGGTTAATGTACACCCATGTGATTGAGTTTGATCACGTGTGATTATGAACAATTTATTTTGATTGGTCTCATGTGGATTTAAATTAAAATCAATAACATATCTTGATCCTATTGGTCAAGACTAAAAATAGTGGTGGGATTGCATGCAATTTATCAATTCGGTTGTCGAAGTATCGATGATCCTTTAATTTTTTGTAAAATTTCTCTTTTTAAGGGGTTGATTTAATCATAATCTGGGGATATTAATTTTGAGATAATGTTATTTGGGGATAATTAATGTTAAATAGGAGTTCATTGTAAAGTAGACATCTGAAGTTTATTTTTTTATTTTTTTTATATAGAGCTGTTAGTTAACACAATAAACTATCACAATATTTTTACAATTGTTGCGGTGTTAATTCCTAAAATGTCAAAATAAAATAACATACTAGAACCAATCACAACTAAAAATAAAAATAAGAAGTGCTACATCCACAACATTTTTCACAACACTTTCATAACCAAAAAGTGTGAATGCTTAAAGCTATAGTAGTAGCAACATTTTTTTTTTTTTTGGATTGTTCAATTTGCACTGTTCACGGGCCTTCTTTTTCTTTTCAGTAATATCGCCTAATCAACTATTTTTTAATTTTTATTTTATTTTATATAGAACTGTTGGTTAACACAACAAATTGTCACAATATTTCATAATTTTTGAGGTGTTAATTTCTTATAGATCAAAATAAAATGTCATATTAGAACTATGGGAGAAAATGGGCTTTTGCCCCTATTGAGCAAAAAAAACAGCAATATGTCTCTATTTCCAAACTATATAGGGGTGTGTCCATATTTTGATACTCGATCATCCAATAATTGAGTTATAAAAGGAACTCGATTATGCTAAAGCCGAATTTCTATCACATTTTTGCCACACTAGCTATCACATTTTTGTCACGCTGGATTGCCACCGTGGCTTTTCCGCAATAAAATATTCCAGCTAGACTATTCAAAACTCGGTAATGATGAAATTGAGTTATATGCAAAATAAAATGGTATTTTGAATGTAATGTCTCCAAAACAGTTTATCTCCCTCCGTCCGTTCAGTACACCTTTTCCAAGTTCAATCCATCTTCAAGTTGTCTTCTTTCTACCCGTAGGCCAAAGCTCAACCCAAACCCACACCCTAACCTAACCGTGACCTACAACTCTCACCATAACCCTCACCATAGCCGTAGCTCAACCTAATCCATCTTCAGAGTTAAAGGATTAGAAACACATTAAGGAAATTTCTAAATTCTGAGTTCAATTTTTTTTGCCTTTGCATTTAATCCGAGTTAAGTTTGGCTTGTGCATTTAAGTTTGGGTTGTGCTTGTATTCTGATTTGAGTTTAGGTTCTTGATGCTAAAGAGTTCTTAATTTTTCTCTATTAGATTTTGCCTAATTTGCATTAATTTGGGTTTGCCTGAAATTCCTAATTTCCAATGAAAAAGGTAAAATGAAACCCAATGTGTGTTTGCCTGAGTTTTAATGTAAAGGTAAAAGGAAAAAGGTGAAACATCCTGGAACATGTATGTTTTTCCAAAATATTCTTTACTGGCTTTGGAACAACATCCTCCTCATCATCCTCATCCTGTAATGGGGGTTTATATATATATATATATATATGATACATGTAATTTATTTTTATTTTGTTAAAGAAATGAGTTCCTCTAATATATATTGTGGTGATTGAGGATATGTAATGACGGAATTGTAACTAGTGTACAAACAAGTGGAGGTATCTTACATCTTTGCTCAATCAAAACAAAAGAGCATTCATTTAGGAATTAAGGATGTGGATGCCAAATATTTGCAGTTCATTCCTATTTTTTAAATCCTTCAGTTTTTTGTTGTCACCGCTACATGCTGAGGAATTAAGCATGTAACATCTACTAATGAGGGAGATAGTTGCTTCACATTATACTATTATAGTACAATATATAGGATAGAAGGTTATCTTTCTGGTATAACAAGTTTTAGGCTTTTAGTACCCCCCCCCCCCTTCTTTTGATGAGAATTCTTTTGCTTTCACTATATTAAACCACATGAGAATATTAATTGATAAAATTCTCTGAGAGAGAGTAGATCACTATCATGGATTGAGGTTGGAGCAATTGTGTTCTATATGTTTGCATGAGGTGTGTGGCATAAGTGATTATGCATAAGTTTAAGGGTGATTAGAACGGTTCTTTCATCCATTCTTTGCGTTCCTCTCATATCAACACCTAATGACTGGGGCTCATGCCCTTCCCTTTCCCCTTGACAACTAATGTCCTTTGCCCACTTTTTGTGTCATCATCCCAGTAGTAGTAATTTGTGGGGAAGCTAGGGATAACATCACGGCTAAACCCACCCACCCCTCTTCTTCTTCTTCTTTTTTTTTTTTTTTTTTTTGGTATTTCATGGATACCGTTGATAGCTAGGGAGGATGGTATATGTGAATTCAATCCATTTTTATTTTACTACGTCATGGTCAATAACATTATGATTGTAAAGGCTATCTTGTTATATCCAAGTTAGATGTTTTTCCCTTTTTCTCTATAATGAATGGTGTGTCAAACATTATTTGAGTTGGAATATGATTTATTTGTTTGACCCAAATATTGACCTGTTTACTTGTATTGGGCTTGTTGCCATTATGTGGATGAAGAACGTTCTATTTGTTTCTAAATTACCATACTATCAATATATTGAGATTTTGCTCTCAGGATTCCTTGTTGTGTCTATCATAAATTAGTAATTTCGCTTTCTTCATTTTTGGATAATCTATGAAGCGGGGATGTTTAAAATAATTTCTGTGGTTTTTACACGCACAGACACAGACTTATACTACTAATGTGTAGAGAAATTGACAAATAAGCATACTATTAGGTTGCTACTGTAGTTTTTGATAGTGCAAATTTCAGATATCGAGAATTGAACCTAGCACTTTAGTTTAAGTCATGATAAACTGATATCATTTTTTTTTTTTTACTTGAGATTGATGAGTGTTAAGAATCTCTGTGTTGTAAGGATTCTAAGGTTATACTTATATAAAAATAAAAGGATTCTAAGGTTGTGGATATTGATTTGTCCAACTAAAAAACTTAGGCTTACTGTCTTTCTAGTACTCAATCACATGAGTTGTATGGGACAAGAAAATCTCGGCAACTTCTGAAATGAATGAGGTAGCATATTGGGTGAAAGTTTACTTCATACTATGGAAATTGATGATGAGGAAGAACTTAAAAAACAATAGCAAATGATCATGAAACAATTTTAGATATAATATTGGCATTTGTTTCATCATCTTATTCTCTCCTGCCAAAGCCTAAAACCCATTGGGTTGGCCCATGTCATGTTTTTAGTCCTTCTTGTTCAAGGTCATAGAATTGTCCCCTCTCTAGTTAACACTTCAAGAAAGCCTCGGTACTCACTCTCATCTTAACATATCAATATCAATTAAATATTATTGGACTAATATCTAATGTCAACCATATAAAATTCGGCCTGATTAAATGTGTTGAACTTGCATATCTTTCAAAACATGATCAGGGTTTTAACATTTGAAATCATTAAATCTAGATGATTTTTTGTTACACGTGATCTACATGGTTGGAAAATATCAATGGTTGGTCTAGATCGTCTTGTACCACTAACGTTGGGGAGATAGGAGGTGTACTATTTCTTATGAGAGGTTTTATTGGAAAGAAGCATTCTGTGGAGCATTCTGTAGCAAATTTAAAGATTGTCATTTTTAGTAATTAAAATTTACAACACCAAACAACTAATATAACCCCAATGTACTCACATAACACTCGTTCAAGAAAATACCAAAGGACAAGTAATAGAACCTATCAAATGAAAATTCTTCTTTAACAAAACATACATTATGGATGATAAACTCTTGAAATATCTAAAACTACTCTTTATTTACACCATAAAATTCTCTATGTGCTTCAAACAAGAAAATGAGTTTCTTACTTGAGATGATAGAGAGATAACACCGAGTCCAGGGAGGAGAAACTATAAAGAAAATGAGGAAATTATGTGCATCTGTGAAGGGAGGAGTATAGCAGTATAACTCGATGATGCTATAGTCGAGTATGGGTTATTAAACTTGATTTTGGTTTATTTGGGTTAAGTACGTGACAAAAACACTTCACATGCAAACAGGTGATTTTAATTTCCTCAGTAACTCGATTTTATTAGGATCGAGTTCATATATATAACTCAATTTCCTTATTGCTGAGTTTTGAACAGTCCAACTAGAATATTTTATTGTGGAAAAGCCATGGTGGCGATCTAGCGTGGCAAAAACGTAATGGAAACTCGGCTATAGCATAATCGAGTTTCTTATATAACCCGATTATTGGATGATCAAGTATCAAAATAGGGACACGGCCATATATAGTTTGGAAACAGGGACATATTGCTTTTTTTTTTTTTTTTGCTCAATAGGGGCAGAAGCCCATTTTCTCCACTAACTATGACAAAAAATAAAGGTATTGTGAAAAAAAAAAAGTGCTACATCCACAATATTTATCATAACACTTTCATAACAAATCATAGGTAATAAATTGTTATTAGTTCTAATTTAAACTTACCAATGAAATTACTTTTTTTACCTACTAATAACAACTCATAACAACCAATTATTTATGATTTGATGTGAAAATGTTGTAGACATAATATTTTTCTTGTGAAAATATTAAGTCATCTTCTTGTCATCATAATATATTCACAACTACTAAAGTATCAATTTTTTAAAACATCTTCATGAAAATATCAATTTTTTCAAGTCAAAATAAAATATAACAAAATTATAAAGGCATTTTTTGAAAATGTTGTACCATTCTGTTTCTCCGAAATTCACTGTTTCATATACAGTTTTCTTAGGTTAACTTTTTGTATTTTTTTATTGTATTTTTTTATCTTTATGCATCATTTTAAGTAAAAACACATAGTTTTACACACACAAAAAATAAAAATAAAAACTTAGGATAAAAACACTTTTCATCCTTTATGTTTAGGATAGTTCACAATTCCTCCTTAAATTTAAAAATCAAGAAATTTTTCTCTTAATATTTTTGAAAATAGCAAATATGTCATATTGTTATTTTCTTAGTTTATGATTCTTAAAATATTATATTGTATAATTCTAAAATACCCCCACTAAATTTTAACATCCCAACAATTTTATTCACATACTTTGAGTTTTAGATGGTGGTATAAGGTGTTTTATTCATTATGCATATCATTGATTTTCTAGGTTTAAATATTTGTAACTCATAATATATCCAATGGAAAATTCGATGACATTGTCTTTTGTTATTTTTTTTTTAAATTTGTTTTCTTACCTAAAATTGGTGTCATTAAAAACTAAGTAAACTAAACATTGCTCCTAGACTCTTGTAGAATGATAAAGAAGAAAGTATAAATGACAACATTTTTATTGTGTATGGTTGAAGGTATTTGATGAAGAGCTTCAATTATAGCATATGACATCATTCATTATGAAAATTTAAATATTGTGACATGTCTTTGCAAAAATTAGTTGTTTATTGTTGGAAAATGACAATATTCATAAACATTATTAGAAGTTTTTAGTGAGTAGATATTGCCTTTAGCAAATAAGTACTAAGAAACTATTATAGTAAAATAGATATTTATATATTAAATAGTCACTATAACTTTGTGTGTAATAAAAGTTTTTATAGGAATGAGATTAACTTTACATGGTATACATTTTTTATGCATATAGTTTCATACTTCTTCAAATAGAAATTTTATCTTAATTTTCTCACTCAAGAGGTAGTATGTGCCTTGCACTTGCCACCCTAACTAGTATATATAAAATGTGCGAAATGCACTATAGTTACAGTGAAAACTACAGTCATTTGGCTTATCCTATCCTTTGCACTATTTTGCAACCTCTTCTTCTTCTTCTTCTTCTTTTTTTTCCCTCAGGTAATATCTTCTAGTCCACTATATATATATATATATATAGAGAGAGAGAGAGAGAGAGAGAGAGAGAGAGAGAGAGAGAGAGAGAGAGAGAGAGAGCTATTAGTTAACACAATAAATTGTCATAATATTTTCACAATTGTTGAAATGTTAATTCCTTATAGGTCAAAATAAAATATAACACTAGAACCAACCACAACTAAAAATAAAGGTATTATGAAAAAAGAAGTGCTACATCCACAACATTTTTCAAAACACTTTTATAACAAAAGTATGAATGCAGTAAAGTTATAATTGTAGCTACATTTTTTTTTTTTTTTTTTTTTTGGTTTGTTCAATTTTCACTATTCACTAGCCCTCTTCTTATTCAGTAATATTGCCCAGTTAACTCTTTTATATATATATATATATATATATATATATATATAAAATTGTTAGTTAACACAATAAATTGTCACAATATTTTCACAATTGTTGAGATGTTAAATCCTTATAGGTCAAAATAAAATATCATACTGGAACTAACCACAACTAAAAATAAAGGTATTGTTATACGACACAATGAATTTCACAATATTTTTACAATTATTGAGGTGTTAATTTCTTATAAGTTGAAAAAAAAAAATGAGACTGTGACCAACTACAACTTAAAATAAATATTTTGTGAAAATATTGTAACACTTGTTGTGTGAACGTGTAAAAGCTATTGTAGTAAATACAGTACTTTTTGATTTATTCAATAAGTATTGTTCATCACTTCATTAGCCCTTTCTCTTTCTTTTTTTCTTTTTTTTTTTTCTCCAATCATCGATTTGTGTTCTTTTTATAAAAATATTTATATGAGCTGACATATATATTGTTATATTAACACAAAAAATTTCATAATACACAATTATTGAGGTGTCAATTTTTTACAGGTCGAAATAAAATAATAAAATATGAGAATGTGATCAACTACAACTGAGAATAAATGTTTTGTGAATATGTTGTAATACTTGTTGTTATCACAATATTTTCACAATTGTTGAGATCTCAATTTCTTATAGATCAAATAAAAAATTGCTAAGTCCACAATATTTTCACATTAATTTAACAACAAATCATAAGTGGTAAGCTACTGTTGATGGATAAAACATTGATATCAGTCGTGGGTCCATTTTAAAATAAGTAACAACTTGCCATTTATAATTTATTATGAAAATATTATAGAGATAACATTTCTATAAAATAAATGATAATATATCAAACTGAAATTTACCACGGCTGAAAATAAAGATAGGCGTAAATGCACTTTTAGTTCCTACATTTTGACGTTTTTTCATTTTAGTCCCTACATTTTAATTTTACCACTTTTAGTCCCTAAACCAATTAACGCGTGTTATTTTCATCCTTTTCGTCAGTCAGCCGACAGAAATTGCTGAGGTGGCAGCCGGAGGCAATAAAATATTATTAAAAAAAATTATTTGACATTTTTTAAATGCCAAAATTTAAAAAAAAAATTATTCAATTTTAATTAAAAAAAAACAACCAAACAAAATAATCGAACCCAGCAAAAGTACATTATTATTTATCATTATTGTTTTTCATAAGAACATTACAACTTGTTCTTCGTGTTCATCCCAGATCAAACCCAGCAACCAATAACACAAATCCAGCAACCAAAAACTCAAACCTAGATCACAAAAAAAAAAAAAAAAAAAAAGAAAAGAAACAAAGACCAAACACAAACACAAACACATACCCAGATCAAAAATAGAGATCAAACAAAAACAAAACCCAGATCTCAACCCAAGTACAAACACATACCCAAATCACAAATAGAGATCAAACGCAAACGAAACCCAGATCTCAACCTAAGCATAGACACATACCCAGATCACAACAACACAAACTAAAAAAAAACAAAAAAAAAAAAAAAAAAAAAAAAAACAGAGACCAAACACAAACACATACCCAGATCACAAATAGAGATCAAACACAAACGAAACCCAAATCTCAACCCAAGCACAGACACATACCTAGATCACAACAACACAAACGAAAAAAAGAAAAAAGAAATAAAGACCAAACACAAACACATACCCAGATCACAAATAGATATCAAACACAAACGAAACCCAGATCACAACCCAAGCCAAAATCATTAGCGGACCCAACCATCTATCCATGTTCACAACACCCACATGCAAGCCTCCAAAGTTTTCCCATTGTTTTCACGACATCAAGACCCCATGGCCTCCATGATCAAAACCTTGAAGATCAGCCTCTTGATCTGCTCGTTGCTGGTCATTATCAGGCGAGGTAGAAAGTGGTGTGAGAACCACTGTTCTCGGCTTCACAACCACTGATCTGGGCTCCAATATCGAATCGGTGACTGTGTTTTGTACAACAGAGCCATAACTACACAGAAACAAAACTATGGGTTTTCTTTCTTGGGTTTCGTACACCTAATCGGCTGACCTTCTTGATGGGTTCGATGGGTCGATGGGTTTTCTTTCTTTGATGGCAGCGGCGACCTCATCATTGAGTCTTGAATGAGTTCGACGGCGATGACCTCATCACTGAGTCTTGAACAAGATTAGAGAGAGTTTGGGTCAGTTAAAGTTTGAATCAGATTGGAGTTTGATGGATTAGAGATACTTTCCATCCATGGAGGGCGAGGAGAAAGAGAGATTAAGAATAGAGAGAGTGTTTGTTAAATGTTCTTCTGAAAAAAAGGACAAAAAAAAAAAAAAGATTGTAGGGACTGACGAGTGTGTTTTGATTTTGTTTTGACGAGTGTGTTGAATTTTAATTTGGGTTTGGGTTTGGGTTGGTGAATTTTATCTTTTTTTTTTGTTTTTTTAATTAAAATTGAGTAATTAATTTTTTTTTAATTTTGGCATTTAAAAAATGCCAAATAATTTTTTTTTATAATATTTTATTGTCTCTGGCTGCCACCTCAGCAATTTCCGTCGGCTGACTGATGGTAAAAACGAAAATAACACTCGTTAATTGGTTTAAAGACTAAAATGGAAAAACGTCAAAATGTAGGAACTAAAAGTGCATTTACACCAATAAACGTATTGTGAAAATATTGTGATATTTTGTTGTGTTTCTATAATTCTTTTTGGTTTAGTCAAATTTGTTGAGTAAAAATTCACTATTTCACGCACAATTTTCTTCCGTTGGGTTTTTTTTTTTTTTTTTTTTTAATGCATAGTTTAAAGTGCTTGTCCCAATTAAAAATCTATAACAATTTACTATCTAGGATATGTTGTGAAAATATTGTGGTAGTAGCATTACTTTAAAATAAAATTATAAAATACCATACTAAGGCTCACCATAGCTAAAATAAAAATATTGAGAAAATATCGTGACATTTATTGTGTTCCTAACTTTTTTTTCTTTATTTAGACAACTTATTGAGCCAAAATTCATAGTTTTACGGACAGTTTCTTGGGTTTTTTAACACATTGTTTAAAGTAAAAAACATATAGTTTTACCAACAAAAAAATTTATAGAAAAAAGTACTTTCTTCCTTTATGTTTGGAGTAGTTTCATTCCCTAACTTTAAAGTTGAACAATTTCCTCCTTTATATTTTGTACGCAAGTATATAGTCCCTGTTGTTACTCTCTTAGTTAAATCCTAACAAAATCTTATGATTTCTAGAACATTTCATTGTGCAATATCTAAAATGCCGCACTAAATTTTAATGTCCCAAAAATTTTCTCTGTGTATATTGAGTTTTATGTGTTAGTCATACTTAAAAAGTAAAAATAGTGATCTATGATATTCTATTTGTTACATAGAGAATGCTAAATTATTAAAGGTTTAAATCTTCTAGATTTATAATTTTATCCAATAGAAACTATAATGACATATGTTTTTTGTTATTTTGTTCTTTTTTTATTTCTTTTTTTCTTTAAAAGGTGGTCATTAAAAATTAAATAAGCTAAGCATTGTAGTTAGGCTCATAAAATAAAATGATAAAGAAGGAAGTATGATTAACAAAATATTCATTGCAAATTGTTGTAGGTATTTAATTTGATGAAGAGTTTCAATTGCAATATTTGTCATCATTTATTGCAAAAATTTAAATATTGTGACAATGTTTTATCAAAACTTAATTGTTTATTGTTGGAAGATGACGACATTTGTTATCATTCTTAATAGAATTTTTTTGTAAATAGATATTGTCTTGAGTAAATAGGTTCTAAGTAATTATCATACTAAATAGATAGCCATATGTTAAATAACTATTCTAGAGTTAAATACATGATTTAATACTACTTCAAAAAAATTTCAATCTAAAATTTTTTTATTTAAGGAGCAGCACATGCCACGTGTGACCCTTACTAGTATATGTTACAAAGAAGAGGAAAAGCAAGAACATAACATAAAAACTACACAATGCCATTTGAGTAACAATTATTGTCGGCCTCTTGGATTATTGTTGCAATCTCTAGTTGAAGAGGTCCCACTTGATTGGAACATTTCAGTAACTATTAATGTTTTATTGGATTGATTTTGGCCAAAGTAAAAATAACATTAAAACTACACAATGCCATTGAAGAGGTTCTCACTGGATTGATTGGGTTTTAAAGCTGTATGACAAGTAGTGGTTAAAGAAAATAGGTTACCTAATTAAATTTTTTTTTTTAAATGTGACATCAAGAATAGTATACCATATAAGATAAAGATAAATCCTAAAATATGATGAAAGGTGTTTCTTTCCTTGTGACCATGGCTATTTCGGCCTTGGCATCCTCCTTTGGCTTCTGCACCCAAGTCCTTTACAAGACTTCTGTGTCACAATTAACAACATCCAATCTGGTGGCATGTATAAACGACACTCTCATTATTAGTAGTAGTAGTAGTATTATCAATCAAGTTCTTTTGTATTCACTACAAGTTCTCACATTAATGAAATTATACCCTACGGTTTTTTTTTTCCCTACATGACATGTAACTCTACATTGTTACAAAAATGTCTTATTTGTGACAATAACAAACTTTTCTTTGTGTAGTATTTGTGAAAGGAAAATTTTGCAAGGACCTAGCACAAGTCATAGAGAATGATTTTTTCTTCTCTAGACTCAATATCCCCAGAAACACTAGAAACAAAGACAGGTCAAATGCCACTCTTGTGAATGTTGATAACTTAGCAGGTCTCAACACTCAAGGCATATCTTTGACTCACGTTGACTACGCACCATATGGCCTAAACCCTTCTCACACTCACCCTCACATAATTGAGCTTTTGGTAGTCATTAAGGGTACTTTCTTAGCTGGTTTTGTCACATCTGACCCAAACAAACTTTTCACCAAAGTTCTAAACAAAGGAGATGTCTTTATATTCCCAATTGGTCACATTCACTTCCAAATTAACATAGGGGAGACTACTGCTCTTGTCTTTGCTAGTTTCAACAAGCAAAATCCTGGGTTGATCACCATAGTGATCGCAGTCTTTGGATCTAATCCTCCCATCTATTCTGATGTGCTCATTAAGGCCTTCCAACTAGACAATGGTGCAGTTGAATATCTTCAAAAGGCATTTGCACCAAATTAGAATTCTGAAAAAATATATGTAATAAGGATGGTGAACCACTATGTGGTTTGAATAAAGTTTGTTTGGTTTTCCTTAATGTAATGTCATTTAAATAATAATTATCAAACAAAGTGATTTCTTTTGATGGCTTTTAAGTATCATGGTGTCATATGCAAGGCAAAATTAGTGCATGACTAAATCTTGATAACACCTTGGTGACGTTTGAAACCACATGTATTTGTACTATTATATATAAACTGAAATATATTGTATTAAGCATAGAAACAATTTTTATTTTCATTTCTAAAAATGGTAAGCCAAGTTGAGGGCTCAGTAGCCCCTTTTTTTGTCCATAAACCATTCTTAAAATATCAATGAACTTCTTTTTTAGTTACAAAGTGGAAGAGGAGTTTGAATCTTTGACGTCTCTGTTGGAAATGCTAGGCTGTGCTAGTTGAGATACAAGGTCCTTGGCATTGAAAAAATATTTCTAAGTACTCTTGAAATAGTATGAGTACTGACATTTGTGATGGATCCATACTAAGGAATTATGAAAAAGAATTATACACAGTAAAGATGTTAGGATATGTGCCCTTTAAATCCTATTGTATAATGCTATGTATGACATTATGTTATAATTAATAAAATTGTTTTATTATTATCTAAAATAATGGTAACATGAATATTTGGACACTGTCATATATGAGATACATAATATGTGATTTAGTCACAGAAGATATAAATCACAAGTTCTTTGTAAACTCAGAATTTAAGTTTATAGTCGGTGATGAAATTAGGCATTTCATCTGCAAAGACTATAACATATCAACTAAGATAATTTGTCTTGATCATGGAAGTGGAGCCTTCTAGTTGATATCTTTTAAGAGTTAAGACATATTGAACTGGACCATTGTGAGATTTATTATTTTCCTAACGACTGTCAAATGAATAATAAATATCTCGACTTCTATTTACATCAACTCTTAATCCTGAGAGAATAATGAATCTGATTATGAAGTGTAGGTTATTTTGATATATCAGGAGTGAGATCTAAAGTGACAATCAAAATTTCAGCATGTTGGGCAGCCACATTTAGTATTGAAGGAATATATATTCTTAAGATGGAATTCATAATTTCTTAACGGAGATATAAAATATTCACTTGAAATAAGTTTAATGGATTTGGTTATTCAGAATGTTAGACCTAACTACTTTAGTAAGAAGTTACTAAAGTATATATTTAAGTTTGATATTAAGTGTGTTAGATTGAACTTAAGGCTATAACATTAATGGAATTCAGTTTTTGATCTCAAACTCAATCTATTACGTTCATATGATGAAGTTTTGTTCATGAAAACCCATTGAAAATTATTTGGTGAAATTCTGGAAAATTCGGTTTCACGAACTTTGATCGGTCAAGAATCACTTTTGATCAATTGACTAACAATCGAGAGTCGATCGAATTGGATAGAAAGTTTGTGATGTTTTTCTTTAAATTTTCGACCAATCTAGAATTCCCTTCGATCGATCGAATGTTCCTTTTCGATCAATCGAATAGGAATCGAGAGTCGATCGAGTCATTCAGAAACTTCGAAATGGATTTGATGAAGATTTTGATCGATCGAGAAACACCTTTGACCGATCAAATGAACTGAATTTTGAAAATTTCGCTAAGTGTTTTCACATTTAAAAGTGCAAAGCTGTGCGTAATGAGATTACACATGATTTTTAATTTAAAGCCTTTCTTTTCAAATATATAATGAGAGAGAGATACAAGGGTTGGATCTCACAGCCTCCATTATCAATTCATAGTAGTGTGGGTAAGCATCTCGTCTTGGCGTATATACCTCACGATCCCAAGGAGGGTATTTACTTCATAGTACTACAATATTGAACTTACATGTTTAAAGTAGTGTGAACAAACATCTCGTCTCATCTTGTCTTGGCGTATATGCCTCGTTATCCCAAAAGAGGGTGCTTTGTTTCATGGTACTACAAGTTTAAACACTATAAGGGAGATGAAATGTGGCTACACATGATTCTAGATAATGGTGTACACTAGACTAAGTGTAATATTAATCATGATGATCTGTTTTTCTTGAAATAAAACGGGTCTACGTCTTCCTTAGATGTAGATCTAGATTTTTCTTCAAAATAAAATAGATCTACATCTAAGGAAGATGTAGATCCATTTTATTTTGAAGAAAAAGAGTTAAGTACATGCAAATCTTTAAAAATAAGAAACAAATTATAGTAACAATAAAAGAATCAAGAGCATATTTTCGCAATTTAAATTAACAAGTCAGAATATGAATAATAAAACATGTGTTAAGGACATATTTTATGTAATTGACTAATTTTTTAACAAAAACGCATTTTACTTATAATTAGGTAGATCTAAGATGTGTTTAATACTTCAGGAAACATGTTGTTCAAGCCAGCCATGAAGATTGGACCAAGAAACAAGTGAAGGAGGGTTGTTCAGTAAAGCTGGACAGATTCTCGACAACTTGTGACAGATAGCTAGCTATCGAGGTTTAATGAGTCTCAACAGCTCTCAAAAGATTCTATCTATTGAGGTCTCGACAGCTCTCGACAGATTCTATCTATCGAGAATTATGAAATTTAGATTTTCAGATCTAATTTTCTGCCCATACTGACATGTATGTGTAGGGTTTCTTTTCTCACAATCTTAGATATATATAAGGCTTATTTTAAAAGCTGTCACATAAGAAAATACAAGGAGAACATATGCAAAAGGTGACCGATGCCTTATTATCTCTGAAATAAGCTACTGCGTTTTTGCGCCTTAGGATTTTGTAACCAAATGCTTCTTTGATCTTCATTGTTGATGAAGTGAAGAACTTTGCAGCCAACATTCTTCTTCCTTAAGTTGGTGAGTGAGTCACGTACTAGGATTCGTGCAAAGGAGTTAGTCACGTACTGAGAGCCGTGTATCATTGGTTAGTCATGTACTGAGATTCGTGCAAAAGGGTGACGTTCATATATTGAAAAGTTCAGAGATTTTGAAGCGGTAGAAGATTTCTATTGTAAGTTCATCTACGGGGATTGTAGAGTCTAGGGACAAAATTTTTATACTAAATCTGAAACTTCTCTTTACTATAGTGAATTGCTTTTCAGGAAAATTTTTCCCCAGGTTTTTTATTGTAAAACTAGTTTGTTTCATTGGTTTTCTTGGGTCATCATATCTTATCTTATTTATTTTTTCCACTGCATAATTTTGACATGATATTGATGTTTGTTTATTTTAACAAGGTTTATTAATAATAAATCTAATTAATAACTTGGGTTTAAAACTTGTTAATTTTATCAACCGAGGTCTAAATTTCCCAACAACATGCATCATCATGATTAAGAGAAACATAAAAATAAAAGGGTTAGAAAACAACCTCTTGCATGAGCACTCTTCTACTTGAGATGATGTTTTAGGGTTCAAAAACACTTATTCAGTTATCTTTGAAATCTAAAAAGCTTAATTCTTGTAGCAAATCTCATAGAGGATCACAACACTTTCACAATAAATCCTAAGTGATAACTTGTTAAAACATGTGTTTTATGTAAACTAACTCATGTAAACAATATAAATAAAAAACCAAGAATAAATTTGGTTTTTGTACTAAAATTTTGACAATAGATACTGTTGAAGCATTTTAATAGTAAATAATTAAAAATGAATAAATGTTATGTCATAAATGTAAAGATGATGGAGTAAATATGGAAGATGAGGAGTTAGTGAAAATGTTTAATCCCACATTGAAAATGAGAGAGACTATTTTGTTCTTTTTAATTGTGGTGATTAATGGGCTAACATGAATTGTCTCAAATATTGGGCCAGATACGTGCGCAAGGGGGAGGTGAAGGGTGGAGGTGTCAAAAATGGAAATAAATCAACCCATTGAATCCTCCTACTTGACAGCCCATTCAGAGCATTTACCATATCTGTTGGTGAGTAAATAGCCCCAATTAATATTCAATTTTTATTATGGAAAATGAAGAGCCATTAACCCACTTAATGGACTATCCATTTGGGCCTTTTCATTCTTCAAAAACTCCTTATCTCACCATTAATTGTGTAACTCCAGCCCATCAGAATAATATCTAACAATTAATCTTGTAACACCCACTACATCAGAAATAATGGACCTAATTAATCAGATTAATTTGGGTAGTAATTTCGTGAGGCCCATTAAGCCTATAAATAGACCCATTCAGACACAATCCAAGTTACTGCAACATATACTAAAAAAAAAAAAATAGAGAGATTCTTGGCAAGGAAGGGTGTTCTTTCTGGTGGAGCTTTGGGCTTGAACACTTTGTGTAGAAGTTGTTCTAGCCATACGACACTTGTTGGGCTGTTGTATCCTGGGGGAGACAAGTCAAAGACGGTCTGCACCGGTTACAAAGTTTAGCCAACCAAGGGCTTGAATCTCCTTAAAGAGAGCGAGTATCGTGCCTCAGTCCAAATAGTATTGTGTAATCTCTTTCTTCAAATCAATTAAAATTCAGAAGTATTATTCAGTTTCTCTTTGTGTATTTTCCATTATCATTGTATTTACACCAACAATTTTAAGGAGATTCAATACATGAAGTCTACACAAGAGAAACCAAATGAGCCTATTGGAGATCTTAACAAGCCCTTTCGCTTTAAGGGAGCCCACTTCAAGAGATGGAAAGGAAAGGTCCTCTTCTACTTAAGCCTTCTCAAAGTCGCCTACATCCTTACTGAGAAGAATCCATCAAAGGTTCCTACCGATGAGATGAGTGAGGAAGAATATATTCTCCATAAAAAAAAAAATAGATAAGTATACAAAAGATAAATATAATTGTCACTCTTATCTATTGAATTGTCTTGCCGATCATTTCTATGATTATTATGATTCAACTTACAATTCTGCCAAAAAAATTTGGAAAGCTTTACAAAGCAAATATGATACCAAGGAGGCAGGTGCAAAGAAGTATGCTGCTAGTAGATTTTTCTGTTACCAAATGGTGGAAGGAAAATCAGTGGTGGATCAAGCACAAGACTTCCAAATAATTGTAGCAGAATTGAGATCCGAAGGCATAAAGATTGGAGACAATTTGGTGGTAGCTGGCATAATTGACAAACTACCACAATCTTGGAGGGAGTTCCAAAAGACTTTGCGGCACAAACAAAAGGAGACATCCTTGGAGACTTTGATCACACGCATCCGTGTGGAGGAAGAGGCTAGAGGACAAGATGCACTCATGACACAAGAGAGCAATGGTAATTCCACCACAAAGGTAAACCTTATTTCATCCAATAATAATATGCCCAAAAATCATTTTCCTAGAAATGGTAATTTGAAGCCTAAAAAGAGAGCCTTTAAAAATAATAATAGACTTCAAGGAAGGGGAAATCCAAATAAAATTTACAATAAGAACCAAGGACCCCCTTCACAAGATCAATTTAATAGATCTTGTTTTGTTTTTGGCAAGAGTGGGCATATTGCTCGATTTTGCAAATTTCAGAAACGTGAATCTGTCCCACAGGCTAACGTAACCAAAGAGCCTTTAGTGGCTATGATTACAGACATCAATATGGTGCATTATGTTGAAGGGTGGTGGGCAGATTCTGGTGCTAATAGGCACGTTTGCTATGACAAAAATTGGTTCAAATTGTACACTCCTTTTGAAGAAGAAAAAACTATTATGCTTGGTGATTCTAGCAAAACCAAGGTTATTGGGAGTGGTGAGGTTGAATTGAAATTCACTTCTGGACGTGTGCTAACATTGAAAGATGTACTTTACACTTCGTCCATGAGGAAGAATTTGATGTCAAGTTTTTTGCTTAACAAGGCTGGCTTCAAACAAACTATAGAATCTGATAATTATGTAATCACTAAAAAGGGATTATTTGTGGGCAAGGGTTATGCTTGTGATGAAATGTTTAAATTGAATGTTGAGAATAATAAAGCATCTACCAGTTCAGTTTATATGCTTTCTTCTATTAATTTTTGGCATGCTCGTTTGTGTCATATAAATAGTAGATATGTGGGAATCATGAGTAGTTTAAGATTAATTCCAAGACTGTCAAAAGATTTTGAAAAATGTGAAACTTGTAGTCAAGCTAAAATTACAAAAAGACCTCTTAAAAGTGTTGTAAGAAATACCGAATTGCTTGAGTTAATTCACTCCGATTTATGTGAATTTGAGGAAATTTTAACTCGTGGAGGAAATAAATATATTATCACTTTTATTGATGATTTCTCAAAATATACAACTATTTATTTGTTAAAAAATAAAAGTGATGCTTTTGAAAAATTTCAAGATTTTTTAAAAGAAGTTGAAAATCAATTCGGTAGAAAAATAAAAAGAATAAGAAGTGATAGAGGCCGTGAGTATGAATCAAGTGCATTCAACTCATTTGTTCAGTCTTTTGGGAATTATCCATGAAACTACTGCACCATATTCACCTGCTTCTAATGGTGTGGCTGAAAGAAAAAATAGAACTTTAATTGAGTTAATAAATGCCATGCTAATTGAATCTGGTGCACCTTTACATTTTTGAGGTGAGGCTATTTTAACTGCATGTCATGTTTTGAATAGGGTGCCACATAAAAAGTCACACACCACACCTTTTGAGATGTGGAAAGGATATAAGCCAAATTTGGGAAATTTGAGAATATGGGGTTGTCTTGCTTATGTAAGGCTTACTGACACTAAAATGCTTAAATTAGGTATAAGAGCTACTGCCTGTACTTTTCTTGGTTATGCGTTTAATAGTGCAGCCTATAAATTTTTTGATCTTGAAAACAAAATAATTTTTGAATCTGGTGATACAATTTTTCATGAAGAAAAATTTCCTTTTAAATTGAAAAATAGTGGGGGTGAAGAAAATATATTATTACAACCCAGTTCTTCTACTTCACATCTACGAAATCAAGAAAATCTTGAAATGGAACCTAGAAGAAGTAAAAGAGCTAGAGTTGAAAAAGATTTTGGTCCTAATTATTATGTTTTTAACATTGAGGAAAATTCCCAAAATTTAAAAGAGGCTTTAACATCACCTGATGCTATATTTTGGAAAGAGACTGTAAATGATGAAATGGAGTCTCTAATTTCTAATAAAACTTGGAAATTAGTAGATCTTCCACCGGGTTGTAAGACCATAGGTTGTAAATGGGTTCTTAGAAAAAAGTTGAAACCGGGTGGATCGATAGATAAGTGTAAAGCTAGACTTGTTGCAAAAGGCTTTAAACAAAAAGCTGATCTTGATTTCTTTGATACATTTTCTCCAGTAACAAGAATTACATCCATTAGATTGTTAATTGCTATTGCTGCAATCTTTGATTTGAAAATTTATCAAATGGATGTAAAAACTACTTTTCTAAATGGGGATCTAGAGGAAGAGATTTATATGGATCAACCCGAAGGCTTTGTAGAGCCTGGACAAGAAAGCAAGGTATGTAAGCTAACTAAATCCCTATATGGCTTAAAACAATCACCTAATCAATGGCATGAAAAGTTTGATTCCTGCATGATTGAGAATGGTTATAAATCAAATGAATGTGATAAATGTATTTATTCTAAATCATGGAATAATTTACATGTTATTATTAGCCTTTGTGTGGATGATATGTTGATTTTTGGCTCAAATATGCATGTTATAAATAAGACAAAAAATATGCTTAAAAGCCATTTTGATATGAAAGATCTTGGTGAGGCTAATTTTATTTTAGGCATGAAAATTACAAAAGCATGTGATGGAATATTTCTCGATCAATCACATTATGTTGAGAATATATTGAGAAAATATAATTTTCATGATCACAAAAGTGTAGCTACTTCTTTTGATTCTAGTGTTCATTTATTTCCTGTGAATAATGATAATGAGATTTTTAATCAAAAGGATTATGCTAGCATCATTGGTAGTTTGCATTATGCTACTGATTGTACTAGACCTGACATTGCATATGCAGTAGGAATGCTAAGCAGATTTACTAGCAAGCCTAGTAAAGATCATTGGCTAGCTATTGAGCAAGTCATGAGATATTTAATTGGTACCAAAAGCTATGGCTTATTTTATAGAAAATACCCTGCTGTAATTGAAGGTTTTAGTGATGCCGATTGGAATATTTTGTCAGGTGATTCTCTCTCTACCACTGGTTATATTTTTACCTTAGGTAGTGGTGCTATTTGTTGGAAATCTAAAAAGCAAACAATAATTGCTAATTCAACAATGGAAGCTGAATTAATAGCATTAGTTTCAGCTAGTGAAGAGGCAAATTGGCTTAGAGATTTGTTATATGAAATTCCACTTTGGGAAAAGCCAATTCCACCTATATTAATTCATTGTGATAGCACTGCCACAATTGGTAGAGTTAAAAACCGTTATTACAATGGTGAATCCAGACCTATAAGAAGAAAGCACAGTACCGTGCGATCTTATTTGAGTAGTGGCATCATAACTGTGGATTATATTAAGTCTAATGATAATCTTGCAGATCCATTTACCAAGGCCTTGGCAAAAGATAAAGTCTGGAATACATCGAGGGGGATGGGACTAAATTCCATTGAATCATGAGCCATGTATGAGGATACCCAACCTAAGGACCAGAGATCCTGAAAATTGGGTTCAATGGGAAAAACGAATCATACAATGGTCGTAAGAAATGCACAATTTTTTATTATTATTTATTTTGTAAATAATTTTTTAATTGTTCATCCCTATGATGTAAGTGCATTTATCCAGTAATGTGAAGAGGTTGAGTAAAAACTCTTAATGAAATTTTGTAGCTCATATAAGTGGGGTGTCAGAATTACAGGAGCACCCTTGACAAAATTTCACCTATGTGAGTGTGGGGGTGGGGCCGCTTCCTATGAGATTTGGACTTAATTTCAAATACACTCATGAAATCGGGATCAGCATATGGCCGTAAAGTGCTAGCTATAAAAGCTCATGTCAACACCTGGGTTGTTATGTGTAAGCAGTGATGCTTAATTTCCCTAAAGCAGTTCTAGTTCAAGTCGGAGACCACTACGACTCTGGAGTTGAGATCGCTGTTTGCCTAAGTAAAGGTTCAATGCAGAGCACACCTTTATGATGCATAGTGACCTATCTTTGCCTGGTAATCTCTCTTTAACTAAAAAATTTAATATTAAAATGAGTGGGGGATTGTTGGAGCATTTTAATATTAAATAATTAAAAATGAATAAATGTTATGTCATAAATGTAAAGATGAGGGAATAAATATGGAAGATAAGGAGTTAGTGAAAATGTTTAATCCCACATTGAAAATGAGAGAGACTATTTTGTTCTTTTTAATTGTGGTGATTAATGAGCTAATATGAATTGTCTCAAATATTGGGCTAGATACGTGCGCAAGGGGGAGGTGAAGGGTGGAGGTGTCAAAAATGGAAATAAATCAACCCCTTGAATCCTCCTACTTGACAGCCCCAATTAATATTCAATTTTTATTATGAAAAATGAAGAGCCATTAACCCACTTAACGGACTATCCGTTTGGGCCTTTTCATTCTTCAAAAACTCCTTATCTCACCATTAATTGTGTAACTCCAGCCCATCAAAATAATATCTAACAATTAATATTGTAACACTCACTATATCAGAAATAATGGACCTAATTAATCAGATTAATTTGGGTAGTAATTTCGTAAGGCCCATTAAGCCTATAAACAGACCCATTCAGATACAATCCAAGTTACTGCAACATACACAAAAAAAAAAAAAATAGAGAGATTCTTGGCAAGGAAGGGTGTTCTTTCTGGTGGAGCTTTGGGCTTGAACACTTTGTACAGAAGTTGTTCTAACCATACGACACTTGTTGGGCTATTGTATCTTGGGGGAGACAAGTCAAAGACGGTCTACACCGGTTACAAAGTTTAGCCAACCAAGGGCTTGAATCTCCTTAAAGAAAGCAAGTGCCGTGCATCAGTCCAAATAGTATTGTGTAATATCTTTTTTCAAATTAATAAAAATTCAGAAGTATTATTCAGTTTCTCTTTGTGTATTTTCCATTATCATTGTATTTGCACCAACAGATACAATCAAAATTAGTTGTTAAACTTTCAGAATCTCTACCACTCATCTTGCTCACATATATGGACAGCAACGTGTACACACACACACACACACACACACACATTTATATATGAATTGTACATACATACAGAGACGACTCTATATTAGAAGCAAAGATTGGGGTTGCCTAAGCCCCCAAGTAGAAAAAAGGCCCCCAAATTTTGATCAATAGTGTTATTTTTTATTATTATAATAGTATTGATTAAACCCAAATATTAGTCAATAAATAAAATAATATCTTTATATCAAATGAAAAAAAAATAATAATAAAGAAAGAGAAATGTTATGTTCACAACACTTTCACAGTACCTATGATTCGTTGTGAAAATACTATGAATGTAGCACTTCTCAAAAAAAATAAATAAAATAAATAAAAAAATAAAAAGCAATACACACAAAAATTCACCACATTTTTCATAAGTTGAATTTGAAAAATTTTACTAGTTCTTATCTAAGTTCATAACTAACATCATTTTTTTACTTATTATGTCAATTTGCCACATCAACATGTATGAAACATCTTTTCAAATTTTCTGTGTATAGACTTTGTAAAAAAAAAATATCTACGCGATTCATGTTAGTAGTAATTTTTCATCTAAAACAAGATAATAAAGTTTAATTAATATTTAAAAATATATAAAATGCCTCAATTTTAGTTTTCGCCTCAAGTACCAAAATACATTAAGCCACCCTTGCATACATAGCGCAAAAAAAGCAATGGGTCTCATCCTTATACGAATATCTACATAATGTATAATGTATCTGCATAATATATCATCACTGCACAATATCTGCATAATGTATCTGCTAATAAATGCAGTTCTCCTAAACAATTATCGTTCATTGTATAATAATATTATTAATTTATCATAAAGATTATCTACGTAAAAGCAATTTAGAGCAATATAAACACTATGTTTAAAATTTTAGTCTTTTATTTTTATTTTTATTTTTTTACACTTTTATGTACGAAATAAGTAACTTATGCCTAGAATCCTTCAAACCAAAATTTTATTAGAGAAAAAACAAATCAAGCTTGAAATTCATAGCAAAGAATACATGATTAGAGAAAAAGTGAGAGAGCTTACCACAAGAGAGAAAAGATGCCAAAAAATTATGTTTCCCGCTCCTTTAGAAGAATATAATATTTGTAGGAGATGCAATAAGTGAGAGAGAGATTGTTTTCCCAAAAAAAAAGAAAAAAGAAAACAACCTATAAAAAATAAGTCTTATTTTTATTAGGGTATTCCCATTAACTAAAGATTGTTTTATGTTGACTGGTTTCTTTTTGTGCTATTAAACACTAGAAAATATTAAAAAAAAATTATATTTATAAAAGGTTTTCTAACAAAACAAACAGAACAGAACGTTGAAATATTAATGTCAAAATTATTATGAAACTTCAATGTCATTCAGTTGACAACTATACTATGTATAATAATAAAATGTTGCATTTAACTTTACAAAACTTATATTGCACCACATCACTTCCTCTACACTTATCTCCCATTCATTCCATGTTCATTCTTCAACAAAAAAAAAAAAAAAAAGTTAATTACTTTTTTCTCTCTTTCTTTATTCGATTTTCATCTTTTTATATGTTACATATCTTAGTTATAATTAATTTGTTTATACATATTGCATTATAATTTCCAAAAAAGCTTGTTTCTCAATCTCTCAGAGTACTTTTATGGTCGCCATTTTCCTTTATATTGTTTTTTATCAAACTTGTATTACTTCTTAGATCATTTATCTCTTTTTGGTATATATAAGTAAAAAAGTATTAAAAAATATATTTGCATGCGAATAATAATTATGTATATTTACATGGTTATAGTAATTCATATATTATTTACACAAGTTTACATGGGCTGATGTTGGTGATTTTTAGAGTTGGATATACAAAGTTTATTCATTATAATTTTTTCACTACACTATTACAATAAATTCCAAGTGTCATTGGTACTTCCGTTACGGATGTGAAAAAATTAAGTGTCATATTTACTAGCTACAACAAATGAGAAAAAAAAAATCATTTAACTTGCCAATTCAATTTAGGAAAAAAATATTGTGAAAATGATGCAGGCGCATCACTCCCCTTCTTTATTCAAAATTGATTATTTTTACTTGCTATACTATTATTTAATACTATTATTTATGGGGCTTTCCTTATTTGTATTCCTCATTTTTTAGTTCAAAAATACCCGTCTACTCCTATGTTCAAGTAGAGACAAAATAAAGGACAATTTAGTAAAATTGCAATTCTAACTTCCACTAAAACATTGCCTAAAAAATAGGACTATTCTTTTATTAATTTTCAAATTACTTTATACATGATAAATTAGATTCTTGGAATAAAAATTATGTATATAATAATAACAACACATAGAACAACACATAGTTTTTTTTTTGGCTAAAAAAGAAAGCCTCATTGCATGTGAGAAACACATGTGATGAGACTAGTACTATTGTTTAAGGGACTTTTCTTGTTTGCGATCTTTATTTTTTTGGTTAAAAAATATTCCTACACTACTATGTTTAAATAGAGACAAAACTAAAAGACAATTTGATAAAAATACAATTTTAGCTCCCACTAAAACATTGGCTAACTTGGGGTTAGTTAAGGTATTGCTGCGGGCCAAGATGAAGAAGGGATCGCGAGACAGCTCGAGGTTGGCTAAAAAATAGTGCTACTCCCCTATTGATTTTTAAATTGCTTTATTCACTTATAAATTAAATTCTCAAAATAAAAATTACATATATATAAAATAAAAACACAGGTTTATTTTTTTGGCTACAAAATAAACATGTGATATTTGTTTATTTATTGAAGCTAACCTTATGACGCTCCTAGTTATATTAATAGTTTTAAATACGTACAATAATATTAATGAAAAAATATATAAATTTGAATAAAAAATTATGACCCTATAAAAAATAACTTCATTACATGCGCAAGGTGTGATGAGCTAGTTTTTAGTTTTTACTTATTTTGGTGGCATTCAAAATACAAAATTGCAGCGAAACCAAACGCGGTCCTTTTTCTCAAATTCAATTTTGTGTGTTCCCTCGGTTCTCAAAAAGTGTGTTTTCTCACAGAGAGAAAAATTCCCACCAAAAGCAAAAGCGCCCGCACTTCACAAAACTTAAAACAAAACAAACTCCTCGATCCGCACCATCAAATTTCGACCAATAAAATCCAACCACTAAAAATCCAACGGCCATAAAGCCCAACCTTATAATTCACACGGATCGCTCTCTCATCCAACGGCCACACCACCGCCCCCTCCCCATATAAAACCCACAAACCTTCCCTTTCACCTTCCCATCGAAAACAAAAGCCACAAAACAGTCTTTCAAAAACAAAGAATCAGTGAGAAAATGTCAGGAAGAGGAAAAGGAGGCAAGGGTTTGGGAAAGGGAGGAGCGAAACGGCACCGTAAGGTTCTGAGGGATAACATCCAGGGAATTACCAAGCCTGCCATTAGGCGTTTGGCTAGGCGTGGCGGAGTCAAGCGTATCAGCGGGCTCATCTATGAGGAGACACGTGGCGTCCTCAAGATCTTCTTGGAGAACGTGATTCGCGACGCTGTGACCTACACCGAGCACGCTCGCCGCAAGACCGTCACTGCCATGGATGTTGTTTACGCTTTGAAGAGGCAGGGCAGGACTCTCTATGGTTTTGGGGGTTAGGGTTAGGGTTTGGTTTAGTTTGTTTCTTTTTAGTTTCAGATAGGTTTGATTTTCGGTATCTCTCCTTAATTTCTGAGATGTAATCATATTTCTGATATGAAAGAAGTTAAATTCTTATAATCAATTTTGTTATTCTTATTGATTTTAATGTTTGTTTTTGCTTGAATTGAATCTCTGGTTGGTGAGAAATTTGATTAGAGAATTAAATTTTAAGCTAAAGAATTGATTTTCCAGGAACATTGAATTGTGGAATCGGTGGCTCCTTGTGATTTCAGTAAAGCAAATGGTAATCATAGTTGAGTTCTTGGTTCGTCTCGCCCTTTTAAATGCCTTGCTCACATTATAAGGATTAAGAACTAGAATGACACCAATTATAAATAGTGAAGCGTATTGAACTAGCCTCTCTATTAAATAACATGCTATTTTTTTGAAGTACACAATTATGCGTATGTAGATTCGAAGTATGCTAATTTTTTATATTTAATTCTAAACATTTAAGGGTTTTTGGTAGAGGAGATTTTTGTAGTTTTTAGAAATATATGTAAATGAAAATGTGTGATGTTATTTAAAAGGTAAAAATGTAAATTTGAGATGGAAAAATAAACGAGTCCTTAATTTACACAACTTTGCAAATGCACAACTTAAGTTCAAAGAAGGTTCACAATTCTAAACGTTTAAATTCAATATACACAAAATTTAAGGTATTTAACACAACTATTTAATATTCAAAGCATATAAGTTTGTACAAAATTATGTTTTTTGTACCAATTTTTCAATGAAGGTATAGAATTATGTAATTCAAAGTACACAAAATTTCAATTTTATATATTTAATGTCTACAATTTTTTAATTTTGCATATTTAATGTACATAATTTTTTTTAAGAATGTAATTTTTTTTCATAGGTTATATAATTCTAGATATTTAATATATACAAATTTTTAATGAATAGTTGTTATTGTATATTCAAATGACATAAATTTTAAAACTAATTATTTGAAGTAAAACAACACAAGGTATTGCATTCTATATCTTTAAGTGTAATTGATATTAACAGAGTGTCTGATTTTTTTTTTTTCAATGAAAATATTTACAATATTAAAGTTTTTAATGGTCAAATAAGAGTTTTGTAAATCAATTTCTAACTACAGCAAATACAAATTAATGTTTTAATTTGATGATAAAAAATTACTATCAAGAGCAAATATTATAGGTTAAAATTAAAAAAAAAAAAGTACTCATAAAATATATGAAATTAGAAGTTCAATGTAAAAATCATAAAATTGAATATAACAATGTTTTGTTTAAGCTCCCATAAACATTGCAAACCTAGCATTGATTGTACGTGAAAAGGTTGTATTTTTATTTTCCAATATAAACAAAACTTACTGGGCTTTTAATGTGGGCCTGATCATAGACAGACCTTGTTATCCTATAGCGGCCCATAACAATCCTTTCGTCATCCCTTCAGAGTGTCCACATTCCACTACTGAATCCAACCGAGTTACCGACTCTCCTCTCTTCCCAACTGAAAAAATTGAAATGATTTTATTTTCATATCTCTACACCAAACAGACATGGAAGTATCATCTATCAAAATGAAACACTAAAATCATCTCAATCTCATTTCCTTCAAAAATTCCCCACCCGATTCCTCTCATTTTCACTCAGATCCAAACCCAAACCCTACGCGGATCCGAATCGATCACCATGTCTTGCTTAGCTCTTTCTCTTCAACCCGCTAACGGATCCGATATCCTCCTCCAGACCCGCGAGTGGTTCCCACCCGCACGCGCCCTCGTAGCTCTCTCCTCCTTCCGCCAAACCCGCCAAGCCTTCGCCGCCGCCAAACACCACCACCACCACCACCACAACAACAACCACCCCTCCGCCACGTCAGCTACGACCTCCTCCGATGCTGACGCCGACTCCATCGCCTCTCTCGGCGACGATCCTCTCGCCGCCTCGAGCGGCCAGCTCATCGTCGGCGTTGAAAGCCGGTACCGCGTGGTGTACCGCCTCGTGAACTCGATCTACGTGCTCGGAATCACCACCGCCGATCAGGACGACGATAAGTCCTCCGTCAACGTGTTCGAGTGCATCCACATCGTCAACCAAGCCGTCAGCGTCGTCGTCACGGCGTGCCGCGGCGTCGACGTGACTCCGGAGAAGCTCAGCCGTAAGTACGCCGAGATCTACATGGCTCTCGACATCGTCCTCCGCGGCGTGAGCAGTATCCGCCTCGCTGCGATGCTCGGATCGATGCACGGCGATGGTATCGCCAAGATGGTCCACTCCGCGCTCGACACCGAGAGCAAGATCCGCGGCGCCGATAATTGGACTAATCTGGAGCCGCATTCTATCGATCACGAATCGGGCGTCGAATCGTTTTCGAACGCTCGCTTTGAATTGCCGCCGGAGACGCTTGCGGCCGGGAACGAGGTCGTGGCAAGCCTCGTGCCAATGGCGCAGATCGATCAGCAGCAAGAACAGCCGCAGGAGGAGACGCCTGTGGCTGAGAAAGACCCGTTCGCGGCGAGTGAAGCCATTAACAAGCCGCAAGAGCTTGTGAGTGGGTTTAAGAAGAACAAAGACCCGTCCGCCACGGATTTAACGCTGGCATTGTCGGGTCTTGAGGTTACTACGTTGCCTCCGGCGGAGGCGACACAATCTACGTACATTGGAGTTGAGGGATTCGAAGGGGATTATGGTGGAGTTGAGTATAGCAACGAGAAGGCAAGTTTGGATGATGCATTTCAAGGATTCAATGCTCCTTTTGGTGGAGGATTGGATGCTTCGGAGTTTTTGGCTACCACAAAAGTTGATAAGCCTCAAGGGCTTGGTGGGCTTGAATTGTTGCATACTAGTGATGCACCAGTGGCAGCTGGTGCTGCTGGTGGAGCCAAGACTCCGCTTGAGGATTTGGTGACGAAAACGGAACAGAAGGGTCCGGAGATGCACATTGTGGAAGAGATTAGTGCTGAGTTCAGAGAATCATTGCTTGCTAGACTAGGATTGATGGGTGTGGTTTATTTGAAAACATTGCCTACCAAAGTGTCTGGTGATAAAGAAACTGAGTTTTCATTCCGGGTGGATGGTGTAAATGCTGTTAAGAGATTTGTTATGCAGAGTTCTCGGGTTAGTAGTCTCGGGAATGGGATGTTTCATGTAAGGACAGCGGCTTCTGATGAGCCTATACCGATTTTGAAGTATAGTTTGCAACCTAGGTTGACTCCATTGCCATTGAGGGTTCGGCTTGTAAAACGTCATACCGGGACTTTACTTTCTGTGATGATACAATATGTTTCGAGTCCTGAATTGCTAACACCATTGTGTGATGTAACATTTGTTTTGAAACTACCGGTTGACCCTACATTGTTGAAAGTGTCTCCAAAAGCTATGTTGAATAGGTCTGAGAGAGAATTGAAATGGCATGTTTCCGAGATTCCAGTGAATGCTCCTCCTGGACGGTTGAGGGTGAGGATGCCTGTGGATTCTATTGAGGAAGATGAAGAGATTGAGGTTGTTTGTTATGTGAAGTTTTCAGTACAAGGAGCTAGATCATTGTCTGGGGTTTGCCTACGGCCTACTTCTGAGGGTAAGACAGACTTTTACGAGGTTAGTCACAAGTTTGAGAGTGGGATATATTTGTGCAATTGAGCTATCAATGAAATTGGTTACCTATTGTTGTACTTCTTTTTTGATTCCTTTTGTTCAAGGGGGTGTATTGTCTTAACATGTGTATCATTCTTTGATTTCAAGCTTGTAACTTAGATTCAGAGTTATGTGATATGTTTGTGTTTTTGTGTTATAAACTATTGTGCTTTCTCAATGGACAGTATTCATTATGTGTGTGTCTTGTTGCTTTATTTTTTTGGTCTGTTTTTTATTTAAGTTCATGATTTCAATGTCATATGGCACTTTGCAAAAAGTGGAAGCTTTGTGCACTAGGTATGACATTTTAGGGTATGGTGACTAACTAAACTATGCGTTGATAAATCATTAATCTGGAAGTGGAAGTATCATTAAAAAGTTATAGTCTGGTTGAAACACTGTTATTAATACTAGGTAGTTCTGTTTCTGAAGAACTTTTAAAAACAATTTTTAAATTCACTTTGAGAGATTGGCTAAATTTTTTCTTTGTGATGTATTGAGGATTGAATGGTGTTAAGAAATGTTTGATCCAATATTTCCTACTATGGAGGTTTTACTAGGTTTCTTCACCATGGTATTCCAGTCACTAAAGTGCTTGTTTTGGGTTTCAGTGCTGTTCCAGTGTCTTCATTGTTGATCTTTTCAGCCTAGATGTTTATGCTTTATTTTTTGGTCCCTGGAAGAGCATTCTTTTATGGGAAACTGCAATTCCTTGTACTTGTTGCGAACTGGTATAAACTTGAGTTTGGATTGTGATTTAAATGGTTCTGAGTGGAGGGAGACAAAAATATATAGTGACACTAGGATGGGTTTTGGCGACAAGATAATGTTCAGGGTTGAATGCCATTTGATTTTTGAAGCCTTATCTTCCAGGCAGAGCAGACTATACTGGTGCCTTTTAGGTTGTTTGATGTGAACATTGATTGTGGCTGTAATTATGTCAAATCCTTGTATGCCATCCCTTGCATCCAAATCAATCATTTAATCAGGTGATAAATCTTTCAGTTTCCACAAGGTTGTTGGTTATGTTGCATAGGTGAATCAAATGGAATCAATCTTCAGTGGCCTTTCAAATACATTTTACTAACTTAATCCTTTAAATACCTTTATCTCCAGAGTGAAGTTTAGTCAATAGTGATGAAATAGGTTGAGGGAGTGAGTATGTTGAAATATAAGCCAAACCAAAGGGAGGATGATCCATTATTTTTCTGAGTTACGAAACTTCAGGAAAAATTGTGGGTTTCTAAGGCATTACATAAGCGTATCTCTGTGCGTGTCACATGCACATGTATTGGTTTAGCAAAACTTGAAGCTAATACCTACCCCAGTGCCACCTCACCACTTAACTAATGCTCTAGAGCCAATAGTTTCAATATAAAGCATTCACAACAGGCTAGATAAATGGGTTGTTCTGCCAACGGTTAGCTAGACCGGCATAAAAATGTGTTGCATGAGGCTTGCTTGTGACTGGCCAAAATCTGTTTAGCTAGACCTGCATAAAAATGCAGGCTTGCTTGTGACTCACCAAAATCTGTAATTGCTACATTACCTCGCCCCAACTGAGGTACTATAGCTCACCAAATGTTATATATATATATATATATATATATATATATATATATCTATATATATTTGTTGTCTGGTCCTCTAACTAATGTTTTTCCTTGGAAGAGCATTTGGTGTGTAAAGGTTCCTAAACGAGTGTCTTTCTTTTTATGGATAGCAGCTAGGGGTGAGATACTCACCATTGATAATCTTGTTAAGAGAGGTCAGTCCCTGGTTAATAGGCATTGCTTGTGTTGTTGTGATGGGGAATTTGTGGACCATCTTCTTCGCAAGTTTGCTCATGCTTTATGAAGTAAAGTATTTAACGAATTTGGGATAAAGTGAGTAATGCCGAAGACGGTTAGTTCTCTTCTTTTTGCATGGAGGAATTGGTTTAGGAAGCACCTGTCAACTACATGGAATATGGTTCTGACGTGATTAATGTGGTTAGTTTGGCAAGAATGTATACCCTTACTTTTGAAGATATTGAGAGACCCTTAGATCTCTTAAAATCTCTTCCTTTTGGTACTTTGTTTCAATGGGCTCGTGTTTTGGGTTTTATGCAATGTATTTCTATTTCTGATTTCCTACAATCTGTTAGCTTTAGTTCTTGGACTATAGGTTTTTGCTTCATGTGTAGAGTGTCCATCATCTTGAACACGATGTTCATTTCTTTCAATAAAAGTCTTATTACCAGCGCGCGCGTATATAGGTTTTCATGATAGCCTGTACTCTCTCTCCAATAACCTTTATCCACACAAATCAGTGAAGATAGACAATGAGGATGGTGATTTGTCTTTGGGATTTTAAATTGGTTGGGTTTAAGATGGGTTTGGATTTTGGTGACAGTTGATTGAAGCTTGTGGGGGGTTGTTGGCTATGGGCCACAACTTGTGGCGGTTCAGGTGAGGCTCAGCGACCACATAGCGACCATGTGGTTGCCATGGCTTATTTGGTTGAGGATTTGACTTGGTAAAGAATTTATGGGAGTGAATGGTTCGATTGTGGCTGGAAATGTGTTTAATCGGGTTGCTTAATTGTTGGACATACCATGTATGGCAGTGTGAGGTGGCTGAGCTTGTGTAGTCTGAGTCTAGATTGGTGTATTTGAGTGTGTGATTTGTGGGTTTGGATTTGCTTGTTGTGGTGGTTCGCCGTGATTTGTGAATTGTTTGTCAAATGGAAGGTGGTGAAGAGAGAAAAAATTATTATTAATTTTTTTTTTTTTAAATTTTGGAGGGAGAAGAAAATAAAATTTAAATATAATAGAGAAATAAATAGAGAGTGATGCATGTGTATGTGAATGGTATAGTTCAAATAGAAAATGTAGGCTTAATTTAGCAAAGCCCCCCTCCCCTCCCTCTTTTATTCCCTCACACACATTGATACAATGAATGGGCAATGGGGATAGATGTCTATGATTATATAGTATTCTCTGTGTACTCTAAGAAGCATATATTTACACCATTTGACAAGTCTAACAGTGCCTTTGATTCATGAAGTATCACAAGTTGATGTGGTGTCTAGCCTTTTGGTATGAGTTAGATCTGGTAAGCTAGGTCCTCAGTACTTTTTATCGATACATGTAGTTGAGTAGAATGTTAAGAGGAATCTCTTTCTACTTTTTCCTCCCTTCTATGATGCTTACTTTATTGCTTGATCAGGTTGGATTGATGCTCCAGTAGGGATTAACTTTTGTGTTTTGGGGCTTCAGATTGGTACTTGTGTTTGTACCCCTTATTTAGGTGCTTTTCTGGCCAAAGTTAGAACAAAAACATCCTGTATATTTTTTTCCCAAAAAAAAAAACTCCTTCCTGCATATTTCTTTTGGATCAGAAGTCCTAAAATTCAAGATAGATCTAACTAACTATACTTGGGACACATGAAGAGAGATGATTCTGGTTTCACCTTCAAAAAAATGATGATTCTGAAAATTGAAAATGAAAGAAAAAACAAAGGGGAGATCTTTGAGCATGCAGGAGGTTTGTCAGGTATCCAGCATGCATGATGTGGTTGGATTTTTCAGATGAGATCTTCAAACACCTAGCTTTTTCTCTCTTGCTTTTAAAGACCTGTAACTGCCTGCTGACCATCCAGTCAAAACTGTCTGTGATCATTCAGGCTAGGCCGGGGGAACTGTGTTTATCATATACTCAGTCCTAATTATGACTCCAAACTTTGGGTTAAAAATTAATCAGCAAAGGCAAATATTTTCGCAGACAAATTAGTTGTGGCACTCTATCAGCTAATTGATAAATGTTTGTTTAATAAAATAAATACATGAATTTAGATAAGTATATAAATATTATGTTGAAGACAGTAAATTTAGATGAGTATAACAACTATGTGAAGACAGTAAATTTAACTTTCGTATGTGGACCGACATTGAGCCATGACAATTGGGAGTTATTTTGTATTGCAAATGCCTGAAGCTTTATATCATTATTTTGGGAATTCCAAAGTCATTTCAGTTCTTAAATATTTTGATGCCAACTTTAAATCTGGTGCATAATTGAGGGTGCAACAGAAGCTTTAACTAATTGCTTTCAGCCTCTCAGTGATGAGCCTAACTAAAGCAGAAAGGCAATGCTTCTAATGGTACTTATCAATATTGAAAGGAGATCCAAGAGTCTATTAAGTTAAATCCTCTTTGGACAGAAGAGGTTGATATAAAATTATCATTATTGGAAAAGACGTAGTTTCCATTTCGGGTGCCTTCCGCTGTCATATGGATGGAAAATGATCCTTATAGATTTGTCGTTTAAGTTTGTTTTTGGCTATTTATTGTATGAATTCTATTTGTACTTTCAACTCTTTTATAAAATATGCAATGTCTTAGCATATCTCAAGTGAATGGGTCAATTCACTGTGCTGCCTTTTCCTCTGTAGTTTGAATGCTGTTTTACTGCCAGGTTAGCCTGCTAAGTTAAATTCAGTAGAAGGTGGATATTAAAATTCTAGGTTGATTTGAGAAGTATTTGACTAAATTAGGCAGGTGATCTTTCAGATTCTTTCTCACCCTTGTTTTCAAATCTGAAATAGCTGACAGCATTATAATTGGAACATGACAATTAATTCTGACTTTTGTTTTGTTATAGTTATGGCAAATGAGTGATATATTTCAGTACAATGGTTTCTATTGTTATTTAGATGTGGGGGCAATTAAGTTTTAATTTGATCGTTAGCATCTGGAGGCAAGAATTGGCTTTGAAATACATTGGTGTGTTTGGGAGTTGAAAAAAAAAAAAAAAAAAAAAGAGAGAAGGGGGTGGGGGGATAGAATGGAATGAATCAGTTATACAGAATGAAATAAAATGAAAAGTAATATGGTGTTTTCTTTGAGTACTTAGGGAGCTTATAAAAAGGAATGGAAAGGAGAAAATAAATCATAATTATGCTGTTATACACTTAAAATAGGGATAAAAACCAATATTTAAAATTCCTTTAATTAAAGGAATGAGTGTTCTTTTCATTCTTAGAAAATGCTTGAGAGGGAACAGAATGGAATATGAGTTCCATTCCCATATTAAAATTCCAGTCATTCATGGGGCTGGAGAAAGATCCTTAGACTTAGGAGTTGGTTAGAACTGGGTTTAAGCACATTATTCTCAAGGGAGATTACACCTATCTGTGGAATGATAATTGGCTTCATGTAGGTGTTCTAGTTCTAAAGTTTAGCTCCAGGTTATTATTTGAGGCAGTCAGTAAATGCCAAGGCATCAAGCATCATCAAGAATGGTAATTGGCTGCCCTCCTGCCAGGTCAGAAGAGATGGTGTTGTTTCAAGCAGGACTTTCACATCATCACATGTCAGTTCCTCTAAGCTGATTCTGTTTCTGGATTCACTCTTAATTCTGTAATTTTTTCTGTTCCTTCGGCTTGGAATGAGATACCAAGTTAAGCGTTATTTAAATAACTAACATAAGCTCGTTTGGCATCCTCTTGCTATCCCCAAGCTCCTTCATTTGCTGGTTTGCTATCCAGAATAGATTGTCTAACCGTGATAGGCTTCTTAAGTGGGGCCTTGGTGGGGGATACCATGTGTATTTTGTGCAGGGGTCATATTGATAACCATGACCATTTATTCTTTTGAGTGCTACTTCACTCATAGAATATGTATTAAGCTAATGCATTTGTGTGAAATAAATCAAGTTGTGTCCTCTTGGAATGTGGTGCTTCAATGATGTTTTGCAGTCTCTTAGAGGAAGAGTTTCAAGTCTTCTTTATATGGGTAGTTTGGACTGCATGTATTTACCATATCTGGTTTCAGAGGAACTCAAGGCTGTTTGATGGAAGGGTTTTGTTGGAGGAGGCTTTGCTGCAATTAAGAATGACGTAAGAAATAGGTTGCGGTTCTGAAGGAATGTTCATAGTTCATTGTGTAATGGGAGTAACTGTGATAGACGGAATATTGATTTTGCTGTTTTTTGTGTGATACTATTCAACTCAAGTTGAGAGGGTCAGGTTATTTTTAGGTTATGTCTATTGCGATCTATGTTCTTGTACTGTGAGTTATTTGTAGCAAATGTCTGAAGTACTAGAGTTTTGGTCAATAATATCTCTTACTTTTTTATTAATATTTTTTTAAAAACCTTCAATCCAAATGGGTTGCAATTTGTAAGTTCAAGTGTGTAAATTGTTAGTGAGATACGTGCAACCTGATTCTGGTGCTCTCTTCGTTTCTTTTTTTGAAAAAGAAACTTATTAAGTAGCTCCACAGTGATATATTGAAGGGGATCATTTGGGTCAGCGCAAAATTGCTTCTTGGGATCTTCAGTGAACTTGCTTCAATTTTTTTTTTAAATAGAAGGCTTGCTTCATTTTTACATGAACGTTTAGTAGGCTCTGCATTTCGAAAAATGTTGCTGGCCTTCCAAGTATCCAACTTTTGATTATGTTCTTAGTTAAATGGTTAGGTTGCAGAAATTTCAGGTTTTGATTGGTTTGATTACATGTCTTGTGACGCATATCTCGATTACAAAACTTAATGAATTATCACATTGCCCTGAGACCAACCTTGGGACATTGGTTTGGTTAAGGGTTGAGAAAAAATGAACTGGATAGTGTTTGATTGCGTGGTGGATTAATGTAAACTAACCTGATTCCAAATTGAGTTCCCCCCTTAGATGAAATGGAAAGAGTTTTGAGCTAGGAATTGGCTTATTTTTATGGTTGAATGTAATTTGTTCAACTTGATCTAAGAAAATTCGTTGTAGCCGTTTAAAAGTCTAAGCACTAAAATCCAAAACCATTTGGAGCAATTTTGATTGTCCAATATAGCAACTCAAAATCTTTCAATTTGGATTACTCAATGCATGCAACGACTGTGGAAGGGAGACGGAAAGACTAGTTTGTGAAGTGTGAATATTTATTTTTCAGAAACGTGAATCATTGGCAACCTGATAGTCATGTAAACCACTCTAAGGTCTGCTTGGTTAGAGGTGAAATAGAACAGATAGAAAATAGAAGAGAGAAAAGTGGAGTGAAAACTGATTTTATGGGTGTTTAGTTGTAGAGGAGGGGAGGAAGAAGGATGCAAAGTTAGTGGGGCTCAAGTGTTTTTTCTCCAGGCTCACCAAAATTTTATCTCTCCAATTTACGGAGAAAATAGAGAGGAAAGAAATAGTTACAGTCAATGACTATGAGTTTATTTATTTAGCTTAATAAGTGATTTGTATTGCCTGAGGATTTGTTGCTCTCTGTGATACACCAAGCAATTGTGATACACCAAGCCTAGGCTGGAGTTTTGGGTCTTGAAAATTTTTTTTGGAAGGAGGAAAATAGGAATATTTTTGTGACTTGGAAGATAATTTCTTAATGAGATGAAGAGTGAATTTTCTCACGAAACTATAAAATAACATAACAATAATATATTATTAAATATTAAACTAGAATATAGTAAAATACATAATCTATTATTATTATTATTATTATTATTCTACTTTTAGTTTCGATTTATTTATTTATTGCATTTCCGTCTCTGATGTTAAATTAAGAGACAAATGTATTAAAAAAAATTACGATGTTTGTAAGTACGTGAGAAAAAAAAATAAAAATAATAAGGAAGAGGAAAAAAAAGAAAAAGAAAAAAGAGTGCCAGTTGGTCTTATGTATGGGATAAGTAGTAGTGAGAGACCTCATAGAAATGATTGGTCTCAATTATTTAAGTTTATTTAATATTCAACCTGAATGTTTAAGGACACCAAGGTATCTAATACAAGAACAAAAAGTTAGAAGCCAGGAATTTTAATAAAAGCTCAAGATGCTCCCTTGGCAGAAAAGACACTCCATTACCAATTAGCCTACACACTCCAAAATCATGATTTTGAAGTCTGTAGGCTAACTAGTAATGGAGCCAGGAATTTTAATAAAAGCTCAAGATGCTCCCTTGGCAGAAAAGACACTCCATTACCAATTAGCCTACAGATTTCTGTAGGCTAACTGGTAATGGAGTGTGGCAGCAAAAGTATTTTACACCTGGGAAGCTCCTGTGATTTGAACTTGCACTTTAAGAGCATTAAAAGGTGAAGATCCTTGAGAGACATTGAAATTGGGAAAGAGTGTAACAAATACTGTTCCCATATTTAAGGTAATTTGAACTGTATCAATGACTGCATTATGATATTCCAAGAATCTAGAATCAAGGAGTGAAATTCTAGAGGCTACAGGGAGTCCTTTTCTTCTATGGAAAGTTAGTGTCAATCTGACAACACTAAAGTGGAGATGTGTGTATCCTTGTTTTTGCCATGGTATTACAATTTCTTTGGAAAGGGCAAGGGTAATAAAATTTTCATTCTCACTAGCTAAAATATTGTATTGGTCAAACTTAGAGGCTTGGACATACTCTTTAACAGTAGAAGGATGAGAAGGATTTAAGAACTTTTTTATGAATTTTTGAAGGAATTTTGAGGTTTATCAAACACAGTGTAAGGATTTACAATAGGAAAATCAGTAATAGAGATTTTACTATCTTCAGATACATGAGAAATTTCATACAGGTAGTCTAATCTATTTGCAGTGGATTTACGAAGAGGAGGGTCAATTGTAGGTATAGTGGTATCAAGAACTGCTTTAGATGAACTAGCCATAAATATTTCTTGAAGGAAAGAACTGTTTACCTAAGATCTGATAGAACAACAATGCCACAACTAGGTGTACACGTCCACAAGATGACTTAGGGAAACTGATTTCTTTAAAATATTAATAACAACTCTTTAGTGTTCTACTTGATTATCAAATCCAGTGTTCTGATGTGATACATACAGAGGATTCACTTATAGTGATAATTATAAATCACAGAGCATACTAATCAGAACAATAATCAAAGTATACTGATTAAAAGAGGAAGAAACTGGTTACAGCAACATGCATGGCTCTGATACCAACTAGGATAGAACAAGAAAGAACAAAGGCCAAGAAATGAGGTGTAAGAAGATTATGGAATAATAGCAGGATTAAAACTGGTTAATTGCATATATTATTAAGAACATATAAAATATAAAATTTACGTAAGGGATGAAACACAGAACAAGATACAACAAACATAAGGATATTTTTAGATTTAACAACTTTTTTACATCAGGCATAAGAGAGACTGGAACAAATATTACAATGGCTTTTCTTTCTCGCTCTGCCTTTCTAAAGATACAAGGGGCCTATTTATAAGCAATATGATACAACGCAATCTGAAGATAAGGATTTCCACAGTAAATGGTAGGGGTCGTCTGGCTTGTGACAGGTGTCAAAAGATGTGGGGGATGTGAAGACTGGATTGAGAAATTTATCTCTGTCCGGATATGGTGCTGTCCTCTAGAGATGTCTGTCTGGGGGGAGATGACTAAATGTCAAATTGCTCATGGAGGAGTGACAAGTGTCACAAGAGGGAGGTATGGTCGAGGACAAAAATATGAGTTGTTGGGAGAAGTCCACCTTGTTGGCAAAAAATTCTTGCCTTTGTTGAAAAAGGCTTGTATTGGAAAATGAGTCCTCTGAGGATGGACTGTCTTCTATGGAGAAAGTCTTTGCATGGAAAAAACCTTTTGAGGCATATGTATATATAGTATTATATATATCATTTATATATTATTATTATTATTATTATTATTATTATTATTATTATTATTATTATATTTTTTACAATAGACTAATCATCCCATCTATCTCTTCCTTGAAACCATTCTTTATCAACATTATCATTATCCGGATCATCAATATCAGCACGTCCATCATGGTTATTGTAGTAGGGATCGTCGTGTCCCATCAAAGGAGTTGGCATTTCCTAGTGGTCTTCATGTGGCCAATTGTTGTCTACATATATCTGGGTTTGCACGCACTATTTCAGGTAGAATTTCTTGGTTAAGAGATTCTACCATTGTGAGGGAATAGTGGTAAGATATCCAAGATACGTCCATATGTTTATGAAGGGTACCATCAGCATCAATTACCCAATGCATGTCTGCAGGGTGAAAGATTCCTTCTGCTCGAACATTATTTTTGGAATTGAGCTTAACAACTAGACAGGCAGAAGTAAGTTTTTCGCCAAAGCGTGAGTGCTCTATTTTGGGATACTTGGACCAATTACCATTATGAGCATCATGTTTCAAGACTTCAAACCAGAACTTGGTAAAATACTTGTTTTCTCGAGAGAAAATATATGAGTAAAATTCTGGTTCAAAATGGAGACACAAGTAATACTCATTGAGTAAGTACCACATGTAAAGATAATGTGCAACTGTCCAACTGGCTATACAAAAGGCAAAAGGGATTTTCCATAGTTCATCTATGTTTGGGAAAATAGTAAGGAAATGACTCTGTTTTTCTTTGAGGTAATCATGGAGGACTTGAATGATTCGTTTGGATCTAGCTTCAAGGGTCAGGGTCTTTATTTGGTCTTTTATTTCTGGGGGAAGGGTTTCTATCATATTAAGAATATCATCAGGGGGTGAAGGAGAGCTTGAGAATGAGAATAGATCTGTGATTGGATATACACATAAAGGTGGAGGAATGATTGTAGTGGTAAGGATTGGAGGTTTTTTGGAAAGGTAATTAGTGATAAGATTGTCTTTACCTTTGATGTGTTTGACCTGAAAAGACCATTGTGAAAACCAATTTGACCATCTGAGTAGTTGAGGATGTGGAAGCATTTTTCTTTTGAACTGGAGCATTTTTGGAAATGAGGACATGTCCATCTCTACTAGAAAATTATGCCCGAAGAGGTGGAACTGAAATTTTTCAATGCCATGTTTAACTGCCAAAATTTCTTTGAAAGTGGAATGATAATGAAGCTCTGAAGGCTTAAATGCACCACTTTTATATCCGCAAATACTTCTGACAGGCCACAAATGCGTTGACCCCTTGTGATAACTTAGATTAATTAATTAGCCAAGTTCTTAATTAATCAAATTAACATGCAATATCACGTGGTAGCACAAACAAATCATCAAACTAAGTTAAGCAGCGGAAAATAAATAACACGGTGATTTGTTCACGAATGGGGAAAACCTTTACGGCAAAAACCCCACCGGGTGATTTAAGGTCACCACTCCCGAAATTTCACTATTATCACAACAAGCAGTTACAAGTAAGGAATCCCAAGTACCTCACCAACCTACAGTTGAACTCTTACCCCAATACCCAATTGGACTTGTTCTGTAGTGACAGTTTCTCCTTTCAATGCACGGCTCCCAAGTACGTGACTAACCAGATGCGCGGATCCCAGTACGCGACTTCAAATACCAACTAGAGAGAGAGAGTTGGCTGCAAAGTTCTTCAAATCATCAGAGATGAACTAGGGCACGAACTTTGTCTTTCTGATCACAAATTGCATGAACAACAAGTTCTCAAAGAATGTGCAACTTGTATCTTCTGCTTCCTTTCTTGACGGCCCTTAAAATAATCCTTTTATATGTCTAGAGTTAGGAGAAAAGAAGTCCCAAAGACACACTCACGGATTAGACTTGAAACAGACCTGGAAATCTGTTTTCTTTAATTCTCGACAGATAGAGGTGTCGAGAGGTGTCGAGAAGCTGTCGAAGCTCGAGCAAAACAGTTTCTTTAAAGCTCGATAGATGCATCTGTCGAGGTATGTGTCGAACTTTAAAAACTTGCACTTCCTAGCTTGTTTCTTGGACAGACTTTGACGGCTTCAACACTTAACCTTGAACCACTGTTTCTTGAAGTGTTAAACTCATCCTAAATCTACCCAATTACAAGTAAAGTGCGTTTTGTCTAAGGATAAGCCAATTACATAAAATAGTGACATATGTTCACAGACTTGAACTACATATGTCCTAACAACTTCTTTTGCCATTAACTTCTTCAAAGAGAGCTGCTACCCAATATTCATCACTTGCATCTGTTTGCAAAATTCTTTTGCCTGGTCTCGAAATCTGCAAAGGAGGAAGTTATTCTGTTAACTTTTTCAGCTGTTGGACTGCTTCTGTATGAATTGGATTCCAATCTGGGGGAGATTTTTTCAATAATTGAGCTAAACAATTCCTATATCTAGAGATTTTTGGAATGAAATCTGACATGTAGTTCACAACTCCAAGAAACTACTTTATCTGTTTGGTATTTGTCAGCTTATTTGGAAATTCTCCAAGAAAAATAGCTATGTGGGGCTGCAAAGTGTATTTTCCATCTGAAATATTTACTCCTATGAAGCCTATAGATGAGGCTCTTATGATCATTTTCTTTTCTGAAAGCATTATCCATTGAGTTTTTACTAAATTTTAAAATTCAGTAAGCAATTTTTCATAGGATTCTGCATCCTTTGAGAATAGAAGGATATCATCAACATAAATCAAGGCATTTGTCAAAAGTGGCTGGAACAGAGTTACCATTGCTTTCTGGAATTAAGATGGAGCATTTTTAAGACCAAAAGGCATAACAGTCCATTGATAATGGTGGTCTGGAATGCAAAAAGCCATCTTGTACCTTTCTTCTAGATGGATTCCTAATTGCCAAAATCCTACTTTGAGATCAAACTTTGAAAATATCCTAACATGTGAAAGATGCGGGAAAAGAGCACTATTTTTCGGCAAAAGGAACTTGTCATGTGCAAGAAAATGGTTAAGATCTTGGTAGTTGATTACCAATCTAAGTTTTCCACGAACTTTCTCAGCATGCTTATTAACATAAAAAGCTTCACATGCCCATGGAGAGGTTGTAGGTTCAATAAGGCATTCTGAAAGAAGAGTGGATAATTCATGCTTGGCTAAGTTCAAGTGATCTGGATTCATTCCTCGATAATTGGCTTTTGTGGGATTAACATCTTCATTTCTTTTGAAGGGTAGGTTTATAAAGAAAGATAGATTTTTCCACAAAAGATTTGGATTTTTAATGAGGAATTCAGAGTGGGTGGTTGCACAACATTCTTTTATAATCTGGAGTCTGAAGGAGTCAAATGGGTCTATTGTGAACAAATGAGGTACTTGAGTCTAGGTAAGAAGATGTTGTTTGTGCAAAAGTCCTTTTGATGACCATCTGAGGCTAGGTATTTGGTGAAGGAGATCAAAACCTATAAGAAGGTCTCTGGCTGTGAGAGAGGAGCCAAGGACTTGGTGTTTAATGGTTAGGGTTGGGAAGATTCTAATGAGGATAGGCTTGCTTTTCAAGGTGATCAAAAATGTTTCTCCATTGGCTGCTTTGAACATCTGATGATGGGGTAGCCAAAATTATTCAGGTAGTATCTTGGGATGAAGAATTGTAGCTGCTGCACCTATATCAAACAAGGCTATTACGAGAATGGGTCTGGAATAAGTGTCAAGGAAGATATGTACTTGGGCTATGGGTGTGGGGCTGGTTAAGGGGGCTATAATAGGCTGGGATGTGTAGATGGTTTGGATTTCTGGGTCTGAGTCTTCTGAACTTAAATCATCTTCTGAGGTAGAATAAGCCATAACTGCTAGGGCTTGAGGAGAGTAGTCATCATCCAATGAAAAGAGTGATTCTACATCTGAGAAGGGGGTATCATCTACATGAATCTGGGCTTGTTCAAGAAGCTTTCCCGCCTTTTCTTTCTTTGGAAAATTCTTTGCAAAATGGCCCGGTTTTCTGCATACAAAACAGACTTTTGAAGTTTTTCTTTTGAAGTTTTTCCTTTGAACTGCTTCCTTCGGAGGAACTTCCATTTCTTTTTTCTGAAGGACCTCTTCTTCTGACTTGCATAGTGCTTCTTCTTCCAAGAATACTTCTTGAAATGATCTCTTCTTTTTGTTGGACAATTACAGCCTTTGTCATAGAATTTTATCTATAAATCTTTCCTTTTGCAATTGTCTTTGAGCTTGATATGGACCTTGTCAATTTTTGAGAGAAACTTTCTCTGATTATAGAGCTTTTCAAGGGCAATGAGCACATGCTGGTAGATTTCTCCTAAAGAGGCTTGTTGCAGAGTTATTTTTTACAAATTCATCATGCGAAGAGTTTCATCTCCTAATAGTTCTGGAAAAGAGCTCAGAAAGGTGTGTTTTGAATTAACATCATCCATTCCATTGAAAGAGTAATACCGGCTTGACATTCTGTCAAAATATTTTTCCAAATCTTTTCTTTCAAAAGAGCAACATTTCATCAGCAAAAATTCTTCTCGTGCCACTTCTGTATAATGAGCCATAGAGCCAAGAAATTCACTATGAATGATTGTGAAAAAATCTTCTAAAGTGAGACACTGGGCTGCTTGTCTTTGCCTGTATTCTCCAAGGTTGAGCCACCATTGTCTTAATCTTCCTGTGAGTCTTGCAACAAATTTGGCAATAATTTGTGCAACAGTGTTATTTGGGGCTTGAAGTTCAGCTGTGCACCATGAATACATATTAAAAATTTCATCATGCCAGTTTGATGGAGGGGTATTATCAATGGTGAACAAGTGTTATGAATCTATGGTGGATGAGAAGGTTAACCTCGTTTGGAAATCAAGAATTAAGGGTGGTGGAGGAAATATTGGTGGTGGTGGAGGTTGGTCATGGTGAAGGACATCATCATCTTCTTCTACCTTTGGATCTATCATAAATACTCCATCTAGTCCAAAATCAGACAAGTCTAGATCTATGTCATCAATGATTGGGAGCACAAAAGGTTCTTCTAGGTCTTAAAGTGTAAGAGATTTGAGGAATGATGATATTGGGTTTGAAGGGTCAGGGTTTGTAGCCAACATGTTCATATCTGGAGGTCTAGATGAAGCACCAACAATCGAATCTGGAGGTTGGTATAATGGTTCTTTGTCTTTTTTCATGGGAGATGGAGGATTTTGTGGTTTGGTTTGGGATTGTAGTTGAAGTGGTGCTGGACTTGTTATACTTGAAAAGATTCTGCTTGGTCTAAAAGGGTTATGGTCAGGGTGTGTCATGGTTAATGGTTGGAGGTTTTGGTAAGGGGAGACTGGGGAGAATGGTGAGGCTGGAGGTATGGACAAGTCTTTATACAATGATTGGCGAGCTTGATAAGGCATGTAGACTTGCATTGGAAGAACTTGGATCACTTCTTTCCTTGGATTGTCCATTGAATGAAGTTGTGCTAACAACTGTTTTCTTTCTTTTTCTTTTTGTCCAAGGAGGGGAAATGAGACAGACAAATCTTTTACTATAGAGGCAATGGTTGATAATTCTTGCTCAACTGTCTGTATTTTCTTTTTCAATTCTTCAATGAGAGAATTTGAAGACGAGAAGGTATGAGTAACTGCTTCAGCCATCTTTTGTTAGGTATCAAGAACTTTGAAAGGACCTGGTTTTGTGTAACAGCATTTTCTGCTTGCCAATTTAAGGCTGCTTCGGCTGAGGAAACCTGTTTCTTGGTTCCATCTGGATTGTTTCCAACAGGATTTTTGATTTTCCACACATGTTTGGTGTTGGCTTAAGGGTGGTCAAAAGTTTCAAGAGGAGGGAAATTTTGTGAATAGAAGGGTGAAGCATGGTCAAACATGTAGTAAGGTAGGGGTTTCTGGACATAAGTTTGACTGATAGGTTTGGGTTGGCATTTTGGTATTTGAGGAAGGACATTTTGATAGTACGGAATCAACGGAGGTTTATGGTTTTGACTGGGATTTTCTTTACATGAAGAGAGAGAGGGAAGATTTTGTTTTTTGGTTTGGGGATAAAGGAAATAATAATCAAACTTTCAAAAAGGTTCTCCAAGGAGGTCAACTTCTGGATCTCCTGCTTCATATCTTTCTTTAAGAATCTGCTGGGAGGACTTTTTCTTTCTTCTTGAATTACTTTTTTCAAAAACTTCTTCTTCTCGGCATTCATCGCAATCACAAACATCCCACCATATATGACCAGAGGATGATTTTCCTTCATAGCAAGGTTCTCCATCATCTCGAAATGATTTGATTTGAAGACCATCTAGGCCTTCCTATGACACCGGATGGATCATAGCAATCTGAGTAGGAAAGACGGTGACTTCCTTCTTTTCTTGTGTAGTAGTGAGGAATCTGGCTTCAACATCACCATTTTCTTTTTTGACAAAGAAAGGATTGTTAGACTATACTGGCTTGACTACTTGGTGAAGCATCTCGTATTTCGTAATCCATGATTCTAGAAAAAGAGAAGTCATTTGGTCTCTATTTAACTGCCTGGGAACAAATGTGCACATAGGTGTAACGCCTGGATCAACTTGGATTAGTAAGGCTTAATTGGATTGGGCCATCTCCGGGATTGCTATGTCAAAAGCATGATTTCTTGTTCTATTCTAGACGATTCAACTCCAAACAGGTTAGTTATATCTGTCAATCTTTCTATGATTTTAGTCTGAATCTTTAATTGTTTCTTTTTGAAATGTTTTTGTGGAATTTATCATGATGATATATTGGAAAGCATTCTTCTTGTTGTATTTTTAGAGTTGAAAGTGTCTCTGACTTCATTGATAGTTAGGAACACAAACACACTCAATTTCTGCTAAGTTTTCAATTCTTGTTCTTGTTATAGTTCATTGACTGTTATCACATACTTAGGATTTGGTGAAATGGTAGCCTATTTGGTTGGATTTCCCACAAAATATTAATGGGGAAAAAGGAGTTAAATAATCAACTATCTCTTAGTCATTAGTACATCAGAGGTTGCATTTAGTTATGCATATTTTTTTCTTTTATGGAAATATATAATAAGGAAAAGTTTTGACCACTGCAAAAAAATGCATCTCTATCCATTAATTTCATAAAGTATCATACAAGGTAAATCCCTTTGAAAAATAGTATGAAGCGAGTTATTTAGTTGGAAATAGTGGAGACAGATATTTGACATGCTATATATACAACATGAAGTTGTAGTTTCATGAGCATAGTTAAAAGAAGATTAAGCTATTAGGGCATTCATTTTCTATGAAAAAAATTGTTTCTGCTATACTATCAGTGGTAATCGAGGCCAATTTTTCATTGTTAGTCTCTTGATGCAAGTTGTTATTGGGTTAGGCTCAAATAGGCAAACTCATGCTTGTCTAACATATGTTTTTAATTATTAGTATTCAATTCTTTTTTTGCAGTATAACCAAAACACTTGAGCGATACCAGCAATCTTACTTCACTCCTCAGGATAACAGCATTGAATATGAAGCACAGGTTTGTGGTTGCTGAAATTCCTCCTTAAAGTTTTATATGTTGAACAGATTTTAGACAAATTTGCATTTTTCTCTACACACATGAAATTAAACTTTGCTCAACATATAAACCATAATAGGATTTGTTGCGATCCTTATTTCCCATTCATTTTCATTTCCTTGGTTGTTGAGAACTAATATTTACTCTAGTTTCTTCACCCACATGTGCTAGTCATATGATATGGTACTTATTGAAAGCTTTATTGAACAAATAAAGCATTAAGATGTTTTTAGAGTGTTTATGGAAAGCTTTGAGTTTTGCTGTGATTTCACAAATGGATTGGTTGCTTTTATTGATGTTATATCTTGATCCTTTTATGGTGTGATCAATGCAAATTTGGTTGCATTTTGAAAATTTGTGTTTGGATTTTGTTATCATGGGCTGCACTTGTAAGCTTGAGCAAAAGTCCTAAAAAAAGAATGAAAATAAAAATAAAATAGAACTGGTATGTGAACTAGTGATTGATGGTTGGGTGGTTTTGAGAATTCTGATGGATTATTTAATGCCAAATGCACTGGAATTTTATTTCCTTTTATTTGTTTGCTAAGATAACTAAGGAAAATGTTTAGGTTTCATTGTTCATGTACTGGTTTTTCATTTTACAAGGGACTCGTGTCAACAACTTGTTGGATTGGGAGGATTTTGCTTTCATGGATAATAGATGACGATGAGACTAGGTTAAATCAAGGAATTGTTTCAAGGATTATTACTATTGATGTATAGTTTATCAATCAAAAAGATTTGTCAGTTTTATTTCTTTCTTTTCTCTTTACCTGCATTTTCTTAGCTAGCAAAAGAATTTAGAAATTAGTTGTGTAATAGCATCTTCTTTTCTAATATTTCTGTTTGAGTCTAGAGACATTGTTGGTCATGTGTTTTTAGGGTTCATACCAATGCTGGTCTTCAGTAGATGCCCCAAGTGATTTACAAAATTTTTTGGCTTGATTAATAGTTCAATTGATGTGATTTTTGCTGGACTTTAGGATAATGTGATACTACCTCATCCCATCTATATTGGATATTGTTTCTGTTGGTTTTAATTTAACTGCTGTTTTTTCCTCTGCACTGGTTTTAATTTAACTGCTGCTTTTTCCTCTGCACTGGGTAGCTGCTGGATTTCTGCACTGGATAGCTGCTGCCTGCAGAGTGTGGGCTGCTGTTTTCTTATTCTGCACTGGTTTAATTTAACTGCTGTTTTTTCCTCTGCACTGGGTAGCTGCTGGATTTCTGTACTGGATAGCTGCTGCCAGCAGTGGAGCATCAACAGCTAATGCAGCAACTCAAGAAGCCGTGGTGGAAGATGCTGTCAAAGCTAAATGGCTTGGTTGCTGCAGAATTTTGTTTATGTGTAATAGTAGAAGAGTAGCTCAAGTCTGTAATTTTAGTTGCACACCAATTTGGCAGGAAAAAATTATGGTTGCTGACATCTCAAACTTGATGCAAAATTTCAACAATAAAAATGAAAATGGATATGTTCCATTTAATAAGTGATCATCCTATATTGTTGTTTCTTTGATAAATGATGCTAGTGTTTTATGGATTCTTATCAATTATTGAATGCTAAGAGAATGAATCCCAAAAAAAAAAAAAAGCCTAAGAATAATTCTCTCCAATACTACTTTGCAGTAACGTTGCAGGGTACTTGTGGTAGATAGTTATGGTAGTTAATTGAAAACATAAAGAAAGAATAGAAAAAAAATATTTAAATGAAGTGATAAAATAATACAACTTTTGATATTAAGTGTTTTGTAAAGTGAGTGGTTAAAATAAATAAAATAACTTTTTGAGATGTTAAATGCTATATTTTATAGTATTCTTGATGAAAATGCTCTTAATAATATATAAGTTTAATCCCCCTTCCCCTATATATGTGTATGTGTGTTTCTCAAAAAAAAAAAAAAAAAGTTTAATCAATAATTGTTTTATAAACAATTACTTTTCCAGTTCCTTCCCACAAGATAATTACATACATGAAAATTTGTCTGAGCTATTATCAAGATGTATATATTTATTAACTATTTAATATTTATTTTATGTTACTTTCAAGAATAATGTAACTTCACAGACAGTTAAGCTGATTTTAGCTATTAATAAGTCAACAAAACCGGTGCAGCTTCATTTTGTCATGTTTTGACTTTTGAGACACCCGAAAGAGTATATCTGTTGGCTGTGAGTTGTGTAAAACGTTGTTAACTGTTACCACTATTAATTTAACAAACCAATTTAATATTATCATAAAATGTATTTCTGATTATAATATCTAAACAGTTAGCACTAAAGGATAGAATGTAAAATAGTTCAAATTTTCTTATAGTTTGGAGGTTTGAGTGTCTTTCTTTTTTAACTTGTATCGAATGGTCATATTCTTTTCTAAATCCTTGTAATAGTTTGTAAACAAGTATAGGAAGTACATTTGTATATAATCCTATATTTTGGGAGAAATTATACTATACTCCTTTTACCTTACCTTCCTAAATATAAGAATTCATACTTAATTTACCCCTTAAAACCATAGCCCTATTACAGTTGTCTCCTAAACTAGAGGCAGTATCCCATGCACCTGGCGCATACAAGGGTTTTGCTCTAAACCATGAGAATGGACACTTACTTCTCTAAACTATTACTCGAATAACGCTTGCTCTCTAAACTATAAGAGTACACACTTATCTCCCTAAACTATTACCCATATAATGTTTTATATTTCATCCTATTAATTTAGAAGTGTTAGTGTAAAATGGAGTATAATTTAAGGGAGGTAAATGTAATTTTCCTTATATTTTAATAGATATGTACTCTTTCTCGTTTCACTTGTTACTATTGTGTGTTATTTTATTTGTAATTATTGTAAAATCCATTAACACCTAATTGCTTCAAAGTTCATATCTTTTGATGGCTAATTTAAGTCGGAATTGCACATAGTTTTGATATTTGTGAACTCGGTTTGGCAGCATTTAGGACATAGGTGGTCTTAGATACCAAAGGCTATCCATGATGAGATTATATAATAATTATAAGATAGAATGTATGTGCTTATATACAAAAAAATCACCATCATTCAATATTCACTCTTTCTTACTTTTTATGATTTCCCGCCCTTTTTTACGAGTCATTTACCATGATTTGCTGGACTTGCTCTCCAAGTTTGGGTCCTGCTATGATTGAGAATGCAAATTTCAACCAATTGAAGAAGGTGAAAGTGAAAGTGAAAGAAATCAATAACCTAAGGTAAAAATTATTAGATTTACGTCGGTAAGCATTGCATCTTTTGCATAGTGCATACCATCAAATATAGCCATTGCAGTAAGCCTACCTTTTATAAGAAATCAATAACCTAAGGTAAAAATTATTAGTTTTACGTCGGCAAGCATTGCATCTTTTGCATACCATCAAATGTAGCCATTGCAGTAAGCCTACCTTTTACTTTAAAAGAAATTGATGTCATGGCATGGCATGGCTTCTATGATAACTTGACAAGGTTAATTTGAACTCGTCAAACCCCATTTATTGGATATTTAGCACTACAAATCTGTGCAATCATCAAATTTTTCATATTCTTCTGTTTGAAACTGTAATTTCAGGACCTTACCATTCACAAAGTCCACATATTCCTTTACAAAATTCACACTTATTTGCAAAAAGAATTGAGACAAAAGTAAGAATAAGAATTAATGCCAATTAATTATAAATTAAGTGGTTGATGGTTGATGGAAATTGGATACTGACTTGAAGAAAAAAAAAATTAGCAAATCTTTTCACGTATAAAACAATTCACTCTAAAAGTCTAACCCTCTAAACACGGAAAAAGGAAATTTTAGCTATCACATTAATGGTTTTTTTCATCACTTGTTCAACCAGGTGATCGATTGTGTCATTAATTAATGCAAGTTAGAATTGTTAAAAAATATGAAGTGCACACATAACAGCGGCATTGAGATTAATCTTCCCTACCCACTTTGTAAAATTATTTACTATACTCGATCGATATATTATACATTCCTCTCAAATAAAGATAGATCACACGTAAATTTTACACATAAAAATCCACATTTATGTGAAAAAAAAAAAGTGTAATGGAATAATTTCTCTCTCACCTCTCTTCACCGCCAAAACTATTTTAAAAAGCAAAAAGAAAAAAAAAAAAAAAAACAAAAACAAATCATTACAAAACCCACAAAGGTGAAGACGGTATATATGGAACATGGAAAATACCAATCGCATATTAACGGGTTTCAACAACCGTTCTTTCCACTATAATGGTCATTATACATTGCCGGCACTATCATTGTTGAGGAGTATAATACAAATCAAACTCCATTGATTTAATCGATAGGGGTACTAATTATTCTTTGCTTCGTACGCCAATGTTTTGGTCTTGCATTTGAGTGATAATAAGTGGATGCAACAAAACTTATACTTGAAACAGACCCAAAACTATCATAATTTAGCTTTGTCATGCTTAAAAATCTGCACCCAATTAAGCAATTACAAAGTAGAAATAATATATCCAATAATAAATAAAAAGTTATAGGTGCATGAATAGAATACATAGCTTGTAACCCAGTAATTGATAATTACATATAATTATGTTACATTACATGTTTGTTACCGAAAGAGTTGCTCTACAGTGAGGAGAGTCGGACAAAATAGTACTACATGAGCTACTCTCATTATTGTTGAAATGGAGTAAAGGATTGAAAAAAAGAAGCCTGTACGTTACTCATCATCTACCATGAGAAATGGATAAAAGATCTCAACGATCGCATTGTCTCACCACTGGATTTTTTTTTTTTTTTTTTTGCTTTCCTTCCTTTCTCAATATTGTCTTTTGCAGAAAAAAAAAAAAAAAGCCATTAAAACTTTTGAGTACTTGATTAATTTCAAAGTAGTCAAAAGACATCAAATGGTAATTGATATAAATCTCTATAATGGCCACTAATTGAAATAGGAAGTGTTGATTATTTTAAACCAACAAAAGATAATGAAAATTATATTGGAAATAATTTTTTATTTACAAAGATATTGGTGCTACGTGACAAATTACAACTAACCTTACAAATGCAAAACAAAGAAAAGATTGTTGTTGGAGGAAGCCTAAATGGTCATCTCGGAAACGATAGTGAAGTTTAGAAAGAGTTCATGGAGGTTGTCAATACCTAGCCCAATAATTGGTTGTCTAATTGGGGTCTCTTTCTATCAACGCCCGACTAAAGTTGATACCTAATTCTGATTATTCATTCTAAATGTTGCCAATGTAGAATAAATAAATTACTTGACCTAATTTTGAGGGCTTATGTCCTATGATATCATGAATACATTAAGACCGATGCGTACATAATGATATTTCCTAGTTTTAATTTTGGAAAATTTGAATTAATCTAAAACAACTTTCCGATTTTGAAAACTGAAAGCTAAGTACTAAAAAAAAGTTAACATCAAAATATACTTGAAATCTCAACATAGCTTGATGTAGTCACTTTTGGTTTTTGACATAATCACATCTAGACCCCATTATTCTATTAGGAATTATATGGTTCGTCAATTGGTGAGGGTTTGAACTGAGGTGGATCACACCTAAGGGCACATCCTTTTTTTATTTTGTTTGCCAACATATATGGTAATATTTTGTTTGTGAAAATGACTCAAAAACTTTTTTGTGGTGAAAACCGAAAAACTGGTAGAGTTAGGTGTTTGTGTAGGTAAGATCTTAAAGGACATTTGCTGATACGCATATGTATAAACTGCAATAATTTCTCTTTCATTCCATCACCTTCATGAATTATGAGTGATTTTCAATTTTACATAGGGTGATTAATACCCCGAACCATATTTACCTTTGGATGTACTCCTCTTAGGTAAGAAAATGCCAATATTCTCAAGCAAGATCATTTTATAGTTTAATGTCTTTTTCTTCTGGATAGTTAAAACCGATTATTTCGTCGCCATTAATTATATATAGAACAAAAAAATTTAAAAAGAAAAGAAAATAAAGATTGGAATGAAACATATAATAAAACAAAAGAGCAAATAAAGATGCACCAATTGACTTATCAAAAAAAAAAAAAAAGCACCAATTGAAATCTTTTTGTGATTTGCTGAAGAAAAGGTCATGATAACAACGTACAATTTTTGTTTTTAGTGTAGAATCTGATTCTATTCAATAATTCCATCCACAACCACTTCCAGGTAACGAATAATAAATACGAAATCAGAAATCCCAAAACTGAAAATTGTAATGGATCACAAAAATAATAAAATTACAATACTATGATTTATATGTCACTGTAGGGATTCTCTTGATTTTCATTAATTTCGATGCTCACCATGGCACCACGCCACCACCTAACAATCCAAAAAAGAAAAAAAAAATGAAAATAAATAAAATCATATTCTGGGTACTATCATCGTCCAAGATCCGGCACTGTACACTATCTTTTCTTCTACGTAAAGTCTTAATTATTTTACCCTCACCTCTAAAGGCACCTGCAGCTGGTACCACATATACCTAAACACCCATGCCATGCATATATCCTTGGCAAACCCACAAGGGTAAAAACGTCCAAAAAGTTATAATAACGCTCGAGTAATTATTCAGTATTCTAAAAATGCACTTACGTGGTACTTCTTCTATGGATGGTTAACTTCACTAATTGAATTTACCATCTATGTGAGAGAAGAAAGTACCATATCAGTGTCCTTCGGCTTTACTAATTAATTTTTCGAAGAGTTCAAACTCGTGGAACACAAAACGACGCCGTTACAGCCACACTAGCATGGTCTTTGCAGCTCAAAGCTTTGAGCAACTTCCAAGACCCAGATCCCTTACCGGAGTTCCGGTTTACTGGAAAAATCATCGATTGTGGTTGGTTCCGGCGAACCTGGCGGTTCTTAATGTCACTAAGCTCCATCTCCGTAGGAAACTTCACCATTCCAAACATGAAAAAGTACCAACGAGGCCTTGACGATGCCGCTTTCTTCAGAGCTATCTCTGACTTACTTCCAACGCTCTTAACCGAAGAGTTCCTTTCTATGGTTTCTGGTGGTGAGTTTGAAACTGGGTTGAGTTTTCTATAATCTAAAGACCGACTGTTCCTCATGAGCTTGGTGTTAATACTGTTTGATCGAGTTACGGGGCTTTGTAGCTTTGATAAAGACTCGGATCTTCGTCGAAGAGAGGTTTGTTTGGTTTGGTTTTCATGGGTGCTTTTGGGTAGTATTTGAGGAGTGGGATGAGAGAATTGTTGTTCTTTGAAAGGAATGAGTTTTCCGCAGAAGAAGATGTCTTCAGCTGAACACATATTTTCAGAGTAGCTGAGATCGCTGAAGAACTCGAAGAAGTCGATGGAATCATTGCTGTTGTCGTTGTGGTTGTTGTTTTTGTTGTCGAAGATAATATTTTCTTTGTTGTTGAGGCTGAGTGGAAGGTCACAAAGAGAGAGTGCCTCTTCTGCTTCTTCTTGTTCTTGTTGTTGTTGCTGTTGCTGTTGGTGCAACTCTTCTGGGTTTTGAAGATCAGGGTTGTTAGGAAGATCTCCCATAATTTTTTGGTGGAAATGGAGAAGAATGTTTCAGGCGTTTCTTGTGGTTGTAGATGGGGAAGAAATCAGTAGGACCAGTTTATAAATACTAGTGAGACACAGAGACAGAAAGAGATATAATGAGTTGTAGAGAGTGTGCCTTGGAATGCATTTCACTATTTTAAGCCTTTTTGTTTGGAGTCTATATAAAGCGACATTTTTTGGGTTTCACTGGTTTTATTTTATTTTATTTAAAAAAATCTAATTAATAGTTGCCTTGTCTTGTCGGTTTCTTCTAGACGATTGATAAGGGCATCTAGAGACGCCAACACAAAGAATCTCCAGTTTATCAAATAAAAAAAAAAAACACAAAGGATCTCCAAAGAAGAGAAGGTTTGTATGAATAGTCTATATTTTTGTTGATCCACCTCATATTTAGCTCTTAATCATGTTACTTTCAATTTAACAATTATAATAAATAAGTATAAGATATGTATTAAATAATATTTTTTAAAAGATAATCATAATTAGGTCCAATTAACTTATGACTTTAAGATATACATTAATCATTGATTTAAAAAAAAAACTTTTATGAAAAATTAAAAAAACCATCAGAAAAGTTAGTTACTTTTTTATTTTCCCTTAAAATATTTTCTGAAAATAGTATACTAACGTATATCCATACTAATTAAACACATAAAAGAATACGGAGAAAGAAGACTCGGTCAATTTGGCATGTGAGGAGAAGCATGTAATATTAATTCAAAGAAGTTTCTGTTACAAGTGGTGTGCAGGTTCAGCTAGAGATATGCGTGGTTATAGGTCTTTTCAAACCATATAAGTTTCTGGAGTCATTCCCTATCGTCATCAACACAACCCATCATCGATGACAATATTACACAAAATACGAATTGTATTTTGCAACGTTGCTGTTGCTATTGCTAGTTTACATCCAAATCATCTAGAACATGGCTGATGTCTGTTGCTAGCTCATAAGGGTACGTAGGTTCCTCTTCAGTGCCCCTTTGATAACATTAAAAAAATAAGTTGGACTTGGTTAAGCTGTATTTAAGGGAAAAAAAAAAAATAAAGCTTTAAAAATAATATCTAAGAAAATAAGTTTACTTAATCTATAAATTAAACCCCATAAGGGAGTAGTGCTTATGCTAGCTATCAGTCTTCATGGAGTAGAAACTCTTAGCTGCCTCCTAAATACTTATTCTAATGCCAATTAACTAATGTGGGATAGATTAAGAGAGGATGGGAGATTGTGATGAACACATGGGAGATTGTGATGAACACAGGGTTGATAAACGGGATATTAGTTTGTTAAATCAATATGTTCTGAAAAGTGTTGATCTACGGGATATTAAATTAGTTTGTTAAATCAAATGTGTTCTGAAAAGGTTCTAATATTAGAAGGGCTTAATTTGAATGCTAGTATTGGTATCTCAATTTCTTCCTTTGCTATTGCATTTCAAACTTGTGTTTCGACGAGTTTTTTTTAATTGGTTTAAGTTGTTTAGAAAATACAACTTGTGTATAAGTTTAATTATGACTTTTACAAAAAATGAGATTTAAAAAGTTATAGATAAATATTAAAATGAGAGGAAAAGAATACGTTAGCATTTTCAGCTAAAACAAACGAATCCTAGCATTCCTACAATCAAAGAGGAGAGTAGATGAAAAATAATATGGCAATATCATAAATTTAATTAGTATAGTTAATAACGGCGGTTGCAGTATGAGATCAGTTCTTATTATTGATCAAGAAATTAACAAAGCTTTGGGGGTGATAACCGGAGTTTAATTCAACATAAATTTTTTTGCCTTCCATTGCTTGGAACACAATTTTTTTAGGTGGAGTAGATGAGGTCAAATTATGGCTCAACTTAACTGAAGAGCCTCTTTTGCCTCTTATTCTTGTTTAGAAGCTATTAGCTATGATATCTCCGAGATAAGGTAATAAACACAGTTAATTGTTCCTCTTACCCTTTTAATTCAAAAAAAAAGAAAAAAAGTGAAGAAAAAAAAGAATATGGTCACTTTCAATGTTTTAGACCATCTCCATTAAACTAAACAGGTAAACAGATGAACTAACATTATTAAACAAAGAATATTACACCAAAGAAGCTTCTAAGTACATGCACGAAATATTATTTTGGTTTGAAGTTTGAAACCAAGACTAAATTTATGGCCCTTTGAAGGGTCAGTCACATCAATTAATTTAGACTGGGAATGGCAAATGATACAAAGTTTTCAGTGATTTCACATTTTTAGGTCCTACAAAGCCCATACTCTCGTGGTCTTCGTCGTGGTAGTGAAGGATTTTTGCTATTGTGATTACGATGGATTTGCAGAAAAAAAGATAGAATAGTTTTGTTTTGAGAAAGAAATTTCCAAAACGTTTAGCTCAAGAGTCAAGAAGGCAAACAAGGATTGTAGATGTACAAATACCAACGAGAAGCATAATCTTGCAGGAAAGCCTCAATTGTATTAGCAATTAAGATCGACATGTTAAAGAATCAAATTAAGATGATATCAATGCGATTTCTCTTCATTAAAGGGGGCTGACTACAATTTCCATTCCTCTTTCGGAGTTCAGCACGAAATATTCATGAAACACCCTCTTTCAAACCAAGCATCAAACATGCTGGGACCAAAAAACACATTTCAAAAAGTATTGAAATTAAGCTATAGCAAAAAGGACAGCGTAAAATTGCCTTAAAACACCCTCTTCAAACCAAACATACGTTCTTGTGTGTGTGTGTGTGTGTGTGTGTGTGTGTATTTTAACGGTGAAAGTAAAAAGAGGAGGACAATGATACATAATGGAGCTAACTTCGAATGAGTAAAGTGATACTTTTCAAAAGAAAAATAGGCAAAGTGAAATGGAGTCTAACCATTAGGGCTGTAAACGAGCCGGGCTTTGTCGAGTAGTAAATGTTCAAGCTCGGCTCGACAACAAAAATAGAATGTTCAAGCTTGGCTTGAACTTGATACGAGCCTACAAATAATGTTCAAGCTTGAGCTTGTTATAAAGTATAAAAGCTTGAACTTGGCTTGGCTTGATTCATTGGTCAAGCCAAGCTCGAGGTCAATATCAAGCCCAAACTCAAGCTCAATATCATGTTTTTGAGCTTGAGATCCAACACAAGTATATCATCAAGTCTATATCAAGTTTATTATCTAACCTATTTGGTTTGGATGAGAAGTCTCAACTTATAATTAATTAAAGTCTTAGAAAACTAATGGTGCTGCCAAATCTTAATGTCTCTACCATCTCCAACCAGCCAGCATGCACCATCAAGGATAACATCATACCTTCTCAATATACTCTTCCATGCATATAAACCTAAAACTGAATCTTTTGCTTCCAAAATAGAACAGTGAGAAAAAAAAAAAAAAAATTGCTTTAAAGACTTTAAAAAAGAGAGAATCAGTGTTATTCAAAGACTTAGTAGTGCTGAGAATTCGATCTAGTCTTGCTTCGTCTACCCATGTTTCGGCTATAAACATGACAGAGGGATCTTTTGCCCATATTATTTCACCAAGCTCTCTCTCTGTACATGGGTTCCTAAGCCCATAACAGTTCAATGCTAAGAGTTTTTCATTGCTTCTGGCAGGGTTGTGAAACAACCTCTGCCAATATCTGTGATTGAGTGACATCCTCCTTAGAAACTTGCCGCCTCTTATTTGGTAACTTAGGAAGGTTGTCATCCATTGCTCTTTTGCCTAGACCATTATCTTCTTTTCCCCCCTGTTGAGAAGGAGATGAAACCTGGGCTTGTAGAAGTCGAGACCATTTGCCCTGTGTAGGTTTGCGAACTTGCTTAGTCCACGTTCTTGATTTTTTGGAACACTTTGGATTAGGGTTTGTCAAGCTTTAAGTGTGAATAGAAGCTGCTAGCACATCAAAAAAAAAAAATTCCTTGGTTACTTGCTGACTTACATGCGCCCCTTCTTTTAATTGGTGGAATCAAATTAGGATCTTCATAATTACTCATCCCATTAATGGTCCTCACTGAATTGCACTTAATAATCGGATCCACATCATATCGAGCCAAATCTGCATCAATCTCTTTGATTTGAATATCAAATAAATTCTCAGGAGTAATTGAGTCCGAAGTTAATTCTATTTCCTTAGTTTTTGCCTCCCCCTTATTACTTGTATCCGTTGATACCTTGACAACCGTTGGAGAATTTGAGTCAATACCATCATCAGGAAATAACGTGGCATTAATGGCAACCTCCTTTGTAACAGGTAAATCATTGGCATTGATATCTGAAATAACTCCTTCATCGGTTTCCATGTTTGCCTGAACCATCTTCGGTTGGTTCTCCGTTGAATTGTTCACCCTTGTCTCTACCCTCTCCCTTGCCGCTTGGAATTCTTTTCTCGTGAATGGATGTCTATTGTCATAGAAACCAAGTACCACTATGACATCTCTTCCACTAAATGTGTATGGGGTAGCCTTTATAGTGGAATTGTACTGTTGTTGATCCACGTTTAGCGTGCCTTTGCTCTACAACCACAGCTCACAATTTTTGTTAGCATGATTCAAGCGCCCACACCAGAAATAGAGGTATGGTAAGCGCTTGTATCTGAATTGGACCAATGTTTTGACCCACTCTCTAGTGTAATAACCCTACCTCGGCATAATGGCAATGTAATATCAATCATTACTCAAACCCAAATGAAATGTTCAGCTACTGCCCCTGTTGATTTCTGAACTTCCCCAACAATGTCGCAGATGTTTTCTGCCACTCCCTTCGTCATATACCGAATTGGGATATCATGGACCTAAACCCAGAAAAACGTTTTTGAAAAAACCAAATCGCAAACCGGACAATCTGTATTGTACCTTTGCAGCATCACTAGATGTTTATCAAAACTCCAAGGTTGGTATTTGAGAATTCTTTCAATATCATTGGGATTATCAAAAACAAACAACACTCGGTGTTCATTTTGGTTTCGAATTGTGAACCTGTTTGTAGATCTCCACAACTATTTGAAAGTTCGCGTCATGGCCTTCATATTTAGGAAACATGGAGTAAGGTATTGAGCAGCTAGCAGGTATTCACTAGATCTTTGTTCCTTGGACAAGGTGAATCCAACGGTTTCCTTTTCTGAAAGGGAAAAGTTGATCCATTGATTTGCTAACTCCTCCATGGGAACGAAAATTGGAAGAGAAAAAAGAAAAGAAAGTGTTTCCCCACAAAGCCCAAAAAAACAAAACACCACTAGCTCGGAAGGTACACTTGTTACCTCCTGAGGACGAACTCTCCTTCCAATGAAGGGACCAAAACACTTCTACTACCTTAGAGAAGAGAGAAAACTTCACTTTCTAAGTGACAGAGAGACTTTCAGCTTTTCCATATCTATAAAACAAGTTAACAATTTTTTTGCATGAGAAGAGAAACCAATATATTTATGTTTATGACCATGTGTGTCCTTGTGTGTGCTGAAGAAATTCTTGTTGTTTAGTGCAAAATAATCACAGAGATTATGGCACAGTAATATCTGTTTGTGAAGCAAGAAAGATTGATAACAGAGAAAGAAAAGAGAGAAAGAACCAGAGGAAAAGCGAGAGAAAAGAGAGATTGATAAAAGGAAAAATTTTCTATTATGAATTCAATAATACTTGAGCCTGAGAATACAAGTGTATATATAATACATTGAGCCTATCTAACAGACTAACCAACAATCCAAATTATGCGGAATGGTAACTGAATCTGTAACAGAAAAATAACTGTATTTGGTGCTGGAGTTCCCAACTGATCAAGCTGCTTCTAACTACTTCTTCCCACGACGTCGTTCTGGCTTTTGGTGTTTAAATACTTCTCATACTAAAAACGGTGCGTTGCACTTCTAATTAAAAACACCAACGGCTCTATTTTTAAAACACCAACGGTAACCCCCAAATTGTCATCTTCAACCTTGCAACTGTGTGTAAATCAACCATTGTCATCTTGTTTGGGTTTCTTGGATTTAAAACTACTGTAAATGTTAACATCCCCCCTCAAACAACTGGGGGAGGCATCCAACAGGAGTTTGGAACGCTGAAGAATAAAGGAAGGAGAAGGTAAGGGTTTGGTGAAAATGTCAGCGAGATTGTCTTTGTCGGAAACAAAACGAACACACAAATCACGACGCAAGACCTTCTCACGAACATAATGATAGTCAACTTCAATGTGTTTTGTACGAGAATGAAAAACAGGATTTGCAGAGAGGGCAATCGCAGAGGCATTATCACACCATAAGACAGGAACATGATAAAGAAAAAGACGCAATTCTTTGAAAAGAATACGTAGCCAAGAGATTTCTGTAGCAGTAGTAGCTAAGGCGCGATATTCAGCCTCAGTAGATGAACGAGCAACCGTGGTCTGTTTCGTGGAGGACCAAGAAATTGGAGAAGAACCAAGGAAGGCAAGAAAACCAGTAGTGGAACGACGATCAAAGGGGTCACCAGCCCAGTCCGCGTCAGAGAAGGCAATGAGAGTCAGTGGACCAGGTGTGAAAGAAATTCCATGAAAAAGAGTACCCCTAATATATCTGAGAACCCTCTTGGTAGCTTCAAGATGCACAGTGGTAGGCCTGTGCATAAATTGGCATAATTGATGCACACTAAATGCAAGGTCTGGGCATGTGAAGGTTAAGTACTGAAGTGCCCCAACCATGCTTCAAAATTCAAGAGGATCCAAAAGAGCAACACCATCATGAGGGAGTAACCTTGTAGAAGGGCAGCAAGGAGTCTTAGTGGGCTTGGAGTTTTCCATGTGAAAACGATGGAGGACCTCTGAAGCATACTTTGATTGAGAGAGTGTGAGCCCAAATTTGGACCTAGAAATCTGAACTCCCAAGAAGTAAGTGAGATCACCCAAGTCCTTGAGATCAAACACAGACTTGAGAGCAGAAATAAGAGATGAAACATGTTGAAGATTGTTGCCTGTGATAATTTGATGGATTATACCATGTTGGAGTAAGTAGGACTTAAAGGTAGAAGAGGTGTATTCACCACCACCATCAGACCTAAAAGGCTTAATTTTGGCAGAAAATTGAGTTTCAATCATGGCTATGAATTGAAGGAATTTTGAGAAAACTTCAAACTTGGACTTAAGAAGATACAACCAAGTAAATCTAGTGTAATGGTCAACAAATAGAACATAATAACGAAAGCCATCAACAAATATCACAGGGGCAGGACCCCACACATCAGAATGCACAAGTTCAAAAGGGGTAGAAGCAACAAAATGAGAATTTGGAAAAGGTAACCTGTGCATTTTACCAAACAAGCAGTGAGTACAAGATTCAACTAAAGGAGTACACTTATTCTTTACAAATTGAGCATGAGGAAAGACAAACTGAAGAACTTGATCATTTGGATGACCAAGCCTCCTGTGCCACAAAGTTTTATTACAAGAAACAGATTTGGCAACATTGTTGCAGACTTTAGAAGATAAAGCAAGATTTGAGGCTTGATGAGGATAGATGGGATAAACTCCATTTTCACTCTTGCCTTGGTAGAGGACCTTCCCCGTGTCCAAAGCCTGAATGGACAATTTATTTTCATCAAAATAACACCAGCAGTGGTTATCATGACAGATTTTATGAACAGAGGCTAAATTTGTAGAAATAGAGGGAACCCTAAGGACATTATTCAAGTGAAGAGTGGAATAAGATGAGGGAAGAAGAGTTTTACCTATGTGAGTAATGGGTAAATTTTGTCCATTACCAACTGTCAAATGATCTTGACCACCATATGGTTGTGGAAAGTGGAGTTGGTTCAGATTAGCAGTGACATGATCAGTTGCTGCACTGTCTGCCAACCAAGGTTGCTCCTGTGCAAGGCTAGCATTTGAAGCAGTGGCCATTGCAGCAAGTTTAGTAGGTGGATGCTTGCCTTGATAGGCATAATCCATCCTATGATAACAGTCTATGGCTGTGTGACCAAGCTTACCACAGATTTGGCAAGAAGGTCTGTCTGATCTAAGAGCTGAGGAACTAGAAGTAGACTGTTGTGATTGAAAAGTAGTGAAAGGATTGTACTGAGGAGAATGATGATTGTATTGATGATTAGACTGAGGAGAGTGATAACCACCTCTACCTCCTCTTCCACCTCTATTGGTGAAACTACCTCTGCCTCTTCCTCTGTGAAACTGGTTTTGATTGAAAGTTCCACCTTGCTTAGGAGTAGTGGTGGCAGCTAATGCAAAGATGGAGTCTTTGATATCCAAACCCTCATTCAAAGATTCCTCCTCTGCATTAAGCATAGTGGATAGCTCATCAAAACTCAGCTTAGTGCTCCTGGTTCGTATTGCTGATCTAAATGCATTGAAGTCTTCAGGAAGACCTTTCAGAGTTATATGAAGCAGCTCCTCATCATCAACAATTACACCTACTGCTAGTAGTTTATCTCTCACCACTTTGATCTTCTGTAAGTAAACATCAACAGAATCTGCTCCTTTCTTAAGGTTGTGAAGCTCACCCTTAAGATTCATCACATGAGACCTAGAGATAGAGGAGAATCTGTTCTCCAATACCTTCCAGACCTCCAAAGCAGAATTACACCCAACTGTGAGTGCTAGGATTGATGGTGAGAGAGTGGAACTGATGAAGGTTAACAAAGCTTTCTCCTTTGACCTCCATAGTGTGTAATCTGGATTCACAACTGTGGTATAGACACCACTTAGATCCTTGAGAAACTTTTCTGGTGTCAATTGTGGTTCTTCAAGTAACTCAAACAAAGAGTAAGTCTCCAAAATCATTGAAATTTGGTGTTTCCAAACAATATAATTGGAATTATCTAACTTGATTGTCATCATGTTTGACATATTCGAGAGAAGGAGAAGTGGCTGATTCATTATGTTCATTGCAGAACCAGAAACTGATGAAGAAGAAGCAGTGTTTGAACTTGGGGACGCCATAGGAGGATTGTGTACAGGAATTTCAGAAACTTCAGGAATCTCGGGCTCTAATACCATGAAGAAATTCTTGTTGTTTAGTGCAAAATAATCACAGAGATTATGGCACAGTAATATCTGTTTGTGAAGCAAGAAAGATTGATAACAGAGAAAGAAAAGAGAGAAAGAACTAGAGGAAAAGAGAGAGAAAAGAGAGATTGATAAAAGGAAAAATTTTCTATTATGAATTCAATAATACTTAAGCCTGAGAATACAAGTGTATATATAATACATTGAGCCTATCTAACAGACTAACCAACAATCCAAATTATGCGGAATGGTAACTGCATCTGTAACAGAAAAATAACTGTATTTGGTGCCGGAGTTCTCAACTGATCAAGCTGCTTCTAACTACTTCTTCCCACGACGTCGTTCTGGCTTTTGGTGTTTAAATACTTCTCATACTAAAAATGGTGCGTTGCACTTCTAATTAAAAACACCAACGGCTCTATTTTTAAAACACCAACGGTAACCCCCAAATTGTCATCTTCAACCTTGCAACTGTGTGTAAATCAACCATTGTCATCTTGTTTGGGTTTCTTGGATTTAAAACTACTGTAAATGTTAACATGTGCATGGATATATAAGGGTAAGAAACAATATAATTGTGAAAAATATAAATAAAAATATCAACATAAATATAAATGTAACATAAATATAAACGTAGATATCAACAAATATATAGATAAAATGCTAAAAAGAGAAACTAATCATTAAGTATTATGGATGAATAAATAATTGTGATTTTTTTTTCATTCAAATCTGCTTGGAGCAGTTAGTAGGTCTTCGTATAGCTAATTATTATTTAAGAGGGCTAAAAACATACAATTTTGTGACTTGCAACCATCATTGAAATATATAAGATATAATCTTTCCTAACATCTTAAGAGTGTTGCAAAAATTAATTATAGAACAGAAAAAGACTATTATTAGTGGTTGTAATCGTTGAACTATGTTAAAACATATGCAATTGGCTCAAGTCATCGTGAATGATTTTATTGCAATGTCAGCAGGAATCGTGGATGATTTCGCAGTGTTGGTAGGAATCCGTTACATGATTCGAAAAATTGTTAGTATAATGAGCGTCTATCAATCTTGTATGTGTGAGTAAGGGTACCAGATAATATAATTGTGACAAATATAAACATAATTGTACATATTGACATAAGTAAAAACCAAATTCATAAATAAAATATTAAAAAAAGAAAAGTAACCATTTAAAACAATAAAAAAAATTGAGATTTTACTTCAATATTCAAATATACTTGAGCCAATAGGTGGATTTGTACTCATTTGTCTTTCAATTCATAGGGATGATTCTAGATTTCTTAGACCATATGTTAGATGTCTTCTAGGTTTTTTTTTTTTTTCACTTTGTTTATATGTAGTATCCGAATAACTAAGCCTAAAGCCAATGAATTCAATGAACCCAAAATCTTCTTTTCATTCTTACGTCTAGGCATATGGTAAATTAAACAAAAACAAAATTGATAATTAGATAAGAATTGGCATTTTACATCCTGAATATATAGTGAGTCAACTCAAAGCTAACTTATTATAACTCTAAATTAGTTTCAATTAAGTTTTTTCATATCAATAAAACTAGTTAACATTTTTTTTTTGCACAAGAAGAGAAACCACTATATTTATGTTTATGACCATGTGTGTCCTTGTACGTGTGTGTGTATATATAAAAGGGTAAGAAACAATATAATTGTGGAAAATATCAACATAAATATAAATGTAACATAAACATAAACATTGACATAAACATATAGATAAAATGGTAAAAGGAGAAACCAATCATTAAGTGTTATGGATGAATAAATAATTGTGATTTTTTTTTATTCAAATCTTCATTCAAATCTACTTGGGGTGGTTAGTGGGTCTTATAGCTAATTATTATATAAAATGGCTGAGAACATACAATTTTGTGACTTGCAGCCATCATTGAAATATATATATATATATATATATATAGTTTTTCCTAACATCTTGAGGGGTCTTACAAAAATTAATTATAAAACTAAAAAAGACTCTATTAGCAGTTGTAATTATTGAACTAAGTAAAGACATTTGCATTTGGCTAGTCATTGTGGATGGTTTTCTTGCAGTGTCGGTAGGTGTTCATTAAGGAATTTAAATGACTGTTGCTATCACGTGGAGCGCCAATCCCGATGCCTTTCACGGTGTAGATGACAACCACTACAGGAATTCAACTTTTTTTTGTTATATTTTAAAGATTTTTCTAATAGAGCTGCTGTACCAAAGTAATTTAGACCAAGAATCTGTTTAGCAATTAACTGTTTTAGCTAGTCTTTTAGATTGTGGTTACCATTATTGTAATTGCAACTCTGATATGATGTGTCTATACAAGATTGAGAGAAATTATCTAAAGAAATAACATGGGGATGATTACGAAAGGATGATCCATAAATGGTATGATGCAAGAAGTACATTAAGATAATTGTAAAAATATCAAAAATCCACCTAACACTAAGTGTTGATCATTGTCTCATCGTGATCAAATCATGACTAAACGATGTCCAATTGGTACAAACGAGATGTCATTGAAAAAGTACAATGAAAATCTACATTTTGGTGGTTTTAGATCACTAAAATTCCATTCGAATCAAGAAAATTCTTCAAAGCACGAGAGACGGGATTTTTTTGTGAAAATATGAGTAAGTGGTTGTCTTTCTATGGTTATGGTTTTTTGAGATTGATAATAATTTCTAAAAGTAGGTGTCACAGGTTTTCCAATGACAGCCCACTTGGGTCAATCTGAGGGCGAGAGACAAAGAACCAAGTCCAGGAAATTGTATGGAAAACCTGGGAAAATCTCACTATTGTGCGTTCAACTAGCTAGCATAGGGCACCTACTGTTGAGCACAAATTTGTTGCGTTCTTTGAAAATTGGATCCAACCTTAACCTGAAGGGATGAATAAGAAAAATGAATTCACTACATTTTTTGGTGATTGTGAGAAAATTGCAAAAGAACACTTATCAAGGTTTACAATTTAGTGTGGGGAGTTATCTAACAATGATTACTATAGACTTTAATTGTTTCCTAACTCTTCAACTAGATAATCCTTTATGAAACTTATAAACATAATTGTAAATATAAAAATAAAAATACATGTAATTGCTAAACATATAGACATCAAAATAAACATAAACATAAACAAATATATAAATAAAATAATAAAAAAGAAAACTAGCTATTAAATATTATGACTTATGAGTGAATAGATAATTGCGATTTTGTTTCAATTAAAGCCAGCGGTTTATGTCCCACTCTAATTAAATGGATTTAGTGGATAATGTGTATTTAACATATATTAAAATAGGCAATAGATGGAATAAAACTAAAATCAATGATCAAAAGCCAGAACCTCAACTAGGGTACTTGTTCAACCAACCTGTGTGTCAACCAAGTTTAACTAGGCTTGATTGAAGGTCACTTAATCTTAAAAGTTTCAAAGAAATATAAAACTCCATGTTTTCATGATAAAATACATGTTCCAAGAACTTTGACCAAGGTTGCTCTATTTGTCCAAGCTTTGATCGAGATTTGATAGGAGCTTGACCGAGATTTGATCGAAAATCAGACTATCCAATCAGAATAAATTGAAGCCCGTTTCCAGCATGTTGGTCATTAGTCGAGTCGCAACTTTGGAAACAATTGAGAAAGCACCAATCTGGAGGAATTTTTTTTTTAAAAAAAGTTACTAGTGCGCTCATCAAACCAAGCACATACAATATTTGGAAAGAGAGGTTTTCAAAGATGTTTATGGGCATAATAGTTTCCACCACGATTGGGGTTGTTCAACCTCTGTTTGCGTAATTTGAAGCCAAAAACATTTAACACATATGCCACTTGCTTAAATTCGTACTCATACTAAAAGAAGTTACCATTTTTACATGAATGAATACTCACATCCCACAACAAAAGTCTTGCATAAAAATATACTTCACCTTTTTGGTTGGAGGTGGTCATTAAACAAAAGCACTCATCACCACATGGGAAATATGGTCTTAACTAGCCTCTCTTAGACAATGCATGTACTAAAGAAAGATTTTTTAAAGTATTGTTGTCAAGCCCCAAACACAAGTAAGAGCTAAACACGTAACAACAACCACACACTTATAAAGTTTACACCCTATAAGTGTGAAAGGCCCTCTTAACAACTAAAGAATTATCCTCAAAGAAAATTTTATCAATAAATCCAAAAATATCTTCAATAATGCAATTCTCAAAGAATCTCTAAAATAATAATCCTCCAACATCATAAAGAAAAATAAACTTAATCTTTGAGACTAAAGTCTAAACAAAAGACAATATTAAACATTAATGTCCAAATCTTATTCCAATAATTCCTAAACTTCACTCATACATACATCTCAACAGAAGCCCAAAAACATGCTACTCTTTCGGATCAGAATCTAAAAGGAGAAAGAGGGGGTGAGTTGACAACTCAATAAGTAACCAAAGTCCTAATAAGTTCTATTAATCAAATAGATCTGTAAAATAATAAGTTGTAAATAAATCAAATATTTTAAATCTTACAAATATAACATAGATGGATTAGAAATAGTTAGTTTTCCATATATCAAAGTCAAAGTCATAATTTACAATAGATTCCAAAAACATATAAGCAATTTCAAGGATTTATAACAATTCAAATATTCACATAATTCATATTCTTAACAATCTTTATTACTATGGTCACATTATATCCCCGTGATTGAGTATCAGTTTCAAATGAAACTAGTTCCGTGCTAATGTATATTTCCCATTAACTGGGTCCAAAAATACGATAGGTTCATGATGCTCTAGATAAAACTAGTTTCGGTACCAATGAATAACTCTCATTGGTTGTGTATCAGAGTTAAAACATAGTCAGATTGTCCAAAATAATATATATCAAATCATAGTTCAAACAAAAATATATCTCATTCAAATACATACATAGAATTATATATTCAGTAATCAAATATATTTGTGATGATTCGTTATTCTTTACTTTAAATCAGTAATACAATTGAAATAAAATTGTAACAATTATAAATAATTTTCAATAGTTAAAATACACTAGTATAAGTAAAATAAAACTAATTAGGATAAACTTACTTACCTCAGCTAGTTCATTACAAAAGAATTTCTCCCTAACACTTTCTCTAATATCCTTAAATATCACCTAAATAATTTACAAGCATCTTTTACTCAATAATTAAATAATTCAAGAAAAACTTATAACGATACCCAATTAAAAGAGATACTACTAATTAATAATATCCAATAATTGTCCACTTATCTCACGCCAAAATTTTACCCAATCATAATATTTTTCTTTATATTTTTTTTTTCTGCCAACATTAATGCCTAACTCATAGTATTATGTCATACTCGACTTTTGTATTTTCCCAGCTCCATCATTTCGGGTACAATTCCTTAAAGCAAAACTATGCAGAATCGGACCCACTATGGCCATGCCTAACCTTTTGCAAACCCATCTACCCTTAACGCAATAGAGGCATACGAAAAGAATAACTATTATGGAGACAGTACAGGTATCAAGAATATGATTTAATCCCTTCTTGGTTCACATCGTAAAATTAATTAGATATTTAAATAGCATCACTTCTTGCTAAAATACTCACATAAAAAATACTATAATTCCAAATAAAACTTAGATTTGACCAAAAATAGATTATTAGGCTCTTACCTCAAGTGTGCAGTTAAACCTTCTCTACTTAAGTCTTTGGGTTAGTCTCCTCTCTCAAAATATCTGTCATTATACACTGACTTAAATTAGCTTATATATAGTTGGAGTACAAACTTTATTTTCTAAAAACCTTCTTAGTAATATTAATTATAAAATTGACCCCATAAACAGATTTACTTAAGAGTTATGCTAACGAGCACCCTTAGAACATTAGTTAACAATCTATTTTAAGAAAATTTTAACATCACTTTTATGGGAAATGAAAAAAGATATCAAAACATTAATTTTTTTTTCTTTTCTCATAAAAACTTTCTTTTAATGGATTATTAACCAATTCCTTAAGAGCATTCATCAGCATTTCTTTTTACATAAATACCCCTCCCTTTAAATCTTTTTTTTTTCCCGGGTATTAAAATTGTTCTCAAGGATTTGAAATTTTCCATCTTTAAGACAAACAAAGAATCGAGGCGGAAAAAGATGATCCTCAAGATCCCAAAAGAAAACTTTTCATCCTCTAAATTTTCCAAATTTATGAAATGCTTGAGACTTGTACATTTCCCTTCCAAAAGATTTTTGAAAATATTCTAAGATTGAGACTACCTGTACAAGCCCTTTCACACTTCAAAAGACCACACAAAAACCCAAAAGACACATTAGCCATTCTACCCAAAAAGTTCTTCCATCCACGTGCTATCTTAAACCAGTCAACATACCACGACCAAGAGAAAATCCTCATCCAAATACCACATAAAACATCCAAAGGATGATCCAATCTCAATGCTCAATACTTTGGAACGGCTCAATATGATTAGGGATGACAATTTTGCCCCGCCTCGATTCACCCATGCCTCCCCGCTTCACCCCACGCGGGTTTTTCTTGCCCCGCAAAGGTAGTTGGGCAGGAATGGGGCAAGATTTTACCTCCACACTACGGGGCGGGACGAGGCGGGGATGGGTTTAGACCCACTCGCCCCGCCCTGTCCCCGCCCTGCCCCACATTACTAAGGTTTATGATTGTAAGTTTTTCATACCCTAAAACTCTACTATTTAAACAAACATATCAATATTAGCTTATTTTATTCTACCCAATGTGATTCTCTGCCTTTATTTTGTTATGTGTTATACTATGATTTTTTTTTTTTTTTGGGTGATTATCTTGTTAAATGCTTGGATATATTATTCAATTTTTTCCTAAAATTGATTTGATTTGATGGAATAAATTTAGTTGTAATTTCAAGTATAATTTTTTTAATGAAATAGGCTTCCTTAAAAAAATTGTACTAGTTGTAGGGTAAATTAACAAAAAGTAGAGTTTTACAGGGTAGGGCAGGCCTTCGCGGGGAGCCAAGGGACAGGGATGGGGTTAGAAAGTTTTTTCTGTCATGCAAGGCGGGGCAGGGATGGGGCAAGACAAAACCATGCGAGACGGGGATGAAAACCCCATCCTTCAACCCCGCCCCGCCCCATTACCATCCCTATATACGATGTGGGATTCGTTCCAAACCTCAATCTTTAATGCAAAAAACTTGTATTTCATAATTTCTGGAACCCTACATGCACGCACAGGTTTGTGCTTGCATGCACATGCATCATGGCCGCACACAAAAGTTGATTCCTACACACAAAGGCTGAGGGTTTCCTTGGCTCTATTTTTCCAAAAATAGAATTATTTGCTTATTAAAAGTTATATTTTCCATTTTAACAACATCTGATTAGGCCTTAAACCAACCTTAGGTCTTAGAGTTTTAACATCATTGGGGAACAGAGGTCTGAGTCGTAAGGGGTACAAAATGCGATGTCTACAAGTAATCCTAATTGTAATTCCTTTGGGTTTCCTAAGACGTAAATCTCTTTATCCTTTTGGTGGTCCTTATTGCAATTCTTTAAATTTTTCTATGACATGAATCTTTTCAACCCTCAGGTGGTCCTTGATGGAGATACACGTGTAAGTAAAGTTACACATTGAATAAGAATGACAAGAAAAGTGGTTAATATAACATAATTTCGCCCAAACTCATATACTTTAAGTCTTTTGGGTTAGTTGGAGTCCCTATATCTTATATTAACTATTTTGTTAGAAGCTCACCAATGTGTTATCTCCACAGTAAGAGCTCAAGTGGTGTGTGGTGAAAGTGGTAAGGTGTTCAGGGCCCAAACTTATAGGCTTAAGTCTTTTGGATCAGACGGTGTCCCTATATAATATATTAACTACTCAATTAGAAGCTCCTCTGGGTATTATCTCCCCAACAAATGATATCAGAGTTTAGGTGGTGTGCAATGAAGGTGGCGAGTTATTCAGGGTCCCTTCTTAGTAAGGACAGAGCAAAGCCTAAATGGCCCTCATTGAAAAATGCCCAAAAAATGAGTATTGTCAATGGTGCTAGATCACGATGAAGCACACAGATTCAATGGACAAAAATGTATAGATAGATTCTCATGGATGGGTGTGCTGAGTTAACACTTGATTCCCATGAATGGCGTATGACAGGCCCATGGAGGCTGTGTTGATGATGGAAAAAACTCATAGACAATGAGGAAGCTAGTAGGACTTGGTCAGAGCCCACAAAGAGACACACGTGAGGGGGAGATTGTTGTAGGGGTGTCAATTCAAGTTAGCGTGTTGCGTTCATGTCATGTCGAGGTAGGAGTATTCGACTAAATGGCTCAACCTTAACTCAACCCATTTAATACTCGTGTCATGATCCTTCAACTCTAATTCATCATGTTAATAAGGCGGGTTGACCTAACCCAACCTATTTGACACACTTAATAAACAAATCATGTTGGATTAATACAAATGTAACACAACCCATTTCAACCTGCATAATACTAAATATAAATCCATCTAGAAATAATTTTTTTTTACATCCCAAAAGTAGTGCAACGCTTCAAGTCTTCAACCCACATTCTAAATAATATAATTGAATAAAAATGTAACATTCATCTAGAAATAAGTTCTTTACACTCCAAAACAAGTACATACACTTCAAAAAAAAAAAAGCAATAACCGGCTTGAGAGTTGACACTTTAAGTTTGAGAATTGGGTGTGAGAAGAGTAGTACGGCTAAAAAAAAAAGATACTCATAAGAAAGTTTAGAGATATAGGGTACGTTTGGTACACTGAATGAGAATTACGATAGGAATTGTAATCTTTATTACTATTAATAAAGTGTGTTGTAATGTAATAACTAAACCTATTCATTAGTTTGGTTGTAAGTTGTAATATTAGAATGAAACTTAACATTTATTTTAGGAAATATCTTACTCATACAATTATATTTCCTTAAAAATTGTTATTTTTAAATTTAAAAGAGATATGTGTTATTTTTTATAATTTTTTATTTTTATAATTGTTAGATGTATATGGAAAGTTTGTTTATTTGGAAATATATTAAGTTTTGAAATTATTACCCTTACAAAGAAATAGCTAATATAACCTCTTAAAGATGAATAATTATTTCTCATTTTGAAGAATAGCTATTCATAAGGAATGACTATTCCTTATAATAAAAATATAACCAAACTAAAGAATAACTAAACCATGGGAATAACTATTACATTACAGTGCCTATTACAGTTTACCAAACATGCCCTTAGGGTTTGTAGGGTTTAGAAATCTAGGGTTTGTAAAGTTTCAATTTTCAATTATATCCCTTGTAAATTTTTGTAATTACTTACTTTTCTTTTTAAATTTAAAATATATGTTAGATATAAAAGGTGTTTGAAAAATCTAAAATAAAATGAATATTTATTTGTTATATTAATTAGACAGGTTGTGTTAAATGGGTCATTTCCGGTTGACACAAATAAATTAGCGTGTCAAACGTGTCTATTGCGTGTTACACAAGTTGACCCGCTTATGACACATTTCTTATCGTGTCACTTTCGAGTAGACCCATTTATAACCCAAAAACCCATTAAGGCCCAACCTTAACCCGAAAAAACCCATGTTGGGTTTGTGTCGTGTTCGCAGGTTGAGTCGAACATTGACACCCCTAGATTGTTGGGAATACATGTGTGAGTGAAATTCCATATTGAATAAGAATGACAAGAGGGAGTGGTTAACATAACATAGTTGGGGTCAAATTCATAAGCTTAAGTCTTTTGGGTCGGGCCCCCATATGTTATATTAAGACTCTCCAAGGTGATATCTCCCCAACAATCCTAGTTATAAATCCTTCGGTTGTCCTAAGATGTAAATTTCTTTATACTTTTAGGTTTCAAAGAAATATCCTTCATTCCTTCTACTTTTTAAACACATAAATTTCTTTCTCATTCAAGTCATCGTAGTTCTAATTCTTTTTGCTTTCCTATGAGATTAATATCTTTTTCATTTGGGGTTCGAACCCTAATTACAGTAAAACTCAATTAGTGTCTTAGCCAGTGGCAGGGCCACGTTGTGTGAGTGAACCTTAGCTTTTTTAAAGTTTTCATGAGAGTTCCTAATCAAACTACAAATTAAATAAGAATTGTACATCTACCCCCCCCCCCCCTTTCAAATTTTAGATATGTTCTAAGCTCTCTCAAAATTTAAAATTGGTCCTCAATTTGTTAAACTTGTCCAATAAAAGTATAATAGTAAAACCCACAAAATCAGTTTGTTACCAAAAGAAATCCCAAAATAAATAAATTTGGTACCACAAAAATTACATTTCCCATTTGGCCCATTCTTTAGCCCTTTGCCCTCCAAACACTAACAAAACCCCCAATCTTCCCCTTAAACCATTCTTAATAATATTGTGATTGAGTTAATGTCATATAATAATAATAATAATAATAATAATAATAATAATAATAATAATAATAATAATAATAACAACAATAAATAATAATAATAAATAATATAATGGTTATAAAAAATTATATTATTATGTAATATACACTACTGCTGCTTGTTTTGCGTTATTTATTTATAATTTGTATTTATTAATATATATATATATATATAGGGTAGTAAATTGGTTAAGTTATACTGTTATGGATCTATTAGCTTGCATATTATATATTTTATGAGTAATGTCACGTTGACAATAATTTTTTAACAAATTTTAGGTTAAAAGTTGTTACAATGGATAAAAAAGTAATGTTAATGGTTGACCTTAATTATGTCATGTCTCTAGACTTATAGTTTTGGGTTCTTTCATTTTCTTAGTATCCAAACAGGGCGTGCAATATAACTAGTTCCACAATTAACAAAACAAAGAAAAAGAAATTTCTGAATAATTTCGTACAATTAAATATAATAAAAAAATTTATTGCTACAATGCATTTAAACTAAATTAAATGATTTTTTTTTTTTTTACATTTTAGGGCCACCGTTAATTTGATTCATATTATTTTTAACTTGTAGTCAATTTGGTCTCTATCGTTAACTCACTAACAGAAATCGATATTATTTGGTGAGGGAGAAAAATTATAACCAATTGAAATTATAAAAATTCGTAGCATTCCTATAATCAAAGGGAAGTGTAAATGGAAAAAAAAAAAAAAAAAATCAAAAAAAAAAAGCAAAAAAAAAAACTACCCTTCGCACGCTGCCAAGGGAGAGAGAACTTGCACGCTCACGAGAGAGAGAGCTCCACTAGGGAAAGAATGGTGAAGTCATGGCCGCTATGGTTGCTAGTGGAATGAAGGTGAATATGAGTGAGGAGGCTAAATTGTTGGCATGTCGAAGAGCTATTGAGTTTGCTGTGGATGCCGGGCTCTCGAGATTGATCATTGAGGGAGATAATAGTAATGTAATCCAAGTCATTTCTTCTCCTTTGGAAAATTCTTCACTCTTTAGGATTGTTGTAGATGATATTAGGCATTTGGTTTGGGGGTTACAGTGGGCTAGAGTGTGTTGTGTTAGGCGAGGAGCAAATAAGGTGGCACATATATTAGCTCAATATGCAAGGCATACACTAGACAAGGATCTGTATTGGATGGAGGATTCTCCCCCACTAGCTTTAGACACCTTGTATCTTGATGCTTTATCAATTTGATTGAATGAATATTTCTCCTTTCAAAAAATAAATAAATAAATAATGGTTGGTGCCAAGATGAGATCTGTTCTTAGTATTGATCAAGAAATTAACAAAAGCTTTGGGGGTGATAATCAAAGTTTAATTCAACTTAAAAATTATTCCCTCCATTTCAATTTTTTTGTCCTATTTAAAAAATCCAACGTTTTAAGGGAATATCATTTATTGTCTTGTCTGCTGCATAAAAATATATAAGTTTCCAAAACTACCCTTAAATAAATTTATTAAAAATAATTTTGGAAATAATGTAAAGGCATAATAGGAATATTAGTAAATTAATAGTTTTTAATTTTAAAAATAAGACAATATTTTGAAACATCTCAAAATAAGATAAATGACAAATAAATTAGGACGAAAGGAGTATTTGCCTCTGGTTGCCTGAAAATACTATTTTCTAGATGGAGTTAAAGTGAGATAATGGCTCAAATTGACTGAAGGTGTGCTTCCGCCTCCTTATCTTGGTTTACAAGCGCTCCCTTAAACTTTAGTTTATCAGTGAGTAGATAAGCTACTAGGTATTTATTTGGGAAAAACTAAATAGTTTTTAGCTTTTTGTTTTTTGCCTTAGGCTTTTTTTTTTTAAAGTTTAGCAGAATTATCTTTTTTTGAAAATATTCTTAACTTTTTGCTATACATTTAATATAAAAATTGCCAAAAACTACGAATAGCTAATAATAATATGATGGATAAAGGTAACACAGTTAATAGTTCCTCTTACCCTTTTAATTAAAAGAAAATGTAATAATAAAGAACATGAAACTTTCACTTTTCGAGAGTCACTCAAAACCATCCCCATTAAACTAAACAAGTAAACAGATGAACTAACATATTACTAAACAAAGAATATTACACAAAAGAAGCAAATGGTGCTATGTTCATGATACGAAAACGGCAGCTTCTAATAAGTAGCTAATGCACGAAATATTCTCCCCAAAAAAAAGTATGCGAGAAATATTATTTTGGTTTGATCCCAAAGACCAAGACTAAATTTATGGCCCTTTGAAAGTGTTCCATGATTAGACATGTTTAGGTCCTACAAAATTGAGTGTAGGTTCTCAAAATGTTTGGGATTAAGACTTAGTAATCATATCAACGTTTTTTTATTTATTTTAATTGATGATATCACCGTATATACCGTTGAGGCCTAATTAAGTCACTCCTATCACTTGGGTATGAAAGTCAAAAGATACATAAATGGTTTGGCATTTCAATGAACAATGTAGAACCACAACCTATATTGTTTGGTTGTAGGTCATGTAAAGCTGAGTAGTATTGATCTGAAAGTCAGACAAGATTGACAATGTTTACATATATAGACAAAATTGGAACCATCAACAGATGTACAAAGGCCAAAAGTGCAATTTTTTTTATTTAGATAATTCAATAGTTACAACAATAAAGTAGAAAAAATTTAAACTAAGTTGCATTCAATTAGCATGACCCTTTTTTTATTTAGATAATTCAATAGTTACAACAATAGAGTAGAGAAAATTTAAACGGTGGACATTTTTATTAAAAACACTAAAAAGTGTTAATAATCACAAATTCAAATTCATGTATACTAAATACTTGGAGTACAACATAATGAAACTAAAATTTTTCTCACCGCATTATGGGAAGTTTTGGCCCGTTAGCAACTGAAGATTTAGGCCATGCCAATTTAGGCTAATCTTCAGAAAAACCTATTCTGTCCTAAACTTTTAGGGTGTGTCTGTTTGGAGAGAAAATAGGGAGAATAGAAAACTAAGGGAGGAAAATAAGCATTTTTCACTGTTCGTTTGGAGAGAAAAGGAAGGGATGATGAAAAACCGGGAGGAAAATTTTCCTCCCGAGCCCACATCTCACCTGAAGGTTTGGTTTGGTTTGGTTTTTTTTTTTTTTTTTTTTTTTTCAAACGTTAAACCTTTTCTTTTCTTTTCTTTTTTTCTTTTTTTGTGTTTCATTTCAACGTTAACGTTGAACTTCTTTTCTTCTTCTTTTTTTTCCTTTTTTTTCATTTCAATTTCAACGTTGAACTTCTTTTCTTTTCTTTTTTTCATTTCAACCGTACTATTAACAAGAGTATAATAGTCAATTTATACCCTCCCATTTTTTCACTCCTCCAACCGGACACACAAGAAAAAAAACTAAATATTTTCCATCATCTCACTTTTCTATCCTCTCACAATTTTTCATTCTCTCATTTTTTTCACTCCTTCCACCGAACAACCCTTAGTCCAGTCCAAAGCTTTAACTAATTGTTAGAACTTTCAACTTGTGGCTACGTGAGCGTGAAGCAAGCACAGCAATCATCCCAAATATAGTGCTAGTCCTAGACGCAGCCGTGGACTTGGGGACCACGCATTTAGGCTTTTAAAAGTCAGAAAACGTCAATGTAGATGCCCAGAAATTCAACCCAACTTGTGTTCTTATTTTGAAAAAGTTCACCACTTCATCTACTTCGGCGGCAATGTCATCGATTAATAAATGGTAAGGTGGAAAGTGAAGGATCAATCACTATTGCATATGGATTCTTAAATTCTTTTTCCTCTTCTAGTTCACACGCATATTCATTTCTTGTCAGTAACATGCAAATTACATGCTCTAAATTTAATTGAAATTTACTTTTAGCGTATAACTTTGCATTTGCCCATTACAATATATGCTTTAATAGAATAAATTTAAAACTTATTTAAATTCAAGTGAACAAACGTAAACTTAGAGACATGAAATGAGTTTTTTTCATTTTCGTTCTTTATTTAATTATTTTTAAAATCGGTATAATTTCTTTTTTGTTTGTGCTTATGGGTTGTCACCCTTTCTAGCACGATTTCCGACGATTATTTTCATCCACTATCAAGTGCAATGGTGTGTGGGCTGATGTCGTGATGTGGCTATGTTTTTCACCATTTAAATTTTATAGATGCAGTGTTTTCTTCATTTAGAATCTGTTTAGACACTGTTTATCTTGTTAAAGACTAAAAATACTGTAATAAAATAATTTTAAAATGTGTAAAGTGCACAATACCTACTAAAATCTCTCCAAAAAAAAAAGGTAAAACGCAAACTCTAGACCTGGCCATTGTATCCAAACGGATACTTATTTAAAATTTGGAAATATCAGGAGACATTAAAAGGGAAGGAGTTAAACTCATTGATGTCTCTAATGAAAACACTAAAAAGTACGAATTATCACAAAGTTAAATCCATGTTGCCCAAATAATTGGACTTCAAAATAATGAAACCAAAAATTTGTCTGTCTGGGCCTGGACTCCCCAGCCTAATATATATATATATATATGTGCGCGCGCGCGCTAAAAATGATTCCCACTCTAATTTAATTCGCCCTTGGATTGTCTGCATTATAGGAAGTCTAGGCCCGTTTGGCACCTGAAAATTTTGGCCACATCAATTTAAGGATGACCTAAGGAAGAACCTACTAATATCCTGAACTTCAGCCCAGTCCAAAGCTAAAAATTAACTTTCAACTTAAGGCTACGTGGACTTGCAGCTAGAGACATAGCCGTGGACTTGGACCAGGCTTATAGGCTTTTCGAAGGTTCAACCCAACTTGTTTCTTATACAACGTAGGCTACAAAAACCTCAATAAGCTAGAGTCAAGATTAACAGGAAAATTGGATATCTTTACCCATCTTTAATCGACTATCATTAGACACTTGACACTATATACAAAAATAAATAAATAAATAAACAAATCTGCCTCTTGATTTTTTTTTTTTTTGTAAAACACAAAATGGTGAAATACAATTAACACCCTGAAGTTTAGGCTGATACCAATCAGGACCAAGTCATTAGAAACATCAAATTGAGTTGCTTACATTCAAAAGCATTTTTAGATTGAAACCTTTGGTAAGTGTCAAAATTTTAAGAATTTTAAAATAGCTCGTGCATGAACTTAGAAATTCAAACCCCTGTTCTCTCTTCTGGAAGGCGTATGGTTTGGTGAAGCCTTGTTGGGATGTTTAAAGTAACATACAATTGAACCCAAATCTCACTACCACCTTGAGTTGCTTACTAGAGGAAAATTCCATATGTTCCTCAAAGCTGCTGCTGCTGATGACCAATTTGTACATCAAAAAGGAAGGTCGTTCAGCCAACTATTGAAAACTAATGAAGACCTCAATCTAGATCATGTACTTATGCTTTTCTTAAAAGATGAAACCTAGTTCCCATACTAGATCTTTGATTTCTCAGTTTAGACTCTGTTCTGGGCAGTTTCATAAATGCAAAACCTTTATCCAATTTTGCTAACAGAAATTCCTGAAAAACACCCAACTACGCCACTAAATGAATCCCAATTTTTAAACAACAAGAACCAATTCCATCAAAGCTCATATTTCAAGTTCAAATTATACATAAAAACTACTTATCCCAATTCCAGGTAACAAAACTGGAATCTAAATAGGACCTGCAAATAGAGAACTCTCATGGTTTAAACTCAAACAAACAAATAGCAAAATCATTGAAAGAGAATAATAGCATGAAAGTTTAAAATTCATATCAGTCTATTCATGATTCACTTAAATCAACATCAATTAAGTCCAATTACAACAAAAGCCCCCTAATTTGAAACATAACCCAAATACTAAACCCTAACCCTAACCCTAACTCTAACCTCCTTCCTAGCCTCCAAAACCATAGAGAGTCCTGCCCTGCCTCTTCAAAGCGTAAACAACATCCATGGCAGTAACAGTCTTGCGGCGAGCGTGCTCGGTGTAGGTCACAGCGTCGCGAATCACGTTCTCCAGGAAGATCTTGAGGACGCCACGTGTCTCCTCGTAGATGAGCCCGCTGATACGCTTGACTCCGCCACGCCTCGCCAGACGCCGAATGGCAGGCTTCGTAATTCCCTGGATGTTATCCCTCAGAACCTTACGGTGCCGTTTCGCTCCTCCCTTTCCCAAACCCTTGCCTCCTTTTCCTCTTCCTGACATTTTTTGTTTTCTCTCTCTGACTCTTGGTTTTTGAGAGACTGAGATTTGTTGTTTCTGTTTTAGATGGGAATGTGAAAAATAAGGTTGGTGGGTTTATATAAGGGGAAGGGGTGGTGGTGTGGCCGTTGGATGAGGGAGCGATCCGTGTGAATTATAAGTGTGGAGGTTTTGGCCGTTGGATTTTTAGAGATTGGATTTCATTGGTGGAAGTTTTAAAGGATGCGGATCGAGGCGATTTTGCTTTATGGTAGGAACTTTTGTCTCTATTGCATATGATTCTTATAATTCTTTTTCCTCTTCTGGTTCACACGCATGTTCATTTCTTGATTCTTTTTTTTTTTTTTTTTTTTTGGTGAAAAGGAAGAAATTCATAAACTAAGAACCAAAATCAGTAGCAATGCTACGTTCATACATCATTCCAGCAGCGTCTAAGCTCAACAACAGAGCAACGTCAGCTGGAGGAGAATCAAAAAACAAAAAATCACAAGCAAGAAGTGCTCCTCTCCTAGCTAGTGCATCCGCACATTTGTTCGCCTCCCTATAACAATGTTGGATGTGGACTCTCGAGATTTTGCTCATTAGCTCTCTACAATCAGCCACAATGTTGTTGTTCCCGCATGAGTTTTGCCTCGCATTCCTTATCAACTCAATAACAATCATAGCATCCAGCTCTATAATTACTGCAGGAAGCTTCAAATCAAAGCATAACTGAACACCATCACGCAACGCCCATAACTCAGCAGCAACGCTAGTTGTGCTTCCAATAGCTCTTGCATATCCCTTGATCCATTTACCTTCAGCATTCCTGATGATAACTCCTCTACCAGCCCGACCCGGATTGCCCATTGAGGATCCATCTGAGTTAAGTTTGAACCAGTGAGTGGGTGGCGGGTTCCATCTGACTTGGATAGTTGTTCGCATCCTAGTAATCTTTCCATTCACACCCAGGAATGCAAATTCTGCAGCCTTGGCAGTCACTTCATCTCTATGCAACTTTGGGGGGTTATTGTCTCTAAAGACAGCTTTATTTCTTTGAAGCCAAATGCTCCATGCTCCAAAGGTAAATATAATATTCCAAGGAATCCCCAAGTGAGAGCAAGTATCTGATTTACAGTTCTTATAGAGCCAATCCACCAGACTTAGCCTATAGAAATATTCAAATTCAAAAGGAGGAAGAAGAGAATCCCATACCTGCCGGGCTAAGGGGCAATCTCTTAACATATGGATGATCGACTCAGGAGCACCATTGCATAGCAGGCAGAGATGGGAGATGTTCATTCCTCTGGCAGCTAGAGTATCTCTGACCGGAAGGCTTAAATGGCAACATTGCCAAAGAAAAAACCTAATTTTCGGTAAAGACTGAATCTTCCAAACCCAACTACCAGTCTTCAATCCAAAGGTGTGAGTTTCATCTTCAAGGCATGCAAGCTTGTAAGCATCTTTTAAAACAAAATCTCCACTTGGGGACATAAACCAAGATAGGCGATCAGGGCCATTTGTCATCAGAGGCATTGGGATTGCTTTAATATCCTGAGCAATAATTGGGGGAATTACAAAGGAAATGCAATCCCAATCCCATTTTCCCTGTAAAAATACATCTTTTAACTGAAGATGCTCTTCCCCTAGATTCAAAGGTCCAGCAATGAGCTCTCGCAAAGTCCCTTTATTGAGCCACTTGTCAAACTAGAAGGATAACTTACTCTCTTTTCCTGCAATCCATTTGGTGCCTTTTTTAAAAACAGCTTCCCCTTCCATTAAGCCTTTCCAAACAGTGGAGCAGCCATGGATTCTTCTCACACCAACCCGATTCCCAAAACACCTTCTCTGAGTAATGTACTTATGGGAAAGAACCCGAGCCCATAGTGAGTCTTTTTCACAGTGGAAACGCCAATTTAATTTGGCAAGCAAGGCAGTATTCTTCTGCTTGGCAGCTTGCAGACCAAGACCGCCATCATTCTTGGGTTTCGTCACCTTTTTCCAGCTCACCATATGGATCTTCTTTTTATTTTCAAGTGATCCCCAAAGAAAGTCCCGACTCAGCTTGTCCACACACTTAGTGATTTTTGAAGGGAGGACTGTGTTGGAATAAAATCTGGTTTTGTATCTCATACAAAACACACAGTGGAAGCAACAAACAAGGATCTATTTCATTCATGATTGACAACATGCACTCTGTAAATTTCAAAATTTAAGAACAAGATAGCGTACCTTGGTGTGGAGAAATTCAAAACAAAGATTAGAAGCACTTGGGAAAACTTTTAATCTTCACTCCAATTCCACTTTACGCCCAAGATGTGTGGTCTCTCAATCAGTTTCCAAAGGGAGAACGAAAGTGTGTCTCACACTCTCTCTTTTCTCTATGAAAAATCGCATTAAAAAATTCTGTATGTTTCTCCCTTTATAATTAACTGATTATCTAATTGGGCCGGCCTATTGGGCCTTTCCAATTGGGCTTTAGTGTGTGGCTTGGAATGGGACCAAAAGGGACTAATAAGACACTAGCTCCAATGGGCCTTGGGCTTTTCCGTCAACTCTTGACAAGTCCAAAGTTACCATTAATTATACTTAATACCACTATATAAATATAATTGCACTCTAGGCCTTATTAATAAATTATATCCCAAGACTTTATTTTACACGCAACCCCTTCATAAAATATTCGTAGTAATATAAAGTCATAAATATAGACTGCCACTTTGTAAATTACTACATCTTATCCTTGAGTACCCGGTTTAATCCTTTAAAGTTATTCATCATATATTTATGAAATCCAATTTCATAAATATATTCTTTAGTAATTTCTTACCAAAGTGGTTAGGCCTAACTCTCTGAATAACCAAACCCATTAAACTTATCTCAAGGGAATATTTTGTATCTCCATTAAGAGACTATGAATTCCATCTTGAGAATATATGTTCCATCAACACTAAATGTGGTTGCCCAACATACTGAGGTTTTGACCGTTACTTTAGATCTCACTCCTGATATATCAAAGCAACCTACACCTCATGATCAGGTCCATTATTCTCTCAGGATTAAGAGTTCATGCAAATAGAAGTCGTGAGATTTATTATTCATTTGACAGTCGTTAGGAGAATAATAAATCTCACAGCGGTCCAGTTCAATATGTCTTAACTCTTAAAACATATCAACATATCAACTAGAAGTCACCACTTCCATGATCAAGATAAATCATCTTAGTTGATGCGTTATAGTCTTCGCAGATGAAATATCCAATTTCATCACCGACTACGAACTATAAATTCTGAGTTTACAAAGAACTTGTGATTTGTATCTTCTGTGATTAAATCACATAAATCACATACTATGCATCTCATGGACTATATGATAATGTCCAAATATTCATGTTACCATTATTTTAGATAAGAAATAAACAACTTTATTAAACACAACATTAAGTCATACATAATGTCATACATAGCATCATACAATAGGATTTAAGGGCATATATCCTAACAGACTGCACTTTGCATGGTGTAACTAGGAATGGCTGCAATCACAGCTTGATTGATCACAAGTCTTCCAGCAAATGAAAGCAAGTGGGACTTCCAACCTGCGAGACGACTTTGAACGCGCTCAATGACAAAGCCAAAATCATGAGGGTCTGATTTGTGTTTGATGGGAAAGCCTAAATAATTCCCCAACGCTGAAGTGGAGCGAAACCCCAGCGTGCTGCATAAATCCTCTCTAGTTTCTCTAGTAATATTAGGAGAAAATAAGACTCGAGATTTTTCATCACTCACTTTTTGCCCAGAAAGATCACAAAAGGTTTCAAGGACATCTCGAATTGCCACACAGTTTTTCTGATCAGCCTTGGCAAAAAAGACCAAGTCATCCGCGAAGAAAAGATGCGAGAAGGCAATGCCACCTGGAGCAACCTTTACAGGATCCCATAATTGAGCATCACACTTCTCAGCAATTAGGGCTCCGAGGACTTCCATGCACAAAATAAAAAGATAAGGGGATAAGGGATCCCCTTGGCGAATTCCCCTTGATGGACAAAAATAATCAAGACCCCCTCCATTAAAAAGCACTGAAATCGAGGAAGTGGACACACAGCTCAAAATGAGAGAAATCAGATGGCTTGGGAAATTAAACAACTTCAAAGTATCTCTGATGAAGCTCCATTCAAGGCGGTCATAAGCCTTTTCTAAATCTATTTTAATCGCCATCACACCTTCTTTACCTTTCTTCTTAGACATAGAGTGCACTAATTCCTGAACTATTATGGCATTGTCAACTCCTTTTCTGCCAGGAACAAAGGCTGTTTGGAGGGGCGAGACAAGAGACGGAAGCATGTGTCTTATGCGGCCAACAATGATTTTGGTGACGAGCTTGTAAACCGTATTACAAAGGCTGATAGGGCGATAATTATTAATAGACTCAGGATTCTTGCATTTAGGAATCAAAGTGATAAGAGTTCTATTTAAATACTCCGACATAACCCCTGAAGAGAAAATGGATTTTACCTCTGTTTTTATTGAATTCCCAACAATAAGCCAAAAATGCTGAAATAATCCCGCATAAAGCCCATCTGGACCAGGAGCCTTATAAGGTTTGAAAGCTTTAAGAGCATCAAATATCTCACCATCCGTCACTGGAGCCTCTAGTTTAACTCTCTCCTCCATTCCCAATCTGCACTGCCAAAATGGGGGGTTCCAATCTTCTATAGGAACGTAGGACTGAGATGAGGAGAAAAGATCAATGAACCCCAATCTGATGGAGTTAGCAATTGCAAAATCTCCATTAAGCCAATTTCCCATACAATCCTTCATGCAAGTTATTTTGTTTCTTCTTCTACGAACAAGAGTCGACGTGTGGAAGAAAGCAATATTTCTATCTCCATCAATAACCCAAGACATTCGCGATTTCATACTCCAAAACTCTTCTTCAATCCGAAGGACCTCAGCATAATCAGACCTCAACTCCCTCTCCAAATTAATGAGAAATCTATTAGGCCTATTTGCAAGAGTAGATTGAATACCTTTAAGCCTAGCCCTAATTCTCCTTTTCCTAAGAAAAATGTTACCAAAATGCTCCTTATTCCACTCCTTGGCTTTAGTTGGAAAGCTAGTTACCGCAGATAACAAACTGTTGGAAGCACCCCACGTCTCCCTTACCACACCAGGAAAAGAAGAATCGGATAACCACATTGGCTGAAATCTAAATGGACGGGGAAAATGCACTCCAGCTTCATGCTTCAACTTTAGCACAATGGTGCTATAGTCCGAGTGAACCCTCTCCAGATGGTTAACACAAGCTTCCGGATAAAGATTGTTCCACTCAACATTTACAAACACCCTATCAATTCTCTCTTGAACTAATTGAGTTAGAGGACGAAGATTGGACCAGGTAAACTTAAGGCCAGAGAAGCCAAGGTCGATCATTCTGCAATTATTTAAGCACTCCTGGAACTTCAAAGCTCGACTTCGATTCACACTTCTGCCCCCAAATTTATCTTCACCATCAAGAATTTCATTGAAATCACTAGCCATCACCCAAGGCATAGAATGCAGACCAGCAACAGTGGTAAGGTTCTCCCACAACATTTCCTTTCAGCATATCTGGGGCTAGCATAAATAGCTGAGAGCAGCCAAGAGTAACCCAAAGTTAAGTCCTTAACAATGACATGAACTTCTTGTTCAGTGGATGACAACTCAGACACCTCAACCTGCGTGGAATCCCATAGAACCCACAGACCTCCAGAAAGACCAATGTTATTTGCATGAATTGCACCATCAAAAGGCAATCTATCAGTGATAGCCTTAGCCCTGGCACCACTCACCTTAGTTTCAGAAACAATCAAGATGGCAGGGGAATGAACTTGAACTAAATCATGAACCAAATTATTAAATGAGCGGTTAAGAGCTCCCCGACAATTCCAGCTAACTATATTCATATCTAACAAATTATAAAATAAATAAATAAAATCAGGAAAGGTGTAAATCACTTCCCTCGTCAAAATGCATACCATCATTATCTCGGCAACTGCTATCTGTTTGCATTCCTCTCCATTTTCTTCAGGTGTGCGACTAATCTTTTCTACATGGGTCATCATGGCTTCTGGTTTGGACCTCAAGGAAGGATCAATTCTTTTTAACTCCACTCTCGAGATATTTTCAGCAGCTTCAGATTGAACTATTGTCAAATCTCCATTTCGACCAATGTTCTGATTTGAAAAATCCTTCAAAGGACCCTTCACAAAAGGCGGCGATAGATCAACTTCTTCAGTGTCCATGGGAATATCTCCAGCGCCTAGCCCAATCAGCTTGTTTGGAACTACCTCTTCCTCGCCCTTCAACCCATCCGATTGGGATCCACCAGCAATGAAAAATTTTACCCCAACCGAATTCTGACTGGAAATTCTCCACTCCGTCGCCGGCATTCTAGTTAGCTTGCTGTTTAACCGAACAGAATGTTGAGCTTCCTTCTCCTTGTCGGTTGCGCTCGCTTGGTTGCCCTTAGCCCCAGTCAAGATCCGGATTTTTTGCTTAACTTTCTGACCTCTATTGTGACTTTTGCTTGAAGTATGGTGCTGTGTCAGACTAGGCTGATCCTCACCATTGTTTGAGATAGTGCGATCTACCAAAAAGACGTTAAGAGTTAGGGAAGTCACGTGATTAAGCCGCTTATCTCTTTTTTCAGTCTCCAAGAGAGCAAAAGCTGAATGGGGTGGGCTTTTGGTCAGACTCGGGCCAGCTTTCAATGGGCTTAGTTGCCCAAAGGAGGAATGATGGGTAGTATCTTTTCTAAACTCCTTGCTGACTTTCTTCTTTCATGCTACCAAGTTCCACGGCCCAAAATCTTCTCTTTTCAAGTAGGTATCGTCATTTGGCATGGCCTTCTTTCCCTCCGTATTTTCCTTAATTACATCCTCACCGTCGGTCTGCTTCGTTGGTCTTGCTGTGTAAGCGCAATTTTCCTCTTTATGACCAACACGGCCACAAGAAAAGCAAAGAGTGCTAATTCCTTCGTATTGCACTTGTTGGGAGATGCCTCCCACTTTGATAAGCTTGATCAATGGCCTGTCATAGCTAATCTGAACACACAGCCTTGCGAACCTTCCCCTAGCTTCAGTTGCAGTATGCGTATCGATTCGCGGAACCGGGCCAATGGCCTTGCCAATATCCCGCAATACAGATGGCTCATAATACTCTATTGGTAGATTTGGAAGACGAACCCAAACAGCAATAGAAGCAACATTCGCCTTAGCAGGATTGAAGTTGGCTTCCCAGCTTCGGATGGACAAATAGTGACCACCTACGAACCATGGGCCATCTTTGAGAGCTCGAACATGATCCTCTCTAATTGAGAACCTAATAAGAAAGAAGCCTTCGCCGAGATCCATGCATTCCATTCGTCCAGTTGGCTTCCATAGACTCAGAAGTCTAGTCGACATAAACTGGTGGCCTACTGTCTTCCCCATTTCTTGATTCTTGTCCATAACCTATTTTGATAAAAAGAAAAAATGTAAATTACACATTTAATTAAAATTCATATTAAGCTTTTTACTTTGCTTTTACTCAGTTTAATACTTCAATATATGTTGGAATTGAATAAATTTAAAACTTATCTGAATTCAGTTCAAGAAACATAAAGATAGGGGCTTGAAATAAATGAAAATAAAGTAAGTTTTTGTCCTTTTCTTTCTTTATTTTTAAAATCATTGTTGATGTACAAATTTTCGGGCCCTAATTTCTTTAGACCACTAATAAAAATATCCACACAAACCCAAGAATTATTTTGAAGCCCACATAAATATTTCCCACATATTACTCAAATAATTTCCATGTTATTGGTCTCCCACAAATATTCCCTATATATAAACCCTATAAATTACCTTAGGCCCTCTCTCAAATATGACCCATTATATCCTACATATTATCCAACTTGGACTTTCACAAAAATACTCATCACATTATTACCAAAATTGGGCTACAAAATTATACTTCCTCCGCCAAAAAAAAAAAAAAAAAAAAAAAAGCCCAAAATCATTTAACTTGTGGCAAACCCAAAAAGCCAAACAAAACCCTTTACAAAACTCACTACGATGCGGCATCTCTAGAGTTCTTTATGATGTGGCACCCCTAAAGCCCGTTGCTACACGGCACCTCTAAAACCTGTTGCTACACGGCACCTTTACAAAGCTCATTACGACGCGGCATTTCTAAAATCCGCTACGATGCGGCATCTCTAAAACCTGTAACTACACGACACTCTTACTACGTCAGTTGCTACACAGCAATATTTTTTACAAAATCTCAAACTATTTTACAAAGCCCAAAAACTATTTTGGCACTTATTTTACAAAGTCCAAATATTAGTTTGGCACTATTTTACAAAGCTCAAATATTAATTTAGCACTTACTTTACAAAGCCCAAATATTATTTCGGCAACTATTTCATAAAACCCAAATGCTATTTTGGCACATATTCACAAAACTCAAATATTATTTTAACATTGTTTTTACATATACTAAATCCCTCACTCATGAGAAATATAAATACTCATCCAACAAAAAATACCTTTCTTACAAAATTTATAAAAGTCCATGCATATCACCCATGGCAAAACTCTTCATTTTGTAGGGATAACCAAACCCAGTTGAGCTAGCCCAGCTCATACATAAATTCTAACAGCTGAAGGTCACATGAGCTAACCAACCAAAATTCAGTACAACTTAATAGCTAGAGCCCATTGCCATCAAGTTTTACCTTGTCCAATCAAACTAGAAGAAGACACGTGTCCATCAGGGGTTAAACCCTTCCTTCACAAACTGAAATTTCATCATTTCTCTTGTGACATAAAGCTGAAAGTGACGTGATAGAAAGCTAGGAAGCTTCAGCCAACTATCCCCTCCTTCTTCTCCAGCCCATTCGGTTAAGAATCAATAGCAGCTATGACCAGGCCATTAAAGCTCCTGAAACAACTTGAAATCAGTTCATTTTCATACTAAAAACATGTATTCTCTAGTTCATGGACCAAGCACATAAACCTCAAATGGGAAAATTTAGGGAAATGTGGTTTGGAGGGCATCAAGGAGATCCCAGCAAAGTTCCCAACAAGGGCTCCAAGATTGAAACCTGGCTTGGGTGATACAATCTACCCTAGAGAGCTCTGATTCCAACAGCAGTATAACCAAGATCATTAGCCTAACGCATACTTTAATCCCATCAGCCTAGGCCAATTAGCATTCAATGCTAAGTCAGAATCCCAGCTATTACTACCCAAAACAACAAGAACCTCCTAAAAGTTAAGCTTACCACTCTTAGCTAAAATCCTAGGAATGATTCTCTAAGGATTTTCTGAAGATTGAGAAAGATTTAGCAGAGATTATTTGCTAATTACCTCCTAAAACCCAACTATAAATGGAAATCTCCATTAATGCTTCACCAACTCACTAAGAAATACACTCATAGAGAAGAACTCTTCCTCAACTTCTCTGTTTAGCTTTCTCTAAACTCCAGTACAGTTTTAAATCACTAAGCTCTCAGCTTCAAGCATAGAAACTGAGTTCTCAAACTCCTAGCTCAAAAATACCCCTCATGCTTCCACTTAAAAACACTTAGCTACTCTCAGCAGAAAGTCTCAGCAGCCTTACTATACACTCTCACTCATTACTTATACTACTCACAAATGACTCTTTCTACTCATTACATATACTATATCCATGAGCATGTCTTGGGACCATAATCATGTCTTGGGACCATAATGATCTTGTTGCATTAGCAGGAATCTCACTCTCTCCCCCTTCATCTCACACTAAGTTTTTCTCATTATTTGTTATAATAGAACCCATGATATTTACTTATTCATTTACTATTAAAGGTTATGATGTAACTGTTATTATAGAGTTTTTCCCTCATAATACTGTATTAGAAGACTCTTCCTCAGAGCTAACAGATGATGAATTTGAAAATGTGGATACTTTCCTTAGCCTGTGAAATATCTAACAGCTGAAAGTTTATTCTGTTTCGTCTTACTTTACTGCTAGGGCATTTTACTTCTAGGTTACTTTTTTGCAGAAACACTTTACCGCTAGGCTATTTCATACAGAAACATTTTACTGTTGGGTCATTTTCTGCAATATGCTTTCTAATCACGCTGGCATGTTTGCTGTAGGGATTATTTATGAGTCATTCTTGTTAGTCTCAATCTAGACCCAAGACATAAAATATAGTGAATTCTTTGGACCTTCACCAATAGCCTTTGGACTGTGCATCAAGCCCATCGTCAAGTTTCGGTTTAGGCCCCTAACCCAACATAAATCTCATTTGTCGGAAGCAAAACTTTTTCACCCCCGACAATCACTATAATTTCTTCTTTTTTGTTTGTGCTTATGGATTGTCTTCCTCTCTTTTGATGCTACCAAAACTTTCATCCGCTACCAAGTGGAGTGGGTTTACTGCTGAAGAATGCAAGTAGAAGAGAAATAAATGACACTTGGTGGGTTTATTGCTGAAGAATGCAAGAAAAAGAAATAAACGATGTTGTGATGTGACTATGTTTTTTCACCATTAGATTTTGTAGATGCTACGTTTTCTTCATATGTTTAAAAACAAGAGATAATATGAGACATTAAAATTGGAGAGAAGCCGAACCCATTGATGTCTCCATTGAAAACACTAGAAAGTGTTAATAATCAAAGCGTTAAATCCCTTTCCCAAATAATCTGACTTCAAAAAAAAAAATCTGCTTTTTTTTTTTAATGCACAAAAAAGGACTTCACACTTGTGATCATTGACCCGCTCACTTAAACCCACTATTGATGGCATAGAGCACCCCTGAGCACATTGAGGCTATCCTTATAATGGCACAACATTTTTGCGAAACACACAACTCAAATTCAGCAATTCCTGAACTCACAACTCAAATTCAGCAATTCCTGAACTCACAAGTATGACCAAGTGCAGGACTCCTACCAATGCACCGCGCCCAGGCGCATTGGACTTCAAAATATTGAAAGCAAAAATTGTCAGCGTCTGGCCTCTATTCCCCACTCTAATTTAATCCCTCTTCGGCTTGTTTCCATAAAAAGGGCCAAAAATCAAAGAGTTAAATCCATATTGCCCAAATAATTGGACTTCAAAAATTTTTTTGTCTGACTGGGCCTGGATTCCCGTCTCTATTTAACCCGCCTTTGGATGATCTCACTGCATTATAGGACGTTTTGGCCCGTTTAGAGCCTGAAAATTTTGGAACTTCAGCCCAGTCCAAAGCTACAACTTTTAACCATATATTTGAACTTCCAACTTACTTGTAAATGGTAATTGCAGCAATCACAGCAATCATCCCAATCCCAAATATGGTGCTAGAGACATAGCCGTGGACTTGGACCAGGCTTTTAGGCTTTTCGAAGGTTCAACCCAAACTGTTTTCTTATTTTGACCAGGTTCGATTCAATTATGCTAGAAGGATTTTTTTTTTTTTTTTTTTTAATTATGAACAAAAAAGAGAGGGTCTCACGCGTGATCATTGGACACCCCTGGGTGCGTTACATTGTGGCACAGTACTTTTGGAAGCCCCAGAGGGCTTCGAAGAATTCTTTTCCCTCTTATAATGCACACGCAGACTCATTTATGGTCCATAACTTGTTCTGATAAAACTTCATAAAAGAAGCTATTTCACATTCTGATAAGCTCGTGCTTCTTTTATACACCATATTTCAACCATATAGTACAGCTTTCTATAATAACATTGTAGACGCAATTTATGAAAAATTAGTACTTCATAATAGATTTTAAAAGCATATCTTATAAAACCTCAACAAACTTGAGTCAAGATTAACAGGGAAATTGGATAAGGCTTACGCTAAAGACCGATGAATAATGCTTAAAGTCAAAATTGGGTTTACAGACCACGTTGATTCAATCGCTTGAAGTCAAAATTGGGTTTAGAGACCGAGTTGATTCAATTTTAAAAAGTTTTGAATCTGACTGTCATTAGCCCAAATCTCAAAAATGATAACTATATTTTACCCAACAGAAAATCTGTAACAATTAAAAAATAGCTCATGTATGACTATATACTTAGAAATTCAAACCCAATAACAAAGGTATGGTTCGGTGAACCTTGTTGGGATGTGTTTTAACATAAAATTTAATCCAAATCTCAGCAAGCAGAGAATATCCATACGTTCCTTAAAGCTTCAGCCAATTAAAACACCAACTGCTAAGAATCTATTCATAATTTCATACATAGTATAAACTCAAAACAAAGCAAATACCAAAATAATTGGATGGAAGAGAATAGCAAGAAAATCAGTCGATTAATAATCAATTTCCAATTACAATAAAACCCCTAATTTCGAAACACAATCCAAATACTAAACCCTAACCCTAACTCTAACCTCCCTCCTTAACCTCCAAAACCATAGAGAGTCCTGCCCTGCCTCTTCAAAGCGTAAACAACATCCATGGCAGTAACAGTCTTGCGGCGAGCGTGCTCGGTGTAGGTCACAGCGTCGCGAATCACGTTCTCCAAGAAGATCTTGAGGACGCCACGTGTCTCCTCGTAGATGAGCCCGCTGATACGCTTGACTCCGCCACGCCTCGCCAGACGCCGAATGGCAGGCTTGGTAATTCCCTGGATGTTATCCCTCAGAACCTTACGGTGCCGTTTTGCTCCTCCCTTTCCCAAACCCTTGCCTCCTTTTCCTCTTCCTGACATTTTTTCTAACTCTTTGTTTTTGAGAGAATGAGAATTTTTTGTTTCTGTTTGTTATGGAAATGCAAGAAAGAAGGTTGGTGGGTTTATATAAGGGGAGGGGGTGGTGGTGTGGCCGTTGGATGAGGGAGCGATCCGTGTGAATTATAAGTGTAGGGGGTTTTGGCCGTTGGATTTTTAGTGTTTAGATTTCATTGGTGGAAATTTGAAGGTGCGGATCGAGACCATTTTGCCTTTTTGGTGGGAACTTTTGTCTCTGTGAGAAAACACACTTTTAAGCGCCGACGGAAAAAACACAAATTAAACTCGAAAAGACCGCGTTTGGTTTTGGCTAAAAATTTGAAAATTTTGATTGGAGTTATTACAAGTCATGTCATGTGGATTGTGATTTAAAAACAGACACGTGTTATAATTGTGATGGATTTAATAAACAAAAGCATTGAACCTAATGTTTACCGAATAATAATTATATATAAGGACTTTTTTTTGCTTAATTATATAAATATTTAAACAAGAAGTGTCTTAGGTCTATTTAGATACTGCTTATTTTATTAAAATATAAAATTTATTACTAAATATAATGTACATAAAGCTAAAAGTTAGCTGAAATAGTACATTGAGACTTATGAACATTACCAAAAAGTATCGTGGGCATATGAATAGTAATAAAAATAAGCTAAATAATAAAATAATTTTCATTTTTCATTGGCATCCAATGGAGGCTTATAGTTAAATGATTCTCAAAAAAAAAAAAAAATTAAGTGATATTATTTATTGATTTTCTAAGAACCATTTGTTTAAATATTTTTTCTCTTATTATTGTGTATATTAGTTATTCATTTTTCCTTTATAATTATAATGTGTCAATTTGAAATGCACTTATAAGCTAATATATTACTTATTATTCCTACAATTTACAAGTTCAATGTGAGTCATACACTTATTTTATTTTATTTCAACTTTTTATTTACAATACTTTCAGCAAAAAACTAGCAAAATTGTTTCAAGACAGACTCACCATGTAATGAGATTATCATAAGCACCACTTGATATCAAGCTCGAACTCGACTGTTAGTGCTTAATTTTTGAGCTCGAAGGGATACAAATATAATTGAAGGGGATGTGCACTATGAGAATAATGATGCAAGAGCATGATGACACGTTAGATGATGTCTTTTATGCTAATTTATAAGCCATTCTAAAAACAAAAAATAAAAAACAATGTTAAGTAATAATTTATAAGGTTTTTTATTTATTTTAATGATCAGCTGAAGCTTTTATTCAAAGGAGAAAAAAAAAAAGCACATATAACTAAAAAGATTTTTTTTAAAAAAAAAGAGCTAGCTCCAATAAGATAACATCCATTAAAGGGGCTTGGAGCATAGCTTACAACCCAAAAACTAGAAAATTTATTCTTAAAACACCAAAAGAGACTAAGGGCCCGTTTGGTGGGTTAGTTTGAGTAATGTTATTTTAGTATTTTTAATATACGTATAGATAAAAAAATGTGTAAAAATATGTGTTAATATGTTTAAAATGCTGAAAACTGTTTTTGAAAAGCCTGCCATACAGGCCCTAAAACTTGGGCTGCTATTCAAGGAAAAAAAATATAAATATGGGCCGCTATTCAGCAAAAAAGAAAGATGGGCTGCTTTATTTCCTTCACTAAGGTTCCACTTGAAAGCAACTGACCGTGCGAAACCCAGCTGAAAGTATCAATAAATATGACTAAAATTCTCCAAGGCATTGCATCAAAAGGGGATAAAAGAGCTTCTATACAAGCTTTGGCATTGCTTTTGATTACAATCATAGCAGGGCCATGGCTAGCTACCCAGATAATTACCTTGACTTTTGCTTAGAAAGGGAAGTTGGTTTTCATTCATTTTGACAGAGCAAAAACTAAATTCCCTATCTAATATCGAGGAGGTGTTTGGTATATACACTTTAAAATTGAAAATTGTTATTTGAAAACATGTATAAAAATACATGTGAACAAAAAAGTGTGTAAAAATACGTGTAATATTGTTTAAAAACTGAAAATTATTGTTTGAAAACATATACGAGGCATCCCGTAACAACTGAAGCATGTAAGGACACAAAGTTGGCCTTTGGCCCAAATGTGTAACCGGGCCGGCCCAAGTGGCCTTTATAATAGAATTTGTAGAGAATGGACTTAAAGCCTAGACTTCTTGGTGCTTTAGAAGGCTATGGGGTGAGGTCCAAGTCCGCTTCTTGCATGCATCTAGCTGATGAAGTGGTCTATTTTCCTCGTCGGACGTGAGCCGAGGAGCTTCTGTGCTGGCTGACGTTCTGTTCTTTGGGAGAGAGAGAGAGTGTGCCTTACTCTTTTCTTAGAGAAAATCCGGATCCCCTTCCTATGGTCCATCCTTCTCTATTTATACTTCCCATCCCTGGTTCCCATCTGTCTTTTCCCTGAAAACGCTCCCCAAGGCTCAGAAAGCTGTCCACCGTCCCCTCAGGAGTCATTTCCCCATTAATGCAGCCAGGCGGGTAGGTGGAAGGCCTTTAATGCGGTGACAGCAGCTTTATGCAGTGCACGTCTTCCCTGTCTCCCTCCTCGGTATCCCGTTGGTGCGGGGGACGACTCGCTGAGCTTTAGGAGTCCTTCCCTGGACGACGTGCTACGCTCCTCGGACCAGGGTCCCTTAGTCCGAGGAGACATTCTCCTCGGATCAGTACAAATTCGGCTGGCAGCCTGGTCGGCGGGCGTTTGGGCCCCCGTTTTAGGAGGCCCTATCCACGACTCACGGCCCCTTTGGCGGAGTCCCCGTCCTCAGACCAGGCCCTAGGCCCATGCGGTGTTCCGACGCTTTTACCCCCCACAATAGCCCCTCAAAAAGTCGTTTGACTCCGATCCGAGGAGGCAGATGGGTTTTTGATCTACGAATCTCTCCCCCACGTGATATTTAAATCGTCACACGTGCGGAGCCCACCCGCGCCTTCTGGACAAGTCTTTGACGCTTCGTTATACGCAACGCCTGCATTAATTGCACTGAGTAACTCCCTGTCGCGCACGTTCAACGGTGAGATGGGGATCCTGCGGCTTGGATTCGTCCTCGAAAATTTGAGCGGGATGTTTCCCACGAACCGCCGCTTCCCAATCATATAAAACGCTTCGGTAGTCGCGACGCTCTCCATTTCCTCCAAAAGCAAACCTGTCGCAAAGCTATCCAATCTCTCACTCTCTTTCTCTCAAGAAGTTCCCAAAGTACGCGCGTTCTTTCCCTCCACAAGCTTCTCTTCTTCCTAACTCTTTCCCCCTTGGTTACCAGTTTTCCTTTCCTTCCTTCGCGAATCTTTGTCTCGAGCTCGTATTCCATGGGTAGGTTTAAGTGTTTAGTGGATACGGCCTCCAGCATGAAGGGATTCCGGGCCAAGTATCGCATCCTTTCGGATGTGGATCTGAAATACTGTCCCCCCGGGGCTGTAGCGGACTCTAGGAAAGCGGGGCAGGTCGTCATCCCGATAATCGCCTTCCTAGAGGGTGGGATGACACTCCCCATGAACGACGTGACTAGGGAGTACCTCAGCAACCATAGGTTATGTCCAGACTAGTGTACACCCAACGTCTTTAGGATTTTAGGCTGCGTCGATGCTCTGAAGGAGCAAATGGGCCTTCACCTCACGTGGCACGACGTTGTCTACATGTACGAGTGCCACCGGATGGAAGACGCAGGCTATTACCTCAAATCGAGGTCTAGCGCGGTCCGGCTCATCTCCTGTCTGCCCAAGTCTAATAAAGGCATGAAGGACGATTATCTCATCGTCTCCGGGAGGTGGCATGATGGCCTCCATTGCCCAGTGAGGGAGGGACACCCAAGTGTGATTCCCTAGGACTTAGGACTTCTTGTTTACGCAGTTTCCCCTTTTCGATTCTCTTGGTAGTTATGCTGTCACTAGATGTTTTCTCCATTTGACTCACTGCGAATGCCTAACCATATTCGGTTCCTCTGCTCTCTTTCTTGCAAATAAGCAGCACAAGTCTCCTCGTTTGGGGGACGTCAACATCTCTGACCTCAACAAGGTTCTGAGATCCGAGGTTTCATGAACGCCGACCTGCAGGTGAGGGCTGCCCACCTTATATTGGGGTACGAACCCATCTCCAAGGTCTTTGGCGAGGTCGACGACGCTATTCTCGCAGGCCACCAAAGTCAAGCGCGAATAGACGTGCGTTATCCAGAGTTTCTCGCGCCCCATGCTCTACCAGACGCGCCCTCCACCATCATGTACGGCCAGCCTATCGAAGCTATCCCTTTGGCCGCACAGGAAGATGACCAGATCGTCCGAGAAGGGTCCGCGGCTTCCCCCTCATCCCTAGGCGAAGAGATTGATAGGTTCTGCCTAGAGGAGGTAGAGAGACTGTTGGGGTGCCGCGTGGTTAACATTTCCGACGAGGAAGAGGGAACCTCGGACAGGAACTCCGGAATCGCGGGGTTAGTTATCGCCCAGCCAGAGGACTCCTCCTCCAAAGACGACGACATGACATCCTTATGGGATTTGTTCGCCAGGAAGAGGGGGGTCCCAGCCTCCAAGGGTGATGCCTCTGGGTCCCAGCCAAGAATGCTCCCAAGCCAATGCTCCCAACATTCCAAAGAAAAGGAGGAACGAGAATAAGGAGGCGGACAAAGAGAGGGAGAAGAAGCAGAAGCACCAGAGGCAGCTTCGGCAGCAACAGCAGCAGGCTGCTAAAGGCAGCGGGCGAGCCTCATCCGTCGAGAGCGGGGAGATTTGCGGGCAGGCCGAGGTCCGCCGAGGGGATTCTTGCTGGTCCCCCGCTCTGGAGGTGGACGGAGCTCCAGTGTCCCTCCAGGCGAGCATCAGGGACTTTCAGAGAGGTCACGCCTCCCATGTGGCCAATGCCTTGGAGCAGCCCCTCCTCTTGCCTAGGGACATGGAGGGCCTGGGGATGATGGGTTGGACGCGCCTCTTCCTCTCACTCAAGAGGAACTTGGGTCTGGTAAGCACCAAACGTTTAGTTTACTGTTGTCGTCACAGTTCCCATGTGCTCTAACTTTAGTTTAACATACTTCTGTTGGAATCCTTTATGCAGGCCATCCAGGAGGCCTTCGCTACCGACGCGATGGTGGATCACTACCAAAACCAGGTCGGCGCTGAGCAGGCAGCCAAGGCCGAGGTTGAAAAGGAGCTAACCCACGCTGAGGCAAAGAAGACCGACCTGGCCATTAAGCTAGCCTTGGAGCAGAATGAGAGGAAAAGTCTTGATGTGGGCTAAAGACGACCACGGCGCAGGCGGAGGCCCAACGCAAGCTCCTGCAACAAAGGGACGAGGCCATGGCCAAGGCGGGGCAAGAGGTCTCGAACCTAAGAAAGGAGCTTGCGCAGGCCCAAGAGGCGGCTCGCACAATAAGGGAGACAGTGGAGGCTGCTACCAGGGCCGCTTTCAATGAGGGGGTCGAGACGACCGAGAACCGCCTGACCGAGGAGTTAGGCGAGCTATGCAGGGAGTATTGCCAGCAAGTTTGGGCTGAGGCCCTAAATGCTGCGGGAGTCCCTGCCGGCTTCGAGTTGAGGGCAGTCGAGAAGGCCTGGTATTCAGAGGATATCAAGCTCGTCGAAGACGCTGCTTTAACCCTGGTCGACCCCGAGATCGCTGCCCCGACGCAGCCCTACTCCTCCTAGGGGCAAGTCCCGCCCCTCGAAGGGGTTGTCGTCCCTAAGGAGGGGTCGGGCGAGCCTGCCGGCCAAGTCATGCCTCCGCCTAAGCCGAAGGACAAGGGAAAGCAGGTCCAAGACCCGTCCGAGGTCGTGGCAGAGGAAGAAGAAGGTCAAGCCAAAGAGACCCACTCTAAGCCGTCAAAGGAACCCCCATTGAAGATCAAGGGGTAGGCGGGCTCGGGCTCCCTTCGTCACTTCGCGCAGACTTTCGCTCTCGTCGGCTATTTTTGTGTAGTTTTTTTTTTTTTTTTCCCTTGTACTTCCTTATTCTATCTTTGTCTCGAACAGCTTATTATCTATGGATTTCATTATCTTACCTTTATAGCGTGACTTCTTAATGCATTACTTTTATTGCGGTGTTGCTTGTGTTATTGCGCCATGTTTTGTGTATGAATGCTAAGTGACTCAACATCCCAGGCAGTAGCTTAGTGCCCATGGGCGTGTTCAAATTTAGGATAGGCGCGGTCTTACCATGAAGGCGTTTCAACCTTTGGTTAGACTGCGCGTAAGTCCCTTAGTTTAAAATGGGTAGTCTGTTAAATCCTCCCAAGTCAAGAGGTCCGAGGACTCTGCCTAGTCCCAATTGACATTAATACTTAATAAAGAAATTGAACTGAACCGTGTTAAATTTTCCCAAGGCAGAAGGTCCGAGGATCTGGCTTGGCCAAGGTTGACATTAACACTTAATAAAAAGGATGGATAACGTGTTAAATTTTCCTAAGGCAGAAGGTCCGAGGACCTGGCTTAGCCCCAGTTGACATTAACACTTAATAAAGAAATTGAATTGAACCGTGTTAAATTTTCCCAAGGCAGAAGGTCCATGGACCTGGCTTAGCCAAGGTTGACATTAACACTTAATAAAAAGGATGAATAACGTGTTAAATTTTCCTAAGACAGAAAGTCCGAGGGCCTGGCTTAGCCCCAGTTGACATTAACACTTAATAAAAAGGATGAATAACGTGTTAAATTTTCCTAAGACAGAAGGTCCGAGGACCTGGCTTAGCCCCAGTTGACATTAACACTTAATAAAAAGGATGAATAACGTGTTAAATTTTCCTAAGACAGAAGGTCCGAGGACCTGACTTAGCCCCAGTTGACATTAACACTTAATAAAAAGGATGAATAACGTGTTAAATTTTCCTAATGCAAAAGGTCCGAGGACCTGGCTTAGCCCCAGTTGACATTAACACTTAATAAAAAAGATGAATAACCTGTTAAATTTTCCTAATGCAAAAGGTCCGAGGACCTGGCTTAACCCCAGTTGACATTAACACTTAATAAAAAGGATGAATAACGTGTTAAATTTTCATAAGACAGAAGGTTCGAGGACCTGGCTTAGCCCCAGTTGACATTAACACTTAATAAAAAGGATGAATAAGGTGTGAAATTTTCCTAAGGCAGAAGGTTCAAGGACCTGGCTTAGCCAAGGTTGACATTAACACTTACTAAAAATGATGAATAACGTGTTAAATTTTCCTAAGGCAGAAGGTCCGAGGACCTGGCTTAGCCCCAGTTGACATTAACACTTAATAAAGAAATTGAACAGGCAAAGACCAACATAGTGACAATTATCGTGATGCAACAAAATCCCAGTACAGGGCGCCCATGCTTTCATTAGTAATAATACCTTCGGAGGTTATTTACATTCCAGGGTCGTTTTACAAGTTTGTTTTCCAAGTCGGCGAGATAATACGACCCTATGCCGGCTACTGAGGTGATGCGATAGGGCCCTTCCCAGTTTGGTCCCAATTTTCCCCACGATGGGTCCCTAGCCGTCCCGACGACTTTTTTCAAAACTAGGTCTCCCGGAGCGAGAGGCCTGGATCGTACGCGAGAGTCATACCCCTGCTTGAGCTTTTGCTGGTAACAAGCTAGCTTGACCATATCGCTTTCCCGCCTTTCCTCTACCAAGTCCAGCCCCTTCAGCAGCATGTCGTCATTAGTGTTTGAGGCGAAAGACTGCGCCCTCATCGTCGAGAGCCCCATCTCTAGTGGGATCACGGCCTCGGCGCCATATGTCATCGCGAAAGGGGTCTCGCCCATGGATCTTCGCGGCGTGGTTCGGTAAGTCCACAGCACGTGTGGTACCTCATCCACCCACCTCCCCTTCGCATCGTCAAGTCTTTTCTTGAGCCCATTGACTATCGACTTGTTGATCGCTTCGGCTTGCCCGTTCCCCTGCGGGTAGGCTAGGGTGGAATACCTGTTCGTGATGTCGAAGTCCCCACGATACTTCCTAAAGGCTATGCTGTCGAACTGCAGTCCATTGTCCGAGACGAGAGTACGTGGGATCCCAAATTTGGTGATGATGTTTTTCCAGACGAATTTCTTCGCGTCCGCGTCCACGTCCCGGATGTTCGAGAGTGCCTCGGCCTCTACCCATTTGGTAAAGTAGTCTGTCCCGACGAGCAGCCATCGCTTGTTGCCCACCGCCCTCGGAAACGGCCCCACTATGTCCAATCCCCACTGTACAAATAGCCAAGGGCTGGCCAATGGATTAAGCACACCCCCAGGCTGGTGGATATTGGGCGTGAACCTCTGGCACTGGTCGCATTTCCTCGCATACTCCTGCGATTCTCTCTGCATGTTCGGCCACCAGTACCCCTGCGTGAGGGCCCTGTGAGCTAATGACCTGCCGCCCGTGTGGCTACCACAAATTCCCTCATGCAACTCCTCCAAGAGCTGCTCCGTCCCCTCCGGGTGTACACACAGCAGGTAGGGCCCCGAAAACGAGCGTTTATAGAGCTTCTCGTCCTCGGATAACCAGAACCGAGGAGCCTTCCTGCGGATCTTGTCGGCCTCAGTCTTGTCCTCCGGCAGCGTGTCGTGTTTAAGGAAAGACACTATGGGGTCCATCCAACTGGGCTCTGTTCTGACTTGTTGGACCCGGATGGCCTGACAGCCCGGACCGACTGGCCTGAGCAGATCCTCTACGAGAATAACTCGAGGAAGGCCCTGTGCCGAGGAGGTTGCTAGAATGGCCAGTGAATCTGCGTGGGTGTTTCCGCTTCTAGAGATGTGTGATAGTACGAAGGATTCGAACTTGGCCCGCAGGTGCCTGGCGCGGGCTAAGTACTCTCGCATCCTCGGTTCCCTGGCCTCCAACTTCCCTTCTAGTTGGTCGACCACCAGCTGCGAGTTTGAGAATGCCTGCACTGCCTTTCCCTCCATTTTCTGAACCATGTCCATCCCCACCAACAAGGCCTCGTACTAGGCCTCGTTGTTGGTGGCTGGAAACGCAATCCTCAGAGACTTTTCTATGACGACGCCATCCGGGGATATCAAGACTATCCCAGCTCCTGAACCTCTCTGGTTGGACGCTCCGTCCACATAGGCTTCCCACATCGGAGGCTTCTCGGGCGAGACTACGCCGACTTGCTTTCCCCCCAAACTACATCCCCCTAGGCTTTCCTCAAGGGAAGGCTCAGTGAACTCCGCTACCAGGTCGGCCAAGACTTGCCCCTTCACAGATGTAAGCGGAAAGTACTTGATGTCGAACGCTCCCAGGAAAGTTCCCCATTTAGCGATCCTGCTGGAGTAATCTGCACTTCGCAGCATAGACTTAAGTGGGAGTTGGGTTAGCACGACGACCGTGTAAGACTGAAAATAGTGCAGGAGCCGGTGGGTCGCGTGCACTACGGCCAGGACTGCCTTTTCCAACGGTAAATACCGGATCTCAGCCTCCTGCAGAGACTTGCTCACGTAGTAGACCGGTCTCTGTATGCCGTCGTCATCTCGTACTAGAACCAGGCTAACTGCGTGGGTGGCCACCGCGAGGTACGCAAAGAGGACCTCATCCGGATCGGGGCGGGACATAACTGGTGGCCGAGATAGGTATTCTTTCAGCTGCTGGAAGGCCAAGGAGCACTCCTCGGTCCATTCAAATCCCTTCCATTTGTTCAGCAGCTGAAAGAAGGGCCGGCATCCGTCCGCAGATCGGGAGATGAACCTGCTGAGGGCAGCCGTCATTCCGGCCAGCTTCTGGACCTCCTTCGGGTTCCGAGGCGGTTGCAGGTTGCAAATTGCGGAGATCTGTTCGGGGTTGGCCTCAATACCCCTATGAGTAAGCATGTAGCCCAGGAATTTACCAAACCCTACGCTGAAGGAGCATTTGGAGGCATTCAGTCGTAACTTATGTTTCCACAAAGTCTGGAACGTGCTATCCAGGTCGGCCACATGGTCCGATATGGCCTTACTCTTCACAACCATGTCGTCTACGTATGCCTCGACGGTCTTTCCCAACTGTGCCTCGAACATCCGGGTCATCATCTTCTGATAGGTAGCCCCTACATTTTTCAGACTGAAGGGCATCACCTTGTAATGGTAGTTGCCGGTGGGGGTTACGAAGGCAGTTTTCTCCTGGTCCTCTAAAGCCAAAGGTATCTGGTGGTACCCCTGAAAGGCGTCCAGGAAACTCATGTGAGGGTGGCCAACTGTCGCATCTACCAGTTGATCTATGCGTGGCATCGGGAAAGGGTCCTTGGGACAGGCCTTATTGAGGTCCGTGAAGTCTACGCACACTCTCCACTTCCAGTTTTTTTTTCTTCACCACGACTGTGTGCGCCAACCATTCGGGATAGAATACTTCCTTGATAGCCCCAGCCCTCTTGAACTTGATGACCTCCTCCTTCACGGCCTCGGAGTGCTCCGCAGAGGAGCGCCGAGGAGGTTGCTTCTTCGGTACTGCCGCCGGGTTAACGTTCAGGTGGTGGCATATGAAGTTTGGGTCGATTCTAGGCATCTCATGCTCGTCCCATGCAAACACATCGAGGTTTCCTCTCAGGAGCGCGACCAATTCTTCCCTTTCTTCGGTCGGCAGCTGAGCCCCAATCTAGAAGAACCTTTCTGGGTCGTTGTCTACGAGGACCCTGTCTAACCCCTCGCATACGGGCTCCTCTGCCACCGTCCCTCCAGTGGTGGTAGAAGAGGCTAATTGCTATGAGGTCGGAGCAGCCGGAGCCGTCGGTTCGGGGTCCGGCCTGCGCAGAATTGCGGCGGTCAGGCACTGCCTTGGTGCGGACTGGCTCCCGATAATTTCCTCGACTTGGCCGCCGAAAGGGAACTTCACCTTAGCGTAGAGGGTGGAGGAGACAGCCCCTAGGGCGTGCAGCCAAGGTCTCCCCACAATGGTTGTGTAAGGGGAGTAGGCATCCACCACGATGAAATCTACCTCTACCACTGCCGGGCCCGACTGTACAGGCAACCTGATCTGCCCCTTGGGGACCACTACCTTTCCCTCGAAGCTTATGAGTGGCGAGTCGTATGCCGAGAGGTCTTCTTCCCTCAGGTTCAGCCCCTTGTATAGGTCAGGGTACATGATGTCGACGCCACTTCCTTGGTCCATCATTACCCTCTTTACATCATATCCTCCAATCCTTAGCATTATGACTAGCGCATCGTCATGGGGTTGGATGGTCCCTTCCTTGTCCACCTCCGAGAAGGCCAGCGTGGGCAGCTCATTACCCTTAATCTTTTTCGGCTCGGAGCTTGAGCCCCCAGCATGGGCTCGCGCCACGTTTATCACCCTGGAAGGGCGCGAGCCAATCCTTCCAGGAGCAGCAAGAACGACGTTGATGGTCCCCAGAGGAGGCCTCGGGGCATGGTGGCCCTGGCTTGCCAGCCCAGGGCGTTCTCTTTGCCCCTCATGCTCGTCTACGAACTGTCTCAACTTTCCCTCCTTCGTCAGCTGTTCTAGGTAGTACCGTAAGCTCTTGCAGTTTTCAGTCGTATAGCCATGCTCTTGATGGTATTGGCAGTGGAGGTTCTGGTTACGCTTCGCGGGATCACCTATCATTTTGCTGGGCCACTTGAAATAGGGCTCGTGGTAGATTTTCTCAAACACCCGCTGTATGGGTTTGCGAAACACAACGCCGACCACCTGTGTTAGTGTCCGACGAGGTTTCCTGACGAACTCCCTTCTCGGCCTATTATTGCTGTACCCGTCCGACTTGAAATCCCTCCTTTCTTGAGGGATAACCTTCATCCTGGCCTTCACTTACAATTGATCTTCCTCCACCCGCGTGTACTCGTCAATGCGGTCCATGAGCCGACGCATGCTCTTGATAGGCCTCCTGGTTAGTGACTTCCTCAGGTCATGCTCGTTTGGAAGGCCGACCTTGAAGGTACTTATGGCAACTTCGTCGAAGTCTCCATCGATCTCGTTGTACATCTCCCAATATCTGTCGGTATATGCCCTGAGGGTCTCTCCCTCTCTCATGGCCATGGACAACAGTGAATCTAGAGGTCGAGGGATCCTGCTGCACGTGATGAACCGCGAGCCGAATGCCCTGGTGAGCTCCGCGAAGGAGTTGACAGAGCCAGCCTTTAAGCCGTTGAACCATCTCATCGCGACAGGTCCTAGGCTGGAAGGGAAGACCTTGCACATCAGGGTCTCATTCTTCGAGTGCACCGCCATCCTCTGGCTGAAGTGGCTCACGTGTTCCACTGGGTCTGTCCTCCCGTTGTAAATTGTGAAGGTTGGCTAAGTGAAACGCCTTGGAAGTTTTCCCTTCTCAATTCTCCGCGTGAAGGGTGACTTGGAAATCTGGCGGAGCGCCCTGCTCAGTGCGTTGTTGGCCAGGCCCCTGGAGGACGTCCTCTTATCCTTAGGCTGGCGACGGTGTTCGTCCTCCTGGGAAGAGGACTCGCAAGGGGGGGTCCTCGACTTGGAGCTACCGGAGCTACTGCTAGCATCCGCTGAGGACTGGTCTGAAGGGGATGGTGTGCGCCTTCGTTTCTCCCGGCGCAGCTTCTTTCTCAGATGGTCAACCTCCCTTTGCAGGGTCTCGATGCTTTTTTTGCGGGAGGCTCTACTTCCATCGCATGCATGGCTCCTCCCGCGCGTGTGTTCAGTGCGCACATTGGCTTTGCGCTCTAATCGTGCAAATTGGTCCTCGCGCTAGGACCCCTTGGACTCTGCATGACGTGAACCTGAACCTTTCATGATACTTCCAATCCCTTTTGTCAAGGCTTTCCCACAGACGGCGCCAATTGTAAGGACACAAAGTTGGCCTTTGGCCCAAATGCGTGATTGGGCCGGTCCAAGTGGCCTTTACAATAGAATTTGTAGAGAATGGGCTTAAAGCCTAGACTTCTTGGTGCTTTAGAAGGCTATGGGGTGAGGTCCAAGTCCGCTTCTTGCATGCAGCTGGCCGATGGAGTGGTCTATTTCCCTCGTCGGACGTGAGCCGAGGAGCTTCTGTGCTGGCTGATGTTCTGTTCTTTGGGAGAGAGAGAGAGTGTGCCTTACTCTTTTCTTAGAGAAAATCTGAATCCCCTTCCTATGGTCCATCCTTCTCTATTTATACTTCCCATCCCTAGTTCTCATCTGTCTTTTCCCTGAAAACGCTCCCCAAGGCTCAGAAAGCTGTCCACCGTCCCCTCAGGAGTCATTTCCCCATTAATGCGGCCAGGCGGGTAGGTGGAAGGCCTTTAATGCGGTGGCAGCAGCTTTATGCAGTGCACGTCTTCCCTGTCTCCCTCCTCGGCGTCCCGTTGGTGCGTGGGATGACTCGCTGAGCTTTAGGAGTCCTTCCCTAGACGACGTGCTACGCTCCTCGGACCAGGGTCCCTTAGTCCGAGGAGACATTCTCCTCGGATCAGTACAAATTCGGCTGGCAGCCTGGTCGGTGGGCGTTTGGGCCCCCGTTTTGGGAGGCCCTATCCACGACTCACGGCCCCTTTGGCGGAGTCCCCGTCCTCGGACCAGGCCTTAGGCTCATGCGGTGTTCCGATGCTTTTACCCCCCACAATATGTATATAGTTATATAGACTAAATATTAATTTGCCTAAGTTTATAAATAAGTTCTTAAGTTATCAAATTAATGTGTGTGTAAATATATATATATATATATATATAATTAATTGATAATATAATTAATCCATTTCATAGTTAAAGTCATGATTTAAGAATAATAAATCACTTTGTCAAAAAAATCTAATTTTTATATATTAAATTTATTATATATAAAAGTATATAAATCATTCAAGTGGTTTGCAAATACGTTCAAATTTAAATAATTATATGACATTAAAACCAACAAAATTATAGCATATAATATAATTCGTTAATAAAGTTGAGATCTGTAGAGTCACGAATCAAGCCCAGACCCAAACGTATGATGGGTCAGGCCCAAATGGCCTCAAACAATAAAATTTGTAGAGAGTGGGCTTGAGACCTAGTGATAACGCCTTAAAATGTATACTTGTTATATATTTATGTCAGCGTTATCTCCTTATTACTATGCTTAATTGGTATAATTAACCCATTATTTGCATTAGTCCCTATTATTTATCTTTACATAATTTATTGAATAAGATGCTATTCATTGTGTGTAATTTTCTACTTTCAGGAAATCATATGAGAAAGATAAGTTTACAGGAATTTGTGAGATAATGGAGGCCAAACTATAATTAAAGTGGAGCTAAAGAACCATGCTCGAATTTCTAAGGAGCAGCTGGAGTACTTGGATCATCTACCATGATTGGAAGCTTCAAATAAGGAAAGAAATCAAAGAGGCGGAATTTGGAAAGGAAAAATCTAATTTGAGTACTAATCAGTATTTTGGGCGTATCTCACTCATAAAAAATCCAATTGACACAAGGCTAGATGGGTTGGAACCGTGACTTAATTATCTACAACTTTTCAGTTTTGAGTTTTTCCAAATTTGCAAGTTTTGAAGGCCGAAATTAACTCACAAATTACCGCTGTAAACTTGGACTGAAATTAAAATAGTAAAAGTTTTATTTTCTTTAGACACTTTTACATTAGGGTTTTGGAGGGGAGGCTCTGAGATCGAATTTTGGGGATAAAAAACTTGTATTTTCCTTTCTCTAATGGTAGCCTAAACTCTTTGCTAGTGCTAGGGGTTATGTTTCTTCTATACGGTATGAATATTCAACGTGATTCTTTCTAAGATTTTATCAACGACATATTTGATTGTTCAATTAGATTTCTATTGATGTATTAGTTCTTCCATGCTTTCAATAAGTTCAATCATGTTTTTCTTATTGTTTAGATGAATTTCTAATAGTTTCAAATAGAAATCAGATTTTAAAGTAAATGAGTTTTTCTGAAAAACTTTTCTAACCGCATTATTAATCGAGGTTATAATACGTTATTGAATTGTTTCAGTTCAACCGAATCATAAGTTTTTAATTGTATAAGAACAATCAATTATGAAATAGATATTTTCTTAGATCACAAAGAATCTCATATCGATATAGGGAAACACCCTGATGCCCTAGTATTTACATTATTCATTTGAATCAGTTTTTATTATTATTCTTGTTAACAATCACCAAGCAAAAGTATTTTTCTTCTTCACTAAAATTTCCATTTAATTATATTGTCTTTGAATATACTCTGCTCCTTGTGGTTCAACCTCGGTACTCCGAGAATTATATTGCTATGATCTCCTGCACTTGGGAGTGAGCAAGCAATTTTGGCGCTATTGCAGGGGAGTTGCTGCGTGTTCAGAGGCAATTTGTTTTTTTTTTTGGGAGCAAAGCATAGCTGGTGGAAATTCTTCTATTGGTAATTTCGTTCTATTTTTTTTCCCCTTATTTCGTTTTTATTTTTTTGTTTTTTGTTTTTTATTTTATTTTATTGTGTATTCATTGCTGCATGAGCATTTGGGTTAGAAACGAGAGAGGCAAATTAGAAATTTTTGAAACATACTTTGGTAATCTTTTTGACACACCTTCACCTTCACATTCTTCATCAATCATGGGTGATGAAACACGTAATCATCATGAGGAGAATAGAAGAACTATGTATGAATTGTTGCATCCAACACAAAATTCTGTTCCTTTATGCATCATGTTTCCACCTAATGCACCACATGTAGAAATTAAACAAGGTTTATTAGCAATACTTCCTGACTTTAAGGGACAAGAAAATGAAAATCCTTATGTCCATGTTAGAGCTTTTGAAGAGGTAATTAGTAGTTTCTATGCACAAAATGTTTTTGAGACTGCTAAGTTACGTTTCTTTCCTTTTTCTTTTAAGGATAAGGTAAGAAGTTGACTTTACACCTTGAAACCTAGGTCTATAAGTAGTTGGGGGGAGATGGTCAAAGAGTTTTTTAAGAAACATTTTCCTCCCCACAAAGTCTAGCAAGTAAAAAGAATGATATTTAGTTTTGTCCAAGGAGAGAATGAGACCTTATATCAAGCTTGGGAAAGGTACAAAGATCTTATCAATTTCTGCCCAACTCATGGGTATGAAGATTGGAGGTTGGTTAGCTATTTTTATGAAGAACTTACACCTAGAGACCAACAATTTGTTCAACTCTTATGCGGAGGGGACTTTTTACAAAAAGAACCCGAAGATGCAATGGATTGTCTTGATGAGATAGCTGAAAACTCTAACACATGGACTGGATCTAGCCCTATGGACTCCATTAATAGGACTAGAACTAACACTAACACTACCACTTCTAGTGGAAGTGTTTTTAAGTTGAGGGAAGATTATAACATGAGTGAAAAAATCAACATGTTAACTAAAGAAATTGAGGCACTCAAAATGAAAGGAAGTAAGAGTGTTAGTGCTACCTTTAGAGAGGACCCTATGGAGGTGTGTAAAATCTGTCATGAGATAAACTATGCTACAAATGAATGTGCATCACTTTCATCATTTTTAAATGTGCCAGAAGAACAAGTACATGCATTTAATTCATATTGGCCAAAAAATTCTTCATATTCTAACAATTATAATCCAAATATGCAAAACCATCCGTATTTGAGTTATAAGAGTGACAATGTGTTGAATCCTCCTGCTCCAAGGAATTTTAATTCACCACATGCATCATCACCATCATCTAGATCTTCCTTGGAGGATGCACTTAGTACTTTCATTCAAAAGCAATGTGAGCAAAATCAAAAGTTTGAATCCATGCTTACTATGCTAGATGAAGAGGTAAGAGAGACCAAAAGTCATATAACTAACCTTACAAATTCATTGAGTGGGATAGAGAGAGGGAAACTTCCTTCCCAAACTCAACCCAATCCCATCAATCAAAATCTAAAAGTTGGCTCTAAGGATAAACATGAGGAAGTAAAAGTTGTGATCATTTTGAGGAGTGGTAGAGAGATTGACAAAGGTACTCCTTTAATAACTAAGAAATCTAAGGAGACCCCAGTTGAAGAAGAGAAGGTTGAAACTGAGTCACTTGGGCTTGATGACATTGAACAATGCCTAATCCCTCCTCCATTTCCACAAGCCTTAAAATTACCTAGGAAATTGGACACCACATCTGAGATATTAGAGCATTTACATAAAGTCAAGATAAATTTGCCATTATTGCATGTTATCAAGCAAGTACCTGCATATGCCAAGATAATTAAGGACTTATGCACCATCAAAAGAAAGCGTCATGTGAAGAAGACCGCATTCCTAACAGAATAGGTAAGTGCAGTTATTCAACATAAGACCCCACCAAATTATGAGGATCCAGGTTGTCCTACGATCTCTTGTACTATTGGAGATTACATCATGGAGCATGCATTGCTAGATCTTGGGGCAGGTGTTAATTTGATCCCTTTTAGTGTATATCAAAAACTTGGACATGGTGAGTTGAAACCTACTTCAATAACTTTACAATTGGCTGATCGCTTTGTAAGGGAACCGAGAGGGATTGTTGAGGATGTGTTGGTGAAAATTGAACAATTTTATTATTCTGTTGATTTTATTGTTTAGATTACCAACCTGTTTTACATCCTAGTGCTCATACCCCTATTATTTTGGGTAGACCTTTTCTTGCCACAGTTAATACTTTAATTAATTGCAAGAATGGAAGAATGCAACTCACTTTTGGTTTCATGACTTTGGAGCTAAACATATTTCATGTGGCTAAATAACCACATGAGAATGATGACTGTGCTTATGTGAACCTCATTGAGGCGGTGGTTCAAGAAGAGTTTAAGAAGAATTGTTTTTCTGATCCTCTTGAAACTCTTCTTAATAATTCTGTTGGTTCTTATGATTTAGAATGTGATATTCATGTATCTGAAAATTTTTCTTTGTTGGATTCCTCACAGGTTTTGAAAGAACAATAGATGATGGCAGTTAATGAAGGATGGAAGTCTTGCTTTAAGGAGCTACCAGAGAATGAAAAAAAGCTCGTGCATTCAAGTGAAGAGGCACCACAGCTGGAGCTTAAGCCGCTACCTGGTGGTCTTAAATATGCATATTTAGGCCTAAGTAAGTTAAAACCTAGGTGGGATGGCCTTTTCATTGTAAGGGAAGTGTTTAATCATGGAGCTATAGTAGTTGAGGACCCTAGAGATGGTAGGATTTTGAAAATAAATGGACAAATATTAAAACCATACTTAGGGGGAGTTATACCAGAGGAGGAGACTATGCCACTTGAGATCCCTGCCTATTGGGATGCTACATAAAATCTAAAAGGGTCATATGAAATTGTACCTTTTTTTTTTTTTTTTTGCCTTTTGTTTTTGTTTTTGTTTTTTATTTTTTGTTTATTTTGTTATTATTTTTCTTTTGTAAGCTAACACTTGCAGGTGTGAAAGAAATTTCAAGAAAAAAAAAAAAAACAATTTAAACGCTTAAGGTAACTTCTTCCCTTTATACTTGAATTTATTTTGCCTTTGATACATTGAGGATAATGTAATATTTTAGTTGAGGGGAGAGGTCTACATATTTTGTTGCACCTTGCATGATTTTTTTTTTTTCTTTTTGGTTGCAACTTTTCAATTCTTAAAAAAAAAAAAAAAAAAAAAAAAAAAAAAACCTTGAATTTGAATGCAGAAGAGTTATAAGCTTTATTTTCATATCATGTGATGGAATGAATAATGCTGAGTTAGTTATACTATTTGCTATATTAAGACTTTTTCATGAAGAAAACAATTGGAAACTTTTGAGCACAATAGCCAAGTTAGTAGACGGTTGGATATTAGATATGCATGGATCATGAACAAGCTAGATAAAAGCTGAAACTCAACCCATATAGAGAGTTCTCGAGCCTTACTTTTCTTTGTGAGAGCATATATTTGTTTAAACTCTTAAATTTCTTTCATATGCTGCAATATTTGTAAAAGATCTCTATATTTTTTTTAGTTGACTACTGGAAACATTATGAGGAGATATACCATGATCCTACTTATTTTTGTCCTTAGGCATGCTGGTTTATGTGAAATTTTAGGAGATGAGAGCCTAAAACCACCAATTTTTTGTCACTAGCTAAACAAATATTCAGCCTACCTTTACATTAACCATTGTCACCATCATTTGAGCTATGAGAAATACTTCTACACTACCACAAAATATTTTTATTTATGGGTATTCTCATGGGGGTTCAAGTTTTGAGCAATTGATGTGTTTAGATACCACCATTATCTCTCTTTTCTTTAAAAAAAAAATCAAAATGAAGAAAGAAAAAAAAAAAGAGAGAGAAGAGAAAGAGGGAAAAAGAAAAAGAAAGATGAGGCATACATAATCAATCAATAAATCCTTGGTGTCTTACACATCTTTCATGTATTTCAGAAGGGTTATATGGTTGAGTAAAGGTTATTTTGATTTAAGTTGGTTGTCATTGCTATGAGTTGGGTTTGGCTTGAATTTTCTGCGTTTGATTCATATACCTCATATTTCAAAGAGAGTAGTTTGCCTTCATAAGATTATACTACCATTGAGCTTAAAGTCCTACTTGATCCTAAAGGTGCATGGCTGGTATGTGTTTGGGATAAAAACTAGGGATGAGAATGGTGTTAACCTCATGTTTCTAAGAACTCAACATTCTTTCCAAGAGATCTTTTTCCGTTGTTTTAGCGGCTGCTTTTGTATACACATGTGATATTCTTAAAACTTCTTCTTTCCTTTTTGTTCACATGTGATTTGAAGAGAGAAACCATTACTTCTATATGTGTTCTTTCAGAGTGTTGATGACTTAAGAGAGGTTTTGGAGTAGAGGCTCTAATCTAGATTATTCTTGGTCTATGCATGTTTGGAAAAGCTGGTTTGATTGGATGAGCTATGCACACACACACACTCCAAAAGTGAAGCTAGTGAAAACTTTTTAATATGATGAATAGTATCCCAACTCAAAATTGAAAGTTCATTTGTATGATATAATGATAAAGCAGACTAACATTTGTTGCAGGAATTTTCAAGAAACCTTTGACTTTTGTGGGTAGAGTCACTGCAAACCCTCACGAGAGTAAACTCGTCCACTAGGGTGACCTAGGGGTTCAAAGATTTGCTGCACATGGGAACTGCAGTCTTGTAGCCTACGAAAATGGCTTGTATTTTAGGTTTAATTTTTCACTTTTAGTAGACATGGGTGCTTTGTGGATTGCTAGGGACTAGCAAGATTTAAGTTGGAGGGTGTAATAACGCCTTAAAATGTATACTTGTTATATATTTATATCAGCGTTATCTCCTTATTACTATGCTTAATTGGTATAATTAACACATTATTTGCATTAGTCCCTATTATTTATCTTTACATAATTTCTTGAATAAGATGCTATTCATTGTGTGTAATTTTCTACTTTTAGAAAATCATGTGAGAAAGATGAGTTTACAGGAATTTGTGAGAGAATGGAGGCCAAACTATAATTAAAGTGGAGCTAAAGAACCATGCTCAAATATCCAAGGAGCAGCTGGAGTGCTTGGATCGTCTACCATGATTGGAAGCTTCAAATAAGGAAAGAAATCAAAAAGGCGGAATCTGAAAAGGAAAAATCTGATTTGAGCACTGATCAGTATTTTGGGTGTATCTCACTCATCAAAAATCCAATTAATACAAGACCAGATGGGTTGGAACCGTGACTTAATTATCTACAACTTTCCAGTTTTGAGTTTTTCCAAATTCGCAAGTTTTGAAGGCCGAAATTAACTTACAAGTTACCGCTGTAAACTTGAACGGAAATTAAAATAGTAAAAGTTTTATTTTCTTTAGACACTTTTACATTAGGGTTTTGGAGGGGAGGCTGTGAGAACAAATTTTGGGGAGAGAAAACTTGTATTTTCCTTTCTCTAATGGCAGCCTAAACTCTTTGCTAGGGCTAGGGGTTATGTTTCTTCTATACGATATGAATATTCAACGTGATTCTTTCTAAGATTTTATCAACGACATATTTGATTGTTCAATTAGATTTCTATTGATGTATTAGTTCTTCCATGCTTTCAATAAGTTCAATCATGTTTTTCTTATTGTTTAGATGAATTTCTAATAGTTTCAAATAGAAATCAGATTTTAAAGTGAATGGGTTTTTCTGAAAAACTTTTCTAACCGCATTATTAATCAAGGTTATAATGCGTTATTGAATTGTCTCAGTTCAACCGAATCATAAGTTTTTAATTGTATAAGAACAATCAATTATGAAATAGATATTTTCTTAGATCACAAAGAATCTCATATCGATATAGGGAAACACCCTAATGCCCTAGTATTTACATTATTCATTTGAATCAGTTTTTATTATTATTCTTGTTAACAATCACCAAGCAAAAGTATTTTTCTTCTTTACTAAAATTTCCATTTAATTATATTGTCTTTGAATATACCTTGCTCCTTGTGGTTCGACCTCGATACTCCGAGAATTATATTGCTACGATTTCCTGCACTTGGGAGTGAGCAAGCACCTAGGTTTCCTAGGACGATAGAAAACAACTGTTGGGCTAGAACGACAGTTGCATGCAATGAGATTTTGGTGCAACGCGGGCTCTCCTCGGGTAAGAGCCGAGGACGTTCCGTATGAGTTTCACTTGTTCTTCTTAGAAAAAGTTCTTTTTCTTTTTCAACCCCCTCCAATGTTCTCTCCCTCTCTATTTATATTCCTGCTTTCTCACGTCCCTATTCATGAAACCATAAATGCAGATCCATTTCCCATCCATTATCCTCTTGAAACCTTCCTTTAGTGGCTATAAGGCTGATCACCGTCCTCTCAGATGTCACCTCTTCATTAATGCGGCTAGGGGGGTAGGTATGAAGCCTTTAATGCGGTGGTGGCAGCTTTCTGCGGAGTACTTCTCACTCGCTCTCCCCTTTTGTATTCCGCGGGAGTGTATCCTTGCTTGCCGAGCTTCACGGGTTCCTCCTTAGGCATCATGGTGTACCTTGTGGCCATTGTTTCAGTTGGCCGAGTAAACCCTTCTCCTCGTACTTTTCTCAATGACCAATGACCCAATGGTGGGCTTATGGACCCTCAAGTCAGGTGCCCTTGTCTCCGCCCCGCAACCCTTTGGAGAAGTTGATGCTCTCGGATCAAGCCCAAGGCTCAAATATGTATTTTGATACTTCTACCCCCACAATATCAATTCACATTAAAAATAAAATTAAATGAATAATCCCTTAAAAAAATTAAATGAATAATCTTAAATATTTATACTCATTATTTTTTTTTCCTAGGTGTTTAAAAAAATTAAAACAAAAACAAAAGGGAAAGACAAAACCCAAAAACTCTCTTTTTTTTTTTTTTTTTTCCGTTTTCTTTCACTTTTTTTCTCATCCACTCGTTCACTTCTTCCACATCTTCTTATTTTCCTTTTCTTTTACTTTTCTCCACACAAAGCCCCCCCCCCCCCCCCCCCCCACACACACAACTCTCTCTCTCTCTCCTCCATATTTTCCATTTATCAAAAACTCTACCAAATCCAAAAGTTTTTTTTTTTTTTTTTTTTTTGAGATTAGATATGTAAGATGTAAATAAAAAAATAAAAAAGAGAAGAGAAGAAGAAGAAGCAGCACAGAAAAAGAAGAAGCAGAAAACGAGATGCTGTATCACAACAACATAGAGGAGCAGAAAAAATTATGGGCAATTTCGAAAAAAGAGAGACCCATTAACGGGTAATATTTTTCATTTTTGTTTTGAGAAAACGTGTTTGTGCATTTTGCAAATGCAGCTCAAAGCTGCTATGCTAAAACGTAGAAATCCTTAGCTGGAAAATGTACTTTTGTATAAGGCACTTTTGAAAAAAGTTGTCAAACATGTGTTTTGAGTTTTGGGCTAGAAAACGCGCGTTTTGGCCCCCTTAAAGTTGAACCAAACAGGCACATATGATAATATAATTCATTAATAAGGTTGAGATCGATTCACATTAAAAATAAAATTAAATGGACAATCCCTTAAAAAAATTAAATGAATAATCTTAAATATTTAAACTCGTTAATTTTTTTACTAGGTGCATAAAAAAAATAAAAACAAAAACAAAGAGGAAAGACCACGCCAAGTTTTCAGTAAAGCTTGAAAGCTGGGATTTATAAAAAAATCCTCACTTTCTCTGCACAAACCTCGGAAGAACGAAGACCCCATTTCACAATGGCCAATTCCTCCGGGAAAGGACCCATCACCCGCGTCATCTTCGACATGGACGGTCTCCTGCTCGGTAATTTTATCAAACACTTTTTTCTATTTCTTATGCTAGCAGATCGCATATTATCATAACATTGTAGTTGCATATAATAAAAGACATTATAGTCCTACTGTTTCATGTTTTGTCTAACGTAGTACTAATTGATTCAACAATTATGCTGGTAATTAAAGTTCTAATATTTTGATTGTTGTGAAATTTTAACATTAATGCCAGATTATTTGCCTTTTGATATGTTGGGGACACATATAGTTTATGTGAGAGTTTTTGGGTGAAGAAACTAAAATGTGATACAAATACTGATGCAGATACTGAGAAGTACTATACTGAAGTCCAGGAAATTATACTTGCTAGGTATAATAAACCATTTGATTGGTCCCTGAAGGCAAAAATGATGGGAATGAAAGCAATAGAAGCTGCTCGGGTCTTTGTCGAAGAGACTGGGATCAGTGATTCTCTTACTGCTGAGGACTTTCTTGTTGAAAGAGAGGCCTTGCTGCAGAACTTGTTTCCCAATAGTGAGCTTATGCCAGGTATTATAAATTGCTTTGGAGCTACTCACTCTGCTTGGATTTGTTCCGCATTATTTTCAGGTTGTTAGAATATTAGTTAAATGAATGAATTCACAATGTCTGAACACCTTAAGCTTTCGGGAATCAAGCTCTCAAAAAAAAAGAAAGGGGGGGGGGGGTGTTAATGCTTTCTATCATGACCTTTCTCAAATTCCGCTAAAGTGAGGACTTTAGAGTTTGAACTCTGTCTCTACTCCCATTGAAAAAAAAAATCCCATGTATTGGGCACCACTTAGTAAGGGAGAGTCTAGGTCCACAAGAGAGGAGTCTTAAAACAATGGTTAAATATTTACCATTTTCTAACCGTTTAAGCTTTTGGGACAACCAGTAGTTTTTTTTTATAAGTAGTGATAGTTAATATCCAAATTAGATAGTTCTCTATTTTATTTTTAAGAATATTGCGCGAGAGCCTTATTAGTGCAGTGTGATGAAGCATTACCATTGTTGTCCCTGTAATTTTGATCATCTGGGAAACAAAAACATGTTTATAAACAGCACTACATTATCTTACCCATATTAATTGATGGTGATGTTAATTTTCTCTACAAATTACGGGTGCAGTAATGCAAGTAACTCTTTTGGAATCCTTGTTTAATTCCCACTTAAAACTTGTCCACACCCAACCACCAGGCCCTACATTATCGAATTTTAGATGGTTCAATTCCATATTTTTAGATCCACCTTTAACTTTTAGAAGGCCAAGCCGGATCATTCTTCAATCAGACAAATTGTTCCTTTAGTAGAGATGGTATGTCGTCCTAGTTTAGCCAGCATAAAGCCTTGAACACTATGATTTGATCTTTTATTCTCTCCTTCATTTTAAAAGCTTACATTCCTTTTGTTTCACCTTCTAGTTTAACAAGAGACTGTGAAGGAGACAAGAAAAGAAAGCAAGTTATTTTACTTTTGTTTGGTTATGTGGAGAGAGTGGAACGAAATTAAAGAGAGTATTAAAAAAAGAAATTGGCAACTTTTGTTCTTGCAATCAATTTTCTCTCAGAATCTGAACTATTTCAATGAGAACCTTTTGGATTATTATTAACTTTCATCCTTTTTTCCTTCTCTAGTTTTAAAGCTATCAGTGTTATTGGACGTGTGTTGGTGAGCATGTGTTTAATTGATGTGGTAAGTGTCTGGCATTGAGGTTCTAAAGAGTCTAGGAATTTTGAAATGGAAGTTCTCTCTACACCAATAGTTCATGAAAAATGTTGTTCTATTTTCTTGCATGTTGATTTTCCTTGGGTTGTCGATTCATTAAGGATCAAAGGTTCTTTAAGTGATGTTCAATTGTCATCATATTGTTTCTTGGGGTAAATGTTGTCATTCCATCTCCCATGATGATTCTAATGTTGAATAAAATGAGTTGAGTTGTTAGATTTGGTTAAAAGAGAGAGACAGAGAGAGGGTAGGGAAAAAAAGGTTCAGGGCTTAATCAATTAGTTTTTTATTACATTAGAGCGATATGGAAAGATTACTAGAATACCTTTACGCTAATCGAAAATAATAACAAGTTATTATAAACAAGAGTAAGTCTAAAAAAATGAAATACAAGTTGATGTTATATGAAAAGATGCTACCAGATAGATGTTTTTAAGCTGTTGATAACACATTTTTAAATAAAGAGTTTCTGGGGTTGTGCTGTGATAAAATGACAGACTAGTAACTTTAGAAACTATCTTTAATCTTCATTGACTACCCGAATGTACTCAACCTCAAAATTCCAATGGGACTACCTGAGGGCTAAACGAAATACCCACTATAAAATTTATGGTATTTTAACTATTTTACTAAGGTTGTATCATTGGCTGGCATTTTTTAAGCATGTTTTTGTCTAAATGTAACACATTTAGTTGAAACAGGACTAGCTAGCCCTGAATCTGTTGTTTGTTTTTAAGTTGTTATACTATTCCTGAAGTAAATTTGACATGCTTTTACTCAGAAATCATTGCATCCAATACAGTTATCAGTTATGTCAATATTATTTCAATTTTTTTTTATTATTATTTTTTTCCCATATATCTCTAGGGGCTAGCCGCCTGATCAAACATCTTCATGCAAAAGGAATACCAATTTGCTTGGCAACCGGGTACAATTTATTCATCTTTCTCATATTTAATGTGTTTTAATTGCCTTTATTTTATTTTATTTTAAAGAGCTTTGGACCAGTTTTTGTTGTAGCACATTTCCAGTTTAATTTTGTAGTTGATGCAAAATTTCACAAATATGACTCGTTTGATTATGTGCCTTACAGTTCTCACAGGCGGCATTTTGAATTGAAAACACAAAGACATGGTGAACTCTTTTCATTGATGCATCATGTTGTTCTTGGAGATGATCCAGAAGTTAAACAAGGCAAGCCATCACCAGATATATTCCTTGCTGCTTCCAAGAGATTTGAGGTATAACCATCTCGTAGATGTTCCTTTCCGACTTTGATTGTTGACAGTATTGTCTGATGGAAACTTCTGTTTGCTCTGTACATTGTTTCCTCTCATTGTAATTCTTTCAATTTTGGCTTAAGAATGACAATGTGATAGCTCATGACAAATTTGTTGGTCAACAGGGTGGCCCTGTAGATTCACATAAATTTCTTGTATTTGAAGATGCACCATCTGGAGTTAATGCTGCTAAAAATGCTGGGATGTAAGTCCATTTATTGACATTTCTTTTCACTAGTGAAAATTATTGACGATTATGCTAAAGCACATTTTATTTTGTCCACAACACATGCTGAAATTCGGTATAATGGCTGAATTTGATTGGTGGGTAAAATTCTTATGTACAACTAAAGGTAGTGTTACAATGAAAAAAATTGCTTAATTGTTGACATGTTACTGCTATAAGTTCCAATGTCATGTTGATTTGATGGCGGTGGCTTGGCAATTTAATGGAACAATCTGATGATTAAAACTTACTTTCCAGCTTATCAGTTTGTAAACGGGTGGATGAAAAATAATATCACGCTGTAACCTAAAAAAAAAATACTAAAAAATAACTGATCTGCATAAAAATAAAAAGGTTAGGTTTTAGTGGGCTGTGCATTTAGAGTCTAAAAGAATAGTTCCTATAATTTATAAAATGATTCACGCAAGTTCTCTGTAAGGAACAAGCATACAATATATTTCATTTTTGGGATATTTGCCATTATTGGATTTAAAATTAGTTCCTGGTGCTTGGAGAAACACCATTTATATGAACATTGATTATGGTTCTTTTTTGTTTCCTCCCTAGAAGAGCTGATTGGAGGCTGACATGTTTGCAAATTTAGGAGCCATACTACTATTAAGAAGTTTTACATTTTGTTTTGTCACTTGCTTTGCTGTTCTCAACCCTGTTTCTTGATATTCCTTTTCTTTTTTTAGGGCGATCTCCTTACTGCACTTCATTATTTTCATTGATTAATATTTTTTTAGGTTCTCATAAGAAATCTTGTTGATTAAGGCCTCTTCCCTAAAGTTCGTGTTAGAAAATTCTAGATAGACCGCCGAAATCCTTAAATATGAAAACCTGCAAATCTTCCTATGTTGATTAAACATCTAGTGCTTGGTTTTTAATTAATGCTCCTCTGTAATTGTCACCATATTAAACTGCATATTTTCTTCTTGTTCATGATTGGTCATCTTTCATTACATTTCCCATACAGGTCTGTGGTTATGGTTCCAGATCCAAGGTTGGATAGCTCTTATCATGCCACTGCAGACCAAGTTTTGAGCTCACTGCTGGATTTCAACCCAGATGATTGGGGTTTGCCTCCATTTGAAGTTACTGCAAGCTAAACTTTCGTATCCCTCCAAGTGGTGTTTTTTTCCCCCTTTTTCTTGAGGGAGAAGATTGATGAAAATTGCAATTATTGCCTATTTTTAAAAACTTAAGGGACAACTTGATTCAGATTTTGTGAGTGTTAACTCAGATTATTCTTAAGATATTATTGGATGAGCATTCCATGCTATTTCTCTCACAAATTACCATTGCAAGACATGCATTTTCATGTCAGAATGCAGCATTTTGATAGTTTCTTTGGTCTGAACTCTGAAGTGTAGAAAGTAGAAACAGGTTCACGATTTAGAAATATTGAATATGTGAAGCTATGTCTATCTTATGCACCAGATATGTGCATCTTCTCTTACGTGTTACTAGCTAATATAAATAGTTAAGCTTGTAATTGAACCAAGCAGTTTATGAACGGGCTTGGATTTGACTTGATAAAAAATTTGTTTATATTTGTGTATAAACAAATCAAACTCAAGCTTAGTTTTAGGTTTGTTTAATAAACAAGCCAATCACAAGCAAAATAAATTGTTCATGAATAGGCTCGTCAACAATAGGCCTTAATAAAGAACAAGTTGAGCCTAGACTCGTTTATGGGCTTGGTAATTAGCTTGACATAGATTTGACAAATAAATCTATATCTTATTAATTAGGAGTTAGGACCACTTGTCCAAACCAAGTTAGTTTGATAATAAGCTTGATATGGGCTTGATAATGTACTTGTGTTAAATTAATAGAATTGACTGAAGTTTCATTAGGGCCGGTTGCTGCACCTAAGTTCATAAAAAAGAGCTCAAGAGTTTGATATTGAGCTTAATTTAAACTTGACTAATGAATCAAGGTGAGTTCAAGCTTTTGGACTTTTTGATAAACTTGAGTTCAAACAATGTTTGTAGACTTGGTTTGAGCTCAAGCCAAACTTGAATATTCTATTTTTGTTGCTGAGCCGACCTTAAACATCTATTATTGGACAATGTTCAACTTGTTTACAGTCTTAGAAATAATTGGTAGAATCGTGCCTTAAGTGAAAGTTGACTATTTCTCATGGTTAGTAACATTTTTTTGAAGGTTGTGACTCTTTAATTATGACATTTCAATTATTATTTTTCATTCGTATCTTTTCAATATTTATACTATTTAGTTTTTTACTACAAAATATATATAAGGAAATTCTAAAATCTCTAGAATAACAATCTTTTTTGAACAGGAGCAATATATCGTCTTAAAGACAACAGTTGAACATTTTTTTTTTGAATGAATTCAGTCCAAGACTTATCCATTCCATGAGCGAAGTGTCAAGAAAAAACAAAGGTTCTCGCGAGGGGAAAATGGATAAAAGAAAAGAAAGAATATTTGAAGGATAATAAAATATAGATACAATTTTCTTTGTTGAAGTACATCAGATTTATCAAATTCGAAAGTATAGTTGTTTTGAATTTAATTGCTATTGAAAAAGATAATAAGTTTTACTCCATTGATTAATGCAACCATATGTTTGAAACTGGACTCAAAATCGGATCAATAAAAACCGTGAAAATTGGCGGCTCAACCGATAATAACCAGAAATCAGACTCATTTTTTATTCTTTAACCGTTCTAGTTTTTAAAACCATGCTCTTAAGAAAGTTTAAGTTGTCTTAAAAAAAAAAAATGAGAAAGAGTAGAGTTCTCTCTCTTCAAACTTTAAAAGGTTAAACGATGGCTAACTAACAACAATGTACTAACATAGCTAGCAATCACAGTGGGATGTTGAAGTTAGGATTCATTAGTTCCATATGCCATGGACACTTTCAAAATTTCAGTGCTTAGCAACTTTTAATCTCAACGAGATTTTCCAAATGGAGATCGAATTTGAAATTTTGAATGAAGGAAGGATGTATATATACCAAGTTAACAAATAAGGATGCTTGACATTTTGGCCCTTTTTTAATTATTACTAATTGTTTTTATATTACAAATTAATACTGAAATAGTCTCAAACATATGGGACATTTCAATTGCAATTTGACAATAATATCATACATATTTCACGGCCAAAATGGGCTTTTGCCCTTTCTTTTTAAAAAATCAAGCAAAATGCCCTATGTTTAAAACTAATTAAGAAAATATTCTTGTTTTGAAACTCGATTTTCTAAAAATCGAGTTACAAATGTAAAACTCGATTTTTGAAACATTAAGTTATAGCGAACGTGGACTTCTTAGAAATTTTTTATTTTTTTTGGGAACTCGAGTACCATGTGAAGTACTCGAGTTCATGGAACTCGAGTTCCACTTGAATTTTTTCAGGGAACTCGAGTTCTATGAACTCGAGTACTTCACATGGTACTCGAGTTCATGGAACTCAAGTACTTTACATGGTACTCGAGTACTAATTTTTTTTAATTTAATTTTTCAGTTTGCTCTAACTCAATTATCCAAAAATTGAGTTTCAAAATAAGAACATTTTTCTATTTAGTTTCAGATATAGGGCATGCATTTTGCTGAAAAGTTTTGGCAAAAAGAGCAAATGTCCATTTTCTCCCATATTTCACATTTGTAGAGGTCCATAATAAAGATAGATTTAAAATTGGAGGTTGAGTATAAATAAAACCACCTATGTAGACAACTTCACAAGATGATTTATATCGATGGCTATTGGGACCTAGTTTGTGCAAAAACCATTAAAATGGCTATGGGCCTATGGCTGTTTGCGGTGAACTGTTCACCTCCTAGGCCTTTTTACTCGTCTCATTTTAGTAAAATTGATTTGGTTCATCTCACTTATGCATGAAAAAAGGACATTAACAAGCAAGAATGTCAATACAGTGAGCACAAACATGAATTATTGGCTGCTTTTTAGCAATAGAGGAAATGGAGATTAGGGGCAGATCTGTAGGAGTTTGAATGCACGGGAGAGCAACTTTTTGAAGAACTTGAGATGGGCTAATTATGAGTCATGAAAGCTGTCTCACTGGCAAGTCGCAACTTGGGTTTTGTTTAGCATGAAATGAATTGTTCTTCTCATAAATGGAATTTGATATAGTACCCCACTTAATAATTTTTTATTAACTATGTTCCTTGAATTATTCACACACTAGCGGTGTAATAGTGACCACATTAACAAAGCAAGTTCACCCATGCTAGTCCAACTATGAGGCCTTAAATTGGAAAAATGATTTATTGTAACTGTGATAGCCATGTCATGATTACACCTAATGCTATCTTTTTCTTAAAAAAAAAAAATATATATATATATATATATAGACATGACTGAATTTTAATCTATGACGTCTATTTCATGATGATTATTTTTTATTATCAAACTAAGACATAAGTCGACTTTTGGTTATTAGAACTTAGAACCTTACATCTCATATTTGATGACAAATAAGACTTTGTTAGTTGAGCTAACAACCCGTTATATTTAGATAATGTCAAAACTCAAAAGTAAGAGATTTATATATGTTTTGTAATGGTTTTTTAAAACTAGCAATTAACAATAGACTTTCAGCAAAAGAGTAATAATAATAATAACAACAACGAGAATAACTGAGCCTAAAGCAATAAACACCCTATGCATCGGTCAATAATTGACTAACAATAAAAGGATGAGGGTTCAAAAAAAACTCCCTACAGCTACTCTCTCTTCACCAAAAGATCCGCCTAAAAGTTTCCTTCACGATGAATATGTTGGAGCTAACTTAGCTATCTAAAAAAACTGAATAAGTGACTTGCAATCAAAAATTAAAGAGAGACGCATTAATTCCAATGAAAAAAAAAAAACTATCATCTTTAATTGGGTTAGTAAACGATAAATTTAAGATCTAGGATTGGAAATTGATATATTGATACTTATAAGTTAGGGGTGGCAATTCGTGATACGACCGATGAATATAACGCAGACATGATAATAACGACACGCAATTAGCAAGTTAGGATTTAGACTTAATGGGTTCATGTTAGATTTAGATCAACATGAATTGATATGTTTAATAAATGTGTCAATTTGAGCTAGACACACGAAACCCATTTCGATTCATTTAATTAAGAGTCATTTTAACAATTTACTTTTCAAAACCCTACGCCTAGCTATATAAACTTACTTTCTCCTCTAATTTTGTTCTCTCCAAGCCACCTCTAAGTTTATGGATGTAATTATATTTTAAATATTGGTGGAGATTTTGTTAGAATCTAGTTGTATAGTATACATGTTATAGAATATGAGAATTGCTAAAAGAAGTTATTTATGTTAGGTAAACATGTTTATATGACTTATGAATCAAATTGGTTGTGCCAAGCTATGTCTAACACGGCCTATTAATTAAACGGGTTAAGCAAGTCGTGTCATGTTACGTGTTTAAAAAACATGTCGTATTAGGATTAAAAGATCTCAACAAGAATAATAAACATGTCGTGTTTGTGTCGATTAGTCGACATGACACAAATTCGACATGTGAACATGCACTATTATACTTACTTAAAATACTATTCAAACTGATGTAGCAATGACATTCAGTGCGTACATTAAAGGTAAATTAATAGCATATGTGGATTTGGCACGAAAGGAAAAGTTGTCATTGCTCTTATCTCAAAAAATAAATTGCATGAATTATGAAGAAAAAAAAAAGGAAAGGAAAGGGAAGTCGAAATCTCAAATTTTCTTTTACCTTTTTTCTTTCTTTCTTTCATTAATGGACTAGATCTCAAATAAAATGCAAGGCAACCCGAATCCAACTATGTTGAAAGTTTTCTGCTAAAAAAAAAGATACAGAAGAAGAAGATAAAAATTTGATAAGAGGGGAAGACCCAACTCTAGCTGTCACTTGGTTTAATGTGGACGATTTATTTAAGAACATGGAAGGTACAAACTACAAAACCTTTTTTTTTTTTTTTCTTTCTTTCTAATATTTCTTTTCTCTTTTTAATAGTTCTTTTCTATTCTTCTTAATATAGTTATATTTTTATCAGTGAACAATTTATTGTTTATTACATTTCTAATTTTTAAGTTTTTCATTAGTGACATCATGAATAATGATGATGCTAGAATAACAGTTTCAACACCTTTCCTTTTCAAAATTGTTGCAAGTAGCTAGTTGCATTGCTAACGAATTGAAATAAAGATCATTTACAGGACGGTCGTGCATAGCAATCAATTGTATTTATGCCCAACATGGTGGAGAAGCTGTTCATGATCAATACTGAAAGGGTGTTTCTACCGAATTCAATGTGCTTAATTAGAATGCAATACTGTATCTAGTATGGACAGATGGACCCTTCATTCATGATCAATACTGAAAGGGTGTTTCTACCTAATTCAATGTGCTTAATTAATTAAAATGGAAAATACTGTATCTAGTACGGACAGATCGACCCTCCATTTCTAATTATGAAAATGAATTTCTATTTGTGGTGAGTACAGTAAAATAGAAATTTCAAAGCCAATCATTGGTTTTGATTGCAGTGGCCACCACATCTCATAGTGACATATGCCACCAACACCTTGTCATGAAGAGAGACAGCATTGCAAATGCATATTGCCCTAACAATCACCACCTGTAAAGGGTCCATAATCTATATACCCTAACCAGCACCACTTATTACGGGGTCCTAAAAAGCTCAAACTATCTATTTCCTTTTCCATCTTTTCTAAAATTCTAAAGGATACTAATTTTTCTTACATTAAGGATTGGAATTGGAATTCGAATTCTCCCAATTTTGAAAAGACTGTACAGTACCACTAAACTACGAATCTCATAACACATTGTAGTCTGATTTGCTACTATTAAGAGTTCAATCATGATTGTAGTCACAAATTTAAGGTACTCCTGCACTACAAGAATGCTTTGTACCCCTTCGTAATATAGGAAGATGGGGGTTGATGCATTAGGTGATGGCAATGGTAGTTTGTGTGTTTGGTTCGTGAAAAAGAGGGAGAGATGAAAGAGAATTAGAGAGATAGAGAGAGAAAATAGTTAAAAGTAAGATTAAAAGATCATATTTAAATAAGAATATAGAAAAAAAAATAGTAAGTTGCATGTGTATGTCACTACAACAAATTAAGCATTCCTTTTTTCAACAGTCAAGGAAATTGTTGTAATCCTTTAAAAAAAAAAAAGGAAATTGTTGTAATAGAAAGACCTAATTTCATGTACTGTGTAAAAACTTTAAATATATAATTTGACTAAAATTTTGTTAATTAAACTCGATGCTAATATTCATATTTTAATTAATATGACAGATACTTCCTTGTCCATGTATATTGATCAATGTAACCTTTTCAGTTTTCAAGTTCTAAATTCATTCATTTTCATCTTGATCAATATCAAGCTTGTTCATAAATCACTTTATTAACTTATTCTTTTCTTATATATAGTAAAACAATGACTAAATTAATTCTTTCACCTCTTCATAAATATATGCTAATAATTAATAAATTGTAGTTGAAAAGTTATTTAAGTTAATTAGATAGAATGATTTTCCTTTATGAACTTAGGAAAATTTGATTCACCAACCTTGTGGTGTTAAAATCATATTTAATTTTAACTATAAATAGACTATTTATATTTTAAATAAACTACAATTAATAATTTGATATCTTATAAACTTATTGACAAGTTTACATAATTTAATTTTGAGTCTATAAACTTATTGACAAGTGTACATAGTATATTGTTAAATAAATGTACATAAACAAGTATTTCCCGAGCCCAACTCAAATTATTCATGAACATGTCAATTTGTTAACTACCTTAATCAGAAAATAAAAATAAGAGATTCTAAAAAGATGACTATTTTAGGTAATTTAAATTAACATAGTTAAACACTATGCTTTACTCTAAAAACTCTAAAAGAAAACTAAATTTAAATGATGATGTAGAAACATGACATGAAAATATATAAGATCTCAAAAGCTTGTTCCCTACCAGCTGCCAAGAAAAGAAGTTGAGGTAAATAAAAAATAGATACATTATTAAGGTAGAGGTTGTGCTCTTCTAAGGAAACTTATCTTCTCTCTTTCTAAGTAGTGGAAAACAAACTTTGATGAGAAGAGAAAATCCGAGAATCCATTTTTGTAAGGAATAAATTCATATTTTAAGTAACTTAAACTTTTTTTGGACTAGTAATAATTTTTCGAGTAATTTATTCATGATATAAGGAAACAAGGAGCTTTACTCTTAGAAAAGTACACACACATATATATATATGCTTCCAAGGCCTACCATGACATTACAAGTTCCAATAATTTTTGGTTTTTGAATTATGTAACTTCTTGACTTTCTTGCCAATACCAACCAAAAAATGCCAAAAATCGGCGAGCTATGCCACTCCTCTTCCCTTCCTTGAGTTTGACTTCACTGGCAGTATTCGGATTCTCTTAGCCACTCGTACAAAATCCCTATTCGGTGTATTCACACACACGCACACACAGAGTCAGAATAACACAAAACCATCTTATCGCAACCTAGAAGCTAAGACAACAATGGAAGCTTAAAGAAAATAAACTTATATGCTAAAGTTTCAGGTCGATCCAGTCCCGGAAAGAACCAAAGAAAATACAAAGAAGACTGTAAGAAAACTATTTAGAAACCAAATTTTGCAAAAGAAGAAGAAGAAGAAGCAGAAAAGAGAGAGAAACTTGAAAACCCATATGCTTAAAAGGTCATGGAAAATAGTTCACCCCCAATGGATCAACATGAGGCTAATTAAGCCGCTCTTGCTAATGTAACAGAATCTAAAAAGAAAAAGAAAGAGTACAAATCTTCTATCTGATTTTAGTGTTTTACTTTGTACTATACCAATTACAGTGTATATTATGGGTCTGACACAATTAAAAAGTATAAAGCAAAACATTCAAAATGTGACAAAGAATAAACGTACTTCCAATTAAGGTCGCCGGCAAGAAGAAGATCATTTTCCATGTCTTCATAAGCAATGAGATGACCAGGAATAGCATTAGACAGATCAAGATGATCAGTGCTCTCCGAACTAGCGACTCCATTAGTACTGTCACCAATATCCACAAACATCTGCCTCAAGGCCTTAGCTAGGCTTTGGTAACTTGCATGCTTATGAAGACTGATGCGTTGGCAGATCGAACGGCCTTCGAGCACGACTGTCACCGGTGGAACCATGGTGGAAACGAGATCATCATCATCCAGCCCTGCAGGGAATCCTTGAATAAGATTGTTGCTTTTAGGGTTTCCCATAGTGAAGGGTCCAGAAGAAGTAACTGGAGTTGCACCAACCATTAATTTCCTTTCTTGCCATCTTCTTTTCAATGAGTCTTGTCTTTGAGCAACAAAACTATTCATTTTGTTCTTTTACTTTTTTTGATAAAGTGTTTCTTCTCTTTGTCTCTTTATATTGATGGGAAATATGGATGAGTATGAGTTGCGTGCTTGCTGGGAGGAGATCGATATAGACAAGAAGCTGAAATGGGTTTGGTTCTATGTGGGATTTAAGAGAGAGAGAGCGAGAGAGGTGAAGGAATTCAGTTGGGAAGCTAAGAAGAATTTGGTATTTGGTTGGACAGAGTCAGAGAGTACTATACCAGTAAGTGCAAATATGTTAAAGCTTTATGGGGGACAAGGGGTGTGTGTGTGTGTGTGCGCACGTAGTTTTTGGCTGGAGATATATAAATGAGAGAGAGAGAGAGAGAGAGAGAGAGAGAGAGGAATAAAAAATGTTATGTCTCACTTGTTCCATTTTATATTTCACTAATATCATTAATAGTAATTAGTAAGTTATCCGGGTGATGCATAGATTATTTTGTGATATTTTATGTAAGACAGTTTTGGAGAATATTACAAATATATTATAAAAAAAAAAACTAAATTAGAATAAAGAAACATATACATTTTGAGATATTAAAAATTAATTTAGTAACTTTTTTTTTTTTGAAACATTGTTTAGTAACTTACTGCACTTTTGTAGCATTCTCAAGGCAATATTATTTTTTTAAAATCATGAAAACAAAAATAAATGCAAAAGAGTAATAGAATAATAAATATTAACTAATTTGTATTGTGTTCACAAACTACATACTATGAAATAAAAGTATGTCCAACTTTCTTACCTTTTTCCACTCATCAATAGTACGATATTAAGACATAGTGTGGACAAGTGCGTATGTATTTATCTTATAGATAATTTAAAACCGTGGTAGAATTGGTTTTACATTGCGTACTAAATATTCTCTCTACTTATACACCCAAAACAAAAACAATCCAACCAAATTACCCAAACTTACATCATATTAAAGCCCCTAATTTAAAAAGAAAAGAGAAAAAAATAATTATCTATAAGGGTTTTAGTGGTTTGATGGTAGTGGGAGGCCAGTATGACGAAGGTGGCGATTCATAGTCCTTAATATATATATATATATATATATATATATATGCTTTTGTTTTTAATACCAATACAGTGACTCAAGAAATTAATGAGAAACAGTAAAAATAAGTTAATATGAAATTTTAGGTAACAGTAAAAAAAAACTTAATGAAAAGATATAAAAAAATTCTAAATGTAAAATTAGAGCGCCACATAACAGGACGTCATGCACTCTTGCATAAAGTCTCTGCTTATATATATATATATATTAATTTGTTACATTTTTTATTAATTTAATAAAGTAATCAATTTTTTAAAATAAAATAAAATAAAATCAGACATATGATATATTGTTGTTGATGGAAAATAAAATAAATTACCAATGACTTTCCTCATATGAAAACAAATGTCATAGACGTAGATTGGGAGAAAATTTGAATCCTAAATGATAGCAGTGGTTTTAGCCTAACCTAAGTGTATATGTGTGTAAAGCTTCTTCTTGAAGACTTTAACTCCTGTCTAATTTTGGGCAACGATAAAAAAAAAATTAATGAAAAGATGTAAAAAAATTCTAAATGTAAAATTAGAGCGCCACATAATAGGACCTTATGCGCTTTTGCATAAGGTCTCTGTGTGTATATATATATATATATATATATTGATTTGTTACATTTTTTTTATTAATTTAATAAAGTAATCAAATTTAAAAAAAAATAAAATAAAACTAGACATATGATATATTGTTGTTGATGAAAAATAAAATAAATTACCAAGGACTTTTCCTCATATGAAAACATATGTCATAGACGTAGATTGGGAGAAAATTTGAATCTTAAATGATAGCGATGGTTCTAGTCTAATCTAAGTGTATATGTGTATAAAACTCCTACTTGAAGACTTGAACTCTGCCTTTACTCCCCACACTTCACAAGCACTTATACTTGTGGAGTAAGCACTGCACTAAGGGTACACGGTGGTTTTTTGCTTTTATTTTTTATACTAATATAGTGGCTCAAGTAATTAATAAGATAATAGTAAAAATAAGCTAATGTGAATTTTTGGATAACAGCAAAAAAAATTTAATGAAAAGGGGTAAAAAAAAATGTTAAATGTAAAATTAAAGTGCCACATAGCAGGATCTCATGCACTCTCACATAAGGTCTCTGCTTTTATATATATTGATTGATTTGTTACATTTTTTATTAATTTGATAAAGTAATCAAAATTTAATTTTTTTTAAAAAAATCAGACATATGATAAATTGTTGTTGATGGAAAATAAAATAAATCACCAAGACTCTAAGAGTAAGATCAATGACTTTTCCTCATAAGAAAACAAATGTCATAAGCGTAGAGAGTCTGAAACCGCCCTAGTGCTTTCCTTTTCCTTTTTCAAGGTGCCATTACAGGGTCCATTTGGATAGCTTATTTTGTTGAAAACTGAAAACACTGTAACGAAATAATTTTTAAATATATAAATGTTACCATAAGACTCATTTTTAATGAAAAAGTTGCTAAAAAAAAGGTTTGTGAATTTCATGAATAGTGCACGGGACTCACTGGTGTGATATAAAGCCACTGAAACGCGCTTTTCAAAAACAAAAAACGCAGACTTGGATACCACATGAAACACAATATCCAAACGGTCACTTAATGGTCTCCATGTGATATATATTTGATAATTAGATGGTTGGGAGAGAACTTAAATTATAAATGACACTTTCGTTAGAAACGCTGTAAGATAACAATTAAACAATAAAACTCTTTGTATGTACTATGTGAATTACTACTCACTATAATATGAAAAAGCCACATGTCAATGACAAAGCCACCAAACAAACTCTTTGATCTTTTACCCTCTTACTCTGTCTCTATAATATGAAAAGAAGAATATTAAAAGTAATATTAATTTTTTTAATTTATAAATTGATATAACAATGAATATAATTTATGCTACTTCAACCATATAATAAATTAATATTTGAAAGATTTTTTTATTGGTAATACATTAGTTTATAAAGACTATATAATCAAATCAAAACTTGATAAAAAGTAGGGATGGCAATTTAGATCCGACTCGCGGATACCCGGCCCGGCCCGACCCTAATGGGCCGAATTTTACCCGGTCCGATAAAGAATAGGGTCGGATATGGGTTTTTAAAAAAAAAACCCGAAGCGGATCCGGGTCGGGTCCGGGTTTTTTAAAAAAATCCGAAACCCGACCCGAAACCCGGCCCGGATAAAAACCCGGTTATATTAAATTACTAAACCCCCTCTTATATATATATATATACACACACACACATATATATATATATACACACATATATATTCATATATATATATATATCATATTAGTAACCTTGTGGACTTGACTAAATGGGTTTGAATCTAGAAAAAAAATTGTAATTGGCTTCAAATTTTTTTTTTTTTTTTGGTTGGGCTAGATTTGGGCCCAAGAGATAAATGGGGCCCGCGGGGCCAGTGGAGCCCGGTGGGGCGGGTTTGGGCCCCGGAAAAAAAAAAAAAACCCGATTAATAATCGGGCCGGGTTCGGGTCTCGGGTTTTGCCCCGCGGGTCGGGTCCGGGTATGTAAAAACCCGGCCCGAACCCGACCCGTTGCCATTCCTAATAAAAAGCATAATCATCTGAAACAAATGTCATAAGTTGAAATTTTGTATATAGAAAAAAAAAAAATCAAGACTATATATATATTCATAGCATTACTCTATACAAAATTAAAGAAGAATATTGGGAGGGAGAGCAAGAACTTACTCTGTGGTGGGATTATAAAATAGGTACTACCCCTACAAGTTGGGAAATAAATTAATGGGTGTGTGGGGGATGTTTGCTTGTGAATGCAAAAGCGAAAAGAGGGTGTGTCAGTGTCTTATTAAAACTTTGTTGTTTTATAATATATATATATATATATATATTTTTTTTTTGCATTATGTAGGGTAGGTGTTGTTGTGAATGAATAATAATAATATACACAATATTTTTGGGGATGGTGATAACAATTTACATGCGTGAAGAAAAAGCAACATTAAAATGTAAAATAATACTAAGGATGATTAAATTAATAAAGCAAAGGAAAATACACAATCTTGTAAATTGAAATGCATGGACTTAGGTGACGACCACGCTGCGTTCGCCGAACGGCTCGCTGCTTTGACTCTCGGATGGTCGGAACTAACAAGTATTCACATTTTCTCAAATAATAATAAGTATTCACATGCATGGGCACTTCCATTATTGATAGTGGATAGCATCACTATTTTTAAAAGTCTATTCACAACAATTTTTTTAATAACTTCTTGCCACAAATGTGATGTAATAGAGTATAAGTGATAATAAGCAACCACGTTACAGTCTATCACGTTAGAATTGTAACAAGAAAGTTGTGAAATAATTTGTACTTTGTGGTCCTAAAGCCACTAAACTATTCTATCTAAACAAGACTTTAAGCCTTCATTCCTACTTTGTGCCTATTGTGAGGCCTCACCATCACCAATCACCTAATTTGCTTTGCTTAAGTTTAATGGGGACAGTGAAAAGGACTTGATGGGGTGTCTTGTTTGTAGAAATATATGTTCCTTTTGGTCACCAGAAATAATTGACCCTATATATGTACAAACCAAAACTCATTGCATATGGTAGTTTCCTTTGGTTGTGTTTACACCTCAACAAGAATAATAAAAATTTGTTACTCTATACGGTCCAAGGAAAGTTTATGAAAAGTTCTTCAAGAAGCTTAATAGTCCCTTTAACAGATTTTACCAAATGGGTTTTTTTTTTTTTTTAATGTTAAAGTGGAAATTTGAAGTTTTTGGGAGAAAATTTTATAAATCATTGTTCATCTCTAATTCAATCATAAGAGGCATGCAATCATGTGATCATATTTTAATTGAGAAATAACTAAACTAGCTATTTTTAATTTGGTGAAGTGAGATTTCAAATTTCCAACTTGAATGCCTTCTTGACATCTTTTCTTCTCTCTACCAGCCTTGACCCTTTGAGTTCAAATGACATCATGAGCACCAGATTAGTAACCCAAAAAGAATGCACCATAGCTCTGTGGCCAACCACATGAAAGATTAAAATTTAGAAGTTAGTTAAAGTAGAGAAGTAGAGGGCGAACAAAATAAAACAAAACAAAACAAAAAACAAAACAAAAAATGAGTGGAGAAAAAAAGCTATGTTACATTCCTTTTAGGTTAATAATCTGTTGTCCATGTCAATGTGATCTAGAAGGCTTATTAGGTACATTCAATATGGCTATCGGAGAATTTAGATTCAAACCTCTTTCTAAAAAGAAAAAAGAAGATACATATACAAAAGAGAGTGAGTTTTGACACAAAAATACACCATGAAAGCTATGCACAGTACACTTTCTTAAGTTATATTATGTCTGGTAATTACTTCTTCTTTTTTAGGAACAAACATACATGCACGATTACACAATTTACACAAATCACTCTACAAAGCTATGAAAGATAGCTTCTCAAAACGGGCAAGCACAGAAAGAGAAAGGTAAAATACAGCTTTAGTCTCCATCTGAAACTTTGCAAAAGGCCATTTGACTTCATCAACACCTGAAAGCAAGCTCTTCTCTGCATGAGGATTGAGTTTGTCATAAGTTTCCGTCATTGGGATGGGATGGTCTGTGGGATTTCGTGTCTTTTGTCTTTCTAGAGACAATAGATAAATTACATTGCTTAGGACTCAAGCATTAATACAAAATTTTATTAATCTTAATCACCAATAAATAATTCTAAACTTCACCGGCCAGCTGTACGAAGAACCCGAGTGTATAAAAATATGTTTGTGTAATACACTAATAGTTCTTGTGTAATATTGGGATTCAAATTCGGGAATGCATTTGGTGGCTTTGTCATTGACATGTGATACATCTATGCTTTAACTAATGGCTCAACCGACACTTTTTTATGTTTCCAATTAAGACATTTAAAGGGTGTTTAGATTGGTAAAAACTGAATTATATAACACAGTTTTATCACCAAAACTCAAAACATGTGAGACCCACGAAAAAAATGATTGTTTGGCATAATTTTCGAGTTATGTTCTCGTCACTCAAATCTCAAAAAATTTGAGTTTGAGTGATGAAAACCGGGAACACCATTTTGGTGTTTCCAAATCATAAAATTTGAGTTTTAATGGCAAAAGTGTTATTATGGTGCATTGGTGGGACTCAATGACAGTGAGTTGTCACATTAGAAGCTATTACTATTAGGTTTTGTTTCATTTCTTTTTCATTTCAGATCTCTTTCTTTCACTTTCACCTTTTTTCATTTTAGATCTCTTTCTTTCACTCTCACCTTTGTTTCCCTTCACTCTCTTTCACTTGGGTTGTGGTAACGAGCACCATAAGGTGCTCGTTAACAACAACTTTTTATAGCTTTTTGTAATATCTTTTTTACTTTTTGCAGCTTTTTGTCCTTTTTGACAACCCTTTTAATATATTTGTCCTTTTTATTAAGTGAGAACTATATAAGAAAATTTTAACAAGTATCGCAAGGTGCTCTATGCTTATTAACATTTCCCTTTTCACTTTACACTTTCACGCTTGTTAACATTTCCCTTTTCACTTTACACTTTCACTCTTTCTCCACTACTCCATTTCTTCTTATTTTTCACTTTACTCTTCTACAAGCTTCTCTCTTCCTCCTCTCACTTCTCTTCCTCTGAAAACTCTAGTGCATCCGAAGTTGTTGTACACCATTTTCTCACACGCAGGTAGGGGTGTTACCGTTCTAAACATGACAGCGGGGTAGGCTCCACCATTTTGTCAAAAATAAAATTGGAGAGAGAGAGAGAGAGAGAGAGAGAGAGAGCTGAATTTTGGAACCAAAAACTTTGTGGAGAGATATTTGAGTTACAGTAGGGATAGAGATATGAGTCATGGGCTATAAGTTTCAGTTATAGGTTTTGAGCAATCCAAACAGGCTCTTAGGATTCAAATCCCCACACCCCCAACTATTGATATAAGAAGGGGGAAAAAATAGAGAGACGAAAGAAGATGCCTAGTCAAAAATCACAATAGGCTTTACTGCTAGCAATAGAATAGTGAAGCTTATCTGCTAGCATAGAATTTTCAGTGAAGCTTCAATCACAGCCGAGCTCACAAGCAGATAAACGTTCTGCTTCTGAGTAGGGTCTCTCTATCCTTTGTGTATGCACGTTGGTTTTGTTGTTACTTACAGCAAGACAGATAGTAGGCAAAGTTAAGGTCCATTTTCATTCGGTGATTAAATGAAATTGGTTTTTTTTTTTTAATCATATTTTTGGAAACAAATTAGAAATCACATTTTTCTTGCATTCCTACAAGCTCCCTTCATCCGTGATTTAATACCACCTAATGTCCATTTGGATTTCACTAATTTTGCTGAAAACTAAAAACACTACAGTAAAGTAATTTTTAAATGTGTGAATAGTGCCGTGAGACATATTTTTAATAAAAGTTTTGGTAAAAAAAAATGTTTGTGAATTCGTAAACAGTGCACAAAACTCACTGGATTGACAGAAACGCATTTAAAAAAAATAAAAAATAAAAAAACGCAGTCATGCAAATGCTGCCTAGAAACGCAATTCAAACGCTACCCTAGTCTTGTTGATTGATAGAGTTTACTCAAGATCCAAAGTATAAAATGAAGTGGATGTAAAAATTTGACCCCATCTCCAAAAGTGGATATGAAAGCAATTATTCCATAAATTAAAATCTCACATGATTCTCATTGTCATGAAATGCAATTGAAGAGAAGTTAACAACACAAAGTGAAATATTTTTGCAGTGCATTGAACTATTCACCATGATAAAGGGCAAGCAATCAGAACCAAACTTAACGGAACAATACATCTATGAAAGTCCTTTTATAAGGCATTGTTAGCATGAGCAATGGAACATCCAGAAGACCTCTACATGGGATACAAGTACAATTTAGGTGCCATGACTCAAAGACGCAAAACGAAATACTGGAATCCTACTTAGTCACGATCAGCTTCTTCAATTTCCTCATCCTCTGGTACTCCACGAAGATAGAGAACATTGTTACATCTGCAGACGGAAAAACATTAAAAGATTCAGTGAGTTGTCTGAACATCGAGTCTTGAATTTTGCATCAATTATAATTCTTCTACTCATAATAGATTACAATTGTTCATCAAAGATGTGGAAGCAATATTTGCTATAATTCACAAATTTTCAATGGAGAAGTTATTGTCCCATACTCCAATGAGCCATAACCCTGGACTGAACCGGTCTTTGACTATTCCATTTAAACTCCAGTGGTATGGTACTATGGTTTTGTATTTTGTGGTAATTATAACTATTAAAATATGAAAGCATTATTTGTAATAACTCACACCTTTTGGAGGCCCCAACTCGATAGTCTTTGACTATTCCATTTGAACTACAGTATAGTTTTGATGACTCGTAAAGCACACCCAAAATTGACAAATTGATGAAAATACTCTGTTCAAAAGTTCTATGGCTATATGTAACATAAAAATACAAAATTTAATTGAGAAGCTAAATTCCTGTTCCACTTCTACAATTTCAAATCAAGGTGTTCACAATTTACAAATCTTTCTGGGTTGTCTATGTTGATTTTCCCATATGAACTAAATCTACTTCTACTGGACAACTTTGTGCATTTGCAATAGTATTAAAAGATTCACTCTCAAATCCAGTTGTTGATATTATTTTTTTTGATAGGTAAAAAGCAAAATCCAGTTGTTGATATTATGGAGAAAATAAGCAAGCTTATAAATGATGCAACACCATTATTAAAAACAATGAAGTAGTTCTTAACTTCTTATTGTGTCTTTTAAGCAGTTCTTCATTTATCATATAGCACATGTGATAAAATTCTATCAAGGAAACATATGCTTGAAATAAGAGAGGCCTTTGAATAAAAGGATTACTCATGTAAAAATATAATAGAGAGATTCCAGCATTAGGCTGAATTTACCTGATCAAAATCTCTCCCAGATTTCCAGTGAATTGCCCATCAATATATTCTTCAGTGTTAGCCAGCTGCACATCATAAATGTGTAGAATTAGAATAAAAACATGCAGATATGTACTAAATGCATGAGAAGATTGAAAACAGCTCAGTATATGAAACTTCCAAGTTCAGACATATCATGATGTTTGAACCATATTTCAGATAACATATATCTTCATATATAAGACAATGGATTCCCCCCCCCCCCCCCTCTCCTTTACTCACATCTGTCAACATAGTTCAAACATAATACATTGGACTAGACAGTAATGTGAAACTATAAAATAAGAGTCTTATTCATATTGCTTAAATTACGATTAATAATTTTTAAGATTCTATATATGATCCAAAAATAAAGATCAAAATATAAAGGCATGAATTCAAAGTATAAAGTCATACTCAAACATATGATGAGAAGTCTATAATTTTATTTCTACCTTTTCTCATACAACTTTAAATGGTATCACATAGTGCCATCAACCTTAAAAATGAGTATTTGGTTTTAAAAAATTGCTCTCTTTTATTAATATCTTTTCAATTTTCTTTGTGTAAAAAAGAATAAGTACTTTCAAATTTTGGATTGTATGGATGAATTTTTTAGTTATCATTCTTCACCTTGGGAGGATCGGCTAGTAATTTAGTCTTTTAGTAGAAGAAGATGCAACAATGAAGACGTCCAAGGAATAATAGCCCAATCTTACTGATTTATTCTATTTGGACTCTATGTAGTGCAAAAGAATCTTCTACCATAAATATTACTTTGTAGCCTACTAGATGTTTTCCTTGTTTCTTTATTAAATAAAAAGAACCACTACCAGTGAAGATTTTGAAACAGTGTCCAACCACATAGCACAACCAACCTTGATAATCAAATTCATGAAAATGTACAAGCATTACTATAACGAGTAAACAAATTTTGTGTATCGTAGGGTGAGTTTGTATAAGTTATTGGAAAATGGTGTTTTGAGTTTGAAATTAGTGTTTGTAAAAAGCTTCAGGGAGTTGTGGTTACAAAACAGAGTTTTGGGTTTTAAAAACACTCTTTTAAGCTCCTAAAACACCTAACAAAACGGACCCGTAAAGCAACATTAAAATGCTCCATCATAATTGCTAAAAGTAGCAACCTATGTAACATGAATGAAAGCTTAGAAACTACAATTTAAGGCCTCTAAAGTACACAAAAACACATAAGTAGGCACAAACACGAAGTGGGTACACATTAATTTAGAAAAAATAAAAGATTATAAAGTAGCACCTGCAAGTTCATGTATGAATCCACTGAGGCAAGAAAACCTGAATAGACACCAAATCAAAAGAGAATTAATACCCATTTTCTAAATCAAAACAAAAAGAGAGAGAAACAAAAAATTACATGAAATTTTTTGAAAGAACAGAAAAAGAACGAACCTTTGTACTCCATTCCCCACTTGAGTTTCACAATGACAGGCTTCCCAGTCAAATTGTTCAAGAATGGTTTTGGGTTAACTGGTATAGTCTGAAATTTTCAAAAAAACAACAAAATTTAAGTACTAATTCTCAACCCCCAAAACGCAAAAATTGATGAGTTAGAACAAAAACAAAAACTGAAAATACTTGGAATCAAATAGTGTCCTAATATTCAAACACAGTACCAAAGATTGATAATTTGATTAAAAGAAAAACTCACAGCCATTGGGAACGAGAGAGGTGAGGCGAATCTGTGAGCTGAGGTGAGCTTTGCGCCGAGTGAAAGGGTTTTTGGTCTATTTTAGGGTTTTATCTGAGAGAGAGAGAGAGGGTATCGGACTTTTCAAACCCACAATTTATAGTAATTATTTGAATCCGGGTCAAACTGACCCAGACTCGACCCGGGTCATCCTTCTCTTTTACCCAAACCCATGCCTGGATTTGACCCAATTAAAAGCCCAAATCTGCTGAACCCAAACAACTTGACCCAACGGGCCTTCTTCGTAATAGGATTGGGTTTTTTATTCAAGAGATAGCTGAGGCCCACTTTGGTTTTAGTCTAAAGTAACAACCTTACTCAATAAAATGATCATTAATGCATATTTTGAAAATATAACCATTAAATTGTATGTTTTTTACACTCTTAATACACACATGTTAAATTTTCTATTAAATAAATATTATTTACTATATGATCTATAAGCTTATATTTTATACGTAATTTTAAAGTATAAAACTTTGCAATTTAAACATCTATTGATGACATAGTTATTGATATTTAATTTTTTAGAAATTTTGCAAGTATAGAGAATATAAGAAGAAGATGTAATTCAATAATGGATTTGTCAAAATTCACCTCTAATCAAAAAATTATTAAGGGGTCGTTTAATAGACTGTAATAGGCACTATAATGTAATAGCTATTTCAACGATTTAGCTATACAGTTGTTTGGTTATACTTTTATTACATATAATAATCATTCCATATGAATCCCTATTCCTTAAAATGAGGAATAAACATTCCTTATTAAAAGTACTGAATCTCTATTCCCATGCTAAACCCCCCACTACCTGCATCTTCTCCAAAATTTCATCTCCTTCCTAAATTTTCTATCCCCCTCCTCTCTAAAACTTTATTTTCCCGCTACTAGAGATCTATTTATATGAGTATTGTCTTTCTCTCACCCTTAGTTGCTGCTCTCTTTTCTCAAGGAATTTTTTTTTCCTTCTTCCCTTAGGTCTGCGATTCCCACAGGTATTGCACCCTTGCTCTCTTCTTTTCTCTATTCTTTTGTGCTACTAGAGATCTATTTGTATGGGTACTTCCTTTTTCTCACCCTCAGTTGTTGCTCTCTCTTCTCAGGAATTTTTTTTGTTTTTTTTTTCTGCTTGTAGATCTGCAATTTCTACAGGTACTGCCCTCTGATACTGAGATTGGAAATAGTGACCTTGATCAGCTAGGCAATCTAGCGACAAAGCATATCAAGGATACACACACACACACACACACACACACACACACACACACACACACACACACACATATAGATTAACGTGTTTGATATATAGCAAAATGTAATCTGTGAGGATCACTTTAAATAATCAAAATTCAAAATCAATTAATTAATATTAGGAGGCAGAGAATTGAATGTCATTTATTAAAGTATGGGTCTGTGTTAGAGTTATCTATTGAAGTGTGAACATTAGTCTCAAGGAATTTGGTGGTGGGTTACCCACGCACTTGGTCATTCATATTTAATATTTTATTTTAATTATCATCTTGTTCAATTAGTACAAATTTTATTATTGGTATTGTGAATTTGTTCAATGCTATTGTTTGCAGATATGGCTCATTTGAGTTTAGCCACAAGTGTTTGTTGTAAAAATTTTACAAGTGTGAGACATGAGCATGACCATTGAAAATTTTACCAATTTCCCACCCCCTGGACACGTGGAGAAGCAAAACTTGTTTAAGAGAGATGAGGACAAGTTAATTTTAATGCAATGAAATGAAAGTAACACTTAATTACTAAACTAAAAAATAATAATAAAAAAGATTTTCATTAGAGGTCTCCATTCAAGATTGGGTTCATTAAAGTAATCCTTATCAAAAATGTATTTATTATAATAAGGATATTTTAGGCAATTTGATTTAAAAAGCTTTTGTAGTGGTGATGGGCTCAAAAGTACATATCTATTTATCTGTTGGGCCAGAGGCCCAATCTGAGGACATTAAGAAGTCTGAGGGCGGGAAAGTATCTTCTCAAGGGTCCGGGTTAGAAAGTAAAAAGATAAAGTCCAACCTAGATCGCCCAAGAAGGTGGTCTGAGGATGAATACTTCCTCGGCAGAGTAAAGCTGAGGTTGGTAGGGGTGGTCTATCACCTAAAAGCAACTTTCACCTAAAAGCAACTTTCTAGGAGATCCTATTTGTAAGGATGTACATAATAAGAGTATAGGACAAGGAAAGACTGTGAAATATCTAAAGGGAAAACTACTGCCACCGCATTGAATGCTCTGCAGCTAACTCTCTGGCCGCATTAATGAGAAAGTGATATATGAGTAGCAGTGTTCAACCTTACAGCTATCTTAAAAAGTTTCAGGAATGTGCTAATGGGACAAGTATCCAGCCGGGCAATCTGATCCATACGTGAAGGGTAGAGAGAGGTGGAAGGGGAGAATAAAAGGATGAGGAAAGTCCCAGGATAAGGGGATCGAAAAAGAGTGAAAGAAAACACTATAGATTGAATATCTGTAATCTGTCTTTAAAGAAAGAGGAAATATAAGAATCAGCTCCTCGGCTTGAGTCCGAGGACAATTTTCATCATACAAACTAATCCATCCTTATCATTTTATAATCTTGGGCCACTATCGTTGTCATCTAAGCTCATTAGAAACTAGATTTCTAACTCACTCTTTACAAATTTATTGTATTGGACTCTTTGGGCCTATACACTTCTTATTATTGGGATTAGGTGTAAACTGCGACCTTACAACTTCATTACACCATTTAAAAATGTTGTACCAAACATATGGAATACAGATTCAAGGTTTTATTACTATAAGGTTACCAAACAACTGAATAGGAATAATTATTACAGTCTACCAAACGTGCCCTAATGGTATGTTTGATAGATTGTAATTAGAACTATAATGTAATAGATATTCCTATGATATAGCAATTTAGTAGTTTGGTTATGTTTTTTTTTAATAGTCATTCCTTATGAATAGCTATTTATTAAAATGAAGAATAAATATTCATCTCTAAAAGGGTTGTAATAGCTATTCATTAATAAGTGTATTAATTTATAAAATTAATATATTTCTCAATAAACAAACTTTTTACATGCACATTATAAGGCCGCAATTCATGTCTATGCCCAACAAGAAGGAGGGTATAGGCCCAAAGAGCTCAATACAATAAATTTATAAAGTGTAGGTCAGAAATTTTGTTTCTAATGAGCTTAAACGGTTACAACAATGGCCCAAAATTACAACACAACAAGGGTGAACGAGTTTATATGTTGAAACTTATCCTCGGACTCAAGCCGATGACCAAATGCTTATATTTCTCTTCACTTAAAGATTAATTACAAATATCTAGTCTACAGTATTTTTCCTTCTATCTCTCGATCCCCCATTTTCTACAGGATCTTCCTCCTTCTTATAGTTCCTCCTCCCCTCCATTCTTGCTCTCCATGTGTAGATTCAAACTGCTCCTTGTAATACTTATCCTATCAGTCTCTTCTTGAAGTCCTTAGATAATAGCTATAGGGCTGAAAATCACTGTTCAGATATCACTTCCTCATAAATGCAGCCATAGACTTAGGTGCAAAGCATTCAATGCGGTGGTAACAGCTTTCTCTGAGATATTTCCCAACCGTCCTTGCTCTCTGTACCCTTCTGAAACATATCTTTATTCCCAAAACCTTCCAAAATATCATTCTAGTTAACATGACGTACCATTTGATCCTTACTGCACTTAGCTGAGGGAGTACTTCTCCTCAGATTATTTACATTCACTTCGTCCGCCACATTTGCTTTTGGAGCTGTAAATTTGACATCATTATTACCATCAATCCATCCTCGGACAAGTAAGCGTCCTCGACCCAAGCCCATGACCCAAAAATATATCTTGAGCCTTTTATCACCACACACATAATAATTATGAAAATAAAAAATCATAAAAAATAACTAATCTCTCTTTCAAATTTAAAAGATATTATTTTTTAGGATATATAATTATATAAGTAAGATATTTCCTAAATATATCTTAAGTTTTATTTAAAATGTTTTCATTCCTCTGTCTTCAATGTTATATTATTGTGTTGTCACCAAACAAATAAATAATAATAAGTATTACATTACAACATCTTGTATTTCTTTTAATACCTATTTCTATTCCTATATAATTACCATTACAGTATACCAAATATGTCCTAAGTAAGGTTGTAGCCTAAGATTACAACAAATTTTGTTGCTAAACTTTGTCCAAATATTTATTCAAGGAGAAGAAAAAAAAAAGCATCATTTGCACAAAAAATAGTATAAAACTAGTATTATTATCATGCAATGCACGGCTTGATGAATATATATATATATATATATATATATATATATAACATTGATGAATATTTATATGTAAGCTCAAAATTTTTAAAATAATTAAAATTAAATTATTAAATAAATAGTAATAATAAATTATAAAATAAGTAAATAATTTTAATGAAAAAATTACTTTATGTTTTGATTGTTTAGAGTTTAGACTTTATCAGTGTTACTTTATTTTTAGATTTTAAAAATCTCTTTGTGCTTTAGGTTAATTTCTTAATATGATATATAGAATGGGTTTGATCATTGTTAGTTGGGTTATCTTTAATCTATGTCTTAGACAGCACAAAAAATAATAAACAAAATAGTTTTTCAATACCAGTTTTTTTTTAGTGATAGTCTAATTGAAAAAATTTAACATACTCACAAATTAAATACAATAACCAAAACCAAAAATCAAAACATACACAAAAGAATTCAAAATTTGAGAATATAAAAAGATAGTCAAAGTGTGGAATATATATATATATTTTTTTTATAATGAGCTTTTAGTTTGAATAGAATTTAAATTTGTTAAAATTTAAATGATAAAGTTTTACCTAAATTAAACTATTGTTAAATATTATCTCTTAATTGAGGAAATATAATTTATTTAGTAATTAGTGAGAGTAGTCACTTGACGCAACCATGACTTTTAAGCCTAACTTTTATTACGTAATGTATGATATATATGATATTAAATCATGGAACTTGAGGAAAAACAAAAGTGTCGGTTGTGTGAGATTTAAGTTTAGAAATGTTTGAAAATAGATTTTTAGTTTGAATAGAATTTAATTTTTTTTTTAATTATTGTTGAATCTTATCCCTTAGTCAAAACGTGGAGTGTGTATATATATATATATGAATGCACGTATGTATGCATATTGTAAGGCCAAAAAATTGGCTTGGGCCCGAATGGATGACTGGGCCGGCCCAGGTGGCCTTTACAATAGAATTTGTAGAGGACGGGTTCTAAGCCCTGACTTCCCGGTACTATGGAAGGGCGCAATGTAAGATCCAAATGCACTACTGAAACGTGGCTGGCTGGCGGGGTGGACTAACTCCCTTCCCAGACGTGCGCCGAGGAGATTCCGTGGTGGTTTTCGTTCTGTTCTTCAAGGGAGAGAACCTTCCTCCTCTTTCTCCGTAAAAATTCCCGATCCCCTTTTTCATGGTATCTCCCCCTCCATTTATACCTCCCACTCCTGGCTCTTACCTGTCTTTTCCCAGAAAACGCTCCCCAATGCCCTCAGGGCCATTCTCCGTCCCTTCAGAAGTCGTTTCCCCATTAATGCGGCCAGGCGGGTAGGTGGGAAGTCTTTAATGCGGTGGCAGGGACACTGTGTAGTGCATGTCCCCCTTGTCCCCCCCCCTTTCGGCGTATCATTGGGGCGTGGGGTGGCCTGCCGAGGTCCGGAGACGCTTTCCCAGGTGCTCTGCTGCAGTGTCCTGTTCTCAATTCCACGTCCGAGGAGACGTTCTCCTCGGCTCGTCTCTGGTGGCTGGGTAGGCTGACCCTTGGGCCCCAGTGTTAGAGGGCCTTGCTCCCGTCATGCGGCCCACCTAGCGGAACTCGCGTCCTTGGACTAGGCCCAAAGCCCACAGGGTGCCTGGGCGCCGTTACCCCCTACAATAGCCCCTCAAGAACTCGTTTGACTCTGATCCGAGGAGGCAAACGGGTTGTTGATCCACAAACTTTCTCTCCACGTGTCGTTTAAATCACCGCACGTGCGGAGTATGCCTGCGCCCTTTGGACGCCTCTTTGGCGCTTCGTAACGCGCAACGCCTGCATTTAATGCGCTGGGTAACTCCCTGTCGCGCACGTTCTACGGTGAGATGGAGATCTAACGGCCTAGATCTGCCCCGAAGATTTGAGCGGAATACTTCCCCCAAATCGCTACTTCCCAATCATCTAAAGCACTTTGGTAGACGGGATACTCATTATTTGCTTCAGAGAACAAACTCACTGCAGGGCCATCCAACTCCTTCCTCTCTCCCAACAAGCTCCCCAAGCGCGCGTCTCTTCTCTCTCTCAAGAGGAATTTAGGCCTGGTAAGCTTCAAGCATCTCGGCTCCGCACTGTTGCCTATGTCCTTTGACAAATTCCTGGGATAACCTGCACCTAACAAACTTCCACTGATGCCTTTTACACAGGCTATACAGGAGGCCTTTGCTGCCGATGCTCTGGTCGAGCACTACCAGACGCAGGTCGGGGCCGAGCAGGCGGCAAGGGCAGAGGTAGAGAAGGACCTTGGCCGGGTCACGGCGGAGAAGGCCGACCTGGGTGCCAAGCTGGTCTTGGAGCAGACGGAGAGGAAAAGTCTGGATGCTGGCCTCAAGAATGCCACAGCGCAGGCGGAGACCCAGCGCAAGCTCCTGCAACAGAAGGAGGAGGCCCTGGCCAAGGCGGTGCAGGAGGTCTCCAGCTTGAAAAAGGAGCTTGCGCAGGCCGAGGAGGCGGCTCGTACTGTCAGGGAAACGGTGGAGGCCGCGACCAAGGCTGCCTTCAACGAGGGGGTCGAAGCGACCGAGAACCGCCTGATCGAGGAGTTAGGCGAGCCGTGCAGGGAGTACTGCCAGCAGGTTTGGGCTGAGGCCTTAAACGCCGCGGGACTCCCTGCCGGCTCCGAGCTGAGGGCATCTGAGAAGATCTGGTATCCAGAGGATATCAGGTTTGTTGAGGATGTTGCTCCAACTCCGGTCGGCGCTGAGATCACTGCCCCGGAGCAGCCCCCCTCCTCCCGGGTGCAAGCCCAGCCTCACGATGGACTTGCCGACCCAGGGGGGGTCCCGGACGAGCACGCCGGCTTAGCCCAGCCTCCGCCTGAGCCAAAGGACAAGGGGAAGCAGGTCCTAGATTCATCCGTGGCCGAGGCAAGCATAGAAGAAGGCCAAATCGTTGAGGATCGCGCCAAGCTGCCGAAGGAACCTCCATTGAAGATTAAGGGGTAGGCGGGCTCAGGCTCCCTCCATCACTCCGCTCCAGGCGGCTATTTTTGTGCAGCTGTTCCATTCCGCTTTGTTTTACTTCTTTTGTTTTTAGGGTGTATTTCCCTTTCTCTGTAATATTTCGAACAGCTTATCATGTATGGATTTTGCCCTTTTTATCGCTATTGTGTAACTGTTTTATCTTTAGTGCATTATGCTTAGTTGTTCTATTGTTGCTTTGTTTGCGGTGTGGGGATGCTGTGTAGCTTGACACTCGTGAGGGGGTTGAACCGTGCGTAAGTTTCCGAGGCAAAGGATCCTCGGACCTGACCTATCCGCGGCCGGCTTTAACACGCGATCCAAATGATAAATTGTGAATGCGTTAAAACTTTCTTAAGGCAGGAGGTCTGAGGACCTGGCTCAGCCCCAATCTATATTTAACACTCAAGACGGGATAACACTTAATTAACACTTATTCGGGATGAGTCGTGTTAAAATTTGAGCACTTAACTAAAAATTGAACAGCGCTGACCTTTTCCAAGGCAGAAGGTCCGAGGACCTGGCGTAGCCAAGGTTGACATTAGCACTTAATTAAAATTGAGACAGTGTTAAATTTTCCCAAGGCAGAAGGTCCGAGGACCTGGCGTAGCCGAGGTTGACATCAATACTTAATTAAAATTGAGACAGTGTTAAATTTTCCCAAGGCAGAAGGTCCGAGGACCTGGCGTAGCCAAGGTTGACATTAACACTTAATTAAAATTGAGACAGTGTTAAATTTTTCCAAGGCAGAAGGTCCGAGGACCTGGCGTAGCCAAGGTTGACATTAACACTTAATTAAAATTGAGACAGTGTTAAATTTTCCCAAGGCAGAAGGTCCGAGGACCTGGCGTAGTCGAGGTTGACATCAATACTTAATTAAAATTGAGACAGTGTTAAATTTTCCCAAGGCAGAAGGTCCGAGGACCTGGCGTAGCCAAGGTTGACATTAACACTTAATTAAAATTGAGACAGTGTTAAATTTTCCCAAGGCAGAAGGTCCGAGGACCTGGCGTAGCCAAGGTTGACATTAACACTTAATTAAAATTTAGACAGTGTTAAATTTTCCCAAGGCAGAAGGTCCGAGGACCTGGCGTAGCCAAGGTTGACATTAACACTTAATTAAAATTTGGTCAGTGTTAAATTTTCCCAAGGCAGAAGGTCCGAGGACCTGGCGTAGCCGAGGTTGACATTAACACTTAATTAAAATTTAGACAGTGTTAAATTTTCCCAAGGCAGAAGGTCCGAGGACCTGGCGTAGCCAAGGTTGACATTAACACTTAATTAAAATTTGGTGGGAGGGACAGGGATAATAGTATTCGACAATTGGCGTGATACAATGATATCTAAATACATGGCGGCCACGCTTTTCATTAGTAGTAGTATCTTCGAAGATTATTTACATTGAAAGGTCGCTTTACATGCTTGTTATCCAGGTCGGCTAGGTAATATGCTCCAAGACCGGCCACTGAGGTTATCCGGTAGGGACCCTCCCAATTCGGCCCTAACTTCCCCCACGATGGGTCCTTTGCCGTCCCTACGACCTTTTTTAAGACCAAGTCTCCCGGGGCGAGAGGTCTGGACCGTACGTGAGAGTCGTACCCCCGTTTGAGCTGCTGCTGGTAACTGGCTAGTCGGACCATGGCGTTTTCCCGCCTTTCTTCCACCAAGTCCAGCCCTTCCAGCAGCATGTTGTCGTTGGCTTCTAGGGCGAAGGATTGCGTCCTCATCGTTGGGAACCCCATCTCCACAGGAATCACAGCCTCGGCGCCGTACGTCATCGCGAAAGGAGTCTCGCCGGTGGATCTCCGTGGCGTGGTTCGGTAAGTCCATAACACGTGCAGGTACCTCATCCACCCATCGGCCCTTCGCATCATCCAGCCTTTTCTTGAGCCCATTGACTATCGACTTGTTCGTGGCTTCAGCCTGGCCGTTTCCCTGCGGGTACGCTGGGGTGGAGTACCTATTCGCGATGCCGAAGTCTCCACAGTACTTCCTGAAGGCTTTGCTGTCAAACTGCAGCCCATTGTCCGAGATGAGGGTGCGGGGAATCCCAAATCTGGTGATGATATTCTTCCAGACGAACCTCTTCGCGTCTACGTCCCGGATATTCGAGAGCGGCTCGGCCTCGACCCACTTAGTGAAGTAGTCCGTCCCGACAAGCAGCCATCGCTTATTGCCCGCTGCCCTTGGAAACGGACCCACGATGTCCAGGCCCCATTGTGCGAACGGCCAAGGGCTGACCAGAGGATTGAGAACGCCACCAGGCTGGTGGATGTTCGGCGCATACCTCTGACACTGGTCGCACTTCCTCGCGTACTCCTGTGCTTCTCTTTGCATGTTCGGCCACCAGTACCCCTGCGTAAGGGCCCTGTGGGCTAGTGACCTTCCGCCAGTGTGGCTTCCGCAAGTCCCCTCGTGCAACTCTTCCAAGAGCTGCTCTGTCTCGTCCGGGTGCACACACAGCAAGTATGGCCCCGAAAACGAGCGTTTTAGAGCTTGCCGTCCTCGGACAGCCAGAACCGAGGAGCCTTTCTACGGATCTTGTCGGCCTCTGTCTTTTCCTCGGGCAGCGTGTCGTGTTTCAGGAACAACGCTATGGGGTCCATCCAACTGGGCCCTGTTCTGATTTGCTGGACCCGCATGGCCTGGCAGCCCGTTCCAGCTGGCTTAAGAAGGTCTTCAACGAGAATGACCCGAGGGAGCTCACGTGCCGATGAGGTTGCGAGAGTCGCCAGGGAGTCTGCGTGAGTGTTCCCGCTTCTGGAAATATGCGACAGTGAGAAGGATTCGAACTGGGCCCGTAGGCGCAAGGCGTGCGCTAAGTATTCCTGCATCCTCGGCTCCCTCGGCTCCAATTTCCCTTCCACCTGGCCGACCACCAGCTGTGAGTCCGAGAACACACGGACCGCCTTTCCTCCCATCTTCCAGATCATGTCCATTCCTACCAGCAAGGCTTCGTACTCGGCCTCGTTGTTGGTTGCCGGGAACGCTATCCTCAGAGACTTCTCGATGATGATCCCATCTAGCGATATCAGGACTACCCCAGCGCCCGAACCTCTTTGGTTTGAGGCTCCGTCCACGTAAGCTTCCCACATCGGTTGTTTCTCGCATGAGGCTACGCCGAATAGCTTTCTGTCTAAGCCGCTTGCCGCTAGGCTTTCTTCCAGGGAGGGCTCAGTGAACTCCGCAACCAGGTCGGCTAGGACTTGCCCCTTTACAGACGTGCGAGGGAAGTACTTAATGTCGAAGGCCCCTAAAAAGGTCCCCCATTTGGCGATTCTGCTGGAGTAGTCTGCGCTTCGCAGGACGGACTTAAGTGGGAGTTGGGTCAGAACGACGACCGTATGAGATTGGAAATAGTGCGGGAGCCGACGAGTGGCGTGCACCACAGCTAGCACCGCCTTTTCCAATGGCAAATACTGGATTTCGGCCTCCTGCAGGGACTTGCTCACGTAGTAAACCGGCCTTTGTATACCGACGTCCTCCCTTACCAGGACCAGGCTGACGGCGTGGGCAGCCACCGCTAGATACGCAAACAGGACTTCATCTGGATCGGGGCGGGACATAACTGGCGGCTGAGAGAGGTACTCCTTCAGCTGCTGGAACGCCAGGGAACACTCCTCGGTCCATTCGAATCCCTTCCACTTGTTTAGTAGTTGGAAGAAGGGTCGGCACCTGTCCGCGGAGCGGGAGATGAACCTGCTGAGGGCGACCGTCATCCCTGCCAGCTTTTGGACTTCCTTCGGGTTTCGAGGTGGTTGCAGGTTACAGATTGCGGTGATCTGCTCGGGGTTGGCCTCTATACCCCTGTGAGTAAGCATGTAGCCTAGGAATTTACCAGAACTTACGCCGAAGGAGCACTTAGAGGCATTCAGTCGCAACTTGTGTTCCCGCAGGGTCTGGAACGTGCTGTCCAGGTCGGCCACATGGTCTGTTACGGCTTTGCTCTTCACGACCATGTCGTCTACGTATACTTCGACGGTCTTTCCTAGCTGTGGCTCGAACATCCGAGTCATCATCCTCTGATAGGTAGCCCCTGCGTTCTTAAGACCGAATGGCATAACCTTGTAATGGTAATTGCCGGTGGGGGTCACAAAGGCAGTTTTCTCCTGGTCCTCCAGTGCTAGTGGTATCTGATGATACCCCTGAAAGGCGTCCAAGAAACTCATGCGGGGGTGGCCGACCGTCGCGTCCACCAGTTGATCTATGCGCGGCATCGGGAACGGGTCCTTGGGGCAGGCCTTGTTGAGGTCCGTGAAGTCCACACACACTCTCCATTTCCCGTTTTTCTTCTTTACCACGACTGTGTGCGCCAACCATTCGGGGTAGAATACTTCCTTGATAGCCCCAGCCCTCTTGAGCTTGATGACCTCCTCCTTCACGGCTTCGGAGTGTTCCGCCGAGGACCGCCGAGGGGGTTGTTTCTTTGGTACTGCCGCCGGGTTTACGTTTAGATGGTGGCATATGAAGCCTGGGTCGATTCCGGGCATCTCGTGCTCGTCCCATGCGAATACGTCGAGGTTCCTCCTCAAGAACGTAACCAACTCCTCCTTTCTTCGGTCGGCAAACGAGCCCCAATCTGGAAGAACCTTTCCGGGTCACCGCCCACGGGGACCCTGTCTAGTCCTTCACACGCCGGCTCCCCCACCACTGCTGCTCCGGCGGTGGCAGAAGAGGCTAATTGCTATGAGGCCTGAGCCGCCGGGCCGCGGCTTCGTTGTCCGGCCTGCGTAGTATTGCGGTGGTCAGGCATTGCCTCGCCGCAGACTGGCTCCCGATGATTTCCTCGACTCTACCGCCGAAAGGGAACTTCACCTTCAAGTGGAGGGTGGAGGGGACAGCCCCTAGGGCGTGCAGCCAAGGTCTCCCCACAATGGTCGTATACGGGGAGTAGGCATCCACCACGATGAAGTCTACCTCTACCACTGCCGGCCCCGACTGCACTGACAATCTGATCTGCCCCTTAGGGATCACCATCTTTCCCTCGAAGCTCATCAGGGGCGAGTCGTAGGCAGAGAGATCCTCTTCCCTCAGGTTCAGCCCCTTGTACAGGTCGGGGTACATGATGTCTGCGCCGCTTCCTTGGTCCACCATCACCCTCTTCACATCATAGCCTCCAATCCTTAGCATTATGACCAGGGCGTCGTCGTGGGGTTGGATTGTCCCTTCCTTGTCGGCGTCCAAGAAGGCCAGCGTGGGCGGCTCATTGCCCTTGATCTTCTTTGGCTCGGGGCCAGAGCCTCCGGCATGGGCTCGCGCCACGTTCATCACCCTTGAAGGGCGCGAGCCCGTCCTCCCAGGAGCTGCGAGGATGGTGTTGATGGTTCCCAGAGGAGGCCTTGGTGCGTGGTGGTCCTGGCCTGTCGGACCATGATGTTCCCCCGCCCTCCCCTGGTCGTGCACAAACTGACTCAACTTTCCCTCCTTTGCCAACTGTTCGAGGTAGTAGCGTAGGTTCTTGCAGTTCTTGGTTGTATGGCCGTGCTCTTGATGGTACCGGCAGTGAAGGTTCTGGTTTCGTTTTGAGGGATCTCCTATCATTTTGCTGGGCCATCTAAAGTAAGGTTCGTGGCGGATTTTTTCAAACACCTGCTGCATGGGTTCGCGGAACACAATGCCGACCGCCTGCGTTGGTATCCGACGTGGCTGTCCGACAAACTCTCTCCTCGGCCTACTGTTGCTATACCCGTCCGACATTAAATCCCTCCTCTCCTGAGGGATAACCTTCACCCTCGCCTTCACTTGCAGTTGATCCTCCTCCACCCGTGTGTACTCATCGATGCGGTCCATAAGACGTCGTACACTTTTGACAGGCCTCCTGGTCAGCGACTTCCTCAGGTCATGATCGTTTGGCAGGCCGACCTTGAAGGTGCTTATGGCCACCTCGTCGAAGTCCCCATCGATCTCGTTGTACATCTCCCAATACCTGTCAGTGTATGCCCTGAGGGTTTCTCCCTCTCTCATGGCCATGGACAACAGCGAATCCAGGGGCCGAGGGATCCGGCTGCAGGTGATGAACCGTTCACCAAACGCTCTGGTGAGCTCTGTGAAGGAATCGACAGAGCTCGCCTTCAGGCCGTTGAACCACCTCATCGCGACGGGCCCCAAGCTGGAGGGGAAGACCTTGCACATCAGGGTCTCATTCTTCGAGTGCACCGCCATCCTCTGGCTGAAGTGGCTCACGTGCTCTACTGGGTCCGTCCTCCCGTTGTAAACTGTGAAGGTCGGCTGGGTGAACTTTCTTGGGAGCTTTCCCTTCTCAATCCTCCGAGTGAAGGGCGATTTGGAAATTTGGTGGAGCGCCTTGCTCAATGCACTGTTGGCCAGGCCCCTGGAGGACGCCCCCCTGTCTCTGAGTGGACGACGGCGTTCATCCCCCTGGGAAGAAGACTCGCTAAGGGGAGTCCTGGACCTAGAGCTGTCGGAGCCACTACTGGCGTCCACTGAGGATCGGTCTGAAGGGGTAGGCGTACGCCTCCGCTTTTCCCGGCGTAGCTTCCTTCTCAAATGATCAACCTCTCTTTGCAGGGTCTCAACACTTTTCTCGCGGGAGGTTCTACTACCACTGTGTGCATGGCTCCTCCCATGCGTGTGTTCCGTGTGGACGCTGTTTTAGCGCTCTCCTTCCAACCGCGCAAGATGGTCCTCTGGCTGGGACCCCCTAGACTCCGCATGACGTGAACCTGAACCTTGCATGGCACTTCCAGTCCCTTTCCGTCAAAGCTTCCCATAGACGGCGCCAATTGTAAGGCCAAAAAATTGGCTTGGGCCTGAATGGATGACTGGGCCGGCCCAGGTGGCCTTTACAATAGAATTTGTAGAGGACGGGTTCTAAGCCCTGACTTCCCGGTACTATGGAAGGGCGCAATGTAAGATCCAAATGCACTACTGAAACGTGGCTGGCTGGCGGGGTGGACTAACTCCCTTCCCAGACGTGCGCCGAGGAGATTCCGTGGTGGTTTTCGTTCTGTTCTTTAAGGGAGAGAACCTTCCTCCTCTTTCTCCGTAAAAATTCCCGATCCCCTTTTTCATGGTATCTCCCCCTCCATTTATACCTCCCACTCCTGGCTCTTACCTGTCTTTTCCCAGAAAACGCTCCCCAATGCCCTCAGGGCCATTCCCCGTCCCTTCAGAAGTCGTTTCCCCATTAATGCGGCCAGGCGGGTAGGTGGGAAGTCTTTAATGCGGTGGCAGGGACACTGTGTAGTGCATGTCCCCCTTGTCCCCCCCCCCTCGGCGTATCATTGGGGCGTGGGGTGGCCTGCCGAGGTCCGGAGACGCTTTCCCAGGTGCTCTGCTGCAGTGTCCTGTTCTCAATTCCACGTCCGAGGAGACGTTCTCCTCGGCTCGTCTCTGGTGGCTGGGTAGGCTGACCCTTGGGCCCCAGTGTTAGAGGGCCTTGCTCCCGTCATGCGGCCCACCTAGCGGAACTCGCGTCCTTGGACTAGGCCCAAAGCCCACAGGGTGCCTGGGCGCCGTTACCCCCCACACATATATATATATATATATATATATAAATATATATTTATATAGAAAAAAGTGTGGGTTGTTGTATGAGATTTGTTGAAATTTAAATAATAAAATTTTACCAAAATTAAACATTTGTTAAATATTATCCCCTAATTGGGGAAATATATCCAAATATATATATATATATATAATTAATTAATTAATTTACTTATTAGTGAGAGTAGCTATTTGGCACAATTACAACTTCTAAGCCCAACTTTTATTATATAGTATATGATGATATGATATAATGTTAAATCATGCCACTTTAGGAAAATAAATAAATAAATAAATAAAAAATGTGGATTGTCTGGGATTTAAGTTTAGAAAGTTTTTCCCTGATCTCATTTCCCTTCCCCTATATATATGTGTGTGTGCGTGTTTCTCAAAAAAAAAAAATTAGAAAGTTTTTATAAAAGACTTTAAATTTGAATAGAATTTAAATTTGTTTTAATTATTTTTAAAATCTTATTTGTTAGTCAAAACGTGGGGTGTTTTTTTTTAAGAAAGAAAATGTAGGCTGTTGTATGTGATTTAAATTTAGAAAATTTTAATAATAGACTTTTAGTTTGAATAGAATTTAAATTTGTTGAAATTTAAACGATAAAGTTTTACCTAAATTAAACAATTGTTAAATATTATCCCCTAGTTGAGAAAACATATCCTAACAAAAATATATAATTAATTTACTAGTTAATGAAAGTAATCACTTGGTTCAACCATAGTTTCTAAGCCCAACTTTTATTATATGTATATGATATGATATAATGATATAATGTTAAATCATGCAACTTGAGGTAAAAACAAAAACAAAAACAAAAACGTGGGCCTTATGAGATTTAAGTTTATAAATGTTTGATAATAGTCTTTTAATTTGAAGAGAATTTAAATTTGTATTAAATTATTTGTATATCTTATCTCTTAGTCAATACGTGGGTTTTTTTTTTTTTTTTTTTATGAAAGAAAGTTGTTTGAGATTTAAGTTTAGAAATTTTTTATAATAGACTTTTACTTTGAATAGAATTTAAATTTGTTGAAATTTAAATGATAAAGTTTTACCTAAATTAAATAGTTCTTAAATATTATTCCCTAATGAAGGAAATATATCCTAACAAAAATTATATAATTAATTTACTAATTAGTGAAAGTAGCTACTTAGCACAATCACGGCTTCTAAACCCAATTTTTATTATATAGTATAGTATAGTATATAATATGATATAATATATAATATAAAATTCGACCCCAATACTCTAAACATGACTAGTCAGATCCTTTTGGAAAATGAGAGTAAACTAAAGAGGTTTAAAGCACGTGCTGTGTATCCAAGAAATAGGCCCTTTTAGATATACACCATTATAAATTTCTTTAAAAAACTTTCTCTCCTCTTCTGTATGTATTAAAATATTTAGTATTCTTTAAAAAAAAAAAAAAAAAAAAAAAAAAAAACTAGTCATCTAATATGAACTGTTTCGTACTACAATATTAGGAGGGAAAAAAAAAATCTTAAACATCTTTCATGTCAGGCTTGTTCACAAAGACTAAAACATTTAATTGTGCAAGTTCAAACGTCCTAATTCTTTCAATCACACTCTACTTTCAATAATTAAAAAAAAAATGTTATTTATTACTGGTATATATTTTCATGAGTAGACCACCATATAAACCTATTACTGGAAGGAAGTTTTCTTAAAGAATAAGAGAAAGTTAGAGATTTGCATTCGGTTTCTTCAAAAAATTCAATTTTACCATCTCAAAAACTACTTTATCTATTATATCATACCATTTTACAACACATCCAACATCTCAACTTTTATTTTTCTATATAATACATTAAAATAATATATATCTACACAATAAAATATACAACACAAAACCATCTCTCGTCTTTCTATTAAAAAAAATGGGAGACACAATAAAATAATATTATATAAGAATACAATCTTGCTTCAGTAGCCTCTTACTATAAGAGGCTACTATAGTACAATGGTATATTTTTTTACAATTACAACTTGGGTAATGCATGCTTTTAGTGTTTATGAATGGTAATATACCATTTTGGGGCTTGTACTAATGCTCTTAAAAGAAATCAAGAGGAAAATGCTTTCTTTTAGGAGAAAAATACTTGACAATTGTGAATCTAAATTTTCTTTTTGCTTGAAAGAGAAAACTAGAGAAAGACTTGAAGTTGTAAATATGACAATGATATAAAAATGTACATAATCATAACCAAACACTCTAATTGACACTCAAATTCAATTCGACTTTGAAAGCTTGAGATTTTTTATATAAAGTCTATTTACAGATTTTGGACATGAAAACGAAATATTTTTACCAGATAGTGTTTTTCATTTGTTTTTATTAAATTGCTCCAGAACAGTTGCATCTTCAAAATCATTAATTGGTTGGCAAATTGCTGTCCATATTCTGTCATTATGGGCCACCTCAATAAGTTCATGTCTCTTTCTCACAAAAGAAAAAAGAATTAATATGCTCATGGCCAGGTTCAGTGATGGCTTTTGCGTATCAATTTCTTCAACTATTCAACAGCTGTCTCTGGCTCCAAATCTCGTTTTGGCTATGCTCTTGATACGAAATCACTGAATCAGTTGTTTTGGACAGGGCCTTTATCAATACCAATGTGATGGTTGCACGTGTCTATTTTTATCACATATCATCGCAACAGAAGTAGTGCATGAAAAAATTGTAAAAGGTATGATAACTGTTTTTTTCTTATTATATTTTGTTTTCAAAAATAATTTTTTATTTTTATGATCAAAAACTTGTTTAACAACTAAAAATAAAAACCTCAATTTGTAAGAAAATTATTTTCAGTTTCTAGTTTTTATAAGTCAATGAAAACAAACGTCTAATTTAATAAATTTGTCTCATTTAATAAGTTAATACTTAAATTCGAACCATAATAACAACATATTTCAGTATTTTTTTCCTTTTAAAAAGTTATTTTTTCTTTAATTTCAACCGGCCAAACATGTTTTTTTATTTTAAAAATACACAAATTATTTTTGCTTTTACTCCCAAAAACAAGTTTTTAAAAATAAAAAACAAAAACTATTGTCAGACATAACCCTTTCTTTTTTTTTTTTTAATTTCAGCCCCACTTACAGAAATTATGTTCAACTTGAATTCTGAAATCCCAAGGTTGTTAAATGTAAAACCTAGTGGGAGAATTCTTCCCAATTGATGGTCTAATTCAAGGAAATCAGAAAACAATGGATAAATGTAACCCATATCTCGAAAATCTCCAGTATTGTAACTATATCATAAGTCATAACAATAAGAACTTGGTTTACTTCAGATACCAAGTTTTCAATCCATGCAATACAATTACATAAAAGGAGAACATTGTTTGTTTGTCATCTGAACCATCTTGTTGGTTCATTTCATACAAGGAATATTAGAGCCCAATCCATTACTCATATGCCTAATAATAATTATTATTATTATTATTATGTATATATTTAAATTACATGAACAAAAGAATCCTTCATATGGTAGAAGTAAAAAAAGAATCACAAAACCGACTTCTAGAAAGACAACATTTCCAATTGTCCTTACAAGGTAGTAAATGGCGGTAATTGAAAGGCATCAAATTAGAGCCCCACAATGTTTATCTAACCCCCAAACAAGGTGGCCCCTTGCAGCTTTGTACTTTACGGCAAATTCCTATAGGTTTCTTCCTCCTCTTCCAAATGGAGGAACAATAATCACCATACATCACGTAGATACCTACCAGTCATTTGCAGATTCTTTATCATGCTCTCAGCTTTGGAGCTGTCAAGAGATCCCTGGAAATTCACAAGTCAATGAGCTGGATTAGTCACATGTTTCAAATAGTACTCAACATCAATAATTCTAGCCACAAATTTTTTCATATGATTGGAGAAAAGTAATGCCAAGACCACATAAAATGGTGAGTTGTGAGTGGCAAAAGTGTGATGGTGGGTCCATGTAGAGACACTTCTACAGTTCTACCACACACAACTTGCCATGAGTTGTGCCATTTTATGATATCACTTCACCTAACCACAATATACCACTTTAACTGTAGTAAAAATAAATAAATTAAGAAATTAAGAAAATCATTGTATCCTCAGACTTATTGATTACTAGTGAGAAAAGTGTGACTCTAATGGGGGCTCCAGTCTCATAAAAATACAAGCCAATTACCACCCAACGTGGCCCTTCACCATATACAACACTCCTTTTTTGCTTATGATATGTATATATATTTTAATATATACAATAATGCAATGGGTGGTTGTATTTTTTAACTAGGTTGGTTTTATAGTGGGTAGGTACTTTTGCTTCAACACCACCACGTGTATCTGTCAAATCAATAAATTCGGTGGTCAGAATTCATCCGAGTGGACATACCTGTTCTTGCGCAATGGTATGAAGAGTTCTGTGGACATCTCTAGCCATGCCTTTGGCATCACCACATACATAAATGTAACCCCCTTGAGAGACCAGGTTCCAAATATCCGAAGCCTGTATATACATAACAAACATGGCTTAATGCTTCTATTTAAGTCATCTGATTAATTTTTTTTATTGGTAAGTTACATGCGTATTTAATATGAGGTCCTGAACCCACGAGGCCACGACTCCACCCTCCACCTAGAACTTGCGGAGGAGGAGATGTCAGTTGAGTTAGCGTTCATCGGCTAGTAGATTAATTAAAATTTAATTGTGGGATATTAGCTTGGGGTTGGGGTCGGGGTCGGGGTTGGGGTTGGGGTTGGTGAGAATGAAATGTGTCCAATACCTTCTCCATAATTTTATGCTGCACATACTCCTTGGTGGGTCCCTCACGTGAGAAGGCAACAACCAGCTCAGACAGAGCACCAGTCTCAACAAAGGTGTTCAGCTCATCTTCATAAATGTAATCCTGAACAAAGAAAAAATATGTAGTTATTGTGATTGACTTGCACACGTACCTAACACCCACCACCCACCCACTCAGCCATGGAACTTTTTAGAAAGTTATAGAAAAGTAGTTTTTTTTTTTTTTTTGTCCTGTTAATGTGCGTCCTAATGTTAATGTGTGTCCTAAGATCACACATTAAACCATCTATTTTTAAAAATATTTTATGAGAAATTGAAAATCCTGTAAAACTTTTTCAAATCTCGATAAAACTTTTTCTGAAAATAGTATATTATTGTGTGACAGCACACGTTAGTAAAATCTTTTTTTTTTTGGAGAATAAAGTTTTTATAGGTTCATGTCTCACCATTCTACGGTTCCTGCATCCAAAGAAAAAGATGGAGGGTCCCAGCTCAGCTCCAGCCTCTTTCAGAGCTAATCTTTCCTGAAAAAAGTTATTACATAATTGCTTGCAGTTAGCTCAGCTAACATATGCTATATGATCAACAAGGAGCAGAGTGACTGAACATCAAGCTTGAAAGTAAAACCTGCAGGAAACCCCTGAAAGGAGCCAATCCTGTGCCAGGGCCAATCATGATAATAGGCACTTTAGTATCTGCTGGGAGTTTGAAGTTTGATTGCCTAACAAAAATAGGAGCCCAACTGCAATCATGCCTTTGCTCCAGGGGCACAGCATTCTGGAAGGAACAGTGAAAAGAGCATGACCATAAGAAATCAATTGACATATATAGCACCGCCAAAATTAGATTGCTCAATGACAAAAGGATGAATCTAAAAAAGAAAATCACAACATGATATGTAAAAACTAAAAACTAAATGTACATACACATATATACACAAATCAACATCCCCCAGAACTGGAATATTGACACAAATATATATATATATATATATATATATATATATCCTGCTTCCAATGTTCATCTTGTTTGTAAAACTTCTCAACAAAAATGGAAAGATTTAATATAAACAAACCAAGTACCTTCATCCAGGTTGAACACACTCCTCTGTGAACCCGTCCTGTTGGTGTTTTCTCGTAAACTAATGCACAAGTAACATGAATCCGTGACGGAGCCATCCTGCAGAACATATTTGGCTATTGTAAGAAAATAAAAATAGAGAGGAATGTAAATGAAGCTACAGAAAGAGTGTGCCTGGTAGTTAAACACAAGCCACAGACTCACAAATACTACATTGTATTCCCACATTAAAACATCCTTTGAACCTAGTGAAGTTCCCTTCCTCTATTGTAATCACAATAATCTAATATCTAAATATATCAAAACATCCTTTGTCAGGGTGAAGTTTGTTTTTGGTACTTCACACGGAGCAATGGCTCTTCATCCTACTGCACATGTAACAGAAAACCACCACCTCCAAAGAACATGGTTGGAGTTCATACTTTCTGATTTTCCCAAGAAAGAAAAGGGAAAACTAAAAACTAAAGAGAGATGTATATGTACCTTGGGGATGATGAGATTGAATAGTATCTGGGCTGCAAGCGTGGGGCAACTGCTGCAAAGAAGACACCAAGTGGGGGCCTTGCTGATGGAAATTCAGCCATGACCTCAAGAAGGCTTCTCTGACTAGCAACCATCCATTGTGCATATTCATCCTGTACAGTTTTACAGCAAAACTTATCCCCACGTACAATGAGAAGCTAAATAAACTACAAATTTTCATATCAAAGTATTCACAACCTTTCCAGCAGGTGATGCAAGATGTCTTAATCGGTCAGCTTCAGTTGGATCAGAAGCATGAGCTGCTAAAGCGAGTAGGGCCGACTGGATAACAAATGCACTGAGTTCGTTAATTATTCAAAATAATGAACTATTTTAACATACACATATGGCACATTGACCAAAAACAAACCTTTTTGGGTGAACTTAAAAGATCAGCATATCGCGTCAATGCTGTTCTTATGGTACAGGGTGGGAAAGGAGGTGGCAAGGAGCTTGAGCTTCCACCAAATGGTGTACCATCCTCTTTATCAGTGTGGACAGAGAAATAAGTATCTGGTGACAAACCCAATATGCTCAATGCCTCCTCTACAACTTCACTTAGATTCTCACAGTAAACACCAACATGATCTCCAGTTTCATATCTGAGAAAGAACACAAGTATGACTACATGAGAAAAATATTAATGCATTATCAACGCACAAGCATTTCTTTCGTTTTTTTTGTTAATCTTCAAGTTGCAGCTATTTTCAGTAAACAAGAGATAGATGATAAACATACAGGAACATTATAATTACACCATTTAACAATACATTCACACTAAAGCAACTAATCAAAACACTCAGCTAATAAAAAGTGGGAGAGCAAAAGGCAACTTACAAAAGTCCAGTGCCAGAAATATCAAATTCCAGGTGGATGCAAGAACGATCAGATTCAGAAGTGTGAAGCTCCTTTCTTACAGCCACATTAGACCTACATGCAGTAAACAACTTAAACATTTGTTAGACTACAGACTAAAAAAATAGAATCAAGTATGCAAACTCAAAATCCAGAAAATAGTTATTCCGTTCATACCTGCATGGATGCTGAGCATCATACACAGCATGTCCATTTGCATTAGCCCAACTTTTATCATCTGCTGATGCAGCTGCAGAGTCATGGAAAACAACCCGATATTCCAACACAGCAGCAGTGTAAGGAGTGGTAACTGTCGTTGGATCATCATCATCTCGAAGCAACTGATCCAATTCAGGCCACACCAATTCCCGCCTAGACATGGTAACAAACAACTCAGAAAAATGTATTGGTTTAAACATACCGAACCAAAAATAAAAAAAGGGTAGAAACAAAGCTTGTGCAGTGGATCAACATTGTAATTCTAGTTCTCAATACCATGCAGTGAAGTCATCCTCAATGCATTGATCATCATCTCCAAGACCCACTGGGACAAGGCGTTTACCACCTGAAAATGCAACAAAAACAATTATGTTTACTTAGAATTTCTGCTTATTTTTAAAAATTCTAGGAAGACCAATGAGAAAGCATATGAATATATACACCATGTCAGTAAACCTTCCAAATGCAAATACCCTATAGCAAAGATGGATAACAACCATCTTCAAGCATCTCCATCAGTCATTAATTTCAATTATTCACTTTGCAGATTTATGGTTTACTAAGTTGGGCTAGTTGGTCACATCATTCTGCTTCTATAAAATAACTTAACTCTGACATTTATAACCCATAACTGCATGCTAGATGAACAGAAAGGCATCAAGAACGCATAAAGATACACAATTTGTTAATGGCCAAACCCATGTAACAGCATAGTTGTGTAAGTTTATGATGTATATCTGCTGGAATTGCTTACTGAAGGCTGCAAGGAAGGTAGGCTCACAAGGTAGTTATATCAATGCATGCTTCAAAACTAGCTATAAAATTCCAGAGAAAATGAAACCAAGAAAGGGCTCGATATACATTCTTAGCGGTAATAGTACAAGCTGGAAGCATCAAAACAAAAACAGATCCATCAAAGATGCATAAAAAGAAACATAAAAGCATACCCTGGGAAGAAAGGACCTCATCCACAACATTGGCAACCTGTTTTCCCAGCAATAATAAAACACGAATCAAAATGTCGACCAACACACGCCAAAAAGTACCGGCTATAAACTATAGATACACGTATGCAAATATTAAACAAGAATCTAAAATGCAAACCTTGTTGAAATGTTCATACTGCCTGTTGCCAAGACCAAACACTCCGTATTTAAGGTTCTGTAGCCACTCCCCTCTCTCATTTTCCTATACCCACAACCACAAATTCAAAAAATAAATAAATAAATAATTCACAAATCCAAAATAATTCTTGAACCACAACAATTTTTTTTTTTTTTTTAAATTTACCTCTGTAAACCACTTATAGAACCTCGCTGCATTGTCAGTAGGCTCACCATCTCCATATCTACGCCAACCCAATTAAACCAAACATTTTTATTAATTTTCGTTTTTTTTTTTAAATAAAAATAAAAAATAAAACCCAAACCAAAAAAAGAAAAAAGAAAAAGCTTGATTGATAGAAAGCATAGCATAGGAACTCACGTGGCCAAGAAGAAGAAAGCCAAACTCTCTTTCTTCAATTTCTCCTCGTATTCTTCGTCATCGGCGGCAAAGTCATCCTAATAGTCCATTCCAACAAAAAATTCCAACGTCAATTTTTTCCAATACCAGAAAAAACCTCAACCAAATAAAAAAAGTCAACCCACACATACACACATACCAAATCAACAACTTTAAACGAGGCCTTCTCGTACCGCGCTTTGGCCTCCTCAGCTAAAGCCTGAAACCATACAACAACAAATTCAAATTCATATTCATATATTCATATAATTATAGATACGAGGAGGTTGTTTGTTTGTTTGTTTGTTTGGTTTTTTGCGAACCTTGGCGAAACCTTCGGCAGTGCCGGTCTGAGTGCCGAAGAAGATGGTGACTTTCTTGGTGCCATCGTCGACTTCGACCTCCTCCTCTTTCACGATCAACGGCTTGGGAGGCACGGGCAACGAAGGCTGAGAGCTGCTGGATCTGCGCCAAATCAAAACGACGACGCAGCCGATCAGGACCGCAATCGAGGTCGTGAGAATCATCACCATCTCCCGATTCTCGAACACAATGGACGCGACATCGTTGGCCGAGGACACGTTGGACGGGTCGAACTTCCCTTTAATAATTGCCGACATCAGATCCATCGGCGACACTTTCAATGAGTTCGACGATGACGATGGTTGCATTTAGTTTTCTTTCTTTCTTTCTCTCTCTCTCTCTCTCTTTTTTGTTTTTGGTTGGCGTTGTTGTTTTGGGTTTTGATAGTGTCACCGGAACCCGCAGCAAATTATATATGAAAGACAAGTCAATTTGGGATTCCGGTGCTAAAAGAGAGAAATGTGTGTTTAAGAATGTAAATGGAGATTTATTAGAGGAGGGAGAGTTTGTATTTAGGAGAGTGTTGGTAGTTGGTGGGTATGGAGTAGTTGGAAGAGAGAGACTCCAAGCTCCTCAGACTTGTGAGAGAAAGGTAATCGAAATTGGAATATTAGGAATTGGTTTTTATTGTGAAACTCAAGGTGAGAGCGCGTGTGATAAAATATAATTTTTAAAGCTACACGTAGTTTTCTTTCTACAATAATTAATTTGACAACAAATTCTAGAGTGTAAGTTATTTTTAGCAAGTGGCGACTGCTAAGTAATATAACTCCAATTAAGTTTAATAATAATTTATTGTTTAAAATTTATAAAAATATCAGATTTTTACTCAGCGTTCCTAAAATCACTTAAAGTCTGCGGAAATATTGGATTTTTATTGTTAAACATTTTAAAAAAATGGTTTCAGTGTTGATTCAAATTAAAAAGGATAAAAACTTGTGTAATTTTAAAATTGTTGTTGTGAAAAACATAAAAAAAAATATTTTTGACAATATTCTTTTTATAATAAGATTTTAATAATTCTCAGAATTTAGATGTTACCTTTTTTTTTTTCCTGCCAAATTTTGGTGCGTTCTCCTATTTAATACTCTTGTTACGAAAGACAAAAGAAAGAGCAGAGACAAACACGAACCAAACGCCAACGCCTACCAACCCAGACTAGTCAAAAACACAATTCCACCTAACACCACACTTAACTATGGTTAAAACTTTAAACTCTCTGGTCAGATTTATATATATATATATATATATATATATTCTTTTTTTTGGCACGTGAAGAAGTGATATGCTCAGATTGAGGTCAGCAGTGAGCCAGAGAAACGTGGCTTTAGTGGGAGCTTTCAGCTTTCTAATTTCTATTCATTTTTTATCCCAATAAAATAAAAATTATTGATTAAGTAAAATATTAAAGATGAATTTAGATACTATTTATTTTGTTAAAATTAAAAAAATATTACTAAAAGTACTATAAATAAAAATAAAAATTAGTTAAAATAGTATAATATAGTTCATAAATAGTGTCAAAAAGTACATTAAGACTTATAAATAATAATAAAAATAAATTAAATAATAAAATAATTTTAACTTATAATTCCTTCTCAAACGCAAGCTAAATGTAAGATTCGATTGGGTTAAAAAAAAATGCTGTTTCTGTCATTTTCTATTAAGACCTAAGAGAAAAGATCGTACTATTAAATATTCAGCCTTGTGTGTCTTGCTTTTTTATTTTTTTTAATCAATAAGTGTTCATTTGGTATTTTATTATTTTTAGTAACTTACTTGCATAAAAATTATAGTAATTTTTATGTTAAATGTGTAACAAAAAGTTAAAATTTAGCCTATTTTTAAAAGAATTAAAAATTAAATTATTTGAAGGAAAAACAATATTAAAATACATACAAATTATTAACCTATACCCAAAAAAATAGAATTGCCTTTAAGAACGCGCATTGCGTGTGAATGCGCATTCTTAAATACTAGTATAATATAAGAGAATTCTATTATTTGAACTAGACTTTTATGTGATTTAAAAATAGTCTCATTAATGAATGATACCTTCTCTTAGAAATATGATCATAAACTAAAAGTAAATCACCCCCAATTTAAAATTTTTCAAAATTAAAAATTAAGAAAACGCCTAAAATTAGTAAAATATAGCATTCTTTCCCCTTACATTTATCTTATTTTTCCTACTCAAATTTTTTTCTATATCACTACACCATTTTCAAACATGTTCAAAAAAGAATTTACAATTAGTGTTTATATCTAAAGTTTATCATTTTTATTTGTTTAAAAAATCAATAAATATATTTCCAAATTATTATAAATACAAATTATTAACATTTATCCTAAAAAATAGAAGAGCCTCTGAGGCTAGTAACTAATAACAACTTGTTATGTGGTAATTGTTGTGAAAGTATTGTAAACATAACTTTCTCAATATTTTTTTACAATATTTTTCACAATTGTTAACATGAACTAGCATGAGTAGAGTAACTCAATCGCTTCCACATAAAGTACCTAATTTTTCTATTTTTAGTAGGGGCAATTCTTACTAACTAAGTTTTTTTCCTTTTGTTAGTTATCCATCACATTTGGAAGTACCTAATTTTACCATGTTTACTAGGGGGAATTCTTACTACTTAAGTTTTTACCTTATCCATTACAATTAGCCATGTCTTTATAAAATAAAAAAGAAAAGGTTGTGTTATTGACTTATTGTTTTAGTAGTTGAGTTTTGAGATATACCAAGTGGGAGAGTGGATCTAAAAGGGCAGGGTTGTAAACGTGGAGGAAGTACAGACTCAAGAATCCTAGCGTGCATTTGCCTAACGTGTTTGCAGTGTTTTGCGTTTTAAAATTGAGATCCACGACACTGTTCACGTTTTAGCCAATAAATGAAGAAAAACACAACTACAATGTTGAGGGCACTATTCACAGCATTGTTCACGTTTTACTACAGTGTTTTCACTTTTTGCAAAATAAATGGTATCCAAACAGACCTCTAGTGTTAACACTGAACAAATTGAAGAGTGCCCTTAAAAGATGCCACTAGGCACCCAAATAATAAGTTTGTGTTAAAATAGGCCTTAAAAATGAAAAAAAGAGATTTGTATAAAATAATATTAGGTCCTTTGTATCAAATTCAATAAACTAGAAATATGTGTGTACAAATAACTATCTATTAATACACGCCTTTTATTTGTTAGTGGATTAGTCATTTTTTTGTTAACGTATCTCTATTTTATTGGATTTTGATATAGTACATGGTATCATTTTCTTTTTTTGGAGAAGCATGTATCATTTGATACCAAACACCGTCGACAGGCAGGCATTGTGGACTTGGCATTGTATATTTTTGTCGTTGACCAAACAAATTTGAAACAAAGTTTGTGGGGTTTCATGTAGGTTGTGCCCACGTTTGGATGGGTTAGATTGGATACCGTGTGTTCATAGCGTTGTCATAAAGAACCGCTTTTGCTACAGAAAGTCTTAAATATGGCTGAGATATTCACTAATTTGTCTTTGCATTGTCCTATTGCTTCGGCGATTTCTTTCATTATATTAAATTTGAATTGACTAATAGCTGAAATGCTGGTTTATCTTGGTTTGGGACTTTAATAGGGGGGCTTAAATTTATGAGATATGCTACGTCTACAACATTTTTACAACATTTTCACAACAAATTACAGGTGGTTAGTTGTTATTGGTTTAAATTTGAACCTAACATGAAGATTACTTTTTTGCCCCAACAATAACAACCAGTAACCACCTGTCATATAGAATTTGTTGTAAAAATGTTGTGAAAATGTTGTGGATATATCATTTCTCTAAATTTATACATGCTACAAGTTGTGAGAGAAATTATTGTGTATTTCGGAGGTATCTAATAATTTTTCAAATTTTGGAGAATAGAAATACTTGATTTCATATTTTACTAATGTATATGTATTTACCAATATATTCCTCTTGATTATTACTTGAATAATATGGAGTCCAAATCTTCTATACTACTTTTTGTGTACCACTTTATGTTCCACTAATTACTACTTGCTATCTTTTCATTTTACTTTCCTTATAGAATAACTGGTGTTTAAAATGGAAAGCAATCATACACATAGTAAATAATAATTGGTAGAATATAAAGTGATACACAAAAAGTGGTACAAAAGATTTGGCCTCAATAATATGCACCATCCATTAGTAAGACAAGTCGCTGCATTGTGTGCAGGAAGATAATTCTTCAAGTGAATCATGATTTTTACATGTAGTAGTGTTTCTAATCCCATGTGAAAAGCTAGTAATTCATAACTTTGTTATTCCATTTCAGCCATTATTGAGTACTTTGTGGTTGTTGATTGAAGGAATCTCCGACTAACATTCAGCCATTATTGTTTGATTCAAATGAACTTATTTAGTTTTTTTTTTTTTTTTACCTATTGCAAAAAGTAAGTTAAAAATTATTTGTGCTTGAAAATATAGGGTTTTAAAAAGTTGTACAAAAACAAAATAAGATAAATGTTAAATGAAAAAGCTTGTGGCAAAGGAACAAGGAGTTTAATGTTTGTGCAAAAGCAATGGCAAAGAATGTGATACAAGCCTGTGATACAAGCTTGAGTATTGTGGCACGTGCTGAGGTAGTAGGAACTAAGGATATATATGTGCTACAGCTGGTGTAGGTGGGCATTAGTGTGCGTGGACTGCTGCTATCAAATGCACGGCTTGTTGATGAGGTGGCTACAAGGGTAGTTAGTAGTTAGGCAGTTAGAACAGGTAGTTGAGGGTAGTTAGTTAGTCCTTAGCTACTGTTAAGCATTGATTAGTATGTTGTAATTCATGATTAGAGATTAATTAGTCACGTTGGAATTTGTATATAAATGGGTGGGTTGTACTGAAGAGGGATATATGAAAATACTCATTGTTACTTTGTTCTTTTCATTGCTCTGTTGTTCCTATCTTCTCTGCTCTTATTCTTGGAGGCTGGCTGTCCTTGAATTCAGCTACATTCTCATCAGATTCTTTAGGATCTTATCAGAATGGACAAATGCAAGATTATGACTTTTGATGTGTAACCTGTGTTCCATTTTTTCTTACTTTGAGACTACCAATTTTATGACTAACAAACTTATGCGTTAGTAATCACAAATGCTGTTAAGACATTATTCACATTTATTATCACATTAATTTGTTAGGTTTTGTAATCAAGTTTGTAATTTCTATAACATTTTCCTTTTTCTTTGGTAGGTTTTTCATGGCCTTTGATATTTCTAATGTTGGCTATGTAGGAGGTAGGGCTGTCCAGAGTACCCGACGACCCGTCGGACCCGATCAGCCCGACCGGAACCGACCCGTCATGGCCGGACCGACACCTCCGACGAGTCGGTGACGGGTCCAAGTCTTCAGAACCCGACCCCGGCAGGTCGAGTGGCGGGTTCATCCTCAAAAACCCAATCTACCCGACCCGCCCGACGAAACCTCAAAAACAAGCTGGAATCCGGTGACGTTTGGGCTTTTCAACTCCGATCCGGCCATGTTTGGCCTTCCTTTAGTCAAATCTGGTCAAATCCTCACTCATAAACGCTTAAATCCGGCGAATCTAGCCCGGATCTACTCAAACTCCATACCAACTCGCCCGACAAAACCTCAAAACGAAGCTGAAATCCGGCGACGTTTAAGCTTCTCATCTCCGATCCAGCCAACTTTGGCCTTCCTTTACTCAAATCCGCTCAAATCTTCACTCATAGGTGCTTAAATCCGACGAATCTAGTGTAGATCTACTCAAAATCCGGCGAAATCACTCCAACCCGAAACCGACCAATTTCAACCCGCAACCTGATACGACCCGACTTGATTGATCTGAAACTTCCCACGGGTCGGTCGCGGGTCGAAATTTTCCCCACCCGAGAAGGTTAGGTCGAGTCCGGGTTGGGCACAAACCCGACTCGGCCCGACCCGTGGACACCCCTAGTAGAAGCCTAAATCTTTTAACCCAATTTGTCTGTTTCACTTTATACTCCACTAATAAAAAATTACCATACATACATCTATTAAATTCAAATCTAATTTTCAGCATTTTCTTATTTTAGTTTCTAAATAAATAAAAAACCTAAACCACTCCATCAGCCACCACCACTGCTCCCGTCACCACTACCAACTTTTGCTGATGTCATTAACGGCCTACCATCACCTTCGGCCACTAGCCTCTACCACCAGCCTCTACCACCATTGGCCACCAAAATTAAAACCTAAACCATCCTATCAGCCACCACCATCACCACAACCACCCCTCCACCATCCCCAACCTTAGCCGATGTCATCAATGTCCAACCACTACCTTCAGCCACCAGCCACCACAACCGCCCCTCTCAATCCTACTGACCATCATTACTCCACCACAAAAAAAAACCTAACATATCTGGAATTCATGAACAATCCAAAACATTCAATACCAACCATCCAAATTTAATATATTCTTTGAAAATTTAATAAGTAAGACATAACCGAGAGATTTGGATATGAGAATGACAAAGTCTTGGTCTTTTTTTGTATAATGGTGGTTCCAAATCTGTTGGGGTTTTTGGGTGGAGTGATGGTGGTTGGTGAATGGTATAGAGATTGGCTTCAATGTCTAGCATGGTGGAGATCAGGCGATGGTGGCTGCCGTGACCGGCAACTTGGAGGGCGGCAGCTGCCAACGCCGGCCAAGTTTGGTGGGGTGAAGGTTGGTGGTGGTGGTAGTGGTTGGGAGGTGTTTGGGTTTATTTTATTTTATTTTAGGTATGCAAAATAAAATAAAATAAAAAGTCAAAATGGTATAATTTAATTAATTAGGTGGATATGTAGTAAGATTTTATTGGTGAAGTAAAAAGTAGAACAGGGAAAGTGAGAGATAAAATTTGGACTAGTTATGTAGGGACTACTTCTTGCTAGTTAATTAATGCATGCGTCTTTTGCCAAAATTAAAAATGTCATTTCCAAAAATGAGAGAGAGAGAGAGAGAGAGAGAGGCCTCCAACAAAATGTCCTTCTATTTCTTCCTCCTTCTTTCTTTTTTATTTTTTTCTTCCTTTGAAGGAATGACTTCTTTTTTTTTTGAAGGAATGTCTTGGTTCTTTCGTCATATACTATTTCAGATAATATGATTATTTAACAATTTGTGCTGATGTTTCTTAAAAAAAAAAAAAAAAAAATCAATTTGTACTGACATGCATATGATCAAAAGAGAGCATTGCTTTTGCGCATTATGAATGTAGAGCACTAGAGCGCGTATTGGGAATTATGCGAGAGAAAAGGAACTAAACTTGCACTAGTGAGTTGTGATATGCGTGACTCCACGACTTTCGGTAACTAGTGTTCCAAAATGTCACAATATATGGTCTCTTTTGTTTTGGGTTAAAATAATAGTAATAATAACAATAATAATAATTAGTCGCTAACCTATGCGATGCACGGAAAAACTATTGATTAAAAAAAAAAAGTCCAACAATGAGTAAATAGATATTTTGCAAGTTATTTTACAACTCTTAAATTAATAAAGCAAAACTCTCAATAGTTATATATATATACACACACTCAAAACTAATATAAATTGCAAAGATATAAACAAAGACCATGACACGAGAAAGATACACTCAAATTTGAGTAGCAATATGACTTTCTCCTAGTAATAATAATATAGACAATTCAAAATATGGAACAATATCAAAATTATAATACCTAATTCCATTATCCTTTATCCTTTATGTTGAATCCCAATAGTTATATACATACACACACACACACACACACGAGTCTTTTTTTTTTTTTTTTGAGTCCTATCAGAATTTTTGTTTTCTTTTTATTTAAATAATGCTAATGTTTAAAAAAAGTCTAAGGCTTCGGTTATATATAAGAAACAACTAAGCTCATCCTTTAAAAAATTTAAATAGATTATGTCTTACCTTAATGTTTTTCTTGTGGTGAGGACAAATAGAATGAAATAGGTGTTTCATGCTAAAAAACTTTCTTCTAGTCAAATACCAAATTTGTTAAAATTTTATATATTAATTATAAAATCAGATATACCTTATCATTGTTTGTTGTTTGAAAAAGAAAAGTATAGGATCAGATTATTCCTCATATGAATCTTGTTTTAATTTTTTAACAATTATCTAAAAAAAAATGTTTTGCATAATTAAAAAATTAAAAACAAAAAACAGACTTGGAACCCATTGCCTTAGCCATTACGTTTACGCTTAGTAGTTTAGGGTTCATAGAGAAAGAAATTTCAAGATAACAGAGATGGATTGCAAAAATATATTTTCTTTTCTTTTTTTTCTTTCAAGGAAGACGGATTGCAAAAATGTATTTCTTTTCTTTTTTTCTTTCAAGGATATGCAAAAGATAGATTGCAAAATACTTACAATGTGTATGAAGGTGTGTGGTAAATCTTGAAGCTATAATTGGGTGATGCTACAGAGCACAAAAACTTTGGCTAAGAGATGAATACCTGGAAGGGCGGTTGTTCAACTTCATCATTGTTCGAAGACTTGTAGTGGGAAGTATATGTGCCCATGTCTACAACTGGAAGCTTCTTTCTAGGCAAAAACATCTCTTTGGAGACATCATTCGGAATAGTATCTTCCCCTATCGTCATCAAATCCTTGGGAAGCATTTGGAATGGACGTATCAATATCTTCTTTTTCTTTCACCAATTCTTTTTTTTTTTTGGATCCTTCTCAGCAGGTAAAAAGATGCAAAGAGTTTTCTCATCTATACCACTCTTAAACTGGATCTTCTCCTGGGAAGGTACTCCTTCATCAACGCAGATGACTTTCACAACAGTTGAGAGAGGGATTGATTTGCTAGGGTTTTGAGGTGGGAAGAAAGGGGTTATAACGTAAGTCTCTCTCTTTTTTTTTTCTTTTTTTTTTTAGTCTGAAAAAAATATAAATAAAAAATGCTGATGTGGAAAATTGTAGAGCAAGCAGAGCTTCGGTTTTATATATATATATATATATATATATAGATAATAATATTGCATCTAGCACTTAATATATATGCAATGAGTGTGAATTTGAATCTTAAATATCTCTATTTTGACTAGTTCTTGATAATCGAGTTTAGAAATATATATATATATATATATATGAGAAATGATATTTTCACAATATTTTTAGAACAAATCTTAAATGACAGTTTGTTAGTGGTTGTTATTGTTGAGGTAAAAAAGTAATCTTAGTGTTAAGTTCAAATTTGAACCAATGACAACTAACCACCTATGATTTGTTGTGAAAATATTGTGGACGTAGCATCTCTATTTATATATATATATATATATATATATATGAATAATTCGATAATTACAACGGGTGCGAAAGAATATAAATTTTAAATATCTCAGTTTTGGCTATCTCATGATAATTGAGTTTAGAAATTTTGTTACTCATTCTATTTTTAGTTCAATGACTTGATTTTATAACAAATTTCAAATTTGTTGATACACCTTTAAAAAGACTCAAATTGAGTAGTTATTTAATATAACATGTACACCACTTAACCCAAAAAACTTAAATCTACAAGTTTGAGTCCAACTATATTATATTAGAGATTAAATTATAAAAAGACTTTTTTAAGAAAGAATTATATAAGGACTTGGTATAAACTCTTTAGGTGTACTAAAGACATGACACATCATTAAATTACTAAAACATAAATACATATAATAATATATTGACAAATATTATATTTTATGTTTTAAGTAAAAGATTGATGTAGTGAGATGTATTAAATTTTAAATAAAAAACTTATGTGACAACCTCTTGTTAGGGTCTGTTTGGTCTCCACTCTCAAACTTATATTTTCACATTTTAAACAATATTACACACATTTTTATGTACTTTTTCACTCATACGTATTTCAAAACACTATAAAAAAAAATTACAAAAATCTCATCTCAAGCTACTCTACTAAACACCCTCTAACTTATTATATCTACCACGTTTTTTTGTAATTTTTATTCAATATAAAACTTCAGTCGTTTTGGCCAACATAGTCATGGGTTGCACATTCTCAAAAAAAAAAAAAAACAAAAAACAAAGGTCTTGTGTTGCGGAGCGGGGGAGAGAGATATCGGAAATTTGTTACTTTCCTTTGTCATCACTATCAGTCATCACACATCTCTCAAATTGATCAATTACATTGAAAAGAAGTGGTCCGTGTTCTATTAACTATTATCAAGTTGTCAACTAACTTATATTTTCACATTTTAAATAATATTACATATATTTTTACACACTTTTTACTTACACGTATTTCAAAAAATTATAAAAAAAATTACAAAAACCTCATATCAAGTTACTCTACCAAACACCCTCTAACTTATTATATCAACCACATATTTTTGTAATTTTTATTCAGTATAAAACTTCAGTCGTTTTGGCCAACAAAGTCATGGGTTGCACATTCTTAAAAAAAAAAAAAAAAAAAAAAAAAAAAAAAAGGTCTTGGGTTGCGGAGCCGGTGAGAGAGATATTGGAAATTTGTTACTTTCCTTTGTCATCACTGTCAGTCACCACACATCTCTCAAATTGATCAATTACATTGAAAAGAAGTGGTCCGTGTTCTATTAACTATTAGTCTATTATCAAGTTGTTAACTAATTTATATTTTACATTTTAAATAATATTACACATATTTTTACGCATTTTTTTATTTATATATATTTCAAAAAATTATAAAAAAATTACAAAAATCTCATCTCAAGCTACTCTACCAAACACCCTCTAACTTATTATATCAACCACATATTTTTGTAATTTTTATTCGGTATAAAACTTCAGTCGTTTTGGCCAACAAAGTCATGGGTTGCACATTCTTAAAAAAAAAAAAAAAAAAAATGGGTCTTGGGTTGCGGAGCCGGTGAGAGAGATATTGGAAATTTGTTACTTTCCTTTGTCATCACTATCAGTCATCACACATCCCTCAAACTGATCAATTACTTTGAAAAGTTAAAGAAGTGGTCCGTGTTCCATTAACTATCATCAAGTTGTCAACTAACTTAACGCTTATAGTGACGCATTGAAATTGATGGACCGATACGATTCTCATTTACGGTCTATTTTAAATTCCCTGATTGTCAGTCAATGTTTGATTCACGGCCCATTGTATTTTGGGAACCCACTGATAAGTTTTGTCCAGGGTGAAAAAATGGTAATAATAAATTACAGGGATTTAGCTCCTCCCTTCGAGCAGGTGCTTTAAATGTTTTGTTGACTTGGCTTAGGTGGGTTATGGGGCATGGTATTCATGCACTGGCTAACTTTTCTTTTTTCGCTGAAATGCGCTAGCTAACTTTGGGTGCATGCTATTCAAGCTTTTATGGTAGACAACTAGCTAACTTTGGATTTATTTTTTCTTTAAAAAAAAAAAAAAAAAAAACAGAGATGACTTTGGATTTACTTCAGTATAATAATTGCAAGCACAAGTGTCAAAATGTGAATCGTGGATTCGATTTTTTTTTTATTTTTTTGCATCGTGTAAAATAAGAACCACAAATACTTAATAAAAATTATATACAAAAAAAAAAAAACTATAGATATACATGTACAAAGGATAAGCTAACTAAATAAATCAAATTAGTATGTTTTTATAAGTTATGACATACATATTCAAATTGACTAAAGTTAAAAGTGATAATAAATTACAAATAACTAAAACTAATAATTTTTTTTTATCGTATTCATGATCATCTTGCCTAATCAACTTCATTTAAGTCAACGTTATTATCATGTTCATTATTTTGTAAACTTATCTCTTTATTGAAATTTTCTTCATCATCATCAACCTTTATTATATCTTCTTGTTCTTTTATTTTAATAATTAAAAAAAAATTCTTCTTGCATTTTAGTTTTTTACACTCATAACAATAACGACAAAAATATAAAAATAATTATATTGTCAGTTAATACATTATTCATAGTATATAAAATAAATTTGTAAATATGAAAGTGAAGTGTAAATGTTTAGTCAAAATTTTCTAGGTGAAGTGTAAAATTTATTACTGATAATTAGTTTAATTTATTCAGTTAGTTGGATTCATAAAATTATCAATAAACTACTTTCTCTCTTATGAAAAAAAAAATTGTAAAAGGTGAAGTTATGAGTTCGAAACTTATTGAATAAGTAGTTATATACCAATAAATAAAAAAAAAAGGTTTAATTCTTAAAATTAGAATGTATTACTGTGAATAAAAGAATATTCATCCTGCCTATTTTATAGTTAATTGAATTGATATTGGATAGTAAAACAATAATAAATAAGCATAAAACCAACTCGAACTAGTTCATTATATGCCAACAGAGTTACAGAGACACATGAGTATTGTAAAATAACTAGTTCTATTAATTGATGTCTTTAGGGCATTTGTTAATCAACAAGTTTAGGAAGATTTCGATACTACTTTTATGGAAAATATAAAAAGTTATCATAAAAGTTAATTGTTTTTTTCTTTTCCCATAAAAGTTTTTAAAAATATTTTCTAAACTAATACCTTTAAAGCATTCATTAACTACCACCGCATACTCCTAGTATAATGGTCACTTCATAAGTATAAGTGCTTATGGAGTATAGGGGCAAGGGCTGGAGTTTAAATCTCCGGGAGTAAAAAATCTATCTTGTATTAAAAAAAAGAAAAAAAAACATTAATTAACTTTTCCCTTAATATTATCAAAATTCTGAGTACTCCATCTATCTTGATTTTATAATGTTGTCAATTTTAATTGAAACTCTTTAATCAAACTTTTCCCTTTCTTCCTTCCAATCTATTCTGGTCACATGTTCATTTTGTTGATGTCTTGCTGCTTTTGCATACAGCATACTCAAAGTCCACTCCATACACACAGTGCTTCTCGCAATAAAACATATTGCGTCTCTCTCTCTCTCTCGTTAAGGCCAAGCTTAATTACGCGTATAGCCAAGTCCAAGCCCTATTGTTTAATTAATTTTTTTAATATGATTGATTTGCACTTTGGTCCAAGTCCTATTTGTCTTTAATATGATTGAATATTATACAGCAAATCATATAGTGAGTCGGTGAGTGAGAGAAAGAGATGGTGCTACAAGCTCTAGGGCAAATACAAAATGATGTTATTTATTCTCCGCGATAGAGAATCAAGGATGTACTTGGGATTTAGGTCTTGTGAGAATGCATGTGTGCTGCTATTATATTCTACTTATTCTGTAGTAGAACATTCTTTGTCACCACTTGTGGGCATAGGCAAGGACATATCTACTCTTCTTGGACAATGGGGGGGATGCCCCCCCCCCCCCCCCCCCCCCAATCAATTAATTTAGTATTATCAATTTTGTTTTATAAAATTACACTTCACATTTCTTAACAATATCATTATTTTTTTTGAGAGTGATGCTATAACCACAAACTTTTCTCCAATATTTTTACAAACAATTGAGATAGCAAATTCTTATTGGTTCGTACTTGAGCCCACTATTTACATCATTTTTTTTACATAACAAGAACTACTAATCACATTAGCAATTTATAAAAATATTTGTAATTCTAGCATTTTCCTCATTTTAAAGGCTATAAAAATGTATAGAATCTCTAAAAAAAAAATATAAGCCCTAAAAATTAGCCCAATAATAAAAATTACCAATAGAAAACCTATAAATAAATAAAGCCCAGTCAACCAAATTTACCTAAAACAAACAACTTAAGCCTTTAAAAAATTTCAAACAAAATAATTTTGTCCTTACCCATGAGCAGTTCGCATCAAAGACACTAAAAAAAAAAATCTGAATTGCTAAACAATAGAGTCAGAGGTTGACTTCGCTGCACTTAGACAACAACAAAGCTGCCCCCATAATTTCAAGTTATGGTTTCGTCCCTCGTTACATATTACCAAATTACTAAAATTCTGTATCTAATTTTCTTCTCTGAGCTTTAATCTTGCATATTTAAACAGTTTATTACTTTATTTTCACAACAATATTTGATTGATTCGAGTAATAATTAGCTAGGTCATGTTTGGACCTTTTTTTTTTTTGGCTGAGAAGTCATGTTTGAACTTGTTATTTGTCAAATTGTGTGCTAAATTAGAAAGTCAAATTAAGTGTCGACCAGCCGCGTGTAAATTTTGACCATTTCCACGCCTTCTTTTTTTTTTTTTTTTTTTTTGAGAATCAATGCCTTCATTTCTATTGGCAATATTTCACGTGGTGACCCAAGGAGTTGGGGAAAACATAACGTTACAGCCTGACCAGAGAGTCCCTATGTGGTCAACTTGGATCAGCTCTGCCTTTTTGACCTTTCTCTTTTACCACGCGAGCATCAACCACAACATTAGAACATTAGAAACCGAACAATGCTTGGAACATGAACTGATTGTACAACTGTTACCACGATTATAAATTCAAATAGACGCAATATTTTTTTTAGGTAAAAATAAAAAATTGACTTTCTAATTTTTATATTTTTTTATTTTAGTTTTTAAACTTTTAAATTTGTCAATTCAGTCCTTTAACTTTTAATTTTTGCCAATTTAGTTCTCCGTTACAACTCAGTTAGTGCTGCCGTTAGAACTACTGAAACGACGTCGTTTTGCATTTTTTTTTCCTGAATTAAAAAAAGAAGAAGAAAAATCTGGGAAAAAAAAAAACACATTAAGGGGAATGCTAAGGTTTCTTACTTCCCACAAGGCCATGCCGAGCACAATTGCGGCGCCGTCGATTTTTATAGTTGCCCTGGCAGACTTCCTCCTTACGTGCTATGCAGAGTTTCGGCTATCAAGTTCATGGCTGATCCTGACACTGATGAGGTCTTCGTGAAGATTAGACTTGTTCCAGTGAGTGGCAATGATCAGGAGTTTGATGATAATGGAATCGGAGGAATGAACGGTTCGAAGCCATTGGAGAAACCAGCTTCGTTTGCGAAGACTTTGACGCAATTGGATGCAAACAACAGTGGGGGATTCTTTGTTTCGAGGTATTGTGCGGAGACGATTTTTCCACTACTGGATTACTCAGTTGATCCACCCGTGCAAACCATTTTGGCTAAGGATGTTCATGGGGTTACTTGGAAGTTCAGGCATATTTACAGAAGGACGCTGCGACAGCATTTTCTTTTTTTCATATTTTTCTTATTTTCTTTTAATTTTGAATTAAAAAAAAAAAAAAAAGCAAAACGGCGTTGTTTCAGGTTCAAACGGTAGCACTAACTGAGCTGTAACGAAGGACAAAATTGATAAAAATTGAAAGTTAGAGGACTGAATTCACAAAACTGAAAGGTAGAGGACTGAAATGAAAAAATGTAAAAGTTAGAAGGTCAATTTTATATTTTTGCCTTCTTTTTATCACCTACATCACTTTAGGTAATAGGTTATGATAAAAATTATGAACCTAGCATTTTTTTTAAAACTAATTTCATTTATGGGTCTCATTTATAAAGATTACTTCCGTCTCTACATTGATCTATAAAGCAACATAGAAAAAAAAATTCACAACATTATGGGTCTCATTTATGAGTTTGTAAGCTTTAGTTTTCTTTTAGATACACCATGAGCCTCACTTTTATAAGGTCCTCATGCTAGACAAGTGACATGGTTTACCATTTCACTAAAAGACTCTCACTTGTTTAAAATTGCTGAGATAATTTAAAAAAAAAAACTGATTATTGACTCAGTAATTTTAAACAAGTGAGAGTTTTTTAGTAGAATGGTAGATAAATGATGTGGTCCACCAAAAAACTGTATAATTTCTCCTACAACTTGTCACATAATAAGTTATGATAAAAATTATAAACCTAGCATTTTTTAATGAACTAGTTTCATTTATGGGTCTCATTTATAAAGATTACTTCCGTCTCTACATTGATCTATAAAGCAACATAGACCAAAAAAAAATTCACAACATTTATGAGTCTCATTTATGAGTTTGTAAGCTTTAGTTTTCTTTTAGACACACCACCTGTCTCACTTTTTACTTAATCACCTTTTTTTGTTTTTTGCTGAATTTTACTTACCACTTATGATTTGCGAGATTATCAACGGTTACATTTTTTGGTCTATTGTCTATAAAAATTAAAATATGAAGAACCCAATGGGATGGTTCTATAGAGATTCTCATGGTCAGCATTTGCATCTACAGCCTGACTTTTATATGGTTCTAGGTCACTTGTTCTCACTTCGTCACCTTAATTTTAAGGTTTTTTTTTTCTTTTTTTTTTTGGGTGCTGAAACGTAAACTATCATTGAAAAAAAAAAGAAAAAGAAAAAAAAGAAGAAACAAAGCAACAACCAAAAAACAGCTACACCCGCTAGCAACCCTAAGCAGAAAGCAAAGCAAAAGACAAAAAACACCAAACAAAAATACTTAAAGCCTCTCTGAGAGCACTAGGCTTAGAAGAAACACTTCACCACGTTTATTTTATGTCGATGCCTATGATATGAGTTTGGTGATGGTTTTCTTGATAGAACAGAGTACTATCCCATATTAGTGATGAAGAAAAAAAAGATAGATCCATTTTCTGATTGGCCTGTGCAGACATATATATATAATCAAACAAGATGGACAGCACAGCATTTGGGAACTTGAGGCTTTAGCCTCCATTATTAGACCCCAAATGGAAAAATAAAAAGTAGTAATGACCATTCATATCGTGTTTACTAAAAATTTCAATCTATTTTAGTATAAGAGCTTGTTTTATTATATTTTTATATATTTACTTTTTAAAACAACTCACATTAAATTATCTATTTTACACATGTGTAGTAGTGGTACACTCATCCTTAGGTCAAGTATTTATAAGGCATGGGTGGGAGGCGTCTCTTCCCGATGTGAGATTGAGCAAATCCGTGCAGGTGGCATCGGTCTCCTCGGCCCATTCTCAAAGCAGACAATACCTTCCAAGGGAGAAATTCATTTCTCTACATGAATGATTTTAGAACTGAAATGCGTGAAATTGAACCCTTCTTTGTATTTTGCGTTGAGAAAATACTCTAACCTCATTGTATAAAATTCCATGTTTTCCAACACTGAAATCTATGGATCTACTTGGAGCACTGATTAAAGTCTTTGAATTTGAAAAGAAAAAAATTAATGCTGACAATGTATCTCTTTGAGTCCACTATACCAAACACCCAGCTCATTAGTACATTAATTTTTTAATAAGCCACAACATCTCAAGCACTCCAAATTTATTATTGGTCAACCTATTTCTACCTCACTTTTTAAATTTTAAATACATAAGAAAAGTAGGCCAACAAAAATAAACTAATTCAGAGGGACCCTTCACCTCCATTTTAGATGTAAATAGTCACCTAAATCTAATGTGCCCTGCCATACGAAATGTAGAGTTATCTTATTTAGTGATTAGTATTATGGTGTGGACGTTTGGTGCGTTTGATTTTAAGAGCATTGATCAAAATTTTAAAGAAAGCGTTTATATATGAAATTATCAAAAAAATAAAATATGAGAACGTTGAAGAATAGTTGGGAACTCCTTTAATTCAAGAAAACAAAGTTCAATGTTAACGATTTTTTTGGTTAGATAGTTGCGCAACTAGAGATTTAAATCATAAACGTCTCAATTAAATATTAAAAGAGATAAGTTGATAATTGGATAGTTGGGAAGGTTTAATGTTAATATTCATTCAAAACCGGGAAAAAAAAGAAGATATGAATTGTAAGGACACAAAATTGCCTTGAGCCCAAATGGGTGACTGGGCCGGCCCAAGTGGCCTTTACAATAGAATTTGTAGAGAATGGGTTCAAAGCCTAGACCCCCTGGTACTTTAGAAGGATGCGGTGTAAGGCCCAAGTTCACTTCTGAGAGATGACTGGTTGAGGGAGTGGCCTAATTCCCTTCTCGGACGTGTGCCGAGGAGCGTCTGTGCAGATTAGCGTTCCGTTCTTCAAGGGAGAGAGAGAGAACCTTCTTCTTCCTCTTTTCCAAAAAGTGTCGATCCCCTTCCAGTGGTTCCCCCCTTCCTATTTATACTCCCCCTCTCTGGTTCCCACCTGTCTTTTCCCTGAAAGCGCTCCCCAATGCCCTTAGGGCCATTCCCCGTCCCTTCAGAAGTCATTTCCCCATTAATGCGGCTAGGCGGGTAGGTGGAAGGCATTTATGCGGAGGCAGTAGCTTTGTAAAGTGTTCGTACTTCTTGTCCCCCCCTCTCGGCGTCCCGTTGGGGCGGAGGACGGTTCGCTGAGCTTTAGGAGACTTTCTCTGGACAACGTGCTACGCTTCTCGGACAAGGGTCTTTTGGTCCGAGGAGACTTTCTCCTCGGACATGTACGAATTCGGTCGGCGGGCGTTTGAACCGCCGCTTTAGGAGGCCCTATCCTCGATCCCTTCGGTGGGGTCCCGTCCTCGAGCCAGGCCCACGGCCCACATGGGGTTTCGGCGTTCCTTACCCCCCCCACAATAGCCCCTTAAAAAGTCATTTGACTCCGAGGAGGCATATGGGTTTTTGACTGAAGAATCTTTCCCCCACGTGACGTTTTAAGTCGCGCACGTGCGGAGTCCTCCCGCGCCTTCTGGACAAGTCTCTGACGCTTCGTTATGCGCAACGCCTGCATTAATTGCGCTAAGTAATTCCTTGTCGCGCACGTTTAACGGTGAGATGGGGATCCTGCGGCCTGGATTCGTCCCGGAAATTTTGAGCGGGACGTTTCCCACGAACCGCCGCTCCCCAATCATATAAAACGCTTCGGTAGCCGCGACGCCCTCCATTTTCACCAAAAGAAAACTTGTCAAGGAGCTATTCGATCTCTCACTCTCTCGCTTTCAAGAAGTTCCCAAAGCACTCGTGTTCCTTTCCTGCGTAAGTCTCTCTTCCCTTTCTTCAAGAATCTTCTTCTCTCACCTGTACCTCATGGGTAGGTTCAAGTGTCTAGTCGATACACCCTCCGGCATGGAGGGGTTTAGGGCCAAGTACCATATCCCTGCAGATGTGGACCTAAAATACTGTCCCCCCGGGGCTGTAGCGGACTCTAGGGGAGCGGGGCAGGTTGTCATCCCAATAATCGCCTTCTTGGAGGGTGGGATGACACTCCCTATGAAGGACATAACTAGGGAGTATCTCCGCAACTATAGATTGTGTCCGGACCAATGCGCACCCAACGTTTTTAGGATCCTAGGCTGCGTCGATGCTCTGAACGAGCAAATGGGCCTTCACCTCACGTGGCACGACGTAGTCTACATGTATGAATGCCACCGGATGAAGGACGCAGGTTACTACCTCAAATCGAGGTCTAGCGCGGTCCGGCTCATTTCCTGTCTTCCTAAGTCTAATAAGGGCATGAAGGACGACTATCTCGTCGTCTCCGGGAGATGACACGACGGCCTCCACTGCCCAATGAGGGAGGGACACCCAGGTGTGATTCCCTAGGACTTTAGGACCTTCGGTTTATGCAGCTCCCCCCCTCTTTTGCTTCCCCTGGATGCTTCGCTGTTGCTAGATGTTTCTCCGTTTGGCTTGTTGTGAATGTCTAATCACTTTCGGTTCTTCTGCCCTCTTTCATGCAGATAAGCAGCACACGTCGCCTCGTTTGGGGGACGTTAACATCTCAGACCTCAACAAGGTTCTGAGGTCCGAGGTTTTTGTACACACCGACCTACAGGTGAGGGCCGCCCACCTGATATTGGGGTACGACCCCCTCTCTAAGGTCTTCGGTGAGGTGGACGACGCTATCCTTGCCGGCCACAAGAGGCGAGCGCGGATAGACATACACTACCCCGAGTTCCTCGCCCCACGTGCTTTACCCGACGCGCCCTCTACCATTTTGTACGGTCATCCTGTTGAGGCCGTCCCTTTGGCCGCGCAAGAAGAGGGTCAGATCACTCAAGAAGGGTCCTCGGCTTCCACCCCATCCCTAGGCGAGGAGATTAACAGGTTCCGTCTAGAGGAGGCAGAGAGGCCGTTGGGGAGCCGCGTGGTTAACATCTCCAACGAGGAAGAGGGAACCTCGGACTGGCGCTCCGGAATCGCGGGGCTAGTTATCGCCCCGCCAGAGGACTCCTCCTCCGAAGACGACGACATGATGTCCCTCCGGGATCTATTCGCCAGGAAGAGGGGAGCCCCGGCTTCCAGGGGCGATGCCTCGGGGTCTCAGCCAAGAATGCTCCCGCCTCCGCCACCCCCTCCCGCCGACCAGATCCCTCCCCCTCCCATCGCTCCAAAGAAAAGGAGGAACGAGAACGAGGAGGCGGACAGAGAGCGGGAGAAGAAGCAGAAGCACCAGAGGCAGCTTCAGCAGCAACAGCAGCTGGCTGCCAAAGGCGGTGGGCGAGCTTCGTCCGTCGAGAGTGGGGAGATCCGAGGGCAGGCCGAGGTCCGCCGAGGAGACTCCTGCTGGTCCCCTGCCCTGAAGGTGGACGGAGCTCCCGTGTCCCATCAGGCAAGCATTAGGGACTTCCAGCGCGGTCACGCTTCCCACGTGGCTAACACCTTGGAGCAACCCCTCCTCTTGCCTAGGGACATGGAGGACCTGGGGAGGATGGGTCGAAAGCGCCTCTTCCTCTCGCTCAAGAGGAACCTGGCTCTGGTAAGCGTCAGACGACCAGTCTACAGTTGTTCTCACGATTCCCATGTGTGCTAACTTCTGTTTAACGTATTTCTGTTGGAATCCTTTATGCAGGCCGTCCAGGAGGCCTTCGTCGCCGACGCAATGGTAGACCACTACCAAAACCAGGTCGGCGCTGAACAGGCGGCCAGGGCCGAGGCTGAGAGGGAGCTGACCCGGGCCGAGGCAGAGAAGACCGACCTGGCCCTCAAGCTAACCACGGAGCAGAACGAGAGGAAAAGTCTGGACGCGGGCCTCAAAAATGCGACAGCGCAGGCGGAGACTCAGCGCAAGCTTTTGCGGCAAAGGGAGGAGGCCCTTGACAAGGCGGGGCAAGAGGTCTTGGATTTGAAGAGGGAGCTTGCGCAGGCGGAGGAAGCGGCTCGGACAGTCAGGGAGACCGTGGACGCCGCCACTATGGCCTTATACAACAAGGGGGTTGAGGACACTGAGAACCGCCTGACCGAGGAGTTGGGGGAGCTGTGCAGGGAATACTGCCAGTAGGTTTGGGTGGAGGCCCTGAATGCTGCGGGTGTCCCCGCCGGCTCCGAGTTAAGGGGTGCGGAGAGGGTCTGGTATCCAGAAGATATCAGACTCATTGATGATGCCCCCCCTATCTTGGCCCCTTCCTCCTCGGACCAGGTCCTGCCCCTTCAAGAGGTTGGTGCTCCGGTGGTGGGGTTGGGCGAGCCAGCCGGTCAAGTTTTGCCTCTTCCCAAGCCCAAGGACAAAGGAAAAAAGATTCAAGATCCGTCCGAAGTCGCGCCAGAGCGAACCAAGGTCGAAGGCAAGACCAAGGAGCCGCCACTGAAGATCCAGGGATAGGCGGCGTCGGGCCCCCTTTTCCTCTTTTTGTGCAATTTTACTGTTTTTGTGAATCGTTGTTATGTAGGCTCTACTCATTTTGTTTGTAATTCCTTTTGCTCTAACTTTGTATTGAACAATTTATCATCTATAAATTTCGTTTCCTTTCCTTCATAGCACAATCTCCTTGTCGTATTGCGTTTACTGTGTAATTGCTTACATTGTTACACTGCGGGCTGCACATGGTTGCCAAACAAATTTACATTGGTGGTAGCAGCTTAGTGCCCTTGGGCATGTCCAAAACTAGGATAGGCGCGGTTTAGCCACGAGAGAATTTCAACCTTTAGCGAAGTTGTTCGTCAAATTTTAATCTTAGCATTTAATAAAAATTGGTTGAACCATGTTAAATTCGCCTAAGGCAAAAGGTCCGGGGACCAGGCTTAGCCCTAGTTAACGCTTCACGCTTAATAAAAATTAATAGGGCCGAGTTAAATTCTCTTAAGGCAGAAGGTCCGCGGACCTGGCTTAGCCCCAGTCAGCTTTTAACACTTAAAAGTGGAATAGATTGTATGTTAACATGGTTGACATTAGCGTTTAACTTAAACATAAATTGCGCGTGTTAAAATTTCCCTAAGGCAGAAGGTCTAAGGACCTGGCTTAGCCCTAGTTGACATTTAACACGTTAAAACGGAATAAACCGTATGTTAAATTTTCCCAAGGCAGAAGGTCCGAGGACCTGGCTTAGCCGAGGTTGACATTAACACGTAAAAATGGAAACAGTCGTATGTTAAATTTTCCCAAGGCAGAAGGTCCGAGGACCTGGCTTAGCCGAGGTTGACATTAACATGTAAGAATGGAACCCGTCGTATGTTAAATTTTCCCAAGGCAGAAGGTCCGAGGACCTGGCTTAGCCGAGGTTGACATTAACATGTAAGAATGGAACCAGTCGTATGTTAAATTTTCCCAAGGCAGAAGGTCCGAGGACCTGGCTTAGCCGAGGTTGACATTAACATGTAAGAATGGAACCCGTCGTGTGTTAAATTTTCCCAAGGCAGAAGGTCCGAGGACCTGGCTTAGCCGAGGTTGACATTAACATGTAAGAATGGAACCAGTCGTATGTTAAATTTTCCCAAGGCAGAAAGTCCGAGGACCTGGCTTAGCCGAGGTTGACATTAACATGTAATTTAGGCAATAAATTGTATGTGTGTTAAAATTTTCCTAAGGCAGAAGGTCTAAGGACCTGGCTTAGCCCCAGTTGACATTTAACACTTAGAATGAGACAAATTGTATGTTAAATTTTCCCAAGGCAGAAGGTCCGAGGACCTGGCTTAGCCAAGATTGACATTAACATGATAAATTATACCGATAGAGATGATAGTACTTGACAATTGGCACAAGATAATGATATCTGAAAATATGGCGGACACGCCTTTCATCAGTAGTAATACCTTCGAATGTTATTTACATTAAAAGGTCGCTTTACAGGTTTGTCATCCAGGTCGGCTAGATAATATGCCCCCACACCGGCTACTGAGGTTATCCGGTAGGGTCCCTCCCAATTCGGCCCCAACTTCCCCCACGATGGGTCCTTTGCTGTCCCCACGACCAGGACAAGGTCTCCTGGAGCGAGAGGTCTAGACCGCACGTGAGAGTCATATCCTTGTTTGAGCTTCTGTTGATAGCAAGCCAATCGGACCATGGCGTTTTCTCTTCTTTCTTCCACCAAGTCCAGCTCCTTCAGTAGCATGCTATCATTAGCGTCTGGGGTGAATGACTGCGCCCTCATCGTCGGGAACCCCATCTCTACGGGTATTATGGCCTCGGCGCCGTACGTCATCGCGAAGGGAGTCTCTCTTGTGGACCTCCGTGGCGTGGTTCGGTAAGTCCACAGCACATGGGGTACTTCATCCACCCATCTGCCCTTCGCATCATCTAATCTATTCTTGAGTCTGTTGACTATCGACTTGTTGGTCGCCTCAGCCTGGCCGTTCCCCTGCGGGTAGGCCGGAGTGGAGTACCTGTTCGTGATGCTGAGGTCCCCACAGTATTTTCTGAAGGCCTTGCTGTCGAACTGCAGTCCATTATCCAAGATTAGAGTGCGCGGGATCCCGAACCTGGTAACGATATTCTTCCAAACAAATCTCTTCGCATCCACGTCCCGGATGTTCGAGAGGGGTTCGGCTTCTACCCACTTAGTGAAGTAGTCTGTTCCGACAAGCAGCCATCGCTTGTTGACTGCCGCTCTTGGAAACGGTCCCACTATGTCCAAGCCCCACTGTGCGAACGGCCATGGGCTGACCAATGGATTAAGAACACCACCAGGTTGGTGGATGTTGGGAGCATACCTCTGACATCGGTCACACTTCTTCACGTACTATTGCGCCTCTCTCTGCATGTTCGGCCACCAGTACCCCTGCGTGAGGGCCCTGTGGGCCAACGACCTTCCGCCCGTGTGGCTACCGCAAATTCCCTCGTGTAGTTCTTCTAAGAGCTGCTCCGTCTCTTCCGGATGTACACACAACAGGTAGGGCCCGAGAAGGAGCGTTTATAAAGCTTTTGGTCCTCGGACAGCCAAAAGCGCGGAGCCTTTCGGCGGATCTTGTTGGCTTCAGACTTGCCCTCTGGCAGTATGTCGTGCTTAAGGAAGGACGCAATGGGGTCCATCCAACTACGCCCAACTCTGACTTGCTGGATCCGAGGGGTGTGACTTTCCTGCCCAGTTGGCTTGAGCATGTCTTCAACGAGAATGACCCGAGGGAGCCCCTGGGCTGAGGTGGTAGCGAGAGTGGCGAGCGAGTTAGCGTGGGTGTTTCCGCTCCTAGAAACATGTGATAACCCGAAGGACTTGAACTTGGCTTGTAAGTGCTTCGCGCGGGCTAGATAGTTCCGCATCCTTGGCTCCCTAGCCTCCAATTTCCCTTCCATCTGGACGACCACCAGCTGTGAGTCCGAGAATATTAGCACCGCTTTTGCCCCCACTTTTTGTGCCATGTCCATTCCTGCCAGCAGAGCCTCGTACTCGGCTTCGTTGTTGGTGGCCGAGAACGCTAGCCTCAAGGACTTTTCCATGATGATCCCCTCAGGAGACGTTAACACTATTCCCGCGCTTGAACCCCTCTGGTTCGTCGCCCCGTCCACGTAGAGCTTCCACACCGGAGGCGTTTCGTTCGAGATTGCACCGACTGACTTTCTGTCGGCGCCCCATCCCCCCAAGTTTTCTTCCGGGGAAGGCTCGGTGAACTCCGCCACCAGGTCGGCCAGGACTTGCCCCTTTATAGATGTACGAGGTAAATACTTGATGTCGAAGGCCCCTAAGAAGGTTCCCCATTTGGCGACTCTACTAGAGTAGTCAGCGCTCCGCAGCACGGACTGGAGTGGGAGTTGGGTTAATACGACGACCGTATGAGATTGGAAGTAATGTGGGAGCCGGTGCGTCGCGTGCACTATGGCCAGAACCGCCTTTTCCAATGGTAAGTACCGGATCTCAGCCTCCTGCAGAGACTTGCTAATGTAGTAGACCGGCTGTTGTATGCCGTTGTCGTCCCGTATCAGAACCAGGCTAACCGCGTGGGCAGCCACGGCCAGGTACGCAAACAGCACCTCGTCTGGGTTGGGACGAGACATAATGGGTGGTCGAGAAAGGTATTCCTTCAGCTGCTGAAATGCCGAGGAGCACTTCTCGGTCCATTCAAATCCCTTCCATTTGTTCAGCAGCTGAAAGAACGGCTGGCATCTGTCCGCCGATCGAGAGATAAACCTGCTGAGGGCAGCTGTCATTCCGGCCATCTTCTGGACCTCCTTCGGGTTCAGAGGTGGTTGCAGGTTACAGATCGCGGAGATTTGTTCGGGGTTGGCCTCGATACCCCTGTGAGTAAGCATGTAGCCCAGGAATTTACTCGATCCCACGCCGAAGGAACATTTGGAGGCGTTCAGTCGTAACTTATGTTCCCACAGAGTCCGGAACATGCTATCGAGGTCAGCCACATGGTTCGATACGGCCCTGCTCTTCACAACTATGTCGTCCACGTATACCTCGACAGTTTTCCCCAACTGAGCCTCGAACATCCGGGTCATCATCCTCTGATAGGTGGCCCCTGCGTTTTTAAGACCAAAGGGCATCACCTTGTAATGGTAGTTGCCGGTGGGGGTCACGAAGGCGGTCTTCTCCTGGTCTTCTAAGGCCAGAGGTATCTGGTGGTACCACTGAAAGGCGTCCAGGAAACTCATGCGAGGGTGGCCGACCGTCGCATCTACAAGTTGATCTATGCGTGGCATCGGGAATGGGTCCTTGGGACAGGCCTTGTTGAGGTCTGTGAAGTCCACACACACTCTCCATTTCCCGTTCTTCTTCTTCACCACGACTGTGTGCGCCAACCATTCAGGATAGAACACCTCCTTGATAGCTCCTGCCCTCTTGAGTTTGATGACCTCCTCCTTTACGGCCTCAGAGTGTTCCGCGGAAGAGCGCCGAGGAGGTTGTTTCTTTGGCACTGCTGCTGGGTTATCGTTCAGGTGGTGGCAGATGAAGTTTGGGTCGATCCCAGGCATTTCATGCTCGTCCCATACAAACACATCGAGGTTTCTTCTCAAGAGCGCGACCAACTCTTCCCTTTCTTCGGTCGGCAGCCGAGCACCAATCTGGAAGAACCTCTCTGGGTCGTCGTCGACAAGAACTCTGTCCAACCCCTCGCATCCGGGCCCTTCTGCCACTGCTCCTCTAGTCGTGGCAGAAGAGGCTAATTGCTACGGGACCGGAGCAGCAGAAGCCGAGGGCTCGGGTTCCGGTCTGCGCAGAACCGCAGCTGTCAGGCACTGTCTCGCCGCGGACTGACTTCCCAGGATTTCCTCGACTTGGCCGCAAAAAGGAAACTTCACCTTGACATGGAGAGTGGAGGAGACAGCCCCTAGGGCGTGCAGCCAAGGCCTCCCCACAATGGCCGTGTAAGGAGAGTAGGCGTCCACCACGATGAAGTCCACCTCCACCACTGCCGGGCCCGATTGTACAGGCAGTCTGATCTGTCCCTTCGGCACCACTGTCCTCCCCTCGAAGCTTATCAGAGGCGAGTCGTAGGCCGAAAGGTCCTCTTCCCTCAAGTTCAGCCCCTTAAACAGGTCAGGGTACATGATGTCCGCGCCACTCCCTTGGTCTACTATCACCCTCTTCACGTCGTATCCTCCGATTCTCAGCGTTATGACTAATGCGTCATCGTGGGGTTGGATGGTCCCTTCCTTGTCGGCGTCCGAGAAGGCCATAGTGTGCGGCCCATTGCCCTTAATCCTCTTTGGCTCGGAGGTAGAGTCCTCGGCGGAGGTCCGGGCTACGGACATTACCCTGGAAGGGCGTGAACCGGTCCTCCCAGGGGCGGCCAGGATGGTATTGATGGTTCCCAGCAGGGGCCTAGGGGCGTGATGGCCTTGGTGCGCCGTCCCAGTTTGTTCTAGCTGCCCCTCTCGCTGGTGCACGAACTGTCTCAACTTTCCCTCCTTGGCCAGCTGTTCCAGATAGAACCGTAGGCTCTTGCAGTTCTCGGTCGTATGGCCGTGCTCTTGATGGTATTGGCAGTGGAGGTTCTGGTTACGCTTCGTGGGATCGCCTATCATTTTGTTGGGCCACCGGAAATAGGGCTCATGGCGGATTTTCTCAAACACCCGTTGTATGGGTTCGCGAAATGCGATGCCGAGTACTTGCGTTGGTATCCGGCGTGGTTGCCCAGCGAATTCTCTCCTCGGCCTACCGTTGCTGTATCCGTCCGACCTGAAATCCCTCCTCTCTTGAGGGATAACCTTCATCTTGGCCTTCACTTGCAGCTGATCCTCCTCTACCCGCGTGTATTTATCAATGCGGTCCATGAGACGACGCACACTCTTGATAGGCCTTCTGGTTAGCGACTTCCTCAGGTCATGTTCGTTTGGCAGGCTGACCTTGAAGGTACTTATGGCTACTTCATCGAAGTCGCCATCGATCTCGTTGTACATCTCCCAATACCTGTCAGTATATGCCCTGAGGGTCTCTCCCTCTCTCATGGCCATCGACAACAGCGAATCTAGGGGTCGAGGGACCCTGCTGCATGTGATGAACCGTGCGCCGAATGCCCTGGTGAGCTCCGTGAAGGAATCGACAGAGCTCGCCTTCAGGCCGTTGAACCACCTCATCGCGACGGGTCCCAAGCTAGAAGGGAAGACCTTGCACATCAGGGTCTCATTCTTCGAGTGCACCGCCATCCTCTGGCTGAAGTGGCTCACATGTTCCACTGGGTCCGTCCTTCCGTTATAAATCGTGAAGGTTGGTTGGGTGAACCTTCTTGGGAGCCTTCCCTTCTCAATCCTTCGGGTGAAGGGCGACTTGGAAATCTGGTGGAGCGCCTTGCTCAGTGCATTGTTGGCCAGGCCTCTGGTGGACGTCCGCTTGTCCTTAGGTTGGCGACGGTGTTCGTCCTCCTGGGAAGAGGACTCGCCTAGGGGAGTCCTCGACCTGGAACTGTCGGAGCCACTGCTGACATCCACTGAAGACCGGTCTGAAGGGGAGGGCGTGCGCCTTCGTTTTTGCCGGCACAGCTTCCTTCTTAGATGGTCCACCTCCCTTTGCAGGGTCTCAACACTTTTCTCGCGGGAGGCCCTACTACCACCGCGTGCATGGCTCCTCTCGCGAGTACATTCCGTGTGGACACTGGCTTCGTGCTCTCTCTCCAACCGCGCAAATTGATCCTCGCGTTGGGACCCCCTGGACTCCGCATGACGTGAACCTGAGCCTTCCATGGCACTTCCAGTCCCTCCGGTCAAGGCTTCCCACAGACGGCGCCAATTGTAAGGACACAAAATTACCTTGAGCCCAAATGGGTGACAGGGCCGGCCCAAGTGGCCTTTACAATAGAATTTGTAGAGAATGGGTTCAAAGCCTAGACCCCCTGGTACTTTAGAAGGATGCGGTGTAAGGCCCAAGTCCACTTCTGAGAGATGACTGGCTGAGAGAGTGGCCTAATTCCCTTCTCGGACGTGTGCCGAGGAGCGTCTGTGCAGATTAGCTTTCCGTTCTTCAAGGGAGAGAGAGAGAGAGAGAACCTTCTTCTTCCTCTTTTCCAAAAAGTGCCGATCCCCTTCCAGTGGTTCCCCCCTTCCTATTTATACTCCCCCTCTCTGGTTCCCACCTGTCTTTTCCCTGAAAGCGCTCCCCAATGCCCTTAGGGCCATTCCCCGTCCCTTCAGAAGTCATTTCCCCATTAATGCGGCCAGGCGGGTAGGTGGAAGGCATTTAATGCGGAGGCAGTAGCTTTGTAAAGTGTTCGTACTTCTTGTCCCCCCCTCTCGGCGTCCCGTTGGGGCGGAGGACGGTTCGCTGAGCTTTAGGAGACCTTCTCTGGACAACGTGCTACACTTCTCGGACAAGGGTTTCTTGGTTCGAGGAGACTTTCTCCTCGGACATGTACGAATTCGGTCGGCGGCCGGGTCGGCGGGCGTTTGAGCCACCGCTTTAGGAGGCCCTATCCTCGATCCCTTCGGTGGGGTCCCGTCCTCGAGCCAGGCCCACGGCCCACATGGGGTTTCGGGGCTCCTTACCCCCCCACATGAATCATATGATTGACCATTGGAGTTGCTTGAAGAACATTTGTTGATGATCGTTTTCACGAAGAATTTGCACAACTTCAACTCTACTAAACCAAATCTCTTTTGAGTACCAAAAAGTCATCTCTTTCCCTTTCCAACTCTCTTGACTTTCTCATTTATGTTGTAAGGTGGAGATAGTTTTCATAGTTATTTTGTACAAGTGTTTTGCTACTTTTGGATATTGTAAGTAGGGCTTGAATTTCTCAATCTAAGCACGCTTCAAAGAATTTGAAGGATTTTTGGGCTTGTTATAGCATTTTCGGCCATTTTTCCCAAATATGTCCCAAACAACATTATACGGCAAAAAGAGAAGGCAAGACGCTGGGGAAAAATCTATATCCATTTTAATAGGCTATCTCTTTGGAAACGCCTTATAAGTCATGACAATAACACAAAAGATTGATGTAGATGGGGCATCGTTTGATGGTTATTGTAGGTTAATGATGAGTGAGTTTATGACTATAAATGAGCCGAGTCAAACCGAGTATTAAAATTTTAGGCATTTTTATTTAATTTTATTTTAAATAGAAGCTCAAGCTCATAACCAAACAAGATTACTTGTTTAAGCTTTGTTCATTTCATTGTTGACCAAACTCTAGTGTGTTCACAAACTATTCTGATTAAATTATTCTTTTCGCACGTATAGTGAAATCATGACTAGGTTTTGTTTTTACCCCTTCACAAATCAATAAATTTTGCTTTGAATGGACTGTTTATATTATCAATGGACTGGGTGTCTGGGTTCAAGTTACACCTGGTGTAACTCTAAACAATGTTACACCACTCAATATTTTTTAATTGGATGAAAATATTAACAAATCCACCGTCAGATTATATTATCTTCGTATATTCTTCATGCTTGCAAAATTTCAAAGTGATTAAAAATTAATAGTCATGTCATCAATTAATTGTTAAAATTCAAATTTTTGTAGTTTAAAATAATGTATAAAAGATGAGTTTATGGATCAAATGGTAAACAGTTTCCGATTGATATGAAAATTGGCATGCATGTTAAGAACATATAGAACATGTAATTTAACGGTTGGATTTTCAAAATATTAATTCAATAACAAGTTATTGAGTGGTGTAACATTGCTTAGAGTTATACCAGGTGTAACTTGAACCCAACTCATTATCAATAAGCTAAAAATAATAATTTGATATCACATAAATCTATTTACAAATTTATACAACTTAATTTCAAGTTTGTGTAAGTATATTTTTATACAAGTGTGTGTGTGTGTGTGTGTGTTGTATATATATAGTTAAATCGAGTTTCATGTTCACTAACAGATTATTATGTTTCAGATTAGCTCATTTAATAGTCTTGTCTAAATTTAGACTAGAGTTTGGCTTGTTTGCTAAACAAATAATAAACATGTTTTTCACATGTTGAGCTTAAATTGTTCATAAACATATTGATTCATTAATTTATAGCCATAGGTGAGTTAATATAGATCCATTTGTTAAGACTATAAACGTTTAATGAGAAATGTCCTTTGGAAAAAAGTCAATGGTCAATCAATTTAGGGGTGGGGGTGGGGGTGGGGGTGGGGGTGGGAGAGTGAAGTTAATATGTGTAACACATTATTATGTTTCAGATAGTTTGTTTAATAGTAAAGTCTAAACTTAGACTAAAGTTGCTAAACAAATAATAAACAAGCTTTTTCATGAGTTGAGCTTGAACTATTCCTAAAACCATCGCACACCTTTAGTGCGATGGTCACTCCATAAATATAAGTGTTTGTAACGTGTGGAGGGTAAGGGCCAAAATTCAAGTTTTCAAGAGGGAGTTTTACACATATATACACATAAATTAGGTTGAAGTAGAATGTCTATCTTCTATATATATATATATATATAAAATAAAATAAAAACCATTCATAAACGTATTGATTCATTAATTATAGCCCTAAGTGAGTTCATGTAGATCCATTTGTTTAGACTATAAACGTTTAATGAGAAATGTCCTTTGAGCAAAAGTCAATGATTAATCAATTTAGGGGCGGGCCGGCGGCGGGGAGTGAAGTTAATATTTGTATTTTGTATAGTTGTTTTTCCCCCCTATAAACAAATTTGTGGTGAACTCATTCTAATTATTAGAGATATGTTAGCTTAATGTTTAAATTTGATTTTCACTTTCGCTGGTTCAAGGTAGGCTGCCTAAGTAGAGGTTGTTGTTAACATGAGTATATAAAGTAGGCTAAATCCTAAACTAGAAGGATTGGGGTTTGGCCTATTACATTAGGCTAATATCTCTAATGCTAATTATTATTTTTGTTTTTTAAATTCAATGTGTAACACATTATTATGTTTCAGATTAGTTCGTTTAATAGTAAAGTCTAAACTTAGACTAAAGTTGCTAAACAAATAATAAACAAGCTTTTTCATGAGTTGAGCTTGAACTATTCCTAAAACCATCGCACACCTTTAGTGTGATGGTCACTCCACAAATATAAGTGTTTGTGAGGTGTGAAGGGTAAGGGCCAGAATTCAAGTTTTCAAGAGGGAGCTTTACACATATATACACATAAATTAGGTTAGAGTAGAATTTCTATCTTATATATATATATATATATATATATATAAAAACCATTCATAAACATATTGATTCATTAATTATAGCCCTAAGTGAGTTCACGTAGATCCATTTGTTCAAACTATAAACGTTTAATGAGAAATGTCCTTTGAGCAAAAGTCAATGATTAATCAATTTAGGGGTGGGGCGGCAGTGGGGAGTGAAGTTAATATTTGTATTTTGTATAGTTGCTGTTTCCCCCCCTATAAACAAATTTGTGGTGAACTCATTCTAATTATTAGAAATATGTTAGCTTAATGTTTAAATTTGATTTTCACTTTCACTAGTTCAAGGTAGGCTACCTAAGTAGAGGTTGTTGTTAACATGAGTATATAAAGTAGGCTAAATCCTAAACTAGAAGGATTGGGGTTTGGCCTATTACATTAGGCTAATATCTCTAATACTAATTATTATTTTTGTTTTTTTAAATTCAATGTGTAACACATTATTATGTTTCAGATTAGTTCGTTTAATAGTAAAGTCTAAACTTAGACTAAAGTTGCTAAACAAATAATAAACAAGCTTTTTCATGAGTTGAGCTTGAACTATTCCTAAAACCATCGCACACCCTTAGTGCGATGGTCACTTCACAAATGTATATAAGTGTTTGTGAGGTGTAGAGGGTAAAGGCCAGAATTCAAGTTTTCAGGAGGAAGTTTTATACATATATGCACATAAATTAAGTTGGAGTAGAATTTCTATCTTCTATATATATATATATATATATATATATATATATATATAAACCATTCATAAACATATTGATTCATTAATTATAGCCCTAAGTGAGTTCACGTAGATCCATTTGTTTAGACTATAAACGTTTAATGAGAAATGTCCTTTGAGAAAAAGTCAATGATTAATCAATTTAGGGGTGGGGCGGCGGCGGGGAGCGAAGTTAATATTTGTATTTTGTATAGTTGTTTTTCCCCCCTATAAACAAATTTGTGGTGAACTCATTCTAATTATTAGAGATATGTTAGCTTAATGTTTAAATGTGATTTTCACTTTCGCTGGTTCAAGGTAGGCTGCCTAAGTAGAGGTTGTTATTAACATGAGTATATAAAGTAGGCTAAATCCTAAACTAGAAGGATTGGGGTTTGGCCTATTACATTAGGCTAATATCTCTAATACTAATTATTATTTTTGTTTTTTAAATTCAATGTGTGTTTGGGATAAGCTGAATTTTTCAGTTTATCTCCATTTTTAGCTTATTTTTGCTAATATTCATAGGTTCCACTGCACTTTTTGGTATTATTCATGGGTCTCACTGCACTATTCAGCTAATTTTTATCTCTATTTACAGTACTTTTAGCAAAAAGTTAAATAAGCTGTTCCCAAATGACTCAATCTAGTGCATATTAAAATTTAATTTGATGTAGATGGATTCAAGGGAAAAAGGAACACATCCATAATTTATAGATGATGAACAAATTCTTTTGTGCATCACTCATTTTTTATTTATTTTCATGTGATTATGTGAAATATTGCGGGATTCATTATGCATCACATCATGTAATACGTATTAATGTGGAAAAATAAAAGATAAGTGAAAAATATAATTTCCCTTAATTAATCAATATACAATAAAATATGTAGTTGTGATCAAATGGTGTTCTTTCCTCTTTTAGAGCATCAGTATTGGGGCTTGTACAAGCTCCAAATGGTATTTTACAATCCACAAACACTAAAATGGTGCTTTATTCGGTTTTTATATCCTACAAAATTAACAATACTGCTACAGTAGGCTCTTCTATATGCAACTTATTGTAGCAACTTGTATTTATTTATTTTATTTCATTTTATTCATTTAGCCTCTTTCTTTTGATCATTTTGTTTCCCTCTTTTATTGACTTTGAGTTTTATTAGGTTTTGGGTTATATTATTGGGTCATGCTAACAAGTACTATGCGGGGTGTTACTCCCCCTCAAGCACATTGTTCATAAAAACTTATCGTGATGGTGACACGTGTAAGACCTTGCACTTATTGGGCCCTGGCTCTTAGGACATTGTGTGCAATTATGTGTACTGTTGGGTCTACAAACTCGACCTAGGCAAGCCTTGACGTCCATCAAAGGCCCAAAAGTCGAGATAAAGCCATTTATAACATGGATGACGAAGGGAAGATCCTATTTGGTCGGGGAACGCAATTTCCCAGAAAAGTGAGTCCCAAGGTGCCCGGTATCGTCTAGGAAATATCATTGCCGGGTAGATTTTCTAACGTAGGAACCTATTCTAATGCCACTTTTACTGCCTCCCACTCCCATCTAAACACTCACTTAAAGGTTATAACATTGGACCCCCTCTCCACTTACCATGAAAATAATCATAACTCCTCCACTAGTCTTGAGTTATAAATATGAGAATGAGGAAAGGGGGTTCGACATTTTGGGGGTAAACATTGGGAAAAATAGGGAGATTATTCAAAGAGAGAGAGAGAGAGAGAGAGAGAGAGAGAGAGAGAGATGAAGTAATTCTGAGAGGTCCAGGGAAGAGTGGAGGAGATGAGTGTCTCCGAGTGGCTGAGCATGGAACCCCCATAGGAGGAAACCCAAAACCCACAATACAAATAAATTGTGAGCCCAAATAGAGGTTGAGCCCAACAATCACATTTTGGGTATGCACAAAATGAAAAAAACTGTCAAAATATTATTGGTTTTTTTTTCTTTTATCATAACAACTTTCTTTAAATGGATTATTAATCATTGCCATAAGGGCATCTGTTAGCACTTTCTTATATTATTTTATTGTGTAGATATATTATTTTAATGTGTTATATGATAAAATAAAAGTTGAGATGTTAGGTGTATTATAAAATGGTATGTTATAATAAATAAAGTAGCTTTAAGGTAGAAAAAGATATTTTGTAGAAACTGGATGAGAATGCTTTTAGAAAATGACTTTATGAGAAAGTTTGAGCCTTCCCAGAAACGTGAAAAATTTGAGATTATTAATTGTTTTTTTTGAAAATTTTTTAATTATTATTTATAGATACAATATAATTTGAACTTATGACCTTCACTTTATGATATTGGCAGAGTTTAAATTCTAATTCTCTTATTCAACGACAAGAGACTTTATTAGTTAAGTTAATTGAAATCCATGAGATTAGTAATTGACTAATTGTTAAGATTAGGATTGCAAAAGTTTTTATTTGTATTTTTTATTTTGAGAAGGAATCGTTGGACTAAAGCTTGGGTCAAGCTTCCCAAAAAAATTTGATTCATTTACAGCCGGGTCAGGTCCGGTCCATTAGGATGTTGTTGTTGTGGCACGGAACCCAAACCATAAACATGCTTCTTTTGAGGCTTGTGGGCCTGTCCCTGTGGCGCCATGCGCAAAAGCAAAAGCCCTATGGAGTCACAATCCTCCGCACCCAACAAATTGAGTAAAAAAACTACTAGCCAACCAAATACCACCACGTCGACAAATCTGTCCAAACACACCAACATAATTCGCAGACTGTACAAAACCCCAGTACAGCCAACCACAGAATACCCAAACCCTTCGGACTTTAATCAGCCTTTAAGTCTAATTTAAACTACCACCTGTGACTATGAGTCTCAAATGAGTGTCCCTCCAAATCAAAAAGTCCAAAACGAGTCCGTTTCAGATATTTTCATTTCCATCACCTCCAAACGTTTTTTTTTTTTTTTTTTTCAATTTTCAAAAATTTCTCGTCGCTCCGAGGTCAGATCTAACTGAGAGAGACTCTATCATTCTCTCTCTCTCTCTCTAAGCTCTCAACAATGCCAGCGACTGACGCAGACTTCGATCTCAGAGTACGATCCTTCTAAACCCTAACAATGCTCTTCCAATTCTCACTCATTTTCTCACTCTAACTCTCTCTCTCTCTCTCTCTTCTTCGCAGTCGTCTCCTCCTTCTGTCTTCACAACCGGGTGAGTATATATACATACACCACAAAGTTTTTCTGTATATCTGCATTTGTATTTTGATCTCTCGCTCGCTCTCTAGGGTTTTGATCTGTACTTTGTACTTCTGGAGTGAGTTTTCTGTATCTATCTGTCTCTGTGTGTATGTGTGTGTTACTTTGCTGATTTCTAGGGTTTTTGATTCTGTGCTTGCTTGTTTCAGAGAGTATGCATTTGCTGATGTTGGAAACTTGGACCACTGCGCAAAGTACTTGAACCAAACGCTTGTTACGTATGGATTTCCGGCTTCGCTCGATCTCCTCGCCAATGATCCGGTGAGTTTTCTTCTTGATCCTTCGTTTTTTTTTTTTTTTTGCTTTGATTCAATCGAAACTTATGTTTTTTGTTTTTTTTAGGTTTCGATCGCGAGGACTTGCAATTGTATATACTCGTTGCTTCAGCAGAGGCAGCGCGATGTTGAATTCAGAGACTCTGCTAACGAGCAAAGACAGCGGTACTGTTGGAATTGCTATAACATGTTCACTTGCTTCAAATTCACTTTGATTCTTTTATACGAAATGCTGCATCTGTGTCATGTTTAGTTCATCCAAATTCGGTTAAATCATATTCGTTTAGATTGTGCATTGGGGAAAGTTGATCTGTCCTGGAGTTTACTTTTTACGAAATTGATGTCTCTTAGTTCATTTTCATATCCATTCATTCCTATAGGCATTTTGTGTGCTTGTCTGGCATTGCTGTAGGAAGTAGAGCTTTAACCATGTAGCTTTAGCAGTAGAGCTTCTGTGATATACAACTTTAACTGAAAATCTCTTTAGTGTTTGGCAAATTACTAGGGGCGGCCCAACAAATTTGGATGCCTAAGGCGATATCTTTAAATGAGGCGTTTTTGTTATCACTTAAATAATATTTAACTAGTATTTAATATCATCATTTTTTATAACAAAAATCTATTTCATTTATTTTGTAATATGCCTTTTTTTTGGGAAAAATGCTAAAGCTATAACAAATTTTACCAAAAAGAACTTTCAAACGATGTAGAAATAAATGTGATTAGTGACACTTTAAGAAGATAATAAACAAGTATTTGAATGAATGATGTTAAAGAACTTATAAATTTTACAACATGAGGCTTACAAAGATGTATCATTAATCACAAAAAAAAATTCAAAAATGCATTTAATAAGTTATTAATTTTCACATATCATATTAATTGTCATATCAATTTTTAAAGTTTTCAAGTAAAATTAATAATATTTCTAGCATTTTCCTATCTGAATTATTTTTTGTGATTAATGATACATATATTTGTAATGGAAAATGCTAGAGATATAAATTATTTTACAAAAACTTTTGCAAACAGATGATGTGGTGAATGCTTATAGATAAATAAAAAAGTGATGTTATCGGTGGCCCAGATGAGAAGCAGGAAGAAGTTGGTCATAATAATAGTTTGTAAAAATGTTGTAAAATAGTTTGTAACTATAGCATTACTCTAACTGTAAGACCCGTGTATTTAAAGTTGTATTATCTCTAACATTACTCAATTCTTTGGAATTTTTTAAAAGTAGAGGAAAATTATAAAATTTATTTATTTTCCTATATCTCCAATTTTTTTTAATATATCAATTTTTGCCCCAAAATTTGGGGCCTTTCTCTAGTAAGGGGCCCTAGGCGGTGGCCTAAGTGGCCTAGGCCTAGGGCTGGCCCTGCAAATTACAATGAATTAAAGTTCAAGATTTATAGAGCATGAACAGAGAATTGTAGAACTTTTTCCTAAAGCTCTAAATTTCAGCTTTAGTGCTAATTTGTCAATGTTGTAGGAAGTAGAGCTTTTGCGATATAGAGTTTTATCTGAGAAGCTCTTTGGTGTTTTAAGTGTTTGACAATTTTTTTTTTTTTGATAAGTAAGAATGGTATATATACAAAAGTCTACTCTATGCATGAAGAACTTAGAGCAGTGTTTGGCAAATTATGGTGAATACTTCTTTAAAGTTCTAGATTTATAAAGTATGAATAATGAATTATAGAGATTTTCCTAAAAGCTATTTTTTAGTAGGCTGCCAGACACCCCATTAAAGCTCTCTTACGTTAGACAACCAGATGAACCCTTAGCCTTATGGTTATTTTCAGCTTTAGGAACCCCTTAAAAAAGCTCTTTTATGGTGGTGAACTAGTTGCTATTTCAAACCAAGCACCTGATTTTAGTCAATTTGTAACGGCATACGTGAACATAATATATGGCGGCATTGGGGAAGAATTTACATTCAAATTTTCCTGAGTGAAAATGGGAATTTTATAAATCCTGTTTCCAATATATTACTTATTTATTTTTATTTTTTATGTTATAGGCTACTATCAGATATATCAAGATTAGAGGCCAAGGTTGAGAGGCTTGAGGCACAAATACAAGCCAAAGATAGGGAGATAGCAACCATTACACGAACGGTTAGGAATTCACTATTTTGTCAAATTGAAGTTGTGTTATATGTTTGATCCTTTTGTTGAGATCTTTTGGTAATTTTATATAGGAAGCCAAAGCCACGGCAGCTTTTAAGGCCCAGATTGAAAAGTTACAGCAGGAGCGAGATGAGTTCCAAAGAATGGTAATTGGTAATCAGGTTAGGACGCTGATGTATTGGAGTTCTTTTGCTATCTACTACATGAAATCAAACAAATCCTGACAATATTGCTATCATATATTGATGTTGCAAAAGCAAGTGAGGACTCAACAGATACATGAGATGAAGAAAAAAGAAAAAGAGTACATAAAGTTGCAGGTGCGGTATTTTCTAAATGCTTTTTACTACTGGGAGTAACCTATAGTTGTTCGTAAAGTAGGATTATTATAAATTGTTTAAGATAATTGATATTGGCATGTGGAATCATTATGTTTTTCTTCCAGGAAAGGCTAAATCAAGTGTTAATGGAGAAAAAGAAGGAATCAAGATCAGGCATGGAGATAATGAATTTGCTTCAGGTATTTATTGGCTGACAGTAGTGTTAGGACTACTTATTTTTTATTTTATACATCTAATGACTTGTGTACATGTCTAAACAGAAAGAAGGGCGACAACGCGGAACATGGAATGGGAAAAAGGCTGACAATGATTTCTATAAAAAGATTGTATGCACCTGGGTTGGCTTGTTTATATTATACAGCAACTAGATTGTTTTTTATTAACATACTCTTTGCAGGTGGATGCATATGAGGCAAAAAATCAGGAGTTGATGGCGGAGAATACTGATTTAAGGGCATTACTGCGATCAATGCAGGTATATGTTCCTTACTATTAAGGTTACCGTTTTGGGTTTCCATCACTGCACTCCCCGCCACCCCCCCGCCTTTTCCGGTGGTGATAAGTGTGTACTTGTGTGAATGTAATATCTATATTAGTTCAGGATTATATTGTTTCCTTTAGAAAACTAACAAATGTGATGCTTGGTTTTCATTGCCAGTGTATTTTATTGTTTCATGACAAAGTACCATTGAAGATAATCTTCTTGTTAATACACACATGCCTAAATTAGTAACTTTTAGCTAAAGATACCTAATTTCTTGTACAAAATTGGGCAGGTTTGCTAAAACAAAATCCTTAAAGTATGTACGTCAATTTACAAAATTAGAGAACATTGCATTGTTACTCTAATATGCAATGAAGTGTGGACAGTCACCAGTATAATTCTTCAACACGGTCACATGGTATCTCCCAAAGTTTCAAACAAAGTTTTATTACAAATTACATAAATTCTAGCACTATGCCCATGCAATGCTCCGTGTATGGATTAAAAAGAAGAGGATAGGAGGGCATCCACTTGGCATAAGCACATGATGTAATACAAAATTTTTATTATATAGTATATGATTTATTTAAGTAGTACAGTTTGTTTATGTTAGTAACCAAAAAAAAAAAAAAAAAAAGAAGAAGAAGAAAAGAGTGAAAAAGCCTTCAATAATTTTTTTTGTAGTTTGTGCAGTTGCAAATGTGCATGATCCATCCCACCCCATAAGAAGCTTTCATTTCTTTTGGTATGTCAATGGGTTTTTACGTCTGGTAGGCATGACTGACTTACAGGTGGATATGCGTGATTTTATAAATGCTCCTAATGGGTTGTCCAAGCAATCTTTGGCCGCCAATGAAAGAGTCGATACTGACCCCTCACAGTCCCCATTAGGAGGGAAGACGGTATGAAAACTTTTTTAAGGATGAAGTGTTTTTTTTTGCTATGCTATAGCACTGTATATAAGATTTAAGAGTTCATGGCTTGCAGGATGTCTTTGACCTGCCTTTTCACATGGCTAGAGATCAAATAGAGGAAAGCCTCCGAAATAAGATGGCTTCCATAAAGGTACGTTTCCCCCCACCCCCAACCCCGTTTCCCCTCCCCCCCCCCCCCCCTCTTTTTCCCAATTTCCAGTTCATCACGCGGTTCCAAGATAAGCTGTTAACATGATTTTATTTTTATGCTTTGGAAATTGAAGGAGCGTATGGGTCAATTGCAAGATGCACAAAAAGATGCAGAAGTTACTTCTGAAGCAACTGAAAGGGAGCTTGAACTTGAAGCTCAACTTGTTGAGGCAAGGAGCATAATTCAGGAGCAGGTACTATTTGTCTCTTTTTTATGCAAATCAGAGATTGGATGTGCTGTGTTCTTCTTTGGTTTATTATCTAGATTAGATGAATTTTTTGATTATCTGCTCCTTGCTTATCATAATGCAATTTTTTGTAGTACCTTCCAACTGAAACGAATATGTTATTAATATAAAGTTCATTTCCTCTTTTTATGCTCATCCCCTATTATTCTGTCCGTTGAATTTAGCATAGTGTCTTGCTTTCCTCATTTTGTAGCTTTAAACCTATAACTTCCTATAACACCAAGTTTTTTGAGCATGTATCCTAATTAAATCTAAATACTTTACACACGGCTAGGGGAATTGGTTTATTTAACTCTGTTTTGAGTTGTCACATTCAGAATCTAAATCTATAAAGCTTGAATTTCTTGAGAATTTGTACAATGATCCATAGAAATGGTCTTAGGTAGGTGCATCTTTCTAAGTATGTTTCCTACTTCCCAAAGTGATGAAGAAAATTATGATGTTAAAAAGTCTTATCAGTAGAGTTTGTAAAACATATTTGATCTGTTCAACAATGTTTTTCTCCATTCCAATTCATATAACTAGAGCCATGATGTTTTCTAACTGCTCACTTTTTAAATATTTAACAATCTGTTACATACCTCCCTTATTTATTTGTTTTTTGGTTTGATGATTAATAGAAACACAATTATTCTCTCATTTCAGGCTTCCATAATGTCTAAACATCTTGCTAAGTCTGAGAGGCCAAGGTATTCCCCATATCCCTTACATCTTTTGTTGAAATATTTTATATATTTATGCTGGAGGCTGGATGGTATTAATATATTTATATATATGAATTCTGATAGGGATTCTATCATTTCATCACCTGCTGAGGTATAATTCATTCTTTCTGTCTCTTCTTCTTGTGATTTGGTTTCCAACAATGAATCTGTAAATTTGATGCTAGTTATATATTATATGAATTTTTATTGCGTTGTGATTAGTTCTTGGTTGTGTTTGGAGCTTACAATATTGTGCTTTGATGGTAGAAAAGTAGCTTTCTGAAAATAATATTAGACAAGGGTGGTCTTAAATTTGTGAATTGATTAGGATGTAATATTGAGGGTATTATGGAAGTCTTCTGTGCAAGGGATGTTGATCATTTGCTCTTTTATACTTCAAAAAAAATATTCTGTTTTTTGTCAATTGTTAAACCTTATGAAATGAAAACAAATTTTGAGATTTTGGTTCCAGAAGGTTATCTGTTTATGACTCATAAGCTTATGACCCACCTTATATGCTCAGCCCACTCATTTCTGAGTATTTATTCTATATTCTATGAGTACAGTGACATGATACTCTCTCTCACATCAATGGTGGATCCTACTAAATAAAGTCAGGGGAGGATCTACCATTCAGAGGAGGAAGTACCACGTTTCTTACTCTGCGAATACTAAATAATTTTCCCTCATTTCTGAACCCTGGTAGTTGGCTGCATGTCAATAGCTCTATAATTAATGTATGTGCACCTGCATAAGGGTGGATTTTGTATACAATCTAGGTAAATATTGTGCAAAGATAGACTGCAGCAGCTGCTGCAGCCATGCTTTGAAAGTTTGGATTGGAGGTTTGTTGACAATGGCTGCTTATATCTACTCCCCTTTGCCCTTACCCTCTTCCCTTTCTCTGCGTGCACTTGTGTTTGATACAGGCTATTTAGAACATCATCAGTATCTTGGGAACTTGAGCTTTCCCTTTAAAAAAGAAAGAATAAACTAATGTAATATATAGGTACTAGCTACGGAAAAATCAACTTATTTAATTGTGCTGTCAAACATAACAACCACAATTGTGGTGGTGTTGGTCTGACTTAGCTTATTTGATGTTCAGGGAGTAAGAAATTGACATGCCAGGCAAAAATTTGGGCCATGTTCGAACTGAGGTTTGCCATATTTGGAGATGAGTTGCAGCTTGCAAGCTTGTATTTTTGTATACTTATTCCTGATTGTAGTATACAGAACGATCCTTATGTTTGTAAAAGCTAGAATCGGTAGTTTTCAGCTGTAATGTTATTGTAATTATGTATCTAGATTTCCCCTAGTGATGCATGCCTACAAGTGCTTTTATCAAATCATTTTCGGTCAGTAATAACTTAGTAAATTCAATCTTATATAATGCTGTTGGCAGGTGAATTTAATATTCTTCTAACACAAGTCCTATGATCCTGGTTCTCTAGCGTCATAATTTTCATTGCCCTTGAAAGGACCTGTATCGTTTTGCTATTTCCTGTTAGCCGTTGGTAGGTTGGTACCTGTAGTTGCTCTTAATGGATCTGAATCATAATCCAATGACAAAATGCATACCGACTTTGACATTACTAACATGCCATCATATTTTTATGCCTCCAAATATTTACAAAATAGACATTAAGAATGGTAGCCCATCTCATATGGGAATTCTGCATACCTACCACGGGGAATGATTAGAAAAATTGAAAATTGAGAGCCCGTTTGGTTTATGAGTTTTCATCATCCAATTTTCAATTTTCATTGCTCATTTTTCAAAATTTTGTGGGCTCCACACCTACTTTGTTTGTTTGGATTAGTTTCTTAACTCAATTTTCATATTTCAATACTCAAAAAAATGAGTTTGAGTTATAGAAATTGAAAACAAATTTTTGATGTTTTCAGTTTTTGAGAATTGAGTTTCAGTGGCATTTTTGTAAAATTAAGCAAATAATGGGACTCACTCGTTGACTTGTCCCATCACATAAAGTCTCCCTCCAAAAGTCAGTTTGGCCTCATTTCTTTTTCTCCAACTTGTTGTCTCTCCTCCCTTTCAACCTAGAGCTCTTTCCTCACCAAACCTCCATTGCTCTTCCATAAACCACCACGAGCGATCGTGAGATGGCTCTCAATCGAGTCTCTCAGTTCAAGCAGCCCAGATTAGTTCAAGCTCAGCCTCGTTCACTCCGGCCTGTGCTCTCTCTCTCTTCCTTTTTGCTAGATGTTGATGCTCATTTTTTGAAAAGCCCAGCAGCAGGAAGAAGCACAATAATATGGGCAAAAAAGAGAGATGGTGGGTTAATAGGAAAGAACTATTAATGGCAGGAATCATGAATCATAGACCCATAAAATAAATAAATGGGTTTTGAGAAAAGAAAATGGGCCCAGAGGAGCCCAAAAAAGGAAGTAGTAAACTTATAGGCATTATGTAATGAAGAAAAGTAAGAATGGACTACAGCATGCTCGAAGTAATGAAGTAAGAAAGAAAGGGGTTGATGAAAAGCCCATGAGCCCCAAGGATGAAAAATAAAGCAATTGGGCCAAGAAAACTCAAAAGAGTTAGTAAAGTGCCCATGAGAATGTAGAATCAGGGTTGAGGATGCCTAAGGAAAACAATTGGGCCAAGGACGCCCAAAGAGAAAAAAATGAGACAAAAGAGTCCACAAGCAAACAGGCTGAGAAAAAGCCTAAAAGCAGAATGAATGACCATACGAAGTCATTGAAAGATGGATGAGTAGCAGGCCCAAAAAGGCCCAGCAAACACGAGTCAAATAACACCGTGGCAAGAATAGCAGAGTGGTATGACAAGAATGGCAATAAAATTACGGGTGGAACAAGGAATGGACTAAAAGGAAGAAAACCTAAGCAAATCCCAGCCCTTGAAAAGAAGCAGGCTAATAAAGAATGAAAGACCAAAAGACAGTTCACGCTATAAGAGGTTAAGGATGGGCAGCAGAGTGCACAGACGAGCCCCAGACCACTACAAACGCATGAGCAGCGGACAGGTGTTTGGACGTACACAGGAAGTGGAGCACACGCAAGGCCCAGACACTACCAGCCTGTACTCAGCCAATATAGGATTGGTGGGTCATGGGTCAGAGGTAAGAGAGGGTATGGTCTTGCGGTGGAGAGAAGGGGAAGTCTATTCTGGGGTTTTGGCTCAAGTTCTTTTGGGGGAAATGTCCTACTGGAATGACATATCACTCAAAAGAGGGAAGATGAGTTAGAACCACTAGGTGCATGCCATGAGAGATATGAAGAGAGAATATCCACACCGTAGCAGATTAGAATGCCACAGTGAGCAAACAAACAAAATAACTTTCTTTGTCTGGTAATGAGGAGTGGCATAGCCAGCAAAGGTAAGTGGTGGAGGTTGGGCAATTGACAAACCAGTGGTGGTCGACAAGGACACTTAGACCAGACAAAGGTTGTTAAGAGGTAAAATGGTAAAAAATAGTCACGACAAACAATATACAAAGGGCCTTTGCAGTGCACAGTAGAGGGGGGATCGCAACAGTAGCAATCACCACAAGAGTGATCACCACCACATCACACAATAAAACGCAAAAGAAAGAAAGAAAACAAAGAGGAAAGATTGAAATAGTAAAATAGAGGAAAAAGAAACAGAGAGTTAGAAAATGAGCAAGAAAGAGTAGAATGACAGGCATCACCAATAGATTTTCTTTCGTTCTCTCTCTCTCTTAAAGCCTACTCTTTGGTAAAGAAAAAGAATTCGTTTGGGTACGAGTCATTCAGGTCCGTTCCCTCGAAGTGTGTAATTTTCGTGGCGGGATCCTCCTGCGAGGTTACCCACATTGAGGAAATGATTCCCTCCTTAGCCACAGTCCTGTGACAAAACTGAATATGGCAAACTAAACATCTTTTTTGACTTTATTGATTATTGCTATCGTTTCTCCTCCAGCCTTTATTATTACACTTATAACTTGTTCTTTTATTTTACTTTAATGAAAGATTGCTTACTTAGTTTGCCTAACAATAGTGTATCTCGTTTATCATTGTTTTGTTGCACCCATTCTGCCATAACTTTTTTTTGTGGCAACTTTGCCTGCCATGGGCATGTGACTAAAGTTTTGGCAAACGAGGCATAGTTTGCGCAAAAGCCGGACCAAAGTGAGTTGCAGTTGAGCCGGTTCCGACTCTCTTATCTAGAACACTTGGGCCCAGCACAGTAGGAGGCAGTCCAGCCTAAAATCACAAAAAGGCCCACCACATTAGATCATTTTCTCTCTCTTGAGTTTAGGTGAGCATTTTCTCTCTCCCTCGCTCCTCCCCTTTGCTATATCGATTCATCTCTCTCCTCAATTTCGTATATTCGTGATTTGGGTCTCTAATCTAAGGATTTGGGTTTGAGTTTTTTGTTGTGGTTGTGGTTTTGGTTTTGGTTGAGGGCTATTGATGGGTTTGGATTTTTGATTCTTTCGGATTTTTTGGTGGAGGTTATGGTTGTGTTGAGGGCTGTTGGTGGTGGAGGTTGTGGTTATGGGTTTCTGGGTTTGCCGCTGGTGGTGGTGGAGCTGGGTTTGGGTGTAGCTAAGTTTGGGTGTATCGGCTACTCTGCATTGAATGGGTTTTTTGATGGGAGAATATGACAAAGGATGAAGAGCAGAAAAGAAAGGGATGTGGGTAGCAACCATAAAGTTCTGTGTACTGTTAGTGGGTGGGTTCATCATTTTGGCAAGAAGTGGAGTTAAAATCTGAGATATATGACTGAGTTTTGTGACCAAACAAAAGTGTTGGATTTTTTGAGTGATAGTGGGGTGTGGGTTATGAGTTATGGGTTTTGAGTTTGAGTTATGAAAATTGAGTACTGAGTTATGAAAACTGAGTGAGCCCTAAACCAAACGAGCCACGAATGTGCATCATTAGAACTATGTAGCTGTGTTTCAACCTCATTTTTGTTCTGCAATTTGCTGCAAAATGTATCAACATTTCTCAATATTACTATGCTCAATTGTAGCACCTTTTCAAAGTCTTACATTCTGCTCTCAGGATATTAATTTCTCTCGTTGAGGATTTATATATTGAGAAGCAATCTCTGGACTGCTTATTGAGTAAAAATAACGTCACTTTGTGAAAATTACAAAAAAAAATAATAATATTATAGCATTTTACTGTTTTTTCATTATCTAACATTTTAGCGGATGGTTTATTTAAAACAACTTGAGGAAGCATTAACCATATCATCTTTGTTATAACTCAAAGGGACTAATCAAGTCATCACTGAGAGTTGAGGCTTTTTGTAAGGACTTATGTAACCTAATCTGAAATATGTAGTACAAGTTTGCTTTACACACTTATCCTATTCAATTCATATATATAATTCGGTTTTACACCTAAATTGAGAAGCATGACTATATTTTGAGTTAAAAAAAATAAAGCCACTTTGTGAAATGACTATTAAATGAGCTATCTTTTGTACTTGACACACCCTAAAACTTGAAAATGTCATTAAAGGCCCCACTAAACAAAGCCTAAGGAAGTACTATCCATGCAGGGGCGTAGCTAGGATTTTCCACTTAAGGGGGCCAAATTATATATTTATATGCTAGTCATAATTCATAATTATTACAGTAATTATATTTTATATAAAATAGTCAAATTTAACATTTTACAATATTTTAAAAGTCAGATAAGATTAAAAAATTGTTCAATTTGCTATAAACATATAAAAGATTTTTTTAAAAGGCCTTAGCATCTCCTGTTAGAATTGTGCTTGATAATGACCATTCATAAAATAAATTTCATTCATTCATTTTCATAGTGAAATTTTAAACAATTTTCCCCTTTTTCAAATTGGGAGGGGATTAAGACTTAAGAATGTTTCTTATCTCTAGCGTAACCTAAATTATGTTGCAGAAACATATCAATGTTGGTACAACTTATAAGGCGCCTAGATTCAAAAGGAAAACAAAAAATCAACTAAAAATACATAAAAATGAGATGATGATAATGAGAGAGAAAAAAAAATATGAGGAAAAATTGGAAATATGAGAAAAGGATCAAATTTTGTGAAAAAATGATGATGATGGGACCTGAATAAATGAATTTGAAGGCTAAGAATGAAAAGAAAAACACACCAATTCGAGCAACGCGCATTGCATTTAAAAATTGAAAACATTAGGAACAACGTCCTTTTTCTATTCTTAGAAAAAATAAAAAGAAAGACCACTAGAGATTAGGGATATATAAGTTTTTGGTAAAAGTGTGTATATTGTTTGGGAGGAGTCCACTTGAGAAACTAACTAAATATTAGAATTGTAAATGATTAATTGAAGTCATTGTTATATTTTAAAGGGAAATAGCATAAAAACTAACAATGAACATATCTCTATGACATTTTTTTTTAAAGGAAAGTCATTATCCAAAATCAGAGTAAAGAGAAACCTAAGAAAAACAACAGTAAAAAAAAATAGCATGAATTGTGAAGACGATGAATATTCATAACTAATTGGAACTCTAAAACTAGAGACTTTTCTATTTAATAGTTTGGAAACTCTAGGTTCTTGGTATGTTTTGCAAGTAGGGGTGCCACTTGGTTACTTTCTCTTTTATTATAATTTAAATTGAGTTAAGAGAAGTCTAAACTCATGTATTAGGTGGCCTATCCAACTATGTTAGACCAATTTTCTTCTAATGACAGCAAGAAGGTTCTGTGAAATTTTTTGGAGGGACGAATCATTATAATTTGTAGGGGCCCAATTTATTTTTATACAACACTATAGGAGGATTTCAAAAGTTTTAGGCAGGCCATGGCACCCCCCACCCCCCAAAAAAAATACTATATGTACCTCCGCCCCTGTATCCATGGTTGCAATCATAGTATCATTCAAAGTCCGGTTCATATGTAATGCAAAACATTGATCTTCGATACTAATAATTCAAGAGTATATCAATCTTAGCTCATCTAAATCTATTGAAGTACACAATTTAACAAATTTTCTTTTGTCTAAAGCTTGATGTTCAAACTTTAAACTACCTTTCTATTAAGTAAAATAGAAGAAGAAAAAACAAGATGTTTCGGTCCACGCAATGTCGCCCTCAACTTCTATGGACAGGACATAGAAGCCAGCTCAATTATGGGCTTTTTCTTGAGGCTGGTGAGAATTATGAAACATTTGAAATTTCAATTTTACACTCGCAAGTACCAATACAATAATAGCTATATTTTTTTTGGCATAAATGCACTTTTAGTCTTTACATTTTGACGTTTTTTTTATTTTAGTCCCTACATTTTATTTTTATCACTTTTAGTCCCTAAACCAATTAACGAGTGTTATTTTCATTCTTTCCGTCAGTCAACCGACAGAAATTGCTAAGGTGGCTGTCGGAGGAATTAAGATATTATAAAAAATGCCACATCACCATGACACATTAGCATATAAATTTAAAAAATATATATTAATTTTAACAAAATTAAAAAACATAAATAAAAAATGAGTGCTGTGTAATTTTGTAAAATATATATTAATTTTGTATACATTCTTCCTCCAAAAATCAATTGTAAATTAGATGAAAAATGGGTGCTGTGTTCTTCCACAAAAATCAAAACCTAAACCATCAATAAAAGATGTCGGAGCGGCGGTGAAGGAGAGTTTTGTGGGGACGATTACGGAGGCGAGATCATCGTGGTTAAGGGGCTGAGGATTGCTAATCAGATTTTGGTGGGTTTGCTTGGTGGATCTGGGGCTGAGGATTATGGTGGATCGGCATGGTGGGCTGTGGGTTTCTGGCGGTGGAGATCAGTGAGTTTTTGTTGAGTTTTTGGCGATGGAGATCGGTGCGTTCTTGTGGGTTTCTGATGGTGGAGATCAGTTGGGTTTCTGGGTTTCTAGATCGGCATGTTGTGGTGGTGGGTTGTGGGTGATGGGTTTTGGCGTGGATTGGCATGGTGGTGTTGGCCGTGGGTTATGGGTGATGGCCGGACCTTGATCATCTTAGTGCCTCTGCCATCGTGGTTTTGCTCGTAAAGCCCTTTCTAATCTCACCCAGCTCTTTTTATTTGTTTTGCACTGAGGTTAGCCGCAGCTGAACCACACCGGACCACAACCGCCACCAGTGATAGTGGTGGTTTACGACTATGGTTTATTTACTTTCTTCTTCTTCTTCTTCTTCTTTTTTCTCTTAGGTTTGAGGATTTAGATTTGGTTGTTACGATCTGATGTTGTTGCCTACATGTGCTTTAGTTTGGATTTTGATTTCAAATGTATTTGGATTATGCGAATCAACGGGTATGGTGGATTTTGGTCTGAAATTTTCTTAGATTTTGTTGTTTGTGTTGCTATGGGTGTAAATTTATGATTTGGGGTTTGCTTCAATATGTCTGATATGGTGTTATTATAATTTCCATAGAAGAAAAGAGCAATGAGACCTGGTTCAGCAAAAAAGAGCAATTGACAGAAAACTCTCCTTTCCATTTTTAGTTTTTAATTCTTTGAGTACTGTTCTTGTTATCTGGGTTTGTGTTCTTATGCTCTGGGTTTGTATTCTTGTGTTATGATCTGAGTTCATGTTCTTGTGTTTCTGTGATCTGGTTCATCTTCTTGGTTTTTTTAATTCAAATATGATGTATTTTTATGTTTTAAATTTTCTTTCTATGTTTTTTAATTTTGTTAAAATTAATATATATTTTTTAAATTTATATGTTGATGTGGCATGGTGATGTGGCATTTTCTTATAATATCTTAATTCCTCCGACAGCCACCTCAGCAATTTCCATCGGTTGACTGACAGAAATGACGAAAATAACACGTGTTAATTGGTTTAGAAACTAAAAGTGGTAAAAATAAAATATAAGGACTAAAATGTCAAAATGTCAAAATGTAGGAACTAAAAGTGCATTTATGCCTATTATTATTATTTTTTTTATGAACATAATAATAGCTATATAAATAGAGGAATTTCTGTTATTTAATCTGTGATGTAACATGGAGGCCGGATTTTTTTCCATGATTTGGTTAGCTACTTTTGGCGTTTAGCGTAATTAATATTTAATTATCGCTACTTGCTTTTGTGGAATGAGTGAATAACTTGTGTTAGTATATAAGAAGAACAAAACCTTGAAAGTCAAACTAAATATTCAATTGCATTGTAGCATATATTCAACGAATCAACCCTAAGGTTTCTCCCATGCTAAAAGCTAAGTTTCTTTGTAATGTGAAAGCCCATATTTGCTCCAACAATAGCTGTATCCACACAGAAAGTGACAAATTGTCATTTGAGCCAAATGTCTAGGGATATTTCAGAGATTTTGCTGACCTATTATGTGGGGTACCTAGATCAGTGCTTGCGTGGCACTATCGGGTTGCGACATGTGGCCGATTTCATCGATTTTAATCTAATCTACATGTAGGGAATAAATGAGTGGTAAATAGTACGCAAAGTTGGCCGTGTCTTAAGGATTTGGTAATTGCACGTGAATAGAAAATGCCTAGCATAGCTAAAATGTTTAACCTTTAACGTGACCTTAGGAGCAAAGGTAATGAGGTATTTCTTTCTTTCTTTTCTTCATTTATTTGCTTGTTATTTACAAAAGAATTCAAGTCACTCTAAATTGAAGTAATAAAAGAGTAACACTCAAAAGAAAAGAAAAAAAAAAACAATAATTAAAGGATCATGCACCCTAAGATTCCATCATTAAACCTTAGAGATCGGAGTAACTAATCCTCTATATATATATATATATATTAATTTAAACCTCAACTTTCACAGACTTATACCCCACGTAGAGAAATCTCCATCACATCACAAAAAAAATATCTAGCTATATATTAAACCTATTACCTAATAACCAAAACCATTGAATATAGCCAAAAAAATGGGCTATGAGCATGGCAAGGGTGCAAACAAAAGAGTTTCTTTGGTGCAAGGAGATGAGTTTTTTCATAGAGTTATTTCAAGGGACTCCACTGTGGGCTGCTCTTCTCGTATCTATTACTACCGAAACTCCGAAGGGGTTCCATTTGAGTGGGAAATGCAACCTGGGACACCAAAAGAGCCCCCAAAAGATGAAGAAATTCCACCAATTACTCCTCCTCCAGCTGTGTTAAGCTTAGGGCTTCCTAAGCCATGCATTAACAATGAGCAGCCCAAGGCTAAGGCCTGGCTAAGAATGCTTAGGTATTGGAACAAAATCAAGAAAAACAAAGAGAGGAAGAGAGTTAAGGCAGTTGGGTCTCGGGGGAGTAGTAGTCATGATACTCATGACTGTGGGACTGAAAAGTTTGAGTTTTGTGGCTCAGACTCTGAATTTATGGAATCATCATCATCACCAAGAGCTTCAAGCTCTTCATCCTCGTCCTCTTTGTCTTTATCGAACGGTCCTTCAGTGCAGTCAGCAAGATTAGAGAGTCCAGAAGGCAAGGCTAATTCGTTTCATCATGGGACTTTAAGTTGCACTCCCTGGAGTTTAAGCACCATTCTGGTTTCGATTGCAAGGCGAGTTTAATATGAATCTATATGTGTAATTATTTGATTATCTTTGTGTTAGCTAGACTGCTGGCTTGTAATTTTTTTTTTTTTGTGTGTTGCTTTGCAACATATTTTTAAAGCTTATCTATAGTGACTACATGTATAAATATGTAGTCTTTCACTTGTAATATATTGCTACATACAAAAAAATTGTTCACTTTGATTTTTATCTCCTATTTGGAATTTTTTCAATTTAAAAAGATAAAATAATAACTTTTTTTTTTTAAGAGAGAAAAAATAATAGTAACTTTAATTGATAAGACCTGAGGTCTTGATAAACCATAAAACAAATTAAAGATACTACTAATTTAAAAGTTTCATTTAATTTCATGATACATATTATTTTTTTCTTATTATTTATTTGTAGGAATCCACATAAAGTGATGAGTAATAAGCTTGATATTGTAATTATAAAAATAAAGATATTTTGGAAAGAATTAAAAAAAATTCCTATAGGATTTCTAAGAATAAACTAAATACCAGAATCTCACATAATTACATTCTCCAAAATCTTATCAGATTGCTAATCAACCACCCAAACGTGTAAACAATTACATTCTAGATCATCTAAATTAAAAGGCATCACATTTTTGAGAATTTAGATGCCTTTTAATTTATACAATATATTTATGGTTACCAATATCCGCTTTGGTGTTTTGAAAAGTTGGTAATGGCCGGGTTTTGGATTTTTCAATAATTGGGAGACCAAAATGGGTTATCAAAAGAAGGGGGTGAAGGGATTATTAGAGACTATTTATTTGTAAAAAATGTAGGGTGTTAGCTAGCCAAACTATATATGGGAGCTGTGAGATGGTCTCAGGCATTTAGTTACATTTGCAAGTTATGGAAGTTCATGTAATAGTTGTAGTTGAAATGGTTAGAGTTTGGCATCCCGTAGTTTTCAATAGTTTTTTTTTTTTTTTGGAGAATCCCGTAATTTTCAATAGGTAATTTGCTAAAATGTGAAACAAAAAAGAGATATCTTATTATTACTACTTGAAAAAAAAACTACTTTATTTATTAATTTGGTAAAACGTGAGACAAAAAGTGGATTATTTAAGTACAAAGTAGGAAGAAAAAAAGGCTATCAAATGAGACTTACTAGTACTAACAACGTTCATTCTTGAAATTGTGGCCATTTGCAAGGAACTATTAAGCAGAATCCCACAAACCTGGTTCAGTCGCTACTTCAGGAAGCACAAATAGGTGTGTATGGAGTCTCTGGATAAGAGAGGAGCTATATCTTCATAAACCTCCTACCCTTCTAATGTATTAATGCTGGAATTTTAAAAAAAAAAGGTCATTGGTGCTTTTGAATTTAGATGAGATTGGCTTATATTATCACAAACCATGATCTAACCCTGAAGTTCATTCACCGTAAAAAAAGATTGTTTATACTTTTTACCCACACCTTAAAAGATATGATAGTAAGGACATTAACTTATCTAGTTCACAGATTCACGAATCCACTTTTTATATTTTAAAAATGATTTTTTTTTTTTTTGAGATAAATGTAAGTGATTTTAAATACGAATTAGTTTTCAATTTTTCATATTTTTTGAATTTTTATTGTTAGTACAAACTTCAAAGTACAAATATTTTCCCATAAAAGAGATTTTTTAATTTTTTTTTACTCTAGTTTAGAAATCCTAATACTTGAATCCCATCCCAAACCCACCCGTCGGGTTTGAACTAGTGAGCCTATAGATAACCCCAAGCCATCATGGCAAGGAGAAATACCACTTCCCATAAAAGAGCAAAAACAAGAATTATTGTATGGTTTGGACATTATTAATTGTGTAAGATATGAAGTTATGACAATAAAAGCTTAGAAAAAAAAGAAAGAAAGAAAGTTTGAAGTTCAAACATAGTATTTTTTTTAGTAATATTTTTAATGGAGATGTATAAGGTCCAAATGCCCCTCCCCTAGTGTAACTCTCACTAGTTGGCTTCCTTTTCAGTCAACATCTAAATTTCAATCTTTTTCCTTAATTAATAGCAAAAATTTGGTTAGACGGGTAGGAAATGATTGGGCTGCAAAATTATTTTGGAAGAACATACATATAAATTTTCACTCAAAAAATAACAAAGAAAGTTTATTGGAAAATCTGGATAGCGAGGAAGAATATTTTTGATACACGCACATGTGAACTAAGAATTAAAAAAAATTATAGACTCAGAAAGAAAATTCTAGAATATATCCAAACACCTAAGCATATTACAGGTCTGGTAATGAATAAAAGTCTTCTATCTGATTTCCGATTTTGAGTATTCCACTTAATAACGGATCACAATTTATCATGCATTTTTTAATATAAAATAACCAAAATTTAAAATAGAAAAATAATTAGATATATAACATACTAATGAATCGAAACTCTTCTTTATAAAATAAGAATTGAAATTATTTATATATTTATAACATATTTAATAGTAATGGATATTTTTTAATAATTCGCTAGTTACAATAACGGGGGAAGACAATTTGAACCGTAGTTCTCTACTTCTCTCTATCTAGTAGTGTGTGTGTGTGTAAAGTGTTATATTTAATAAAAATTGTAGTGTATGTTTAAGCAAAAGAAATGAAAATATGTTTGACAAACAATACTAGGCTAGCTTCGAGTTTTTTAAATTTATAATTGGGTAAATTACTTAGTTGGTTTCTATCTTTTACATCAATTGTTAATTTGATTCTTAACTTTTCAATTGTGTTAATTTAGTTCTTTATCTTTCAGTATCGTGTCAATTTAGTCCTTATCGTTATCTTTTAGACGATAAAATCTGATGTGTCGGAATAAAAAAAATTATTTTTCTTACCACGTCAATGGTCAACTGTGACACATCAGATTTAAAAAGAAAAAATGTTCACACAGTCAGATTGAAATTAGAATACACTGGCCACCACAGAACAAAGAGAGCGACCAACAGCTGCTGTGGAAGTCTCTTTCTCTTCTTGGAAAAGCTTTCCAAGAAGAAACAACTTCTTCTACAGCAACAACAGCAAAAGAAGTTGATAATAGCCGTTGAATCAAGTAATATTATCAGATGGCTCGCTCTCTCACTCGGGCCAAGCTTCTAGCTGAGTGCGTTGCAGATGGTTTTTCTCTCTTAGCTGGTGGAGGAGGGTCTCGTAGTAGGAGCAGAATCCTGAGTAAAATAGAAGAGAGGGCTTATTGTGGGACACGTGATTTTTTTAGAGGATTCTGTGCTGCCCTTGGACTTATTGTAGAACCATTTCTAACTATGTTTGTTGTATACTATTGCACCTAGCTTGTTCAATTATCCTTTTCCTCTTTGTCGTTGTTGTCATATTGGTTCTTTTCTTTCTCTACGCAACCTTTAATCCAGTGTGTTCTTGGGCTAGGTTTTTAGGGATTTTTGAACATTTTGAAAGTTTTTAGGAAGATCAATATGACTCCGTGGGAACATAATTTTTTTTTAAAGAATTAAAAAACAAATAAAATCTGATGTGGCTGCACAGTTGGTAATGATGTGTAGAAATTTTATTTATTTATTATTATTCTGTTTGACATATCAAATTTTTTTCATTTAAAAGATAACGGCAGATATTAAATTGACACAATGAAAACTTAAAAAATCAAATTAAAATAATTAAAAGGTTAAGGACCAAATTAACATTTGATGTAAAGGATAAGGACCAATTATGTAATTTACCATTTATAATTTTATACAATTTGGTAAGTTTTGTGAAAATTAATGTATGGTACTTTTTTTTATAAATGTAAAAGTACTTTTTTTTAATAAGTTAATAGTATATATAATTTTTTTTTGAGAAAGCAATAATATCTTTTTGGCATCCTAGAATAGTGCGGAATTTTTCTATAAAAAGCTAATGTATTGAATTTGAACTTTGAACTATCGACCGCATAGAATTTCAAGTCAGAGTGAACATATATTGATTTTTTTTTGGGAGCAAAGAAATAAATTCTAATAATATTTTTATATTTTATTTTATCTGTTATATGCTCCAATAACCCCGATAGAGTTTGTGGAAAACATCCCTAAATTGAAGCATAAAAAGTAGACGCAAATTTATTTTATAAAAAATCTCATAAAAAATATACTCTACTTGTAAGAACTAGTTCAATATTTTATTTAGTAGAAAAAGTTCAATATTAAAAAAAATACTCTATTAAGTACCAAACCTATCCAAAAAAAAGGCCAACATATTCAAAATAAGAAAGGGATATCAATTAGAGATAATGAAGGGATCTGATGGGATTGTTTAGTTAGATATCGGTATTATTGATTTACTTAACAAAACAAAAATATATTATAGATTTATTCCCTTTTGGGTTACCATAAATGAAATATTATTCTCCATAGAATCATATAAAGTTGACACAAAGGTGTGTCAAAGGAATTTCCGTGTCGAGCAAAAAAACAGTGGCAGCAAAAATGGCCAAACAGCAATCAAAAACTGCTGAGAGATCATCCATACTCCACCAATCAAGTCAATACTTTGTGAAAAGAATTCTCTCAAGAGATTCATCTGTTGGTTGCTCTAATCGTTTATATTATCATCATAACCCTGGTGAGGTTCCATTCAAATGGGAATTGAAGCCTGGCAAAGCCAAAAATCCTCAACAGCATGATAATAAAATCACATCAACCATTGTCCCGCCACCGGCTGAGCGTCTCCGAGGGATGTCTATGGCAAAGAAGGCTTCATCGTCGGGTTCAAAGCCGAAGGCTTGTTCATGGAGGAAGTTCAAGATAAACCTAAAGGGTAAGAAGAATGTCCAAGTTAAGTCACAAGACTCTCAACCAGAGTGTGACATTGTTGATTTTAAGCATGGTTCGGATGAATTAGATGGGTGTGAGTTTTCTAGGTCGGACAAGGAGTTTATGGCTTCGAGTAGTGGTTCAAGCAGTTCATCATCGGGGTCATCTTCTAATAATAAAGCTATTGCTATGCATCGCCCTTGGAAATTGAAGAATCTTACTAAGGGTTTTGTTAGATGGAAGATCTAATTGCAATATTCCTTAGAATGTTGAGGTTGGTGTTTTTTACTTTTTTTTTTCTTTAAAAAGAATTGTGGGACTGTTTTGTAAATTTTTAAGTACTAGGTTAATCTTATAAACTTTTGTTTTTCTTTTCCCAAAACATGTTTGCACAATACGCAAAGTGCTAGTGTAGAAACCCTAACGCAAATCCCTCTAAGTTTGAGGTTGTGAATGCCTTTGTGTTTTCTTTTTTTTGCTGAATGAATGCCTTTGTGTTTTGTTACAAATAGATCTTTCAACCCCATGTTATTTTAGATTATAAATTCGTTTTTGTTACTTTTTCTTTTGTCGGTTTGGAAAAGAATGTTTAGAATTAGTTTATTTGTGCTATGTTCACAACAATTTTACAATAAGTCATAAGTGGTTAGTTGTTACTGGTTCTAATGTGAATCTATCACTGAAATTATGTTTTTACCTCACTAATAATAACTCGTAGCAATATCTTATATAAGATTTATTGTGAAAATGTTGTGGACATAACATATATCTACCATATTCATGATTTTTTGAGATTTGAGGATAAGGATGAATATGCTAAATAGAAATTCTCAAAACATATTTCTACCCTATCCCTGAAATTACTTTTCTACTTCACCAATAATAACTTATAACAACCTGTTATGTAAGATTTATTGTGAAAATATTATGGACATAACATATTTCTACCTGTTTATGATTTTTTGAGATTTGAGGATTAGGATGAATATGCTAGATAGAAATTCTCGAAGCATATTAAGGAAAAGTCAATAAATTACTAAAAATTATGGAATTAACTAATCAAAGTGGTCAATCATGCATTGACATATGTATATTCTTTATTTGGAAATAAAACACCATATATATTCCCTGTCATCTCTTCTAAAATTAGTTCCCTTTCCTTTTCTTCTTAATTAATTACATAATATGTGTAATCTTTGAAAATCTGAATGAATGCAATATTTGTTAGATTTATTCCCCTCAGAGAAACTTTTTCACGTAAGTATAGTTTGGGTTTGGAATTAAAGCACCATAAATATTCCCTGTCATCACACTCCTAAAATAAGTTATATATCTTTCCTTTTCTTCTTAATACAAATACATCACATGTGTAATCTTTGAAAATCTGAATGAATGCAATATTTGTTAGATTTTTTCCTCTCAGAGAACATTTTAGGCAATGTTTTGAAAGAAAAAAAATATTATGATTGAATTATTAGAAAATTACGAAAATTATTATAGATGGAATTGAAAACTCTATATTGATGCAAGCAAAGTGTGATAAAAATTATCACATGTAACAAACTTATCCTAATTATGAGGTAAGAAAAATAAAGCTCTACCTATGTGATATAGGTTGTGTACTCATCCTTAGGATAGAATTTTTTTTTGGAGAAGGCCTTAGTATAGAAGATAGATATTACTTTTTGATATTACTTGTAAAAAAAAGGTGTTACTTTTTGATAATATTTAAAAAAAAAAGATAAACAAAAAGAGTGGATCATGTGTGTTATCACAGCTGACCACACCTCACAAATACATCGCCTATGAGTACCACCAGCACATAATATTTTTTGATAATATGAACGGTGATAGATAATACTTTTTGCTAATGTGAAGCTTACGCTCTGTTTGTTTTGACGTAAAATATTTTTAGAAAAATATTTTCCTATTTTACTGTGTTTGTTTTGCAGTAAAATATTTAGTCAAAAGTAAAATATTTTCAGTCAACCAAATCAACTAGGCAAATTTATGTAAAATATTTTACACTTAAAATTTTGGTAAAACATTTTACATTTTCTTTCAAGCGCTCACCCCGATACCCCATCAAACCTCACTCCTCAGTCCCTCTCACGCTCTCTCCCTTCTCACTCTCAAGTTCTCCCTCTCCACTCTCAAGTTCTCCCTCCCACAAACCAGAGCCACCAAGCCACTCTCAGTTTCGTCAGAGCCACTCATCTCTGGCAGCTCTCATCGCCGGCTCCACCTTTGCCATTGTCGCTTGACTCGCCTCCACACCTCCACCCACCGAGTTTGGTTCAACCACTCAAACCTACCGATTCTTTTTTTGATCTGACCATACAGTAGCTCTTACTCCACCGATTCTCTTACCACCATCACATCGGCTCTACCTCCACCTTCATCAACTCACCCATTGGTTCTTAGATTTACTCTTTTTTTTTTTTACCCCTACATGGGTTTATTGATTTGGGCCTTTTGGCTGGTTTTATGGGTTGTGGTGGGTGGCTGGGTATTTGGGTTGCAATGGGTGGTTGCATTTTTGGATGGCTAAGATGTTTGTAGGTCCGTTGATGGTTGCATTTTTGGGAGGCTAAGATGTTTGTAGGTCCGCTGATGGCTGATTTTTTGGGTAGCTAGAATGGTTTATGGGCCATGGTGAGGACTGGGTTTGTGGGTTATGATGGGTGGTTGGCTGGCTTTGGCCTCTCTTTTTTTGTTTTTCATTTTCCAATTTGTGTATTTGAGTGGTTAGTGGAGTGTCGGGGTGGTGGTGGGTGGGTTTGTGCCAATCTAGTGGTGATTTGGGTGGTGGTTTGGTTTTGTGAGATTTTTTTTTTTTGAGCTAAAACAATAGAAAGTCTTTATTTAGCTGAAGAAATTACATGTATAACTAGTAACTAACAACTACATGAAGTGGTGTCCCTAGAGAAAGTGTTGAAATGCAATGGAAAGCCCAACCCCAAAAACATTATACTTAGCCTATTCAAACCTGTGTAGCCATTAGTTGTTGATATTCCTCCAAAAAAACCACTGACACCCTCAAGGATTTTCTACAGGTGGACCTAGACTTGCTCAAAATTGTTTTGTGAGATTGTTAAAATTCTTTTAAAATATACATTTTTTTTTACATTTTCAAGAATAAACCAAACACGGTAAAATGAAAATATTTTCAATAAAATATTTTACATGTAAAATATTTTACCTTTGCAAATATTTTACATCGAAACAAATAGAGCGTTAAAAACAAGTTGTTGAGGTACAAATTTTCGGGCCTTAATTTTATTAGCTCACTCACAAAAACACCCACATAAGCCCATAAACTATTTTGAGCCCACATAAATATTTCCTACATATATTCTCCATGTTATTGGGCTCTCACAAATATTCCATATATAAGCTCCATAAATTATCTTGGTCCCTCTCACACATATTACCCACATGTTATCCAACTTGGATTTTCACAAAAAAAAAAGGCATCATATTACTACCAAAATTGGGCCATAAAAGTACACTATCTATACAAAAAAAGGCCAAAAACATTTACCTTGTTGGGAAATCCAAAAAGCCCAACAAAGCCCAACAAAACCCTCTTTAAAGCCCGTTACGATACGGCACTCTAAAGCCCGTTATAATACGGCACTCTAAAACCCGTTACGATACTACACTTCTAAAGACTATTATGATACAGCACCTTTGAAAGCCCGTTGCAACACGGCAATATTTTTACAAATTTATATCCCACAAAGCCCAATATTAATTTGGCACTTATTTTACAAAGCCTAAATACTAATTTGACACTTATTTTACAAAGCCCAAATATTATTTCAGCATTATTTAACAAAGCCCAAATATTATTTTAGCATTATTTCACAAAACCCAAATACTATTTTGGCAAAAACAATTACATTATGCTCAAAGCCCAAAACTATTTCTTGGCAAAATATATACTTAAATCCCTAACTCATAGGAAATATAAATTACTCACCTCTCAAGAATATTTCTTTCACAAAATTTACAGGAACTATGCTTATTTTTCTATAATCAACTAACTACAAAAGCCCATGTATATTACTCATGGCAAAACTCTCCATTTTGTAGGGATAACCAAGCCCAAAGAAGCTCAACTACAAAGTTCAGCTGAGCCATCTCAGCTCACACACAAATCCCAGTAGCTGAAGCTCACATGAGCTGACCAGCCAAAATTCAGCGCAACTTAATAGCTGGAGCCCATTGACATCAAGTTCCAACTTGTCCAATCAGACTAGAAGAAGACACGTGTCTATTAGGGGTTAAACCCTTCTTTCACAAGTTAAAATTCTATTATTTCTCATGTGACATAAAGCTGAACGTGACATGACAAAAAGCTGGGAAGCTTCAGCCAGTTGTCCCTTCTTTCTTCTTCAGCCCATTCGGTCAAGAACTAGGAGCAGCCATAACCAGCCCATGAAAACTCCTGAACGTGTACTCTCTGGTCCATGGACTAAGCACATGAATCCCAAATGGGAAAACTTAGGGAAATGTGGTTTAGAGGGCACCAAGGGGATCCTAGCAGAGTTCCCAGCAAGGGCTCTGATTCTAGTAGCAGTATAACCAAAATCATTAACCCAATACATGCTTTAATCCCATCAGCTAAGGCCAAATCAGTATTCAATACTAAGTCAGAATCTCAACTGTTATTACCCAAAACAGCAAGAACCTCCTAAAAGTTGAGCTTACTACTCTTGGCCAAAATCCAAGGAATGATTCTCTAAGAATTTTTTGAAAATTGAGGAAGATTTAGCAAATATTATTTGCTAATTACCCCCTAAAACCCAACTATAAATGGAATTCTCCATTAATGTTTCACCAACACACTAAGAAATACACTCATAGAGAAGAACTCTTCCTCAACTTCTCTGTTTAGCCTTCTCTAAACCCTAGCACAGTTCTAAGTTACTTATAAGCTCTGAGCTTTAAGTACAGAAACTGAGTTCTCTAGCTCCTAGCTCAAAAACACCCATCACATCTCTACTTATAAGCTTCTACCCGTCCCTAGTAGAAGGTCCCAGTAGCTTCACTAAACACTCTCTCTCTCACTACTCACACTACGTGAAATGTCCTTTATTACTCACTACTTATACTATATTCACAAGCATGTCTTGGCTCCATAATGATCTTGCTGCGCTAGCTGGAATCTCTCTCTCCCTTCATCTCACACTAAGTTTCCTCATTATTTGTTATAATGAAGCAATGATATTTACTTATTCATGTACTATTGAAGGTTATGATGTAACTGTTATTATAGAGTTTTTCCCTCATATTATTGTATTAGAAGCCTCTTCTCCAAAGCTAATGGATGATGAGTTTGAAAATCTAGATACTTTCCTTAGCCTGTGAAATATCTAAGAGCTGGAAGTTTATTCTGTTTTGTCTTACTTTACCACTGGATTAGTTTTTTGCAGAAACATTTTACCACTGGGCTATTTTCTACAGAAACATCTTATTGCTGGGTCATTTCTTGCAATGTACTTTCTAATCACGCTGACATGTCTACTGTAGGAATTGTTTATGGGTCATTCTTGTTAGTCTCAATCTAGGCATAAGGCATAAAATACAGTGAATTCTTTGGATCTTCATCGATAGCCTTTAGGCCGTGCATCGAGCCCATCGTCGAGTTTTGGTTTAGGCCCCCGACCAAACACAAATCTCATTTATTGGAAGAAAAACTTTTTCGCCCTCGACACAAGCTAAGTAGCTAACCCAAGCTACTTATTACAATGGCATGAGTGAATTAAAAAAAATGTTCCAATAAATTATTTAGAACCTTTAAAATCAGATATTCACACTAAGGATTAAGGAATACCTGTAAAGTTGTGGTCCTCAATCTCTCTCTCTCTCTTAAACAATTTCTTATAGGAAAAAAATCAGCAAACATGAAAAAAGAAAGTGAAAAATGATTTAACAAAAAAATGCACGATTATTTTTAATAAAAAATTTTTATTATTTTTTGGGAGTGATTTAAGAGACAATACAAATTTTGTTACATGAGGCTTACAAAATGATGAAGCATTGATCTAAAAAAAAAAAATTAAACATTTATTTATTTGGATGTTAAAGTTTACCAATTACATTCATGAACTCATTACATTCATACTTATGATATTCTAATGGTAGGAAACCTACCAATCACTCTCCTAATTGGTCAATGCATATTGCACCTTGCGGACAATGGAATTGCATGCACACACCTGCATAGGTAAAATGGAGTGTAAATTTTACAAATTTTGATTTTAATTTTTTTGGTTGGTAAAACGACATTCATTCAGGAGAAACTAGGGAACATCAAAGGTACTAAGGCAGAGTCCATTAGAGTACGACCAACATCATCAAAATTAAATACACCAATAACCCTTAATGGTGGGGTTTCAAAATGCATCAAGTCCATCTTAGCAAGGGCATTAACACACTTGTTCGCTTCCTTGTGACAATGAGCAACTCTGGCACGAAGGATTTGAGAATCTAGCAGCTTGCAATCAGCCACAAAAGAGGAAATAACACAATAAGTGACATGTGACATTAGAATTACTTACCAACTCAACAATAGATATGGCATCTAATTCTATTTCTACGACTTCAAGGTTAAGGTTATTGCAAGATAAGACCGTCTCTAAAAGTCCAGACTCATCTCCAATTACTCCTCTTTCTCAGGACTACCCAGGATTACCTTGAGAAGACCCATCCAAATTGAGTTTGAGCCAGCCCATTTGAGGTTTCTCCCATTTGATCTGAGTTAAGATGCTAGGAACCTCACTTCTATTAGATATAGCACATTGACCATATTTGACAGCCTATGCGAGATTACATTATGCAGGTTGACTTTGTGAGGAAGCACATGAAACAAGAACTTATTTCTGTGAATCTGTGATGCCAAAGAGAAAAATAGTCCACCAATGAATGATAAACTCTTGTAAATTACTTGAATAAAAATCTGGAAACTTATTGCTGAATATGAGATTTTCCTAGCAATTTTTGGCCAAGATACAATCTCTCAAAGCCTGGATTATATTATTGACTCATTACCATCCAATCCAAGCTGATAGGGCAGTCCACTGACCTGCCCATACCTCTTTTAGCGATGCATTGTCTAACCGCAATACTGTTATAAAAGCACAGCCCGACAAAAGTTTGAATTCATGGAAGAGTTTTACAGTTTTTAGCTTCAAAACCCATTGACCATTGAACAAAGATTCTTTAATTTCCCCTATATCCTTTGACAAATTGTAGGCACTCTATCAAAGTCAACATTCGCAAACGCAGCCCAAATCAAGCATTTCACAGCAGAAATTCACGGTACGTACTTATTTATTTATTATTATTGATTCACCGTATCTACATAATAACATAAAATATTAATTCAAATATACTTTTTATAATAATAAATTTCAAAATTATATATTATGGTACATATATTACAAAAAGTGTGTACAAGCAATTGATTCTTTTCGTCAGCTTTCACCGTTCATTATGTTGAGCTTCAGTCATTGACTAATAATGTGTTTCAGGAGGCTTGAATGAATGAGCAGAAACCCCTTTTCTTTTTTTTATAGTCCCATACATAGTGGGATCATGTTGCCCTTTGCGAAGACTTTGCGAAGATTAGAGCATATTCAGCTTATATGTGTGTGTGTGTGTGTGTGTGTGTGTGTGTGTGTGTGTTTGGGGCATGGGGTGAAGAAAAGCCGCTGGTTGTGACTTGTAAGTCTTGTGACTAGGACTTAGGACTTTGACAGCACGAACTCTAAGTCTAATAAGGCATGGTTTTGGAACCGTGAACCACTCTTCTTTGCGGTTTTTTTAGCCTTAACAACCTCTCTATGCAAGAAAGCATGCACCCGCACGCTTCTTAAAGCCGTGAACGGTTCTTACGGTTCCTTTTTTTCAGCAAATACCGGCCGAAATTAGGCTGGCATGCACTTTGGACTTTTTTTCTTTTGTGAGGAAAAAAAAAAAAAAAAACCAAACTGAGAAGAAGAAGACGACAAATTAAGTAGGAGTTGTGCGAAGTTGAAACAGCAAGCTAGCAACCCAGCACAGATCGCCAGTCACGGCTTTTGTCTTCGTCTTCTGCTTCTATTTCTTCTTTCTTTCTTCTTCTCTTTCTTCTTTCCGTCTCCAGTCTCCACTGCTGTGGACGGTGGTTTCTCACCTTCTCTCTGTTTGTTTTGTTAACTTGTGTATTCTTTTTTATGCTTCCAAAATCCGCTTCACGTGACTTTGCATTGGGAAGGAAGAAAACGTTTGATTTTTGAATTGAAGATGGCAAAATGTTTCAGCCATTTGATTTTTGCAGCTTTGATGCTATGATGTGACTTATATTGATTGATTGATACGCAACAAATAAAATAAGAAGATGTCGAGTTTACAATATTTTTACATTGGTTCAAATTCATATTTAACACTAACATTATTTTTTGCCTTATTAAAAATATTGTCATTAAAGATTTGTTGTAAAAATATTATAAAAATAATGTGAAAAATATCATTTTTCACTAAAATATTAAAAGTACTTTTAATTAATATTTACAATTTTTTTAAATATGAAAATATGGCCTTACAAAATATTTTACAATTTTTTTTGTTACAATTAGAACAATCACATCAGAGGATGCAAAATTGTGTAAAATACAAAAAGTGGTTAATTTTATACATTTTAACCAAAAAACCACTCATATGAGTGCTTGTAAGATTGTGCATATATACAAAAGTGCTATAGGAAACGTGTACGTATGTATGGTTACTGTAGTTTTGCATTTAATATTTTATTATTGGGGTAATTATACATAACCCACTTGTGGGTTGAGTGAAAATCACTTTGTCTACTCGTGATTTAAAAAGTATCACTTAACCTACCTATGGTATGTTCCGTTTGTTTTCCATAATCCACCTTTGTTAAAATCAGGGATAAATAGGTATTTTTACTCAAATTTATGTCTCTCTCATCTTAAAACAAAAAATAGTACAAAAATACAAGAGAAACAAGATCAAAAAAGGAGGGTTTTGTGAAAATTAATAGTTATGGCAAAACTTTCAAAAGCACAACCCAAACTTCTCCCAATTCTCGTCTTCGTGTCCTTGTTCTCACTCCACCACTCCTCCGCCGCCACATTATCCATCGGTGTCAACTATGGAACATAAGCCAACAACCTCTTACCACTTTCCCAAGTCGCCCACTTCCTGGAAACCCAAACCATCATCGATCGCATCAAGATCTTGGACGCCAACCCTGACATCCTCAAAGCCTTTGCCAACACCAACATCTCTGTCATCGTCATCGTCAAAAATGGTGACATTCCAGCCTTAGCTAAACTCCTCGTAGCCAAGTCCTAGGTAGCCAATAACATCCTCCCATTTCACCTACAAACCAAAATCAATCTCATCGTCATCGGTCATGAAATCCTTGCCATAGAAAATGACACCTTGATCGATCACCTTTTGCCCCCGATGAAAGCTTTGAAGTCAGCCTTGGACTCAGCAAACGTGACTGATATTCATGTCTCCACGCCACACTCTCTTGGGATTTTAGCAAAGTCGGAGCCACCGAGTTCGGAACGTTTCAGACATGGGTACGATGAGGTTATATTCGCACCGATTCTTGACTTCCACAGGAAAACCAAGTCACCCTTCATGATCAACTTGTACCCGTTCTTTGAATACACAGATAAAACTCTAGACTATGTGCTGTTTAAGCCAAACAACGGCGTTCTGGGAAAAGTCACGGGCTTGACCTACACCGACATGTTCGATGCGCAGCTCGATGCTGTTTACTCAGCGATGGAAGAGATCGGATACGGTGATGTGGACATCGTCGTCGCTAAAACTAGTTGTGGTTGTGGTTGTGGTTATGGTTGTGGTTATGGTTGAACAAGTGTAATCTTTGAGCGAAGAGATATTGTGAAAGGATGATGAGGTTTGTTTGGAGAAGGAGTGATAGGAGGCGGGTTCTTCTTCGTCGTTTACAAAGCTTAGGAGTTTCTTTGGTTTTGGTATAGGTTTAGGTTTGGGGGAACAGGGAGTCGTGGTGGTGGTGTTGGGGACATTAGTGTTTTTTTCACAAAACCCTCCCTTTTGATCTTGTTTCTCTTGCATTTTCGTGATATTTTTTGTTTTGGGAGGAGAGAGACATAAAATTTGAGCAAAAATACTTATTTACCCTTGATTTTAACAGATGTGAGTTACGAAAACAAACGGAACATATTACAGGTGGATTAAGTAATACTTTTTAAACTACGGGTAGACAAAGTAATTTTTGCCCAAACCACAGGTGGGTTATGTGTAATTACTTATTTACTATTTGTTTCTCTCTCCTTCGCCTCACTCTCTCTTTTGCATCATTGAAGGAAATAATAATGAATATTTTATTGAATAAATATTTAAAATAAATAAATTGATATGAGTGTTTTGTAAAAGTTAGTGTATAAAATAGAAAAAATATGTTTTTTTGCAAAATAGACAGAAATTTTACACCATCTGATGCGCTTGCTCTTATAATGTAGCGAAGTGTGAATGGTGAAGGAAAAATAATAAGTCACATCTTAATTGTGGCAAAATATTATAAAATAGTGTGCGATTCTAAAACTACTTTTTTTCTAAGGCAACAAATACAATTAAGTATATAATAATTACTTTTAATTTAAAATTACTATGTAATTTAATTTTTTTTATTTTATTTAATGTAAGTGTCCTTATAATTCCCATGTTATTATAATATTACCATTATTATTACTATTACAAGTTTAACTAATCAATATTAAATAAAGAAATATTATATCTATGTATTCTTAGGATTTGATATTTCTTATTTGTCTTGTGAAAGTTATTATAGAAAAAAATACAATTGAAAGATAGATTTCTATATTTAATTGGATCATTTTATTTAATTTTTTTATTTATAATAATTTAATATATTTATTTATATTTAAATAATTATTAAATTAATTATGGTGTCATCATGACTCAACCTTGGTCTGGCCTCAAAAATCTTAAACCTCATTCTTTTCTAGTTTATTGAATGGTCTAAGTATAAAATTTTGAACTTTCCATCCACCTATTTATACCTCATAAGGCATCTTACTATTTATTTCCAACCAAAAACGCATTGCATCGATTAAGTAGGGGCTATATACATAAATTTCCCCAACTACTGAAAGAAACTCATCTTCTATTTTTGGCACGTGAAAGCAGTGGCACTCCATTAATTCCCAACTTAGCATTTAGCAACTCTTTTTACACTTACCTACTTCTTTTCATTTATTTAAGCAATTCAACATAGGCTGCCATCTTTGCCTGAATGATGATGGATGCCCAGAAGGAAGAGAGCGTAAACAGTGTTGAAGAAGATAATACTAACGTGAGGAATCATCTTAGAAAAGGGGGAAGGTTAAGGAAAAGTGCCAAGAATATTGAGAGTATCACTGAAAAGAAAAAGAAGTATAGGTCTTTGAATGATATAGAGAAGGAAGAAGCTGAAGAATCCATTTGCTGTGAAAGAGTTGAACTTGAACCTGATGACGAGGAGCTGGTAGCTGTTAGCAGTGCTTCCATGAAGATAAAAAGGCGAAAACGAAAGAGCACACCAAGTCGAGCTGCGGTTTAATCAAACTTTTCAACTTTGAAGGTGCATTAGTAATTAATTGGTATGTTAAAAATATTATAGATTTTTCGGCATGGACAGACAATGTTCTTCCTCGCCTTAATGCTATATTTCAAGCCGATTTGGCTTTTCTTTAACTGAAGTCATAGTTTCATTTCTAAAATAAAATAAAATAAACTACAGTAGATTTTAATTTTGTTTGTTTATTTGTTTATTTTCTTTCTTTAAGTGGTCCTAGGGTTCTTGGGATAAACAAAATTTATTTCATAAAATTTAAAAATTAATATGTCATTATCAATGACAAAAAAACTAAGTCAAACATTTATTATTCATAATGTTGTAGTTAAGAAATGCTAATCATATTCATTAATAATTATAATGTTAGTTTATAAGTTTTCTGAAATATTAAAATTTATAGTGACCTCAGACATATTTTTCTGTTTATTATTATTTTTTTAAGAAGCTTATGAGAGTGAATACAGCATATATATATATATATATGATTCAAGAATTGTTTGTCTTGTACAATAATATTTTTTTTTAGAGAGTTTCAATCTATGACGCCCATTTTTGATAATAACTTTTTATTATCAGATCAAGACACCAATTGATTTTTGGTGTAGGTAATGATTGAATTTCAAATTTCTTATTCAACCATAAAAAATTTTATTAGTTGAACTAATTAGTCTAGTACAATAGTAAAAGACACTGAGTTGCACCCATACTCTTAAGAGCATCCACAGCAGCTGTGGCATAAATTATGCCATTTTCCCACACTAAAACCCTACTTTATTATTTTCCCACATCATTTTACAACATCTCAATTATCAGATGTTCTATCTTTCAATTCTATACATTAAAATAATATAACTACACATTAAAATAATATATTCTTTCATCCCAATCAACAACAGCAACGGTAACAAAATCACCGCCGATCACAACAGCAACAACCCAACAGCAACAACACCAGCAAAAAAAAAAAAAAAAAAAAAAAAAAAAACTCAAAGTGAGAGAGGCGTTTGAGGTTGGCAACAACACCGGCAGGGACGAGCTGACAGAGGTGAGATCGGCGCAGATCGAGACCGATCTCGGCGAGATCGGAGGGGATCGAGACCGATCTCGGCGAGATCAGAGGGGATCGAGACCGATCTCGCCGAGATCGGCGGGGATCGAGACCGATCTCGCCGAGATCAAGATCGGCAGGCAAGATTTGAGATGCAAAGTGAGAGAGGCGTTTTGAGGGAGGAGCTTAGAGAGAGAGTGAGAGACAGATTGTGAGGAGAGAGAAAAAAAAACCAATTAAAAAGGAGAGAGGAGAGAGAAAAGTTGAATAAAAAAACAATATATATTATCCCACGTCTGTCCGTACCGTGGCAATTTTGCCACGATACTGTTCAATGTTGCAAATGTTTGCAACATTTGCACTATCTGATAAATTGCCCTTTTATGTGTTTGGTGTGGGATATGTGGCAAATATTTACCATTTGCCACATATCCCACATCTACTGTGGGTGCTCTAAGTAGGTTATTTATTTATTTTTATTATTTATTATTTATATTTTTTTACATAATAGAATTGAATGACATAAATGGATCAAAGATTCAAAGTTGCACAGATTCATTTTGACAGTTGTTACTTTACTGTCCTTAAAATCTCTCTCATTCTACCTTGACCTTGGGAGTTGGGACTACAGCAAACAGTCCATGTGAATGCAATACTTAAAATTTCAGCTTTCCAAAAATGATTATTTTTTATTCTCAAAAAAAAAAAAAGATTATTTTTCCTAAGTAGGTATTTTTTTTTGGAAAATGCTATGTCCACAACATTTTTACAACATTTTTACAACAAATCCTATGTGGCAAGTTGTTATAGGTTATTAATGGTGGGGTAGAAAAGTAATTTCAGCGATAAGTTCAAATTTAAACCAATAACATCTAACCAACTCTGATTTGTTGTGAAAATATTGTAAAAATGTTGTGGACGTAGCACCTCTCTTTTTTTTTTGGTGTGTGGAGAAACATGTCTTTAATAGTATGGCACAAGAGAAGTTGATTTCCGCATCAACAAATAAATTATAAACTCTTTAACCTTTGACAGGGTTTATTGAAAATAGTTATAATATGCTATATATGGCATCTTAAATAGACCTGCCAACTTTTGTTTGGGTTAGAGCTTATAAAAGCTAATAACGGAATTGATGACTACCACCACCGTTATAAACCTTTAACGTGATGGTTACTTTACAAATATAAGTATTTGTGGTTTGTGAAGAAAGAGGACAAGGATCGGGGTTTAAGTCTTTAGAAGAGAGTTTTACACATATCTACACTTAAATTAAATTAAAGTAAAATTTCTATCTTGTATAAAAAAAAATTTGATGATTGGCCACAATAATATGGTCTTAAATTCTTGATTTATATTGTAAATAAAGAGAAAAAAAAATTTATTTATCAAGGATGTTGCAAGCAATTTTATGGCTTAAGGTATCAAGGATGAATCCATTCACTTTGTTAGTGGAGATTGAAAATCCAACTTTAAGATAGGGATAATGAAATAGGCTAAGAGTCAAGCATGCAATGTTTTTTTTTTTTTTTGGGTGTCATATAAATAATAAGTATTTTTGACGTTACTCAATGTGTCAACATGATCATGGATAAAAATTTGGATGTGCCATAATTAAGGAATATATTCATATTTTGAAAATGTAATGAGGACGTTGGCTTTGAGGGTTGATGTAAGAGTACATCATTAGGGCAATTATATATCAAACGAGTAGTACATTGATTTGCACCTTAAACATGACCTTGTGTGAAAATACTTAGAAAAGTTTTTATTGAGTGATACATAGACCGATCAATCTTGTGATGCATATCATATTAACAAGAATACTTATTAAAGTTTTGATTGAGTGATATGTAGCCCTATTTAATCATGTGATACGTATCATGTTAACAAACCATAAAATTTCTTACTTTACTTGAACCATTATCTATAAAAGATGATTCTCAAAAAACACAAAAACAAAACTATAAAAGATTAAAAGGTCATGTATTGAACTGCCAAGCAATGGTGGCCATGTGGCATATAGTGTGAACTAAGGAACTAGTCATTGTACTTAAATGTTTCACCACCGGCAAGGGTGGGGAGAGCCATTCTCGATTCCTTGGTATATTATTTATGAAAAGTGAAATTGTTATAGATAAAATTTAACTAATACCTCATAATATTTTTTTTTAATGTACTGCATCTAGATAAATAACATCATCCTCCCCCCTCTCCCGTCATATTACTATTAGTTCATTTCAATGTATATTTAAAAAATACTTTACTAAAAATAGATATCATTTTAATAAAACCTTCTTTATTGTCATAAAAACAAAACCCCTTCTTTATCTTGCATTTAAAGAGCTAAAGAAAGGGATACGGTATTTTTATTTTTTATTTTTAGAAGATATGACAATTGTGGTTTTTGTGTTTAGAAGTTAGAGTTCTTGATATTGATTACAAATTTACAATTGTTATCTATGATAGAAAAGGGTTTCCTATAGCTTTTATTATTGTTATATTTTTTTGTATGTTTAGATATGTAAAGTGATTCACATAAAAAAAATGTAAAGTGATACTATTTATTACTTAAATGATTTAAATTTAAATTAAATTTATCTCTATCACCTATAAAAAAAAGTTTATCTCTATCATAATTTTTAAAATTATTAGTCTTCTCCAAAACTTTTATATTCTTTAACAAAAAAACATGAAAATGTATATTTATACTTCTATACTACATATAAGAAGGTTCATCTCTTTCAATTGGATTTTTATTTGGTTCAAAAATACATTTTATTAATAAATGGTAACTTCATTTATAAATAGAGTTATAAATGTCAAATAACAAATTTCATTTTGAATTAAAAAAGGGAATTCTTAAAACTTAGGATTTTTTTCCTTCACGTTCAAAAAAAAATAAACTTGCTGCTTATCTCTAAATTTTATCATTTTTATTTGTTTGAAATATAAAAAAATATATTTTTAAATTATAGGCGAAAATACACTTTTGGTCCCTACATTTTGGGTCTATTTTCGATTTGGTTCCTAAATTGATTTAGCTCCTAGGTCAGTCCCTGATTTTTAAAAATCGTTTTTAAAATAGTCTTTACCGTCAACCCAGTGACAGAAAATGCTAAGGTGGCAGACGGAATGCACTGTGTGCACAGTAAATGCTGACGTGGCTAATAAAATAATAATAAAAATAATTATTTAGCTTTTAAAAAATAACACATCAGCATTTTAATAATAAAAAATCCATGTTAGAAAATTTTAAAATAAAAAAAATAAAAAACAAAACTTTAAATCTCATTAAATTAAATAATTAAATTTGTATTTTTTTTATTGCTTTTCATTATTTTTTTGGAAAAACATAAGAACATGTTCTTCCCTAACATATCTAACACAATCAAACTCAACAAATTCTAACACAATGAACACCAAATTCTACAGCAAATCAAACCCATAAACTCAGTAAACAAACTAATCTCCAACAAACCCAAACTTAGAAATTTTCTTGAGAAACAATCACAAAAAAAAAAAAAAAACCCAAAAAATTCAACAAAGACCCATGCCTGAATCTCCATAGTTTTCTTGTTCTTCATAGCTTTTCATTATTTTTTTTGGAAGAAAATAAGAACATGTTCTTCCCCAACATATCTAATTGGCCAACCCATTTGGACAATCAAACTCAACAAATTCTAACACAATCAACACCGAATTCTACAACAAATCAAGCCCATAAACACAGTAAACAAACTAATCTCCAATAAACCCAAACCTATAAATTTTCTAGGGAAACAAACACAAAAAAAAAAACCCAAAAAATTCAACAAAGACTCATGCCCGAATCTCCATAGCTTTCTTGTTCTTCTTCCCTAAGACCCATGGCTGAAAACCCATCTTCCCCACCGGCCCATGGCTAAAGAGTGAAGACCCATGGCCACACCCCACCGATCTGATGAGCCCAGATTAAACGCACAACCACCGATCTCCACCTCAACAATCACCACCACCAATCTAAGAGAGAGAGCTTTAGAGATTTTCGTTTAGGTAAGCAAAACACCAGTCTGTCGAGCTTTAGAGCTTTAGAGATTTTGATCTGAGGTTCAATCCATCGACTACCACTCCGTCTGCCGCTACTCCTTCATGTCCTCATCATGGGATGACCAGCACTACAAATTCAAACGCGACCCCATCCACTAACCATCGAAACTGAAGCCTAAGCACCACTGAAACAACCTAACCCACACCAATTCAAACAAGCTCCAGCCACCGAAACATTCTAGCACCACCGAAACAACCAACCCACGCCGAAACATCCCAGCTTCACTGAAACAACCAACCCACACAGATTTAAAGAAGCCCCAGCCACTGAAACAACATAGCACCGATGAAAACCCACACTGATTCAAAATCAAACAAGCCCCAACCACCAAAATCAAGCCAAACCACACCGATTTAAACTAACCCCTCGCTGATTCAAGCAAGCCCTAGCCATCGAAACCAACTCAGCACCACCAAAAACAAACTAGACCAGCATTGGTTCAAACCCATAATCACTGATTCAACATCTACTCACAACTTCAAACCCAAAACGCAACAAATCGGAACCAAAGCAAGAACTTGCTTTTGAAGAGAGAGGTAAAGTCAAATTGAAAAATAAAATAAAAATACTAAGATGAGCTTGAAAGAGAGAGAGAAAGAGAGAGCTTAAGATCTGAATTTCCTTATTTTTGTTTTTTTAATTAAACTAAAATTGAAAAATAAAAATTATTTTTATTCTTAATTTAGAAATACTGATGTGGCTATTTTTAATTTAGAAAATGTTGATGTGGCATTGAAAGATGTCAAATAAAATATTTCATTTTTACTATGCACACAGTGCATTCCGTCTACCACCTCAGTATTTTTTGTCACTCGGTTGACAATAGAGACTATTTTAAAAACAATTTTTAAAAATCAAGGATTGACCTAGGAGCTAAATCAATTTAGGGACCAAATCGAGAATAGGCCCAAAATATAGGGACCAAAAGTGCATTTTCGCCTAAATTATAATAGATGTAATAGTGTGTGTGTGTGTGTGATGAAGAAAATAGAGTGAAATGCAAAAAGATCTTTTGTGCTATAGGTTAGTTGCAAACTGAACTTCTATGCTATCGATTTTGTATTATTGATCTTTGAAGTTTAAGAGAATGATCATGTGTTAAAATATATTATTTTAAAAACAACATTTTTTTTATATAAATAATAAAATAATCATGTACACACTATATATATATTAATAATTTGGATCATTTTTAAAGCTTAAGGGCTAATAATACAATTTTTTTTGTTTTTGTTTGTGATAAAACTAATAATACAAAATTGATTGTACTAGTGTCCATTAAGAACTAACTCAAACTCTTGGGTCTTTTCGCATTTTGGCCCAAAAGAGAAAAAAAGATAGCAACAAAATGGAAGGAAAACAATTATGGCGGGAACTCAATTTTTCTTATTATAAATAAAATAAAATCCCCAATATAATTCTTCATAACCCAAAATTTCAAATCTCTCTCTCGCTCTCTCTCTCTCTCTCTCCCACACACACATCGGAGCAATGTATGGAAGCGAATTCGACGGCAGCGCTGCCTTCTCCGGCGGCGGATTCATGCCCTCTCAGGCCACCCAGGCTCCCGACCCTTCCTTCTCTACCTCCAAGGTACTTACTTCCTTTGTTTTCCCTTCCAATTTTAAGCACCTGTTTGGTTCCCGAGAAAACGGACCTAATACCATATAATACTAGTAAGATAAGGTTAAACGGAAGCAAATCGTGGAAATTCCTTTTTGCTCTAATTCAATATCTATTTGTAGTTCCTAATTATAGCATAACAGAGACTTAGGGTTACGCTTTCTCTGTTGTTTCTGTGATAATTGCGATTTTCTTTCATTTTTTCACTGCAATCAAACACTGCGTATTCCTATTTTGAAGGATTCACACTTTCGAATTATTACTATATATATGTGTGTGTGTATGTGTGTGTTCTGAGAAAGGAAAACCTCACCTGAACTGAAGCAAATTTAGTGGATGTTTGTTTTCTTTTAATGGTGCCAAAAAGTGTTTTAGGGTTTTTGTGTTAGAATAATGAATAAATGATTAATCCACAATTTTCTGATCGTTTTAAGCTTTTTGTGATAATTGGTAATTTATGCTGGTATTAGAGTAATTGTTGATGTGTTGGACCCACCATTGCCTAACAACATGAGTTTTTGGGACAATTGGTAATTTATCGTTTTGATTCTTTGCTTTTGCAGAATCGTGACTCCCAGTCGTTGCTTCCGCTGACTGTGAAGCAGATTAACGAAGCTCTTCTGACAAGTGATGATAAATCTAATTTTAGTATTGATGGTGTTGATGTCAACAATGTGTGTTTCTTGAAACTTTCACTTTGCATTATGTGTCTATCCGTTTTGTTTTTACCTTCCATGTCGGGCATTTTGTGAGCTTGAATTACGTTTAGGTTACACTTGTCGGAAGGGTATGCAACAGAACTGGGAGAGTGACTGATGTTACTTTCTTACTTGACGATGGGACTGGAAGGATTGAGTGTAACAAATGGTGAATCAGCTTAATTTTTTTTAAAAAAAAATTTCTAATTAATTTTATTTTGATGGGATTGGTTTATTTTAACTTCTTAATTCTGTGCCAATCGTGATTTTTTTGTTGTCTTTTTTCTATGCACAGGGTTCAAGAATTCGTAGACTCAAATGAAGTTGAAGGAATCTTGTATGTTTCAATTTTTTTTTGGGTCAATTTGTATTTTAGTTTGAATACCTGTGTAACATTAATTTGACCAAAGTAGTCCGTAGAGAAATTCTCTCATGTTGTCTGTGTAAGTCAATAAATTGAACACTGTTTCTCCTTGCCAATGTGATAAATGGTTTGTTGGTGGGACTTTTTGGTAAAAGAAATGAAAAATAGAGAAGTAATAATAGCTCAGAGTTTAAAGGGCAATGTAGGATTCCAAGTTTCTTTTTGTTTCCTTAAATCTCTCTAAAGAAGTGGAGCATGAGGAGTTTAAAATTTAGATTACTTGGGAATAATTGTTCCATAGAGAAATTCTCTCATGTTGTCTGTGTAAGTCAATAAATTGATCACTGTTTCTCCTTGCCAATATGATACATGGTTTGTTGGTGGGACTTTTTGGTAAAAGAAATGAAAATTAGAGAAGTAATAATAGCTCGGAGTTTAAATGGCAATGTAGGATTCCCAGTTTCTTTTTGTTCCTTAAATCTCTCTTCAAAGAAGAGGAGCATGAGGAGTTTAAAATTTAGATTACTTGGGAATAATTGTTCAGTTTTATATCAATAGGTGCACTTAGATTGCACTTTTCCCTTCTAAAAAAAATTTGTAATATATTATAGTGATTATCTTTTTACTTAGGGAGGGAATGTACGTTCGCATCCATGGACACTTGAAAGGCTTCTTGGGAAAGCGGAGTTTAAATGTTTTCTCTATAAGGTGAGGATTTAATATTACTCTCCACCTCCCCCCTCCCCCCCTCTTAATTTTAGCTATTATATTTAATTGTTCATATTGTATTTTTTCCATTTTTAAATAAAGTATATTATACCTTGTGTATATCTGGCTCTTAGGTGTGTTTTATATATTATTCATTCCTGTAATACAGGCCAAAATATTGTTCTTAACTTGCTTAAAAAAAGAAAAGAAACGAAAGATGTTTGTGAGAGAGAGAAAGAGATTGGTATCCCTTGTCCCAACAGAAAGATGAAAAAATTTGTCACTATTTGATCATGTCACAACAAGTGTCAATTAATAATTGTTTGTTCTTTTGTGGGTAATCCGTGACGTCTTGATTTTTGAATTCTTTTATGGGAAAATAGGAAATTGCTTGGCAAATTGGAATCAGAGAACATTGTCAAGAATTTTAGCCTTATTAAGATTAGTGGCTTAGTGTTGATATTGGCTATAATCTATGTCCCATTGATGTTTAAGACTATATGGTGGAATTTAAAAAAATTACTTTACGCACTGGAACTAGATATAACTTCATTTTTTTGTAAGTAAATTTTATTAGTAAAATAGATTACTTCATGCTCATGATGGTGAACACTCCATAACCTAAAAGAATTACATATACTATACACAAAATAAAAGTGATTTTGTGAAATCTATAAGAGTGCTACACATGAGACCAATCAAAACAGAGTTCTAATCAGAAATGTTTCCAACTGAATCTTTGATCTGTTGGAATCTTCACAAGTGCAGTTATTCCTCTCCTTCCATGATATCCACATCAAACATAACGGAGCCACATTACAAATCTCTGAGGAGTGCCTCTAAATCCAATTCCTCCACCTAAAAAAGAGGTCTGCCACCCTCCTATGTAAGACCCAATGAGTCCCAAAAGTTCTAAAAAACAGGCTCTATAAATCATAAACTACATCACAATAAATCAACATATTATCTACTATTTTGAGGTAAAATATCTTTGTTTCAGTTAGTTTTTGCCAACTTTTTGGTCTAACATAGAGCTTTCAAAATATCTTGTTAAGTTTGTTTTCTGGTATTGAGAATTTTTTATTTGAAAGAGGTTTCTTTTTGGGGGGGGGGGGGGGGGGGTTTAATAAAAAGAGCAATGTTACTTGTTGGACATGGGTGCTGTGTGGTTTAAGATCTTTTGGTTGGTCTGTGGGAGGTTGTGACTAAGAGCCTATCTCTCTTTGGAGGTTAGTTGTGGAGATATACACTTGGAACTTGAAGTTAAATCGTCAGTAATGGCATGTAATTTTCTTGTACTGCCTCTATTCCATTTTGTTGGTACCAATAAAAAAATATGATTAAATACCAAATATCCTTTCTAGATTTTAGAGTAGTATCAACAAGCAAAATGATAAAGAAAAACTCAGAAAGTTATAAGTTTTACAGTGTTAGAAGGATGTTCCATTAAAAAGTTGGAATCCCTCTAGAGAAACAACAAACTGGAATGGAGTCATAATGCTACAGTACATGAAGTCTGTCATGCCTTGCTGACATCTGAACAATAACAGCAAGAATAGAATTATGATACATGTAGCTCATCTCTGTGCAAAATATCTGTGCTTAGATATTTTGCTGTCCCCGAGATTGATTTCTTATACTTCTGGGTGCTCACATTTTAGGTATGTTGCCGTTCTGAGTTTGGATGATGGTGACATAGACACTTCAGCATCATAAACTAGCTTTAGAAATTCTTCACAACATCATATATTCATATACAAAGTTCTGGATGCTTTTGTGGTCTTCTAGTTTGAATTTATGGTGTTGAGGAAGGATAGGTTCCACACCATGGGGTGAGGAAGTGCCTATCCTGGATTTAGTTTATTTATGTCATTGTCAAGTTTTAATTGAATCATGTCGAAGTGTGAGCTACTTGACAAAAGTGGAAGCCCCTTTTTTGTTGTCTTGTTGACCTTTTCCCTGTTGTCTTGTAATTGATCTCACAAAAACATGTCATTGGTATAACTTTGATTCTGTGAAGGTTCTTTATTGCTTTCTTAACATTGAACTTGGTTGTTGTTTTCAGGCCCATCACTGACTTTAATGAGATTGCAAGCCACTTCATTGATTGTATATATGTCCATCTCTATAATTCCAGGTTACGGGTATTAGTCTACCATTATAAATGTCATCTAAGCTTTACTTGACATATTAATTACATCTATTTATCTATTTATATATTCTGGCTTTTCTGGTGTTACTTGTATTTATGCTTACAGAAACTACAAGGTGTTGGCGTTACCACACAGCCACAGATGCCTAATTCAAGTAGTACACCTATGATGGGGCACCAAGCTACCTCAGTAAATCAGGTGAAAGATCTAACAGGGGAATTCATTTTTGCTGAATTCTTGATGGATATGTTCACTATTCACCTACATTTTTCTTTTCAGCTCTCTAGTCAATACGGTAATGTTGGTGGACAGAAGAATATTGAACAAAAGGTCTTAGACTTTTTGCAGCTTCCTGCATCCAAGTAAGTACTTCTATTCTTGAAAGGATGTGTATCTTTTTTCTTCTTCTCCCCACCTTAGATCTCCTCAAGTGGTCGTGTGTTGGAGTGGGGGATCAGGGATGGGGAGCTTTTGGCTAGGTAGCTGCATGTGTTTAACTCGAATGTTTTTGGGCTTGGGTGTTGGCTTGCAATTCCAATGTCTAACAAAGTAGAACGAAGTAGCTAAGAGTCTTGTATTTCAGTGTTATTACCTGGTTATAAAATTGGGCTAAAACGAAACTGGACTATTGACTGAACCTAATATTTAGTTAATTGTTATATACCCAATCTTTTTTTACCCCTCTTTTCTTGGTTGGGATTATATGTGGGATTCATCTAAAATCAATTAATTCTCTTTTCTTAGCAATAATAATAATAATAATAATAATAATAATAATAATAATAATACTCTTTATTTCTAAAAAGAGCACAAAAAAAAAAAAAAAATACTGGGAACTTCTCCAAAAATATTATAAATTTGAAGCTAGTATCTAATATTTTTAGATATTGTTATAAATGTTTTGATGCTTGTTATTTCTTTTTTAAATTTAAAAATAACATAAATGATTTTTTTTTTGATAAGTTAAAATTAACATATTTATTCCTATTTGTATTAATTAATTTGTTGGCATATATCTGTAATATGGATCTTTAGTTTTAAAAAACTACTGTATCATACAGCATGTTATCAGACCCTGACACTGTATCATAGATAAAGGCATCTCAACCTCCCTTAAAAAAACTCCTGCCCTTCCAGCCCCTCACCCTGTTTTTGCATTTCTGCAGTTGCTTGCATCATTGTGAATGCAAATGTGCACACACACACACACGCACATATCTATATATATATATATATGTGAGCCAATATTTTCTGAAGAACCTACATAAAAAAATAAAAAATAAGAATTCTGAAGGAGAGTCCCTTAGTACCATTCGGGCTAAATTGGTACCTCTGGCTTTCATGGTTTGATATAACATTTTAGCATGTGGCAATTCTGCCACATGGCTTGTGTTAAATGACCAGTGTTAAACGACCAAAACTCATTGCTTAGCTTATATTTTCTCATTATAAGAAAGCTAATAAATGACATAATATGGTTCCACATGGTTGATTCAGTGGAAAATGTTTGTCATGAGCAATTTTATTATGCCATTTATTGGATAGACCATCCATTTTGATGCATGCATATTTATTACATACATGTGTGTCAAGAGCCTTGCAACTCAGTGGCATGACTTAGTCTTATTTATGAGGAGAACTTGGGTTCAAAATTCCCCCTCCCCCACTTTTTTAACAATTGTATTAGCAAAAAATATATATTTACATACATGGGGTTTGAGGGATACCCCCAGTGGCTCCAACAGCTCTTCTGGTGCTTGGCACTAGGGCTCAAACCCCACCAGCCCCCCTCCTATTTACCCATCAAAGAAAAAAAATACATACATGCATGTGTGTGTTCATATATTGTTAAGTAGATGAGCTATTTTGATTCAGCATGTTATTCTTTAACATGGCGGTATAGGGAGTGTGGATTAATGTGAAGTGTTAAATTTATTGGTTCCTTTTAACTCTGTTTGGTCTTGGATTTCTAACGGTGAGCCTATTGTCTTACAAATTTTTGTATCATGTCTTCCCTATGTATTTTCCTTGTCATTACATGATCCTCTATATTTTCATTTCCATTCCATGCTTCATTCTCTGCTTATCCGTATCAGTACAGCATGCTAGTTCTGACACTTTTGATCTTCCCGTGTCTCAGTGCTGATGAAAAGGGGGTACACCGTGATTTTATTGCCCAGCAATTAAGAGTTTCAGTGGATAAGCTCATGTCTCTCTCTCTCTCTCTCTCTCTCTCTCTCACACACACACACACACACACACACACACAGGCATTCAAACAGAAATATCTTAACTCTAAATTTCTTGGTTTTGGCAGGTTAGCTATTCAAAATCTTGTAGAGGAGGGCATGATTTACTCTACAACAGATGACTTTCATTTTAAGTCTACTATCAATGGTTGACATCTCCTGTTTGCAAGTGGCTTCAGTTAGGTCTTGCTGTGATTACTCTCTCATATTTTGCATTTGTCATGGTGTGAAGCCCTGCCCGCATACAGGAGATATGTCTATATGAGACCAGCTTTAGTAGTCAAGTGACATTTATTTTAGCACTAAAAACTCATTTTTATGAAAGTAACGCATCTTAAGTAGATTATAACTTGATATTGCTAGTGGTATTTTGTGCAAATGGACGGTTGAGATGGCAAACCTTTCTTTGATTCTGTAGCAGCTTAGTACCCATTGTAATTGGTTTTGGAGAATAATCACCGTCCTAGTGGGAGCTGAGCTCTGATGCTGTTAATATTATATATCATGTAGATTTCTTTGGGTAGGAATGACATGTAGAACTAATCCTCCAATGGTGAGAAATTTCTGAGATCATTATCAAGATTTCAAAATCAGATTCTAGATTAACAACTTGCAATTTTCTAAAACCAAGCAGAAAGCCGGACTCCATAAGTAGCATGGCTTCACATTTGGAGCTGCCAATCATTTAAACCACTAGTTTGACCAACCTTGCATGATGGTATTTAGTAATTAGTATTCATCACTCTCGCAGCCCATAAATTAGAGCTTGCATGAAAAATGTGCCTTCTAGTCAAGGTTAGGCAAATTCAGAATGGAGCTGAGTGCTCGAGCAATTGTTTCATTTCACGTCTGCACAGGAAAACACTGGCTGCTAACTCGTGTCGTGCATGCTTATTTAGCAAACAAAGCATGGAAGACATTGTTACATTGCAATTTGTTTCAACTTGCTTTAAGTTCATTTGTCGTCTTGTAATTGTTTTTCCTGATAATATATATATATATATATATATTTATTGTGGCCTCCAAACCTGTGATAGCTGATGTCCTGGACAAAGGATTTGAGCTCTCAATTTATTTATTAGTGGGTTTCTAAACAATCTTACGAGAAATGGCTTCAAACACAATTTGGATAGTCTAATTTTTATTATCTCTGTGAATTTTTGGACTAACACTCCATTTCCTTTTTATCGTTCGTTTTCCTCCCTTACTCACGCTCTCTGCTTTCTCTCTTTCCCTCTTTTTGCCTAGTTTTTCCAACTACCTTCATTGTCTACCCTTACTCCCCTTATATAGTCTCTCCTTAGTGAGGTTCAAATCATTACTTTTTCAACAGTTTTCATGCAATCCCACTCACCCATAATCCCAAGAAATCATCATGTCTTTTGAGGATTTTCTTGAAATTTGTTCTAGATGCTATTTAGCATTCAACAATGAACTTCCCAAAGGCACTGACAACTCTCGATAAATAATTTGTATTTAATTATTTCATTGTCGATTTTCCATCGCCTCATCAGTTGGTATTGGGTCGAACACTGAGGGATTTTCCCTGAACGATAATTTCTAAGTCCTAACATACTTATAGTTAGGCTAAGCTCACTCCAACTAGGTTTGGGTCCACTTCCATCTTAGGGGCTGGCTTTGGCTACTCAGGCCGATACTGATTATCTAGGCTCGAAGAATCCCCCCCCCCCCCCACACACACACACACACACACACACACACACACAAAAGCAAGTGTTGTTCATGCTTTTTGTTAGATTATCGCACTCCTCGAATACTTTATAGATTATTTTGTGGTAAGTGAAATTTGAGATTTCCAAATTTATGACTTGATAGTCCGTTGAGCTTAAGCCCACCAACCTGATGTGATCAAATGAAAGAATTAGGATAAAGAATAAGGATATTTAAAAAAAAAATTGGCTTGGGTTTAATGTATTTGACCAGTTGAAATCATTATATATGACTAAAAGTACACATGTTACTATTTTAACAAGTCTAGTAGAATTGAATCCTAGACCTAACCTTGAACATAAAAAATAAAAAAAAAAGAAGTGGTAAAAGAATAGGACACATGCACGTGTAGAATGCGGTGCTTGTAGCAAGTTGCAAGGTCAGAGAGTTCAGTGATCAGTCCCACCGCCCATCCCCTCCTGGGGCTCGTGACAAGAGCAAGCCATATATTGAGATGGCACGTGCTCTGTCACGTGTCCACATCCAGTGTTTACTAGCTTTTTTTTTTTTTTTGATAACCGTGTTTACTAGCTTATTTACCGCAACTTTTTATTTTTTTAAGAACTCACTTATTATTAATAATATGAAGATGAGCAAATCTTGAATCCAACTGCTCGTACCGAAAAGAGCGGACGACCAGTCGTAGATCACATCCACGTGTGTTAGTATGTAATAATATTTCTGTGAGTATATAACACTTTACTTGAAGTAACTTAAAATTAAAGCCAAAAAAATTAATTCTTTTGAAAAGTGACTGTAGAATCACTTGACACTAGTTACCAACTTGTGCAATTGTTCAACAGAAAATATTTATATATGATATTTATTTATTAATCATGACCACTCAAAAAATTTTCATTTGCTCCTTTAAAGAAACAGCTTTAATTTGGGAATTTTTTATGAGATAAACTTTTTTTTTTTTTTTGAGAAGGTTTTATGAGACAAACTTGGACACTTTAGTCTGAAGAATCTGCTAAAATATGAAATATAAATCCAGTCAAGATTAGAAAATTTTGACTTTAATTGATTTTTGTTTTGTCTTGCCAACTGGAATATTAATTAAGTTAAAATTGCAAATAATTTCCATTGATTGATTGAACATATAGCAATAATCTCTTGTAAGACTTTCTTACATGGCACCTTCTTGTTATAGATCTAAAATAAAAGTGAAAAAATAGAATGACATTTTTTAGGAAATAGAAAATAAAACATTTCTCACGTTAAGTTTAACTAATGTGCAAAAGCAGCTCAAAAGGTTCTATTTCAATTTTTTTTTTTTTTTTTTTTGGGGTTAAAAATGTTGTTTTAGATACAGGGTACCTTTCTTTTTTTTTTTCTTAAATAAAAACAAATAATTAGAGCGATCTTATATATAGTGATTTGTGATCATATTAACTTCTTCTACTCATTAAAGATCTAATGTTTGAGAGATTTAGGGGTTGTTTGGAAGAGCAGTTTAAGTTATGTTGTTTGGGTATTTTTGATATACATGTGAGTGAAAAAGTGTGTAATACTGCTTAAAATGTGTGAAAATATATTTACACTAACTTGTCAAACACCCCTTTAGAGTCTTAATTATTAAAGAGTTTGAAAATTATAAGCGCTCTGTCAAGTAATTGTAGTGAGAGTGAGAAATAATAGTTTTGGAGTCGAGCGAACTCATGTCAAATAAAATATATTTTGAAGTGAAGACTTTATTTTTTTTAAAAACTTTAAAAATTAAAGACTATGTTTAGAAATCAGATTTTCGGCAAATAATTTAAACTTTAGCTACCACACAAGAAAAAATATCCTCCAATATTATAATTAAAATAAGTTGAAGAAGTTTCAAAATTATTTAATCAGCAGCAACTTTTTTGTTTTTTGGGGATGTACAAATTTGCTACAGTGGAATTCCAATTAGTAGCAGCTGGATCAGTGGCTCATCATAAACATATATATTTATTTATTTATATAAACATTAAATTCAAAAGACAACAGTGATCTTCCGATATTATTGACTCGTCTTGTAGCCCAAAAAAATCAATCCATCGCACGAATGAGAATCGTATCAACATTTTGGACCCACATGTCCACACTAAAAGACACATGTCCCAAATCATATATAAGTAAGGTTCAGACAAATAATAGACCTTTACCATACACAGAATGTAAAATATAATATTTAAAAAAAAAATTGTTTGAACAATAAGAATAAAAATTAGCATCTATCTGCTAAAATAAAAAAAATAAATTAAAAAAAAGGGTCATGTGAGAGGTGATCATGAAGTAATAATAAAATATTTTAGAACGTGAGGTATGATTCATTTCACTGACCACAAAAACCCACTCCATTACTTTGAACATAGTTTGACCGTGGAAAATTTTTGGCCTTGAATTACGAAAGCCAGCCAATATATCACTTTATTTTAAGTGTTTTTAAGCTTACATTATTACCTTTTACTGTAAAGAAAAAGAATCAAAATCAAATGCAAACACACTCCCGCCGAACTCTCTGCCAATCTGCTTTCACTTCCTTTTTTTTTTTTTGGTTAATTTTTTCTTCGACACTTTCACTTCACTTCCAACTTTTGTATTCTTATGTGTTTTTTGCTTTTTGGTTGCTTAGTCTAAAAGCATTTTTAACTTCTTATCCGGGTTTTGAGGTCCTGCCTGCTGTCCACTACTTGATTAATACCTAATCTACTACTAATCTCTCATCTAATACTATTAGTATATATTTTCATGTGCCCTTTGCTTGTCCTATGGTTTGGGTTCTGTCTGGTTGGTCCTGTTTCTAGTCCACCAGCTATTAATACTTCCAACTTGGGATTAGTGGTGGTTGCTAACATATATGTATATGTGTGTGTGTATATATATATATATATATATATATGTATCATTCTTCTTACAGTTTGCGATAAATATCATACTTTTGTGGTTACATGTTTTAACTTCTTTTGGGACCATGGCTCTAGTTTTAACCCTGTTAATTTATGATTGTAGTATGTTCCTCTACAGGGAATAGATGGTCCTAATGGATAGTTTGTCTACATTATACTTACCGTGAAACTAACATAGTTGCAAATTAACTCGTGAAAAGGGGCAGGGAGCTGGATCCGTTTGGTAATGTTGTTCTAATAACGTTGTTTAAATATTGTGAAAATATATGTAAGTGAAAAAATATTATGGAAACATGTATTGTATTATTTAAACAACGAAAACTATTGTTTAAACAATACAAGTAAATAGACCCATCTTTTGGAGATGTATCCCTATTGTCTATCTTTTGTTCTATGTAGATATACCTAGGATCTTTTGCATACATATAGTGATATAGGTATTCCTAGAGGAGTGCCCTATGACTAATTCTTGAAACTAGACAAGCTGCATGAGTCACATGGACATGCTTGATTTATTTGCACTATATATTTAAATAGAATTTTGCTAATGTGTACTCTTAGGGCGCACAATAATTAATTATTTTTAGAAATGTTTTCTTGAAAATTAAAAAAGAATTGATAGTTTTTTCAATTTTCGAGAAAATGTATCCAAAAATGGATAGTTTAACTGGACCCATTTAAATAAACTCTCCCCTTTCTACCAAAAAAAGAAAAATCATACAATTGTGGAACTCATTCGTTATAAAAGAGATAATACATATCTTGAATGTGTATAAAGTAATTATAATCTGAGGGGAGGTGCTAATTGAGTCTTTCATTTTAGCTAACTCTAATCCATTTTTTGATCCTTGGTTTGCGTTAAGTTTGATCTCATTTAACGATTGAGAAATTATTCTGCACACATCCAAAGTTGACGTAACCTAAGAATATATATATTACCATTGGAAAATTTTAATTGTAGTGGTTGAGTAACATCACCTGGTGGTGCATGCATGGGGCGGTGTCGGATTCGAATCTAAGTTCAACTTTCAAGTGACAATTAGTGATGGAATAGTCTCGGGACATTATCATCGATATTTTGTTTTTGAGATGTTCCATGTTATATTCTGCTCCCTTTTAGTTAGAAGATATAAATTTCTAGTTATCTATAATTATTTTCACAAACTTGAGGTGATATTTTATATATATATATATATATATATACATACATACACACACACTGTAAGTGCACGTTTGGATTGAAAAGCCCAAAGGTGAAAAGAACTCAGGCTCAAAGAGCCCAAAACAATAAATTTGTAGAGAGTGAGCTAAAAACTGAACTCCAAAGTATTGGACAGTAATTACAGTAGGCTAAATGATATTTGAAAGCAAGAATAAACAGTTTAATGAAAAGAAAATCTTTCTCGGCAAAGTCCAAGGATGATAGTTCTTATATATTTCTCTTATACTCTAAACACAATTACAGTTCTTGAATATACAGTGATTTCTATCTCTCTAGATTATCTACTCCCCTTCTCTGTAGCGGGGTTTCTCTTCTTTATATTCCCCCGTTTTACTTCATCTTAGCCCTCTACGTGTAGATCAAATTGCTGGTGTTGATCCATCTCCCATCAGCATCTTCCTGAAGTCTTTGTGGGTTGCTGTAAGGCTACATGTCTCTGCTTAGGTATCACCTTTACATTGATGCGGTCAAAGAGTTAGTTGAGAGTATTCAATGCAGTAATAACAGTTTTCTCCTAGATATTTCCCAGCTTTCCTTTGTCTTATTCCCTTTTGGTGCTTATCCTTACCAGTATGATCGTCTGGTATGTTGTTCTTGATGAAAAGTTGGACCTTTGATCCCTACTCTGCTTAGCTGATGAGGTATTTCTCCTCGGAAAATACTCTCAATTCTTTACGACCAAACTTCTTCCATAGGTTACTAATTTGTACGTCCTCGTTAATGTCCACCTATCCTTGGATGACTTAAGGATCTCAGACATGGCCCATGACCCAATATCATTTTCTAGGCCCAATATCATTTTTTAGGCCCTTTATCCCTACATATACATACAACATTTTTTTTAATAAAAAAAATGGTGGAAAATAATGAGAGCTTAGTTTATAAGGACAATGATCAACCTTTGAGATATCAGAGAATTTATAGTTGAGGATTGTGCCAATCAAAAAAGGGGTGGAGGAAGTGGTTTTTAATTAATTTCCCTTTATATACCGACAAAGAATATAAAGTAGATGTTATTTCACCTAATCAACCTTCAGATTTAAAAACAAAAAGTTATAGTGTCATATTATCACTCATTTAAAGGTCTAATATGTCATTTAGTCACATTTTAAGTATTCTTTTGTGCCATATGTACATCACTCAGATTTGATGCATATTTATAAAACATATTCCTCCACAAATAGATTTGTTAAAAACAAAAAAAGAAAGAAAAGAAAAACCCTCTTCCAAAGTGCCCAACAACCAAACATCAGGGTCGACATTTTGGCTTTATGCATGATTAGAATAAAAAAAGGCAGTCTTCTGGGATTTCTTGGTTAGGAACTTGAGACCTATTATGTTTGTCATCCATAAACCCAAAAAAAAATGTTATTCCTTATGTGTGTATATATATATATATATATATATTTATATTTAGGCATGTAAAAATGATATTTATTGTATTTAAATTATTTTAAATTAGTTGACTTTTTATATGTTTCATAATTCTTAATTAACACCATCAATATTTGGTCAATTGAAAAATTATTAGCTATTTCTGGAATACCATAAATACGTGCTCCTTCTTCTCACCTGAATGGTGGGTCTCACTATGAATTTAATTAGTGAGACCCACCATTCATGTAAGAAGAGAGAGTACGCATTTATGGTATTCCGAGAGTACACAATAATTTTCCTAATTGTTGGTAATTGGGCAATCACTCATTCATTTAACAAAAAGCTTGGATTTGAGACATTTGAAGAACATTAATTATGATAAAAGAAATTTAAAATTAGATTATTATTCTTAATAATTAATGTTTTAAGCTATCTATATAATTAATTTATAAAGATTATACTAGTATTTAACTTTCAGGGTACAAGTTAATCATGGAGAAGTCATCACCTATTAATACATATTTAAAGAAAAACGTGCTCAAGAAGTAAAGTTACGAGAGTCAATTATATAAAAAATGTGTTGGAACTTTATATTCAAATCTCTAGAAATTCTCAAAGATTTGAATCTAAGAAATAGATATAGCTTTCTCATAATGTGATCTTAGATTGCGACGGTGCGACCATATAATTTTAGCCATTAAGCTTGTCTAAACAAAGCTTCGACATAAGATGAAAAATAAATTATTGTGTGATTGTTTGATTGTCTATACTGAAAGAGAGATTGCAAATAAATTGAGTGTAAAGTCAATTACAAATTATTTTAGTCGAGTATAAAAGAATGTTAAACACAAACTTTATTAAGTTAGAGCTAATTAAAAACATGTAATAAGTCATGAAAAAAATATTTTGATGTTAATTTTATTATTCATAAAACAATAACATACGTGGAATCATGTTATATATTTATATATAGTCAATAACATTTAAAAGAAAAAAATTAGCTTAGAGTTTTTGGCCATATCAAAGATTTGGTAAGATGTGATTTGAATGAACTAGACCTTAATTTGGTATAGAATTAGGGTATGGGTTTGGGAACGATATGGGACACTTAAGCCTACCAAATTTAATGGATTAGACTCCACCCACAATATCATGCCATTTTCAATCATTGGCTCTTGTAATGTGGGTCCACAATACATACAGTCAAAATATTTTGAAAAATAAATCAAGTAACTATAGATGACAAGTATAACCTCAAGTTAGATGCCTTAGAATTAGGGTTCATGACGAGGTTGTGTCATGTGTGTGACTGCATAATTATGTACGCATATTATTATGTGATTTAAATATTAAAATAACTTAACATAAATATAATTTTCGATTTACAATATTCAATTTGGACCATTAAATGGATAGAGATGATGCTTTTCCAATAATTAAAAAGCTCCAAAGTTTCCAATTATGTAGTGCAACAGTTGGACCATCCTCTCTTTCCTTCTTCTCACCTTGGCTATCATTATTTTTCCTTTGGATAAATACTCCTTTGGGTACTCTCCCATGTGCAAATCTGCAATTATCTTTACATTTAGAATAACAAAGAAAAAAACAAAGATCCATACTACTATATAGTCTCTCTTTTTGGTGATTGAGCTAGATGTTAGACTAGTATATAAGTTAAAAACCACAAAAATTATTCTGCATGGATATGTGGCCCATGTAGTAGTGTAAAAATATAAATACTTCAAAAGCAAAATCTTGAAGAGCAACCATGCCCAGCTAGCTCCTTCTGGCATACTCTAAGGTACCACATAATAATACTCTTATTACAATCAGAGATTGCATGCAACATGGCATCTTCAGGGTCCATCTGACACGTGTGGTAGACATTTAAAAAAAATATATTAATGTTGGTACACACGTGTCATGGGCATGACATGCAGAAGCATGTGGATGCCATTAGCAAATCTATCCTCTCGCAGAATGCGGAACCCTCCCTCCATGCCTCCTAATTCACTCGTGTTGGTGCTTTGGATGCTACGGATGTCACCCCCCCTACTCGTCACTTCTCCACTCGCTTCTTACTTTCACCTTTACCACGCTCTGTTTTTCACATTGTAGGGAAAAAGAAGAGGCCTTTTTCTTTTGCTACGTTGTTAATTTTCTATTCCTTAACTTAGAGAATGGGCAAAGTCATGGTTAAAATTGAAGACTTTAAGTCATTATCTTGATCGGTGCAATGTTTTAGAGTACTGGATTCAAACCAAAGTCTAAAGGAAAAGAGATTATTTCTCTCAGATTCTCATCATCTAGACAAAAAAGGAAAGAATGTGAAATTAGAAAAATAAGGATCTTCTAAAGTACAAAGAAATAAAGGTCTAACAGACAATATCATGAGTCAAAGAATTATCTTAATCTAGTTTAGATATTTTTAATAAATAAGGTAATTGACGCCAGAAGAAGACAAGAAGAACATGTTTAAAGTATATATATTATATACCAAAATAAAGTTGCTGAGTCCTTCTTCAATGTATTTTCACAACAAAACAAAGCATATTATATTTTGCATAATAGTAAAATGATGCTTAAAATCTTTATTGGGATGGATCAAAGATCCTTAAATTTTAAGCTTTTGAAAAGAAAAGAAAAGAAAAATAAAACTACTTTATTCAACCAAATCCATTCAAGGTTTAAAACATGTTTTTACTTTTTGTTCATCATGTTTAATTTGAGCTAGAATTTCCATGGGATTCTGCAGGTGAAACACACGCACTTGTTGTGAAGTTGGAGTACTTGTCAATTATATATATATATATATATATATATATATTATAGGTTTGAATACAATAGTACAATACCCTGTATGGACTGTGGGATCATCGTGGGTGTTGCAGGAAAAGGTTACATCCACACAAGAGGTCACCAAAATTTAGTCCTACAAATATAAACTCTACGAGAACAAAACGAGGCGAGAGATGCGCGAGTTGTCTTTTAGTCAAAATGAGGAGGAGGAGCTGGAGCTTTATTTTATAGGGACATAACAAAAATGACACGCGGCAATCTGTAGGGACCAATTGAAATGATTTTTTTTTCACACAAAAAAAAAAAAACACTTCTCTCTTAATGGTCACCGTGTCCCCTTTCTAACCCTCTTGCCTCCCCACAATCATACACATATACATCAATATGACACCATTCAGTAGTTTCATGTACACATTAAAATGACACCCACATACAAATCTCTCTCTCTCTCTCTCTCTCTCTCTCTTGGAAATTATTGTTTTTTTTTTAAATGGAAAAAGGGTTTTTAGTGTCGACTTATCTAATCTAATAAACAATACTATGTATACCACGTGATTTTAATTGAGGTTAAACTCTTATGCTGTGAGTGCTGAGATAAAAATTCCTACCATTAAGCTATACCTGTGCGGTGAAAATTATTGTTTCTTTTGGTCAATAGGAGAAGTGTAAGACAGAAAGATAGAAAGAGACAGAGATAGAGATAGAAAAAGAGAGAGAGAGAGAGAGATGACACCGTTTTGTCATCCCATGAAAAGCTTCCACTTGCTTAGCTATATCTCAATTCCCCTAAGTTTTTTTTTGGTAAACCAATTCCCCTAAGTTAAAATAGTATTAAAATTACTTACATTAGTTTACTATTATATAAACCTCTATATTTTCCTTCAGTGTAATAACCTCGTTTCTTGTGCAACCCCTTAGGGAGACTCTCTCTCTTTCTCTTTCTTGTTTTTCCTTCCTCTATATCTGTGTCATCCTCGCCCTCCTCTCTTCTTCATTACCCCCATTTTTCACTCTACCACTACTCTAGAAGAAGTTTTTAAAACAAAAAAACTCAAATTCTTTTTTTTTGCTATTTCCAAAGACACAGAAAAATCAGCAAACCCCAACTCCAAGTAGAGTCCCCCCTCTCTCTCTTTCACGCTCATCGACGACAACAGCATGGATTCTTCTCCTCATCAGAACTGGCTGGGCTTCTCTCTTTCCAACCACTCGAGCTTGCCCTCTCACTCCTCTCCCCTCTCTCTCTTTCACTCCTTTACCTCTTCCTCCTCAGGTACACATCACACTTTTTTTCTATACATGCATATATATATATATATATATTCGTGCTCAAACATAGATAGATAATAGGTCTAGTTAGCTCAACTGTAAATCAAATTCTGTTTATACTAAAAAAGTTAATTAGTAGCTAGTTTAAGTGTTTACCTAGTAATATCTCTCTTGAACTGATAAAGTTTCTTGTCGTGATGTGATGTGAGTTCAAATCTTTAGATCAAAAACCAATGAGTGTATTATCCTAAAGCGATAAGATCAAATAATATCATCAGTATAAAATTTATTTTTGGGGTTATTACTTTTACAGGCAGTGTAGTTGATGCAGCTGCTGCTACAGAAAAAGATGCAACCGACTTATCAATATTCACCGGTGGCCCCAAGCTGGAGGACTTCTTGGGCGGCGGCTCTACCGCCACTGCACCGCTAGCTCAGTTTTCTAACGAGACTTCTGTGACCACTGTCAATCATGTCTCATCAACTCATCCTCATGAGCCTGAACATGATAACATGTACGAGTCTGAGCTCAAAACCATTGCCGCTAGTTTCCTCCGCGGTTTCTCCACCGAACAACAGCATCATCTACAACAACAACAACAACAACAACAAATCCAAACCCAACCCCAAAACCTCCATGTTGCTACGACCGAACCACCGCCTAAGAAAACCGTTGACACCTTCGGTCAACGCACTTCCATCTACCGCGGCGTTACCCGGTAAATAAAAATCATCTGTCTCACTTTTAGTGTTCCACTTTATATTTTATGCGTCTTTGTTTTTTTTTTTTTTTTTAAACACCAACATAAAATTACAATTTTTTTGTTATGTGAAAATATCAGACATAGGTGGACAGGCAGATATGAAGCACATCTTTGGGACAATAGTTGCAGAAGAGAAGGGCAAAGTAGGAAAGGAAGACAAGGTAAAAATTTTTGTTTATTTATTTTTTATTTTTCTATTTTAAGGTTTTTAGGGTTTCGGGATTGTTTATGTATGTGTTTAAGTTTCTAACGTGCGCATAGGGTGCGTACCATTGATTCCTGGGTCCACGAGATCTGGGTCTGAGACTGTGGACTCGGAGAGAATGGTCCTGATCACTGAATGTGTGAATGTGAACCGGAATAAATGGGAGAAAAAGAATGAATATAACTGTGTGTGTGAGAGTGTGAATGTGAAATGTGAATCCCAAGAATTTATTTTACATGCTAATAATGATAATAATGAAGGGTTCAGATTTGATTGTGGAATAGTATAAGTACGCATTGATGAAGATTCTGACGTGGCTTTTATTGTTTTTGTTTGTTTGTTTCGATTGGCAATGGCATGGATGCTCTCGTATTATCATCATCATCATTATTTTCTGATCAGTTTATTTGGGTGAGTTTTCTATGTCTCTCTTCTCTCATGTCTCTTCCATGAGTAAAAATAATTGTTGTACTACTGTTACTTCCTAGTACAGAATCGATGGTCATCATTTTATTTTTTTACTTCCATTACTATGTGACATTATGTTGTTCTTTAATCTTCTTTCATGATAAAAAAATGTGTCCACCTAGTCCGATCGAAGTGACATTAGATTTTGTTTTTACTGTAACAAAGATTCGCTTTTGCATGAATGTGTAAATCCAATTTATAGATTCCCCTATGGATTCTCATTTTGACATGATTTTGTTTTTTAATGTTTTTTTAGGTGGTTATGATAAAGAAGAGAAAGCAGCAAGAGCTTATGATCTGGCTGCTCTTAAATACTGGGGGCCGACCACCACTACAAATTTTCCGGTGAGTCTGCTAAATTTGTAAAAGAAGAAAAGTTTTATTGTTAATTTTTTTTATTCTACATTGAAGTTTGGATCTGACCCTATGAATTGTTTATTTTTGGGTTCTAAAGGTTTGTAACTATGAGAAAGAACTGGAAGATATGAAAAACATGACTAGGCAGGAGTTTGTTGCTTCACTTCGAAGGTAGTCCTAATGGCCATTAATTGAATATTTGATTTGCTTTTAGCCACAGTTTTCCATTTTTTATTTTTTTGGTTCATCTTTTGGAAAATTCTTTAATGTATGAATGTAATTAATGGATTTAAAAAGGTGTGCCTGATACATTATTTTTTTGCTCCTTTGTTAATTATATATGTTTAGGAAAAGTAGTGGGTTTTCGAGAGGAGCATCTATCTACAGAGGCGTTACGAGGTATACATCTTCATTTGCATATATTTAGTACATGAGATAATCATATGATTTTATGTGATTTAAAATATACTTGGTCTGTACTAATAATGTGCACTATTTATTCAGGCACCACCAACATGGTAGATGGCAAGCAAGAATTGGGAGAGTTGCTGGCAACAAAGATCTCTACCTTGGCACCTTCAGTGAGCTTCCTTTCCTGATTCTTCTCACAACAATTTACTAGAAAACATAGTTAGATGAAAATGTAGGGTCTTGTTTGCAATGCCTTTGTAGTCGTTTAGCCTTTTAATTCATTTGTTTATGCACAACTTTTTAAAGTGTAACTTTTTTTTTTTTTTTTTTTTTTTAAATAACTATATTTTAAGTAACTTTCATCAAATAAGTTAAGTGCACTTTAGGAAAAAGCTACATCAAATTATCCAAACTCACTGCACATTGTTTACTTGAATAATTAAGTTCGAATAATTTTTTCCAAACAGGCACCCAAGAAGAAGCCGCTGAGGCCTATGACATTGCTGCCATCAAGTTCAGAGGCCTAAATGCTGTAACCAACTTTGACATGAGCCGCTACGACGTAAAGAGCATTGCCAACAGCATCCTTCCCATTGGAGGAATGTCTAGCAAATCAAAGAATTCATCTGATTCTGCAGCTTCTGATAGCAAGAGCATTGATGGGGGAAGCCGATCAGATGAGCGTGATCTTTCCTCGGCATCCTCCATTACCTTTGCATCACAGCCATCAAGCTCTTCCTTAAGCTTTGCAATACCCATCAAACAAGACCCATCAGATTACTGGTCCATCCTTGGATACCAAAACAGTGCTACTTCTTTTGGCAATGCCAAGAACCCTAGTGTTGAACCACACTTAATTCCATCTACCACAAATGTGTCTGCCTATCATCACACCACAACTTTACCCTTTAACATGGACTACTGTGCAAGTTCTAACTCTGCCGGTGAAAGCAACAATGGGTATTTCAATGCAGGCTATAATGTTCATCAACAGAATAATGGTACGTCAAATATCCCATTTGCCACACCCATTACCTTAAGTGGTAACAATAGTTATAATGAGGGTTCCTCTGGTTATGGAAGCAGCTGGATTGGCCCAGCTCTACACACATTCCAAACTCATGCAAAGCCCAACCTTTTTCAGACACCAATTTTTGGAATGGAATGAGCTCACACACTAGGGGAATGAGAATCTGTGCAAAATTATGAAAAAGTGGGGTGGGTATTGTTGTTGTTGTTGGTGTTAACAAAAGCACAAGGTGGGGGTCAACTTTAGTTGAATAGATGATGAGTTGGGACTGACATATCATAATTCACAGGTGCAGCAGAGCTGACATGTGTACTAACTGAAGTTCCTTGTTAAGGTCTTGGGTTCTCCTGTTTTTGGCTTTTTCCATTTTTCTTTTGCTTTTCTCTTTTTCTTTTACTGACATGATTTACGTGGGTATAATGGGAGAGAATCCTTTTGTAATGCTTCCATCTTGTTAGTATTTTTCTATTTCTTTTTTCTCTTTGCTGAACATCTTGTTAGTACTTATTAAACTATCAATGTGAAAAATTTCCACACACATTCTGTCTAAAGCTTCTCTCCCTTGCATTTAATATAATCATAGTGGCACTCTAGCCAAAACCAGGACTCTTGAGCACCACAAGAGTCCTGTAGTTCAATTAGTATTTTCATGTATCGAACGCTTAGATTCAAATCATTATGGATTTATCAAAAGAAGAATCATAGCACTCTTATTTAATAATGGGATTCTTAGTACAGCTAACTAAAGCTCTCTCCAATTAATTATAGGATGGCTGTTGAGAGTTAAATTAAAGATCCTTAATGATAGTGTGACGTTGCATATGAACAAAGTTTAAATAATTCCATGGTGTTGATCATATAATGACAATGGCAGTGGGAGTAGCACGAGCTAAATGCATGTAAGTTAAAGAGTGGGAGACACTTATATATGAGATGTGTTTTTAGAACAATAAAGAATATTTTGACGTGACCACATTAATGTTTTGCTTTAATTAAAAATTTGTCACGTTTGTGCCACTTTAAAAAGGTTCTGAAATTTTTTTTGTGAGATTTTGAATCCCCTGCAGCATTGCTCTTTACGAAATGATTGCGTTTTGACTAGAAATCCAACTTGCATACTAAATTGTGGTCATACAATTCTTCATGTTAACGAAGATATGTTGATATGATGCTCTCATACAATCATAGACTACTGTTCATGTTAATGACGAAGAGTTGATATGATGCTCTAATCAAACTTCAAATGAGAGAGATGTCAGTAAATTCTAGTGCATTTTTCATAGACAAGGTCTGTTCTTTTTTGCTGAGAATATACAAGTTTATCTGAAAGGAATGGATCATCCTAATTTTATTCGTATTTCTCAATGCTCTACATTTAAAAAATATCTTATGTATAAACTATGTGTAATATATTTCTCACATTGTATAGGATCTAACAAATTGTAGGACCATATAATGTGAGGAAGATATTATATGTAACTGATATATAAGATCTGCAATATTAATCCAAATTTTCAGCCATTTTGATACTTAATTTTCTATTCTCCACAGTTTATTTTTATTGGTTTATCCAAATTAAAAACTAAGCTAAATCAAAGTAAACTTCTAAAAAATTGTACTTGAATAAGTATAATGAGCTTAAATAATTGTTCCATAATATCAAGCTCAGCATTTCCTTCAAAATGTCTCACATAATTTTGCATGGGCATATCATAGTCGGGACCAAAGAATTTATGTTAAGCATCCTAGGCAAAGAAAAGAAAATCAGTATGGAACCTTTTGAGTCCCAAAAACACACTAGCAAGTACAAAGGAATGGGACTTTAAATAAAGATAAAAAATATATATATATATAAAAAATAAAAAACTCACTGTATTTAGCTTTACCAAACAAAAATGAAGTAGTCTTAAATTCTCAATTGTCCCACACAAAAAGGCATTTTTATTACAAGACACTTAATTAAGAGGGCCACAAAAGTCACAACCTTGACCAAAAAAAAAGTGAAGTTAAGCATACAAAAAAGTTGAGATAACAGACAGACTTTAACTAGAGTAGATAAATAACAATAACAACAACAACAACAATAGTAATAATAATAATAATAATAATAATAATAAAGAATAGGACAGAAACAAAAAACCCCCCATATTGCTGTGTTCTTGTTTGTGAGCTTTTTTTCATTAAGTAGCTTTCCCTTTCAAGACCTGAAAGAGTTTCAATTCAAAAAAAAAAAAAATCCTGTCCTTTCTTGTCTCTTACTAACACTATTAGATCATGGCTGTCTTTTGTACCTTTCGGCGCTTGATATCTTCACCCCACCACTGCTGCCCTCTTCTTTGACCGCTGTTTTGACCGTTTTATCTAAATAGCAAACCTAAACTACAGGGCTATACCACCCCTATGTCATCAGGACCAAGTTTCCTTATTTAATAAGCCCCACTCTCAGCCTTTGATCCTAGCTAGTAGTATTTTTAGGGATTCGTGTTCAAATGAAAATGGAATATTTCAATGTTCTAAACTCTGGATAAACAACTTCTTTCACAATTATTGCAATTTGCTAGTAACATAATTTTTATTGCAATTTGCTCGTGTGGTGAGGTACGAGTGATGGAATAGTAGATTCCTGTAGGTTTACAACTTAACTATTCACGATGATTTGTCGCCGAGTAAATTGTAATAAAAATTATATTAAAAGTTGTAGTTCTAACATTACTAAATTTGGATCTAATTAATTATATGTAATGAAAAAAAAGTTGTGAATTGTGTGAAAATAATTGTCTCCTGCTACCGTGAGATGTGTCTTGACAGTAAAAATTTTTATATCATTTTGTAACATACTTGGTAGGAATTTAGTGATTTGAGTAATGACACTTCATCAAATATGTTACCAAAATTCCCGGCTTTGATGATACACATGATTATCCACGGCTCACAATCCATTATTTCAATAAGTTGCCGGAAATAATATAATACAAGAACCCTATAAAGGGAGATTTTTCGGTTGGGCTAATCTCTAACTATTTTTAATTTAATCAGCTAACTCAGATTACGTGGTCCTCTTATCACGTTCGGATCTATCCAAAACAAAAATCCAAAAACTATCATGTTATTTTAAGCGAGTACACAATGGCTTATGTGAGTAGAGTATTGACCAGTGCAAAGCAAGGAGTACTCTTTTTTTTTTAGGGTGGATTTGGGCGTTTAGTCAAATGGGCTTTATATATTTTTATCATTTGGCTCATTATTTACCAAGGAAAAGGAGAGAAAGAGGAAGGGAATATATGTATAATAATATGTGTTACGTACAGTTCAAGAGGGGAATAATGTAAAGGTTTCTTCAATCGATGGTAATTTATTCAAGTTTTCTTGATGTGGAAGAAACGTTTGTTCATTGTAAAAAGAAATTTACTATATTTGATGATGCCAAAATCGTCATCTATGTATGTTCGTCCAGACAGCGTCGAATCCTCGTCACTGAACCTGCAAAATGTGAGGTAAAGCTCTCCTCAAGTGGTCACCGGTTTGGTGCCTGCCACAGGACTTCTGATGATTAAGTCAATAGTGGAAGCTTTTTAGGAAATGAGAGAGCTCAGAGTATCAAAATTATGTGTGCTTGAGTGTATTTTAGTTGAGTGCATGCACCTGGTCTGATCCTGATAGACTTATATATATAGCTTCACTGTTTCTAGCCGTTGGGGCTTTAATTGTGGTTTTAGTGCCCGTTTTTGTAACGCTTTAGGGCTTATTAATGTAGATGTTGATGAGCTTCCAATGGTATGATAGTTAATTGGTAATTGATCAAGGTATTAAAACTTTTTATTAATGATTTGCTTGCGTTTGTCCATGTCATGGCGGAGTGGACAGACTTTATTAATGAGGCTGTTTGGGCAGGAGAGCTCGTCGGTCCCATCAGTAAAACTTCCCTTCCTCTTTTTTTATTTTTTATTTTTGCTTCACACATGTCATGTTGGCTGAATAATTCTTTTATCTCCTTATTTTGAACAAATACAATCGTCTATTACATTTAGTGATGGTATCGTTTCAATTGCTTGATATTCCATGGTCGCGGCAGTCTCCTCCCGTCCAACGTTTACAGGTGATAGCTGCCTCGCCTAGAATAATGAGTGACTTTATAGGGCTCTTCCTAGGTTGGGCCAAGCTTTCCTTGTGTTGGGTTCTTGGTAGCAGGTGTACCCTGCCATCTTGTAGTACTCGAACATCTTCTGCTAGTACCCTGCTATCTTGCAGGATGCTTCGTCTCTAACTTCGTCTAAGAAATCCAAGTTGGCTCTTAGTTGATCATCGTTGCTGCCTTCGTGGAAGCTTTCTCGTCTTCAACTGATGACTCCCACTTCAACTGGGATTACTGCTTCAGTGCCATAGGTGAGATTGAAGGGGGTTTCTCCTATCAAGGTTCTCACTGTAGTCCTGTATGCCCACAAAACGTTGGGTAATTCTTCTAGCCATGCACCCTTTGCCTCTTCTAGTCTAGCTTTAATAATCTTGAGTAGGGTCCGGTTCGTCACTTTCGTTTGGCCACTAGCTTGGGGGTGACCAGGCGATAGGAATTGGTTCTTGATTCCCAATCCTGAGCAAAAATCCTTGAAACCTTGGCTGTCAAACTGACACCCATTGTCATATGATCGTCCGTGGTATCCCAAACCGATAAATTATGTTCTTCCATACGAAGTTCTAGACCTTCGCCTCTGTTATGGTTGCTATCGCTTCTGCTTCAACCCATTTTCATGAAATAATTAATGACACCTAGTAATAATTTTACTTGTCTTTTACCTTAAGGCAACGGGCCGATGATGTCAAGCCCCTACTGGGCGAATGACCATGGGGAGGCTATTGTCGTCAGTCTCTTAGATGGGAGGCGTTGGATGTTCCCAAATCTTTGGCATTTGTCACACTTCTTGACGAACTCCGCCCTCTTCCTGACCTTCCTGGCCTCTTCGTGGTCCTGTGAAAGCTGTCTGTCTTGAAGGAAGGACAGGATTGGGGCCATTCAGCTATTTTCACTCTAGATTGCAAAGGTGGGGACTTCTTCGATGTTGGGACGTGTCTGGACTTCAATCTTCAGGTCTGTATCAGTTGGTCCTACCTTTGACGACAACCATTTTGCCAGCTCGTCTGCCCCTATATTCTAGCTTCTGGAGATCTGCGTGAACTCCACCTGATCAAACTCTTGTGTCAAAAGTTTCGTCAACCTCAAGTATTTTTGCATTCTATCCTCTTTTGTTTGAAGTCCTCATTTATCTGCCCTACGATGAGCTTTGAATCACTCTAGAGGAGCAAGTTTTTAATTCCTAGTGCCTTCTAGACCTTTAGTCCCGTCAGTACCCCTTCGTATTCAGTTTTGTTGTTGGTGGTCGAGAATGTTAGCTGGACTCCATATTTGAGCTTCTCCCTTTGGGGTGATGATTATGGCCCCTACTCCGCCCATCTTTCTGATTGACGAATTGTCAGTCTGAATCGTCCATCTTTTCAGATCGTCTGTAACTTCCTCCTCTTCAGGAATTGTGAATTCAACGATGAAATCCGCTAATGCTTGTGCCTTAATAGCTGTCCTAGGGTGGTATTCGATGTCGAACTAGTTGATCTTGATAGCCCACTAGATCATCCTTCCTGCAGCATTGGTTGTTCATTAACTTTTTTATAGGTTGGTCCGTTATCACTAAAATAGGATTCGCCTGGAACTAGGGGCGTAGCATGCGTGACGCTACAATCAAAGTGAATGCAATCTTCTCTATGCATGGATACTTGGCTTCTGCCCCTTGGAAGGCCTGGCTGACAATATAAACTGGGAGTTGTCTTCTGTCCTCTTCTTGAATCAAGGCAACGCTTGCAGCAATGGCTGGCACTGCCAAGTATAAATACAACTTTTCTCCCTCTTTGGATGGGCTTAGGAGGGGTGGATTGTTCAGGTAATGCTTGAGTTCCTGGAAAACTGCTACACACTAATCCATTCAAGTGAAGGCTTGCTTCAAATTTTTGAAGAATGGTAGGCATTTGTCCGTCACTTTTGAGACAAACCTGTTAAGTGCTACTATCCTCCCCGTGAGCTTCTGAACTTCCTTCACAGTCTTAGGGGATGTCGTTTCTAGTATAGCTCGCACATTTTCTGGGTTTGCCTCTATTCCCCTCTAGACACCATAAACCCTAAGAACTTCCTTGATGCTACCCTAAAGGCGCATTTACTAGGGTTTAACTTTATTTGATATTGCCTGAATGTTGTGAACGTCTCTTGGAGATCGTCCAGGTGAGCAGACTCTTCTTTTCTCTTGATGAGCATGTCATCCACGTACACCTTCATGTTCCTCTTGATCTGCTGATTGAACATTTTGTTCACTAACCTCTGGTAGGTTGCACTTACATTTTTTAGTCTGTCAGGAATCACCTTGTAGCAGTAGAGCCCCTGACTTGTGATAAACGCAGTTTTCTCTTGATCTTCTTCTGCCATTTTTATCTGGTTGTACCCCGAGAATGCGTCCATAAAGGTCAGAAGCTTATGTCCTGCTGTGGAATCTACCAACTAGTCTATTCTTGTCAGAGGGAAGCTGTCCTTTGGGCAAAACTTGTTCAAGTCTGTGAAGTCCATGCACATTCTCAATTTTCCATTTTCTTTCTTTACTAGGACGACGTTGGCCAGCTAGTCCGGGTAGTAGACCTCGCGGATGAAGCCCATTGTTAGTAGTTTGTTTACCTCGTCCGTGATAGCCTGGTTCCCTTTTCTAGAGTGAACACTTGTCGTCTCTATTGTACAGGCTTTTTCTCGGGGTTAACATTTAGCTTGTGCTGGATGATCTCTGTAGATATGCCTGGCATGTTCTTGTGACTCCAAGCGAAGATGTCCAGGTTCTTCCTAAGGAATTGGACTAGTTTCTTTTTCTTGTCTGCGCTCATGGTCGTCCCCACTCTTATGGTCTTCATTGGTTCTTCGTCCACCAGCTCCACGGTCTTCGGGGCTTCCACCTTTTCTTCTTTTTTCTCTTTAATCATCCACGTATGGTTTTTCTTTGCGGCCAACACTTCCTGGTTACATTCTCTGGCCAATACTTGATCCCTTTTCACTTCACCTACACCCATTTTGGATAGAAATTTTACCTTCAGGCAATATGTGGACGTGGCCGCCTTTCAGCAGTTGAGTGTGGGCCTCCCAATGATCACATTGTATGAAGAGAGGTAATCTACCATGAGGAAGTCCAGTTGACGAGTCAATTGTTGTGGATAAGTCCCCACTGTGACCGTCAATGTCACTATGCCTTTGGGGTATACTTATCCCCACTGAAGCTGACGAGAGGGGACTCAAAAGGGTGCAGCCTGCCTAGATCTAACTTTAGCCACTGGAAGGCAAAGAGATAGATGATGTCTGCGAAGCTGCCATTATCCACAATGATTCTCTTGGTGTTGAGCCCTTCCATCGTTAGCATTATGACCAAGGGGTCATCATATGGCTGCTTCACTCTTCTAGTGTCTTCTTCTGAGAAAAACATGTCCTCGTCCGTTCGTCTATGCTTCAAGTGTGGTATCCTATGAGTGTTGTTCACTTGCCTCTGATATGATTGCTTTAGTGATATGAACGACTCTCCTTCTGATGGTCCTCCTGGGATCGTCTTTATCTCCTCGAGCACATTAGGTGGTCATTGAGATGCGTGATCTTCGTCTCTTGGAGAGGCTTCATGTTTATCCTGGTTTTCGTCCTTGGATTTGCTGGGTTCTCTTGTCTTCACAAACCTTTGCAACTTCCCTTGTCGTATGAGTTCCTCGATCTGCTCCTTCAAGTCCCTACAATCTTTTGTGTAATGGCCGTGATTCTTATGGAAACAACAATATTTCTTCTTATCACGTACATTAGGTGATGAGTGCAACAGTCTTGTCCATTTGAGATAATGCTCAGCTTTAATTTGCGCGAAGATTTTGTCAATGGGTATAACTAAAGGAGTGAATTTTACCGTTCGAGGAGCTTTGTCATCTTTCCTTTTACTCCAGTTGTTATTTTGACGATTTGAACACTCCCTTTTCACTCTCTCCGATCGTCTTCATTCCTTCCTTTGTCATTGTACTTCTCCATGTCTTTTATTGCTGCTAGGGCATCTTTGACGTTCATGTATTTCTGCGCCTTTAGGAGCATCTTTGCCATCGTCTTTGGGGGATTATTCGTGAGTGAGACCACGAACTTCCTGGATTTTAGCCCAGCTTTAAAGGTTGTTAATTGCACCTTATCATCAGCCTCGTCGACCTCTAAAGTTTCTCGAGTGAAACGTTTCATGTATGACCTCAGGGTCTCCTTTTCTCCTTGTCTGATGGTGAGTAAGTGATCTACTGGCCTCCTTAGGCGCTGTCCCTTGACAAAGTGACGTATGAAGGAATTGCCCAGCTACTCAAAGTTATCGATGGATGATGTTGGTAACTTCGTGTACCACTCCCTAGCAGCTCCCATGAGAGAGGTGGGATGGAGCGACATAGTATCTCGTTTGGAGGCTGTTAAAGGCCTAAGGTCGTCTTAAGGTGGTCTAGGGGGTCTTTTAGTCCATCAAATGGCTCAAGTTGAGGTAGGCAAAATTTGGACGGCACGGGGCATTTTAGGACTGCCGTCATGTAGGGTGAATCCATCGTCCTAACCATCCTATCCAGACTTCGGTCTGTTTTTCCCTTTATGGCATTCCTTTGCTCGTCCATCTATTTCCTCATTTCCCAAAGAAGATTCGAGCTCAGTCCTTCTGGAGCAGACACTCGCCGGTGGTCACTCCTCATTTGGTTGTCTCCCTCGTCATCCCCGTGAGTCACGAAATGGTTGTCCTCCTGCTGGAGTCTTAGCCTTATTTCTTGGTTTTGTTTGGTAGGTTCTTCTACACTAGCTATAAATGCTTGGATTTGCAGAGCCAGTGTTGTAGGATCTTGGTTGGACTCCATTTGAACTTAGAAATTGATAAGAACTATACTTTCGAACCATAGTGTGAAAGTGTCGTTCCCACAGACGGTGACAAGCTGATGATGTCAAAATCGTCAGCTATGTATGTTGGTCCAAACAACATCGAATCCTCATCACTAGACCTGCAAAATGTGAGGTAAAGCTCTCCTCAGGTGGTCACTGGTGTGGTGCTTGCCTCAGGGCCTACAATGATTAAGTCAGTAATGGAAGCTTTTTAGAAAATGAGAGAGTTCAGAGTATCAAAATTATGTATGCTAGAATAGGCCTATCCATGGGTCGGGTCGGGTCGGGTTTGTGCCCAACCTGAAACCGACCCGACTTGATCGGATGGCTAGAAATTCAACCCACTGCCGACTGAGAGGATGATCGGTTTGGGAGGGTTGGAACACCAATGAGCGGCGATCGGGTTCGGTCGGAGTCAAGATTTGGAAGATAGAGGAAATCCAGTGAGAATATGATGAAAATCGACCAAAATCCTTCGAGATTTCGTAGGAAATATCCAAGAACTTGAGTAGATCCAGCGAAATCTTGTTAGATCTAGCTAAGAACTTGACTGAATCTAGCGAAATCTCATCAGATCTAGCCAAAAGACATCTCAAAACTCGCCGAAAGATGAAAATCAGCCAAAATTGTTTGAGATTTCACCGGAAAAAAGACAAGATCTCAACTAGATCTAGCAAAATCTCGCTAGATCTAGCTAAGAACTCGACTAAATCTAGCGAAATCTCGCCGGATCTAGCCAAGATTTAGCCAAAAAATATCTCAAAACTCACCAGATTTATCAAATAATGCTGGAATATTTGTGGGTTAGTTAGATCGGGTTTCTTGGATTTTGAAGAAGGAGAACCGACGTCCGACCTGTCACAGTTGGGTTATAGAGGAAGCAATCTGTCACCGATCGTTGGAGAAGTCGGTTTGGTCGGCAGCGACTCGGGTTCGGTCAGTAGAGGCGGGTGGGTCGGGTCCATCGGTTGACTAGACAGCCCTATGCTAGAGTGTACTTCAGTTGAGTGTATATACCTGATTCGATCTTGATGGACTTGTATATATAGCTTCACTATTGCTAGCTATTGGGGGCTTTAATTGTGGTTTTTGTGCCCCTTTTTGTAACGCTTCAGGGCTTGTTAATGTAGGTGTTAATGAGCTTCCAGCGGTATGATAGCTAATTTGTAACTGATCGTGGCATTAAAACTTCTTATTAATGATTTTCTTACGTTCGTCCATGTCATGGTGGGGTGGATGGACTTTCTCAATGAGGTCATCTGGGTAGGAGAGCTCGTTGGTCCCATCAATATTCTTTGTCCATTAAGTATTACTAGTGTATAATTCACGTATATACACAGTACAATTAAAAACAATCACAATTACACATATATATGATTTCAAATTATAGCCAGGGTATTACACATTTTTTAAGCTATAAATTTATACATGAGTTTTACTCTTTTTTTGTTTTTTCTTTTTTCTTTTTTTTTGATATACACATGAGTTTACCTTTTTTTTTTTTTTTTAATCATGTTTATTGGTTTTTTGATAGTTTATTTATATTAGAATCTTCGTCTTTTACACAACATTAACTCACTTAAAACAAAAATTAAAAAAGCTTAGATAAAACACATGGCGCAAATTAGACATAATTGGAATCTGATGGTGAACTAAAAATCAGATTATCTCCAGTTCATCCGTAGAGTCGTCCAGGACCAAGAAAGTTCGTCCAAGACCATAAGGATTGGTCGTCCAAGACTAGAAAGGCTGTTCAAGACAGGAAGGGTCGTCCAAGACCGGAAGGGTCGGCCAAGACTGGAAGGGTCATCTTAGACTAGAAAGGTCATCCAAGATCAGAAGGGTCATCCAAGACCAAAAAAGTCGTCTAAGACCGGTAGGGTTGTCCAAGACCAGAAGGGTCATCCACGACCTGAAAAGGTCGTCCAAGACTAGCAAGGTCGTCCAAGACTAGAAGAGTCGTCCAAGACTAGAAGGGTTGTCTAGTACCAGAAAGGTCATCCAAGACCAGAAGGGTTGTCCAGCTCACAGAGTGACATGGATGACCACCCAACACTTATAGATTTTCAGAGTGAATTTCTACCCAAAGCTTATAATTCGGACCACATTCTACTATTTTGAAGTGGGGGCAAATTCCTTATTCTTCACTTAACTTCCCACTAAGTTTTAACTTCTATAGCAAATGTGGAAGTTAAGTTTGAACCTTCCAACTTCCTTCCATGTGGAGGAAGTTACTAAATAAGTAACTGCTCCAAAACTCGTTATAAAAGGACTCATCCATGTCAAATAAAAGTAAGTTTTCACTACTCCTAAAAAGTTGGAATTCTTGAGTTCTAGAGAAAAAACTAACTTAAGTTTTGATTTTCTGTGCATCATCAGATTCTAATTGAATTTTCTTTCAGTTTTGACTTTAATTATATATATATGTGTGTGTGTGTGTGTGTGTGTGTGTGCGCGTGTATTAAAAACTGACGTATAGATAGTAATGCAAAGGTTCTATAGTGTAGTTTTGGTGTGGTGTGAGTTAGAATACAAAACTTTTTTCTTATTTAAGAGTCAAAGACTAATCCTTTGGATGTATTGGGGATTTAGGTTAATTCGTTAATGTGACAATAGCTTTGGATGTATTGGGATTTTAGATTAATTTAAATTTATTAGATTTATGAGAGTTTGTATGTATGATTGTAATCCTTATTATTGATAGTAAATTTTTTTTGTTATTGTTGCACATAAATATAGGTGTAAAATTTATCAAACCACGTTAAATTTCTTGTTTTGTGTTGGTTAACCATTTTTTTTTTTTTTTTTGCATGGGTTTGTGTGCTTTTTTGTTTTTGGTATAAGAGCTTCCATTATCATAACAATATGGGTCGGTGACTTGTATTGCTTTGGAAGTATATGTTCATATATAGCTTGTCTAAGGGCTCTTATATACAAATTAAGTAATCGTTAGACCTAGCAATGGATTGGGTTTAGGTTTGAGACTTTGAGTTTGAACCTATCAATTATGGTTCAAAATTATCTGAATTTAAACAAGATGGGCATGGATCAGATCAACCCAAAAGCTCTCTCTCTTGATCATTGATTAATATTATTAAAAATAATAAGACATCACATAACTCAATTAGTATGTAGCCTATCATAATACTTGGGAAACAAAAATTGCCTGTCATCAGATTAATTCAATGTTGGAAAATTTAAATTAAACAACTTAAACAAATTACAAACAAAAAAAGGGAAATTTTTAAATATTCACAAAAAAATATTCTAATTAATAGATGGTCAACCATAATATATATATATATATATATATATATATAAACTTACAACTATTAAAATCAAATAGTATCAACAAATTACAATTTTGGTTCTAAATGCAACTAAAACGAGAAGATATATGGTTCTAAATAGGGCTGTGTCGGTTCGGTTTCAGTCGGTTTTTATGGGTATGGCCAACCGAAACCAAATATTTCGGCTTGTAACATTCTCAACCAAAGCAGATCCAAATGGCTGGAAATCAATTGATTTCGGTGTATTTCGGTTGTTGTCGGTTTTGGTCGGTTTTTGGTTTTCCAAAGAGAGGGTTATTGAGATTTTCAAAACCCTAACTTTAATCACATATAAAAAACAAAGTAATAGAGCAATAGAGAGAGAGAGCTGTCGAACAAATCAGTACGACAGAGAAAGAAAACTTCCAACAATATTTGTTCAACAATTGACACACAGATTCCAACAAAAAATTGAAAATATTTTGAATTAGAAAAAGGCCCAAATAGAACTTTACTGTTGCTGCACCATAGCAGAAGACTACCACCATGCTTGAGCATATCGGTGATTTTTTGTTCTATGTACAGAGATATATGACTCAAAGAGAAGAGAAAGGCATGACCATGGTCCATGGGACTTAGAGAACGAAAAGAAAAGAAAAGAATGAGGCGGCTGAGGTAGATGGGGAAGAAGAGGCTGAACTGAAGCGAGAACGGTAGAGACGTGAGAAGGGTAGAGGATTAGGGGTGGTTGAAGAAAAGAAAAGAGAAGAAGAAAATAGAGAGACGGAGAAAAAATTGGGGAAGGGGGTGGATGGAGAAAAGAAAAGAGAAAAAGAAATTAGAAATTAGGGGTATTTATATCATGCTACAGTATTAGGGTTTTAAAAAATTAAATAGCAAAAAACCCACGGCCCATGCGAAGGCTCGAATTCTGGATCTGCTAGTCAAAACACAACGAGCATACTGTATATATATATATATATATATATATATATATATGTTGGTTCGATCGGTTTCGGGGTGAAAAAATCCAACACTGAAACCAAAACCAAACCGCACTGAAACTGAACTGAAATTTTGACAACGGTTCGGTTGGTTTTGGGCGGTTTTTTCGGTTCCTCGGTTTTTTGCGCACTTCTAGTTCTAAATGTACATGAGAAAGAGAGAGAGTGAGAGAGAGAGAGAGCTTTTGCATAGTAGAAATTCATATATGTCTACATACAACCAAGAAAGCAGCATCATCAACAAATTAAAAACAACAATATAAAATGTAGGACTGATTCATTGGGGAAATGGGTCAAAAGCAACAATATAAAATGAGGTGGAAGAATAGTGCACTCAGAGTTTAAGACATTAGGCTTTTTAGAATAATAATGGTATAGTAAGCTACCCCTTTTATTCAAGATGAAGGATAATCTTATCAAAAGAAAAAGATCATCTTCATTTACTTTATAAATCAGACAATCTTCAATGAGAAGGGTTAAAATTAATCAAACCCTCTACAGAGAAAACATGTGGAAGAGGATATCAATGCTCATGCTTTTGGTGGAATGTGTTATATTCTATGATGAGCATCACAACACTGAAATTCCCTTGAAAATATATATGTTTCAGTGCATTATTGGACCTGCGGTTGTGCTCCGGGAGTAGTAAATCCAGTTCCATGTGACGCATAATTGATGTAGTTTGTGATTGCTGCATTATAAAAATGGTATCAGTGATATATTTATATTAAAATGATTTGATTTTAATCATAACTTATCACTTTAACAGATTATAAAGAGATTATGAAATATGGAGTGATTTTAAGAGCATTTGCATTAGTTTGGGTAAATATTTTTTGTCTATTTTAGCATAAAAATCTACTTTTTTCTATTTTACTTACGCACTTTTCAAAATACTCTATATCAGATTATCTATTTTATATTATATTTTATTAATTAAAATATCAAAAAAGTTTAAATTGTTTAAATTGTTTTTTTTCACACACAATAACCATTATCTACTTTCTTCCTTCACTCTTGGAATACATAAAGAAAGAATAAAAAATTAAATGCAGAATGAACAGTGCCAGTGTAAATTTTCACAATTACTATAGCAATAATGTATTTTTTATACAATTTTATATGAATTGATGTGGGTGAATTTTGCACTTAATTGACTAAAATGGGGCTAAAGTTGTTCTTTACCTAGTTGTTCCAAGGAATATTCATATCTAGTCAAACCTTGTTGGTTCAAGTAAAGGGAGGGAGAAGAATAAATACAGATCAATTATAAGCTACCACTAGGTTTCTTCCCTATCTTGTTCTTTCTCTTTTGCGCTTTTCAGGCTTAGGTTGCATGCCAAAGTTGTTTCCTTTTTAAGGCCTCAATTAATATGATAAAGAAAAGGTAAATAAAAAGCTGAAAGAAGAAACAATGAATGTATAAAGAAAAATGTTTTAAAAATTACAAATTTTACCATAAAAAGTTGATAAAATGATGTGACAATAATATAATGGTGACATATGGATAAGATAAAATATGGTTATTTTAATTCCTTCCTATAATATATTTGATATATTAATTTATAAGACTTATGTTTTAAAATTTACAATACTTTTAATATCAACTTAGTTTGTATGACCTATAAAAAAGACCCATAATTTGAGTTTTTTTTAATCTAATTATTATAGTATAATATGATCAATAAATCTTGGTAAACACTGAATTTTATATCTAATTAATGTCTCAAGTTGTGACTGGTGCATAATAAAAACAATATCAGTAATGAACCTATGTGAGAGTGATGTTCAACTAGGTTTGAAATTGAATATATCCATAGAATTGTTATTATATGATACTTAACATATAATTACTTCAAAAAGAGGAGATAAACGTCTTTGTATAAACTAATAGAAAGAGGACAACTTTTCTATTATCATCCACTTAGAACAATATTGTACTCATATATGATATATCCACTTCATAATTTTTATTAATTTTTTAAATGGGGATTTGGTTTATGGACTATCTTAGACACTGGCATCTCGTGGATCTTACATACCAACAAGTCTTTGGAATTTATAGGAGTCATGTATTCGTTATTAGGGCTTGTTGGGTAATGTCGTTTTAGTAACATTGTTTTAAGTATTAGGGAAATACATGTGCATAAAAAAGTGTTGTGGAAACACGTTTAAACAAACACTACTAAACACACATTTGTGGAAAGATTGTGATTTTTGTCAAAACTAAGTTCTCATTTCTCTATATGTGTATTGAATTCCTTCTCTTTTCTTCAGCAAGCGACGTAGTTTACTAGGTTAGAATTTTGAACATTATGGACCTGGAGTGGATCTGGGTTTATTAAAACTAAGGGGAACAAAACCAAAATCCTTTGTAATTCAGACCTAATTAAAAAAATTCCTTCAAAATAATGTCACGAGGTCATGTGATATCCGGAAAAGGCTACGTTTTAGAATGAATTTAATACTACTTTAATATACTCCTACTAAAAGTGAAGATACAATCAGTATTACTCAAATGTAATATACTATAACAGTATAAATCGTTTTGCTCGTACCTCACTTATTATAGTGCCAGAAATTTTAGTGAATAGAGGCCCTGGAGGGACATATGTACGTTGAAATCATAGTTCTTTAATTAGTGAGATTAGAATGAAACTGACCCATATTTGTTTTACTAATAATAATACATTTTTTCATGCAATCACCCGTAAATCAAGTGCATAATATAGACAATGTAAGAGAGAGAGAGAGAGAGAGAGAGAGAGAGAGAGAGAGAGAGAGAGAGAGAGAGCTATATAAGCATTTGAAATATTTGATATCCTTAATAAGAAATTATTCTATACATGCAAGTTGATCCCACTAAAAAATTATTAATAATAATGATAACTTGTGATTAAACTAATGGAAGAGTACCAAACACTGATAATTTATTGTACTATATAATGTCCGTATGTAATAGTAAAATTGTTCTTCAAAACAAGGTCACCAAGCAAGCACATGGCAAATCCTGAAAAGGCTACGTTTAAAATGAAACTGTAGGTATAGTCAAATGTAATACTGCAAAAGACCAACCCTTTTTCCTTTTCTTTATTCCCCTTTAAAACTTATAGGGGACCCTTTCTTTATCTTTTGAGTTTAGTCTCATTCCATGTTTCCCTTTTGTTTTGCCTACAAACAAGTAATGTCGGCCACATTTTCTCTTAGCTTTTCTTTCTTTCTTTCTTTGTTTTGTTTTTTCATTTTTTTATTTTTTGGGTTCTTGATGTGTGTTGTTGGCTTTGACTGAAGGGCCTATAAAAATCAGTATCTTAGCGACCAAAGCACTGTTTGTTTTTCTTATTTAATGATGGACGGATTTGGCTTTTGCCTAGTTGAATGAGAACAAGAAATCGTGGATCATGAGGACACATTAATACTTATCTTCTACTTAATTATTGTCTTTTTTTGCTATTTATGCCCAGAGTTGTAATTATTATAATCATTGGTACACATAGTTGCAATTACAATAATCATGCAGTAATGAGGCCACACGTGCTGGCTGACCATGGGTGCTCAGCGAAGCATGCGGTTGAATGTTTGATTTGGAATCCCTTATTTGGAGCTTCCTTTGATTTGATATGACTGGTGTGGTGTGAACTAGAATTAGCTTCATTCAAAGTAAAAGCATATTGAAGCTAATCTAATGTGAACAAAGACAAAAAAAAACAAAAAGAAGTCTACAGAGTTGGAAAAGAGTAGGTTTACAACTTGGGCCTTGGCAATTATGCCAGCCCATCAATAGAGAGTATTGAAGCTTTTTAGATGACATCTTCCACACTAGATACATAAACCATTTTTTCTTAGTTCGACCATTAGCTTAACAGAATAAGTCATTGATGCAGTTGTGTAAGGCCCAAAATATAAAAGAGACCCCAAGTTTTAATCTAATTAAGGCCGAATATTAGCCAATAAATAAAATAATTTTTTTATTAAATGAAAAAAAAAAGAGAGATAGAAATACTATATTTATGACATTTTTACAACAAATTCTAAGTAGCAAATTGTTATTGATGGCAAAACAATAATTTTAGTGATGAGTTCTAATTAGAACTAATAATAATTTAACATCTAGTATTTGTTGTGAAAAATATTGTGAAAGCACTTCTCAAAAAAAAAAAAAAAAAAAAACAATACACAAAAAAATTCACAACATTTTTCATAATAGTTGAGTCGACAAACTTAACTAGTTTTCACCTAGGTCCATCACCAACATCATTCTTTTACTTACCACTATCATTTTACTACATCAATAGTTGTGAAAAGTTTTGTCAAATTTTTTATGTCTATAGACTTTCTAAAAAAAATAAAATTCACAACATTTTTCATAATAGTTGAGTTGGCAAATTTTAACTAGTTTTCACCTATTTCCACCACCAATATCACTCTTTTACTTACCACTATTATTTTACTACATCAATAGTTGTGACAAGTTTTGTCAAATTTTTTGTGCCTATAGACTCTAAAAAAAAAAAAAAAAAAAACCTATGTGGTTCATGTTAATTAGTAATAATTTTACATCTAAAATAAAATAATAGAATTTAAATATATTTAATTTTTTTAAGTAATATTTAAATATAAAAATCGTTAATGTCAATTTTTGACTTAGGCTCCCAAATGTATCAAGCTGCGCCTACTTAGATCCCAAATGTTACAAACGCATGGGTAAAACTCACATTTGAAAATCTTCTTACAAGGGGAGGATGCTCTAAAACTTATAAACACATGGTTAAGTTTATATCCATGTTGTTAATTAATTATTATCCATGTCACCTTATGTCTTCTTTTTGCTTTTCCAAGTTATTCTCTTTTTGTTTTTTACTTCCAAGTTATTCTTTCACGTTATTGAATAGGAAAGTTATTCTTTAGAGGTAAATTACTTTTAAATCCTGTATCCTAGGGGTTGTTTCAAATTAAACCCCATAGTTCTAAAAGTTTCAAACTAAAGCTAAAGGTTAAAGACTATAATAATAAATTAACCCTTATAGTTTAACTAGTTTTAACCTTAGATTTTTAAAACCACACCAATTTAAACACCGGACGTTTTGGGTTTGATTTGGAATTTATTTTTTGCTTTCTTTGAATTGATATGATTTTTAAAGTTTTGGGTTTCATTGAAACCTAACGAAACTACATGGATTAATTTGAAACTTTCGAAGTTAAACGGTGTAACAAAGTTTAAAATAATTTTTTTTTTTTAAATGGAAGAAAAAAAAAATCTTTCTCAAATGGAAGATCTCTTCTCAGGACTCTTGTAACACTTGGTTCTACAAATACGCAAGAAAACTGCAAAATAAGCAAAACCCAGATAATTTAAGCCTACCAGTTTTGGGCCCAAAAACAGAATCAACCATTTCATATGTAGTTTCTTCCTAGTTCCAAGCCCATAGCTTAGGGTCAATGATTCCAAAATTGAGAAAATAGGCTGGGCCTGTTAATGAATGGAGGCCATGTGTTCAGCGATGGCATTTATAATGTGAATGGGATATGCACTTTTTAAGTGAAAAATGATCGCCGAAAATTTTGATGATTTATAAACTAATGTTGATGGTTTGAAATGATTGAGCACATCATTTGGTAAGAAATGGTCAGCTAATTATGGCGTGAGAGAAATAGTTTACCAAATTGATTAGAAAAGGGAGAGGAATTTGGTGTTCGGGGATTTATGCCTAACTCGGCATGACTTTTTTTGGGCTTTCAAACTTTGAATTTGGTTGAACATTGAACAAAGAATAAAAATACATCTTTAGAGTGAAAGAAGGGTTAAGAAAATGGAGTATGTTCTTATCGGAAATTTGATTCCAATTTCATGAGAAACATGTTATGCTCTTTCTGTGCGTTGAAGCATGCTTTATCCCTTTGGACTATAGCGCATATTTTTCCCGGTCAATGTGTTACCCACGCGTTTGATAATTATAATCTAAGAGGTTCAATAATAGTTTTCCATAGAATAAATTTGAATCACATTCTAGAAGTTGTTTTTCCTTCTTCCAAGCCATAATTAGCCTACATAATTTGAAACGCAGAACCTACATTATTTGACAAGTTCTTATGGGCTTGAGAACATTTTTTTTTTTAATGTTTATTAGATATTAATATGATTTTTGTTTTCGTACCAAAGTAGTAACATATGTCGGATAATGAGTTGTGCCACCCTACCTCAAAATCAATTGGTAATGAGAAAGACACATTCAAATATTTTACGGTATTTGACATCACGCCTTGTGGGCATGTTTTTAAAGCGGTTTTAGAGAGTCGAATCGTAATCCCTCAACAACACAACATAAATGATATTAAAACATATCATAACCAGCTTTTTAAGGAGATGAGAAATGGATGAAATAGAAGAGAATGGATTAAAATGAATGAAATAAATATGAGAGAATACTTGGTCAATTAATTTTCCTCCTAAGAAACGACGTCAACAATCATAATTTTAATTGAAATTGAGGTAAAACAACGATTTAATCCATATTTTAAGAATAGACAAATAAAAGGTGAAGTATTTAATAGTAAAATTATATATTTATCTTTCATTTCCATTCATTTCTTTTAACACACTATAGAAACTAGAGATTGAGCCTCCTATCTCGTCCTAGATCAATCATCAAGTGCATTATTTGGAGTGAGAAAAGGATGAGAAAATGTGACAAGTATCTACAGAAAGCAAAAGTTAGATTTATGAATTCCAACCGACTTGAAAGGAAAAGGCAGATGAGGCATGAGGTTGACTCGATTATGAAATAATGAAATTGACAGATTGAGTAACCAAAACCCTATCCAAGGCTCCAAAATTCGTGGTTTCACAGTTGGAAGTTGGAAAATAAAAGAACACTTTCTACTTTCTAATTAGTGCCATGGTGTTGTTGACAACTTGACAGTGAACTTGTCTAGCACTTGGGCTTGGTTAGGTTAGGTCATCGCCAATGGTTTTCATGGAAGGGTATATAGCCTACTATTATCACTAACGTAGGCCCTTTGTAGTGGACTGTGTGAATCACTGTAACCATTGAATCAAGGAATTAGATACATATATCTTTTGGGTAATAAAGTATGCTTATATATATGAGTTTGAACATAGTCTCTCAAGGACAGGCCAAGAGAGTCAAAATGCAAACTCTTGCTGCAAAAAATCTTGCTGCTGTAGAGTTCCTTTCTTCTCGAATTTGTCTACACATTGATTAGCTTCCCTGAAACAATGGCTTACCTTCACCCTAAGTTTTTGCCGCCCTAGTAGATTATTGTAGTCCGAAATAAGAACAGAGTGAGCAATATTATTGGTGAGAGATTGGATATAGGGCATTAGAAACTTGGCTTTTGGGTGCATTTAAAAGGGTCTTGCAGTCACTATCCCATGCCATCTAATATAGGTTCAACACGATAAGATAGCTTTGTAGTGTTACACAGAAAGTAGTAATGCATCATCCCCACAACCTTAACTGATATATGTTGTTTGCTTGCTTATTTTCATTTGTTGAGTTTGTTTTAATAGAAAATCTATAATCCATAAGAGAAATTTTTTTTAATCTACAATAAATATAAAATCAAAGTGTTTGACTTTTAGATGAAATTTTCTAATATTGTGACATATAAGTTTTTATAACTTAATAATTTTATGCATCGTTATATTTTTTTAATTGATTTTAAATTATAGCCTATATTTAAACCTTCTAATAAAATCTCAATTGGTCATATATATTTTTAAATAGTATAACAAATAGTTTAATATACATATACAATCAATAATAATTATTCCCAATGTAATCAATAATAATTAGAAAAAATTGCAAATTACAGCCCTAAAGTTTGGGGGTGTTCGGATTTTATACCCTGAAGTTTCAGAATTTAAATTTTACTTCCTGAAGTTTGCAGGCATTTAGACTTTACACTTTAATGTTTCAGAATTTGGATTATACTCTCTAAATTTTAAGAGTGTTTGCATTTTACTTCTTAAAGTTTAAGTGTATTTGGATTTTACATCTTAAAGTTTCAGAATTTTGGGGTGTAAAATTCAAATACTTCTAAATTTTATGAGGAAAAATTCAAAATTTAAAATGTCAGGGTGTAAAATCCAAACTTCACAAACTTCAGGAAGTAAATTCCAAATTCTAAAACTTTAAGGTGTAAAAATCTAAATATCTCCAAATTTTAGGGGTATAGTTTTCAATTTACCCTAATAATTATTATTCCCAGTGTAATGTACATTTTGGCAAATATCAATCATTAATTACAAGTAGTTACTGTAATTTTGGCCAATGTCTTCTCGTTTGACAATCTCTCTCTCTCTCTCTCTCTCTCTTTTCTGTGTGTGTACGCATGTCTTTCTTTTTCTTTTTTGACGGGGGTGTGTTTGTCTTTAGGGTCAAATGAAAAGCAATTTCTTCTCAAAACAAAGACACGTAATTTGTGTACTCTGTAATCAACGTAAAGAAAGCCAAAAAAAAAAACAGTTGCCTTCTTATTAGGATGACATGAGGTCAAAAGAGGGAATCTACCAGCAAATTCGAGAGACCATAGTGGCCAACCTATACTCCAAATTCATAGCCAATGACTTCTTTATATAGCGAATCATAATTATCGCCATTAATAAAAAAAGAAAGAATATTTCGATTGAGAGATTCTACCAACCAAATTATAAGCCTCATATACTTTTATTAAAAAAAAAAATCAATATTCCATGAATAATGCTTATTCACATAAATTGTAAAATCTACCATAGATTCACTATTATGTGTGAAGGGGAAGGATTGCACCCAAAGTAGTGAATCATTACTTGTTGTAAATCCGATTTAACTATTAGGTTATATATATATATATATATATATATATAGCCAAAGTTTAGAGAAATTCCTATTAGATTTTAATTAGATTTTTAATTTTGCGCCACATGTCCAATTTAATTTTTAATTTTGTGCCAAGTGATTATTGAATGTAAAAATAAAAAAGTCGAAATTCAATTAGATGAGTCCAACTTTTCATCACATGTCCATTTAAGTTTTTAATTTTTGTGGCAACCATTATATATTTTAGAAATATATGATTTAAAAAAAGCGTAAGCTAATGGCCTAATACCATGTATAATTTAAACCTCTTCTAAAAGGTATAATTTGAATCACATAATTGTGATTTTTTAAAATTGTACTTGTGCATATACACGAGACTACACACTAATTTATTTAACTTTTGAACATTATTTACTAGAGAGGTCAAATATATATGGTCCTTCCTTCATTTCACATAATACTCGTTGACAAAGAATCTTCTAATCAATTGAAAATAATGCTTAACATGTTTTTATCTAATAATAAAAAGTAATCATTAATCATCATTGAATGGACGTTCTATGTTAAAATACTCCTAATCTATCTATCAAGTAAAAAAAGAAGGTGAGGTTGTCTTGACTCTTGTTATCTTACTATTTGCCATAATTTGAATTTGATTTGCCAATGTTTTCAAAAAAAATTTTGATTTGCCATTCTACTAAGAAATTACGCTTTAATTCAAAGAAAGTCCACCCGCTCCACCAATCATTTGTTCTATCACATTCCCCTTTTCTTTGGGTACTTTTAGTTATGAACATTAGCTTGTTCAAACTCAAATACATAAAAAATAAAATCAACCACAATTGAAATTTCCACAGCCATCTTTCTTTGAACATGCCCAATGCCATTTTTCTTTGCTACGTTTCCTTACTTTTGGTCGCTGTTGGTTCTTTGGGGGCACTAAGTACTAATTACAGCATAAATTTTCTTCTCAAAAATTATAAAAAGCTAGAAAAAGTACTAACTACTAAGACGCTAAAACACTACACACAATGCACTACGTAGACTTACAAATAGAGTTATATCAAATATTTGTCTTAAGTAGAGAGGGAAATTCAAAACCTGAATATCTTCGTTAAAAAATCATAGAGTACTAATTAATTTGAAGATAAAAGGACTCTAAACTCTTTCCTTATTATTATTATTTCCACAAAAACGCTCATTTGCTTTTAAAAATCTTAGGTACCAGATTCTCAACCAAAAAAAACAAAAAACCCTTAGGTAAGGTACCTTTACTGCTTTCACCCGTAAAGATAAAAAGTACAACTTTGATAAGTTACTTCAATTATTATTATTATTTTTTGGCATATGGAAAAGAATGATTTTAATCAGCACCTTCCTAAAGAAGCCTACAAAACTTCAAAGCTCACACATTTATAAACTTTATATTCTTTTTGAAAAAGATGCCGTGTTTTGCACTCATAAATTTGTTTGCTTGCTTCGAGCTATAGCTCTCTTAGGTGCACTTTTTGCCAAAAATCAAATTTCATCCATTCTTTGTGCTTCTTTACACACTCTAGCAGATAAATATATGATTATTTTTTAAAAGCTTATATAGTACTATCTCAATTTACCTATTAAAATGAGAAGCTTCCTGAAGCCACTACGTGATTGTCATTCATCACTTTCTTTACTCATTGTGGATTTGTCATTTGTGGCACATCTCAATGATGAGATCTGCATGTTTCTTTTTCTCTTTTTCACCATTTAATTTTAGAAATATCCTCATTCTCTTTATGTCATAAAATATTATAAATTTGACATGCATAAAATCTTATATGCAAAGTGTTAGGGTTAAATGTTGGAAAATTGTATCCAAAATGTCCCCTAAAGTAACTCAAGTTTGAAAGGTTAGAGTTGTAATTGATGATCAAGTAGAAGACTGCAAAAGACTATTCAAGAATTGATCAAAAATTGCATTGAATTTGCAAACTCAACTAAAAGTCGACCGATCAAGATTCACTTAATCTGAATACCAACTTCGATACCACTTGATGATCAAAACACTCTAGAATAATAGATTTTGGCCTAGTTTGACTTAAAGCCTTGGGATTTATGCACTACTTACTCATAGAGTATATAAGGCATACATGGGTCATTGTGAATATAAGAGAAATGAGTATTTCATGCCTAGATGCGTGACTAGGGTTTTGTGCCAAGCAAGAAACTTATTTGACACTAACGATTGAATATCCAAGATTGGTGTTGCTACGGAAGCTACTACGTACCATTAACTTCTTGTTGTGGTGAAAACCTTCAAGTCAGTACTTGAAGTTATGGACAGGAGATAGGGTATTAATATTGAAGAAATCAACTTTGAGAGAGTCCAACTAGGTTGAAGCTTTGCGCATGTGCTCACAGTAGTAAGTTATATAATTAAGATTTGATATTCTATTTTATAAACTTCTATCTTACTAGTGGATTCTTTGGTTGGAGATAAAGCACTAGAGGGTTTTCCATTAGGGATTCTCCTTGGTAACTATATTGACGTATCCATTTATTTAATTTCTGCACTTTAGTTACATGTAATATTGAATATACTATTGTCGTTAATTAAATATCTACCCAAAGCATAATTGATTAAAGAATCAACTTAGCTTAATTTCATTAAAAGCAACCAACAAGAATCTAAATCAGGCCAAGACATCAATTGAGAAATTAACTGATTTTTATTATAGATGGGGATAACACCTAAATTTTTTTATTTCGACGATAAAAAAACATTATTAGTTAAACTAATTAGAACTCACTATCATGGTTGTTTTATTAACATAAAATTTTACTCTAAAGTATACACTATGACTTCATTCATGAGGATGTTTATCATGCATCCGATGCATGAGTCCACCCCCATATGAGTGGGAGAACTTATGCATCGGATGCATAATATAGTTTTCCTTTGTGAGGGTTGATGAAAATGAAATTTTATGATGGTTATTATTATTGTTTAGGATAAATTGTAAATTACACTTCTAAAGTTTGGGGTTGACTAGATTTTTTATCCCAAAATTTCAAAAATTTGATTTTACACCCTAAAATTTGGTCCCGTTAGCAATTTAACCTCCCATGGTTAATTTCTGCTGTTAAGTGACACATTATCATGCTTATGTGTTTTATTTTTATCAAATCAGTCCCAAAACTATGTCATTTTAGGCCTAAACTTAAAAAAAAAAAAATTCTCTAACCTAAACGACGTAGTTTAAGCCAAATTCCTAAAGTAGAAAAACAAAAACCGCCAACAAGGTTGAGACCCACAAAATAGTCAAACCTCACGAACCCAAAACGATCATCTCACGTGATCCCAGGCGGCCTCGGCAAAGACCTCCCCAGTTTTGACTGCTCATGTTATTTTACACCAGTCCGAACCCAAGCCCCATGAACCCAGGCCAAGGTTGTCTAAACCCCACAACTAAAGAGTGGCAAAAAAACAAAGTTGTCTTTACAGAGATGGAGGAGTTTGTTTGGGGTCTCCAGCTTGATGAAGGTATTTTTCTTTTTACGTTTGTTCATGTGTTTGCATAGAATTGAAATTTGAGTTGGCTTTGCCCTGGTTGAATTGAGATTTCTTCATATTTAATATTTTTTACTGCTTTACTATTTCTGGCCATTCAATATCTTATGGTCAGTTGATATCCGTTGTCCTAATCTTGTGCCTATCGATTTCCTTGAGCTTCCATATGTACCCCATTAAAATATGTCTTGGTTTGCTACAAGTTTTCAATTCCTCCAATGGTTTTATAAATATATAAATAACTTGTACTTTTGTTCTCTTTCAGAAGCCCATAGGCTTGAAAATGAAGATGTTTTTATGCAAGAAGATGAAGAGCCAAGAGTTTCTGATGAAGAAGTAAAAGATAAGGCTAGTGGATGGACTGAAGTTATAGATGTTAGTAAAGATGAGCACACTGCTGATGAGGACAAGGAGGAGAAAGTGCCAAATGAAACTATCTATGAAGTTGCAGTTGGGAAAGGGTTATCAGGTGTGCTAAAGTTGCTTAAAGAGCGAGGAAGACTTAAAGAAAGCATCGAGTGGGATGGCAGAAACATGGACAAGAAGAAGAGCAAACTTGGGTGTTGTAGATGATGATGAACCAAAGGAGCCTCGTTCATCTGCTCTGGTTGATTTTAAAAAGCAGATTTGCATAGAGTGGATAGATGAATTTGGGTGAGGCTGCTGCCGCCGCCACCACCTAGGATCACACAAGATGATCTTTTTGGGTTCATGAGGTTTCGCAGTTTGTGGGTCTCAACTTGGTTCATGGTTTTTGTTTTTAGATTTTAGGAATTTGGCTTAAACTATGTCTTTTAGGTTAGAGAATTTTGTTTTAAGTTTAGGCCTAAAACGACGTAGTTTTGGGGTTGATTTGGCAAAAATAAAACATATTAACATGATGATATTTCATTTAACAGCAAAAATTTATCGCAAGGGGTGAATTGCTAACAAAACCAAACTTTAGGGTGTAAAATCAAGTTTTTGAAATTTTTGAAATGTAAAATCCAGTCAACCCCAAATTTTAGGGGTGCAATTTACTATTTACCCTATTATTTATGAAATGATGTTTTTTTTTTTTTTTTTTTTTTTTTTTTTTTTTTTTTTTTAAGATATTGAAAGAAGGTATGAAATTGACTATACTCAAGGAAACCACCGGGCACTGGAATTCTAGTGATAATTTTTTTTTTTTTTCGTTTTTTCTCTCTCTAATCTATATACATAAATATAAAATAATTTTTAAGATAAGAGGGTAGGTGGTGATTAGGGACACTACCCAATTGGTAATTATAATAGTAATTAATTTGAGGAAAATATTACTGGAACAATTTCTTTTGGTACTCTCACATGACCAAAGAGAAAAAGTTCTAGCTTGTTTAATGAACATAGCTCATGCATTGCATTCCCAGCTGAAAGTTAGTTGGACAGGCTGAACATCTATATAAAACCTCTCTCTCTCTCTCTCTCTCTCTCTTGCAGCTTTTGCAAATTACCTAAACATGGCTTTTTGGACAAACTTGCCCTAGCATTTGAAAGGCCTGGAGGAATCCAAGCATGTAATGATCTTAACGTCATGATTGACAACAAGAAGGACCACAAAGATGATAATATTTTTATCTTTCGGTTGGGCAACCACTAGTAAACCTTTTTTTTTGTTCCCTTTTTTTGTTGGGTTATTTGAGAGAAACCACTAGTAAACTTAAATAATATAATTGTATACGATCATATATAGATGTGTCCACATCCATAAATATTGCCATGCCTCACTATTGTCCTCTCCACATGCTAAAGTGGGTTCTTACTTCACATTTATATATCTACTTCTGCAGCCAATTTATTTGCTTTTGCCTGCTTTTATTGCACGGTTGCTGCAAAAGACCAATAATATAGCTCAAGAAGTAAGTATCATTGCATAGTTCATCTGAAACGTAAACTTTCACAACTGGAGGCCCTATAGCTAGCTAGAAAGATATGTAAGCCATGAATGATGAATTTAACTTTGAAGGTGGTTGAGGAAGAGCTTTTTAAGTTGTAACCAACCTCGATCTCCTAGCTAAGTTCTAGGTTTGCATCTTTGAAATGTACTGAAACAGCAGGTTGAAGTATTTTGGCAATGGCTTGCTCTCACAGAAAAAGTTCTCTCCATTTGAAATGAATACATTTCAATGATTTTATGATTCTTATTATTTGCACTATTAAATTTTAAAAATAAAATCAAAACTGTAAAATAAACTATTCCTTTTAATTTAAAACTCAAATAGTCAAAAGTTCAATTGACACTTTTTACCTTCTAGTAATTTTAATAAAATACATTTAGGTTCAAATTCCCTCTTTCTTAACTATTGAATTATAAATATAAAAAAAAAAAAAAAAAAAAATTCAAGCTCAAATATAGTATAAAAAATTTTGTGAGAGTGAGACAATTAACCTGCCATGTTTATGTGTCAAGTTGACCTACCTATTTACTATAAACATGTTAAAGCCTTTGAAGCCACAGTAACTATTTTTCTTTTTCTCTTGACATGTTGAAGCCAGCTATAAATGATGAATTAGGTTTGAGTGGGGGCTCCAAAACCCAAGCATTTAATGACAATTAGTCCAATTAAATCAAGATCTTAGATTCAAAAAAAAAAAAAAATCAAGATCTTTAAAATATTTATTACTAATAAATAAATAAAGACTTTGCCAGTTGCTTTACTTATCCTATATACTACAACTTAATTACCGTTGACCTTTACTGCCTCACATGCATTGCTGAGTACAGATTTGAGTTGAACTATTTTGGACCAATCTTGACATTATTTGCTGTTAACATATTTTCATTTCAACTTTTTTTCTTTCTAAAATCATTGGGTTTTTATTTTATTTTATTTTTTATTATTATTAAAATTTTGGGGAGGTAGATATATTGGAACTTGGAAGTATGTGCCGCCCGCATGAAAATGATCATAGCAATTATTGAGTTCCACTTTAGGAACTAGGAAGTCCTCGATTCAAGCTTTCAACAAAGTTTTTTACCTACTATGAATTATTTGTGATGCACCATTAGTAAAAATACATGTTCTTTATCATATATCATAACCCAAACAACAACAACAACAACAACACTAGTCCGCAAAACAACAATAAATGAACAAAATATTTAACAAAATGCTTAAAAAAAAAGCTAACAATTTAGATTCGGAACTCATTCTATAAAAATAATCTATAATTTCATTTTTCTTGAAAAAAGGGTACTGAGAGAGATATTATGGGTGTAAGTTCTTCTTGGCAGCACTGTTAGCTATGCTCTTCTCAAATTTGCAAATGCAACAATTATGCTCTTCTCTATGGCTTGGCTCTCAGTTGTAGCATGTATCATTTGTTTCTCTCTCTCTCTCTCTCTCTCTCTCTCACACATCAATTCGAATTCTTTCTCACATTATTACATTTATCTCATTATTCTTAGTTCTCGCTTTATCTTTCATTAGTCTCTTCTTGCTTTTGAATTTTGTTGTAGAAAGAAACTGTAAAATTCCATATATTTACATTTTTTTTTGTAATGTCTATATTTTCAAGTTATTATTATTTTTTTTTTTGTTTTTATAAGATTTTGTATAATTTAATTTTATTACTGACTACCTTAGAAAAAAAAAATCATAGAACAACCATGGGCTTAATTGATATTTTTTAGTATTTTCAACGAAAATATTCAGAGTTCAAATCCTTCTTGCTATCAAAACATAAAAAAAGAAAAGAAAAAGGAAGACCTAAACATTAATTCCTCTTGGGCATGATGGCCGATGGGAAAATCAAAACCTTCGATCAATATCAGTATCTTATACATGAAAAGACATCAAATAGGTTTAAAATCCACGCATGGACCACAACTATGCCAAATTGCCCGATCATATATACACCATAGAAGCTAGCAGAGATCAAATTATACATATATTGTAGGTAAGGCAGGTAGCAAAAGACTGAAAACAGTGTCACTTATTCGTATCACCCACAAGAGAACAACATGCTTCTACTTCTTCTCCTATCCATTCATTCATGATGTGAAAATTTGTCACAAATTTTTATTTTGTCGGCGCCCAATTATAGCACCTCCTTATCTCTAGCTCTAGCGAATCACTTTTCGGCCTGTTAGGCATATGTCACTTTCTCTCTATTATATACATATTTTGGTTCAACAAACCATTCACATTAATTTTTCTAACACTCCAATTAACCTTCTCCACGTAGATTTTTTTGGATCAAATTAACTTTGCAGAGAGATCTTATATGTTATCTTAGATGAGCTATGTGACTACGAAAGCTTTAAGAGTTTTTTTTTTTAATTCTTTTACATTTTCTATATATATATATATATATACACTTTTGTTTATGTAGAATGATTACTGGTTAGCTTCTTGAAAAGTTTAATGATCACAAGCCATATCTCTTTTTTTAATTCTTCGGTTCATATAGTAAGTAATTTGATTTGGATTACTGAATTTCCTTGGCCATATTTAATCAGATTAAGTGATTGACATCTTTGCAAGACGTGACAGGGAGACCTTAATTATTTAGTTTTTAAGTGATTTTTCAAGAAGATTTATTATATTATTAGAAATTTTATAGTATTACATGCACGAAACGGAGTTTAATACTGAGGTCTTAAGTCTTTGATTAGATAATGGTAAAATAATAATAATTATGTCATAAAATCGGTGCTAACCAGTGTGGGAAAGGAAGCAAAGTGACCTTTTCAATGCCGACTAATGTGGTTAAAATATGACCCACTTGATCTTTTCTAGAGACATTTGGATCAGCAACAACATGCAGCTTCAAAGTTGGATACGGATTTTGATAAAGTTGGCAAACTTCAAGAAAATTTGACCTTCTTTTTAACAAGTCTCATCCATTTAAAACTATTTGGCATGTAATGTAACCCCACCGATCCTCTATCCGGAATAGAGAAAATCTAATCCGAGTGGTATATGTTGGAGTAAGGTGGGGGTGGAGGTTTTTCACTATTGCTGATGAGATGGTTTTGACATTAATAACGTGGAAAATGAAGGAGGGACGAAGAAAGTACTTGGAAACAAAGAAATTAGTTTAAATGGGGTACGCTTTGTCACATTTTCGAGATTAGAAAAACTATATACACATTTGAGATGAGATGAAATGGGATACACACTCAAGGTGAGACGAAATATGACACGCTTTGTCTCATTTTTGAGATTAGAAAAACCATATACACATTTGAGATGAGGTGAAATGGGATACATACTCAAAGTGAGGCGAAACAGGGCACACTTTGTCCCATTTTCGAGATTAGAAAAACCACACACACTAGAAATGAGGTGAAATGGAACACATACTCGAGATGAGGCGAAATGGGGCATATTTTATCCCCTTTTCGAGATTAGAAAAACTACAGACATATTCAAGATAAAGTAAAATGGAACGTACTCACTTGTGGTGAGGCAAAATATAGCACACTTTGTTCTTCTTTACAAGATTAGAGAAAAATTACATGCACTCGAGATGAGATAATATGGGGCACACACCCTCAAGGTAAGGCGAAATGAGGCACGCCTTGTCGCTTTTTTGAAACTCAAAAAACCCATACAGGATGGAATAAAACAAAATGGGTCTACATTACCATCCCTCATTAATTGACTAGTTGGTTGGTGATGTTAAATCCGAAGGTAGAAATCATGGATGAGTAGATTGTAAATCATGATCCTAGAGGAGAATTCTGCAAAATAGAATCACTTAATTCTATCTTAATATTGTTTGGGAACTGCTTAATTCTCCGAATTGGTCAGCCCTAATTTTGTAGGAGTGGCTAATTAAGCACTAATATCATGTTGTTAAATATTGTGGGCGGGGAATCACTGAAACATAGAAAAAGTCATAGCAGCAGCGTCGTTATTCGCAAAAGTAGAAAATATACGTGGTATATATATATATATATATATATATAGGACGAAGAAAACGACGAGCCAATCTTATCCATAGGCATAGATTAGCAGCTGAAACACCTTCAAAATATAAATATATATATATAGGAAACTGTAGAACTAGTACTACGTTGTAATTAAAATATAATATGTAATTGTAGTCTGTCTAATAGAAAATATTCACCGCAGCGAAAATCCCGTGTCATTTATGCAAATTGCACGTTCAGCTATTCATTGTCTTCTTTGAAGCTTTGAGCACATGATACAACAACGGCACCGAAAACCTTGTCAACTACATATAGGTTTGTAGGTCATGTTTTTGTTTTTATTTTTATTTTAAATTTTTTTTAGAGTTAGTCTACCGCAACAACAATTTTTATAGTTTTTACTACAGCTTGCTTACGTGACATGTTGTAAATAGTAAAAATAAAATTGTGGGTTTATATAGGTTCATAATAATTTCACCACTCACGAGTTACTACATGAAAAAAGCTATGAAACTAATTGTGCTACTAGACTTTTTATTTTTTGTTTTTATATCTTTTTTTGGAAAGATCCGGAAATTGTGACAAGATCCATGACTTCAATAGTTATTTCCTGATGTTTTTAACAAGATATTCGGGATAATTATTGGATATAAAAAAATGCAATTGTTAAAATTTTTTTTTTTATTAAAAAAAGTAATCAAAGGAAGTTTTTATTTTATCTTATACTTTGCTCAAACAATTTTTCTCCCATTTCCTTTTCAGAATATATTTTTTTTTCCATGACTTTTTCTGAATTTTTTTTTTGAATTAACAAATAATGTTGTTTTGCATTAACGACATACCTATAATTAATCAAGATTGCCAATAGAGTCGGGATATTATCTAGAGTTTTCATATTTAGGAACTCTATGCTGGACTTATCTTAACAACTCTAAAGGATCTTAATATGGATTAATTAACTATAAAGTTTGGTCAACTAACAAGAAAAAAAGAAATTTAAACTTCCACATATTTAGGTTACTCTAAAGAAGGAAACCATTTTAATTGGCAATCAATAACCTTAATTGAAGAAGGATTTCTAAGAGAACACTTTTTTTTTTCCAAGATAGAATAAAATTTCAATTGTAAACTCTTTAATGATAATTTTTTATCATCAGACCAAAATATTAATTGATATTTAGTATATGTGAGGTTTGAATCTGAGATATTTTATTTGACGACAATAAGCATTTTCAGTTAAGTTAACTGGAATCCATCCTAAGAGAACACTTGATTATGGAGACCCACCGCTAACCACCCCGGTCGACAACTTCTCAAATGCTCTTCTATCTTTCCTTTTTTTTTTTTTTGGTTGGTGTTTGTGATCACTTAAGCCAGCCGTTCAATTATTTTGTATCAACACTATCATATTGATTAAAATAAGACCTTTTTGGAAATGGAAAGAAGAAAAAGCTTATTATATTTCAGTAGCAAGGCAAGTAAACCACCAACCGCAGCAAGCAAAGCAATATATAATTATAAGGTACAGTGAGATAACACACTCCTAAGGCAATGGTTGGCATGGGGAGCACTATGATTGTACAAATAAGAAGTGAGCAGAGAGAGCTTCAAAGAAATCATGCATATGAACGATACCTTTTTGCCCTTTGACAGTTATTTGTGGGCGCTACGTGTGGATTGACCATTTTACCCCTCCATTCGAACTTTTTGTTCTCATTGGTGCAACCAACAAAATAACCCTGAATTATTTGCAAGTGCTACTTGTGAATAGACATTCATATCCCTCTGCTCCCATTGGTGCAAAGAAAAATAAAATATAAAAAATATATATACCCTTTGAATTATGAAAAGCTTTCCCCATCTAACACCATAAAGTGCCCATCTAATAATATAAAAATAGGAAAAGAACTTTGCTTTTTTGCTTGGCCAATTTTAATAGTATTATCTTCTTCGAAATTATATAGAAAATATATGAAAGGGAGAGGAGTGTAATAGGAGTTATTCTTTCAATTATTATGGATTTTTTTCACCACCCTTCTTTATTATTATTATTAACATTATTAAGGTAAGGGGTTACTATTTTTTCATGTGATGACATTAACAATTGACATGATAATATGAGAGCTTCTATAAAGTTATTACAAGACATTTTTAACATTCATTATGAATCTAACGTTAAAAGTTAAACATGTATGGAATCGTAAAAGTGTGATAAGAATCGTGCATCACACTCATAGAATAGAATAGAAACAAATGAATGTTAAAAAGGGAATACTCCTTAAAAAAAGTACATGCACACATTGGAGGACCAAGTAACCCATTCACGATTAACAAATTTTCACTAACTTCTTCATGAAAAATGAAGCCCATGAGGGTTGTTTTGTCATTTGACACGTGAGACCCTCACTTCTTAATGGATATAGGTGAAATTATATTTTTAAAAAAAGGCTAATGGTAAAAACCGATCTTAACTATAGGATACTTCTTCTTAAAAAAAATAAAATACGATTCTTATATTTTGTATCATAAACTATAAAAACTGGGAATCATCACCCCAAGTATAACAAAATTTGTAAATTACATGTATACCAAATTGACTGTTAAAAGACTATTAATTATGTGCAAAACATGTGACTGTAAAAAAATTTACTATATTTTTTAATTGCAAGAGCAAAATGAAAATGGTAATTTTTGATGGTCAAATAAGTTGCATCTGATTATTAATTTTGATAATCATATTATAGGATGCAATTTTCAACTATTTTATTATTATTATTATTATTATAAGAAGGTGGTATCCCATCATAATTTTACAATTATATTCCATGAGACACCTGGTTTTAAAAACCGAATCGAGCATAGAACCTTTTTTTTTTTTAATTTTCGGTTCAACTCTGGTTTTTGCTCGATTTTTTATTGGTATTACGGTTTTTTACCGGTTTGGGGCTTTTAATCAGACCAAACTGGCTTCTAGTTCTCAATTTAATCGGTTCGGACTGGTTTTTAGAACAGTGTGAGACACGTTGAAAACTTAATAAACAAGATAGTTTAACAAATTTAACTTGAGACATTCAGATTTACATTCTGTTACAGACCAATAAACCTATCACCCGAGTGCCTCGTTGAATGGTTTAAAAAGAAACAACGAAAAAAAGAAAAGAAAAAAGACATGCAGGTACTTTGGGCTTGTGTTGTGTGTACTAGCCTTATAGATAGAATTCATATAAGATAGGGGTAGTAAGTTGTTGTTGTAGTAGTATATTTATGTTGTTGGCAACTCTCTCTCTCTCTCTCTCTCTCTCTCTCTCTTCTCTCTCTAAAATTCTCTATTTTATTTAATTTTATTTTAATTTTATCTCGTAAATTAAGAAGAAGTTGTCCTCCTCGAATCTCTGCCTTTCACTACTGCTTCGGGTCCTGAAAAAACAAAAGCTTTAACCAAAGCCCACGAAGAGGAAGAGGACCCAGTAGAGAGAGAGCTGTTTTATGTTGTTGTTGTAATAAGAAGTCATGGATTCGATTGTTGTGGCAGAATTCCAGGCGTCCTTTCTTGGTATTTGTTATTCCATTCCCTTTCAATCTCTTTCCTACTTTTTCTGGGTCAAATTTCAATATATATATATATATATATATATTTTACCATTTTTGGTTCTTCTATGGATTTCCATCTCTCTTTTTCAGGTTTACAAAAGTTGGGTTTTTGTTGGTAATGTGTTTGGCTGATTGGTTTCTTCATTCTCAACACTTATGGCCATGGATTCTTCTTTTGAGGGTACCTATCTTTTCTCTTATATTTCTCTGTTTTATATTTTGTATTTTTTTTTTTTGTTTTGTTTCAGTAAATTTTGGGTTCTGATTCTTAAAAAGTTTGGAATTTTGGAAGTTTTTAACATCTGGATTTCTGGGTAATTTTTTTATTTTTTTCAACGGTTATGAAGGTGGTAAAATTTTTTTCTTTTGCGGGATTTGAAACCTGCATGATTGTCAGATTTCAGGAACATTGTTGTTTTCTGTGATTTTTGATGTTCTGGTTTGATTAGTGTTTCTGGGTTTTCAATAAATTCGGTCATGGTTCTATTTGTGTGTGAATTTGGTGTATGTAAGTAGATCACTTTTCTCTATGATGTTATCTAGCATTTTGATATTTCTTTGAAAACTGTTTTGTTGGTGGATGAGTTTTTGCTATTTTCTACTAATATAATGCCAGTGTGTCTTTTCTCTGCATGCTATTTAGTCTCTGCATTATGTGGGAGGCATGTATTTATATCAAAAAGTCTAGCTTTTATATTATATGGTTGCTATAATACTAGCATGCTATCACATCGAATAATTCATGTGGCAGCGCTTAGAAAAGTCTAGAGTCAAATGAAGTTTTTCTTAATTACATCACTGGTGTGATGCCGCTTTGATGGGCTCAAACCCAATTGTACGGCGGTGACCCTTGAAATTCCTAGTCCATGTGGTGGTGTAGTTGGGGTGTCTCTGTTAATTGTTAACGTGAGTCAACCATTTGTTTGTTTATTATTGTGATACAACCTGCAGCTTGATTTTTAAAATATAATTTAGTTAAGAGTTTTCTGGAGAACAAAAAGGATAATTTACACTTCTCAAAATAATTTGGTAATAAATTTTACTAGACTTCAATTCAGGTGCATTTGAGATAGTTGATTTTGTATTTTTGTACGCCTGTTTGGTTTCCTCTTGTGACATGTGAAGTGGTTGGTCAAATAGAAAAGGGGTGGTCGGAAGGCTGTTACTTCCAGATTTGTAATAGGTGTAATGCTTCTCCCCCTCCCCCCCCCGATTCAGATGTGTGTATGTCTTTAATTAGGGACTAGTTTAAATTAATGTCTTTCTTGATTTGTGTTACTCTTCTGTATAAGTTTCTATGTACTGAGATTTGTTTTTCTATTATGTGATGTAAGGAGTTACACTTGATCCAGCAAAATGCAGCAAGTTGAGTATGGAGGAAAAGAGAGAACTAGTCTATGAAATATCAAAGTGGTCACACGGTGCCTCTGAAATGCTGCAGTCATGGAGCCGACAGGAAATTCTACAAGTCTTGTGTGCAGAGATGGGAAAAGAAAGGAAATATACTGGCCTGACTAAGTTGAAAATTATAGAGCACCTTCTGAGAATCGTATCTGAAAAGAAATCTGGAGGGCATGAGGCTGTAATTGACCTTGAACAACCGTCTTCCCCTCTTGGCCAAAGAACCACCAAAAGGCAGAGGAAAACTGACTACCCATCTCGACTAACTTCTCCAGCAAACAATCTTTCAAACAATAATGGTGGCAGTGATTTGGCTAATACTAGATACTGTGAAAACTCAGCTTGCAGAGCTACCTTAGTCCGAGGAGATACATTCTGCAAGAGATGTTCCTGTTGCATCTGTTATAAGTATGATGACAACAAGGATCCGAGCCTATGGTTGATTTGCAGCTCAGAGCCTCCATTTCAAGGTAATTCATGTGGAATGTCCTGCCATCTGGAGTGTGCTCTAAAACACGAAAGATCTGGCATTGTAAAAGATGGTCGACGTGCTGGACTTGATGGGAGCTTTTATTGTGTATCATGTGGGAAAGTGAATGATTTGCTTGGGTAAATACTTCCTCTTGTTGTTTCTATTTTTATATTCATGTTTTTGAGTTTAATAAAGTTGTGCTTCGGTTTAAAAAAAATTTCATTTTCATTTGTTGAAGTTTTCCTATACATCTTTAACAATATTGACCATGGATATGACACTATTTTTTTAAAGCATTTGTTATTTCACACATGATATATTTAAAATTAAAATTTTATTTTGAGTAAATGGTTGTTGTCTGAGCTGTTGTGGTCTTATGAGCATTAGGGGGCTGTAAATGTACAAGTACATTGTGTTTTTACGAAATCAATTTGTTATGATCTCTCTTGTTTGAGGTAGAAGCATTGTTTTTGTTATAATTTACACTTGGAATATGAGTTGTGCATAACATTGTGGTTTAGTCCTCTTTTGCTCTTTGTGTTCTCCATTGCAAAAGAATGATCTTTTAGTAACCTTTTTGGCTATGACATTGACTTTGATCTGCTATTAATTAGAGGATTTCATGTGCTCTGTCCAAATTATTTTGAATTATATAATGGATTCTAGGTTTAAATATCATTTAGTTAAGTGGGATGATACCAAGAGCCTTGTAGTTCAGTGACATTGTTAAGTTTGGAACTTTTAATCAGGTGTTGAGGGATAAATGGTGAGGTTTTCAGTTGAGAGATATGGTCTTTGGAGAGTGAATTATGGGGAGAGATTACTATGTAGTACTTTTTGAGTGGGACTGTGGAAAGTTATTAGAGATGGTTGTGGGTAGTCTCAGGATGCTGGGTGAAAGAAACTCTTCTGGAGGGATTTTGTGTAGCAAGGTGCCTCTGCAGAATCTCTTTTCGGATCTATTTTCCATTTCTGTGAATAAGAGAACTACTGTGGTAGATTATATGGATGATCAGGGGGATGTTGCATTGGAGTCAAAGATTTAGAAGGTTAGTTAATGTTATAAATCGGAGTTATTAATACTTAGTTCCAAATACTTTATTGCAAATCAAGGTGTAGAGTGGGTGATGATAAATTGTGTTGGATTGCCTGTAGGTTAAGTCCTACCATGATTAGGTTTTTTATGCCATTTTATTGGATTTACATCTCCTTTTGCTTGCTTGTCTTCCTTTATGGACTTATTTGATTTTTATATATATATTTATTTATCCTTTCCCTTGGAAGAGTATTTGGTGTGTAAAGTCACCTAAAAGGGTGTCCTTTTTATGGACAACAGCAAGGGGTAAGATTCTTATCATTGATAATCTTGTTTAGAAAGGTTTGCCCCTAGTTAATTCGTGTTGCTTGTGTCATTGTGATGGGGAATCTGTGGATCACCTTATGCTCCATTGTAAGTTTGCTCATGCTTCGTGGGGTGAATTTTTTTTTGATGTTTGGGATCTAGCGGGTGATGCCAAAGACGGTTGCTTTTCTTCTTTTTGCAAAGAGGAATTGGTTGGGGAAACATCTTTCAAGTACAGTGTTTCATCATCCTGGACATGATGTAGTTTTTTGCTTCCTTTATTTTTCATGTCCACTCTCGTGATCTTCCTATATTCTTGGGTGACACCCCATTTTGGGCACCTCTTTCCCTATGTTTGGATAGAAGGAGGTAGAGGGAGGGGAGAGGGGAGGTGTCTGAAATATACTCCATAGAGTGTCATATGTGGAGCTACAATTATAAAAGAACAGCTGCTAGAAATTCAATGCAATTCTAGGAATGCATGTAGAGTTGAAATTTAATTTAATTTTTATTAGTATACAGTTTTTAGTAGGAGGATCTTGATTATTAATTTTTCAAAGTGATGAGTTCCTTCATGCTTGCTATAGGTCATTGGGTTTTTCTGATGACCAGTTTGTGATCATGGTTTGATATGTGTGATGCTTTGGAATCTTCTTATGCTTTAATAATATTAAACAAGTATATATTAATACGTTGTATCCACATGGCTCAGATTTGGTTTTGAAAGGGTTTATAGTTCTCTTCTCGAGGCGGTGGATGAGCCTCAATGCTGAGTTCTCCTCAAGGCGCTCTCCTAATCCACTAAGCTTCTTTTTTTTTTTTTTTTTTTTTTTGTGTGTTGACCTTTCTTGGCTGAGATTTTGTCCTATGTCATCTGAAGTTTCAAAATTTTAAATGATGGGAAGCCACATTGTTTAGGTTCTCTCTTTGCATATAATATTCCATTTGAAAATATAGGAATAGAAGCAGTTTGAGGCTTTTGGAAGTAGAGAGTGAAATGGGCACTGTTAATTTTCAATCTAGTGGCTCAGGCATTCATGCATAGATAGGTCATTTTAGACTTTGATGAACTATGGCCTTTTGATCTTTTGTAGGCATGAGTACTTTTTATGCATATGTGATCTTGTTTTGTTTAGTGTTTACCCTTTTTTTTTAAACAAGTACTAAGAAATACATTAACATAAAGAAAAGAAGCGTCACCTGAGTATACAGGAAGTGTACATCAGGGACAAAATACAATCAGATTTGTTTACCCTGATTCAATGAATCAACATGTACCTGCATGTTGATTCATTGAATCAACTTGAATCATTGTACAAAATACAATCTGTACTGTTGTACAAAATACAACAGTTGTATCTGATTGTACAAAATACAATCTGTACTGTTGTATCTGATTTTTTAGTTTCTATCTTTAGCTCTTGATTTTTTTTTTATTTGTTTTCTTGTTCAAAGTGTTCACCATTGTGAACATGATGTTCAATTTTTGCTCAATAAAAGTCTTATTACCTATAAAAAAAAATGAATCAACATGTACCTACTCCTTTTTACACTTAAAATGTAACTTAGTTTGGAAGGCAGGCCCTTCTTACTTGTTCTGTCTCTCCTTTGGGTAGGAGCCTTGGAGGATCAAGGCTAATTTCTCCAAAAGAATTATGGTTAGAGATTTTAGATGGAAATGTTTGATATCATCGGCTAAATGTGAATGGTGCATCCTTAACATAGAACAGGAATTTTCTTGAATGGTCAATCAGACCAGCTCTAGACTATGGATTTCTTTTTGGAGGAATAAATACGTGCATGTAAAAGTGGAAGTACCAAGGAAATGGATAATTGCACGGTTGACAAGTCATCTTGGACTTCTTGAATGCTACTTAAATAATTAAGAGATCAGAAATGCCTGAGGACTGGGAACCTGATTTTTGGCGTCTCCTTACTTTTGATTTTATTTGCTGAGTCAGGATGCACTAGATACACTTACAAGGGATAATGATATCTATCCTTTGGGTTGGAGATTGAGGTTCATTTCTCCAGTAGGATTATGAATTATGACAGGAGATTTTAGCTGATGATGTTTGATGTCATTATCTAACTATGAATAGTGCATCCCTAACATAAAATATGAATCTTCTTGAATTGTTAATAAAACTAGCTCTACTGTATGGATAACTTTTTTGAGGTTAAAATAAATATTAACAAGTGCATGTAAAAGCAGAAGTAGTACTAAGGAAATGGATAATTGCATAGCAGACAAATCATATGCCTACTTAGATAATAAGAGACTTGAAATGTCCGAGGAGTGGGGAACCTTATCTTCACTTGGATTTTAAATTTCTGAGTCAGGACATACTTGATGAATTGTTGCGCATTTATCTTTCAATAAATGAGGTTGAGTTTATTTGAATTTCTCCTTGCTTTTCACAATTTTTGTAGAATATTTCTGAGTATCTACAGGTTGTGGCCAACAATCTTGTATGCAACTCACTGTTCTTAAGTGACTTTTCACCAATGGAATATCTTCAGGCAGAATGTTAAGTCATTGAACTGTCCATTATGTGTTCATCTGACTAATTGATTTCAGTATTTTGTTGAGCTCTTTGGCTGTGGGTTTATATGTTCAAGGTCATGACACATTGATGTAGTCATCTCATTTTTCTTCTTAACAACATCTTATATCTTGCATGTGATTGAGTGGCATTTTGCATGCTAGTTTTTGAAGGTTCTAGACAGAAAATTATATAGATAAATACATTGCAACTCCAAATTGGGTTGTGGTCTTCACTTTAATGTAATATTTCTCTTAGGAAGTAATGCATCTGTAAAATACCCTCATAAGGATGAAATTCAGATGGTTATATACTTAATAAAGTAAATTTGGAAACAACATTGTTCAGTATATGCTTAATGTGGCTTTCTATGTTGATTGCACAAAGCACAATTTGTATAGCTCTCTATTTAATAATAAAAATAAGGTGTAATAACAATTCAATTGAGCATTATATAGTGATGAGTAGTTAAGGCAATTATGCGCGCGCGCGTGCACACACACAATCCCATCACAATCACCACCTTCTTTGTTGAATTACCAGTCGTGTGATGTTGATGATTGGAAGATAATCTTTTTTTGGTTTTATATTTTGGGACTTTCTTACCCTCTTGGGAAGTATCAATGTGCTTCTACCCCTTATCTACATTATGCCAATTTGTAATATCTGTTATTTGAGTTTATGCAGAACATGAATTGAGCCATTCAATGTTTTCTGAACTGTATTTTATACTCCCTCTATCCCAAATTCTTGGGCCTGTATTCCATTTTAGGATGTCCTGAAATTTTGTCTTGTTTCTAAAATTCAAAACTATTAATTTACCAAGTTTCCTATTATGCCCCTACCTAACAAAAGCACTTTAAACAATAAATTTTTTTGAGAACTTTGTTTAGGGGTAATTTTGGAAACTTCTATCTTTTTAATTAAGAGACAAGACAATAAATGATGTTTTCTTTAAAAGTTGGGCTTTTTAAATGCAGTGCTCACCGTGTGTTTAGATTAAACAAATGACAGCATGCATATTATTTGAAACTACACTACCCTGTAATACTGATTGTGTTAACTGATACTTTTATTTATAAATATAGGACTTAAATTATGATCTGATTGGGATTGATTGTGTAAATTATTTAGATGCTGGAGAAAACAATTGATGACAGCAAAGGATACCAGACGAGTAGACATACTGTGCTATCGTGTGTCCTTAAGCCAAAAGCTTTTAAACGGGACCGAAAAGTATCGAAAGCTCTATGAATTCGTGCATAAAGCTATTGAGAAGCTTGAAGCTGAAGTCGGTCCTTTAACTGGTTTACCTGTAAAAATGGGTAGGGGTATAGTGAACAGGCTTTCTACAGGACCAGAGGTTCAGAAACTGTGTGCCTTGGCTGTGGAGTCACTGGACTTAATGCTTTCCAATACTTTTTTGCATCCATTGCCCATTCCTGTGATTAAAGGTAATCTTTTGCTATGTGAGCTGTATCACCAAAATTGATGCAAATTGGTTTTTATGATTTTAGTAATGTGGTTGTGATCCTGTGTAACAAGCAGATAATTACGTACTCCCAGTAACATTGGAGTTTTATCTAGTTTCTTTAATTATCTAAAAATATGAGTTAAGGTTATTTAGTTTCTTTGTTTGTACTGATTTTGACTTGCTGCAGGAAATATTATGTTTCATGATATAGTTTTGGTGCCTTGAATTGTTGAGAATTGGGTAAAGTAGTAACGATTCTTCTGTTTTATGCCCTTCAAAATTTACAGATTCAATTTTGATTGCTCCGAATATTGTCAGATTTGTAGATGTCCATGCAACATCTCTCACTGTGATTTTGGGTTCAGAAGATCCTTCACCAGAAGATATTGTTGGTTATTCCTTGTGGCATCGTAAGGCTCATGATATGGATTATCCAGGAGAACCTACTTGTAAACTACTTGCTCCAAAAACAAGGTTTGCCATCACAGGACTAAGTCCAGCTACAGAGTATAGTTTCAAAGTTGTTTCACTTAATGGTTCAAGAGAGTTGGGTATGTGTGAAGTTCATTTCTCAACAGGCAGTGCTGATGATGATGTCCTCAACAGCTTTGTCAAAGAAAGAAGTCAAAGTCCAGCTACCAACTGTAGTAGCCTTTCCAATCCTTCCTCCGTGGAAGATGAAACTAATAACATTACTCCATACAGCGACCAGGCTGATAATCGAGCAGACAATTATGTTGCATATAGCAAGGAATCTGATAAATTTATTTCTGCTAAATTATGTGATGATGCTATGAACTGCACTGGTACTGGTAAAGAAGGAAACCCGGCAGATGTGGTATCATTGTTAGATGAGGAATGTGTCATGGGAACAGTTGGCTCTGCTCCCAAGTCTGACGTCTTGAAGCATGAGAACAAGAACTCTCAGGATGGCCAAATTATTGAGGACATTAGCAATGATGATGTGTCAACTTCCCCGGTTCGGACTGGGATGGAATGTGTGCCGTATGTTAGCAATTCTGAAGCTAGCTTGCCCATAACTCCATGCAAGTTGGAAGTACTTAAGGATGGATCAGGAAGGAATGCGAGATCCAAATCTTGCAGCATGGATCTGGATAATGTGAATGTGAGATCGAAATCCTGCAGTAAGGATCTGGAAAATGGGATTGGGAAAGGAGAGGATCCCCAAGATGGCAGCACATCAAAACAGAGAACTACAGAAAGGCAGGATGAGGAATGTGCAGCAAATGGTACTTCAGATAGGGATTTTGAGTATTATGTGAAAACAATCAGATATTTAGAGTGTGAGGGACATATAGAGAAGAATTTCAGGCAGAAATTCCTTACTTGGTATAGCTTGAGGGCAACCCCACAAGAAGTAAGGATTGTGAAGGTTTTTGTGGATACTTTTTTCGAAGATCCTGCATCTCTTGCAGAGCAGCTTGTGGATACCTTTTCAGAAACCATTTCGAGCAAGAGATCAACTGTAGTGCCTGCTGGATTTTGCATGAAGCTTTGGCATTGACCATGTTGTTATGGGTCCTGCCTGCTTTTAAGATGCAACACCTTTTGAATACAAGCCCCCCCAGGGTTTGTGTAGCAGTATTCTTTATACCCTCTAACATTCATAATTTAGACCTTCATTATTTATATTTATCATCACCATCATGCCATTCTTATGATGATGTAAGAATCTTAGAGCTCATTTCATTTTTCGATACAGATTCTGTCTCATACATTGACATATTCCATTTAGATATTTAATTTCCTAATTGCTTTTGAATGTGGTGTTCTTTGTACTTATTGATTGAATGACTTGAACAACAAAGAGGAGTGCCAGAAAAAATAAACTCTGGATTGGATTGACAAGGAGAGGATATAATTTCTTTTTGATGACTTGGCATAGTCAAACCGCAGAATCAGACCCTGAAAATAGTGGAACACATATTCCAGCAATCTGGTTTTCTTCAGTTGGATGTGTTGAGTAAACTAAAAACTATGACAGTTGAAAAGCTCGACAGTCTGATGCCTGCTTGCATAAAATCTTAAAGTGGGAAATCCTATTAAGAGAAGAATAGTCGTGGACTGGTATATGTGTGAAAATTGACTAATTGGTCTATTGTCTTTTACTCCACTGTTTTTTGGTAACAGAGATACTGCTAGTGTTCCATTTTTGGGGCTCAATGGGCAATGCCAGAAAAGGACCCACAAAAGTAAAGACATAACAACTTGGTGTGCTGTGGCCTAAGAACTTGGGGTTTGGCTAATCATGGCAACTGACAAGGATAAAATGGACCTGAACTCTTTGCAAAGATGGAAAAGAAATGGAGTAGAAATCTATATATTTTTTTGGTTAGGTTTAGTCACAATATCTCTTGAATTAATCAAAATGGTTATTGGTTATTTGCATGTATAAGCAAAGTTTATGGCATTTCTCCAGTAATTCGAGCACCATGAGTGAATTGGTAGATCTCCTAGGCCGATCTGGACTGTTTAATTTGTCCTAGGAAAATTGCGGCATCGGAGTACGTAATGACTTAAAGAAAATTTTTGAAACAGAGGATATGGCTCTGAGTTTTGCTTGGATCTTGATTATTGGTGGAATTTTCCATAAGTTGCGTGTTGACAATACTTGTAAGTGTCTCATATATATATATATATATATATCAAAACAGTTTAAAATATATTAAATACAAAGCTAAAAGTAGTTATTATTGAAAATAAATAACAATACTTACAGCAGTAGTAGTTATGAGATTTCAACAGTTCAACAGTACAAAACTTGAAACTAGTTCTAGTTACAAAATTTGTAGGGAAATAATGTAGTAGTGTAAATTTTAGAGAGAGAATTCTAAAAGAGAGAAGTAGACCTAAAGAAAGTTATGGCTCTAAAGAATTATGTGTTTAACATAAGGGACATCCCCCCTTAAATAGGCTAAAAAATCGTAATGAACAGTAAAAGTGAATAGTAACCATGAACAATAACTTTTCATTTTTTTGACTCAAATCAGCACGAGCAAGAGTAGAGTGGAACTTCACTTCAATCATCATCCTTTGGTATTTTATGCTGAAAGTAACCAAGTGACATCATGAGGAATCCATCTTATCAAAAGCAACATCATTTGTGGAGAGCAAGCAGTATATTTTGTATGTAGCAAAGAACATGAGTGAAGCAAGGATTTATCTAGTTTGGTTTGATGACACATCCACAATGAAAAGTCTTTAGTAATTATATTTTTACTATTCTCAATTGTATTTTACAGTGAAACATGATTGAGGTATATATATAAATTTAAGTTGACTAAAGAGAATCTTTCGATTGGACTAAAATCAAGGACAATTATTTGATTTTAGTCAATTAAGAATATCAATATGTGCTAAATGTGATATGAATGATACACTAATGTTCCTCTTCAAACTCCAAGATACAAGCTTGATGATGCCTTGAATTTGGAATGAAAGCCCGTAATGATGTCTTGAAAATGGCAATGAGTGACCAAATTAGACGTAGAATCGGCCAAGCACAATGGAATCTTGCAAAATGCTAGCGATGGCAATGAACAAATAATGATAGATGAATACCTGAAGACTAGCGACAAAAGAGTGGCTACTTTGGTAGGACAACTACATTGGTGGCCAGAAGAATATTGACAAAGAATAAGGGCGTGTTGAAGCATTTGAGTGAGTTAACAAATTTCGCATAGATTGAACCCAAGAAGAATGAGCTATGGCCCAAGTTGTGTGACTTAAGACCACCTAATAGGAAAACACACCCCAAAATTAGAACCAATGAAAAAATGAAGTGGGAAAGTGCCCATTTGGAAAAAAAAATAAATCTGGAAATGCTTGACAATGGCAATCGAGAGATATAAAAAGGCAATCAACATCTGAGTTGACCATTAGTTGGTAGTGGGCTGCTTGAAATTGAGTGAAGTCCACAGTAAAGTGGCTCTAATACAATGTTAAATAAAATGTAGAAGAAAAAATTATAGAGAGTGAAAGTAGGAGTCTATTTGGTTTAACTTGATGGCTTTATGTTCACAATGGAAAGATTGTTGTGGCTACATTTTTACCCTTATTAATTACTTAATCTTAAATAGGGTATGTAAAGGAACTAAAGTTGACTTAGAAGAATCTCTTGATTAGACTAAAATCAAGGACAAACAATACTTATTTGTTAATTTTAGTCAATTAAGAGTATTAATATGTGCTAAATGTGACATGCATAGTTCTAACAGGATAAATTTCCCTTTGTAAAATATCATTATTTTAATTAATTAATAGATTGATTCTCAAAAAAAAAAAAAAAAAAAAGATGATGACTTTTTATTTGGCGATTTAAGGCTTGAAATGCAAGACGATAAAGCATAAGCACCCACATCAATTGTTTGAGATGAGCCTGCTGCTAGCTTTCGAGCTCCTATTGATTTTCGCCTACAGAAACTACGTTTATGGGCCGTCTCTAAGTTTGGGCCTGCCAAACAGTTTGCAATGTTGTGTGTTTCAATGAGGTTTGCTTGCTGATTCCCATCACTACGTCTGTATCTGTATAGTTTATGTGTGAATTATTTACTCCACTTGGCTTTTGAATATTAAAAATAAAAAAGACACGCATGTTCAAGTTGGTCTGTGAAGACACGCATGTCCACATTCCACCCATATGAAATTTTCAAGCACCAAAAAAAGCCAAATTAGTAGAAAAGTGATTCTTCTCTACTATTTAATTGAAAGGGTAATGCTTTCGTCAACAACTTGGTGTACAGAATTGTATGGTATTATGCACTGGGGAAATATATCTCATGTATAGATATATATATATATATATATCTAAAATTATTCCTATAATTTATGAATTTTATGCGATTAGGAGACTTGTATATTATTAGAGGAAGAATGCATATATCCAATACCAAATATTAGAGTTGTCCTACCTAATTCAGTACCTGATAAAATTGAGTTATTTGATCAGGCCCAATCTTAGATTTGGTGTGATGATATCAAAATATCGTCAATTGAATTCCTCGTCGATATAGATGGATGAAGGCGTTGGATTCGTCCAAAACGAATCTGTAATAAGATATGAAATAGAGAAAAAGAAATACACCAGTGTGGAGTTTGCCAAACATCCTCCGATGATTAAGTTAGAATGAAATTCAATTGAAGTATATTGCAAAAGAATTCAACTATGGAATAGTTTTTGGGATGAAAATTGTGTACCTCCTTGCCTTTGGTTTGTGTGGGTTTTTATAGCCCTTGTCTTTATTATCTGAATGAATATCCGCATTCATGAGATATTGAGTCATCGGTATTAATGGTTGTCTTTTATTGTCTGTCAACGGCTATTCATTCATTAGTGCCCATACGTTACTCCTTAGCTGCTTTGGCCATTGAATGTCTTGTATAGTTTTGTCGGTCATTGATGTCCGTACGGACCGTACGTTACACCTTGCATTGAATAACATTTAATTCGTACGTCGAAAGATAGACGAACTCGATAAATTAACACTCATCACTATGGAGTTGTTATAAACTTCAATAGTATTTTGCCTGTTGGTTCGTCAATTATGCTTTTGTTCGTCTAGTGCATTAATCGTTACTCATGTCATTTATGGAGAACTTATTTAATGTATGTTGTAGTCATTCATCACATGGATGATGTTGGCTTAATAAACAATGCTAAATTTTTCCTCTTTTGCTATATGATGGACGAAAGTGATTTTTCTGCTCTTCACAGTGAATCCGCTTAACATGGCGATTGATAACAGATCTCTTCCTACAAAATCTGACGAGATTGCTGATCTCTACCATTCTTCACGTGTGTCACCCATAAAATGAAATTCTAAGGAGATCTCAACCAAGGTCCATCAAAATGATACTAGAAGTAATAACTCTATTTAGCCCAAGTGCTTCAACTGATTTGACCGCTAGACCCATTAAGACATGGTGGGTCTAGAGTCACGGTGGTGCGATTCTAGATTTGAGTTGATCGGGTCTAGTGGCAATTTTACTTTTTTACCCCAAACTTGATCGGACCAGCACATGGGCACTCTTACATGACATAATTGTTGCATGATTTGGGGTCCTATAACAAACCTTGATTCGCGTGCCATACGTAGCTAAGTAGTAATTAATTACCTTAATATATAAAAAAGGTGTAGTTGGTGATACACATACACTACAGGTTAAAGCACCAAAATAAAACACTACACCTCATCGTGCCCCCCAATTTTTTTGTTAATACCACTCTCCCCCTAACAAAACCCTACATCACAATTCATAAACAGCCATGCCGGCTCTTTGTCCTTTACTTCCTCACATCCAATTATACCACCTTTAAACACAAACACTTGTAATACTAATACCACACTCTGTGCTACCTGTTCTGCTTTCTTTTTATTCAGTCTTCTTTGTTGGTACCACCACCACCGTCTGAAGATGTCTGTTGGGATCTTTACATATCCGGTTGCTGTATCAGGCTTTGTTGGCTTGAAATCAAACTCCACAAAGCTGCCTGCAGTGAGAGAATCTATTGGATGGAGCCAGAAAACTATCTCCAATGGTTCTAAAACTTACTGCATGAAGGTAATATTGTTGATATAAAACTAAAAACTCACTGATCATTGATTATTATTATTCTTACTAGTTTTTCTCCTTCTAACTTGTTCTGTTTAATTGATAATTTTTAACAGACATGGAATCCCATTAACAACAAAAAGTTTGAGACACTCTCCTACCTCCCTCCCCTCACTGAGGATTCAATTGCAAAGCAGGTTGATTACATGATGAAAATGGGATGGATTCCTTGCCTTGAGTTTGATGAGGTTAGATGAGATTAATTAAGATTTATAGTTAATTATGTTTCCATTATACCATGTTTCAACAAATGGAATCTTTATTCATCAATTTTTTTGTATTAAATTAAAAAAAAAAAGGCATGTAAATCATTTGTTTATGTACACCAGTCATATTCCAAATCAATAAGCCAAAATAACCGGCACACATGAATCTAAGCTCATCTTTTCAGAGAATTCATTACTCCCAAGTGATATTAAGACACTACAAATTTCATTGTTTAGTCTTTATTGTTACGCCGATCACATTCACTATCATGTCAGTCTGTATAATTTAATGTTTTTGTTTAATTTCTATGGAAGATGGGGAGTGTTCGTAGAGAGAATAGCCGAATGCCAGGATACTATGATGGGAGGTATTGGACACTGTGGAAGCTACCCATGTTTGGGTGCAGTGATGCCTCTCAAGTCCTCAATGAAATCCATGAGTGCAGAAAGACTTACCCAAATGCTTATATTCGCTGCTTGGCTTTTGACAACAAGAAACAAGTTCAGTGCATGGCCTTTGTCATTCAGAAACCCACCACCGGTGCTTAAGGTGCTTGATTTGCGTTTTTTTTTTTACCTTCCTCTTCAAAGATTTTCAAACCCAATGTTTGTTTTTTAATCCCCTTATGCGGTACCAATAAGAAATTTGGGTGTTTGTGAAGAGGATTCCTCTATTTCTAAGACGGTAGGTGCCTTCTAATATGTACTGGCAAAGCATCTTTGGAGAAGATGCTCATGAGCTTTTTTCACTTTTTTTTTTTTTGTTAAAAAGTAAGATCTTTTTTATGATCTGTGTGATGTAATTAACTCATGCATTCTGGCTTATTTTTAGTAAGGCATAAAACACTTATCTTCTTTGCTGAGTTTTCATTTTGGTTCTAAAATTAATTTTATTACAAATTTAATCCTTTAAAAAAAAATTGTTTTTAAAATGGCCTCTGTCATCAACCATGGAAACCTCCTACGTGGCAGATGAAATGTCCTGCTTATTGATGTGGTCATTAAAATATTATTAAAAATAATTATATGACTTTTTAAAATACCAAGTCAACATTTTAATTTTTTTAAACAAAGTCACGTTAGAAAATTTATATAAAAAAGAAATTAAATTTTTTAAAAAAAACCTTAAATCTAATTTAATTTTAGAAATATATTACTTATCATTATTTATTTTCATAAGAATATTACAATTTGTTCTTCGTGTTCTTCCCAATTAAACTCAGCAACGAAGAACTCAAACCCAAATTACAACAACACAAAACCAACAACCAATAATTCAAACCTAGATCACAACATAAACGAAAGAGAAAAGAAAAAAAGAGATCAAATATAAACACAGACCCAGATCACAAATAAAGATCAAGCACATACCCAGATCACAACAACACAAATGAAAAAAAAAATAATAATAAAATAAAGAAAAAGAAATGGAGATCAAAAAATTTCTTAATGTTCTTTAACTTGTTCTTCATTTTACAGCTTGTTCTTCCCAAATCAAACCCAGCATCCAAGAGCTTAACCCATCACAAGAACACCAAAGAAAAGAAAAAACAAATTATCATATCTCATTTTTTGGTTGATGAACCCGAGCTCCCCCATTCATTCCCAACAAGAAAAACTCTCTCGGTCTCAAGACCCAAATAACATGACCACTCAAAATCAAGATCAATTCTCATGGTCTCAAGACCCAAACAGCATGACCCACAAGACAAATCCCAGCAAGATCCAAACAGAATGACCGATCTGAAGAAGAGGGTCGTCGCTTTGGTGGTGGAGGTGGACTCGTTGTGGTCAGCGGAGGAGAGAAAGGCCGATCTAACCCACCATGCATCACCGATCTGATCCACCACACACTGCCGATCTAACCCAAAGTCACCAATCCCACTACCACCATCGTTGAACAGGAGAGAGGTCGAGATCGAGCTTCATTATGGTCGTGATAGTGGTTGAGATGGAGGCCCAGATAGAGCAATTTGGATCTGCTCTCTCTAAACCACTGCCGGTCCCCTTCCTCTAGATCTGCTCCAAACCGCCGGCCTCATCTCTCTCTCTCTCTCTCTCATATCATGGTTTAAAATATTCTAATGATAATAATAAAAAAAAATTGGTTTGATGATTTTTAAAGTATATACACTTTTGACTAACACACCTAAAAAAAAAAAAAAAGCATATACACTTACTACTGAAATGGTCTAATGGTAATTTTCTTTAATTTTTTAATTAATTTAATTAGATTAATAAAAACAATCATTTAAAACTAAAAAAAGTAAAATTTTTTGTTTGTTTTTGATTTTTTTTAAATTAAAATTGAGGAATTAAAATTTTTTATTTTAATTTTTTATTAATTAAAAAACTAATGTGTCATTTAAAAAATGTCAAATAATTTTTTAATAATATTTTAATAGTTACGTTAGTGTTACATCAGCGCCATTTCAGCAAGCAGGGCACTCTATCTGCCATGTAGAAAGTTTCTGTTAATGGGTTGACAGTAGAGACCATTATAAAAATAATTTTTTTTTTTTTTAAGGATTACATTTGCAATGAAATCAATTTTAAAATCAAAATAAAAATTGACAAAAAATGTAAGGATGATAAGGACATTTTCACTTTTTAATAATCTACTTCTATATATTGTAATGTAGGACATTACTAGCCCATGGTTTTTAGGCTTCTTTTTGGTGGGGGCTAGTGGTTTTAAAATTCCATCAGAATTGACTTGGCACTGGCACTGGCACGCCCCTTGTTTCTCAATACGTGGTGGGTATCAAGAATTCCCATGACTTTTGCTCATGCACAACCAATATCGCTAAAGGATTTACTGCTTATTTTCCGTCGGCAATGTGAGACAAAAATGAGTTTAACAAATAAACTGCAAATAAGTTTTGGTACGTCCACTTAAAAATTAAAAATATGAGTTTGAAAACATATGTAATAATAGGTGTAGGTAAAAAAATGTGTAAAAAAATGTGTAATATTATTTAAAAATTAAAAATATGCGTTTAAATAAGTGTGCCAAACAGGACCTTAGAGTATGTGAATTTTATTATCTGCTAAAGTCACTTCAAAAAATAAGCTGGCCAAATGCAATATTGACACAAAATGAGGATGCATAGATAAGTTAACATGAAAGTCTTGATCCAGTGTAAGAATTATTCATATTGTGAATACATTTTTTTTTTTTACCAATGAACATCGAGTTTCTTGACGAAATATTACCTCATATACATTTTTACAGCTATTTTCTGTTCTTTTGTGAATAAAAATAAATGTGACGGAGATACTTGGGTAGATGCGATGGCATGAGGATGGAAGGTTTATTGCTAACGGATTTAAGGAGCACGGACCCACAGTGGATGGACGCAAGCGACACGTGGCAGTTATTTTTCCAGATTTGGCTCCAAGGTTTCCTAAATGGAATTGACTTGCGGTTCACGTTAGGTCTGATATGATTTTGCTTGATCTCCACACAAAAATGTATAAGGAGCATTTTTACGCCACACACTTAACCCTAATCAAGAAGACTCGTATAAGGAAAAGAAATCTAAGAGGATCAATCCTAAAAGGAAAGGGCTTCGTAGCCAATGCATGAATGCTAAACCTACACTGTTATAAATATCCCGAAACTCTTATAAATCAAGGTATGCATAATTAACTCAACTTTGGCACGCTAGGGTTGCGAAAAAGCTCTAACTTGACATTTGGAGGGTTTTTGGCCAGCGCCACACCGGTGCTCTTTGTTAGGTCTCCTCTTTTTGTTGTGCATGTTTTATTTCAGTCTTGTGAGGACCGCGTAGCTTATTGGTGTTTTTTTTTTTTTGGCATCATCAAATATCATATAAATTAATTGTTTTTAGTGGACCTTTAATGTTAAGTAGTAGTTTTTTTTAGTGATATACTTTTTTTTTTTATAAGATACTACAATTTATATGAATTAAATATGTATGCAACTTCACCCACCGTCCTATCCCATGCAGCACAAAAAGAGATATGTCTTACAGTATAATATTGAATTAAGACAAAAAATCATTTAATTCCAATTAAATAACCAATTATTTTTTACTAAATTGGCCACCCCAAAACAAAAATGTTTTAGATAATTACAAAAAAAAATTGTGCTATGCCCAAAATCAAAAGGAACCCCAAAGCTCTTCGTTTCATACATACATATTAAAGTATTTTTGTTAACATTTAGGCAAAAAAAAAGTTAGTCCATGAGTGATTGTAGATCTGGAAGTTTAAAGTGATTGCTTTTTAGTCCTTTAGATAATGTGATCAAACTAAAAATTAACACATCATCACTCAATTAGATATATTAAGATATAAAAAATTGACACATCATCACTTGGGTACTAAATCTTAAGCATTAAAAGTGTATTTTTGCCTCAATGATTCTGTTAATTGTGACATAAAGCCACTAGAGTAGTCATATGTGTGAGGTTTAGAAGCCCATGACAGCCTAAGCTAGCTATTCTCAAGGCTTCTCGCCTCACCAGCAAAACCAAATGACCAACTACAAAAACCCAAAATATCATGCCCACCAAGTTAGTATGGCACCCATTTTGATACCCATACCCAAAATCTACCTTTCTCCATCGACAAACCCCTCCACAAGGACCACAACCTTAGTACCATGTAACCAAATGTTATTTTCACCATATTTTCTCCTTAACACTAACACATGGGATCTCTCTGTTTGTAGCAATCATTCACCCCAATTTTGTAACATTGCCTTGTTGATATCCAAACTCCTAAAATTGAGAACCCCTGAATTGTTGGTCAACGCAACAAATCACATGCCCTCAGTGACAAGTATTTACCTTCCCCCAACTTATGTTTCCGCCGTAAACGACTAGCCATACGGTCAAGTTTATCACACAACTGATCCGGGAGCTTGAATGTGGAGATCACATATGGTGCAATATCTTGGACCAGCAACTTAATTATAGCCCTCTACCTGCTCAAAACAATCGTTTACTCCAATATCCACACAATTTTTTCTCTACTCATCTTTCAAGTACCTAAAATCCTCAACTTTCCTATTGGATAAAATCATGGGTGAGCGTAGGTACCTTGAATGTTTACTTATTTCTCTCATATCAAGCAAACTCCTAAGCTGCTTTGTCCTGGATCAATGAACAATATTAACTTGCTGTCCAGACTCTAGACAACCTACAATGCTTGTCTACACAACTCATAGCTTCAACTTTTGATCTGTTGGTTTGATAGAACACAAGCTCATCTACATACACAAGATGGGCTATTAAGGGAACACACCCGACTGCTTTTCTCCCCTACACAGCACCTCTACTTTGCTCTTGAGCAAGTATTCTGTATAAAACCTTAGAACAGATTATTATGAAAAGGTAAAGAGAGATCGTCTCTTTGCCTTAATCTTTTACTTGGATGAACACATCTCTAAAGCTAAAACATTCTGTTACTCAATTTGGTTATAGACAGGACATGTCTAGCTTAATTTCAATTCGGCCATGCATTTATCTTTTTTTTTTTTTTTTTTTTTTTTTTTTTTTTTTTTTTTTTTTTTGTGTGCCTAAAACTATGTAATAGTTGAATATCTCTGATAAATAAATAAACTAAACCATGTTATAGCTCTTGAAAAATAATAATCCTTTTCGGCAATCCATCAATTAGAGACAAAAGCCAATAGATGGGGAAATTCAATTTGGCAAGTAAGGGTCCAATTCTTGTAGTCAATTTTTTTTGCAATAAGCTTTTTACTTAACATTACATAAGTTAATAGGTCTAAATTTAGAGGAAAAATGAGCAATGGAAGCAAGAAAGCACAGGTGCAGCTCCAGGGTCATCACACCCGCATTGGACTCGTACAGACGCGACATCTGGCATTCGACGTCCGATGCGCTGATTCGCCTCTATTTTTTATTTTTTTATTATTTTTTTTCGATTCGGCCTGAAACTGGCTGATTCCACCCGATTCTGGCAGAAATGGGAGTCGAATCAATCTGAATCTAGCCAAAATGGGCCGCTGGCTGCCATTCTTCTGCTTCATGTGGCCTTGTGAGAGAAAAAAAAAATGGAAGAAGAAGATGAGAAGACACAAAGAAATGGTTAGAACATGTGAGGAAGAAGAATAGAGGTATATAACAAAAGAATATAAATTAAGTAGGTAGGAAAGTCAATTGTTTCACCTGGGTGGGCTTGGGAATTGGAAAAGGGGTAAAAAAACCTTCTTGAAAGGTGGTTTTTTATTTACAATTACAAAAAATATTTATTTTATTAAAAACAAATCATAAATAATTATTTTTTTAATAATAAACTCTACCCTTTATTTGAATTTTTTTAAATAAAAAATATTAAATTCACTATATAAAGATATTTTTAATAATTTTTAACCACCGCACTCTGCCTCACTTGTACCCTACTTTTTCAAAAATTGTCAAATCCTACACCTGCACCCGAATCCGAAAACGCGCCCATACTTTATAGATTGGAAGTTTTGGAGATTAAAAAGATAGGGCAAAACTTAGATATAGTACCTTATATGTAGTTCTTTAGACACCCCTTTTTAAATTTAGTCTGTGTCCAACTTATCCAACTCAGCAAACACGGCGTTACACCCCTCAAGATTGCCCAAGAAAAAACTGGCCACCTTAGCCCGGCATTGTTGTTGACATTGGCATCCGCTGGAGGAACTTGTTGAACACAAACCTTAACAAAATAAACAGCCACCATAATCCACAGTTCCAGACTCGCCACTCCCAACCCAAGGGAATACTTAGTAAATAATGTTTCCCATGGCCATCAATTCAAATTCGGATTGTTTGCAAACCAACCGACGCTATAGATATTAGATAAAACAAAATAGCCAAACAGATCAGGCACCGGTATTGTTGTCTTCTTCAAGATATTTACTCCCTGCTACTAGTTTTTATTTTATTTTTGTGTGTTAAAATATCTATATATATATATATGAAAATAAAATAAATAAATAAAAACTCCTCAAAAAATTGAGTTTCTTTGGTGCTACAGTGGTCACCCTAAAATCTACGTCGTTTTTTTCTACAAAAGCTCACTTGGAATTCCTTCAGTTCTGCTGAGCCAGAGAGGTTGGGTTCTAGGGTTTTTCTCGTGGGCTTTCTAATGCAACCAAGGGGAAAAACGAGTAAAAATAGAAAAGCAAAGAGATGTTAACGCCGTAAGTTGAATTATTTAAATAGACACGTTTAAAAGGGGTACCTAAGCAACTACGTCTAAAATACTGTATCTAAGTTTTGTCCAAAAAAATAAAAGGATAAATTTTACCTCTTGACATAGCCAATCAGTTCTAAAGAAAGGATTGGACAGCATCAACTAATTGGTTGCCAACAGCTTCCTAATAATGTGCATAATATAGACCTGACATGCCATCAGGCCCAGAGGCAATCCACGGGCTTACACTCCATACCACCAGCTTAACTTCCACATATATGGGGTATCCTTGAAAGGCGTCATTTTCATGCTCCGTAATACATTGTTGGATAATGTTATCTATTATCTAACCCCCTCGGGAACGATGGAAAAGTTGAGGAGAAAAGCTTTTCAAATTTATCTATAAAATGGTCTCTAATTCTATTTTCTAATACAAAAGATGGCGGATAGGTGAAAAATAACACTAGAGTTTCAATCTACTTCATGCCACCACATTTCTCTAGATTTTGCCTCCAAACCATCTCATCCCTTAATAACCATTATTCCAATTCAGTATTCAAACAAACCTAACGGCAGATTATACTTTGTAGGATCATGCTTCTTCAATTTTGCTAATCCTTCTATTTATTTAATCACGACCCTGCATAATCCAAAGTGATTTTGGTCACACTTCTTTAAACCTTCTCCCTATTCAATTGAAGCTTCTTATAGAGTTTAAAGCTCGGGGAACCTATAGCTCCTTTCTCCCAATACTATTGGACCACTTCAAAGCTTGCACTATACCTTGTCCAAGCGGCATAATCTAAATGGATGTGGATAAGCACTATACCTTGTCCGAGGACTAAATGCTTGCTCTCTTTTCTGGTTCCCTTTTTGATTGGGTTAGGGCTTGAGAACTCACATCTAGTAACTCTCTTTCTCTTTTCCTTAGCTCTCTTTCTTTGTAATTTATGTTTTTTATGTTTTTGCTTTCCCTTCCTTTTTGTTCTTCAGATATGCTGATGCTTTTTTGCATCTAGCAGTTTTCTTGAATATAATTTTTCTTACCTATTAAAAAAAAAAAACTGTTTAAAAAAGAATACGACTATTATCTAAAGTTGGTGCCACTAGATGGGTTGCATCTTAGAGAATAACAATCTCTAGAATTCATTGCAGACACATCTACCCAACCTCTCTTCTTAAAAATGTGTAAAATGAATTAGCCAAGGGAGGAGGAGGGGATAAAGCATAAAATAAGATTAACTAAAAGAGACAACCATCCAAGAAACCTCCTCTTCTATCAAGCGTTGAGCAAAGAGAGAGAGAGAGAGAGAGAGAGGGAGGAAAAAGAAATATACTTAAAATACATACTAAACCGAAGTTGCAGAAATACCAAGTGGTGCAAAACAGAGACATATAGGCTGGGTTTGGATAGTGGATTTTGTATCCAAGTTTGGAGTCTACGTTTCAGATTTTTTTTTTTTTCTGCTGGGAGACAGTGTGCAGTTCGCGCACTGTATCATACTGTGCACACTGCTTACACTGTTCAGGCACTGTATATACACTGTTTATATACTGTGCATATGCTTTTTTAACTATTTTTTATTAAAAATGAGTCACAGTACTATTAACATATTTAAAAATTATTTTACTACAGTATTTTCAATTTTCAACTTTCAACTTTCAATTTTTAATAAAACGCTTTATCCAAGCTATCCATACCCATGATATTCTATAGATGTGCAGTGTTATCCATTTGTGGCAGTATTGCCTTGCTGTAATAATACAAGATTAAAAGAAAGCATTAAATGCATGTCCCGTCAAGAGAACACACATGGTCCTTCAAACAATGCACAATGTACTCTCACAAGCTATGACAAGTGGCCAAGGAGTTAAAAGGATTGAAGCATACAAATTATTACATGCTTGAGTGATCTCCTTGCATACAACACATCACATCACATCTCAGACGGACCATACAAGTAATACCAGATACTAAGTATAAATCCCAAAATTCGAAAACTAATAAAAATATCTAGAAAAATCAGATACAATACACTAATAAAAAAAATCTGAGTCTCAAGATAACAGTCATCAGATGCTCAATACAATAATGAAAGTCTTACATGGCCTCATTCATTTGCGTCCTACTAAAGGGTTTCAAGCATCCAAGTCTGCATCTGATCAATTCTTGCCGGAAGAAGACCACCCATCTGGAAAGAGAAAAAAATTTGATTATTGCAATTTAAGACCAATATATTGCATAAATGATTCTCAGCTTTTCACAATTCTAGAATTAATAACTTCACTGAACAACAAAAATCAGCCTAAAAACTTCGAGAAACACATACCGACATACATCTCACACCAATTTTAAAACAGACGGCAACATTGCTTTGTTGCCAAATCACAAGGACAACAAATAAAAGTCATGCATCAGTTATCATCCAAAATCTCATAAGCTGAAATTACTTTGTTACCATCACTTCATTTAATATTACAATCAAATTTTACCTACACAAATTCCTTTCCCACTTCGTTCAATTCAAAATTTAAACAAAGAGATAAATTCCTTTCATCCTACAGCTATCATTAACGATTCTATTTCATTGATTTGTGAAGAAAATCAATTTAGCCATTAGTCTTTAATCTTATCCAGTAACATCTGAAGCTCAATAAAGGATTAAGCTAATCCACTCTAATTTTGTGCAAACTACCAAGCATCCTAAATTAGATTTCAAAACTATACCTACAATCCTCTATTTCCCCTCTTTCTTGCAATCTCAAATCAAGCCCTTTCTTTTACCTATAAAACCCTCAAACCCCAAATACTTTCTTGAGTTCTACTAAATAGCCATCAAATAACTCATCAAACCATCTTTTAATTCCTTTCACAATCCCATAACACTTTCTTCAACAATTCTAAACCCTAGATCCACAAATTCTCATAACCTTAAACCCAACACAAGCATAGGTAAACAAATTGCCCAATTTGTCCTGCATCAATTGCCAAGGCAATGGCAGCTTGTAGGCTACTATTTATCTCAAAACACCGAAAGTCAGCCACATGCTTTCTTTGGATAGGTAAGAAGGAAAAAAAAAATCACCCACATGTAAAACCAAAATAATTGGGGGACATGGATTTGCAATGTCAAACAACTGGTAGCTTGGTATTGGTTTGAATTCTGAAACACTCAAAAACAACAACATATAATGAGCCAAAACATTTGCCAAAAATGCATTAGATGAATATTGAATGTGTTCAATAACTACAATAACTTATTTATCTCTTTGACCCTAAGTTCAATAACACGTTTGCTCTATTAACCTCGGATGATCCAAACACAAACAAGCTTTAATACCCCCTAAGGAAACTTATACAGTTATACTTATACCTGTGCTCCTCAAGCACAAAAACATGGTTATTCCCTTCATTGTAGATAAAAGCTTAAGAAAACACAACCCAAGCATCCCTAGCCCTAAACCCAAAAAATACCATTGAAAGAGCCTATACCCTCAGGCTCAGGGGACCATAATTATTCCAATCTTAAAATAAAAAAAATAAAAAAAAAATCCAAGCTTTATTGCTGAAAAATGTAAGAATAAAGCAAAAACAAACAATGCAGAGTTTCAAAAGTCCAATTACACATATCAAACAGACATTCAGAAATAGCACCCCGTACTTAAATCTGCAGCTGAACATGCCTCCATTGTCTACCCCAATCATGGCTACAGTAAAGTATCAAATTATTGAACAATGTTACTAAATGGAGTTCACAAGAAAATCATCTATGATGCGCTTGGATGACATAATTTGGGCATTTGGATTTGGGTTTGGATGATTAAAATCCAAATATATTGTTTAGACAGTTTAGAAAAGGTCAAGGATTTGGATTTTGACAAATCCACCAAGGATTTTAAACCTTTAAAATGCTTGAATTTGAAATCAAGGCATTTCAAATCTATTAATTCAAAATCTAAATCCAAATCCAAATCTAAGTCTCCAAACACAACCTTAAGGTATCTCTCATGACACCAACACCAACTCGAACAAGTACAAGAAAAGACAGATTAAAATTAATGAAGCACAATATAACATTATGTAAACTGGTTTAGTAGGATGTTGAGAAGGGTGGAGGAAGCTGGTTTGATCCGTGGTTTTGTTGTGGAGGGTAGGAGGGGTGGTGGGGAGTGTATATCGCATCTCTTGTTTGCCGACGACACTATCCTTTTCTGTGATGCAGATATGGAGCAAATTCTGCATATTCGGTTATTGTTACTCTGTTTTTAGGCGGTAACGGGTTTAAAGGTCAATGTGCATAAGAGTGAGATGGTCCCAATAGGGGAGGTTGTTGATGTGCGTAGACTGGCGGATATTTTGGGCTGCAGAGTTGGTTCTTTGCCTATGTCTTACCTTGGCATGCCGCTGGGGGCTTCTCATTTTTCCCCTTCTATTTGGAATCCTATATTGGAAAAAATAGAACGGAAGTTAGCTGGGTGGAAGAAGCTGTACTTGTCTAAGGGGGGCCGTTTGATGTTACTCAAGAGTACGTTATCTAGTCTTCCCACTTATTTTCTTTCGCTTTTCATCATTCCTTCTTATGTGGCCAATAAAATCGAAAAGATGCAAAGGGACTTTTTATGGGGTGTTAGCAAGTCTCATCTGGTAGGTTGGGCTAAAATTTGTGCGCCTATAGCCAATGGCGGTTTGGGGATAAGGAAGCTCACTACTTTTAATAAGGCTTTGCTGGGGAAATGGTTGTGGCGGTTTGGTAAGGAGGAAGATCGGTTATGGAGGAGGGTGGTAGCCTCAAAGTTTGGAGAAGATTGGGGGGGTTGGACCTCAAAGCTCGGTAGGGGAGTTCATGGGTGTTTGTGGAGAGGTATTCGTATGGGTTGGGAGGTGTTCAGCATAAATTGTCAGTTTGTTGTTGGGATGGGGAATAGAGTGAGGTTTTGGCAGGATGGGTGGTTTGGGGATCAATCCTTTCAGCTGGCGTTCCCAAGGTTGTATGGTATTGCCTTGGATAAAGGGGTTTCTGTTGAAGCTTCTTTGTCTAGGCAGGGGGTGGAGGAGAGGAGAATTTGGGATGTTAGGTTTATTAGAGATTTTGAGGATTGGGAGATGGAGGAAGGGCTGCACTTCCTTCGTTTATTGGGAGCTAATACTCCTCCAATAGATGTTGGAGACCGGATGAGATGGAAGTTGAAGCCTAATGGGGAGTTTGATGTTCGGTCGTTTTATAACAAACTAAGGAATTCTCCCTCTATTGTCTTTCCTTGGAAAACTATATGGAAAGCAAAAGCCCCTAGGCGAGTTTCCTTCTTTGTTTGGTGTGCAGCTTGGAATAAGATCCTAACGGGAGACAATTGAGAGATTGAGGAGATTCGAGTTTGTGGATTGGTGCATTATGTGTCGTCATTGTGGAGAGACGGTAGATCACTTACTTATTCATTGTGAGTTGGCCTATCGTTTATGGAGTTTTGCCTTTAGAACCTTTGGTGTGTCTTGGGTTACTCCTAGTTCGATTCCTGATGTGCTGATAGGCTGGTGGAATTGGTTGGGGAAGCACTCCTCTCAGATTTGGAACTTAGTTCCGTTGGGTATCCTTTGGTGTGTTTGGAAGGAGCGTAATCGGAGGACTTTTGATGATATGGAAAGCACCGGTGATCAGCTGCTAGCTTCTTTTAGCGGGACTCTTTTTGATTGGTCTAGGGCTTGGAGACTCACAACTAGTGACTCCCTCCCTTCCTTTCTTAGCTCCCTCTCTCTGTTGTAATTTTCTTGTTCGTTTCTTTCTCTTGTATTTTCTTGGGTTGCTCTATGTTTTTCTTGCATAGAGTAGCCCTTCGTATATATTTAAGTCTTACTTATCAAAAAAAAAATATAACATTATGTAAACAATTGAAATGCTACACATCATCAGTAACAAAAGTAAGGAGCAATATCATTTACATATAATGTCCATACTTACACTATGCATTTAGTTTAAGAACAGAAAAATACACTATTGATCCCCTAAACTTTATCCTACAAGCAATTTTGGTCCTTGAAGTTACTTATTTTAATTCTTGACTAGTCCCTGAAGTTTAAAGTGATTGCTTTTGGTCCCTAACATACAAGTTACTGATTTTCGTCCTTAACTATTCCCTAAAGTTTAAAGTGACTGGCCTTAACCCTAAACTTAGGATGATCGCTTTTAGTCCCTAACAATCAAACTTAAAAGACTAACAGAGTGATGTTGCGTCCGCTTTTACTTCGGCCATAAGCACAAATTAACTTCAAAGACTAAAATCATGCAAAAGTCAGCTTTTAGTTCAATCACAAGTAACTAATTAAACTTCAAGGACTAAAATTGCGCCCGTGACAGCTCTTACTTCGGCCATAAGTGACTAATTAAACTTCAGGGACTAAAATCGCGCATAGGCTAATGTCTAGTTCAGTATGTATAGTGTATTTGAAACCATAAATCACTGTTTGATTCAACAGTTGAAGCAAATTCATAGAGCACTAAATCAATCAATCAAATTCAAACATAATTCAAAGAGTTTCGAAATCACAATGCTAACCTAATCTGGAATCGAAATCAGCGGTTGCGTTCGGCAGGCAAGGGGCGATTGAAGCCACCGCGGCGGTTCATATACTGCCTTGGCATTCGCTTCGTCACGGCTCTAACGCCGCTGACGTCAGCTCCGGGGACAGGTTTTCCCTTTGTGGAGTCGAAGCCAACAGGAATCCCTAATTTCTTCATCATCTCAAGCTCGTCTTCGTCCACACCTTCCGCCATAACCTGATCTTCGTCTTTCTTGCCATTGCCGTTGTCCTTGTCTTTGTCCCTGAGCTTTTGGTGCTCTTTCGCGATTCCGTCGACGAATTCCGACACGGCGGCCTTTTGACGGTCCCTCTCGTCGGTGGACTCGCTGCGCTGACGGCGGCGCTTTCGGTCCGGCGAGCGAGTGTGGGACCGCGTGTGGCGCGAGGTTCGCGTGCGGTCCGGTGTACGGGACCTCTTGCTGCGGCTAACTCGGTCTCGGTCTCTGTCGCGGTCACGGTCGCGGTCCTCCTTGTCTCTCCGCCTCTCTCTGTCTCGCTCTCTATCTCTGTCTCGGTCTCGGTCTCGATCTCGATCTCGGTCTCGGTCTCGGTCGCGTTCCCGTTCTCGGTCGCGATCGCGAGCTCTGTCGCGGTCGCTCATGGTGGTCTGTGTGTGGTGGAGTTGTGAGACTGATTGAGTCCATGGGTTTTGTGTTGTTTTGGGGCTTTATGGGTTTCAAAGTTGCGCTCTGTTTAAGAAGCGTCATAGTAAGGCAAAGAGTACCAAAACGACGTCGCTCCCTTCAGTTTACTTAAAAAGACTTGATACACTAATTTAATTACTACCGCTATGTTTGTTTCAACAATGATGATTTCTAGAAAATGAGTTATTTTCTAAAAAAATATTTTCTATAAAACAATCTCATTTTCTAATGTTTGGTAGCAACTTTAAATGAGTTGAAAAACAACCTTTTAACTTCCCTTATTTAACTTGCTATGAGACAGAGATGTTTTCCAAAAAAAATTAATGGAAAACAATCTTCAAAAATAAGTCATGCTTTTTATTACCAAAGAAGTTTTCCTTTCCATTTTTATGCTACCAAACACTGGACTTACACAATGTTTTCCATTGAAACAAACGGAGTGTACATTTGTTTTGGACATAGTTTTTGGAAAATAAGTTTTTTTTTTTTTTCTCTCAAAATAAAATTAATTTTTCTGTATTTGATAACAATCTTCAAAATGAGCTGAAAAATATTTTGGTGTTTGGTATGTGTAGAAAATTAGTAATATTTCTTGTATGATTCAAAATATGAGAGGGCAAAAACAAAATGAGATTGTTTCCCAAAAAATAAATGCATAAAACTTTTGAAAATAAAAAAATGTTAAATTTTTATTAGAGTTTTTTGTTTACTAAATTTTAATTTTCCTTTAACTCATATTTTATGATAGTACCAAATACTAAAAAACTTGAGAAAAAAATATTTTTAAAAAAGGTTCTTCGTTGACACAAAAAAAAAAAAAAAAAATTGCTTGCTTCAATTTAAACCCTATAAGCAAAACAATTATACTCATTTGGTTTGGCTGTGCACAATTTAATTTACCTTAATTATTAATTATATTATACTAATTTAATCTGGTCGTAAACTTGTGTATAAAGTAATAAATAAATGTGTATGATTAAAATATTCTTAATATTTATTTACTACAAAAATAAAGCTCCATTATCTTTTGATCATTTTCTACATGGTGTTTTTACAAAAAATAAATAAATATCATTTAGTCCCAAAAAAAAAAAAAAAAGACTCAAGATTTGGTTTCGATGTGCTTATTTTCCTTATTGTGCGGGCGTGGGCCTCACTGGGACCACCTGTCCACGAGAACCTGTTACTACATTGCCACGTCTTCGAAATGCTCGGCTAGTCATACCCGGCTATTCCTCGAGAAACCCACCCTGCCGAGCAACGAGCCCAAGTGGGAGGCTAGTTCCAATGCCACTTCGGAGCAACAGCATTGGACTTCCTTCTCCATTGCCTAGGGAGCTCCCCCCTCCGAACAACAGGCCCAAGAGAGAAACTGGTTCCAAAGCCACTCTCTCCACTCACCCATTACCTAGCGCCCACTCCGAAGTAACGGCATTGGACCTCTTGCTCCATTGCCTAAAGAGCACCTCCGCCGAGCAGCAGACCCTGCGGTGGACTCAGTTCCAAGGCCGCTGCCATTTCCTCCACTCACATTAAAAGCACCTACTTAGGAGACAGGACATTGGACCTTCCATTCCACTAACCTGGAAAACTGCCACGCAATCGCACCAACTTAACCTATAAATAGACGAGGGATGTACGAAGCAAGGGGTTGGCAATCTTGGGAAAAAGGGAAACATAGAGAACTAAAGAGGGGGGCCTGAGAGTTACACTTGCTAATATAGGATTGCCCATTGTAGGAAACTCGAAAGCCCACCAAACAAGTAAATTGTGAGCCCAAACGTGTCTGGCCCAACAAGCTAAAACGTGGCCCACACAATTTGCGTCGCCTGTGGGAATCTCCTACCAAGTTGCGGTCCTGTGTAGCAACGCACAGAGAAATGTCCGGGACCAGACAGGGAAGTCATGCGGAGAGCGGTTCTGGAGGGTCCTCGCGAGGATCCACATGGCGAGAAAAAAGGCAGAAGAGGCAGGAGGACGGAAGGAACGAGGAGGCAGTAGAATCCGGGCTCAGGGACGAGTCGTACTAGACCCTCCGAACAACGTCCGTCACCTCAGGGCGCAACCGCCATGACTGGAGAGATCGGGAGCTCAAGCGGAGGAATCAGGAGTTGGAGCGCCTGCGCAGGACAGTAAGGGATTTGGAACTACAGTGACGGGGAAGGCGTAGGAGAAGAGATCAAGAGGACCGGAGAGAAAGGTCGGCCAGCGTTGAGTGGCACGCGGTGGGATCCCATCAATCCGGGTCGCGTCGGCGCCGCGAGTGTTCGCAGGAGCATGCGGACCGTGGATCGGTTTCCCCCAACGAGGAGCGACCGTGGAACGCAGCCATGGATGCGATGGGCGGAGCGTTGCGCCAGGCCGCTCGGTCCCCATTCACGAAGGACATCAAGGAGGCGCCTATGCCCAACCGGTTCACGCGGCCTTCGTTTAACTCCTACACGGGAAAGACTGACCCGGTCGAGCATGTAAGTCACTATATTCAAATGATGTCCCTCCACGCACAAAATGACGCGCTGATGTGTAAGGTTTTCCCTTCAAGTCTCGGCCCCACTGCCCTAAGGTGGTTTAATGGATTAAAGAAGGGCTCCGTCCACAGTTTCTCGGAGCTAATTCAGGAGTTCGGGGTAAGGTTTATGACGTGCAGCCGGGTTCCACAACCCGTGGATGCGTTGCTATCAATAAAGATGGGGGCTTAGGAAACCCTTCGCAACTATGCCAGCCAGTATTGGGAATTGTACAATGAGATTGGTGGGGGCAACGAAAAGATTGCAGCGAGCACATTTCGGATGGGGCTACCAGAAGAGTCCGGACTGAGGGAATCGTTAACCCTGAGACCACCCGAGGATATGCGGCAACTAATGAGACGCATCGAGGACATTGGACCTTCCACTCCACTGACCTGGAAAACTGCCACGCAATCGCACCGACTCAACCTATAAATAGACGAGGGATATACGAAGCAAGGGGTTGGCAATCTTGGGAAAAAGGGGAACATAAGGAACTAAAGAGGGGGGCCTGATAGTTGCACTTGCTAACATAGGATTGCCCACTGTAGGAAACTCGAAAGCCCACCAAACAAGTAAATTGTGAGCCCAAACACGTGTCTGGCCCAACAGGCTAAAACGTGGCCCGCACACTTACTATTATTATTAGTACTTGCACCCGTAGGATAACTAACTAAAGCTTTAATTAAAGCATCACAGAAATCTAAAAACCCTAAGCAGCATTGGAGCTAAATTTATTCAAAAATAAGTATGCAGAACCATAAAATGTTAGATCCAAGAGCATTAGATTTATATAATACAGACAGTAAACTATACAAAGAGTTAACCATTCTTCCAAATATCAAAAAACTAGTTTATATATTTACAAAAGAAATTCTGTACAGTTAAATGAAATATACCATTAATTCTTCTCACAAATTTTGGAACGAAAGCTTCCTGGTTGAGTTTGATACTCTTCCTAGTACTTGGGCTTGTCCAAATGCCTTGATTCATGAGCTACATACTTGACCAAGGTGCATTATTGTCTTGAGTCTTGACTCTCCTTTAGAAAGAAGATCTTGAGCTAGACTTTTTTTCTTTAAATAAAAAGGGCTGGGTTTTGTTTGGACTTTCTCTACTTGTGAGTCTAAACCTTCATGGAATTAAATCAAGAGTTTACAAGCCCAAGGATCTAAAAGGTTGTGGGCCTTTTAGAATGAATGCACCAGGTTGTTTAAGCTCAAAGAATTGTTGGTCATTTAGCCCAATTGATTTTTCAAGACATTTAATTCGGCTTATTGAGCAGGTCATCTCTGTGGAGTTTTTAAATCCAAACTCCAAATCCCAATATGATTTTTTCTTTTTACTTATTCAAATGATTTAAATTTTTTTTTTTTTATGGTAAATAAAATATAGTTAGGAGGGATAACTAGAGTGACTTTTCAATCTGAACGTAATTATAGAATAGCTCACAAACGCTCCTAAGTTAAAACCTCATTTTGATGAAGTATAAGGAACACCGATACATAGCTAATTAGAGAGAGTGAATCGAACCCAAGACGCTTCATGAAGAAGAGTTTATTCAAATGATAGGTACTTCTAATATGTGTGATTCATAATTGTTATATTCTTAAATTAGATATATTTCCCCCAGATAAGATATTTTTGTGTTTTCTTATATGGTTTTGGCAAGGTACTAACTACTAAAGGGCCGTTCAAATAGTCATGGGATTTCAACTCTTTTGATCAAACATTTTCTGAAAAAAATCCAAAACCTTAAATTGAGAAGTCACACAATCAATCTTTATAAAGGGCATATAAAGCACCACCAGTCATATGTCCTCAAAATATTTATCATACTTTTTTTTTCACTCCTATCCTATCTTGGCAATAAAGAATCAATCAGATACTACAAATTGTTTAGTGTTCTATACGAAAGTGTTTCGTTTTGACTAACTGCCCAACGACTTTGTCCTAATTCCCTGAATTTCTTGCACGCGTGAACCGGTAACCGGAAAAGCAGTTCAACTTCAACCCTCCCATTTCCAAATGCAGACAAATCTTTTGGACTGGTTTACCAAATTCAACATTTCCGGCGAGAAATTATAAGGTCTTTATCATGGATGGTGGATTATGTTACTTAATCACAATTTTGCTAAAAAATTTTTATTTGTTTAAAATTGCTGAGTTAACTTGTGATAAAAAAAATTATTAGTTAATTATACCCATCTAAGTATTTAATTGTCATACTTTGGATGCGTGTTGTTGTACACAATTGCAAGCTATTTTATAACAATTTTTCTTCCGCATATTATGTGAGCCTCTCTTTGTTGCAATCTGAGCTTGAATTTTGTTTATTTACTTTTATTGTAATAATAGATATATATGATTATATATTTTGAAAATTTAGCTGTTAGTGGCATATTATTTATGTTCTTAACATATGTTAAATGTTTTTCAAATTGAATGTGAATTATTATTCGATTCACAAATGTACTTTATATGCATAAGACCACAAAAACTTAAAATTTTAATATTTGATTAATGACATAACTATTGATTTTTATTTTTTTGAAATTTTGCAAGCATCGAGAATATAATAAAAAAATGCAATCTAATTGTGAATTTTTCAAAATTCACATTCAATAAAAAGATATAAGAGAAGTTTAAAGAATTTCTCTTCAAATTAGTCTGGGAGAAATTTTGTCCTTAAGTTAAATGAGAATCAATGAATGAGACTACAATTGTTCTTTCATCATCACTTTGCATTATATAAGCTTTCCTTTGACCAATAGAAATATGAGGCTTATTTATTTTTTTTGTGTATGTAGTTCTGCAAGATATGGATGCTACAAGATCAAACACATCTTGAAAGTAAGAAACTACGATAAAAAGACTTGAAAAATTAGCATATGATTAGAATCCAGCAAAACCAACAAGTTTGATTGAGCCATAAGTAACTCCTATAGCCATCCAGCTCCCCATTAACAACTTCACAATTGGTGCCTTCCCGAGAAAAAAACCTAACCCGGCCTCCAAACATTAACAGGCAAGGCTTACAACAGCTATTATCAGCCCTACCCACACTATAATTCTTTACAAATATTGCCCCTATTAGCGGTACCAAGCTCGCACTGAAAAGGAAAGCGCTGAGTCTACTGACGCTCCATACCAAGAGTTTGGCAATTTCTCCTTCTCAGCGTCTAGCTCCTTGACTCCCATGTTCTCAATGCTACACTCTCTCTTCATTTGTGCCTTTTCTGTGTAATATTAAGAGTGAACTGAAACGAACTCTCCTACAGATATACTACAAGCTCCTGCAACTAACCCTGCAACTCCATTAAAGATCATAGTCTTTTCTTTTACGACAGGTCCAATTAAAATCACTAGACCAACTTATTAAAATAATTCCATAGACACCAGGTAGATATGTCAAACAAATAAAGTATTCTTTTGTTTAGATCTGATGGTACCATACCACAATCACAAGTACCAAACAGCAGCCTGAGCAACCAGACTTAACATAGGGTTTAGGATTAATATATATTTATATATATACACACACACACAATCTAATTCATTACAACAAAAACCTATGTATCTCCTAACATAGAATTTTGTTAAAAGTAAACCAATACACCAAATATAATCTTACCATACAAGAATACTAAAATCCCTTGTTCCAAAGCTTGATTTGAAATTTCAAAGATCCATGCACATCACACCCCCGATTATTCATAACTTTATTACAAAACCTAATACCTGCAACAGGTATACTCCTCTAATGAAACTACTGAAAGTCTGCAATTGAAAGTACCAGTACTGCTTCACTAAATACAAAAATCAATCGAATTTTTGTTTGAGTAAAACGGTGACACTCTCAAAAGTCACAACACCATCCTTGTCATCTTTATTTGGGAGTTTGATGGCCAAGATCAGTGCTCTTTGAGCCCACCACCACAAAACTGCTAAAACACATCATCATACAAGTCTTCATTGGATTATTGACTTGCTCTTTCTCCTTCTTGGTCTCAACCTCCATGTTTGAGCAGCACATGATTAAATTCACCTTATTCTTATGCTTAAAACCAACTTTCTTCTCTTTCTCGTTCTCTCTCTCTTTCTCTTGATGAGCAGCCCCTCTGACAAGCTCCACGTTTGAGCAACAAATCCAGAGCGACTTCTTGGAGAAAAGCCAATATCTTTTCTTCTTTTTTTCGTTGAATTTCAAAGATTCATCGGGTGGCATGTTAGCACTGGGTGCTTGATCTGTTGGAACAACGTCGTAACCCATTTTCTTTGTTGTTATAGAGAATGAATAAATCTCTAACCATGGATTGCTTTATAAATTCAATGATTTTTACTTGCCCCCTAGTTAAGCAAATAGTCAAAACACGAATTATTCATACTTAGAGATTAAGTTTGAATTATTCAAACTTTGAGATTTGAGGATGTATTGCATTTGGTGTTTTCCTAATCTTTAAATCCCAATTGAATTAAAGAATTTGATTAATTGTAAGGGGACCACGTTAAGCAAGTACTTAACTATAATAAAGAAAAAAAATGATATAATCAGCCTAAGTAGAGAAAGAGGATCATTTCTAGAGATTGACCAAGTAATGGTGACAACAACTTATGCTAACAATTTTCTAAACTGAACATTCACATTATTAAAGTTCGATTATATATATACACACACACTAACGATGACATTTTGTGGGTACTAGCTCATAGATTAATAATCGATAACTTATGTCTATATGTATTTAATAATAAATAAATACAAAAGTCAACTTTGTAATCAAAAAGGAAAAAATAGCATTTGAGTCTGCCATTGAGTTGAGCTGCAGTTGTGAATGCATTAGGTTCCAGCATATAGTCTCTATCTTCACTATTATTTTTTTAACTAGTTTATTACCGGTATTTACACACAGAAACATTGAATTATAATAAAAAAGAAAAAGAAAAAAAAGTAAACAATTGTGTCAATATTTTTGTTAGATTATTATGATTATTATTGTTATTATTTTATTCTTACAATAGTGTTGATTATTATTAATAATAATAGTGTATTTGTTGTTGTTAATATTTGTATAACAACTATGACACTTAACTTATATTGCATTTTGGGCATCCTAGTAGCTAGGCTAGTCATGAGGATTGCATGGCGTATTGTGGTTATCTAAAGGTCATATATTTTAATCAATCTTCAGCTACTACATAGATCTATGAGATATACGAAAATAAAAGAAACACAAATTCATCGATCTTTATCAAAAAATTTTATACGAAAATAAATGTTGAAATCAAAAAATGCAAGCTCGAAGGTTCAGCTATGGAGGAAAAGGAAACATACAGAGAGAGTGAACATTATGGAGCTTGAGAAAAATGATTTCGTATATCTGATTAAATATCTGCTCTGTCCTTATATATTGGGCGCAGAGGAGTGGGAATTACATAACAGAATAACAAACCTACTGTCCAATTTAATCATGACAAGTGGCACTACAATGTTACTAATGAACCTAATCTTATCTACAAATGACATATCGTTCTGTACATCTAACACTAAAACACTTATTACACGGTAAGTAGTTTAAGCAGTAAAATAAGAAATTGGACACTTAGAAAGCAAGTGAGAAAACTATATGTTAATTAAGTTCATCTTGGAAAGCAAGTGAGAAAACTATTTCTGGCCTAAAGCTTTGGTAAAGAAATCTACAACCTAGTGCCGTGTAGGAACATGAAAAGTTTTAATAACTCCATCTTCAATCTTTTCTCGAATGAAATGGCAATCTATCTCAATATTCTTTGTTTGTTCATGATACATAGGATTGGTAGCAATATAGAGGGTTGCTTTACTATCACAAAGAGAAAGGCAAGTTGAGTGTGATTCAAACCAAATGTTTTGATCAATGCAATGAGCCAAACCACCTCACTAGTGATTGTTGCCATTGACCTATACTCTGATTCAGTAGATGATCTTGACACTACCGACTGCTTTTTACTCTTCCAAGAAATCAATGAGTCTCCTAAAAACACACAAAACCTTGTGATTGACCTCTTAGTGTCAGGGCAGGCTGCCCAGTTAGCATCATAGTAGGACTTCAATTGCAATTCTGATCTTGCAAACAGGAACAGCCCTTGACTTGGTGGTTTCTTCAAATACTTGAGTATTCTGTAAGTAGCTTGAAGATGAGGTACTTTAGGTGAGCTCATAAATTGGCTCAATTTATGGACTGAATAGCAAATGTCAGGTCTAGTTAGTGTCAAATAGAGAAGTTTCCCTTTTAACCTTCTATACAATGAAGCATCAGGGACTGCATGACCAATTGAACTGCTAAACTTGGCTGATTGGTCCATAGGAGTGCTTGCAAGCTTACAAGCTAACATACCAACATCAAACAACAACTCAAGAGTGTATTTTCTATGACATTCCATTTGAAGTTCTTGCTACCTCAAGACCTAGGAAATACTTCAAGGTTCCCAAATCTTTGAGCTTGAACTTACTGTCTAGAAATTGCTTAAACACATTCACAGCTTCCACATCATTACTGGTAATAAGAATATCATCAACATAAACAAGTATGATGATCATAGAACCTCCCTTAATCCTGGTAAAGACAAAGTAGTCTGCCTTGGATTGAACAAAACCTTGATCCACAATTGTAGAAGACAACTTTGCAAACCATTGTCCGCTTGCTTGTTTAAGTTCATAAAGAGACTTTGTAAGTCTACAAACCTCCCCCTTGCTGCCAAACCCAGGTGACGGAAGCAAGTAAACCTCCTCATGTAAGTCCCCATGTAGGCATGCATTGTTGACATCTAATTGAGTGAGATGCCAACCATGAACAGTAGCAAGACCCAAAAGGGTTCTGATAGTAACAAACTTGACCACAGGAGAATAAGTCTCATAAAAGTCTATACCCTCAGTTTGTTTAAAACCTTTGGCCACTAATCTGGCCTTATACTTCTCTACAGAACCATCAGCTTTCAACTTGATTTTATAAACCCATTTACATCTAATTGGCACCTTACCAGGAGGAAGCTTGCACATAACCCAAGTTTGGTTTGCCTGAAGTGCGTCAATCTCATCTTTCATGGCCTCAATCCATTTAGGATCAAGCAAAGCTTGAGCATAAGAATTCAGTTCCTTAGCAATAGTTAAAGCAAGGGCAAAGGATTTATAAGAAGAAGAAAGTTTGGCATAAGAAAGACTTGAGGCAAGAGGGTAAAGAACACCTGTATCACCAGAAGCAGTGGCATCATCTGATTGAGGAAGTGAAACTGAGGCAGACACATGTGCAGAAGCCAAGTTGCAATGATAGTCTTGAAGATAACTAGGAGTTTTTCTGATTCTAGTGGATTGCCTAACAGGTTGCTGCCTAACAGGTTGAATAAGAGGAGGAACATCACAAGCTGAATTAGAAGATGTAGAAATAGGGCGAACACGGTTAGGAAACTCATCAGGTGGAACAGCCAGATCTGAAGATAAGGAAGAAGTGAATTCTGCAGTAGGAAAAGAGGGACTAGACTTTGGAATAACAGGTTGAGCAGGAAACATGGAAAGGCTGGAAGGCAGAGAATTTGACTTAGGATGTGACAACCAATGTTTAAAAGGAAAAATAGTTTCCTTGAAAACAACATCTCTAGAGACAAAACAAGTTTTAGTAGCCAAATCATAGACCTTATAACCCTTAGTATCAAAAGAATAACCAAAGAATATACAAGGTTTAGCCCTGGCATCAAACTTAGTCCTATCTCTAGATAAGGTTGACACAAAACACAAACAACCAAAAATTTTTAAATGACCATAAGAAGGAGAATGTCCTAAGAGTTTCTCATAAAGAGTGATATTCTGAAGAAGTGGACTAGGTGTTCTATTGATCAAATAAGTGGCAGTTAGAACACAATCACCCTAAAACTTGAGAGGTAAGTGTTGGGTTACACATGTGAGTGAAGTCCCATATTGAATAAAGATGAGAAGAATGAGTGGCTAATATAACATAATTGAGCACATACTCATTAGTCTTAGGCCTTTTGGGTTAAAATATGTCTCTATGTGTTATATTAATTACTCAAGAAAGCTCTCTAAGGTGTTTATTTCCGTCAACATCAGAGCTCATGGTGGTGTGCAGCGAAAGTGGTGAGGTGTGCATTGTCCCTACTCAGCGGAGACAGAGAAAGCCTAAACGGCCCACACACAAAGATCCAGGACAAGGGAAAAAAAAAAAGCCCAACAAAGGAATATTGCGAATGGTGCTAAATAATGGTGTGATGTGAGGTTCCTATGGACATGGACGTGCGGAGTTCCCATGAATGTGCGTGTGGGGTTGACACATGTTCCCATGGATGGTGTACAAAAGACCCATGGATGACGCGTTGATGAAGTGAAAAGCCCATTAGGCAAGGGGGAGTGAGTAGGACTTGTTCATGGCCCACAGAGAGGTCTTGAAGCCCATAGAGAGGCAGACTCACACGTGAAGGGGAGATTGTTGGATTACACATGTGAGTGAAGTCCCACATTGAATAAAGATGAGAAGAATGGATGGTTAATATAACATAATTGAGCACATACTCATTAGGCTTAGGCCTTTTGGGTTAAAGTGTGTCTCTATGTGTTATATTAATTACTCAAGAAAGCTCCCCAAGGTGTTTATTCTCCCGACAATAAGTTGGCTTGAAATCTTAATGCTCTAGCTACAGTGAGGAGACGTTGGTGTTTTCTTTCAACAATTGAATTTTTTTGAGATGTTTCAACACAAGACAGTTAGTGCATAATCCCTTTAGATGCATAAAAAGAATTCAAAGTAAATTCAGGTCCATTGTCTGATCTAATGACCTTAATAGGACGTTTAAATTGAGTAAGAATGAGATTATAAAAGGCTTGGATTAGAGAGGAAACCTTTGACTTGTGTTTCATCTGAAAAACCCAAGTGCACTTACTATAATCATCTACCAAGGTGAGAAAATACCAAGAACCATTAAGTGATGGTGTGGAATAAGGACCCCAATTATCATCATATCAACATGTATTAAATCAAAACATGTAGATGAATGAGAAACAAAATTAGGAAAAAGTAATCTCCTTTGCTTAGCTAGTGGACATATATAACAATCAAAAGTGTTATTCTTGCAAGAAATGATAGTTGCTACAACAGATTGTAACAATTCAAGTTTCTTGGCAGATGGATGACCTAACCTACAATGCCATAGACTAGTCGTATCAACAGAAGACACATTACAAGAATTAAGAGCTGTTACAGTTTGAAAAGAAGATGAAAGTTTGGAAAGAGCATCTGAAACACATGGTGGCAAACTATCTGGCAAGGTGCTTTGCAATGTGTATAATCCACCTTGATTTCTACCTAACCCAATCATCTTCTAGAGCTGTAAGTCTTGAATAAAATAGTATTGTGAAAGGAAAATGCAACAACAAAAAGGATGTTAGGTCAGTTTACTAATGGATATCATATTAAAAGAGAAGTTAGGTATGCAAATCACATTGTGAAGAATTAAGGTAGATGATAGTTGCACAATTCCAATATGTGTCACCTTAGCCATATCACCATCAGGAAGCCTAACATAACTTTGTACTACAGAAGTAATGGAGTTGAAAAATGCTAAAGAATGTATCATATGGTCAATGGCTCCACTGTCAAGAGTCCAATCAGTGGATTGAATATGAGAAGAATTAATGGATGAAGAAAAAACTGAATAGTCAAGGGAAGGAGCAGACCATATACCTGATATTTCATGCCCTTGAGATCAAGTGAAGGCTGAGTGATGATATTTGCAACCGGATGGGTATTTTAGCTCCCTCAGAAGGTCCTTGAGTACCAAAATGACATTTTGAGTTCAATAAACCAAGTAGCTGTTGATATTCTGATTTAGTGAGGCTAACACCTTCACTTGCATCATCTTTAAAGGCAATGACATTATTGGCAAATGGTGGTAAGGCAGTGGAAGTTTGGCCTTTAGCAGACTTGAACTTATAGTCAGGAGGGTATCTGTGCAACTTGTAGCACTTATCAACCACATGACCCATAGCACCACAGTGAGTCCATTGTGGCCTACCTTTCTTAGCATTCTTAACATTCTTTGCTGCCAAAGCTGAAGCTAAAGCAGCTGCAGTGTCAAGCTTCATCTTCTTAGCAGCACCCACCTTCCTTTGCTTCTCATTTTGAAGTATAAGAGAGAAAACTTTGCTCAAGGGAGGCATAGGATCCATAAGAAGAATCTGTCCTTTGGTAGCAGCATAAGTTTCATTCAACCCCATCAAAATAGACATTGTACAGTCCTCTATTTGATGACCATAAGTACACGTCCTAAAATTTGTGAATTCATCCTAAAGTCCCTCAAATTTTATATAATATGCATTGATTGATAAATTCTCTTGAGTCAAAGCACTAATCTCCTTTCTCAATTCAAAGATCCTAGGCCCATTACCTTGCCCATATCTATACTGCAAATCAATCCACACATCTCTGGCAGTTTTGAAATACACTATACTAGGTTGTAAATCCTTAGAAATAGAATTAAACAACCAAGCTAAGACAGTGTTGTTACACTACACCAGGCTATGTAATAGGGATGATCAATAGATTGAGGTTTAGGAATGGAGCCATCAATAAATCCCAGTTTGGTCTTGGCATCCAAGGAGACTAGAATAGCCCTGCTTCGAGTTTTATAATTCTCCTTAGTAAGAGGTTAAACCACCAATGAAACACTAGGATTGTCACCACTGGATAGGAAATATAGACTAGAGGAATTTTTCCAAGGCTGGGCAGTACGAGTGGTTGCACTAGATGTACTTTCAGTCATGCTTAGCGCATAGATGAAGATATAGAGTCCCAAACAAGAATTAACAAAAGAAAAACCATAATTGACTTTCCAGAGAATGCTTCAAAGAACAAGCAACGAATGTAGTGATATGATGTGCCACAAAATCAAATCAAGATTCAATCTACAATCTTGATTGAATCACAATAGAGAACTACAAATTGGAAATTGAAACCCTAAGATTGAAAGAGAACAAATCAAGATTCAATTTACAATCTTGATGAACTCACTGCAAATTGGGAATTGAAAACCCTAAGATTGAAAGAAATCAATTTCCAATATGAAGAAGAGAATCTAGATTTCAATTTTGCTAAAGAAATCAAAACCTAGAAGATGATGAGCTTAGTGCAAGAATCAATCAAAAACACAATGAAGAAAATTTCTCATTGTTTTGGAAGAAGCACCAAGAAATTGAAAAACAAAATTGAACTAGGAAGAATCAAAGAATACTAGATTTTGAACAATTCTCTGAACTAGTTCTGCTCTGATACCATGTTGAAATCAGAATGCAAGCTCGAAGGTTTAGCTATGGGGGAAAAGGAAACATATAGAGAGAGTGAACATTGTGGAGCTTGAGAAAAATGATTTCGTATATTTGATTAAATATTTGCTCTGTCCTTATATATTGGAAGCATAGGAGTGGGAATTCCATAACAGAATAACTAACCTACTATCCAATCTAATCATGACAAGTCGCACTACAATGTAACTAATGAACCTACTCTTATGTACAAATGACATGTCATTCTGTACATCTAACACTAAAACACTTATTACACGGTAAGTAGTTTAAGCAGTAAAATAAGAAACTGGGCACTTGCATTAGTTTGTCAATCTATGCTTCAATCCATCTTCAATTTCTAAGAATAAAAAAAAAAAAAAAAATTCACTACCATATGGATCTATTTATTCCAAAATAAAATAAACACACAAAAAATCGGAGCCAATGGATCTTACTCCATAGACTTCTTCACTTCAAGAAGATTAGGAACGATGTACTTTGTTTGCTTCTTTTACTCCTCCTTTTTGGGTTTGTCTTTGGAGTCTCAAATAAAAATGTTAATGCAATAGAGATTGAGAATAAACACATTCTTTAAATTTACAAAGAATTCTACCACTTCTTCAGCAATACATTGAAAAAATTTTGTCAACCTATTACAAAATATATTTGTAGGGGGAGGAATATAACCAGCTCGTGAATTTTGGACCAAACAAGGAATGCCATAGAGACACTCCTAAAATAAGAAATTGGCACAAGTCTCAACGTTGAAAAGCCCAAGCCCATGAAGTCGTAGGATGATCTGGACTGGCTATCGAGGTAATCCAAGGAACACCCAACTGAGAAGAGATCTAATAGATTCATCGAGGGAGCAATCTCGACCCCTTTTTTCAAGAGAAACATGAGGAAGATGGCGCAGAATCTAAAGTAACAGTTACTTCCACACTAATTAAGTGTTCCTACCCAATGCTAGCCCCATTAATTGATGAATGACTAACCTAAACAGTAGAGACACCCTAAAAGTCATCTTTCATGATCAAGGAATGGTAGGAGAGGTGTCTAATGGGAGAAGTATCTTCTATCATCTAGCCAAGAAATGCATAGTTGGAAAGGAGGAAGGAGAGGGGAGGGGGGGTAAAAGGATAAGTTAGCCCTCAAATGAGGGGATCCAGAAAAATTGAGAAAGAAGAGCAAGAGAGAGAGAGAGAGAGAGAGAGAGAGAGAATCTGTATTCACTTTTATTTCATACACTGTACTTGAGAAGTAGATTTTCTCAGTGTCTTATTCAACCATCTTTTTCCTTCAATTACTTGTCTGATTTTTCCATTGTTAATTTTTAACCTTTTCTTAGAAATTATTTGTGATGATCAAGAATTTTTGTCACTATGAATTTTTGAGCCCCATAATATTTATTTGAAATATAAAAACAAAATTGGTCTAGAAACATTATCTTTGATGAATTGCAAACTGAGTCAACTTCACAGTTGATATCCCAAGTATGAAAGTAACATATAAGAATTTTTATCTCAGCAAAATTAAATATGTCCCACATCATCAATTAGGAGAAGGGCAAATTGCATATAAGAAGTTCATGTACAGTGCCTTTCGTTTATATTAAAAAAGTCAATCTCAAGCAAAAGCACAAACATGAAGTACCTCTATATATCTTTTGGTTCAGGAAAAAAAGAAAAAGTATAGTTGTTACTCTCTTAATAGACAAAGAATATAACAACTGTTTCTTTCTTAATTGCAGAATAGTTTGATCTCTCTATCTCTAGCTTCAATAAGAAAACTACCTACTCTAAAGTTAAATTTGTCATAAGACTTTATAGGCTTAGCTTTATTTGCTACTCATTAATTGTCCACACACATGTATTAAACACATACACACCACACATTTTTTATATTATTATGAAAAACAAAATACAACAAAATAAAATAAATGAGTTAAATGATGTAATTATAAATAACACTACAAAAAATGCGGGCTATAGCCGCGTTTTTTAGCCATGTTTACAAAAACACAGCTATAAGTTAAGTCTGTAGCCGCGTTTATAAGTGGTTTTATGTTTATAGGTTAACTCTATAGCCGGGTTTATAAATGTGACTATAAGTCCAGCCAAATAAATTTTTTTTTTTAAAGGAGGACTTATAGCCGCATTTTTAAAACGAGACTATAGGTTAAGTCTATAGCCGCATTTTATAAATGCGGTTATAGTTCCTCCTAAAAAAAAAAAAATTAAAAGACCTATAGTCACGTTTAAAAAACGTAGCTATGGGCTACATTTATAAAATATAAAATATTACTATTTATAAAATATTTATGTGGAATTACACTAGTTTAGTAGTAAGACACGCATGTGATAATATTTTGCCCAGGTTTGAATCCCATTAAAAACCTTTTAATTTTTACCCTCCTTATAACACAAAACTACTTCGTTTTATAAAATATTAAATATTACTATTTATAAATTATTTATGTAGAATTACACTAGTTTAGTGGTAAGACACGCATGTGATAATATTTTTTCCAGGTTTGAACCCCACTAAAAACATCTTAATTTTTACTCTCCTTATAACACAAAACAACATTTTAAATTTTACCCTCCTTATAACACAAAACTACGTCGTTTTATAAAATATTAAATATTACTATTTATAAAATATTTATGTATAAAATATTTATGTAGAATTACACTAGTTTAGTGGACGCATGTGATAATATTTTGCCCTAGATCGAACTCCACTAAAAACATTTTAATTTTTACTCTCCTTATAACACAAAACAACATTTTAATTTTTACTCTCCTTATAACACAAAACTACGTCGTTTTATAAAATATAAAATATTACTATTCATAAAATATTTATGTAGAATTACACTAGTTTAGTGGTAAGACACGCATGTGATAATATTTTTCCCAAGTTCGAACCCCACTAAAAATATTTTAATTTTTACTCTCCTTATAACTCAAAATGACGTCGTTTTATTAAATATTAAATATTACTATTTATAAAATATTTACGTATAAAATATTTATGTAGAATTACACTAGTTTAGTGGTACGACACGCATGTAATAATAGTTTGCCCATGTTCGAACCATAGTAATAACTTTTTTATTACTACCTCTACATTAGATATTAAATATTAATTTTTACAAATTATGCTAAGAAAGGTAAAGGTATCCTAGCAGCAAGGACATGCGCATTCCCAATAGTCAGCCTAGGTTCAATCCATAGGTAAGAGATTTTTTATTTTTTCTCTTCTTATTACCAAAATTGCATCATTTTGGGTTTGCTTTATAACCCTCCTAACCCTATTTTTCACCTTTTGTCTCTCATTTTAACAGCAGCCGTTCTCTCCTTTCCCTCTCCAGTCATTCTCTTCCTCCCCATCTCTCTCCCTCTCTCTCTCTCTCTCTCTCTCACACACACACACACACACACACACACACACACACACACACACACAGACGCTTAGATCCAATGGCCTCATCCTTGCCTTTATCTACGTCAGTGTCGCCATCGGATTATCCACCATGGAGTACACGCTCCGTATGGTCCCTTTGTCTTCTGAGCCTTTCGATTTGGGTTTCGTCGCCTCGCACTTCCTCCACCACATCCTCTCCGCTTCGCCTGAACTCAACACCTTCCTTGCTTTTCTTAACACTGTATGTGCTCTTTCTCTTATTTTTTTTAATTTTAATTTTTCTAATTTACTTTATTTTTCATTTGATGGTATTCGAATCCCATGAATTTGAATCCCATGAAATGAAAAATATGAGTTCTTTGTGAGTTGTGAAATAGCACCCTTGTGATCCATTTTTTTGCTTTCACTTGACCAATAGAAATATGAGACTTTTTAGTTTATTTATGTATGTATTTCTACAAGATAGGAATGCTACAAGATCAAACATATCTTGAAAGTAAGAAACTAAGATAAAAAGACTTGAAAACTAGCATATGATTACAATTTAGCAGCTGAACCAACAAGTTTGGTTAAACCATAATTAACTCCCATAGCCACCAAACCTCCAAGCAACACCCTTAACGAGGACTTCACAGCCATCCTAGTTGGAATATAACCTAACCCTCCAAACAATAACAAGGCAAGCTTACAACCGCTGTTATCAACCCTACCCTCACACAATTCTATACAAACTTTACACCTAATAATAGCCATACACAAGCTCCCATATATGAGAAATGAAAATGCTGAGTCTATGGACAATCTATGCCAAGGGTTCAATTTCTCCTTCTCAGCGCCTAGCTCCTCAACTCCCATGTTCTCAATGCTACACTCTCTCTTCATTTGTGCCTTATCTATGTAATATTGTGAGCAAACTGAGATGAACTCTCCTATAGCCATACTACAAGCTCCTGCAACCAACCATGAAACTCCATTAAAGATCGCAGTCTTATCTTTTGAGATAACTCCAATTAAAATCATATACGATGGAAAGTAAAGCAATGCATCACTGTAACCCAAGATGATGGTTCTTAGCTGTAAGGTTGAATTTATTCAATCATATTTTGGCTTTATTTCGTGTCAAATTTGCTTGTAATTTAGCAATTAGATACCTTGTATTTAGGTGGGATTTATGTAAGGGTTGTGTGTGAAGAAAAACTCAAGATGTGTGCAATTCAAAGGAGTCTCGAAACTGGCTCGCGACTGGTAAGTTGCCATAATGGCATACATGTGAAGCATGTAGGAAAGCTGAAGGGTCACGACAGTTGGAGCACTTCAGGACAAAATTTCCAGTCTGGACAGGCAGTTAGCTCGTGACTTAGACTAGCGGCTTGTTTCAGTTGCGAGGTTAAGTCCCTATAATGCCCTGTTTGATGACTTTTCGCATTCCTTATACACACTACTATGACTACCCTTATACCCACGAAATGTAGAGAGCTTCCAAAGAGAATTTTGAGAGAGAAACTCTAGAGAAAACCAAGATTGACTCATCCACAATTTTTATCATTTGATTCCCTAAATTCCTCTACTTTCACCCTCTCCATTGACATATCCTTGAGAGGTACATTTATCAAATCCTTATCTCACCATAATCATATCAGTGAGGAGGTGTTTTGGTGCTTTGGAAGCATTTTAGAGAAGATCAATTCATTTGGTTGATGCAATGGGTTTATTGTAGGATTCGATAAGTTAGAGAAGATAAGGCTTGGCGTAACCCTATTAGACCAAGAAACTTAGAGGACTTAGGTGCACTAGGTAGATTAGGCTTGGAGGGTCTTTTGCCATTCATGTATCCCAACTTCATTCTCTAGTGGATTATTGACTGCTTGGAGGGCGGTGGAAAGGTTTTTCGCCAAGTACTTCAGTTTCCTCTTCGATAACACATTGACGTGTTGTTTTTGTGTTTGCATCTTTCTTTCCTTTCTCTTTACCTTTTAATTGTTGATGTGTTTGTAATTAATTATGGTTTAGAGTGTGTTACCAATTTGGTTATAGCTTATATTTCATATTCTTCAGATATACTGTTTGATTATAAGCTTGTGTTGATATTTTTGTAATTGGGGATCTAAACGTTTATTGGTATTTTATACACTATTTGAACTTTCAATTGGTATCAAGCGGGTTCACTTGCTGTGGTTTCATTACCTAAGTGAGATCCTAGACTCTTTTTTGAGATGGATCGATCTCAATCACTTAATGCTCCTCCATACTTTGATGGGAGCAACTATGCATTTTGGAAAGTCCGTATGAGGGCATTTCTATGTTCCATTGATGAGAGTATTTGGGATGTTGTAGAGATAGGATGGACTAGGTTGGAGGCTGCCAAATCCACATGGGATAAGGCAGCTCTTGCGGCAACTAATGCTAATTGCAAGGCTTTAAATGATATTTTTTGTGGTATTTCTCTTGATGAGTTTCACAGGATTTCTTATGTCACAATTGTCTAAGAAGCGTGGCAAGTCTTGCCAAAAGCATAGGAGTATCTTTGTTTGGACTTAGACAAAACCATGGGTCTGGAATTTCTCCACTTGTGAGTTTCTCATATTGTAAAAAAGGGCTCTTGTAGGGTCCAACTCGCATGGTATTCTGTCAAGACTTATCAAGCCCAAGGATCTAAAAGGATTGTGGATCTGTTAGCTAGCCTGAATTCACACAGGTTGTTTAGCTCAAAGAGTTATCGGTAATTGAGCCCAATTTGATTTTGCTAGGCATTTAGTTCAGCTTAATATGCAGGTCTTCTTTGTGGAGCTAAGTTTTTGGGTCCAAAGCCCAATATGATTTTTTTTTTCTTTTTACTTATTCAAACGATTTTAATTTTCCTACTTCGCTTTAGGGGGTTGGTTTATAGGTACAACCTTTATAGTTTCATGGCATATGCCCATGGAGATTGTATACATTTGACTTTGCACTTCTCGACAAATATGATTTGTTTAATTATATCTTTTGATAAATAAAAAATGGTTAGGAAGGGGTGATTAATGTGGCTTCTCTGCTTGGTGTAACCACACTAAATGCTTTCATGCTAAAACCTCATTTTGATGAAGTAACCAACATGTCACTAGTTGGAAAGAGATGACTCGAATCCAAGACGCACCGCATAGAGGAGTTTATTCAAGTGATAAGTACTTTGTACTCCTATTATGTGTGATTCATAATTGTTATATCCCTACAACTAAGTCAGAGACATGTTTCCCCTAGATAAGATATTTTTGTGTTTTCTTATATGCTTTTGGCTAGGTACTAACTACTAAGGGCTGTTCAAATAGTCATGGGATTGGAACTCTTTCGATCAAACATTTTCTGAAAAAATCCAAAACCTTATATTGAGAAGTCACACAACCAATCTTTATAAAGGGCATATAAAGCATCACCAGTCACATGTCTCCCAACTCCTCAATATTTATCGTACTTTTTTCTCACTCTTATCCTATCATGGCAATAAAAGAATCAGAGATACTATAAACTGTTTAATGTTTTTATACAAAAGCGTTTCGTTTCGATTAACTTCCCAACTACTTTGTCCTAACTCATTGAATTTCAAGCATGCGTACACCGGTAACCGGAAAAGCAGTTCAACCCTCCCATTTCCAAATGCAGACAACTTTTTGGACCGGCTACTAAACTCAACACCCCCAAGTTTTCTCACGCACCCATTTGAGTATATAATTCTCATATATTTTGGATGCGTGTTGGTTTACATAATTACAAATTTACAAGTTATTTTATAGCATTTTTTTTTACATATTATGTGAGCCTCACTTTGTTGCAATTTGAGCTTAAATTTTGTTATTTTTATTGTAATGACAGATTGACAGGTGCACATTGATGGAAGAGATCGATTAAGATACTGGGGTCAAATAGAAATAGGAGAATATGTGCCTTTGTCTCATGCTATATATCATATTTTAATACTAAATTTCATGTACTATAATAATTGGTGTCAAATTCTTTGGCCTGTGATCTCTCGTGTGTCTCAAAACATGTGCAAAAGAAATATATATATAGTCCAAACTTAGAAGAACTAGCTCGTGAATGAATAGAGGAGTAATTGAGAGCACAGCTTCCTATTTTAGCTTTCACTCATTTGGTAAAGCTCCGAAAGCAAGCATGACCATTGCCTTCTTTCTCCCCCTATGTCATGGAGTAGTTTATTAATGGAATAGGTGTAGTATTCCTTATAAAAGATTCCATTACTCCCCCCTAAACAATGCCTCGTTTATGGTGCAAAGTCTAATGTGTTTTTTCTTCTCATGTCTTTCTTTACTACTATACAAGTCTACAACTACGATACTCTAAATCTATAGACTCAACTGATGAAAATTAAATATAAAAAAAAAGCTGAAAATAGTTTGTGGAGCTCGTGAAAAACAGTAAAACATCATAGTCTTGCTTTTAAGAACAGGATATTTGGTGGGAAAAATTAAGTGACAACATTTTATTGTTCTTGGTAGCCGGGAAAACATTAACATCCCTATGACTCAACTTCTAAAGTGCTTGACTAGCACAAACATAGAAATGTTCACACGTTATTGGCAAGAAAACTGCCATATGTCATCAAAAAAATGGGTTGATGAGAACCATAGGTATTGTATTATATCTTGGAATGAAAAGAAATTGTGTCCTAATGCAGTGTCTTGATCTTTGTGCACTACATGACAAGAGCTTAACCGTAACTGGCTTTATAAGTCATGCTCCATTTTTAATTGAAATCTTGATTGAACATGTATGGATTGTACTGGGGAGTAATGGATATTGTTGTCTCTTGGAGATTGGTCCTCTCTTAATGCGAAAATTCCAATCATACAATTCGATTGAAGCAGATTAGGGGCTACTAGAGTCTAGGGGAGCCAATTGATGGCACCGTGTCCTGAGTGATGCACGGGTGACAGTATAAATTTATTTTAAAACATTTTATTAAAAAAAATTCTATGCGATAGTATGGATAGCGTTTTGACCCCTGCGTTGTGCGGTTGTGTTTGTGTTTGTCAGTGGGTCTCATTTACTGTTTACGAGACTCACAAATTTTTTTTTAATCAATTTTTATTAAAATTGAGTTTTATGGTACTACTCATATATTTAAAAATTATCTTATTATAGTATTTTTAACAATAAGTAGTATATGAAATTATCTTTATAATTATGATTAATGCATATTCTTAATATTGCTAACTCTACCGTAGTTCCTAGCCATGAATTCTCTTCCTCCTCAGATCAAAGCTTGTCAATAACATAGGTCAAATCTCACTCTAAGATGATATCTCTTACACCTATCTAAATTGCAAAATCAATAGCTTGGACTGCCTCTACTTGTTTTGCCTCCTGCGAATCCAAATTGCTCTCTCTTTGCAATTCAATGCTACAATAAGCGACTCATTATCATCTCGAATCAAAACCCCTGTTTCCGCTTTGCTCTTTAAAAATCACTCCATCAAAGTTTATCTTGAATGACAACTCTTAAGGAGGTTGCTATTTATGCTTGATTGAACAAATGTGTAGATACAAATAATCATATTACCTAATCCATTGAATCTAACTCTTGCAAATTTACACTAAACTTAGTTCTTGAAGGAAAACTCATGAGGAGATTGCTATTTATGCTTGTCTAGACAAATGTGTAAAAACAAATAATCATATTATCCAAACCATTGAATCAGACTCTTGCGATTCTACATTGAACTTAGTTTGTATGTAGAAAAGATAAAATTGAAAAGTTATCAATTGAATCTATCTAAAGATTTTAAGGTAATAAAGACATATTAGTTGTTTGGCTAATTTAAAACATCAGCCCATTGTTCGGAATACAATGGGAAGAAGTTAATGTAGAAGGCTAAATGTAAAAATACTCTCATAAAGTGTCATGTGGCAAAACCTTGTGCCTTTTCCCATGCAGTCTCTGTTTTAATATATGATACTAGTCGCAGACTCAGTGGCGACTCCAGGAATTTTGTTCAGGGTGTTCCTATTTCACTTTGAAAAAATTTTAGGTTCTTTCAGTCTATTTCGAGTGTTTCGGGACATTTTGGTAAATACTGGCCGAAATTCAAAATTTGGCAAGCACAAAGTTTATACTTAAAAAAAAAAATTCTTAAAAGCAAAACAAATTTGCATTCTGTACACCGAAAAACCTCAAAAGGAAAAAAAAATTAAAAAAAATAAAAAGAAAAGAAATTAATGAATAAATGTACCGGTACAATAAACTATAAGTTCATTTGAAATATTAATAAAATTATTAATCATTGTTGTTTAGTTGTTTTATAAATTTATTTGTCTTTTATAAACTATAATTTATAATTGTATTGTTGTTTCATTATTTATTAAATTATTAATTGTCGTTTAGCCTAACATAATTTAATTTGTTTGTCTTTTATAATGTATTAGTTAATTAAATTATTAATTCTTGGTTTTTAGTTGCTTCATTAATTTTTTTTACTAACTATTAGGAGTTTAACACACACCCCACTGTACGTTAGCACACCCCTGCCTCTGCATGCCTTTTAGTTCAAAATTTGTTTGGCATAAAATTTTTGAGAGTATTCCTGATATTGCTTGAGGGTGTTCCTATTTTTTTTTAAAAGATAAACAAATAAAAAAAATTATTATATATAAAAAAAAAAAAAATTCAAGCCAGGGTGTTCCTAGGAACACCCTGGCTTGTGAGTGGCGTCGCCACTGCGCAGACTCACGTGATGCGTGAGAATAGATAATTATATTTTAATTATGGTATAATATATAATTTGTTCTTTAAATTTTGTCGAAAATAATTTGTTCTCCCAAAAACTTAAATAATTTCTAAAATTATTTTTCATTTATTTATCTCAAAAAATATATCATCATTTTATTATTTGGATTTATTTGATTGATATTATTCACTTTTTAGGTGATCCATATTTTGATAAATTATGTTATCATGCGCTATATTTTTCTTATTTGTTTTTCCTGTACAACTAAATTGTTTGAGTTTCAAATATATTATTCAAAATTCTCATTCTCTTATTATATTTATAATTTTTCTTATCGTAGGAGTAGTTTCGAACTATTGATTGAGTTTCGTATGGTAATATAGATACATGAAATTGGAACTGCATATTTTTTAGATATTACCATATTATAAATTTAATATTTAAAATAATATGTGGGAAAAAAGTAGACTTTATGTCTAAAATTGAACACTTCACTTATCGAAATGAAAGAAAATAATTTGTATAACATAAAAAGAACATGATCTATTTTTTTTAACTACATACATTTTTATTTATTAAGTTTTAATTATCTCTAACTGAATCTTCATATTGCATTTTTGTTATTACGCTCTTGATGAGCCTTCTCATTTGTTACATCATTGGTCACATCATTATTCTTGTTTTTTACTTTTAATTTGTTGAAAATATTAAATATATAAATATATTGGCTTTCCAAATTCATCTTAGATAGTTTTAACTTTACATATTCATTTACTTTAATTTCGATGTTATAAATGAATAATAAATCAATTAATAAATATAAAAATATTGTCTAAACATATTCATCTTGGGTGGTTTAATTTTAATAGTTTTTTTTTGAGGGGGTTTAATTTTAATAGTTGATAGACACATTCAAATACGTAGTCAACATTGTATTTTGATATAAATTCAAAATCTCACTTCCAAAATAACTAATTAAGTATTATGTCAAAAAAAAAAAAAAATCAAACAAAAGCTAAAAGAGGGAGAAAGAAGACTTGCGAGTTGTGAAGGAAAACTTAAAAAATCAAACACACTACCATATCGTATTAACCCAAAGTAGCATTATATAAAAAATACAATGATCCATCAACCTAAAGTAAAGTTGCAAAAAAAATAATATATATATATATATAGAGAGAGAGAGAGAGAGAGAGAGAGAGAGAGAGAGAGAGAGAGAGAGAGAGAGAGAGAGTAATCACCTTTTTCGGGAGAGAAATAGAAAATAAAATGAGAAAAAGAAGTATCAAATAAAAAATATAGTCATAAGTCAAACACCAAATTATTCAAGTTATGATATATAATAGAATAACATTATTTTCTTGTAAACCATATTTATATGCAATAAAATAACATTTAACATTTATAGGGAAAAAAAAGATAATAACTTAAAAACACAGAACCAAATTGTAACCCAAAGTAAAATACTAAAGAACACATAAATTTTTGTGTATGTGTTTATCAAATAAATAAAAAAAAATCTTAAGTAGAGATACAAAAAATAAAAAATTCACACAAAAATAAAACATGAGAGAGAGAGAGAGAGAGAGAGAGAGAGAGAGTAATAACATTTTTCATGTGAGAAAATATGTATAGAATGAGATAGAGAATGTCATATTTATAGTAATAGAATAAGGATAAGACGAGTCAAAATAAAAGGAGGAAGAGATAGATGAAGAGTGACATTAAGGTTGAGAGTAGTAGAGAGATGAAAATGTAAAAGAAAAGTTATGGTTGGAAGTAGTGGAGAGAAGTGAGAAATAAGTGGATGATGTGGCCGCTGATGTGGCTCAACAGAAGTGTAGCAATAATAAATGCTACGCTTCAGTTTATATATATATATATATATATATATATATATTAATGATTGATTCATGCTATCCTTCATTTCATTAGAGGGTGGCTTCATTTTCATTATAAAGAGTGCTAGACTGCTAGGGCAGTCTTGAGCCAACAACGCAGTGTGTTGAACTATTAAAATTTTTCAATGATATTGCTAAATACAAATCATCTTTCCCCTTTTCTATTTTTTATGTTTTAATTTATGCTTCACCAATCATAATTTGACAGATATTCGTTTGAATTTTCATATGAAATAACCAAATTTTAAAATGGAAAAAAAAAATCAAACATATAAAAAGTTGTGATTGGTGAAGCATTTGGGACATAAGATTTGTTTTTAATACTACGTGCTCCCTTTTAAATAAATAAGTTTCCTCAGTTAAAAAGAAGAAAAAAAAATACTATTATTAAAATTTATGAGCAATGCAAGATAAATATGTTTCATACTATTATTAAAATTTATGAGCAATGCAAGATAAATATGTTTCATAACTTATTAAGGTGATAAGTTGTAATTGTAAAAACATCACTTTCACACTGCCTATCATTGACATTGTTTTATTATGCACCAGTTTAAACAAATCTCACCTCAATAATTAAATGAACCTTTAAAAATGAACTTCTCCATAGGCTCTCTCTCTATCTCTCTCTCTTAATTTCAAACTATTTTTTTTATATGACATCATGATATTCAAGCAAGTGAATTTAGACTTTAATAGTTTATTGCTCATTAAAATTTTTATTAGTTTCTTCTTCTTTTATTATGATAATAGTGATATTAGTTTTGAACAAAGTATAATAATATTAATTATAAAATTATTCAATTATCCAATTACTCGATGATCTAACTACTTTTATATGTAAAAAGGGAAACATAACGGTAGTGGTCAATGGGTGATCTATTGGTATGAATTTCGGGCTCAATTACCCCTTCAAACTTGATTCCAACTATTAAAATATTAAAGCACAACATATGTTATAGCAGCATTTTTTTTTTTAAATAAAGTGTCTCAAACAATAAGTTACAAGCAAAGGCTCAAATTTTTAATAAGAATATCTCAACTTGTTACATTTATGAGTTGTTTATATATATATATATCCTTTTTTTTTTTGAAAAATTACACAATTTATTTACATTACTAAATGAGGAGTCAACTACCTTGCACAATCCACTTGTTTAATGCATAATTTAGGAAGGTTTTTAGCATTAAGTATCTTCTATAGGGACTATGACCTTGTGGTAATAGTATTTTTTGTGGTGCTCCATAGTTAAGGTTCGAATATCACCTTTGCCTCCCCATTATCTAACTATATAAAAAAACAAAATAAAATAAAAAAGCAAATTCTTCTATGAGATAATACTGTATTTCAAATAATTTTAAAGTTATTTGGGCTAAGCAAAAACTATTCTACGTGGTTCAAGCCTAACCCTACCATAATTATATCCATTTGGGTAAAATTTTAGGATGTTAGTTCTTATTGTATTGACTTTATTTCATATTTTATATACTACAAGTTTACAACAAGCGCAATTAAGGTTGATATTTGATAATGACATTCAATTTTTCTTTTACTCTTTTATGAAATTATTAGACTAATAAACCTTAAACTAAAACTTAATAATCTAAGTATTATTTAACTTTTATATTGGATTGTTATTCTTTTTGTTTTGTTTGTTTTTAATTCTCTTATTTGTATTAATTAGAAGGACATACTGTGTTGATCTGGCTTGTCAAATATTGTGTAAGGGTTATAAGTTTTACAAGACAACTAAGTTTTATCTAACAAATTATTTTTACTCAAATCCGACCAGATTGAACCCAAATCCACTTGAACCAACCCGTTTGCCAGGTCTATGAGGATTGGAACCTTGGAAGACAGTATCTCTCACAACACGTGTGAATCCCAAGGATAGTATCTTTTTGCCACCAAAGCACAACACATAGAGCGCTCCCAGTCTTTTCCATCTCTCAGATCAAATTTCCCGTCTGTCCGTGTCAGTTTTTTTGTTGCACTTTTAAGTGAATCAGAATAAATACACCACCATGTACAGGTTGGGTCATCCTCTTGGTTAATTGTACAAAGCATTTAAGTCCCTCTAACGTACCCTTCTTCTATATGCAACTATCATTCACTACACAAACACACAACCTCAATTCCTCTCCAACTCCTGCGAACAAGCAAGCACACCCACTTCCTCAAACCAATAATAGTACTACAACCAAAAAAAAAAAATCAAACATCCTTTGACTCTTATCTCTACCTCTAAAGTCTAAAGCCTATACGTGTGTTTTTTTGTCCAAGAGAGAAAAGAGTCGAGAGGTTTCGTTTTTTGTTGCGTCTCAGCTGGACATATTTCTGTGTCCTTTTCTTTTCTTTGTGCTCTGCATGAAACAGAGTTTTCAGTACAACAATGAAATATATTCGGACCAACAGCTTGAAGCGCCTCTTCTCATTGAAGCGTCGCAGTTTAGAAGGAGAAATTCCAAACCAATATGGCTCTGTTGTAGAACAAAACAAAGATATCCTCAAGATTAATGATTTAGTACCAGAACCAGCTCATAGACCCACTTGGAAATGCTTCTCCTTTGAAGAAATCTTTGATGCCACCAATGGTTTTAGCTCAGGTTTGGTTTTGTCTTGTTTTTCTAAATAATTTTATGGTCATAACTAAGTATTAATTTTTTTCATGAAACTTATATGTTTATATTTTTATGTGTATGTCAGAGAATTTAGTTGGCAGAGGAGGCTATGCAGAGGTATACAGGGGAACTCTGAGAGATGGTGAAGTAATTGCAGTGAAGAGGCTGACAAAAGCTTCTAATGATGAAAGGAAAGAGAAGGAGTTTTTGACAGAAATTGGAACCATTGGTCATGTGTGTCACCCAAATGTACTATCTCTCTTAGGCTGTTGTATTGAGAATGGGCTTTACCTCATTTTCTACTTCTCCTCAAAAGGCTCAGTTGCTTCTATTCTGCATGGTATATAAGGCTATAATCAGTTGCTTCGTTTCGTTTTAGTGCTTATTTCTGTCTCTTATACTTTGAAAATATCCATTGTAGATGAAAATTTGCCACCGGTTGATTGGAAAACAAGGTATAAGATAGTCATTGGGACGGCTAGAGGTCTCCATTACTTGCACAAGGGCTGCCGAAGAAGGATAATTCACAGGGACATCAAGGCCTCAAACATTTTATTGACCACAGAGTTTGAACCGCAGGTACACATTTTATTAGAAAAGTGGTTAAATGATTAAAATCACAATTACCTATCAGATTAAGCTGTTAAGATAATTGGCAATTTATCATATTTAAGTATAGTCCAGTTTGCCTTATTTATTTATTTATTTATTATCAATCTAGTGGTTTTTTGTGTTGAATTGGATATTTATTCTTCTGTATGTTACAGATATCTGATTTTGGTCTAGCAAAATGGCTTCCATCTCAGTGGACTCATCATTCAATTGCTCCTATAGAAGGAACTTTTGGGTAAGGTTTTTTTTTTTTTTTTTTCTTTGTGTGTGTGTGTTTGTGTGGATAAACCATACACAGTTTTGCAATCTAAGATATAAGCTAGTATTTGTAGGAAATGATCTTACATGTATATTAATGTTATATATTATGCAGGCACTTAGCTCCTGAGTACTATTTACATGGGATTGTGGATGAGAAGACAGATGTGTTTGCATTTGGAGTTTTCCTTTTGGAGATTATCTCAGGCAGGAGGCCAGTAGATAGTTCTCACCAAAGCTTACACAGCTGGGTAATAACAACCATTAGAAAATTGTCACTATGTTTTTTTTTTTTTTTTTTATTTAAAAAAATCACCGTCTTTCATAGGGAAAATCACATATTTGGGTTTCTTCTGGAGTCAGATTTCTTAGATTAAGTATAAGAGATTTAGTAATATTTAGTTGATGTTGAATGTTTTGTTTTTATTGATTGTTGATTTTGAATTTAATAGGCCAAGCCAATTTTGAACCAAGGGGACGTTGTAAAGCTAATAGATCCAAGGCTTGGAGGGGCCTTTGATGTAACACAGCTAAAAAGACTTGCCTTTGCAGCCTCTCTTTGCATTCGCTCATCTTCAATGTGGCGCCCAACCATGAGTGAGGTAGCTAAAAAAACCATGGTGTACTTCAATTACTTACCATATATTGATCACTTTTAATAAATGCATTGAAGAGGTACTTCGTTGCTTGGCAGTTGGTAAATTTCTAAATTTACCATTACTTCACTATAAGTCAAGATTGCCTTTTTTAAAAAAAAAATAGTTATATCATATTTTCACCACAATAGTGATAATTATTTTATGCGTCAGATATATGCATTATCTCTTTCAAAATGTGTAAACCCCACAATTGTATGAGATTTACAAGCTGTGAGAGGAAAGATGCACATATTAAATGCATAAGATATCTTTCTGCACAATTGTAATAGGTTAAATCTTGTTACACATGCCTTATTGTACAAATTTTTACGTATAAAAATCGATTTCAGTTATAATTGTGAAATTGTATTTTCAAAACACAATTTTTAACTAATAGGGCATTGTTTGTCCTGTACGCACGGTATTTAACTACCAACACTCATTGAAATATTTTTAAGGAAACAATTTCAAGACTTTAGAAAAAGGTTCATACATGGGCATATGACATACATGGAACATGTTCCATATGCTTATGAAAGCCCTGCAATTTTTGTCCTTGTACTTGCTGGAACATATACTATATAGTTTACCTGCCTACAAGTTTTTGAAATTAATTAATTTTTCCTGTCAGTGATCTCCCTTAAGGGTCCAACATTTTCTTCAAATGATATCATCTTGTACATTTCATTAGGGCGTTCACCCTCAACACCAATACCCCTAATTTCCTCACTGAACTAATTTCTTAATAGAGGATCCTTAGGTCATGCATCTCTTTCTTAATATATCTTGTTCATAAATCTAATAGTGACCTTTTAGTTGACTGGCTAAGTGACTTATCAATTAGTTATATTAAAGTCATAAAATGCCTTAATTTTATATAATATTTAGCTGTCATTTATCAAATCGTGGTGATTTTCCTGTGATGACAATGCACATCCTTGTCACCAGCCAGGAATGCAAAGTGAACTTAGATATCTTTCTTTTTCCTAATTTAAATTTAGTTGTTGGTGGAGAGGCATTGGGGTTTTTGATACAATCTCAATTATTAATCAAATGTTCTATCATACCTAACCTAAGTGTTAATTCCAGAACCTAAAGCAGACTATATATATATATATATATATATATATATTATTATGGCACTCCCATGTGATTAGAGTACTAAGTTAAATTGCAAATGATTGTGAAAGTGGGTCCTGTTTTGATTCATTATTGGAGTAAACGATTTCTGATTTTAAGTTATGTCAACTTAAATGGTTTTTTTCCTATATATTTTTTAATTATATGGTTGGGAAAATACTTTCATCTTATACAACTGTGCACATCATGTCAAACCGAATAACACTAGGAGCCAGGAGACATGCCGAAACATACATTTTACCCAACAAAATGCTGAAAGAAACCTAAAATTGATTGAGCTAGTGGGCACATAAAGCAATTATTAAACTTCTGCCATTCCAGAAGTTTGTATTTTTGTATTTTTGTTTGTTTATAGTTTTAAAGTGAACTATTTGAGTCCCAACTAGTATCAATAGTATTGAGTATTCACAACCCAATTTTTATAATTCTTTTTACAAACTTATGTGACAAATTGTGATTAGAGTAATATTACTTTCACATACATGATACATCTACCATTATCATAACTTTAATTCACACAAACCACAAAATATCACCTCGTGAAAATTGTTGTTTCCAGACTTGTTAAGCTGATATTATACCGAATTCAGCATTGATGTTTATGATTTTGACTCTAATTGACAGATATTGGAGGTAATGGAGGATGCAGGTGAGGTGGACACAGAGAGGTGGAAGATAGCTGAGGAAGAAGAACAGGAAGAGTTCTGGGGATTTGAGGACCTAGAATATGAATGTGACAGTTCCTTCTCTTCTCCACATGACACTGGGTCAACAGCAATTTTTTAGAGCTAAAGAAATAGGAACTTGAAAAAAATGTATTTGCCACTTTCATTTAACATATTAGTATGTTACATTGTAAATGTATAAATGTAAAGGCATATAGATATATCTATATAGCAAACCCACTACTAAATCAATCTCTATATGAGAGTTTTTTGTGGATATACATGCATTCAATTGCCATTTCTGATTACACTCTACGTTGATGCTCTACATATATCGTTACACTTTAACAACTCTCTGATTAAGAAAGGACAGGGAAAGGTCAAGCAACTGGAAAAGTCAATTGTGTGGATAAAAAAAGTTCCTTTTTCTTGTAATAATCATTCACTGAACAATCAATATGATTTGTCATTTGTGAAAATGTGAGGTTTAGATTTTAAGAGCCATTTGAATCACTCTTCCTATTACAGATACCTTAATGACAATACAGAGCTAAAAGGTACTTATGAAAGCAAGATGCTATTTTATTTTGTTGTTGTTGTTGGGAAACTTAAAAGCAAGATGCTTAATTAGGCTTTAATATGTAAAATGAAAGGACACATTGAATGCGATCACGGGCATGCGTTATTTTTTGTATATATATGTCAATGTCGGCATATACTATTCTGCAAATGCTATACCTTTTTCTTTTGGATAATTTGAAATTTCTGTGGCTTATATGCCTAATAAATCAGTAGAATGATAGGTATCTAGAAAACTTTCATAAGATTCAGGAGTCTGCGTGGCAACAATCTTTTTCTTTCTTAACTTTTTAACTTAATTGCTTATGTATAATTTTTTCAATCTTTGTGTTTTTTTAGGTACGATCATATATTTACCAACTTATAACAAAAAAGCAAATAAACTTCGATTAAAAAGCTATATCGAAACGTACTCTAAATCATGCTCTAAAAAGGGTAGCTTATTTTTTGGAAGATCAAAAACTTCATTATTATCTGGAATTTAGCTGGTAATTTTACTTTTGTATACCATCATTTTCTTAGTCTCAAATGGAGCAAGCGTTTACAATGTGCTAATTATTTTATTTAAACCAAGGAATGCTGCATCTATCGTCTAGTCCAAGTCCAACATTGTTGAAACCTAATCTATAGTATATATTTTGGGCACACCATGGAATAATTTCCTCACTATTGCATGAAATTATATATATATATATATATATATATTGATACTGATAGAGTGACAATGACATGAAAATTATTTGATTGAAGCACATGGAGTCAAGCAAGTGGTCACATAGAATTTTAGCTCTTATCTGAAAGGCCATGTAGAGCTGTCTTAGTTGTTTCTGTTTTTGGCTTTTTTCTTGTTCTTTTTTTTTTTTTTTTTTTTTTTTTTTTTGGGGGGGGGGGGGGGGGGGGGGTGTACACGAATTCCTTAATTATGGCATTAGTTGCGTTTAGAATATATTTGGAATCGCTTACATTATTTTCATCATGAGTCTCACTGCCAACGTTAAAATTTAATAAAATTCATTAAATTTTGCAGACTGGAGTCGGGGGTCCTCATTTTTGGCCACTATGATTTATATTATTTCAGTCAAGAATTTATGTTATGCATAACTAGTTTAAGGAAAATAAAATCTTAACTAGTAGCGCAACTGATATAGTTTCTGATGGTTGAATAAGAGATTTGTGGTTCAATTCCTTCAAATACCATAGACTCTCTCGTTGAATAAGAACTATCATCAGAAGCAAGTACCATAGACTTTCTCCTTAAAAAGTGATCAAAATATAAAATGAAAAAAAAAAAAAAAATCAGACATGACATATCATAGTTAGTTAGTGGAATATAAGGTGGAAAACTTGTGACAAAAAATTTTCATTATTCATTTTGAGAATCTTTACTCTTATATATGGGTGAGCATGTGGTGTGGCAGAAGACACAACTAGAAGGGTGACAAGCCTGTCTCAACTAACAGAGAGAGATTAAGATGTCTCAAAAAACATGTGGCTGACCCAACACCGTTAATGCCCATGCCCACAACCAAACCATTGTAGTACAAAGATTTCATGTTATATTAATTATACTATACTATTCTACACCTATACCGAAACTCAATGTAAGTACATTGAGGTATAATTTGAAGAATGATTATAAGTGACGGAATAAGTAATTAATGGATGTTTTGAAAGCATTAGTTTAGAAAATATTTTTAAAAACTTTTTATAAGAAAAGAAAAAAAAAATGATTGTTTTGACAACATTTTATATTTCTCATAAAAATGATATTAAAACTTTTTAAAAATAATTAGTTAACAAATATCTTAAAGGTACTTGTTAACCGAACTTGTGATATATTATGACTTAGATTTTGATATATAAATTGGTGGCAGGTGATGAACAGGTAGACAGTTTTTTGGAAGGTATATAAATATGTATGCTACAGAGATCATTATCATAAGGGCACATAATATGTGTTAGTTGATCGTTCAGAGATCCAGAGAAATCTTTATTAGTAACTAGGAGAATCTAAGCTTCGATTAAAAAAAATATAAAATGTAACTTCTAGTTTTTGATATCGTATTGAAAGTTGTTTAACTTAAAAAGACTTTGAGAATAGGTGGTGCAACGACAATAACAAATAATGGACCAAAAGATGAGTGGCGTTTTAAGGAAAGTCGAGTAGGTATAAATAAAAAATGAGCTTAATCCAGTGTGATAAGTTTAATATTATGTACGATTAGAATATGAGGGTCTTGGTGAGCAGATAGAGCTAGCTTTTTTTAGCAATTCTTTTTGTACTATATTACTTTGTGCTTCCATTAACATGGAGCTAAAGGCTTTAAAGAAATTTAGGAGTCAATAAGACAGGCATTAAATGTTAGAGCAAACATGCACCCAACTAGAAGTGAGTGAAAGGGGCATTCAGCGAAAAAAAAAAAACAGTGAGTGAAAGGGGCAGGTACGTACTTCATTATCATTACCCACTTCCCATTTTGCGTTGTACTCGGCTGGCGAATTTAATACGGTTTGCATGGCTTTTCATAATGAGTATTGTATACAAATAAAAAAAAAAAAAAAAAATTCCTGAGAATTTATACTTTGCCGACTAAACTATATATTTTGTTATACTCAGGGTCTATTTAAGATCCATTTATTTTATTGAAATTAAAATTTTTTTGTTAAAAGTATTATAGATTAAGGAAAAAGTTAGCTGAAATAGTATAGTAAAACTTATGAATAGTACTAAAAAGTGTAGTGAGACTTATAAATAGTAATAAAAATAAGTTAAATAGTAAAATAAGCTGGCTTTTTAATTTGAAGCCAAACACAGTGCATGTTTGGCAAAAATTAAAAAGCTAACTTATTTTAATATTCAACTTTTTTTAGTACAATTTATGGACCACGTTGCACTTTTTAGTACTATTTTTGAGTCTCATTGTATTATTTCAGTTAACTTTTACCTTTATCTACAGTACTTTTATAAAAAAGTTTTCAGTTTTAACAAAATATGCAAATCTCAAACAATTTTCATTTTTCAGTCTTTAGTTTTCAGTGTGTGTTTGGCTCCTGCTTAAAAAGCCAACTTAATTTATTATTCAGCTTATTTTTACTACTATTTATGAGTTACACTGTACTTTTTGGTACTATTAATAGGTCTTATTGTACTATTTCAATTAAGTTTTACATTTATCTACAGTATTTTTAGTAAAAAGTTTTTGGTTTTAACAAAATAAGCAGATCCCATGAATAATAATTTCTTAAATTATTATCTAAGAGATGAGATGCAAATTTGTATTACATGGGTAATAGTTAGGGAAATAAATTTGCACTTTCATTGTTTAGGTGGCAAGAACTACTTAGGTAACAGTTTAGGAGGTAAATATAAAATAAAGTATAGTTTATGGAGGTAAAGTGTAATTAATTTTTCCAAAAAATTCATAACAATTTTTCATAATAGTTGAGTTAGTAAACTTTTACTAATTCTCATTTGAGTCTGTTATTGACATCATTTTTATACTTATCTCTAACAATCTATTATACTAGTAGTTGTGAAAAAATTTGTCAAATATTCTGTGTTTATAGACTTTCTCTTTCATGAGAGGTATTGCATGTGTCACTTTAAGGGTTTGTTTAGATATCGCTTATTACTGAAAACTGAAAACTTATTACTGAAAATATTGTAGCAAAATAATTTTTAAACTACGAATAGTGCCCGTGGGACCCAGATTTATTGCTTTTTGCTGCGTTTTTCGTACTTGTGGGTTCGTAAACAGTGTACGAGACCCATGAAAAAATGCAAAATGTCTGCCGCATTTGCTACACAAACGCACACTAAGTGTTCCATTTTTTATTTATTTCATCAATGGTAATTTGGTACCTTTTTTTCTCTTTTAAAGATATTCCAAGTTTGAAATGAAAAATAAATTAGACACATAATATATTGGTGGAATAAAAGATTTTTATTTGCTATAATTTATCCATATTTGTTTCACAACATGAACAACGTTCTTTTTTATTTAATTTTTTTTGTGTTCTTTATCCTTTTTTATTCCTTTTTTTTCTTCTAAAAATAAATAAATAAAAAATCTTTTTCTTCCCTAATCAGGATATGCACAATGTTTCTATAACCATACTTTGAGTTAATAAATAATAAATTGCTTATGTAATGCTCTTTGTCGTTGGTAGCTTAATCATGGTTGACTTGAGAGGACGGTGCCAATTTACAATATCTGATCCCCAGCAGCACAAACCCTTTTACATGAATACTAGAACCATGACGTCTAGGGAAGTGGAGTCAAATCTCAAATGCCCAACTTTTTGTCTATTTTTCTTTTAACCAAATCATCAAAAGCCCTTCCATTAAAAAAAGAAAAATCATCAAAAGCCGCATGAATGAAACGTATCATTTTGATAGAGGAAAAAACATTTAGGTACTAGATAATATTGCCAATTTTCACTTTCCAGGGGTTAATGAGTTATTGATGAGTACATTAGCATTGTGTCAACTTGGTAATAAGATGGGTGGTGATATGGCACCCCGACAAGATGATGATATATGGCTCTATATATGAGTTCACTCATTAGAAGTAGACAAACAAACAAAAACCCTAGCTAGCTTTGGAGAAACTCGTCACAAGTAAAGACCCTAGCTTTATAAGTCACATGCCGTATTAGAGAGTCAATAGGAGTGAGTCATGTGTGGCCAATTGTATTGAAAGCTCCCTCTTTTAATAACTTTTGTGGAGCGATTCTTTTGTATTTAGTGCCAATAGCCTAAAGCCTTTTTAGTTTTCATAGGGGAACTTGGGGGCTAAAGGGTTCACATCTTAGCAACGTGGGACAAGTGTTTAGTGTAAAAATGAGTTTGGGCCAAGTAAATCTCTTATTTTCCCGCAACTTCCTGACGGTAAGACTAATTTCAAAAAATCATATCTCACTTGTTTATCATCTAAAATACGTCATTTGTATGCCAAATTGAATCCCCAAATCTCTACTTTCCAATATAAAAAAAAAAAATGTATCACTTCAAAATTTGAAGTAGTTTAGGAGAATTTGACAAAAGAGCAAGCAAAGATCATTTCTTGGAAGTAAGTTTCAACATGGTTTTGAACAATTTTTTAGTTGCTTCCACTTAAGCTCTCAAGGGAGGTCCTAGAGGGTTATTTAGAGTCTTTAAAAATACTTGGAAGTTATCTTGCATGACTAAGAACTCTCGGAAATTGGTCCTTGGGTGCTGTCTTGGGGAATGAGGTCTCAATTAGTCATTAGGGGTACAAAATAGGGTGTCTACATGAGGTTAAATGTAAGTTGCAAAACAAGGTTCTACAAGTTAATTGATAACTTTGAGAAATAAATTAAAGGCTGGATGGTTTCATGAAGGTTAGAAGGGAAAGACCCCCATGAGAGTGGAAGGACTTGCATAAAATCGACCTGCCTTTCACACAACAAATCTTGGGGTGTACACTTCACCCAAGTTCAAGATGCCAAGTTATGGGCTGAACTACCAAAAGCCATTTGCTCTAGTTGCCAAGTTAGTCATCGTCAGGTATCTTTCGGCCGTTGTGGCTATTAAAGACTGGGCTTTGCATCAACTCAGACATTAACAATGCCATCTTATTTCATGAAAAAGTTTACAAGAAACCGTCACCAACCTTCCACACTCAGGGGTAGCACTTGATTTATTGCTTTCAAAATTCCTTACATGGCCTTAAACAAGGCTCACAGAATTGGTTTGACAAAATTTCCCTTACTCTTTGCCTTACAGGTTTTCAATAGTTTCTGTGTGACTATTCTTCTATTACTGTTTGATTAGAGTGTGTTGATGATATCATGAATTTCATCAATAATGATGCTCGTGCAATCAGTCTTTTGAAGGCTTTTCTACAATTTTTTCCACATTAAAGACCTTGGCCCTGAAAATAATTCTTAGGCACCAAAGTTGATATAAATAGAGATATATATATATATATACACACACACACACACACACACATCTCAACGCAAATATGTCTTTGAAAGTGTACATGATGATGGTGTTATTGGTGCTAATTAAGCCCATTGACTTTCCAATGATGCAAAATTTTAGGCTTTATCCTAATGATGGTGGTGGATGATCTTAGTCAATACTATTGTCTGGTGGGATGCCTTATATCATATGTCTCACCATCATTAGACCCAATATTGTTTATATAGTTCAGATTCTTAGTCAATTTATGTCTCAACCTCGCAAGCCTATTTTGATCATACTCATTGAGGTTTAGTATTTAAAGTCTACCTTTGGTAATGGCAATCATATGCCTTTTGTGTCCTCCACTCATCTTGCAGCCTATTGTGTTTTCCTTGGTAGAAGCCAATCATTTAAAAGAGCAAGAAGTAAAATACAGTCTCTCGCTCCTCTGCTAAAGCAGAATATCGTGCCCAGGTCTCTATTGCATGTAAATTCATTTGGGTTTGATAGTTTCTTTTGGACCTTGGAATAGAAATAGGACCTCTGTTTCACTGGAAATTGAGATATTCATTTCATAGTTAAATTTTTTTTTTTAATTTCTTAGTTCTAATAGTTTATGGACTGCCATATCATTTAAAATTTAAATAACATGACAATTTGTACATTTTAATTTTTAGATTTGTAATATTTAATTTTAACCATGAAATGGATTCATTTTAAATGGAGAAGACCCTTTTTCCCTTGGCATCATCCACAAAGGTCCTATGTGACTTTACTATGACAACAAAACAAAACTTCACATCACTGCTAATTTCATCTTTTATGAGCACATCGAACATTTTGAGTTGGATTGCAACCTCATTTGTGAAAAAATTCAAGAGGGACAATAAAACTTCTCATGTTGCTTCAGTTCATCAGATTGCTAAAATTTTCACAAAGACTCTTGGCAAAGATCAATTTTGTCACCTCAATGACAAGTCAGGCATTCATGACATTCATGTTCCAACTTGAGGGGGAATAATGGGATACCAAAATAGTATCTGAGTCTCACCAACAAATATATCAAATATTTCCTTATTAATTTTGTTGACTAGTTAAAATCAAATCTTTGAAATCTCCTAGTTCTTTAATAAAATCAAATTTCTAATCTCTAACATCAAATCTATAAGACATCTCTCATTTTTCTCATCATTATCATATATTACAAAGAGACCTAAAACGCAGAATTGGAACTATGAAAAAAATGGTGAAGTGAAGAAAAGAAAACGAGCTATTGAGTGCTCTTCTCAATGAATGTAGGCACGCTGTCGAATCAAGTTAAATATTGCTTTCTTCCTTCTCACAATATTTTACATCTAGAACTTGACCAGATATTTAAATATTGCACATGTATTCTTAATTTCTTTAGTCCCTTTTTCTTTTAATGATGAAGAATATTATCGAAACTGTTCAATTAAGATGATGGTTAGAAAGATTCTAAAAAAAAAAATTTGGTTGGAAAAATCATTTGGCCCTTTCATTTAAAAGTGAACAAGCAACAGGGTTCTCAACGGTAAATCCACTCAACCAATATCTTATTTATCTGCAGTATAGAGTGGTCTAGGAGCAGAATAAGAAAATTGGTTTCAATGCACCAGTTCTAAAACCCGATGGCAAACCTAACCTTGGTTCTTGAATTATTTCATCTGATGTGGTTTTTTTCAAGTTATGAATTTTCAGCATTTTCGCCTCAATGACATACAACATAATGCTAACAAAATTATGCTCAAGAAACCCCTGTTACAACTGTGAACAAATTTCAAGTGGCAATTGTTGATCAGAGAGGGAAATAAGCGAGCCACCTATCCATCATGAGATAGCATTCCTTAGCCCTGTATTCAGGGGCAACATGACCCGCACCCTGTGAGAACCACAAGAGTTAGTGAATTTCCTTTTATATTAGAGTAATGCTAAGCACGCAAAATTTTTTCACAACTATTGACATGGTCTATTGTGATTGGAGTAGCACTACTTTCAATTTGAGTCTTGTAATTGACACCGTATTTGTTATGCACCAATCAAAACAGGTATGTCAGCATTGTGAAGAACTAGAATATTAAATGGAATTCCTCAAAAACAAAGGGATGTTTATCCCACATTGATTGTGTGTGTTAGGGTTTTAGTCCTTATAATCCCAGGCTACTACTATAAAAGTTGGGCAGCTCTCTGTAGTGGTACTCTGTTATAAGCCTGTTTAAAAAACTCTATATACGAATATTAAATGAAATGATCTTTCCTACCAGCACAGTCGCATATGTCAGGACAAAGTCATCATTTGTAAACTGTTGTGTGTATCTGCACAAAACATATATAGTATATCAGTCAACGAATCATGGAACTCTAAGTTTTGGTTGTAGCAATTCTGAGGGACGAAAAAGAAGAACAAATTGCAAGTAATTAAAAGAGTAAAACCTACCCAGCAACTTGACCATCCACATACCACGTTCGCCAAATTTCATATAAGGTTAAATTCAGTAAACTGATCCAATTTTGAGTACCAAGGTGTGTGACAGACAAGTCATGATCACCACTGTAGCAAAAAAAGTTACACACATTCATTTAATGAACAGCTTATTTAACTAAAAGATTAATTTCAACTGTGTTGTATTAGAACTTAGAAGCAATTTTTGGATTTATATTGATTTGTGAGAAGACAATTCAAAATACATAATGTTCACCAATGCTCTATTATGCCATAAATTCTGACCTGTATATAAGAGCTCGAAGGTTTGTGTTACTAAGATTACGATGATAATCAACACTGCTTGTGACAGTCTTTGTGTAAGCTATGCTGCTGTTGCACCTCTTCCAAACACCAATGGTTCCCTGCTTAAAATCATAAATTCTTTTTATTAATTTTAATTTGATCAAATTTTGGGGTCATGTTTAGATGTTCATGGTTGGCATAATAAACTTTGTATCATTATGTGATTATTAGTAGGATATACATACATTTCTAACATTAAGGGCTGCTCGAACAGACTTATCATTAGCCCATACACCAGCGAGCACATAATTATATTCCTGGAAAGGTAGCACATCACTTAATTATTACTCATCTATCTTATTAAAACAAAACCCTCACACATAAACAAAAAGAGAAAAGGCTTACCCGACACCAATATGCGGTATTTGTTTGAACAAGAAGACTCTCATCGATGTCCTCTTCAAGATATCTTCTGTTAAGGTATTCCTTACCTGATCTTGGAGATGCAGTTTGACAGTTAGGTTCCAGAACTTGCATGAGGTTTATTTGAAGAAGCAACTGTAATAGCAAAACTTCAAAATGGTTAAATGCTTATACAACTTAATAACAGTAATGATATATTTAAATGCTTATATGCTTGATTGGTATGGCTCACTTAAGCTTTTTAAAAATAGGGTTATTTGAAAAAACTGTACTTAACAAAAGCGAAGTTTAAAAAAAGTGTACTTTCAAAAGTGTAGTTTGAAATTGTGTTACCAAACAGGCACATAGCTGAATAACAAGAAGGAAAGGATATATCTAAGCATATCGGGAAAAGGAAGTGGTAGACCCTCTAACCTCATCAATTTCTTGAATATCTGATACACATTGTGTATTGTTCTCATTTACATTCACATAATCGCCATTGCAGCTTTCTTTGGCAGACTACAAAGGCATGAAGCATTACTTTGATTTAGAATGATTTAATACAAATTAAAAGATAATGTATATGTTAGATTAGGGATGTGCAGTAGAATGAACAGAAAAATGCAGCAAGATGAGACATGGCATACCTCATAGAGTTCATCTGATATTAATGTCAACCGATGAGCAAATGGAACTCTTGAATTATCATCAACAAAATCATCTGTCTTTGGGTTCCCAAGCACATATCCCTGATAAATTTTGATTGAATATCTTTAATTTGAATACAAATTGAAAACACATGACATCAAGATTAGAAAATTTCATCTTCCTTTGCTCCCTCAAATACCAAGCAGATCATAAGGCATTATTATCCTTGTATTTAAAAAAAATTGCTGACGGTGTAATTCAAGCTCATTGGACAAATTAAGTTGAAGTTCTTGAATAAGAAATTATACCCTTAGATTCATATACGGATATGTTCCAGCTTGGTTACCTGCATCAAAACCAAGCTTAAGCCTACTTGAGATTCACACACACACACACACACAAAGAAAAGAGGCAAGCCTCATTTTGAAGTACTGAACATCAAGAATATACTTTACCATTAAATATCTCTTGAACTATTATAGGAAGAGGTATGCCTGAATATGAATCTCCACCAACGTATAGTATATTCTCAAAATATTGAGGGTGTGCTAGCAACCACTGCAAATCAATTTAAATGCAAACAATTCTTAAAAAATATAGTTGGCACTTATTTAATTTTGGTTTGTTTTCTTTCTGCATATGTTTTCAAATTAGACTTTTTTTTTTTCTCAATGAAAATGGAAACATATTTTTGTTTTGAATTTCTAACCAACCAATACGTGCATCTTTGCATTAGTTGATTTTTTTTTTTTTTTTTTTTTTTCAAAAATGAAAAACAGAAAAAGGAGTATTTTTTCTGTTGTCTATCATGTAATATATGTTACTCAACCTATACTTGAAAGTTGAAAGTACTAGATGCAGTGCAGTAACTAATCACTGGTGTATAAAGACTATAACGTTTTGTTAGTTGTTTTACTAAAACACCAAAGTGATTTCTCTATATATCATACCTTACTTAGAAACTGGTAAATTTGTGATGCAGATTCATAGTCATCTATATAGTAACCTTCTTGGGTTGTTGAATAAGAAAATCCAGTGCCCACTGGTGCGTCTACATATATTATGTTAAGGCCCTGCAAAAATTATTTTATCATCTTAAGTAATATGGCTAGATTATATTTTACTAATTAAGCAACCATAAAATTCACAACAAGATTCTAGTCACTATGTGAGATTTGGGTACCTGTGTCCATGCATATGGATTGTAATGAAGTGATGGCAAGCTCCCGTTGTAATCTACATAAGTGAAACCTAATGGACCTACAAAATGTTGAAAAGATATCCAAGTTATTTATGTTAAAATAGGAGTTAAATAATTAAATTCACAATTTTTTTAATAGTTTAAGCTTTTGATGTAGCTAATAGATACGATAGAATTTCAACTTATGGTATTAGTGTTATGATGATTGTTTTTTATTATTAGGCTAATGCACTAAATAATTTTTGGTTTAGGCGATGATAAAAACTCAGATTTCTTATAGACAATAATAAACTTTAGTAAGTAAGTTCAATGGAATTCACAAACAATTGGTAATTTTGTCTTGATATCAAAGCTCAAACTCTTTTCTCCATTCTATCTACTTTTTAAAAATTAAAAAATCAATCGTGCTCATTTTTTAATTTCTATCCTTGTGGGTTTCAGTTAGCTCAGCTATTAAAATCTCTGATGGTTGTATAAGAGATTTAGGGTTCAATCCCTATCTACACCAAAAACTGATTGGTGTCTTACTCTGATAATTAAGAGTTATTATCAGGAGCAAACGAGATAGGTCGAAACTCTAAAAAAAAAAAAAAATTCTATCCCTTTGTACATTTTACTAATATGGGAACTGAGTTCTGATCCACCATGGTACAGGTGCATAACCCAATCTCCCCTAATGGTAGTCCAGTCCACTCCTTTAGACACTAGAGGAATGCAAAACTTGAGCCCAAGAAACTACTGGGCTTGGAGGTCTGGCGTTGAAAATGAATATGAACCTTGTACAATTGTAGGTTTGGGCCTTTATACGTAAACTAACTTCACACCCCAAAGTCCAGTTCAACCGAACCGGACACATTCTAATTCTAGTTTAGTGACCAAAAAGGGCATTTTGTTTTTTTATAAGTATTGTTTTTATCATATGACTTTCTGACCAAAAAACAAAATTATGTATTTTATTTATTTTTCTCTTTAGAAAATTATTGTTTCACACTTTAAGTGTCCACAAATATCAAGGTTCACATTTTACACATGATGTGTATAAAATGTAAAATTCTTGATATGACACAATCATAGATTTTCTGTTAAAATTATAGTTAAATGTTAAATTTATTATTTTCTAATAATTTAAACTTTTAGAATAATTAATAAATTATCCTGATGTCAAAATTAGAGATTCTGAATTCAATCTCTATCTCAATTCTACTCCCAATTTAACATGTTAAAAATATCATCTAACAATTTTTGATTCCAACTTGTACCTTGGAGGGTTGAAAATTTTGAGATTTTAAACCTTATCATGAGTTGAATGAACAATAGAGTAACATGCCATATAGGTCCAAAAAAAAAAAAAAAATACTTATATCGAGTGAATATATATATATATATATATATATAAATATATATATATATAAACACAGCATGTGGAAAAAAGGACTTTCCCAACATGTGGATCCCGCAATATATTTTCACCTAGAAAAGACAGATTTATTTATAATGGAACTGATATTCCTGTTCTCACTGCATTTTCAACGCTGAAGAGTAACTAAATAATTTACCAAACAAACTCAACCGTAGGTCCTACTGGAGTTTTGGTTAGAAAGTATAGTAAGAACAATTTCTAGCATCCACCGAAAAGAAATGAGATTGAGAACATAAAGAAAGAAAGAAAGAAAGAAAGAAAGGTACCGCTTTCATAAAAGAATGCAGAGAGAACAGAACAGCCAGGGCCACCGGTGAGCCAAATCATAAGAGGGTCTAGTGAAGGGCTCCTCTGAGACTCTACAAAATAGTAAAATAGTTGCGAGTGGTTCGAGTCACCTACACCAATGTATCTGATACACACAAAAACAAATCCCCGTCACCATTGTTGTTTGCATCATTCATTACAAAGACCAAAAAAAAAAAAAAAAACCAAGTAGGTTATGTGTCTAAAAGTACATGTATATGGTTTTATTGATTCAGATATTTTTCAAAGAAAAACAAATGTATATGACAGATTGTGATGGGTGGAACATGCAGCGGAAGTGTAAAACGCACACATTGAGACGGGAGATTCTATGAGGCATCTTGCTGTAGAAATGCATACTATTTCCTCAGCTTGTTTTGCCTTTGAGGGCAATGAACCAGAGTTGCAGCATTGCTCACATATATTTTGAGGGGGAAAAAATGAAGTTGAAATTACTTACCCAGTTTCAAGTGAGAAGGGAAGTTCACCATCAAAGCCAGGTAGCTCTTTGACAATGGTCTGTGAGGCAACAATGCCTGGGAAAACCAATAGAACAAGAACAATCAAGCACATTGAGCTAACAAAGCCACTGCTTTGGAACAAATTTCTTGCAATATTAGCCTTTTGTGGTGCCATAACTAGAAGAAATTTACAAACCAAGTGAACTAGAAGTCACTTTTGATGTAATATTTTTCACTTCAATACCATGTTACCTTAAATAACTAGATAAAGTGGACAATGTTTATTTTAAAATACAGGGACTAGCTAGGGAGTTGGGACTCTCCAGTCCAATTTTAAGAAGGTTAGTTATGGACCTATAAATCCGATGGATCATTTAAAAAAAAAAAAAAAATAGAATTAGGTAGGGGCACGTGGTTAAATCAACCAAAATATAATTTTTTTTGGTGAACTCAACAATATATCTTAGAATATGGTTTCTCTGTATTTCGTTGCTTCATATGAAGATTGCATTTCAGTTCAAAATATGTATATATATGAAGATTTTAATTTTTGTTTTTTCAATTGACTATTACTGTTTTGACCAGACATGCATATGATCTCCAAGAACATTGCATAGAAACGTACTGGATAAAGTGACAATAATAAGCACTTTCTTTTTTCTTTGGTCCGAACTCCGTTGACAATATGTCGTTTCACATATATGGTGACATGAAAATTAAGGATACATTTGTTTCAATGTAAAATATTTTTAGATAGAAATATTTTTAAAAAAATTAGTACTTGATTTTTAATGTCTAATTTTGTTCTTAAAAATACTTCAAAAATATTTTTTTGATTGTTTAGCTCCTATAAAAAAACACTAAGGGTCTATTTGGTTGGATGAGTAAAAAAGTGAGATTAGATTGCTTAGAGAGGAGATAAATTGTTCTAGGCCTAAAACAATTTACGCTCTTCACATGTGCTTTTTCTGGTAATTGAAATTGTTTTGGGTTTGACCAACGTTTTACGCTGCACCAAACAATTGAGAATTCGAAAAACATTTTAAGTCGAAATAATCAGAGAATAATTCAATTATATCACTCATTGTACCTTAGTGGCAATCATCCATATGAGATCTTGGTTTTAATTCATTACGGGTATTAGGAATTATACATGCAGTTCTATCATTAGCATTTTTTTTAAATTTTTTTAAAGTTTGCTATATTCTTAGGTATATCATATGCAAGTACTTATTAAATACTATTTGTCTCGATTCTTGTATAATCTCAGCATCAAAATGGTAATATTTAAAAAATAATTATAATAACCACTTTGATCTGATAGAAAACAAAGAAAGATTTTTACTTTTCCTATCCAAAAAAAGAGAAAGAATAAATAAAGAAAAAAGAAAGAAAGATTTTAAGGTCCGGTCTATAATAGATAACACGGTACTTTGAAAGGATCACACTCAAGTAACATTCATTCAATCTCTCTGAAAAGAAGTTTCTATTTTGCTACCGTTATTAATTTCTTTTTAAGTTATTAAATAGTATTCCTGAAACCAATAGGGGAAAAATAAACCAAGGTAATAATAATATTCCAAATTAGTTAAAAAAAAAAAAATATAGCACGTGGAAAATTTGACATATAATATATATATATATATATATATATGTGTGTGTGTGTGTGTGTGTGTGTGTGTGTACAGATTGGACCCAAGTTATATCTGGTGTAACTCTAAGCAATGTTACACCACCTAATAACTTGTTATAGAATTTATATTTTAAAAATCTCACCGTTATTACATATTCTATATGTTTTTAACAATCGTGCCAATTTTCATGTCAATTGAATGTTATTTACCATTTAATCCGTAAACTTATTTTTCATATAATATTTTAAACTACAAAAACTTGAATTTAAAAAATTGATTAATGACATGGCTATTAATCTTTGATTACCTTGAAATTTTGCAAGTATAGAAAATATATGAAGATAATGTAATTTAACAGTAGATTTGTCAAAATTTGCATCCAATTAAAAAATATTGAGTGGTATAACATTGCTTAAAGTTACATTATGTCTAACTTTACAAAAGTTACACATTTTTTAGATTGTTGACTACTATTAGATCTAAGGGTCAAAAAACAGTTATGGTAATGGCATTATTGCTCTCTAGAAATTAGCCAATTAAGCATTAACTCATCTTAATAAAGTGAAAAAAAAAAAAAATATAGCGTTAACGTTCACTCTTCTCCTTGTCATCATCTTCTTCCTCTCTAACATCTTTCTTTTGTAGTATGTACTTTCAAGGCTCCACCATTGATTTCTCTACGGTACTGTCTTGAGGTATTGGAAAATTTTAGAAATACATAGCCAAAGTCACTAGTGTTTTAGAGAATGATTATTGAGGCTGAGTATTTCTAAGGATTAAAAAAAAAACATGGACAAAGTCAATTAAGAAAAAATTAGTGTTCTAACAACATTATGTTTCAGCCATGTCATCATCTTTCACCATGGTCTTCGAAAGATCTTAAAAAATATGGGCTCTCATCCTTCAATATATGCAAAGCATCATGGTTTATGGTAAGATAGGCTAGTACTTTTGTGGCATTATTTGTCTTTAGATAATTAACACTGAGGCTGTGTTTGTTTCACATGAAAACCAGTTTCAAAAAATATTTTACACCATTGTGTGTGTTTGGCACCAACTGAAAATATGGTCAAACTAAAAATGATTTACACTTTGACCGTAAAATACCCCTACCCACCCGTAAAACCATTTCCATAGTTGTTTTACCTTCAAACCACATTTTACAGACTGAAAAAGTGGGGGGAGAGAGAGAGATCGGAGTTGCCATCATAGTCGCCGCTGGAAGCTCATCGGCACTGCCATCTAGATCGTCACCACCCAAGACCGATCCATCCAAAACCGGTCTCGTTCTCGACCCACCCAAGACCAAGCTCGTTCTTGACACACCGATCTCATTCTTGACACACTGATCTCGTTCTCCCTCTTGCTCAACATCGTAGATCTAGCCGCCACCGACTACCAACCCATTTCACTCCACCCCCAAACCCACCCGATCTGGCAGTCATCATCCTTCATCCACTCTGATCTCTCTCTTTCCTGATCTATCTCTCTTTCCCTCAATCTGTCGCTCTTTCTTCCTCTTGCTCAATGTTTTTATTTTGATTTTTGGTTGTGTTAAAGTGTATATTTAGAAATTTTTTATTATAAAATTTGTTTGGAAGCTGAGAAAATGTGAAAAATTTGTAGGAAAATAGCATTTTTAGAATGTTACCAAACACGGGAAAGATTATTCTGGACTATTTTTCATTGCAGAACCAAACACCTGGATTTCATTTTCTTTACAAGAATTCATTTTCCCCTACACTCATTTTACACTCGGAATTCATTTTAAATAGAACCAAATGCAGCCTCAATGGCAACATTCTAAGGACTGCCATGGTTAATGTCCTCCATGATAACAATTTAATTGCTAACCTCTACAACAAAAGTCACATCAAACCTAAGTAGCTAAATATACAACCAACATCTATCTTGCTCCCTTATGATTTGTTTGCATGAGAACAAGAAGGTGATGTGGCTTGTGAGAGAGGAAGACATGAAGAAGATGATGACAAGGAGAAGACTGAAAGTTAATGTTGTGTTTTTTTCCTTTATTAAGAAGAGTTAATACTTAATTGGCTAATTTCTAGAGAGTAATAAGGACATTACCATGAGTGTTTTTTGACCATTAGATCTAATAGTAATCAATTGTCCAAAAAAGGTCTAGCTCTTGTGAAGTTATACCAGGTGTAACTTGAATCCATTCCATATAACTTGTTATTGAATTCATATTTTGAAAATTCAACCATTAAAATACATGTGGAGAAGTGAGGACATTCTCATGTGCATAGTTTTATAAAATTGATAAATTTTAATTTAGGAACGCAATTATTTTTAACAATTTTTGATACAGTCTGTTATGATTGTAGTCACATCATTTTCATAAGGATTGATCACCATTAATCAAAATATTGTATTCCAATAGTTATTGTATTATTACAATTAAATAAAATCCCGCTTAGGTGGGGGCCGGGGACCCGAGGAGCTGTGAACAGTCATCGTGGAAAATGAAAATAAATTCTACCGCAATAAATAGTAGACAGGACTCTCAGTATTAATTGACCTGAATAGTACTCCAGATATTTTTTCATCATATCCTCTACAAAGAAGAGAACAGGTGGCGCCAAAGGAAGGAGGAAGAGGAACGAGATTGTATTTATAAATTTACGAAAAAAAAAAAAAGGACATAATAATCAAGGGGAAAAAGAGTGGGAATCGGAAATAATAGTCGTGATAAGAGTCCTCGGGGCCAGTATGTTTCTCTGTTGTTTGTTTCCATCTCTACAAAACTTCATTGTTTTGGGCCAAGACTCATAATGGGCCTATGCTATTGGTAATTTGGATCTAGGACCATTAGGAATTCTTGGACCTTACACTTATTATTACAATTTATTGGAAAATAAATAATTCTACTAGTAGGGTTTTCTACTACTTTTCATATATAGTAATTTATTTATTTTACAAGGTTAATAGTAGTTGAGTACGCCCAAGGTTGTCAAAATCGGGATCTTACGTAAGATCGTGGGAGGTATGTGTGATTGTGGATTGTAGGATCGTGGATTATAAGATCGGATCATGAATCGTAAGATTCTATATTATTTAAGAAAAAAAAAATTAGTATGTTAAATAATCACATAAATTATACATTCATACCAAAAATTTGCATCCATTTGATGTAATTACTATATATCATTACATCCATTTGTAAGTATCATTTAAAGAGACCAAAAATCTCAAAATATGACACTTTATTAAGATGTTATTTTTCGTTTGGTTCAACTAAAATTTTATCTCTCTACATTAGAATAACAAAACTTGATTTATTAGGATGTTATTTTTTATTTGGGTCCAACTGAGTCTTCTGTCAAGTTAAAGAAAATTACAAAAAACCAAGATCATTTGGAATCATCAGAATCGTACGATCCTGAATGATCGCTAAGATCCTTGAAAGATTTAGATCGTTTTGGACAGGTGGAATCGTAAAATCGTAGGATCGTAAGATCCAGATCGGGATTTTGACAACTATGAGTACGCCCAATTACAATAAAAATAAAAAAAAAACCTAGGTAATGATAATATACCAAATTACTTAAAAATAATATAGTATGTGGAAAATTTCACATATAACATATATGGCACCTAAAAATCAACAAAAGAAAATTGAGCACTTTGATCCACGTGTTTGGCTACTTCACTTTTGTTGCAGCCAAGGCCACGAGATCGTAAGCTGTCCAAATATCTTTATATGAAACCAGCGAACTCTTTTTAACACATTATAAATATCCCAACAAACTTTCCTAGACGCTGGAGCTCAACTTGCATTGAGGCGGCAGTGAAAACTGTTAGGCAACACACCCCGCCCCCCCCAAACAAAAAAAAGCACCAAATTTGTGTATCAGATTCAATGATTCATCCCATCTTTAGGTCATTGCATTTGTAATTTTTTTTCCTACTAAAATATTGGTTCCATCTACAAAATTTATACTAAATTCGTTTTTTTCGTTTCTCAACTTAAAAAAGTTTGTCTTTTGTTTCTAACATTTTTTTAAAAAAATTCCCTAGTAAGTAAAAATAAAGGGGAAATTTTTTTTTTTTTTTTACTAAAATATTGATTCCATAAATAAAGTTTATATTAATTTTGTTTTTCATTCCTAATTTTAAAAAATCCTCGTATTTTGTCCCTAACATTTTTAAAGAGCTTTTCCCAATAATTTAGCCGTAAAAATAAGGGATTTTTTTTTTTTTTGGGTGGTAGAACTCATTCTTTAAGGAGGATAAAAGTCATAAAACAAACACATCTAATTTTAGATTTAGTAATAGCCTCATGCATTGCATGGGGTTTTATTATCTAGTTAGATTAAAGTTTTATTTGTGCAAATTAATGTGTGTGACCTCGATCGTAAGGATTCTGATAAACGTAGAACCATCTAACGTTCTAAGAGTGCAACGAAACTTTCAAGGGAGAGGACTGAGAAGCCAAATTTTGAGCCAGCAAAAAGTACCCATCAAGAACCACGTGTGAATTTTTTATTTGGTGTTTGATTAATTTATTTTGTTCTTACATGTGATGTGAGTAAAACACCAAGAATCCTTTTCTTTAAGAAGTAGGGAGGATTTGGATCTGCCCAAAGTTATTGGGCAGTGCAATCCTTCAATATAGAGAAAAGTTAAGATAAAAGTTAAAAGTTCAAATATTAAAAAATAAATTTGCATTTGCTAATATTAAAAAATAAACTTTTTAAGTTTTAATTGTATTTCTTAAAAACGCAATTTTACTATAGGTAATTAATAGGAATTTGGGGTTCAAATCTCATCTACATAAAAAACAAATTAATATCTTAATTTGATGATAAATGACGATTATTATAGAGCGACAATATTTGTTAAAATTGTATCCTACTAACTCGATCTCTGTATCTCTCATGTTCTCAACAAAAAGTATATCTTTTTGCTCTCTGGTCTTATACAATATTAAAAAAATTAATGGGTATTAATATAACATGGAAAATTAGTCTTTGTTTAATTTGAATTATTTTAACAAAACTAGCTGCTCTATAAAAATTAAAAAATTAAAAAATAAAAGCTGCTACCTTTGTACTAGAAGATTTCGTCTTACTTTTTATTTACAAAGATTCTTTACAAAGAAATTTGGAGGATGGAAATGTTCTAAGATATCATGCCATAAATATAATAGCTTTTTAATTAGATATTATATATGATTTATGAGTTTTAACTCAAAATAGAAGCATATTCGCATGCTCTAGAGAACATAAGGATTATATGGATCAGTGGAGCTTTTAGCATCTACATCTTTACTATAATCTCAATTCATCAATTACAATAAGTCTAATATCCAAGAAACTAACTGTATAATAAATCCTAAACTAACCGTATAATAAACCATGATTCTCAAAAGAAAAAAAGTATAATAAACCATGATTGTTTGACTTGTAGTACAATTATTAGTATTATTAGTTTGCACTTGATTGGACTTGATTTTTGACACCTTTAACATTAAGAAAAACAAATTAATAAGAGATCAAAAGAGTGTGATTTATTTGTATAATTTAAATATTAAAGGTGTCTTTAGGGAATTTATTAATAGACTATTTTAAGAAATTTTTTATACCACTTTCATAAAAAATATAAAAAACTCTAAAATAAAGTTACTAAAAATATTTCATAAATATATTCCCTTACAATATACAATTAACTTTTCCCATAATCTAATAATTAAATAACCTATGCTCAAAAAAAAAATTAAATAACCTAAAATCGAAAATATAAATTCTCCCGATCTTTTATCTAATAAGTTATTCACTTATTTTACCAAAGAAAGGGGATAAAAAAAGATGAAATTATACACTCATGCTCATAAATGGTAAAAAATTGATTGCGTTGAAAGTTGAAAAACGGGTACGTAGAAAGGGAGATCGAGGAGGCAACGGTATGTCAATCCAAGCTTCAAGAGTGGCGTATTACTATATAATAATATAATATAGAATCAGACAGGACCTTATTTAAAATAAAACGTGGGAGCAAATGAATGCCATGCTTCTTTCCTATTTAAAATAACCAGTGCTGTCTTTTTTGTTGTAAAGAAAGAATAGGAAAATTAATTGCAATGTCAAATGTTTGATAAATCATCAAAACTTTTTGGTGTCACCTACCTTTCAAACTTGAGAGTCAGTGCACCATTTATACTTGGAAGGTTTATGCATTGTTTTTGGAGTTTGGACTTTGGACTTGGAGTACTGTACCAAGTACCAACCATTGGCCACTTATGGAGCTGTTCTAGAGGACATTCGTGTACTAGTTTTGGGGCTTCTAGATGGTATAATTTCAGCATGTTCCTCATAATTGTAATGCAGTAGCTGATGCTCTAGCAAAGAAAGCGACCTCACTACTAGGACTGCAGGTTTGGTTAGAGGATACTCCCACGGACATTGCCCCTCTTGTGTTAAGGAATGTCCATTAATTTGTAGTGGTTGTTTTTTGAATAAACTCCCAGGCCTTTGGTCTGGTTTCTCCAAAAAAAAAAAAAAAAAACCATTGCCATTAAACTTGGGCTGGCTAGACCAATAATTGGACCAGAAACGTGAGCAGTAGATAAGTTGGACTGGTTTTTTCTTTCAATTGGATTGGAATTTGGTTGTGACCGAAACTTTGTCAAAACCATTTGGTCTGTTTGTCCAAGTTTTTTTTTTTTTAAACAAAGTTTGCCCAATGACCCACTTGTTCAACTAGTAGCAGTTGTAGCAAGCAATTGATAATTTGTTATCAATTTTTATACTGAATTTTACTTTGTTAAAGGCAATGGAAGTTTTTACCTTAATTCTACTTTATTTACCTCTAGGTTTTTGAGTTTGTCCGATTTTGCTTGTAAAGGAGTTGAAAAGTGTTGCTGTTGGGCCCACGTGCCTTGAATTGCCAAGCCCAATTCGGTCATCTAAACCAAATACAAGTTGTAATAGGAAACGTCACTCGCCGACTTTAACATATCAAAATATATATATATATATATATATATATATATGTATGTATATATGTTGGGCCCATGTGGCTTGATTTGCTAAGCCCAATTCGGTCCTCTAAACCAAATACAAGTTGTAATAGGAAACGTCACTAGCCGACTTTAACATATCTCTCTCTCTCTCTCTCTCTCTCTCTCTCTCTCTCTCTCTCTCTCTATATATATATATATATAACACAACAACTCTACTAGCGGTCAAGGAAAGAATGGCTCTGATACCATAAAAGGGGATGGCCGACAGCGCAGAGGGCAGAAGCATAATAGATAGTAATAATTCAAAGTAAATATAATTGAAAGTAAAGGCGGTAGAACCAGCTAAGCAATTATATCAAAATAAATCAAAAGGTATTGAAAACAGTTGTGTATTGAAAATAGTTCAAAACACTTATAGTAGTAGTAGTAGTTACAGGATTACAATAGTCAACAGAGTAAGCAGTAGGGCTTGAGTTACAAGCTTTTTAGAAATATTACAATAGTGAGAAAATTCTTGATAGAAGAAAATCCTAGAAGGAAGTTCTAAAGAAAATTTTGGTTTGCAACAAGGGACAACCCCCCTTATATAAGCAAATAAAACAGTGAGAAATTAGTAGCAGCTATTGTGCAGGCTAGAAAAATAGTGGATCAAATAATGGATTATCAGCAAATATAAGCCGTTGTGCCAGCTAGACAAATGGTGGATCAGGATTAATCTGTAGAAGCAGCATTTGATGGGTAACCCTCATAGGGATCCCATGAGAGACAAGGATCCCTCATAACAACAATTTTGACTTTAGTAAACCATTTTGGAGGCAATATATGTTTAACAAGAGTAATTTGATTATTAATCAAAACATTATCAGAAGGAGGAACTTGTTAAGGGGATTCATCTCCATCATCTTCATGCTCATCATAATCATTATCAAACTGGTTTTTATCTAGATTTTTACCAATTTTAAGTAATAACAATTCTTGTTTAAGATTAGTATTATCATTTTTAACAGTTTTTACATCATTTTTTAATTGGATTATTTCTTGTTTGACAATAGCAATTTCATGTTGAAGATCATTAACAGTTAATTCTTTTGTTTTCTTTTTATTAAATCTTTCCAAAGTTTCTTCAAAACTTATCTTTGATTTAGGTTTTTTAACAATTTCACTTTTCGTTAAGTTTTGCTTAAACTTATCAAGATATTCTTTTTGCAATTCAGGGTTTTCAATTTTACTTATTAAGGTTATCAACAATTTTTCTTGTTCTTCAGCTTTGCTTGGAACATTAACAGATTTTATAACATTACAACATGAATCTCTGCAACCAAGTTTAACATTAGGAGAACTAGAAGTATCACTGTAAAAGTGATAAGCAGAATCAGATGAGTAGGAGAATCCTCTTCAAAAGAATCAGTCAAAGTAGTAGATTCAAGAATCTGAAATAGTTCATTTTGATTATTATCATTAATGTTTAACAAGTTCAATTTATTCTTCAATTTACCAGGTTTTTGATTACATTTTTTACTGAAATGGCCAAATTTGCCACAGTTAAAGCATTTACCTTTACCTGATCTCTGTTTAACATGTTTTTTAAAAGTAGATTTCTTTTTAGCATAAAAATCTTTAAGTTTAACAAAATTGGTTTTGTATCTTTTATATTTTTTTATGGCTATAATTTTTGTAAACGTTATCATGTTTACTTTTCCCTTTTTGCCTGGAAGGTGCAATAGGAGGTAAACCATATTGTTTACAGAAATTACCTATTTCATATTTAGCTTTCTTTTTATTTTTTAATTGTTGTTTTAACAATTGTTCATCATTACACATATTGATTCCAAGTTTTTAAATAGTACTAAAAATATCACCATAAGTCAAGTTATCATAATTAATAGAATCATTTTTCCCAATTAATTCTTGTTTTACCTTATGAGCAAAGATAAGAGGCAGACCATCAATAAACCTCTCTTTCCAATAAGGCTTCGTGGAGTCTTTCAGGAGCATGACTTTGGAAATGAAAACATCTTGGTACCAAGTAGGGCTTTAAGGTATAAAAAATTTATAATTTAACTCTTATCAATATAGGGCGGGGTGAGGCGGGTTGGGTCTAAAAATTCTAAACCCGTCCCTACCCCACCCCGTGGTGCGGGACTAAAATTTCTCTCCATCCCTGCCCCACGACCTTTGCGGGGTAAGGAAAACCCATGTGGGGCAAATCGAGGAGGGGTGGGTCAAGCGAGGCGGGGCAAAATTGCCATCCCTAGTGATTGGCCTTGTCAGCATTTTTCTTTTCTTTTCTTCCTAATTTCAAGCCTGATAATTGTGTGGCTATTTGGAGGCCTTTTGAAGCTCCATTTTCTTCAAATTTTATATGTACGAAAAGATCTAGATGTCTAGTGACCACATTTGATTTGGAGCTATGGTTGTTGAGATATCACGCTCAGAAGGAAGGTGACGCAAAGCTAAAAAATTTTGAACGTCTTCCCTTGAAAAATTCATATCTTTTAATTTAGATCAGATATCATTGAGCCCTTTTGGTGAAAATCAGCTAAGACCTTGTTCTTCAAGATGGTTTAGCCCGTATATTCCAGTTCTTGCTCAATTGGTTCAGTTTTTTGTGCAAAGCCAAGTCAAGAACCGTCAGTTATCTTGAAAAATACAATAAAGACATTATTAGGATTTCGGTATTTTTGTGATATCTCATCCATTTTAACTCTGATTTTGGCCTGTAAAATATCATTTCTAAGGAAAAAATATGCCCTATGAGACGGTCCAAAATTCAATACGATCCAACGATAAGATCAAAAAATCAATTTTTTTACCATACCTGATTAGGGTTTTGGTTAGATTTTCTGTAAAATGGGTTTTTCAAATGTTTTGACTTTTTGATTCACCATTCAAGTATGTTGTATTTATTTTTACCATTCTTGGCTTTGAAATTCATGTTTTGGCACATTTTTTTTCTAGTCTTTGTTTTGACGCATGAATCAAGGCTGGACAAAATACGGTACTGACATCTATGACCTCGCCCTTCATTCTTGTAAAACTCCAAACGCTTCTAGAGTTGTTGAAGTTGTCTCCTTAAATCATCCATTTCAAAATCTTGATGATTCCTCTCAGGTATCTCACCATTTTCTCCACATCGATGATGTCCAGCCATTGAACCAAAGCTTTGATACCAATTGATACTGAATTCGTATGGGGCAACCCAAACTTGACCAATATGATAAATGAGGATATGCTAGATAAATATATTTTCTATTTTTTGGTTTTATGGGATAAGTGTGGGCACCAAGGAAGAGTGCAATGAATGGAGTTGCCACCTAGTTATATGGTCTAAGAACCATGAATGTAGCGTCTTTTCGAGAAATGACATTTGATCTTACAACCAGAGTTTGGGTTCGGAGTTTAGGAATGCTTTTGGGAAGGTGTTAGGCACCCAAGATTGCCCAACCCTAAGGTTGACATTGTGTCCTATATTAAAACCCTATTAAAAACTATTCAAATACTTCTATTCTAGACTCACACACACACACACACACACACACAAAATAACATACATCTAACAAACAATATGACATCTTTAACCCAAAACACATACTTATCCATCCATCCAAACAAAAAAGAGCCAAACGTATTGAAGAAACCCTAATCATACATCTAAAACAAAGTAGCAATTTAAACATGGTAGCAAACATATCATATATCAAAAAGGAATATTAACACACTAGAAACCCTAATCCTACATCTAAAACCTAACACAAATGCATGAACATTGCTAATGCATGACTTACCCTTTATTTACCTCTTAGCAACACAACACTTATGGCATCAATGCATGAACATATGAATGAATGACATAGCATCAAAACTAAAAAAACCTTAACCTAAACCCTAATCTAAGCATGTGATAACAAACAAAAAAGTTAAAAGGTAAACAGGCAGTCATGGGGCTTGAAACACATATGGAAAAGAGGCTATTCAGACAATCATGTGAAGACAGAATCAAAACAAATAAGAAATTAGGGTTTCTGGGTAACGGCATCACGCACACTAGAACAAGTCTGCGTACGCATGAGTTCAGCCTACGTGCGCAGGCTAGATCATGCATGCGGAGATCCTTATCCAGAAACCCTAATTAACATAGAAACAGAGCAGAAACCAAAAACGTAAAATCTAGCAACCTATCATGCTTAAAGGCATAAAGAAAACCTAAAACTAAACTAAACAAACATATGTAAGCATAAACTAAGCAAAAGAAACATATTAAAACAAAGATTAAAGCATAAAAGAAAAATACAAGTTTTTAAAGCATACCTCAAAGCAAAAGCTCCTAGGGTTGATTTTTGACCGCTCTCCTTAGTCAAATATATCACAAATAAATGAAATAGTGATTAGTAATCTTAAACTCAAAAGATTAGGGCCAAAAAATGTCTCAATCAAATAAACATCACTTGAGAGAGTTTTGTGAAAAACTCCCCTTCGATTCACTATTTTCTAGTAAATTTTAGGTTTTTCCCGTGGAATTTCTATGTGTCTTGAAAATGTACCAAGTAAGGCTTTTTATAGTTGAAAAAATGAAAAATGATTAGTAATCTTAAACTCAAAGGATTGGGGCTAGAAAATGTCTCAGTCAAATAAAAATTACTTGAGAGTGTTTTGTGAAAAACTTTCTTTTGATTCATTATTTTCTAGTGAATCTTAGTTTTTTCACGTGGGATTTTTGTGTGTCTTGAAAATGTACCATGTAAGACCTTTTATAGTTGAAAAAATGAGGTTTGAAACGGCTCCCAAACAATGTGGGATTCGTTCCAAACCTCAGTCATTATTGCAGAAAACTTGTCTTATACTTCTAAAACTCTAGCTGTGTGCACATGAATATGACTGTGTACTGATGCATTGGCTCACGTACGTAGGTCGCGACCCACATATGCAGGCCAAGGGCCACTTTGGTCAATTTATTTCTAAAAATAGATTTTTGCTTATTAAAAAAGTTATATTTTTTATTTTAGCATTCCTCAAGCCTATTTAATATCTAATTGTGCTCTAAACTGGCATTGGGCCTTAGATTTCAAGCATCATTAGGGAACGAGGGCCCAAGTCATAAGTGGTATAAAATGTGGTGTCTACAATAAGAAAAACACACAATAATTTAAAGGATAGATAAGCTCACCACCAAAGTAAAGCTAAAGGGATACAAATAACACCACCCAAAGAAATTTGACTAAGGATACATAATTATTTTGGCTCACCAGTCTATGGGATACAGATTAGCACCACCCAAGAGATACAGAAACTGGTACTCACCACCCAAAAGAATCCACCCAAGGGATAAGAGATAATTTAGAAGAAATCTATCTTCTAAAACAACAAGGTTTTTAATTTGAAAATACACTCTAATTTTTATTTAATGCAGCCAAAAGGCTTAAATATAGCTTGGAACAACCCCCCAAGCGTAGGAAAATGAAAATAATAATAAATGCATTCACTTACTCTGACAAAGTCCTTGTTTGCCTAGGTACTTAGGAACAAAATAAAGTACTTGCCTACTTAGGAAAAATAAAACATAAAGTCCGATTCATCTTAGGAGATACTAAATAAAGACTATTTGACTTTATGAATAATAAAAAACATTTTAAAATAGTGGACTTTTTTTCTGATTTTTAAGGAAAGTTTTTGGACTGAATTGACATCATATTGGGCTTGTTAGATCTTAGACACCGATCCTTATTGAATTTATTTTCATATTCTAATACTAATTAGTACTAAATAAATGTTTTCTCTAAACAATTAACAAATATCTCCATGGTGCAACTCCCAAGTAACTATAAAGGGTAATAGGCGAGCCACCTATCAAGCAAGGCAGCACACTCCTTCTGCTTGTATTCTGCAGCTATGTGACCCCCTCCCTGTGCAATAAGAAAAGATATTGTAAGCACTTATTCCAATCCATTATGGGGGAAGTCAGGTTAAGGGTTTTTCTTGCCTTTATGGTAGCAAATGTTAGAACATAGTCATTTTCTGAATACTCCTCGGTGTATCTAATTGAAACAGGTAAGTATAAGTAACTGACTTTGGGATAATTGTACATATCTCAAAGTTAAGAACAAAAGGAATAAAATGCATCATTTTTGCAAAATTTAACACCAACCCTGCAACTTGAGCATCAACAAACCAGGCTCGCCATGCATCCATTAGAGTCATATTAAAAGATCTTATCCATTCTCGCGTGGCAATGTGTGGAATAGACATGTCATGATCACCACTGTGAGAATTCAAAAATGAAATTTATAAGAAGAACTGAGATAACTCAGGACCACTGGTCCCTAAAAACGTGATATGGACAGAATGGAATCATTTTCATTTCATTTTAAATGGACTCAATTTCTAGAATCTGACAATGTACAAAGTGTCATGTCATAATGTAGTACTAGAGACACCTTTAGATTTGAAATTTAATTCATGAATCTATTTCAAGACCCTCTTGCAGTGGCCATTAAGCTCTCTAATTCAACTTTATTCTGGTTTCCTCAGCTATCTAGTGAATTTATAAAGCTTAGATAGCTTTCTGAACCATGTTTTTCATAGGCCCACAAAACCTAAATAGTTTACTAGAGAAAATATGCCATTTAATATATATTATATCTGTATCCAGTTAATGGCTGAGATTTGCACATTTATGTGGTAAATTTACCTGTATATCAAAGCTCTTAATTCTGCTTGAGTAAAATTTTTGTGATAAGCAATAACACTTGAGAACTCCTGTGTGTAAGACAAACTGCTGTTGCACATCTTCCATTGGTCCTTTGTTCCCTAATTAGCATTGTAGAGTTCATGTTTAGTGAGTTTTTTATAATGGAATATTATAACTCATAACTTTCACGTACCACTCGAATATGAAGAGCTTCTCGGACAGTCTTATCGTTTGCCCAGATGCCAGAAAGAACATGTTGATAATTCTGACAAATAGTATATAAATTAAGTATGTGTTGAACTCATTTAAGGAGGTAAAATGCTGCTTGCACAAGTAGAACAAGAAGATTGAAATGAAGAAAGTCTATTTCAGGGCTAAGATTTGTTTCCTGTATCTTATAGTGTATTGAATGCTACATCATTTTGAATGTCACATACATGCAGACAAAAGCGAAGTCAAACACATGCACACACATGCATGTTAGAGAGTTACCCGACACCAATATGCAGAACCTTTTGGCTGTGAAAGGAGAAGATCTTTGGACTGCTTTCTTAGTGATCTTCTTTCCGAATTTGATTTCGGGGATGTCATTGAGCATGAAGGTTCCGAAACGTGTTGAAGATTTATTTCAAGGATTAACTGCATTTTTGAAAGGTCACTTATCCTCTCTGCCAAAGATAGCTATATTGATGAAGACATTGTGAGACTACTGTGTCAGTTTGCTAACCTGTTCGATGGTTAGAAGAGCATATTCACATTGTTCATTGCTTGAATCCACATTCACATAATCGCCATTGCAGCTTGTTTTAACATTCTAGAATAGCATACGAGATTAGAGACTAAAACAATACCATAAAATGATTTAAAGGAAGTGACGTCATGAAGCATAAAAAGTAAACGTAAAAGAATGATCAACTAATATATAGCATATATCAATTGCAATGTAATATTATATAAGCAGACATAATACAAAATTTGGGTGAGTAGTCCAGAAACCAATAAAGAAGTTCCAAATTTTAGGCCTACTTTAAACTGCTAAACTGAAAAATAAAATTTCAATCTGAAAGTGGAAACAATTTCTTTGGACAAGAACATACATATTTGGCTGTATGCACCATCAGTTCAACTGCTAAAATCTTATGACCCTCAAGATTGACATGCTTATATTGATCCATGGGCTCATCTTAGAATTTAAAATAAAGAAAGTCATACAGTGCACAAAGTTTATATTTTTTTCCAGATCTTAGAGAAGTGATTAATGGCAACCTTAAGGTGGAAGGTACTTGCCATCACACTGAGGCTTGACCTCTCTCATCTCATAATATATTTGTGGGGGGGGGGGGGGGGGGGGGGGGGGGGGTGGTGTGGTTTGGGAAGAGAGGATAACAGAATATGAACATGTCATCAACTCACCTCATAGAGATCCTTTGGAATAAGACCTAGGTGGTAAGCAAAGGAAATTCTTGAATTAGTATCAAGGAAAGTATCTGTTTTTGGGTTCCCAAGCACATAACCCTGTTCCAATTGAAAGTACATCACTTATTAGAATAACTTGCTTTTCATGGAACTCAAAGTAAGAAAGAAAATAATTATACCTCTAGAATAAAGGAGATAAAATCTAAATTTACTGAACTAACTCATGTTACAGAATTAAATTACTTACTTTCAAATTCATGCGTGGAATGCCTTCAATTTCATTGCCTGAAATTCCATAATTATTAGTTGACCCAATGTGAAAAAAAATAGCTCACTCTAAATTTTAGACACTGGTTCTTATGAACATAATTTACCCTGTATAATTTCCATAACAACCAAAGGAACAGTTATGCCTGAATACGAATCGCCACCTATATAGAGTTGATTTGTCTTGAACTGTGGGTGCTCCACCATCCACTGCATTACAGTTTGAGATTTCAAAGTCTGAAAGATTTGGATTAAGGTACTTGACATTTATATGAATCAAACAATCTAATACAATCCATCATGCTTTAGTGTCTTAGTGACCTTTTCAAGAAACATTTGATTAATAGTTAAAATGATTAAATTTATCATTTCTTAATAGCTTAAATTTTTGCAATAGTTGATAATTTGTCATGATATTAAAGCAGATGTTCTTGAGTTTATCGGGCGTGTTTTTTTTTTAATACCAAAAAAGATAAATTAAGTAATCATTATACACCTTTCTTAGAAACTCATAGGTGAGTACTGCTGATTTTACATCCCCAGTGGGGTAGCCTTCTGAGGTTTTTGAATAAGAAAATCCTGTGCCAACCGGTGCATCCACATATATTATGTTGAGGCCCTGCAAAATTTGTTGCTAACCTTAAGTTACATGAGGAGAAAGTCTAAGATTATATACATTTGATGTACAAAGTCTAAAATTCTACGTGATCAAAATAAAAAAAATTCACATCATGTACTTTCTGCTGAGATTAACTTCGTACCTTTGTCCACGTGTATGGGTTCAATTGAAGGGAAGGTAAGCTCCCATTGTAGTCAGAGTAAGTGAAACCCAAAGGACCTGCACGAAATTGAAAATAAAAAAGAAAGTGGCAAGGCTTTTAAATTTTGTAAGTTTCATCAATATGTCACTTTTTTTTTATAATTATATTATCGATGTAATACTAATTACTCATTCAAATTTTGCATACACAGAAAACTAATTAGTATTTTGACTTAATAATAAAGAATAATTATCATAAAGTTAATGTTTGGTATCTATAAAAGAGACATAGTCTCTCAGCAAACCATTGTGGGCTTGGGTCACAGAGACCCAGCCCAACAAATGATACTCAAAGGCCGAAGCCTATCAAGCACCAACTCTGATTTTGGTCTGGGCCTGGCAGTCAATGAAATAAAACAAACGTGAGGAACGTTACCAACGACTAGGCTTGGCTTGCGTCCGCGTTTTGGTTTTGGGCGTTTCAGCTTTTTTTTTTCTTTTTTTTTTTCCTGCGCACATTTTCAGGCAGGTACAAAAGTTACTGTTAACACTATGCAGTTACTGTTCACGTATTGTTTTACGCTGCTTATGCACTTTTCAGGTACTCTTCACGCATTTTTCAGCCACTTTTTATTAAAAATGAGTCTCACGGCGCTATTTACACATTTACAAATTATTTTGTTACAGTAGAGGTCAAGGACACTAAACACAGGGACAGACCCACCCAGGTGGGGGCCCAAGGGGGCCAGGGCCCCTGGGTCCTTCTTTTTTTTCTTATTTTTTTGAAGTTAGCACATTCTAAAACTTTAGGCCTTATTTTTCCATAAGAAGCCTAACTAGTCTTATTTAATAGCAACTATTCAACCAAAAAGCTTAACAAAAATAATAAAATATTCATAATGGTAATTGTATTGTAGCAAAAGAAAACTATTTTTCCATCAAAGAACCAAAAAATCACGTGTTATTGAGAAGTTAAAGCTAAATTTTTTTGTAACAACAGTAAACTAGTATAAATATCAGTTGACTGTAGCAACTTATTGAAAATAAAATACAATATTTTATTAAGATTATATCTCTTCATTTAATTAAAAAACTCAAATTCTCTCGCTTCCTTTATTACTTTAATGAACTATTTATATTATTTTAAAGGAAGTTATAAATAAAAATAAAACATTTGATATTGGGTGTATTGTAAAGTGATGTGGTAAAATGGATAAAATAACTTTTTGAAGTGTTAAATACTAAAATTTTTAGCACCACCAATGTGAATACTTGAACTTCAACACAAAAAAATAAAAATCCTAGCCGGCCTAGTATTAAAACAAGACATTATTTTTTTTTGTTTGTCTTTATTGGTAAATAATTGCATTTTAATGTATTTAAAAACAACGATTTTGAGTATATATAATTTGTTAATACTATATAGATGCTTATTTGGAATTTTTTTTTCTTTATACCTTGGCCCTGTTAGCTTAAAATCCTGTATCCTTTTAGAATTGGACACTCTGACTAACTACTCTCTCTCTCAAGAATCTTTTATTTTTTTATTACAAATTTTTAGTAATGGCTTGAAAAAATATAATAATCATGACCACATTTTGAATTAAAGAAATCATGCTTTCCAACTTTGGATAATACTAAAAGGTACATAGACTATATTATATATATTAAAGGCCTTTCTAAAGCTGCTCAAGATTCTGCAGTAGTATAAAAAAAAGATACCACTCTCATAAAAGAATGCCAAGAGAGTAGAACAGCCAGGGCCTCCGGTAAGCCAAAGCACAACAGGGTCTTGTGCTGGACTCCTCTGAGACTCAACAAAATAGTAAAATAGCTGCACATCTTCGGTGTCCCCAACCCCAATATATCTGCCACCAAAAACCAATGTCAATGTTTTCTTTTTAATGCCACTCGAACCCCCAGAGCTCAATGTTGTTACTTGTTACCAACAAATTGCATTGAACTTTTATGGAGTTAAAAAAAGCAACATTACGTATGTTTTACTTGTGAAAAAAAAAGCTCACCCAGTTTCAAGTGTAAATGGGAGATCACCGGAATAACCCGGTAGAGTCTTAACAACTGAGCCTGACATTGCAATGCCAGCCGAAAGCAACAGAACAAAAAGTTGCAAATATTGCGTAGGTAGGAAACCATTTGAGGTCAACATTGTGTCCGGTGAATAAAAAAATGGGGGAAATTAAAGGGAAAGGAGGGGTAGGATCAGCTAGCTTTAGGTCTATTGTGAGTAGGAATAAGCAAGCTAACCTAACCTATTCGAGAAAAATCTATGTTCACAAAGACCAGCCATCTACACATATTATAGGACTGGGGCTACACTTTACTTTTTCATGATATTAACGTAGGTAGGTACAACTAAGGTTCTCTCTACTTGTCATTCAAACTTATGAACTATCAATCTGAATATATACTAAATTTAATTTGATAGGTACAACTAACTTTCCACATGCAGGTTCCATGCATTTATGGAAATGGAATGCACATTAATTAAGTCCTGATGCTTTGAGTTAATGATGTACGGATTCTGTTAAGTTCTTGGCTAATCAGAATTTAAAAGAGACAAGAGACAAGAGCAATTGGGTTAACTTTTTTGGATAATTCTCATTATGATCCTAATCAGTTTTATATACAAGAGTAACACTTCCTCCAAAACTAACAAACTAACTGGCATTCCAACTAACATACAAGCGCATGCAAGCAATCTTTTTTGGGTGACTTACCCATTAAGATATTCGTTAACAGTAGCTTTTTGTCTTATTTTTATTTTGGAACTTTTAATTTGTCTCTTTTTGCACTTTTATAGGCCGTGCGACTAGCTTCATAGAAAAAAGAAAAAGAGGCTGTGTGATCAGTTTTATGCTTTTTTTTTTTTTTTTTTTTTTTTAACAAACTTCTTTATTAAGTGAAACCTACGTTAATCCAACCTTAACAAGCATTGCACGATGCTTGTTAACATTTGCTATTTTTTTTTTTTTTTCCCGGGTTGCTTTGTCAAGCATCATGATTCTTGTAGGAGTCTGGTGCTCTTATTTTAACACCATTGTGAGTGCTTTTATAATTAATTTTGTTGATTGATTCTTTGAAGTTAGGGTGTATCTTTTTCAAATCCAAATTTACACGTGATAAATAAATTGGAAGGGATAGAAAATTGATGTGAAAGCGGAAGCATAAAAGAGTAACACAAGAACACATGAAGAATTTCGTGGTTTAGCTTAAGGGCCTACCCCACAAAGGAAAACCTTAAAGACTACATCTTTATCATAAACTTAATTCTTGTGTTACAATGAACCCAATATGAGCATTTAAAGAAGCTAAACTGTAGACTAATCATACATTAACTATGGTTAATACACTTGGGAAAAAATTTGTATTTAGCCTTAATTTTTGACCTATGTAACCAAACAAACCCCCTTTTCAAATAATGTAGCAAAATACCCTTATTTTAGATTAGTAATGTCGAGTTTTATGCATATTTTACCGCTTAAATTTTTTTGAAAAATTTGAGCAAAACTAAACATTAGGAATGTTGAGTTTTATTTAAAAATACGCATAAAACTTGACATTGCTAATGTCAGGTTCCAAATAGAACTTGATATTAACAATATCAAGTTCAAAAAGAGTGGTACTTGCTAGATATTTTGAAAAGAGGGTTGTTTGTATTGGGCTATAGATTGGCCCCAATTAATTAATTCAATTATCCAAGTTAATTTATTAGGTCAAATTACATGCAAATCGTGGAGGCACACACAAATTACCAAATACACTAAAGTGTAGCAGAAAATAAATTGACACGGTGATTTGTTGACTAATAAGGAAAACTTCTCACAAGGCAAAAACCCTGCTAGGTGATTTTTAGATCACCACTCCCGAGAATCACTAATTAAGAAACAAGTAGTTACAGTTACAAGGAATCTCACCACTACTCTAGACTACCCCAAAGTATCAACTTACAGTTGAGCCTTCATTCCAATCTCCAACTGGATGCTAAAAATCCGGTACATTCCGTTTTGTTTCCCATCCCAGTCTTTCGCGACACTTCAGGTTTACTTCTTTTGTTAGGTCTTGACTTCTCCGCTATGATCTTCCCAGTAGTTCATATAGGAGCTATAGCCGTTTCATTCCTATTCGTTGTTATGATGTTCCATATTCAAATAGCGGAGATTCACGAAGAAGTATTGCGCTATTTACCAGTGAGTGGTATTATTGGACTGATCCTTTGGTGGGAAATGTTCTTCATTTTAGATAATGAAACCATTCCATTACTACCAACCCAAAGAAATACGACCTCTCTGAGATATACGGTTTATGCCGGAAAGGTACGAAGTTGGACTAATTTGGAAACATTGGGCAATTTACTTTATACCTACTATTCCGTCTAGTTTGATCTTGTAGAAATTTCTTCTCTTTACACGGATCTCAGTACGTGACTAACTTCCCAACAATTGATATTTGTTGTTGAATGCAAAGTTTTTCACTTCAATACACATTAAAGATCAGGAAGCACTTAAATACAAAATCCTAAGGCATACAAGAACGCAATAGCCTCTCCAAAAATATATGAGCTCTCTTATTGAGTCTTTGTATCTCTAATGACTTTAAAAATAAAGCTTTTATACTCTCTAAGAGTTTAGTGAACGAAACCCTAGTAATCTAAGTCATCATCGGCCGAAAGTCTGATTTGAGAATTTTGGACTTGCATAGCTTGATAGATTGAAAGGTGTCAAGCTAGTGTCAAGGTCCTTCATTTAATATTTTTCAGCTTTTCTTCACTCGTTTCTTGGTGCAATTTGCATGTCTTCAATAATATCACTTGTCTTGATTACTTAACATACTTCATGATATTCTAAAAACATCTTAGAGCTACCCAAATATAAGTAAGGTGCATTTTGTCAAAAAATATGCCAACAAATGAAAAATATGATCCTAACCAGGGAAGACAATCTCGTACCGTACCGGCCGGTACGGCCGGTATTTACCGTGCCGGAACCTTTGCCGGTACAGAAACTATAGGATTTCGTACCGGTTTAAATACCGGACGTACCGGAGCTATTTCGGTCATACCGCGATATATACCGTATTCCGGCCGGTTAATGAATACCGGACCGGTACAAAATTACACACAAAATGCTTCTTTCCCTTCCCTCACGCCAGTCATACTTTCTGCCTCCCTTCATTTCTAACTCTCTTTAGACTAACGATGAACTCATGCCATTTGACGGAGAGCGGCGGCACCAGTGACTGTAAATACCCAGCAAGCTTTGACTCCTTAAGAAGGGACTGAAGGTCTAAAGCTTTAATAGAAAGAGAGAGTCTAAGATGAAAGATAGATGAGAGTTAGAAGAGAGAGCAAGCTGTGATCTTTTTTTTTTTTCGGCTGAAAAGGTAGAAGAGAGAGCTGTAATGGAGGTGAAAGAGTTTTGGAAAAGAAAGAAGCATTGGATGGTGAGTGATAAGTTTAAACGTGTGAAGATGAGGGTTTATGGGAAATTGTAAAGACATGTAGTGTAGGTTGTACTTGTAGGTCCTAGAGGCGTGTGATCAGAAAAGAAAAAGAAAAATAATTTAATGAAGGTGGGAGGCAACTGGCAAGAGGCTGAGAGGCATCCGGTTTTTTTTTTGTTGGGAAATGGCATGTGTTTGGTTTTATAAACCATCATTTTAATTTTTTTAATTACTTAGGCCTATTTGGCTCTTTAACTTTAACAAATTTTTATCAATTTTAAACAACATTACATATATTTTTACACATTTTTTTATATATATGTATATCAAAAATACCCAAACAACATAACTCAAATTATTCTCTCAAACATTCCTTAATCTTTTTCTACCAAACCCCTCTCACATAATATCTCATTTCTTACCTACTACCCCTACTTTTTTTATTATCTTGTTTTGGTCTTATACTTCTATCTCAGTTCAATTTTTTTAACAATAAACTTAACAAGTTTAATTGCTTAACAAATTAACTTTTACCAAATAATTAAAGTTATAAATATGCAAATAAAATTTATTTATTTATTTTTAAAATATATACAAATAATATATTTTAAAAAAAAACGGTAAACCCGAAACGGTACACCGGTATTGACCGGTATCCGAAATATATCGTACCACTAGCCAAACCGGTACAGCCTCCGGTACAGTATTGACTTCCTTGATCCTAACAGTTCAGCTCCATAGTTTAAAATTAAGGCTTTTCAACCATTTTCCCCATAGACTTGTAATACAAGTATAAGATCTGGCTTGCACGCCAGGCTTGGGCCTTGATATATCTCTAATCCGACTGGGTTAACCACAAGCTGGTTTAAGCACTGGTTTTTAGTCACTAAGAATGTGATGTTACACTAAAGTTTATGACCCGTTCAAACTGTAGTTGAACCGACCAGTCATGGTTCAACTACGGTTCAGACCACCTTATTTATTTATTTATTTTTAAAAATGCATTAAAATTCAAATGGCAGGATTAGAACCTGCGCACAAACAGCAACAACTTTGTATAATTTTTATTTTTTTTTTTTTTTTTTTATGAGTGTACAACGTAACTTTGTATAAATTTACTGTTATTTTAAGTGGAAAAATAATGGTTTTATAGTATAAAAACTTGTATACATTAAAGAATCAATTGGTCCCATTAGAAAATATATAATTTTTTAACATATAATAAATATCATATATATATATTAATATATATTGTTACTAATATACTTAACATTATTATACTTGGAACATTAAAATTATTTCCTTGTTTAAGAAATGATTTTTTATATATATTTGGAGGACTATACGTAGCTTTAATTTTTTAGTTATGCTATACATATATATATATATATATATATATATATATTCTTTTAAAAAAAATCAAGACTGCTAATTTTTACAAATTGTTCTATTTTTTGTATTTATTGAAGTATTAGATTATTTATGATGTCATCATGGTTTGACCTTAGTTTAATCTCAATCTGACTTCAAAAACTTTTAAGTTCTCATTTTTTAGGTTTTTATGAACAATTCGGGTTTCAAAATCATACTCTCCATTACTCAATATATTTCCTTTGCATGTAAAAAAATTGGTATTAGAATCAGGCATGAAAGAGCAATGGTTGGACCTTGGAACATAGCAGATGTTCTCCACATTGAATGCACGCTTCAACCAACTCACAAAACAACCAACTTATATTTTTGGTAAGGAGAGTGAGCTTCAATAATCAAAAGCGCAATGTTGGAGGTGAAGTAGCAAATGCTAATGGAGGAAAGAATCATGACTACTTGACCATCTTCTACCTCCTTATAATGTGGAATTGGACCCCCTCGTTTAAATGGGCTGGAAAGTGGATTTCAAGTAGGGATGGCAATTTAGATCCGACCCGCGGATACCCAGCCCGGCCCGACCCTAATGGGTTGGATTTTACCCAGTCCGATAAAGAATAGGGTCGGATATGGGTTTTAAAAAAAAAACCCGAAGCGGATCCGGGTCGGGTTTGGGTTTTTAAAAAAAATCCGAAACCCGACCCGAAACCCGGCCCGGATAAAAACCCGGTTATATTAAATTACTAAACCCCCTCTTATATATATGTATATCATATTAGTAACCTTGTGGACTTGACTAAATGGGTTTGAATCTAGAAAAAAAATTGTAATTGGCTTCAAATTTTTTTTTTTTTTTGTTGGGCTAGATTTGGGCCCAAGAGATAAACGGGACCCGCGGGGCCCGTGGAGCCCGGCGGGGCGGGTTTGGGCCCCGAAAAAAAAACCCGATTAATAATCGGGTCGGGTCCAGGTCTCGGGTTTTGCCCCGCGGGTCGGGTCCGGGTATGTAAAAATCCAGCCCGAACCCGACCCGTTGCCATTCCTAATTTCAAGGGTTGATTAAAGTTTTGGACTACACCAGAATCCAAAGAAGGAGAAAGTACTATTGACACTATTTAATTCGGAGGAAGATGGCAACTATATAATTTCAACTGCAAGGATCCTAGGCGTACGAATCAATCGATATCTCTGTTGTTATTTTGGGGAAGATTGCTGTGTCCTACTTTGATTTAAATAATGTTTAAAAATATGTTGTGTTGTCTGAAATAATGAGTTATATATATATATTCTTTTAAAAAAAGAAACCCTGAAAGCCTTGAAGGTTGCTTGTTTCAGCAGGAATCTTTCAAAAAGTTGAAACAAATCTGCACGGACAAAAGGAACCTCTGTGGCATACAAAAACAAAAGCAAAATCCAAAAACACTTTGGGAGAAAGGAATACAATGAGACAAAATAGGGAAGAGTCCAAATCAAAAACAAAAGTTGCCGCAAGAGACCAAACTCAAAAGAGTTCTTGTTGACTCAAAGGAAAAAAAAAAAAAAAAAAAAGGAACCAAAAGCCAGAAACAGAGAGAAGAAAAAGCTGTGGAAGAAAAAAGTTGTTGAACAAAAGCTACAGCTTGACTTAAACCACATGGAGAAGAGAAAAAAAGAAACCAAAAGCCCGAAACAGCCAACAAGAAATAAAAGCTGCAGAAGAAAAAAAAAAAAAAAAAAAAAAAAAGGGATTTTAACGTTAACGGTGTTAAAGTTAGAGTTATCTCATTTAATGAGAGAGGCTAACTGTCCAAATTTTATTAGTGAAACATAAAGTGAAGCACAATTGATGACACAGAAGATTTGGACTCGTTTAGTTAGAAGACAATAAATAAAAATTTTCACGATTTTAAAGTACAACTTAGTGGTTCGAAGTTTCTTGAAATAATCAGAGTAAAAAGAGCTTAATTATCGTAAAAAATAAATAAATAAATAAATAACCCCCCCCCCCCCCCAAACAAAACGTGCGGACCCATTGGTTAATCAATTATATTAGCACATATGTAACTCATGGGAAAAAAAAGCTTTTATTATTTAATACATTTTGCTAGATTTGAACTTTATTAAAAAATAAGAATAAGTCTCTTATCGGTCAAATAAAAAATTTGAAATTCAATAATGATAAATAACAATTATCATAAAAATGACACTATAAATTAAAATTATATCATATCTATAATAAACAAAAAGAAAAAAAATTCAACCCCTGACTTTGCAACCCCGAAGCCTGATATTCGGTTGAACAACCGCTCCATGTTAGTAAGGAGCAAAATTTTTGGTTAGACATGAACCAAAATCCTTGTTCCAGTAGCCGTATTCTGAGTATGTGACAATTATCTTATTATTATTATTATTAATATTCTTTTTTCAACTAAAATATAGACATACCTATATTAACGGTAAACTTTTGCATACACTTTACCACAGCTGAGCGGTGGAGAAAAAATAATTTTGTCCATTTGATAGTGATATTCGTACTCGTGTCTAACATGGAGTGGGTCGGTGGATGCTAAATTAATGCTCAAAACTCTAAACTCGAAATCAAAACCCTTCGTTTACCCAAAAAAGAAAAAAGAAATCGAAACCCTTTTCCTTTCACGTGGCCTCCTTCTTTCGAAATATCTTTATATCTCTATCACTTTTTTTTTTTTTTATGAACCATCTCTATCACAATAAATCACTGTACGCAAATCAATAATGTATTCACATGTTCTAATGGATCTCCAGGCTATACTAGAGGGTCATGGCCATATGTACTCTACTTTTCCTTTCACTCCAGTTTAAACTGGTTATAAAACTTCTTCCCATGATAAAAACAGGTGGGTCTATCCGGTGTAAATAATGATTAGTCTCTGATTAAAAACTTTGAGAAACACTGTGGAGAACCAAAAAAATAAAAATAAAAATAAAAACCTCTCATTTCATACAGGTGAAAAAAAAAAAAAAAAATCAATTCAATCATTTTAGACTCTACATAATTCTTGCTTTTACATGAATTTTGCAAATTACGTGATGAGACATTATTCAATTTGTGTTTAACTAGTAGAACGATATATTTCAGTATCGGTCAATATAGATGTACTATTTTGAATTTACAGCTATTTTTTATATTTATAAATATATATATATATATTAATATAAATAAAAGTTTACCATATAACATTACCTCAATATTGAAAAAATTATTCATGGTTTTATATTTTCGCATCAACTAAAAGAAAAAAAAAACACTATAAAAAATAGAAAGCTTAATTGTTCATTCATTGCATACTAAAAAAACAAATAATACTAATAAGTTAATGAAAATAAGTTACCATTCTGCCTTTATAAAAATTCAAAAATTACAAAATTAAAAAAAAAAAAAAATTTTTCTATACCAACTAGTATGCCCGATACTGATCAAAACATCTATAATCATTCGATACGATTAGTATTTAAACCGGTACGGTACGAAACGTCAGAGTTTCAATACCGATGCACGTGGCACAATAACGACAACACACATTAAATGGAAAGAATATTTAAAATGTCTATCAACCGATGGAAAAGTAAAACATAGGGCTTCATTATATATATATATATATATATATATATATATATATATATAATAGTTATATACCACCACTTCATTACCCTTTTATTTCGTGTTTTCTCATTCACACGGCTTTTGTTCTTTCACTATTCCCATTTTACCCTTTTTGCTTTTGAAAATTTTCTCACTTTTATCTTCGCTTTTATCATTTTATATTTTGTCTTCCTCTTTGTTATTCTTTTTGTCTGTGTCCGGTGCTTTTTTCTCCACTTTTCACTCTTCATAATTACTTTTCATTGTAACAAGTGTGTTTATTAATTGTTAAAATAGTTTACAAGTACTTAATTGGAATTTTCTTTTGTTTAAATAATAAAAGTTTTTTTATTGATTAAATATATTAATAAAAGCTTTTCATTAATAAAAGCTTTTTTATATTTTAATAAAAGCTTTTTTAATTTTTAAAATAGTTTACAAGCTTTTATATTAGTTTACTTTTCATTGTAACCAAGTGGGTTTATTATTTAATGAAAAGTAATTAACCCATTAGCTTATCACTTTTTTAATTGAAATTTTCTTTTGTTTTAATAAAAAACTACCACATTACCTACCAATTAAATAAAATATAAAGATTACCTGAATAGCATTTGGGTTGCACATTGAAGAGCCAACTTCAACTGAAATTGACGATAAACAACATGAATAAGACAAAAAAATGCAAAACAATCCCAAATTTTTGGAATCACAAACACTACGTAGATACTTTTGCCAGCAAACCTTAAAAGAAGAATTGGTTGAGGTTGTTTAGTACTTTTGACCACCACAAATGCAAAATTTTACCTTATCAAAAAAATAAAATTACAAAATTTTCACAGCATCTTTCCTCTTACAATTACAAAATTTTATGAGCCAAGAAAACTTGGACATGTTCAGTTTAATATAGAATCTCTCCCTAAATGGCCTTTTAAACTTAAAGTATACATCAAAATCCACCAATCGTAAAGGTTGAGATCGCGGTCCCATCATGGCTTCAATCTCTCTTCCTAGGAGCTAACGCACAAAGCTGATAGATTTTCTGTTCCACCCTACTGGTGACCAAACATGCCATATTCCTAATACCATGTCTGCTACTGCTTATGCCTCGAACGATTTTGTATAAGGTGCCTTTGTATAAGGTGTATCAACCAATGTTGTAAACTGGTGAAAATAATCAGCAACTGAGGAATTGCCTTTCTTCAAAGTGGCGAGCTGATAGTGGATTTACATTGTTCGAGCCATTGACTGAGAGGTAAACATTCTCTCTAAGGCTTGCCACACATCCCTTGATGTGTTGAATTTTACCACATGAGCCAAAATACGCTCAGAGAGGGAGGATATTATGGCACTAAGAATTATCTGGTCTTGTAAATACCAGTGACCGAAGTCCAAATTTTGGATGACTTGTACGTCTCCATCGGCTTCAACAGTGAGAGATTGAGGTGGAGCAGGAGTGCTTCCATTGAGATATCCATAGAGATGTTGCCCCTTGAGATATGGAACAATTTGGGCCTGCCATAATAGGTAGTTATCACGGGTTAATTTGATGGTAATAAGGTGATGAATGGGAGTGAGTGTGGTGGGAGAAGGTGTAGTCATTGTGTTTAGGGTAGAGGTAGCAAGCGTTGAGGAAGAGGCCATGAAGAAAAAAAAAAAAGGAATATTAAACGTGAGTTACAAACTAGGATACTCATTAATACTGAGATTAGGATCAGTATAGCTCAAGTCCAGTCACCAGGGTTTAAATTGTCGATCATATTCCAGGTGCTGGAAGAAATATTTAGGCCTTGTTTGGGTGGTGAGTTATCTATCACTCATCACTCAAATATCATCACTCATCACCCTATAACCCATTTCTTATAACTTAAAAATCCCCAAAGCACATCCACCGTTGTTTGGCACCTAACCCCGATTCAGTTTCCAATCCAAAAACTTAAAAAACTCAACTTTTTGTGGGACCCACTCACTGGCCATTGTGCAGTGCACACAAAACAGCTACCCACGCAAATTGCTTCTCTTTTGTCACCTTCCCTTTTATTTTCATCCTTGGTCTTATTTCCTTCAACAAAAAAAACCCCAAAGGCGCCGAACCCAGCACCTCATCTCCTCCATCCTCGCCCAACTGCGCCGAAGCCATGGACCCTTCCTACATCATCTTCCTCCTTCCTTGTATATGAAACCAAGCCCACCAAGTACCTTTACACATCCGTCCTCCATCGTCAGCCCTGAAACCGAACCCAGTTGCGCTGCTCCTTGAAATCAAATTGGCAGTAGCATTCACATCAAGAGGAATCCGACGGTTCCAAAGGAAAATTACCAAGACTAGTGTACGAATTTTTCTCATATCTATTTTGAAATTTTAGGGAAAGAATGAACTTATTTTTCTGGGTATGTCATGGTATTCAATAAAGTTTATTTCTTTATTGTTGCGAGCTTGCTTATGTGTCTATGTTTATCGGAGAAATGATGAATGGATAATAGTATACATGGTTTTTTTTTTTTTTTTTTTTTTTATGTGGTATTGTTTCAAATATTAAGGTTTCAGTTGCGATTTCATGTGGGAAGGGAGTACTGGGTAGAGATTGGAATTTACAAATCATATGGGTATTGTTGTTAAGGAAATAGATGGGTGAGAAAAATGGCAATGGAATTAAGTTGATTATTGTCATGAAGTTCATTACTTGTGTGCGGGCCCAAGAACAGCGCGTGGGCCTAGGATGAATTGGGCTCACAATTTATTTGTAAAGTGGGCTTTTTGCGTTTCCTGCAGTGGGATGATTCTCCGCAAGGTCACTCTAATGCTCCTGTCTTCCTTTTCCTCCTCCTTCTTTTTTTCCTCCTCGCCTTCTGATATCCCCTCCTCTATTTATAGCCATGGTTTGATGGGTTGCTGCGGCCTTTTCTAGTATAGTGGATGGAGAGGTCCAATGCCATCCTCTCTAAGTGGTGGGTAATTATGAGTGTAAAGAGGACTTTGGTGGCATCGGAACTTGATTCCATGGTCGCGTATGCTTCCCGGCAGAAAACCTTTCGAGAAGAATGGCATGGCCCGGCATGGCAACCTGGGTTAATGGTCGGAAAACCGAGCATAACGAGAGGATGATGTGCGGTTCGCCTTTACCGACCATACCTCGGACGGCTTCGCTTTTGACCTTTGGGATTTTTGACATATGCCAGGCCGGTCTGGGGTAAGGCCCCTTAGGATGATCGGGGCCGGGGCTGTTGAGGGGACCCTCGTTCTTGTGGGCCTAGGGGTAAATGGGCCTGGGCGTGGCCGTGCAGGTAACTACCATTGTGGGCCCTCGAGTGGATGGCCCAGCAGGATGACGCCCGTACAACTTGTTCTACAAATAGATGGAGGGGCTGAATTTGGGTCTCACCGAAAAATGGAATTGGTGAACAAAGCTGACCTGGAGCTCGGCCTTGTATTGATCGGCGGTTTGGCAAGCTTGTTTCAGTTGTTGAAGTGTGTTGTGGGTTTGGGAGAAGGAAAAGGGAAAGTGAGATGAAGGGCAAGCTAGCATGGGTAGTTGGGAAAGTTATGAGAAATTATCCGTTGGAGCTTCATTCAGCCTACAGTGATGGAACTACACACTACCATGGGACCTAATTGTGCTGAAAAATTACGAAAATTGCTACTGAGTTAACAAACTCATAACTTGAAAACATTCTCCAGCTATTTCAGAAATTGGTAACTCATATCTCAAAAAACCCAGTTTTGTTAAATGAGTGAACTGACCCAAATTTCATCCAAACAATGTTTATATATGTGGGCCCCATGAATTTTGGGTTATGAGTTAACAAACTCAGTTTTGCAAAATCCGAGCAAGGCCTTAGTCTCTCTACACCCACTTTCGCCACAATAACTAATCCTTTAGGCGGATTAGTCTTTGTTGAATTTACTGAGTAAGTCCAAATGACCAAATTTTATACTTCTTTTGCTTAAGGCATGTATAACTTGCGAGAATACGAAAATAATAATTCATATATGGTTACTTTTGTATTTGTAGAGTCATCAATCGTTGATGTTTACAATGCATGGCCTCTCATATAAAAGTAAGAGATATATAAGCAGTTGATCATGATGGAAACATCTGCGTTTCAAGCTTGGCAAGTGACCATGATAACACACACACACACACACACACACACATATATTTAAATAAACAACCCATGTGTTGTTGAAAATAATAATGAGTTAGGAGAATCTTTTGGGATGTATATTTGTGTGTATTTTCTTTTTTGAGAATCTTAAAATAGTTGTGTTCTTTTTTTATGGAATAATAATAATTTTTTCTTTCTCCAAAATTTGGGAGGCCATGGCCCCCAAGTTCAACAAATGGCTTCATCCCTAAACTAGATATAGGCCTTTAGATAACCTGAAAACCACAGTAGTCCATGGTATTACAAAATCACGATGACACATTTGTGATAATGTTATAATACTAAGTAAAACTAAATAAAATTTATTTGTAAATAATTATCAAATAGCTCCATGTTGCAACTCCCAAGTAACTAGAAAGGGTAATAGGCAAACAATCTATCAAGCATGGCAGTACACTCCTGCTTGTACTCTGTAGTTATGTGACGCCCTCCCTGTACAATAAGAAAAGATATTGTAAGTAGCTAGGAATGACAACTTTTACCCAGTCTGACTTGACCCTAATGGGGTTGGTTTTACTCGACACGTGAAACATTAGGGCCAGGTTTGGGTTTTAATAAACCAACCCGTAGCAGGTTCAGGTCGGGTACGGGTATTATGAATACCCGCCCTAAACCGGAACCCGTACTTGACCTGTATATATTAAAATTACCAAACTACCCTAACTATATATATATATATATATATATATATATATCACTAACTACTTAAATCCTAATCAATCTCACTTCTCAAATCTCTCTCAAGTCTCAGCTGCCACCCCTCCCCTCAAGCTCTCACTCTCACCAATGCAACCACCCTCATGAGTCACGGCCTCACTCTCACTCTCTGAGCAGGCCGCCGACTGCCCGCCTCAAGCCCTCCCTGCGTCTCCACTTCACCATAGACACCACCTACGCCTCTATCTCACAAGTTTGTTTTCCACCTCTTTGTTTTTTGGGTTTGTTCTCCACCTTTAGCCCCATGCATTTAAAAAATCGTGATGCAACTAGCAAATCCTAAAGCTAATGGTAGGAACAGCAATATTATTTTCGTTGATCAACCTCAACGTCACACCCCTCTGCTCCTCGCTCTCACCATCTGCACATTTCTCATTGCCACACCACATCCACATTTCTCAAAACCTAACTCCTCTCTTTAACACCAGAACTGACCACAAAATTTGCCAATTCTAACCCATTGTTAAATCTGTCACTAAGGAACAAGAAACAAAACAAAACAAAAAAAGTTAAGAAAGCATGATGCATCAAAGAAAATAAAACAAGCCAAACAAAAGGAATGAAAAAGGGTTTTTGCTTACAAGTGAATTTGGCTTATCCTCTGTAACTTTGTTAGATACTTAGATCTGCTTACAAAATCATCAACGAATAATTTTATAATATATTAAAGAGCAAGACGTAGGTACATTACCTAAGGAACAACACCTAAAATACTGTATTTAAGTTTTATCATATATTAAAATACTAATGAGAATCAATGCCAATATTAGCTGAATTTTTAGCCTTTTAGGGATTTTAGAAACATTTAGGGAGATTTAAGTGAACATAAAATTTGGATTTTTTTTTTAAATCTAATGTGGCTACACAGTTGGCAATTAATGTAACAAAAAAAATAATTTTTTATTATTCCGTTTAACAAATTAGATTTTTCCATCTAAGAGATAACTGCATGGACCAAATTGACACAACATTAAAAGGTTAGGGACCAAATTGACATTGTGGGTACTTGACTCGCACACAAAGGCATTTGTTCGCTTTGGGGAGCCAGGCCCTCACGAATTTGTCCTCCCATCCGAGTGCATCCAGATGGCCAGTTAGCCTATCCTCAAGGATTAGAATCCCACATCGGAAGGAGAACCCTCCCACTAGCGCTTTATATGCTTCTGGAGCTTGCCCTAGTGTACCACTCCCACATGTGTGGGAGTGGTACACTAGGGCAAGCTCCAGAAGCATATAAAGCGCTACTGGGAGGGTTCTCCTTCCGATGTGGGATTCTAATCCTTGAGGATAGGCTAACTGGCCATTTCCAAAGAGGCTCTGGGACCTGCACTCGGATGGGAGGACAAATTCGTGAGGGCCTGGCTCCCCAAAGCGAACAAATGCCTTTGTGTGCGAGTCAAGTACCCACAGACATAATTGAAGGATTAGAGACCAAATTGAGATATAATGTAAAGGATAGGGACCAGCTATATAATTTACCCTAATTTTTTATTAGATTAATATTTTAAGAGCTAAACCATTGGAGTACATATTCTTTTTGTTCTTAGTAATTATTATGCATGCTAAATTTTGTATTAATTAGATGTTATTTATTATTGATCCATAAACTCATATTTTACATGTAATTTTAAAATTAAAAATTTTGAATTTATACATTTTGTGATGAGATAATCACTAATGTCCATTTTGATTTTTTTTTTTTTTTTAACATAGAAGCATTATAATACTATGTATTTTAACAACTAAATTTTCAGTACTTATTTAATTAAATACTATGAAACAATGTCACATTGTAAAGGATTTTTTCTTTTACACTCCGTTTATTTTGATATAAAATATTTTCAAGAAAATATTTTCATATTTTACAGTATTTGTTTTGCAGTAAAATATTTGGTCAAAAGGAAAATATTTTCAGTTAACCAACTCAATCTAGGCAAATTTGTGTAAAATGTTTACACTTGTGGCGCACTCTCCTCCCTCCTCTCTTCTCTCCCACGAAGTCCATTGGCATCTGACTATTGAGTAGAAGCTTGGGTTTTCGGTGGCTGCTTTGATCTTGCTAGTGGCTGTTCTAATCTCGCTGTCATTAGATTTGCTGGGTTGTTGGATTTTCAAATTAGATTCTTTGTTTGCGGGTTTTCTTTTCAACTTTTTGATCTAGTTTTGGGGTTGTTTTTGTCTTCCTAGTATGGATTTTTGGGTTGTTGGTGGTTGTTTTTCAAGTGGTTGGTTATGATTTGGTGGTTAGTTGTTGTATCTTTGGTTGTTGGTGGCGGTTTTTTGAATCTTTAGTGGTGGTTTTGATGGCTGTTTTTTGAATGGTTGGTGGATATTGTAGTGGCTCTTCGGTGTTTGGGTAGGTGGATGACAGTGGCTCTTGGGTGTTTGGTTGGTGGCTAGGTATATGACTGTTGGTGGTGGCTGATTTACATTTGCAACGTTTAGGTCACAACACTTGCAAATGTTTTACGGCAAGTGTTAGTAGAATATTGCAAAGAATTACTACTATAATAGCTTGAATATGAGTCTTATTCATAATAATATTCGGGTAAATAACAATTTTAATTGATTTTTTTTTTTTTAAATATGGAAATAACTTACTGTGGATAAAGGACATCACTTGCCCATCACACTGAAAATCACTCGTTTCTTTGGCCCATAGGCCCATTACAAATCTCTTAATAAAGGCCTAAAATTTTGGGGTTTTTTTATTTTTTTTATTTTTTTATTTTACCCTCGTTTTGTTGGGATTAATTAGCCATATTTGTTATAGGTCCTTTAGTATTTTTCCATCTTCCAAATAGAACTAAATCTTCCTTCTATTTTCTCAAATTAAAAAGAATAAAAAAACAATAAAGATCTCGAATTCTCGATCCCCCTTGGTTAATTACATTCCAAACCCGTCTTGGACTTGGAAGTGTAAACAAATGCGAACTCAATTTGCAAACCGACTTCAAGCAGAACTCTGATAGTATCAACATATATATACCCATAATCTGGCTTCTCTTCTTTTAGTTTTTTCACAAGTTTAACATAAAGAAGATTCTTTTTTAATTCATTGGTATAATTTCCATGGCCAAGTTCTCCTTTCTTTTCTTTTGTTTTCTTCTCCTTCTTCTTCCAACTCTCTCACAAGCCTCTAAAACAACCAACAATGAACCCCTTCATGTTTCTGCTATCTCAAACGCTCTCTCTAGCAAGGGCTACAACGAGATGTCACTGACATTATTAGACAGGACTTTCAAAGCTCTACTATCAACTCAACAAAGCCTCAACACTATAGTCACTGTATTCTGCCCCACTGACAAAGCCTTCTACTCTTTGAACTACCCACATGATCCATTCACTTTGCTTCAATATCAAATTGCACCATCAAACCTTGACAAAGAGACTCTAGAGAATTCTCTTCCTTATGGGTCCAAAATTGATACCCTTTTGCATGGCCATCCCCAAGTGGTCACAAAATTACCTGGTGACACAAACACATCAATCAATGGTGTAAACATAGTAGACTGGGATATATACCATGATGCGCAAGTGATTCTACATGGGGTTGATGATTTCTTTGATCCTGCTTTTCAAATTCTCAAGTATCCATGGTATGATGGTGTGCGCGTCACAAACAATCAAGAAGACAGGGATTGGGAAAGTGAAGCTGTTTATCTTATATTTTCTGTGTATTCAGCCCATGTTGTGTTGACATTTGGACTTGTTTATCTTCTGTATGTCTATTACGATGAGTGTAGAGAGGATACAGATGATTATATAGAATACGTTTAGGGTTCATTACTTAGCATGGAAGGTCTTGTTTATTGTCGAGGACAAAGTTCTCCGGGTGGAGATATTTGCAATTCGGGTTTTTTGTTTGTCAAATTTCTAGCGTATTTCTTGTTTTGCTTGGAAAGCTTTGTATAATGAATTTTTATCTTGCAATTCGTTAATTATCGACATAGCTTACTTGGATGAAACTCTAGTATCACATCAAGTAGGTTTATTATTATTAATTGTTAAAACAATTGACTTTAGTTAAAAGGCTAATTCCTATAAGTTTATTGTTCCAATTAATATTCTATCCCAAAAGGTTTCAATAAAATATTTTGACCATAAACATAAATTTATACTTTTTTTTTTTTAAATGGAACATATACTGTAATAGTACTGTAATATAATAGTCATTCCTATGGTTTAGTTATTATTTAGTTCGGTTATGTTTTTATTACAAGGAATGATAATTCCTTATACATAACTATTTTTCAAAATGAGGAATAACTATTCCTCTTTAAAATGTTGTATTAGTTATTCCTTAGTAAGTGCAATAATTTCAAAACTTAATATATTTCTAAATAAATAAACTTTCTATATTCATCTAACAATTATGAAAATAAAAAATCATAAAAAATAACACATATCTTTCTTAAATTTAAAAATAATAATTTTTAAAGAAATATAATTGTATGAATAAGAAATTTCCTAAAATAAATGTTAAGTTTCATTCTAATATTATAACTCACAACCAAACGAATGAATAGAGATAACAAAAAACTTATAGGAATTAGCCTTTTAAAGATATATACCATGATGCGCAAGTAATAAAGATAACAATTCCTATCATAATCCTTATTCAGTATACCAAACGTACCCTAAGAGTTCTATTATATCATGTTATGTGCTTTGTGCCAAGTGACTTAATGCAGCACACATGATACATGGGGTAGAATTAATGTGATTTCACCATATGGGTCATTAAATAGTAATATAATCAACTTTATTTTAGGTGAAAGTGTGAAACTATATTAGATTTTTAATTGAATCACTAATTAACAAATATTAGATGCACTGAAAAATTTGACGATTTTTTTTTTTGTTGAGTGAAAAATTAAAATAGTAGGCGAGACTTAATAAATATTAGTTTCAAACCATTCTCAAAATGATGTGATTATTTTCAAATAAAGTATATTTGATTTTCTAAATTATGCTATCTATTTTGTATATAATGTTATGTGTGGTTGAAATATATTTCTGGTGCTTTTTACATACGGTTCATCCTCGATGCATCTTAATGGCTTAAAGATGAAACAGATATTAGTAAATTCATCACTTATATAAATAAAAAATACAAGGCTTTAATAAAATAAGAAAATATTACTTTATGAAGAACCTACAAATATTACTATGAGCATATGACATTGTAAGGTCCAAGAACTCCAAGTGGACCGAAAATCACCCTTCGGCTTTATAAGGCTAAGGCCCACTAAGACTTATGCCCAAAACAATGAAATTTGTAGAGAGGGAACCACACAACAAAAAAGCATGCCAGCCCCGAGGTCTCTACTATCCTGGATTTACTGCCGTTCCTCTTCTACTCTTTCTTCTCTCCACCAATTTTCCCCCGTTATGTGTTTTTCCTTCTTTCTCTCTCCCTTTTTCGAACCCCCCAACTCTGTATCCCTCCTCATCCTATTTATACATCAAGTTCTTGCCATCTCCACCCTCCATCTTACTTCCCTTTCCTCTTCACTTGGCGACACCTGTAATCCATTTTGCATAGAACACTGATGGTAAAATATCTAAAGATCTCCTTTACTGTTCAGGTCACTTTCTTATTAATGTTGGGGGTAAGGCTGCTGTTTCCTCATTTATTACGGTCAAGAAGTCCTATCTACAGCATTCAATGTATCCAAATATTTGTGAGGGCTTACTCCGTCAATTCGCAACTCCTCGGGTCCTCGGGCTCCAACCCGAGTTGGATTTTCTTTTAAGATGTTTACTGATCCTCGGATCACGTCCTCCTCGGGTCCTCGAGTCCTCACAGACATAATTAGACTGAAATGGACCAAATAAACCAAAATAGACCATAGTGGACCAAAATGGGCTGAATTAACCAAAATGATTCACTAATATGGCTCAACAAGAGCATAACAACAATAAATGTTAAACCTCAGCTTTTAGATATTAGATATTATATAGCCTAAGATAATTTTAGTGATATTAATTAAAAAAATTAATTACACATGTTTTAAATATTCTGACTATTTTCTAGTTAATTTTAAATTTTTTGTGGATTCCAGTTAACTCAGTTGATAAAATCTCTGATGGTTGAATAAGAGATCTGGGGTTTAATCTCCACCTATACTAAAAAATCAATTTAGTGTCTTATTCTGATGATAAAGAACTATCATAAAAAATAGACGTTATAAGTTGAAACTCTCTAAAAAAAATATTCTATAATGGCTTTCTTGTATCATGCAGACGTCTCATATTCCCATCAAATCTTTAAATTATTGAAAAAAAAAAAAAATGTAACCGACACTAAATGGTGAGACCTTACACAATGACAATGCAAGTGTCATTCGCCCAAACGATTTATGGTAAATTCAACTAAAATTAACGATAAACAGCATAAGAGGAAATGCAAACAACTAAGTCTTAATCCCAAATCATTCTTAAAAAAAGTCTTAATTCCAAAATTTTGAAATCACAGACACTTAAAATACTTTAGCCAGCAAACCTTATAGAATAATTTTTTTGAGGTTTTTTAGTACCTTTGACACCAAGCTCATCACAAATGCAAAATTTACCTTACCAAATACATAAAATTACGAAATTTTCACAGCATCCTTCCTTTTACGGTTATGTGATGACCCACTGAATATGGTCTCCCAAGGCCTCTCTGATGGAACAGATGGGACCAATGAAGTCTGGTTCCTCTTTTAACTCCAGTAACTTTCCATAGATAGATTTATATCCAAATTGCCCTGTTATGAAAATATCATTAAATTTTGGTACACAGATTATAAAACCCAACTACTCTTCTGTTGGTTAATAAACAATATTAGCACCAATATTTTTTCATGGAGTAAGCTCAGGAGTCGTCAACAAGTTCCAACCTCAGTTTAAACATAAAAACAAATGGACTAGGTGTGCAATAATTGGCACCGAATAAATTCTTTCCTTTTCTGATACTTTCATCACATGCGTATCTTTAATATTTGATTTCTCAGAACTGTTGCATCTTTGCATATAGGACGTATTACAATAGTGCCACAAATCCATGTGTGCATATGATCTGAGGCCAACATTTTGCACACAATTACGAGGCCTAATTCAATCGCAAGTCATTGATCAATCATACATCTATTATTCCAGACATTTCTCTGATTCTAGCAAACACCAATTTTGTGTTAACGGAGGAGTGTTATCATCAAGGAAGCATGAACATAGACACTGGTACACGTACAAGGACGAATGGACGGAGCCATGTTTGGACTTGGGGGGGCAATGCACCCCCCCCCCCCAAATTTTTTTTTAATATTATTATTATATAGGTACTAATTTTAGCAATTTTATTTTAGAAAATTAGACTTTTGCTCTCTTAAAAATATCATTGATTCTTTTAAGAGTATTGTTATAGTTACAAATTTTTCTATAACATTTTTACAGACGGTTGAGATAGCAAATTTTTATTAGTTCGCATTTGGGCTCACCACTTACATTATTAGCAATTTGTAAAAAGGTTTGTAGTTCAAACATTTTCCACATTTTAAAGACCATTAAAAAATATTTATATGTCTAAAATCTAAAAAAGAAATATAGAAGCCCAAAAAAATTAGTGCAACAACAAAAATTATCAATAGTAAAACTTTTAAAAAAAAAAAAATTAAGCTTGCTCAACCAATTTTACTTTAAAAAAAAAAAAATCTGACCCTTTAAAAAATTTTAAACTAATAGCTAAGCGACTAAGTAGCAACAAAGTCAAAGACCGAAGTCATTGCACACAACTAACAGCAAAGCCGCCCCCCTTAACTCTAAGTTCTGGCTTTGTCCCTGCAAGTACGAAACTGCAACATGAGCAATTTTTGAAAAATTATAATAGAACATGATGGATATGACATCGGTACATCACCTTCAAATGAAATGTCCATGCTTCCTAGTTAGCACCAGTTGGACACTAATGTGAATTGAGTGCAGTTTGAGGCAAGGGATAACATATGTGAGGTTTTGGAAGGACAAGTGGAGCAGGAATCATTCTTTGAATGAGATGTCACAGACTTTAAACATGACTCTCAAAGCTCTTTTATCAATTAAACAAAGTCTCAACACTATAGTCACTATATTCTGCCCCACTGACGAAGCTTTCTACTCTGTGAAGCACCCACAAGTTCCATTCACTTTGCTTCAATATCAAATTGCACCATCAAACCATGACAAAGAAACTCTAGAGAATTCTCCTACTTATGGTTCCAAAGTCTCAACCCTTTTTCTTGGCCATCCCTTAGTGGTCAGAACATTACCCGGTGACTCTAACACATCAATCAATGGTGTAAAAATAGTAGACTTGGATATATACCATGATGGGCATGTGATTGTACATGAGTTAAGGATTTCTTTGATCCTGCTTTTCAAATTCTGAGTATCCGCGGTATGATGGTGAGGATTTCATAGTTTTTAAATTTAGACCATTCAATAAACCATTAAAATGAGAGGTTCAAGATTTTGAAGGTTAAACCGACATTAAACCGTTATGATATCATAATTAATTTAATAATTATTTAAAATATAGATAAATATGTTAAATTAGTTCAAATATAGAAATTGGTTAAAATAATCCAATTAAATGTATTTTTCATATAATATATAATTATATGGTTATTTATAACTATATATAAATTTATGAAATGAAATACTAAATTGCTAACGTTTTTTAAAAAAAAAAATTGAAAATACCAATGACTATTGTTTATATATTCAAAAGGGTAATGGATATAATCGTATGAATAGTTAAATACAACTTGTGTTGCATGCAAACAATGTAATACGACAACACACACTGAATAGAAAGAATATTTAAAAATTTATCAACTAATGAAAAAGTGAAACATGGTGCTTCATTAAATATCCCCCGTCCCCACCTATCCCCACTTCTTTCTTTGCCTCTAATTCAGCATTTTAGTTTTATACCACCATCTTTTTTCAACCCAAAAAAAATAAGTTTCATAGCACCACTTCGTTCTCCTTTTATTTCGTATTTTTTCATCCACACCGCTTCTATTCTCTGACCCTTCTATTCTCTAACTCTTCGATTTTCTAAAATTTTCACTTTTGAAATTCTTCTCATCTTTATCTTCACTTTTCTCATTTTATGTTGTCTTCCTCTTTATTATTCTTTTTGTCTAAGTTCGGTGCTTCTCCACTTTTTACTCTCGGTTTTCCCAACATGACTTTTTGTTTTGTTTTTGTTTTTGTTTTTATTGAAGATGTACAGGTAAGTTCATTCTTTCTTGTTTTGAGGTTTTTCCTTTTTGATTTTCCTTCTTGTTGTTCGCACACAGAGGGCAATTCTTATTAACAACAGCAGCAGCAACAACAAAAAACCATAGAGTGCAATTAGGGTTCATAATTACTTTTCATTAAGGGTTATGCGAGGTTGTACTTGTTACCAAGTGGGTTTATTAATTGTTAAAATAGTTTTTTTTTTATGGGAATTGTTAAAATAGTTTACTTTAGTTAATACCTAAGTTTTAACTAAAATTCTTTTGACTAAAATACTATCCCCAAAAAGTTTCAATAAATTTAACATGATATTTTTATTGATTTATTTTAATTATTTTGACCGTATATCATATATTTCTACTTTCATACATTTCACAATGTGGGTCACTGGTGATTAAGATAGTTAATTTTATTTTGGGTGAAATTATAAATTTGAAAATCAACATATCAAGAAACTTGGTAAATTAATTGCATATTGTTACACATAAATCCACATGGCGTGCTTCGAAGTTCGAACTATCAAATAAAACCAGATTGCAACATAAACAACGGGCTTTGAAATGAATCCACGTTATACATTTTATATTACGTCAAATAGCATTTGGGTTGCACATTGAAGAGTCAACTTCTTCGACTGAAATTGACTATAAACAAGAAGAAAAAGAAAAAAATGCAAACAATCCGAAGTTTTGGGAATCACAAACACTACGTAGATACTTTTACCAGCAAACCTTAAAAGAAGAATTGGTTGAGGTTTTTTAGCACTTCTGAGTTCTGGACCACCAAGATCATCTCAAATGCAAAATTTACCTTAACCAAAAAAATAAAATTACAAAATTTTCACAGCATCCTTCCTCTTACAGTTACAAAATTTTCTGAGCCAAGAAAACTTGGACATCTTCAGTTTAATATAGAATCTCTCCCTAAATGGCCTTTTAAAGTATACATCAAACTCCACCAATCTTAAAAGTTGGGATTGCGGTCCCATCATGGCTTCATTAATCTCTCTTCCCAGGAGCTAATGTACAAAGCTGATAGATTTTCTGTTCCACCCTACCGATGACCAAACATGTCATATTCCTAATATCATGTCTGCATATCGGCTATACAGCTTCTTTATCTTTATGCATACTCTCTCCGTCTTGTCAAAATATAGTTGCGGTGGAGGTAAAAAGGGAATAATGAAATCAAATGTATAACATTCTACCCATCATCTTACCCTCAAAAAGAGCTGAACCAGAGGATGTTAAGAATCACTCAACAGCAGTAGTCCTCTTTTCCATCAATGATTCCAGAAATGCTGCACACAATTTGGTGAGGGGTGGAAGATTATGTGATGACCCACTGAATATCGTCTCCCAAGGCCTCTCTGATGGAACAGATGGGACCAATGAAGTCTGGTTTCTCTTAAACTCTGGTAACTCTCCATAAATAGACGCATATCCAACTAGCCCTGTTATAAAATATATAGTAAGGACCAAAATAATTGAGAGAGAGAGAGAGCAAGAACTACACAGATTGTAACCATGACAAAATTCCAGACAGGGACCAACAAGGTCAAGTTTCTCATTAACTTTGGTACACAGACTATAAAAACCCAACTACTTTCCATAGGTTCATAAACAATGATAGCTCAAATATTTTGTGATGGAGTAAGCTCAGGAGTCATCCACAAGTTTCAACCTCAGTGTCAACATAAAATCAAGGAGACATACATGTTTGCATTGGTACCATATAAATACTGTCATAGACATGCATATCTTTAAAATTTAATTTCTCAGTACTGTTGCACCTTTGCATACAGGATATATCACATTACTGGCAAAAATTCCCGTGTGCGTATGTTCTGAGGCCTACATTGTGCATACCTTTACGAGGCCAAATTCAAGAATCAATAGCAAGTCATTAATTCCTCACACATCTTTTATTGTAGACATATAGCAAACACCAATTTTGTGCTAATGCAACAAGGGTTCGAATGCTGAGTAAACAAGTACCAAAGGATGTACTTTATGGTGGAGTATTAGGACCAGTTGGGATACTTATCTGAACTAAGTGCAGTTTGAGGTAAGGGATGGCAACCATGTGAGGTATTGAAGGACAAGCGGAACAGGAATCATTCTTTGAATGAGATGTTCCCAAATTTGTATGAAATTGTAACTGATAAAAAAGATGCATCTATTCACTCAAATTTACGGTGTCAAAATAAAAGGAATTTCAAGTTCATAAAAGATTTTAATGCCTGGGAATAGTTAGTAGATTTATTCTTTGATACCTTGCTTTCCAAAATCTCAAGGAGAGAGGGCCTGGATCAATGAGTTGGAGTTTGAATGGAAATGGTAGTTTTCATCTTCACTCACAGTGTAGGGCATTGAAAGCTCAGGTGATGCATAATTCCCTTGAAAAAGTGTTTGGTGTTCCAAGGCTCTGAAAGTGTTAAGTGTCACTTTCTTTGTGTGGATAGTAGCATGGAAAAAGGTTCAAAAATGCGATAATCTCATGAAGAGAGAAATCACTTTAGAAGATTGGAAATGCATGTGTAGGTGCAGTGGCGAGTTACTGTAAATCACTTGCTGTAGCATTGTGATATTGCATATGCTTTGGAAACATACATTTTCTCTATGTTTGGAGTTCAGTGGGTCTTGCCAAGAAGTGTTGTTGATCGTTTATCTGGTTAGAGGAATTGTTTTGAAAAGAACTTTTTTTTGTTTGGAATCTAGACCATTTATGCTTGTTGTGGACACTGTGGGGAGAGGAATCATCGCACTGAAGATGTGGAAAACTTGGTGGTTCAACTGAAGATGCATTTCATAATATCATTGTTTGAATGGTCATGTTTTGGGTCCTAGTGATAATCATTCTTTTGTACATTTTATTGGTTCCCTCTCATTTTGATTGAAATTCACGTTTGTTGTAATTCTTTAGGCTATCTTATCTATACAATCTGTGTATACATGAGGCACTTCCTCATTTCCAATAAAGTTTTTTTACCTTAAAAAAACCCAACATAATGGGGGGTACAATATAATGGGGCTTGAAATGAGCTCTAACTTAAATGGCACCTTCAATTCTTGTAACAAGGTGAAGGGTACGGTCCTAGATTCAGGACCCAACATGTTAATGCATAACTTACCAATAACCAAAAAATGGAGGGAAGGGGGCATTTCAATAACTGTGACGTGACAACTACCATCAAATTATTTTCCAAGAATATCAGGAGCAATCATGTGCATCTATTAAAACTTCCATAAGATAGTATACTCTAACTAAAACAATGAAAGTTCTAGTAAAGGAAACCCCACCTGTTTCTTCAAGCTCAACCAAACCCTTCCGCCTGGCCGTGCTAACCTCATTTGCTTCATTGCTATATGGGTCAAAGAGTACATACTCATGATCACCATTGACATACACAAGGAATTCTTTCGGTGCATTCCCATCTGAAATATTCTCTTCCAAAAAAGATGGATTTCCTTGAAGAAATGAAAGCCCCCCTCCCTTTGCCTGCCGCAAAAATAAATAGGGAATAAGAAGTGGAGCAGGAATGAGGGCAATTATAATGTAACAGAACATTATGGATGCAAATTACCTTACTACTTACACTTGACACACTAAAGTACATATGGCAACAACAATTTTAGGCATTTCTTGAATGCAATACATTCCAAATATATCTGTTGATATTTTTTTCATTTGTTCTGTGGTATATGATACTTAATTCATAAGCAAAGGACGGAGAGAGTGAAGAAAATGGTGGGGTTGATACTTCTTACAAGATTCATTTGAGAATAAGTTGATAATGAAGGAAAAAAAGTGAGCCTTTTCTTGTATCTTCTTATCATTAGCAATCAATTAGTTTGTCTCTTACTGTTCTTTTAATTTACTAAGGAATAGATCTCTACCATCTTTTTTTTTTCTTTTTTAAGTAATGGAAATTTTATCCAGATCATAAAATGGAGTCACCCAAGTATACAGGAAGAGATCCCTACCATCCTCTTCTTTGCAACCAACAATTATTCCATTTTTTTTTTTAATTTATAAAATTTATAAAAAAATAAATAAATAAATAAATAAAAAATCCTGTTGGTAGCCTGACTTGGTTTTGGCTGATATGTTGTCGTATATGTAAAAAATAGATGAAATATATATGTTCATATCTGTAAAAGATTCAGTAGAGCAGCTGAAGCATATACATGTTGCAATCAGAAATTTCATCACCCACATGGCTGCATGATTTAATTTACCTTATTGCATAAGATTTTGTAGCATACCCACCAATATTCTAAAAGCATCCACCAGTATAATATGATCACCATCATCATTTAGCCAATGATTCAACCCAGTTACATAAGCTCTCAAGTTGACAAATTGCTCATTTTATTGATTTCTAGATCTTACCAGTAATTTGTCTTCTTCATTTTCTTTTTATAGGGTTAAAGGGTAAAGATCACACATTAATTCATGCATTCAAAAGTCCTTTAAAAATTATAAATAAACAGCTTTTAATGCAGCATAGAGGTCTATCGCATCGTCAATAAAACTAAAATATATAACTGAGTCAAATAGTTTTAATGGATTTTGAGAAAGCCTCAATGCAAATATTTTGATTTTTACACTAGTTTGATAGTAGACACTACCAGATTGTGAAAAATCAATAACATTCTCATGAAACAGATGGAAGGGGCCATAGCACAGAATGTACCTTTCTTACGGACCAGGTAGCGACAGGAACAGGATCCATTACATTGAATAATAGGATTGCCCCATCTCTTCCTTGAGACATTGATTCATTAGATTCCGTGCACATAGATGATTCAGGAAGAAGGGCAAGAACTGCAAAAGACAACAGATCCACCGCACATGCTACAGCTGCATAAAATATACATAGCAACATCACAACAGTGGGATGACCTTTCTTGCAACTAAAAGGAACATCCAGTGAATGGAGAAATAAGCAATGGGCCAAATTATAAATTAAGATGGCAAAAAAAAAAAAAAAAGGATCAGAATCTCAGACTTAGCAGGTCCGCAATTACAATAGCCAATAGTTAAGCTACAGCTTATTAGAAAAATAGAACATTAAAACTAACAACCAAAAATACTTCCCTTTCTAGTAAAGGGCCACATCATAAATTAAGATTCTTTTTTTTTGCAGATAATTTTTGGCCCCAAGGGGAGGAAGAAGGGTGGAGTAAAACTAGTGATCTCTGCTCCATGAGGCATTGTCCCTAGCCAATTGTGCTTAACAAAATTAGTAATCAATCTATAGCGGTCCAACTACCGTTCCAAATATGACCGGAATTTGTAAATAACCACTTATTAATGCAAGGTATTGCCCGGTTCCTAATTTCTGTCATCTGCTAATAAACAGAAGCCTCTTAGGGTTCTCCTTTATCCATTTCCATCCTCCCTTCAGGCTTCAAAAATGCCACCAACCTCCCATCACATTATATGACAACAAAATTCATCTTTCCAGAGAAGCATTTCTAAAATTTACAGATGACAACTTTGTCCTGTAATTTTAGACACTATACAAAATCTACACTAAAGTGGCATCTCAATTGCCAAATGATTCAAGTAATGGGGTTCTAATACATGGGTATTGGCCCTGTTGGGTGGTAATGTTGAACTCCGCAGTAGTCTTAAAATCACATGGTGAATCATAATATGAAACTGCTCTCAACATGAAAATAAAAGAGGATTTCAAACCTTCGATGTGAAGCCTGTATGACCAAGATAGAGACAATTTTGACATATTCCATACAGAGAGTTGCGGCTTTGGATCTCGCGACACAGATACTAGATACTCTGACTTTCCAGCAAAGGACAGGGTCACAATTGGCTGAAAGGAAAAAATAATATGAAAAGTTAATAACAGGGAAAGGCAATTCATAATAGAAAAAAATAATAATAATAAATCATGCCGGCAAAAGATGCCTCAACAAGGCAATCCTCTTCCAAATATTGATCTTTTCTTCTCTATTTTGGCTTGGCACTTCATTTTTATAAGTTTCTTTATTTGGTGGTTTTCACCTGTTAGTTGTGTAAGGTGAAAAAGGTGTTCAAGCTCCAATATGAGACTTAGGCAGTGAGACCCAGTTAGGTGGCACAGTAATGAGGAAACTCCAACCAAATAATGTTGGAGTCAACAACTCTAAACTATAGTCAACTGCTTAGCCTAAAACTGCATATGTCCACTTTTAGGTCTTAATCAAATTTTTTTTTTAAAAAATATGATCAAATATGAGCTTCATGGAGTTGAAAACTTTGCCATGAATGTGAAGTTTATAGTCAGCTGGAGCTGTAGAAAAGCCACATTTGGGGCTTTTTTGGGAGAGGCTCCAGCTTTTTAAAATTATGAGAAGCTCAGCTAAGTTGAGGGGCTGCTTATCCAAAGCCACAGAAAATGCACAAGCTGTTTACAAAACTGGAGATAAGTCAAAGCCCCTTTGTTTACCAAATGAGATGCCAGTAGCTTCTGATCTTTAAAAGCTGAAGCAATTCTGGCAAAGGCACTATTACGTGCATGCATAACAAAAAATTATGCATATAAAACAATGAGCTCTCGGAAGAAACACAAAGGCAAAGATTGTCATGTTTTTAACAAATTACCGAGAGAGTCTCTCCAATTACAGCCAAAAGGACATTCTTGTCAGGATCCCACAATGTGATAACAGTTTCCGCTGCAACAGCCAGAACAGACCCATCCAAAGAAAATGCGGCCGCTGTCATTGGCTTTTTTCTGCATTGGAAACAATAATCTATCACAAAGACAGCAAATTAAGAGTTTCTATCACCAGATTATGCTGCAAAAACATGCTCATATGTATATGTATTTTTTTTTCTTTTGCTATTTACCCAAGGATCCATATCAATATATTTGACACCATGTTTGGCAAAACAGAGGGTGAGGGAAGAGAAAGAAAGGGAAAGGAGAGCACTTTTTCTTTCAGGTGCTTGGTTTGCAAAGGAGAAAGGAAATGAAAAAAAATACTCACATGGATTCCCCTATCTTCTCTCTCATTTCCTTCCAATTTCGGAGGAAAGACAAATGTGGGCCAATGGAAAACAAATCCCTACATTTTTCTTTCCCTCAAATTATCTCTCCAACCAAACAGAGGATTTATTTTATCCACCTTGCATTTTACCTCCCTTTCTTGCCTTTCCCTCCATCTTCCCCCAAACCAAACATAGTCTTAACTATTTACACAATCAAGTTTCACCCTACTCTACAAGATCAAATGCAGTGCCGCCCCCCCCCCCCACCCCCAACCCCAAAAAAAAAAACACCAAATATACACACACACACACAAAAGGAATCAATGGTTGTTGAAATATAGACAGAGCTGGGGGTGGGTTGAGCTTGATTCATTACCAACTGGTGAAGCCGATTGGGCACAAATAAGGACAGTGATGAGGCCTTGGGTGGGTTAAGGCACTGGTCCATGATGGGTGGAAAATGGTGGCATGGTGGTAGTAGCAGCAGATTTCATTGGTAGGGGAGTGCTGGTTTTTGATCCCATTCAGGTGGATTTTGTGGCTGATTTGGGTTTGATAATGGTCTTATCAAAGAAGGCTTTGAAAAATATTGTATAAATAGTTTTCTGGTGAGTTTATGTTGGATGTTTGCCCATGATTGACAGCAGAGAAGCAGTGGTAGGTTATGGCTTATAAAGTTGGTGGTGATGGGGATTGAGGTGAGATTGTTAATGAAGCATTTGGGTGAAAACTAGGCTTTAAAGGTGTGAAAGATGAGTGAAGCATTTGGGCAATATTTTTCTTTTGACAGTAACAAGGATGGTGGGACGGTTACAATGGGCAAATTTAGTGATTTTGGGAGCAAAGAGGTTGTGGTGATGATGAAAGTGGCATTGTGCAGAATTCTAGGGACATGAAACCAAAGTTCTGTTAGGAAGAAGGAATTGGAGGTTTCTTCAAAATCCTTCAAAATATTTTTTTTTCCCTTTTTCCTCTCTTCTTCTTCTTCTTTTTCCCTTTTTCCTCTCTTCTTCTTCTTCTTCTTCTTCTTCTTCTTTTGTGTGTGTGTGACAGGCACATATAATGAAATTAATGGCAGGGAGTTATTTTCCACAATGCCTAAAATTTGGGAACCGACTGCTCTAGTTTTATAGTTGAGGGGGGAGCAAAAAACCTAACCCTAAAGCTTAATGAAAAAATGCAATTTACCTAGAAATCATGAAAGTAAGAACTGCCGGAGGCAGGTCATATATAAAATTCTATTTGTTGGCCAACCAATTCTCAGAACATCACAATTGAGACCTGATTCAAAAGCGTAACTGAATAGCATTCTTGTGAACTGGAACGATTTTGAATCATTTATGAGCAATCTTTGGGATGTTTGTGAATCAAGTGTTTTCTATTCTGTAAACAGACTTATCTCTATCAAGTCAAAAAATTTAAATCTACAGAAAGGAAAATAGAGAAAATCCCCTAAAAGAAAACTATGGTCCTGTAAAATAAAGTGTATGATCATACTTGTATGCTCCAACTGCAAGGCATGCCCAACCAGAATTCTGAAGTGTCTGGCCTTTCTGCTGGATCTCATCATTGCAAACCCATACCTGAAATATCATATTAAAATTGTAAGTTTTACAGCAAAGAGGATCCTCAGAATACAATTGCCACTCAACCAAGGTTACCTTGAAGTCCCCACCATACGATGAGCTAACTGCCATATGACGGGTAGGATGAAAAGCAACAGCAGAAATACCAGCATCCCTACATGACAAGTAATGCAATATTCATCTCTGCCACATATTATAAACACAAAAGGAGTACATTCTAATAAACAAATTCAGGTTCAAAAAATTGAAGCATAAAAGAGACTGCCACATCCACGAAACAATGACATTTCATTCTTGGAGCTTAAAATATTGAAAACAGCAAAAGGGGCTCTTAATAGCACCATCAGACCATATAAAATTTTTCAGAACTTCCCAGGTAATTAAGTCAAGGCCAAACCTGTGAGGTTCATAAATAACAGTGGACAAGGTGAACTTTTTGTTCTCTGAACCCAATGCCCAAAACTTAAGACAAACAAGACCTCCTATTCTCTCTTCAGGAAGCTTAACTTCTACAGTACTCATCATAGAGCCATCTTGGGAGAGGGCCACTAAAATCACTACAACCTGTACCAATAATAATCCAAGATTTAAAATAAATTTGACACAAGTTGGTGCTCATATGTATGACAAGTATGTATGACCAAGAGGATATCATTTCCACAATGAAGGTAATTACAAATGAGCAACTTCATACCGAGATTTCATCACCCGGCTGATGGTTTCTTTCACAGACTTGAACCTGAAAAGCATTAAATTTTAGAACAATTAAACTTGCAACTCATCACTTGTAATGGGCAGAACATTCCTACACAAATATTATTTATTTCCTGAAAAGAACAATGTGTGTGATGCACGTGCAGCAGGACTGGCACCAGTATATGATGTGTCCCACCTAGTATGGGCCCATATCACCTGTAAGCTATTGCATGTATTCATGCATGCGAGTGGGTCCCATATAGGACCCATGTGATTGTCCCAGATTAATAATCAGTGTAGATCCATGCATATCAGGAAACCAATTATAAAGCGATCTAAGAAAAAAGAACTTCAATCGAAGCAACAGGGACTCAATCCTTTGAAAAACCTCAAATTAAGCTCCTTCCAAATACACCACATAAACCAAGGAAGAATGGCATTCCATACATCAACACTTTGATGGACCTTAAAACCACCTCACCAACAAGTTAGGAGGCCTTTGACCAAATAAGGCATGACCCATAGAGAGAGCAAATAAATAAATAAAACATACACCAAATATCACTTGCAATAATATCACATCACAATGAGGAGAAGATGGTACATCCATTGGGCCCAAAACTAAGAAAAGATAAAAGCAATACAAACATTGAACAAAGTAGAAAAGCAAATGATTCCATCAAAAAAGTTAAAGACAGAAAATGAAATCAGTTTATATATTCTGATTTCCAAGTATTTGACAGGAGAATCAATATCTACACGAGGGGAAAAAAGGGCAGTAAAGAGTAAGTCTCAATCTTCTTTTCCCCGACCCCAACCCTTATTTCTTCAATTCCCCAACGAAGAACACACATGCAAAATAATATTACAGACGCTTATTATGGAGATTGTGTCATGTCTCTACTACACAAACAAACTAAAGGTGGTGGAAAAAAATCAACAGCTTTTTTAAGCTATACAGACAAAACTGCATATGTCAAGACAAAAAATACCAAATAACCATAGAAAGCTCAGTGTAGGAAATTCAAACTAAATTTAAATTTTTCTTTTTTTTTGATAGGTAAGAAAAAATATATTCAAGAAAACTGCTACATGCAAAAAAGCATCAGCATATCAGAAATACAAAAAGAAAGGAACTAAATTTAAAATTGAACCATTAAACTAAAACATTCTAACCTCATACATTCCATGGTCATCAAATAAGCTGTAGAATTGGATGCCATAGCTCTCTGTACGTAGGGCAACTAACCCAGAAGTGTAATCAAATGCAAACCCCTTGCTTAGACCTTCATATCTCCCTGGAAATGAATGAGGAAGCTGGGGGGTGGGAATGAAGCTTAAATATTAGCACATAAAACTGCAAATAATATAGTCAATTATTTATAACACAAAAGTGGTAAAAGTAAATAGCCATTAAACACGCAAGTGTTCCAATCACACAACATAAATTTCAGCAATTATGTATATGGCAGCCTTGGCAGGTAACCACAAGGTCAGTAATAGTAATATAAGTCCACAACTTATAAGGTAAAAGCAAAGCTTTCTGAAGCATTTTGAAGGCTCTTCCCTACACAAACCAATTCTAGAATGTTTCAAGCCATCATGTAAAGACATCATTTCTTGCAATATGTCCTAAGTTGACTCTTCCAGTACACATCTTGTGTACTGGGAGATGTCTTTTGCTCCTTTAATAAACTAATTTATCTATCAAAAAGAATGTAGAGATATCACTATATCATCATGAGCATACTATATATTCAATGATGCACATTTTGTATGCCCTGAAACACCAGCCACAAGAACTACACCCCATGTGGCCAAATTCTAAGGTTTATGTCCAAGGAGGTTGACTGAAATATCTCATGATTTTAAAATTTATATGCCTTACAAGGAAGTGCATAGGCAAAAGATGAGGTTTTTTTTTAAGGTCTGCCACATATTGAATTGACATTTTACTAGTGTACTTATTTATGTGAAGCTTAATTATAGGAATTACCTCGGAAGATATACCATCATTAGTACTTCTTATTCATTAGACAGTCAAATTCCAGTCAATCAAACACGTATAAAATACACATCATAACTTCATTAGAATAAATGTAGATAATTAGGTATTCAAGATTTCACACAGATTCTTTAGAACAAACCTTGATCCCTGAGATGGTCTTTAAGATATCCATAGAAGGCATTTCCAGCATATGAATTAGATTATCTGCACAAGATATCTGAATAACCTTATTTCAGTAAATCAGTGAAATTAACTGGTTCTGTTTCAGCAGAGACAATAATACTATAATACAGAATAATTCTGAGTTCCAGTACAACAAAATTTTCCTTACAGATGAAAGTGTAGGATCTGGAGAATCTGTAAAACACAGAAGTGGAGATCCAATTCGTGGTAAAAATTTCTTTTTCCCTGTGTCTAGCTGCCAGACCACTAGAACTCCCTCCTTTCCACCTGGACACCAACAGAAAAATCAGAATAAACAACTATCTAGAGGTAACCACGACAGAAACTGGTCTTGAAAAAGCATCCTAGCCCTTTTTCATCTTCAACTACATGGAGTCCTGGTAGTAAGTGGTCCACATGGACCCTCAAACTATTCACAAAGTAGATCAACAGAGAATGTCTAATAGCTAAAAAGTTTTTCAAGCATCACTCATGCTAGGAATCACCAATTTAACAACGTAAGACATGAGATTCTAAAGACAGGGTACACATATGGCATGCATTAGTATACCCAGTTTTTTTGATGAATCTTTAGTATACCCAGCTGGTTGACCGCTGTAATTCCTTTCACATGCAGACTAATCATCATGTTTACATTAAACTTAAATGTAGAGAAATACAATGTACCTCACATCCAACTTTATCATGTAAACTCTACAAACTATATGAAGCAGTCCTCCCCATCCTCAAATGCTAGCTACAACGCATTTTTGACATACAGACAACGAGACAAACAGCATACAACAACAAAAAAACAGAGCCCTAGTCCCAAAATTGGGATCAGCTACAGATCCTTGACATATTTGTTAGGGTTGGCCATATGTATTTGATGATTCGTTGCCTCCACTCTAATCTATCTAAAGTCATACTATCTGTTCCTCACTTAATTGACATGTCCTTTTTATTACTTCTACTAATGTGATTTTTAGTCTTTGTTCCATCAGCTTGGATCAACTCCACTCCTTACTAGTGCATTAGTCGCTCTCCCTTGAACATGACCAAACCATCTAAAGCAGTTCTCCCTCATCTTTTCATCAATAGGGTGTACCACTATCTTTAAGCGAATTTTCTCATTTCGAATCCTATCCTAATTTTTCATGAAAAGTCTAGGCTTTAGCACATTATGGAATTCTGTATTTACCTGAATATAAATAGGCACCATCAGAAGAGAAAGAGAGGACTTTCACTTCGGCAGAGTGCCAATGCCACGTGGAGCAAGAATCAGCATCATCATTCCCCCTCACACCAGGATGTTCAACCTCTTTATTCACTACTTCATCACCAGTAGAAAATGTTTGATAACCAAATCCCCTCCAAACTAAAATTCTCCCAGTTACATCACCTGCAGCCACAATCCTCTCAGTTGGATGAAATGCAAGAACTGACAAAGTCTTTGAATGATGCAGGGTAATTTTCTTTGCCAATGATCGCCCAGAATCTATAGGAGGAACCAACCACACATGAAGCTTGCGCTTGTTTCTGATGCCAAAAAATTTGCCAGAGGAACTTACAGTAATGAATTCTGGCTGTGGAGTCTGTCAAAAAGTGACAACAATCACTATACATCTCAAATTGCAAAAACAATTGGCAATCAGCATACAAGTTAAAAAGCTGAAGACACGAAAATTATGAGATGATATGGTACTTTAAAAACCAACATTTACTAGACTCTTCCACTCATTTATACCAGATATGTTAAATTTTATGTGTTTCTAGTAGCTTTTCAAAGATTCAGAAACACTTCATGAAATCAGATTGATCTTGTGAGACTGTAAAGATGTCCCTGCTTCTTTCTTTCATTTGGATATGCTCTTTGGGGTAAGAGGATCTAATAACCTACTAGATTGAGCTTATGATAACGTTATAGATCAACCTACTAAAAAATATAAGAAAGAAAGAAAATATATAGATATCACCATTCAATAACCTGAACATATTATTTCCCTATCATCTAAATTTCGTCCAAGCACTCCATATCAACAACAACAACAAAAACTAAACCTTAGGCCCAAAACAATGGAATTGCCTATGAATCCTCAAAAGACTAATCAACTCTGTCCAAATCTCCACCATTCTATACTATCCATATCAAGTAACATTTAAATTGCTAGAGTAAGACTGTGTAACCAAATGAAGATAAATAAAGTAAAAGTTTGATGAAGTCCTCTTCATTTCTCTTGTAAGGCAAGCTTCATCTTTTATAAAAGAAATAATACTATCTCTTTGTCAGTTATAAAGTCAAATAAATTAATATCACAATTCCAATAAACTCTATCAATATATGATAACTTTTGTGTGAATGTGTGTGCGTGTGCGCGCTTCTTTAAAATTTCAATTTACTGCACATTAATTGAATCCTCAAATGAACTACATATTTTAATCTTCTTTGTTTTTGGGGAAATAACACACACCTAATGGATCTAAAATCCATGAATTCAGCTTTTACCGTGTTCTTACAATGCGAAAGGTATCAAGTAAGCTAGAGTTCATAGGCATAAGTAGACTATCAAGAATTACAAAAAAAAAAAAACTAATAGCACCGCCCGCCGGGGGGGGGTGGGGTTTGGTGTTGGGGAAGTAATTATTGCTCCAACAAATTGTACCTCTTTCAAAATTAATCCGCCAACCATACGAGACGCAGTCAAGTTACACTTCCGAATCTGTCCATGCATAGCTTTGGGCCTGTTTTCTTGCACTTTTTTATCTTCAATGGACAGATAAGCAAAAACATCGGTTGGCTTCTCATTGCTCTCAGCTGGTTCACCTACTATAGATGGAATCACCTAAAAATTAAAATAAAAGTCAGCCCTAACTTTTTGTTTATCATTCATACAGCACTAATTACAAAATGTATATGAAAGATGAGACAAAATTATAATATAAAGCCAACTTTGGGCAACCAAGATTCTTATTCTTAACTAAAGATCTGCAATCAACAATACATGGCAAAGTATAAATATGTGAATCAACCCCAAGATTTTTACTCATAAATCAATGAATGGCTTCAACACTCTTAAGTCTCACTAGTAACACCCAAAATGAAAACCTATATTAAAAAAAACTATTGGCTTAAATTTCGTACACAACATACAAAAGCATAACTTCTCCCAAATTTTAACTTAAAATTCCAATTTAAGTGTCACTTTTAAGTGTCATCACAAAAACCATTTGTGTTTTCTATTGTCATCACAAAAACCATTTGTGTTTTCGTGTATTTTTTTCCCCCATTTTTTAAGTATCATTGCATATATGTGTACTTAAATGTGACATTTTTTAAAAAGTTTCAGCTATTTTAACAGAGACGGCCAAGGTTCAAATCCCCGCTCCCCCAACTTATCAGAATTATCAAAAGGCAAACATAGTGTAACAAAATTCATAAACATCCAAATTCAATCATTTAGCTTCATCCAACATACCATAGAGAAAATAGGCATTTTAACATCAAGCGTTTTGAGCAACTCCGGAACGGAGAAATCCCAATACCGAATGGTGCCATCAAGCGAGGCAGTCCAGCAGTAGCACAAAACCTTAGTCCCCGGCACCACTATCACCGACGTCACCGCCGCCGTGTGACCTTCCAACGACGCAACCTAGCACCCCAAAAAGAAAAAAAAAAATGGTGAGTTATATTGTGAAAAAAAAAGGAGAGAGATAGAGAGAGAGAGGCAGTTGAAAAGTTAGTTAGCGGTTGAGTAAGGGGGGGGGGGGTGGAAGAACCTTTACCTGTAAGGCGGTGGAGGTGCTGAAAATGGAGACGGTGTTGGCAGTGCAAACGAGGAGGCGCTTGGCGTCGTTTGAGAAGGCTGGTGGCGAAGATACGTAGCTACTGCCTCCCCTAATCATCTTTGAGAGATTTTTCACAATTTCGAAAGTACCAACGGTGAAACGCAAAGCCCTAAAAGCGGCTTAAACCTTGTATGCTAAAACCCTGTTTGCTGCTGCCTCTATAAAAGACACGCATAAATAAATAAATAAATAAATAAATAAAACATTTAATCATATTTTAGTTTAAAAAAAAAAAAGTAATGGTTATTACTTTTTACTTATTACATACACAAACTTGTGTGAGTTTAACCATTTGTTTGTTACTTTAAATAAAATAAAATAAAAAATTTACTTGTGTTTTTAAATAAAATCGTGACTTTCCTTTTAGTAAAATTAAGGACCTATTCGATCAAATTAGTTTGGCTCAACTTGGCTCGGGGTAACGAGTGTTCTATTTCTTCATGTAAGTAAAATTAATGATTCATTTAGTCTATTTAGTATTTAGCTTGGCTCAACCTCACCTGAGAGCCACAGGTGCTCTTTCTTCCACTTTTTTTTTTTTTTTTTTCTTTTCCAAAATGCAAAAAATGCCCCTAAAATCATCTTCTAGGTTTCCTTTGTTCTTTTTAACTCCCTAAAATTTTCATATCCACCAAATTAACCTCTAAACTAACTTCTATTAGCTCTTATGGACAAAAAAAAATAATAATAAAAATTAAAAAATTATTTAAGAGTAATATGACCACATTAGGAAGACTCAGCAACTGATTCAAGATACTAGTCATGTGATTTTTCTATTTATAAGACTTAACGAAAGTTAGTCCTATGGGTCAATTTGGCAAATATAGAAATCTTAGTGAGTTATAAAGAAGAAATAAAACCTAGGGGTGTTTTTGCAACTAACCCAAACCCTTGGGGCTCTTTTTTTTTTTTTTTTTTTTTTGCAATATATTAAGTTCTTCAAATTAGTTTCAAGAACAAAGTTGTATTGCCATGATATAGAAACAATGTTTTTTAAGACAATCAAATTCAATACAAGCATATATTTAAATTTAATTGCAAAATCTAATATATTATAACTAAAGTACAGTACCAAAATATTGCAAGTAAATAAAATGTATCACACAAAAGAACGGTATGACTTAGACACATTTGTTAGCTCTAGACTTTAGTATTAAGTTCCCCAGTCAAAGTTTGAGTTTGATTACCTTTTAGAAAAAAAAAATTACTCTCATAAATAAAAAAATATAAAAAAAAAGATGTACTAAAATATGGTTTTATTTCTCAGTCTCTTACAAGAAATGCTTCCTGATACTGAATGAGAGCATCCACAGCTGGAATCTCAATTCTATCCTATTTTACCATCTCAAAAAGCCACTTTATTATTAATACCATACCATTTTACAATACCTCCAACACCCCAACTTTTATTTTCCTATTCTACTCATTAAAATAATATATTTACTTAATAAAATATATTTTGCATTTTTTATTTTTTTCCAATTTTCCCCTCCACATTCCGTCATCCTCCACCACCGCGCCTCCACTGCCTAGTCACCACCACCGCGCCTCCACCATGCCCACCACGCCACCACTGCCCACTGCCCACCAAAAATCCCACCGAAACAAAAACCCATATTAGGAAAAAAAAAAAAAAAAAAAAAAAACCCAGACCTCACCGCGCCTCCACCATGCCCATTAAACCCACAAACCCTTGAGAGACCAACGGAGCTTCGTCTGAAGAGAGAGTGATGGAGTGAAAATTTAAATGGGTATCTAGAGACCAACGGAGCTTCGTCTGCAGAGGCTTGGTGTTGGGTGAGGGTGAATCGGTATGGGTGAGCAGTATGGGTGAGGGTGAATCGGTATGGGTGAGAGTGAGGATGAATCGGAGGCAGTCTTGGTGAAGAACGCCGACACAGAGAGAGAGACAATGGAGAGAGGAAACACCCAGATAAAGAGAGAGAGAGAGAGAGAGAAGGGCTTCCAACTGAATAAAATATATTATTGTTGTTTGGCATAATGCTACAGTACCATCTCACCTTTGAGATGGTACTGTAGCGTTATGCCAAAAAAATTTGGCAATCTCAGGTTTAACAAGTCCAGTTGTTGGGTGTTTTTTGGGCTGGAATGCCAAATAGGGCTTGCATTTGGCATATTGCAAGCCCATTGTGGATGCTCTGAGGATTCTTCTATTGATGCTATTGAGACCTTTCAAGCTTGGGCCTATAATGGAGATTGCATGTAGAAGTTCCAGTTCGAAATGTTAGGTCAAGCCCACCTCCACCTCTCACTTTAACCAGGGCCGGCCTAAGCCCTAGGCAACTTAGGCTTAGGCATAAGGCCCCATCACAAAATTTTTTTACCTCTATAAAAAAAGACCTACTCCAGTCATAAAAGAACCAAAAATTTATATATAAAAATTTTTTCAAATGGTTATGCACTTTTTTTTTTTAATGATATTAAAAATACCACAAATTTCACTATAAGCTTACAAACAAATATATCACCAATCACGAAAAAGTAATTCAAATATTAATTAATTATGTTATTAAAATTCATCAATTACAGTTATTGTTACATCATATTATGAACATTTTGTAGTAGCTTTAACATATTTTTATTTATAATTTTTTAACAAAGCTTTCAAAATATGAGAATGGTAGAAACCTAACTCAAATGAAACCCTAAAATGCCAAAAAATAGTTGCAAATGTGTTAGATAATCAATGGTGATAATTAATTTCCCATAAATATTTTGAGACTTCAAATTTTGTAAACTAATTTCCTACAAAGCTACATACCAAATAATATCTATATTTTTTGGTTAAAAATTAAATTACAAATTTACCTAACTATGTGTAGTCATGTAACTAAGACAAAGTAATTTTCTGTTTAAAAATATAATACTTTTTTTTTTCTTTTTGTTAAAATTTATGCTACAACTATCACATTCAATTCTCTATATAAAATTAACCTTAGTTTTAGCCAATATTATTCATTAAATTATTATAAATTTAATGTATCAGATTAACCTTGATTTAATTAGTATTACATAATTTTATTTAATTAATATTTATATCTAAAAATCTCTACATGCATAAACCTTTCATCTTAAGCCCAAAATTATGTTGGCCAGCCTGACTCTAATAGCTCCCTAATAAAACTCCTTTTAGTTATTCTAAATTGTTTTCCTTTGCTCCGTCAAAAATACTCTTCAACTTTCTCAGATGCATGCGTAATAAGCTTCTGACACTGTCATGCATGGCATCTAATTAGTTTTTCTTCATAATTATCACGTCTTGGGCTTAACGACTAATATACATGTTACGAACAATATTATACTTACCTTTTGAAGAATGTAAGCTGCTCAATGAAAGCATGAAATTAACATTTGCTTTTGTTGTTGCCATAGTCGGCGGTTAACAATAGATTATAATACGTTCACAGCCATTGGTTTCCCTTCCACAAATTGGCTTTGCTATTTCCCATGAAATTAAGGTAGAATTTCTGTGTAGGTGAATGAAAGGTCCAAAGTGATTTGGTAAGTTTCATCATAGGCTAAAAGTTCTCTTAAGCATGCTTTTCACTTCATTGCCATTCAAATTTCACAAAATATTTCATGGACTTGTTTTGCTCTGGCCCTATAATGTCAGACAATATTTCTCCCCAAACTACTTTAGAAAAAAAAAGAAAAAAAACCTTCAAACTCTTTCTATATTTTTTTATTATATGTGAATCTTAAAAATCTAAACGGTTATATTACATATTTTTTATATTCTTAACGCACATACCAAATTCTATTCAAATCGAATATGTTATTAACTATTTGATCAATACGCTTTTTTTTTTTTTTTTATGCCTAAATTTAGACAACAAAAAGTTGAAATTTAAATATTTGATTGATGACATAGCGATTGATCTTTCATCCTCTTGAAACTTTGTAAGCATGGAAGATATAATAAAAACATACAATCCAACAGTTAAATTTTTAAAATTCACATCCATTAAGAAAATAGAGGAGGAATTTGAAGGGCATGGAGAGAGAAATTTTTTCCAAAGAGTATTTATCACTTGGGTTTTTTGCCACCTTTCTTGTTGGTTTTGGGTGGGAACATTATTGGTGTGGAGTGGACCATAGGTAGTGATGATGCAATAAAATCGTCAGTAAGCCACACGGTCCACACGTGTTCCTGATGACGTACCTGCACAACACAAAAGGTGAAGACCTTAGAAAGGGCACCGGTGTGGTACCGGCCAAATACCCTCCGATGGTCAAGTTAGAGAAATCTCTTGTTCGTAACTCTAAAGTGCTAGAGCGGAGGTGAATTATGCGTACCTTGCCTTGAGAGTGCTTTGGGGTATTTATAGTAGCGTAGGGCTGAAATTCATGCCTTGGCCAAGAAGTTCTTTTCCTTCTAGGAGAGTAACTCTTGGATTTTGCATATCTCATAGAATCCTTGTCTTTATAGGAGTCTTTTTAATTTGAGTTAGACGTGTCATGCAAAAATCCTTGTTGTATGCGTGCTGGTCAAGTAAGGTTGTGGACAGAGCCAAGACTGACTTCTTCAGCCTGTTTCCGTCAGCTTGGCTATACATACTTCTAAGGTCGTTGTTGGTGGAGGTCGTCAGCTTCAAATCTCTCCAGCTTTGAGGTCGTCAGCTTCAGATCTCCCCAGCTTTGAGGTCGTTAGCTTCAGATCTCCCTAGCTTTGGGGTCGTCAGCTTCAAGATCGTCAGCCTTGGGGTCGTCAGCTTCAGGGTCGTCACCCTTGGGCTCGTCAGCCTTTAGGATTGTCAAAATGACCCTTATCAGCTGCCCCCTATTCCATAACGTCGTCAATCTACAACATCGTCCCTTTTCAGGGTCGTCAGCTTACTACCTTCAGCTTATCCCTTCAGCTTGCTGTCTTCAGCTTACTACCTTCAGCTTACTACCTTCAGCCTTGCTGTCTTCAGCATACTACCTTCAGCTTACTACCGTCAGCTTACTATCTTCAGCTTACTATCTTCAGCTTACTGTTCTCGAGATGCAGTTGTCAGGTATTAGGTGATTTTGCAAGAAGGTAGTTTCATGAGTGAAGCTAAAGACCTTATTATATCCGTCGCACTTTGTTTCGTCATGGGCTAATTACAAAATTATCCTTATCAGGTAGAACCAACACAAGCTTGGTAGAGACTTGCCTTATTCAGCCCAAAGAAAAAAAAAAAAAACACAGGCTTGATAGAGACAATCTTGAAGTGAAATGTAGGAGTCTGCATCTGGGCCTATTAGTTTGCTTCCTCGGAGGGGAAAGGGAGCACATGGATGAGGTAGATTTAAGAGAGCCCTGCGCTGTGGATCATATTTGGGCCACCTATGGCCTATCCACATTAATAATAAATTATAACAACTGATAATGACCAATCAGGTAAGAATTTCAAAATATGAAAATTAATAGAAGCAAATTGTAAAAATAGAAATATATTTGTGTGTGTGTGTGTGTGTGTTTTTTTTGTGTTGATAAATAGATATATTCAAGTTTTATTTTCTTAAATTTTGTTTAATTTAAGTTTTTTAATGACTCACTTAAAAAAAATTGTAGAGCCACCACTACCATGCATATGATGAAGGAAATAATTAAAAATTACTTGTAAATAAAATAAATAGTAATTATAAGTAAAATAAAAAAGACAATATTTTATTATATCATTGAAATTATCACTAATAATTAGTGAGCCACTTGAAATTTAAATAAAGCTTCATCCTAGAGTAAATTAACAATCTTAATAATTGATGAGACACATAACAAAAATGCATTAATTTTAACTATAGTGCATATATTATCATATTAAAACACAAAATTATGATATATATTGAAATAAATAATGATATATATATATATATATATTTTTTTTTAATTTCATGATTATTTGGTATATAGGGTTGTGGATAGCAAGTCTATAGCTCCAAAAAGGCAGATAAGGCCCTTGACTGCTTGACATAGCTTTTGTTGTTTGAAGTTGCTGACATTTTTTTTTTCTTCTTAACAAGTAATGAAGACCAGACAATCAACTAGCTAGGAGAGTTCACCAATTGGTTGTGGCAATATATTCTTTTTAGATGGAGGAGAAGAAAAAACTTTTAATATTGAATTTAGTTATTTTTATGATATGTTTGGGTTGATATTATGTTTCTAAATCATTTGTTAAAATAAGTGCTTATTTGTATTTAGAGCGTAACTTTGGTTGCTAACTGCTTAATTTTAAAACAATGGTGAGTGATTGAGAGTCTTGAGACAATTTATAATTGAGTTCCCAAATAACGAAAATAGGAAGAAAATTTATTGTTGTCATAGACAGTGGTTAACTTTATGTTATAATATATAAGTTCACAACCACTGGTTTCCCTTCCACATTAGGCTTTGCTATTTCCCATGAAATTAAGGTAGAATTTCTCTGTGGGTGAACGAAATTAAAGGTCTTAAGTGATTTGGTAAGCTTCATCATAGGCTAAAATTTCTCCCAAGCATGCTTTTGACTCCACTGCCATGCAAATTTCACAAAATATGAACAAGGTTTCTCTTCAAACTAATTTGGAGAAAAATTTTTCAAACTACTTCTATATCTTTTTATTGGATATGAATTTTGAAAATTTAAACTGTTAGATTACATGTTTAAATTGGATGTTATTAACTATTCGATCAATAAATTTATTTTTTATGCATAAATTTAGACCACAAAAATTTGAAATTTAAATATTTTATTGATGATATAGTTATTGATCTTTGATCTTTTTGAAACTTTGTAAAAATAGAGGATATAATATGTGCAATCCAATGGTTAAATTTTCAAAATTTAAATCCAATAAGAAGATAGAGAAAGAATTTAAAGGGTTTCTTTTCAAACTAGAGAGATATTTTCCAAAGAGGAAAAGATTTATCCCTTAGGATTTTTTGCCACATTGGTTGGTTGTTGGTGGGAATATTATTGGTGTGGACCTATTAGGCGGAACCAACATGAGCTTGATGGAGACAGTCTCGAATGGTAATGTAGGAGATTGCATCCTAGGTCTATTAGTTTGCTTCATTGGGATTGGAGTAGGAAAGGGATGACATGGTTGAGACTAGATTTTACCTATCAAAAATGGTTGAGGCTAGATTTAAGGAAGCCCTAAACTCTGGATCATATTTGGGCCTCTTATGATCTCTACCGTTCATCAACTCACTTATTGGAAGCATGAGAGGTTAAAAAAACGGGTGCTTTTAGTTTTATGCATCAGGTGGAGCTTTTTAATTAATTAATAGGGATTAAGTGAGTGACTAAGTAGAAGAGCAAATACCTCGAGTTGCTATGAGAGTTGTAAGAAGACTATAGGGGGAATCCCAATTTTGGTTGTTGTAAGTTTTTTGAGTTGTTTGTATTATTCTTAGTTTATCAACTAGTAGTATGCCTATAGGAATTAATTAAAAAATACTTGTAAATAAGATAAATAGTAATTATAAGTAAAATAAAAAATAAAAAATTTTATAATATCATTACAATTATCGTAATAATTAGTAAGCCACTTGAAACTTTAATAAAGCTTCATCCTAGAATAAATTAATTAACTATCTTAATAATTGACGAGACACATAACAAAATTGCATTAATTTAACCATAGTGCGTATTTTATTATATTAAAACACAAAATTATGAAATATTGATATAAACAAAAAAAAAAATTCATTTTGATGATTATTTGTTAGATAGGGTTGTGGATGGCAAGTTTATAGCTCCAATAAGGCATATAATGGGCGCCCTTGACATAGTTTTTGTTATTTGAAGTTGATGACTTTTTTTTTTTCTTAAACCAGACAATCTACTACTAAGGAAATTCACCAAAGTTGTGGCAATATTTTTTTTTAGCCTAATGGAGGGGAAAAGAAAAGACTTTTAATACTGAATTTAGTTATTTTTATGATATGTTTGGGCTGATATTATGTATTTATGTTTCTAAAACATTTGTTAAAATTGGAGCCTATCTACATTTAGAGCATAACTTGAGGTGCAACTTGCTCAATTTTAAAACAATATAAAGAGTGATTGAAAGTCTCGAGACAATTTATAATTGAGTTTGTAAAGCATGAAAATAAGAAGAGATCCAATTAAGTATTTAAAAGAGATGTGTTATATGTAGCGAAAAACCCAATTTTATCATCCCTTGGGACTTGGATGATACAAATATACAATGTTTCACAATCTTAGAGCCATAGATCAGGAATGCCCTTGGAGTAGTCCCTCTTATTGGAAGAGTGTGGAGATAGTTACACTGAACTTGCACGATATAGATAAATGTGCTTGTGCACTATTTTTATTATTTTTTAATTGGCATTTGCTTTATTAAAAAATTTAAATGATATTTGAGAGCATTATCTCTATCTATTAGCTTTATAAAAAGCATTGTTCATCAAAAAAAAAAAAAAAACTTTATAAAAAGCATCAATGTCTCTACAGTACACATTTGGTTTTTTTTTTAAGTTTTGAACAGTTACTTCAGTGCCAATTTGGTTTGTTCAATTGGCACTGTAGCTACAGTGCTTTGGTTTCAACCTCTGCATTGTTGTTGCTTTCTTTTCCTTCTTCTTTTTTTTTTTTTTTTTTTTTCACGCTACTTTCTTTCCTTTTCTTTTCTTTTTCTCTGCTTTTTTTTTTTGGCGTAATATCGTCTTGTCCACTCTTTTTTTTTTTTCATATATAAACCTATTAATTAACACAATAAATTATCACAATATTTTTGCAATTGTTGATATGTTAATTTCTTATAGGTTAAAATAAAATATTATACTAAAATCATCCACAACTAAAACTAAAAGTATTATAAAAAAAAAAAAGTACTACATCTACAACATTTTTCGCTATCCTTTCTAGGGATGGCAATTTTTCCCCGCCCCGCTTGACCCGCCCCTCCCCGCTTCGCCCCGTGCGGGTTTTCCCCGTCCCGCAAAGGTGATGGGGCGGGGATGGGGCGAGATTTTAGACCCGCACCACGGGGCGGGGCAGGGATGGGTTTACACTTTTTAAACCCACCCCGCCCCATACCCGCCCCGCCCCATACCCGCCTCTCGTTAATAAGATTTAAGTTGTAATTTTTTCATACTCTAAAACCTTATTATTTAAACAAAAATATCATCATCTTATTTTATTCTACCTAATGTGGTTCTATCTCTTTTTTCTCCCTAGCAAAGTTGGAAGTAAGGTATCAATATCATCTTATTAGGAGTTTGGATTATTTTATTGTGTCATACTATGAGATTTTTTTTGTGACATTGTCTTGTTAAACATTTAGATAACATTATTTAGTTTTTGCTAAAAATTATTTTGATTTGATAGGATAAATTTATTTATAATTCCAAGTATATTTTTAATATTGAAACATGTCATTTTTTTTTTTTTTAAATGGTAATAGTTGTAGGAAAAATTAACAAGAAATAAAGTTTTACTATGTAGGGCGGGGCTTCGCGGGTCTTCGCGGGGCCTTAAGGGGCGGGGATGGGGCAAGAAATTTTCCCCGTCATGCGGGGCGGGGCGGGGATGGGGCAAGAAAAATCTGTACGGGGCGGGGGCGAAGATCCCATCCTTCGGCCCCGCCCCGCCCCGCCCCATTGCCATCCCTTTCCTTTCACAACATTGTTCATTAGGCTTTTTTTTTTTTTTTTTTTCCCACAAACCACAGTACACCAGTTTTGGTTGTGCTGTTTTTGTCTTTTTTTACAATATTTTCACAATTATTGGCAATTTGTGCTATTCATTGGCCCTTTTTTTTCACAATACGCTGGTTTTGTTTGTGCTTTTAAATATTATATGTGCATACACAATTACACTAAGGCAAAAAAATTTTACAATATTTTCATCATTATTGAGGTGTCAATTTTTTAAAGGTCAAAATAAAATTATAAAATATGAGACTGAAACCAATCACAACTAACAAGAAATGTATTATGAAAATGTTATAACATCTTCTTCTTGTCACAATATTTTCACAATCGTGAGATCTCAGTTCTTTATAGATCAAAATAAAATAAAATAAAAAGAAATACTACGTCCACAACATTTTCACAATAATTTTGTAACAAATTTTATGTGGCAAGGTATTTTTGAAGGATAAAAAAATTATATCAGTAGTGGGTTCAATTTAAAATCGATAACAACTTGTCATTTATAATTTGTTCTAAAAATATTATGGATGTAGCATTTCTCTCAAATAAAATAAAAATATATCTATTCGGATCCTAAAACTAAAAGTATTATATAAATGTTTTAATATTTTGTTGTATTCTTAGACTTCCTTTTTAGTATATATAGTCAACTTAGGTGTGCCAAAATTCACTATACGTTTCACACACAATTTTCTTGTATTGTCTTTTTGTTTTTTTGAATGCATAATTTTAAAACTAGTAATAATTTTTTATCTAAAATTTGTTGTGAAAATGTTGTGGACGTAAAAATTAAATAATAAAATATCAAACTAGGACCTACCACCGTTGGAAATAAAAATATTACGAAAATATTATGACATTTTGTTATATTCCTAAACTTCTTTTTTGTGTAACATTTTGTTATGTTCCTAGGCTTTTTTGTTTTTTTAGTCAAATTTAGTAAGCCAAAACTCTTTGTTTTAGGCACAATTTTCTTCAATTGACTTTTTATTTTATTTTTAAATGCACAGTTAAAAGTGGTTAGCCCAATTTAAAACCAGTAACAATTTACCACCTAAGATTTATTATGAAAATATTGTAGACGTAACATTACTCTAAAATATAATAATAAAATATCAGACTAGGACCCACCATAGCTAAAAATAAGGATATTGTAAAAATATCGTGACTTTTTGTTGTGTTTCTAGACTTCTTTTTTGGTCTATTCAATTTGTTGAACTAAAATTCATTGTTTAATACATAATTTTTTTTAAGTTGATTTTTTTTTTTGTTACACATTGTTTCAAGTTTTTTTTAAAAATAAAAACACACACACACATATTGTTTTACACACACACACACAAATTGACGAAGTAACACTTTCCTCCTTTATGTTCGGGGTAGTTTCATGCCCCCCTTAAACTAAAATTGAATAATTTCGTCATTTATATTTTGCAAATGAGCATATACCCCTCATATCTCACCCATAGCGGGTTTCTATTTTGAAATCCTTGATTTCCTATTCGGATCCAGTAGGCATCTGACTCGTTATTCCCAAATGGTGGGAAACCTTCTGATTTCGGGAGCTCCCGCTGTGAACTTTCTAAACAGACTGGTGACCAGTATGAAAGCATAACGGATTTGGGCAAGCAACTACTCTAAAGGCTACCATGACAACAGGGTCCATACAATATACTCTTACTAAATTTTAATGTCCCAAAAAATTTCTTTGTGTATTTTGAATTTTATGTGGTAGACTAGTAGTCATGCTTGGAAAGTTAGAATAATGATATATGGTGTTCTATTTGTTACCTAGAGAACACTAATTTATTAAGTTTAAATCTTCTACACTTATTATTTTATCTAATAGAAACTTTGATGACATATGTCTTTTGTTATTTTGTATTTTTTTTAATTTAATTTCTTGCTTAAAAGGATATTCATTAAAAATAAATAAGCTAAACATCATAGTTAGATTCATAAAATAAGATAATAAAGAATAAAATATGAAAAACAAAATCTTCATTGAAGATGATTGCAAATATTTAATTTAATGAAGATCTTCAAAAAAATTGTAGCATATATTATCATTCATTGCGAAAATTTAAATATTGTAAAAAGATAATGACATTCATTATCGTTCTTTGTATCATTTTTTGGTAAGTAGATATTACATTTAGTAAATAAATTCTAAAAAATTGTCATAGTACATAGATATTCAAATAGTTATATTAAATTTAAGTACATGATTTCACACTTTTTTAACAACAAAAATTTATATTAATTTTCTCACTAAAAGGCCAGCAAATGCCTTGCACATGCAACTCACACTAGTTTAAAATATAAAAACATGAAAACAAGTAAAAATATTAAAGAATTTTGTTCTGAATGTTAGAGTACTACTGACATAATTATGATTAGAGTATTAGTGAAATAATTACGAAAGTTTCTACATTTTGTGGAACCTTACTAATTTTTTTTTTTTTTTTTGAAGAAACTTGTATTAGTATAAAACTAACAATAACAATGGAAGTATGAGATCATCTCTTTAAAGGGTCATGTTAACATGTATCTTTAAAGTAATGATTAACAACTCATTTTAGGAAAGTTTTGATACAATTTTTATGGAAAATAAAAAAAGTTATCAAAACATTAATTTTTTTGCTTTTCTCATAAAATTTTTCTTTAAATAAATTATTAACCATTGTTCTAAGGGCATTCATTAGCATTTTTTCTCTCTAAGAAGTGTCCTATTGCGGCCCGGGGTTTCCAATAAATTACAAAAAAATTTAAAAAGTATATTAAAAAAACAAAACCGTTGATCTCGTAATTTTAGTCATAATATCATGATTGAAGAATCATTGGAAGGGTCTTCAAGAATCAGGATCGGATAAAATTTTATAAACCTACTAACTATACAATTTTATATATTTTTTCAATATAGATTTATTCAAAAGTCAATACTTTCCACTTATTAGAAAGACAAATTCATTTTGTGAATAAAAAAAAAAGTGAATAAAAAAAAAAAAAATAGAAAGACAAATTCATTCATATATATGAGATATGAGGTTATGGGCTATCCACGTTGCAATCACTCCAGCTATCAACACTTATTAGTTGGAGCGATTGAAACAGGTTATTGTTCATTGCCTGGCAAGTCGTGGATGGACCCTACAAGTACAACCCTTCCGCAAGGACAACGCAAACTTTTACATAAGTGCTAATTTTAGCAGTTTTATTTTATAAATTTACGTTTTTTTTTTCTTACTAATATTATTAATTCTTTTTAAAATTATAGTTATAAATTTTTTTAGAATATTTTTATAAATTGCTATAATAATAAATTCTTATTAATTCATAATTGGACTTATTACTTGTATCATTTTTTTTTTTTACTTATTAATAATGGCCCTTAGGGCATTGGTTAACAATTCATTTTAGGAAAGTTTTTATATCACTTTTATGGGAAATGAAAAAAACTGTCAAAACATTTATTGCTTTATTTCATTTTCCCATAAAAACTTTCCTCAAATGGATTGTTAACCAATGCCCTAAGGGCATTCGTTAGCATTTTCCATTAATAATTATGTACCATATTATTAACCATTTTTAGTACGATTTTAATCTACTTCTTAATCCTGGACGTATTCAAGATTTCAAACCAGAAGAGACGTAGTATGAAGGGACATAGTGTAAGAAAAAAAACACTCTAAATAGGTATTTATATAGCATTAATAAATTATAAATATACAAAATTGTTATTTTTTAATACATTAAAATGCAAAAAAAAAAAAAAATCTTTTATATACTAGGCTGGCAAGAATTTTTACTTTTTTTTTTTTTTTTTTAAGTTAAAGCATTCACATTAGTGATTCTAAAGGTCGGATAGAGCTTATTACTGAAAACTGAAACACTGTAGCAAAATAATTTTTTAAATGTGTGAATAGTACTGTGAGATCTATTTTTAATAAAAAATTATTAAAAAAATATATAAATAGTACATACACAGTATGCATATAGAAGCATACAAATACGCATAGAGTGCACGCCTGTCCCTCTTGTCCCCTGCAGCAAAACCGAAAATAAAAAAAAAAAAAAAGCAAAACGCGTGAGCTGCGTCCAGCTACTGTGTCCAAACGCCACCTAAAACCCATCCTTACAAGAACTCATCAATTTTTTCACTACTCACTATTTGCTTTTAACAGTGTGCAGTAGTATGTACTGACATTATTGAACAATTGACATTTTGTTATGGTGTGTAACACCTATTTAAGAATAGCAGTATAGCACACATCTCTTCTCAAAGCCAAAGCTTGTGTCACTCGAGAGAGTTCAGAGTTGGTGTTGCAAAGGTTGAGGCAAAGTCTTTAGAAAAAATATAATTCAAAAGAAACTACAGATCAGAGGCAAAGTTATTCGTGTGGCAAAATGGTGAAGGTTGAGGTCTCTATCATTTCAAATGAAAGTATCAAACCATCTTCACCAACACTGCATCATCTGAAATCCTACAAACTTACCCTCTTTGATCAGGTCACTCCCTTAACTTACTTTCCCATTGTCTTCTTCTACCCCATGAGAACTGATCTTAATCTCAGCATTTCCCAAATCATTGAGCAACTTAAAAATTCCCTTTCAGATACCCTTAGTATCTTTTACCCATTTTCTGGGAGCATCAAAGACAACCTTTTTGTCCATAAATTTGACACGGGTGTTCCCTTCCTAGAAGCACGTGTTAATTGTTGCATGTCTGACTTCCTTAAGCACCAAGACACAGACTCACTGAGTCTATTCATTCCTCGTCGTGCCTTCTACAAGGAATCAGATACTGGTGCATGTCAATTAGCTATACAACTAAACCTCTTTGTTTGTGGTGGAATAGCAATTGGGTTGAGTTGCTCACATAAGCTTGGAGATGCAGCAACATTGAGTGCTTTCCTTCATTCTTGGGCTGCCACCTTTAGTAGGTCTCCTGAAAAAGTTGTACATCCAAATTTCTACGAGGGATCATCCATGTTTCCACCGAGAGAGTCACTTCCACAAAAGTATTTAGCTACAATGGATAGCCTGTGGTTCAAAGAAGGTCATTTTGTTACGAGAAGGTTTGTGTTCCATGACAAGGCTATAGCCACCCTAAGGGCCAAAGCGAAAGGTGAACGAGTTCCTAAACCAACACGCATTGAGGCACTAACATGTTTCATTTGGAAACACTGCATGGCAGCTTCTTATAAAGCCAAGTCATCAGGTTCAAAAACGACACCCATGATGGTCCAAGCAGTGAACTTGAGAACACGAATGAAGCCACACTTGTCAGATGCTTCTACTGGAAATATATTTTGGTGGGCACCCGCAGGCGCAGCAGCTGATTTGGCTATGGAAGATCAAAGAGAGTTGCATGAATTGGTGGACCAAGCAAACGAAGCCATAACAGGGTTTGATGATAGCGATTGTGCGGAAAGTTTGCAAGGGGATGAAGGACTTTCGGCTTTCTCAGATTACTTTGACCAGTTGGAACATATGTTTTCTGCAGAAATAAAACCAGATTTTTGTGCATTTACAAGTTGGCTTAGATTTTTTAACGATATTGATTTTGGTTGGGGGAAGCCACTTTGGGTTGGTGTCATGGGAAAAGTTGGCCCTGCATTTAGGAATTTAATAATTTTCATTGAAACCCCTTGTGGTATTGGAATTGAGGCATGGGTGACTATGGATGAGAAAGAAATGGCTATATTGGAGAATGATCCTGAATTTCTCCAATTTACTTCCCTTAATCCTAGCATTTCAATCTCCCTTTAAAATATTTGAATATGTTTGGTTAGACAACGTATTCAAATATAATAAAAAGAGTTGTGCTAGGATCATTAAAAATTACACAATTTTATGTCACAATTCGTCATGTAAAAACAAATCTTTACTGATTATAATTCACCGTCATAATAAGTTATGACACAAAATTATATCATTTTTAGTGGTCTCAGCATTTCCCTAATAGATATGGTTGCTGCAGGTACGTACGTTGTAAGTTTGTGTGTGTCAGTCAATGAATAATAAATTGTTCTATCAATGTCCTTGTCTTGATAGACTATGTGTAAGGCGTAGTGTTGTAGCATTATATAAGTTTAAGGAATTCTCACATGGTTGAAATTCCTTTTTTTTTTTTTTTTCCCTGAATGAAATGTAATGAAGTTCTTATTTTGTGATAAAAATTTATATAAGTGGAGGGAACCAATATAATTTTCATGTATATATGAAAAGGTTTCTTACTATCAACAATGTCTACAATTCTAGTTGATTAAAAAACTCCTTAGAAGGTCATTTTATGAAAAGAAATGGTAATGTAATTTACCCACAAGGCTCCTGATGAACAGTGAACATTCTTTAAGGCATCAACAACATTAGACAAAAATGTTATCACATATTTAAGGCATCCAATTTTATATTAGAATGAAGCACGCGTGTCGCTTAAGCTTCATTCTCTTCCACATTGGTGGTTTTAGTGCTGTTTGTTGTTGGCATTGGGCAGTATTGAATTTCTTTTGAAATTTTAGGTTACACTTGGTAAGACCACTAGAAATAGATATTGAATTTTGGCATAATAAATTTTGACATGATGAACTTGAGCATAATACATTTTTTGGTGAAATATTGAATGGTATTATGTTAAAATTCTGACCCAAAAAAAAATTATGATGAATGAATGAAATTACGTTTAATATGTTACTAGAAATGGCAACGGGTTTATTTGAACATCTGTGTGCGAAGCTATGCTTGATTTTTTTATTAGATTTAATTATGTACCTAGGCCTCAACCTTTGCCTCATGTTTCAATCTAATCCGATTATCAAAAAATGTTTGAAACTATTCTTTATCCTTTGAAATGTTTTATTTTAGTCTTTATATTTTAAGTTTCTGTAAAAAAAAGTCTTTACCGTTAATTATTGCTTCGATTTTGAGTTAAGATTGTTCTAACAAAATATTAGAGATTTTGATAGCAGAAAATGATGAAGGGAGCTTTTGGATACAAATTTTAAAGTAAAAATGTATAATGATTAAAATGAAACATTTCATCAAAAGATGAAAATCATTTTAAAACATAGGGTACGGTAGATGACAATCATATGGTACACACGAACACTGCCGAAGAAATAATGTACTTCCCTTGAAAATGTTGTCATTGCTCCGTGATAGGACATTGGGATTTTATTGCTTCACACAAGATTTCTATCACTGGCATTCACACAAGATTTTTAGTACAATTTCTTTGTTGTGAAACAAGCCACGGGTGACGGGTGACGGTGACGGTGACGGGACGATCATGTACTATTTGATTCATTGGTTCACGAGCCTATCAGGTCTGGGCCTCTGTATAATGCCTTTATTCTTTTTCGTTTTTTGTCGGTTGGTATAAAACATAATTTTTGTATTATAAATACCTTATTCACATGTTCTTATAATACTTTTTAAATCACAATTTTTATTTTTTTATATTATTTTAAATAATAATAGTTAAAATTTGTTAACAAATAAGCGTGACTTTTGAGAAAGTGTTGTAAATATGACACTTCTTTTAAACTATCACCGAGCCTAGTTATAGCTTTTCCAATTAAGTTGGAGAGAGTATTACATATTTTGAAAACATTCATTCTCTCTCTCACATGAGGGTAGACCCCACACATGTGGAATTTACCCTTATGTGAGGGAGAAGATGCATGATTCTTAAACATAATGAATTTTCTCATTAAGTTGGATTATTGATTTCTTTAACTAACATCTCAACATCATTTAAAGAAAGTTAAAATATGGTATTTAAAATATGGTATAAAACGTAATTTTTGAAATTATAAATACTTTAAACATATGTTTTTATAACACTTTTTAAATCACAATTTTCACTTTTTACATTATTTTAAACAACAACAGTTAAAATTTGCTAACAAACAAGCTTGACTTTTGAGAAAGTGTTGTAAATATGACACTTCCTTTGAACTATCACCGAGCCTAGAGATAGCTTTCACAATTAAGTTGGAGAGAGTATTACATGTTTTGAAAACATTCATCCTCTCTCTCACATGAGGGTAGACCCCACACATGTGGAGTTTACCCTTAGTGAGGGAGAGGATGCATGATTCTTAAACATAATGGATTTTCTCATTAAGTTGGACTATTGATTTCTTTAACTAACATCTCAACATCATTTAAAGAAAGTTAAAATATGGTATTTAAAATATGGTATAAAACGTAATTTTTGAAATTATAAATACTTTAAACATATGTTTTTATAACACTTTTTAAATTACAGTTTTCACTTTTTACATTATTTTAAACAACAACAGTTAAAATTTGCTAACAAACAAGCTTGACTTTTGAGAAAGTGTTGTAAATATGACACTTCCTTTGAACTATCACCAAGCCTAGAGATAGCTTTCACAATTAAGTTGGAGAGAGTATTACATGTTTTGAAAACATTCATCCTCTCTCTCACATGAGGGTAGACCCCACACATGTGGAGTTTACCCTTATGTGAGAGAGAGGATGCATGATTCTTAAACATAATGGATTTTCTCATTAAGTTGGACTATTGATTTCTTTAACTAACATCTCAATATCATTTAAAGAAAGTTAAAATATGGTATTTAAAATATGGTATAAAACGTAATTTTTGAAATTATAGATACTTTAAACATATGTTTTTATAACACTTTTTAAATCACAGTTTTCACTTTTTACATTATTTTAAACAACAACAGTTAAAATTTGCTAACAAACAAGCTTGACTTTTGAGAAAGTGTTGTAAATATGACACTTCCTTTGAACTATCACCGAGCCTAGAGATAGCTTTCACAATTAAGTTGGAGAGAGTATTAAATATTTTGAAAACATGCATCCTCTTCCTCACATGAGGGTGGACCTCACACATGTGGAGTTCACCTTCATGTGAGGGAGAGGATGCATGGTTCTTAACATAATGGATTTTCTCATTAAGTTGGGCTATTGATTTCTTTAACTAACATCTCAATATCATTTAAAGAAAGTTAAGATATGTTATTTAAAATATGGTATAAAACGTAATTTTTGAAATTATAAATACTTTAAACATATGTTTTTATAACACTTTTTAAATCACAATTTTCACTTTTTACATTATTTTAAACAACAACAGTTAAAATTTGCTAACAAACAAGCTTAACTTTTGAGAAAGTGTTGTAAATATGACACTTCCTTTGAACTATCACCGAGCCTAGAGATAGCTTTCACAATTAAGTTGGAGAGAGTATTACATGTTTTGAAAACATGCATCCTCTCCCTCACATGAGGGTGGACCCCACACATGTGGAGTTCACCCTCATGTGAGAGAGAGGATGCATGGTTCTTAAATATAATGGATTTTCTCAATAAGTTGGGCTATTGATTTCTTTAATTAACATCTCAACATCATTTAAAGAAAGTTATGATTTATTTAGTAATGTTGTTTTAATAACGTTATTTGTATTTTTTGAAAATATATGTGAGTAAAAAAATGTGTGAAAATATGTATAATGCTATTTAAACACTAAAAACTATCGCTCAAAATATACTTCCAAACAACTTCTTAAAGTTAGTAATTAACACGAAACAACATATTTTCCAAATTGGTAATAGTGCAATAGTCGGGGTCATGGTGTACCTTTATATTATAATCCCTTTATTTTTTATGAGAAAGATATTATAATCCCATTTGTTTATTTCTTGTACATGTGTATTTATTTATTCGTTTATCATATTCAACACCAAATAGGTACCAGACAACGAGTGCAGTGGTTGAGGGTTGTTGTGTGCCTTATATTAGAATCTCATTCCACTCCTCTGGTGTATTTATTTCTTGAAATAAATGCACATAATTCCTGTCTACTAGAATTATTGTAAATATTAATTTTTTTAACATTTCAAAATCTCACCAATCTGTATAATTTTTTTTTTTTTTTGATAAACCTGTATAAAAATGTTATATTAAACAAAATGTACATATGACTCTTAACACTCACACCCAAATAGAAGTAAAGAATTTAGGGGTTTTACTTCCAAATACCATAGTTCTTTTATCCTTTCAACTTAATTCCTATATTTTAATTTTTAATCATTTTTTTATAATTCAATATATATATATATATATATTTATTGGAGGTATGATTTAAACTTTAGATGACTTTGTTAAAAATATTAAAAAGTGACTGCTAGCGAATTCTAGTTAGCTTAATTGAACATAATTCATAAATATAAAGTTTAAGAAATTAATTATTTGTAGAGACATTGTAACTTGATTGAAATTTTCTGGTGTTTTCAAATAGAAATGTTCCAGGTTCAAATCTTTATCTACTAACTATCGAATTAAAAAAAAAAATTGAAAATACAAGGACTAAATTGACACTTGCTACAAAATTGATGGATATGATTTTATTTTACTTTTTTTAAAACACCCAAAATTGATATTGAAAAAAAAAAAAAAAAAACCCCAAAATTTAACATCAAATTTCAACAGTAGAGGCTATTTGCATTTGAAGTATATCGTCGGTTAACTGCTCAATCTTAAAGTTAAAGTGAGACATCAAATCAACCAATTAAACCGATAGAGATAAAGCCACGATGGTTGTGGCTAGAGAGTTTAGACAATCTAGAATTGGGTTTTTTTTTTTGGCTAAACAATCTATAATGGAGTTGGCAAAGAATGAGAGTAGGAATTAGGGGTGTTTTTGGTGCAGTATGGCATTGTGCAATTTTTGGTCATATCTAGTATTGTACTTTGTAGTGTAGTTTACCCAAAATCATAATTGCATCGCACCTTGTTTTTGCTGTCACACGTGCGGTGTAGTGCGGTTTAGAGTTTAGCCAAAACCATAATCACACTGCACCTTATTTTTGTGGTCACATGTGCTGTGCGATATATAAGATGTGGCTTGAAGCTGGTATATTTTCCAAATTTTGGGTTTTTCTTGCCTAGCCAAAAACTAATTTTTCTCATTTTTTTAGTCAAGTTTTAAACTATTGAGCTAGTTTTTTTATTTTTTATTTTTATTTTGAGTTGGCTTTCCAAATCAACAGTTGCTTGGGTTATTAAACTTTATTTTTTTGTTGAAAACTAAAGTTATTAAACTATTGATGATATATTTAATATTAAAAAAATAAATATATTAATATATAGAGAGAGTGCAGTGTGGTGTGATTTGTGTGGTTTTCTTATTATAAAACTGTAAACTGCATTGCACCATGCGATATCGTGCACTATCAATTGTAATGCGGTGCGGTTATGTCATTTTGCGGGCAATTTTGATGCAAATTGTGTGGTTTGGTAAACACCCCTAGTAGGAACAGTAAATTAAGCATTTGAAAGAAAAACCTCAATGGGTTTTTCTAATTATTATTATTATTATTATTATTATTATTATTATTATTATTATTATTATGTTATTATTATTATTATTTATATTATTATCCAGGTTTGGCTTGATCGTAGAACCTATGCATATACTTGTCAATCATGAACGAAATGTTATTTGTATATTATTGCCGAGGACAAATGCTTTAATTTCCTTACAAATTCTCCTTCTTTTTCTCTCTCTCCCTTTTTTCCATCCCCCTCACTACGTCTTCCTCCTTCACCTTTTATTCCACAAGATATAAATTCTAATCTAACCTATTCTAAGTGTATATGTGTGTAAAGCTTCCTATTGGAAACTTAAATTCTGGCTTTTGCCCTTCACACTCTACAAGCACTTATACTTATGAAGTGACCATTGTACCAAGGGTGTGTAGTGATAGTAATTATCAAAGCTAAGGCCTTATGAGATTCATGAATTATTAGGTTTGAAATGTCTTACCAATATTTTGGAATCACCCCCGTGACGTAAAAACTACATATACTTGAAAAAATATTCCGTAACGTAAGAACTACGTATACTTGAAAAAATATTCCGTGCATGCCACGAGGCGGGTTTCTCAAATTTATGAGTGTGGGCTACCAATTCCACATAGCATGCTACAATTCTTTTTTTTTTTTTTTTGGTTTGAGAAAAAAGCCTGCTCATATTATTAGCCAAGGCTGATTAAATCAGCCTAAAATACAGTCTGGAAGCATCTTTTACTCCAACTTGTCAATTCTTTTCTAAACATTTGATATATATATATATATATATATATTTATTTATTTATTTATTTATAAATAAACTTTATTATTTATAATGACTATTCTTTTTACAATAACTACACAATACATTAAAACTTTTCGGGGGCAATTACACCTTCCTTCCCTCAAGGTTTGGAAGAATGACACTCCATCTCAATTATAAGGAAAAAACACTTTTCTTCCTTGAGTTTTGATAAAAATAACACTCCATCCCTCCATTTTATTTATATTAGTAACTAAATATTCTAAATTTCTATAAATTTTGTTTATCAAAGTTTAACCATGATTAGTTAAAACATACTAATAAATGAAAAGTTTATCAAATGCCAAAAGTGAGAAGCCGCCCCTAACAGTCTCTTCGGAGCTAGTGGTCCGGCAATTGGATTGGCAACCCAACCACCAAAATGGGGGGGGAGGGGGGCGAAGGGGAGGGAGGGGGGGGGGTGGGGAGAATTGTATGTTTTTGTAAAATATTTTACCAAGTTTTTAATAGTAAATCATTTTACAACATTTTACAAAGGATTATATGGTCAACAAAAAATAATTTTAGGCTTGATTGAAATTCGCAATGAAACAAACGAGGTAAAAATGCTGAAAATGTTTTCTGTAAAACATTTTACTGCAATTGGATTGGCAACCCAACCACCAAATGGGGGGGGGGGGATTGTATGTTTTTGTAAAATATTTTACCAAGTTTTTAAGAGTAAATCATTTTACCAAGTTTTTAATAATAAATCATTTTACAACATTTTACAAAGGATTATATGGTCAATGAAAAATAATTTTAGGCTTGACTAAATTTCACAATGATACAAACGAGGTAAAAATGTTGAAAATGTTTTCCGTAAAATATTTTACAGCAAAATGAATGAGAAATTACACTTTACCACCCTAAACTATGCATCATGTTACACTTTGCACCATAAATTATTCGAACGCACACTTTACACCCTAAACTATCACACTTTGCACCACGATGTTACTTTTGCTGTTATGTTTAACGAAATGCTACTACACATGACAAACACATGCATTTTACTTAGGTGGAATAAACTTAAAAGACTAAAACACCTTACTTCAAAATCAATTAAAACAAAACTCAATTTTTTCACATCTCTCTCCCCTTCTCTCGTGTGTGCAGCCTTTCCCCCAAATCCAGATTTTTATAAACTCCAAATCCCCAATTCGAAAATTGCTTCTACTTCCAACAAATTTCAAGCAACAATCTGTTTGCATATCTGAGAAGTCTTGTCTTGTTGAAACAAAGAAGGACAAGTTAGTAGATGAAGAGTTTCTAGTTGTACGCTTGACTTCTGGAAAAGATGATGGTCGCCCAAATAGAAGACTAACTGATTTTGTCTTGCATGATGAAATGGTGTCCCGCAGCCCCTTGAGATGTTGGAAGTTGATGACATGTTTATCTCTGGTCTTATATTGCCTCTTGAAGAAAGTTCAGAGAAAGAAAAGGTAATCAGACGTGAAGGCTTTGGACGGTTAGAATCATGGGACATATCTGGCTATGAAGATAGATCTCCAATTATATGGCTTTCTAATGATATTGCTGATTATCATTGCCTTTGACCTGCCAGTAGCTACAAGAAAATTTATGACCATTTCTTTGAAAAGGCCCATGCTTGTGTAGAAGTCTATAAAAGGCTGTCAAGATCTTCTAGAGGTAAACCTGACTCCACTCCGGATGAATTGCTTGCTGGAGTTGTTCGTTCAATGAGTGGAAACAAACACTTTTTTTCCCGAATATTTTGAACAACTAAAAAGGGATGTGAAAAAAATTAGGTTTTGTTTTAATTGATTTTGAAGCATGATTTTTTAGTCTTTCAAGTTTGTTTCACTTAAGCAAGATGTATGTGTTTGTCATGTGTAGTAACACTTCGCCAAACATAATAACAAAAGTAACACCAAGGCGCAAAGTGTGATAGTTCAGGGTGTAAAGTGTGTGCTCGAATAGTTTAGGATACAAAGTGTAACATGGTGCATAATTTAGAGTGCTTAAATGCAATTTCCCTCAAAATAAACGGAACTTAAATCTTTAATCTTCTCCTCTCTTTTTCTCTACAATCTATTAGACACCTTGAAAATCACATAGGTTCTAATTCTAAATAGGTAATTTATTTGTTCGGTCCAGATTGATGGAATGGAGTAACAATATTGGCATTTATTGTATTTTTTTACTTTTTTTTTTTTTAAAGTTTATTTTAGGCGTTCTATTTAAGATCAATTGCTTTTTTTTTTTTTTTTTGCTTGTTCTTTTCCTCTAAATAGTAAATACTCTCTCTCTCGCTCATCCAAAATTTTCGACTCTCTCCCCCCCCCCAAACTCCCTTTTGTGTCCTGATTTTTATTAGTTATCATTATTTATTAAAACTTCTAATTGGGCGTTCTATTATACTCATGATCAATTGCATCTTATTTTTCCCCCCCAATTTCTCTCATTGCGTTCTATACGTTAGGTTTATGTGTTCTTTTCCACTGAACCAAGTCACCAACTGCTAGCCAGGTCAGCCTCTCTCTCTCTGTGATAAAGAATTAAATATTCTTTGTCAATCTTATGGGGGGAACAGATATTTTGTCTTTGAGTTTGTGAAAAGGTTAAATGTGATAAAAATTTTAGAGTTCGATTATTCGGGAAATTGTGACAGACATTGAGTTTTGAAGGATAACTATGAGCAATAATAATGCTTCAAATATAAAGCACCAAACAACGTAACAAAGCCACCACCATTGCCATATCCACTACAGCTTTCCAAGTTTTTTCAGGAGAAATAGTATTTCAATTTTCAATTTTCTTTTCTTTGCTTTTAGCATTTTCTGCAATTTTCATATTACATATTTTAAAGCTGTTAATTTGGAACAGTAACCTTATGTCGTTGCTTATATAAACTAGAGTTCGAGGAACACGGATGTGGGTACGAGCGTATCAACTAAATTTTAGGAGTAGAGAAATGGGCTTGTAATTTGCAAGAGATTGAAGTCGGTGCAAAATTATAATGGAATTGGTTGCTAAATCTGATTGAATTAAAGCATTCTTAATAAGGCTGCTAAATTGACGAAAAAGTCAATTTAGCAACTAATTCCCTAAAACTGTTTCTACGCAAATAAGCTAAACTCTAAAAAATTTGAGTTTGAGCTACTGTGAGCTGCGCAGCTCACTGCAGCTTAAACTCAAAAAAAAAAAAAAAAAAAAAAAAAAAAATTATATATATATATATATATATATAAATAGGGTGTTTAAAAAAACTAATTTTAATTGTTATTTATTGTGCTGGATATATTATTTTATTATATAGTTTATATTATTTCAATGTGTTAAATGTTAAAATAAAACATTTGATATTGAGTCTATTATAAAGTGAGATGTTAAAATAGATAAAATAATGTTTTGAATTGCCAAAAACTATATTTTTTAGCAAAGTTGTTGTGAATACTCTAACAATAACCTATACTCTCTTGTTGTTGATTGCAAACAATTGATAAATCAATTTGTGCAATGTTGGATATTTTTATAAAAAATATCATATTTATTTTAATACTCATTTATGTGAATTGAGGAAATCAATTATCCCTTAATGTCAGATATGTTGATTGCTACATTTTGAAATTCAAATATAATTTAAAATTTGTAAAGCTATTGTCAATGGTTTTAATTAGGAAATTTCTGAACATTAATGTGATATTAATACCATAATTGCGAGCATATTTGGTTTTATTACATATATGTACTTTCCATTCTAAACGATTTGTATTCAAACAATCTTATTTAAATATGACATAATAACATTTGTGGGGGCAAAAACATCAAAACACGTATTTGGGCTTTGGACCTGATCCGAGAGCATCAACTTGTTCGAGGATTGTAGGGCGACAATAAGGACACCGAACTTAAAGGCCGATAAGCCCACCGTTGGGTTAGAGGCTATTTAGAATGGTCCGAGGAGGGATGCCTCTTTGGCCAACTGAAGCGAGGGTCATAAAATACACCATGATACTTAGGGAGGAACTCGTAAAGCTCAACAAGCGGGGTTATACTCTAAAGGAATGTAAAAAGGGAGAACAAGTGGGAAGTGCCTTGCAGAAAGTTGCTGCCACCGTATTAAAGACTTCACACCTACCTCTCTAGCCGCATTAATGAAGAAGTAACATCTGAGATGATGGTGATCAGCCTTACAGCCATTTGGGGGAGGATTTCAAGAGGGCAGTGGATGGAAAATGCATCTGCATTGATGACTCCGTGAATGGAAGCACAAAGAAGAAGAATATAAATAGAAAGGGAGAGAACATTGGAAGGAGGGGATCAATTGTAAACTTTTCTAAAAAGAACAAGAGAAACTAATACAGAAGATCCTTGGCCTCCGTCCAAGGAGAGCTTGTGCTACATTGAAGTTTCTTTGCTAGCAATTCGTGGACCTAGCCCATCTTCTTTGTCTTTTATCGTCCAAAGCAATCTAGGTTTCAAGCCCACCCTCTACAAATTCTATTGTTTTAGACCTTTTGGGCTTGTCCCCGACCCGCACTTGAGTCCAGGCTCGAATTGTGTCCTTACAACGTTATATATGCAAGATTTTTCAGCACTTAAATGTACAACTATTACTGAATTATTTTATGTTATAATAAGTTATCATATATACACAAATATTTACTATTTGGCTTAATGGAAAGTAGTCAAACAGCTAGCAATCTGTTTGAGAGTAAACGGCTTTATAATAGCTAGCATTTTCTGTAACATATATTCAAAAAAAAAAAAAAAAAAAACTTTTGAAAAGAATTTGAAAAATGGGCCATTAAATGCTGGGGATTATGATCCTTTCTTTTTTTGTTCTCAACGTACAAAAGGTTTAGACCGGTTTATATAAATAAATAAATAAATAAATATATATATATATATATATATATATATATATATATAAAAGAAAGCTATTGATTAAGACATTGATTTCAATAATTTTATAACCATTTAAAGTTTTAAAGATTGCAAACGTTTTTATATTTTGGCTAAGGACAAGCAAAATTTCTGGCTATAAATATATGGGAAGAAATAAAAGTTTTAGACACACATTTTTATTTTTGAATTACAAAGCTGCTGACTTTTCAAAAACAATTTTTTATTGTCCTAAACAGTTACCATCTACTACTCACAAAAGTATTTTATCTTTTACAAAATTTTCTGGGAAATAGAGAGCTTATATCTTACGAGCAGTGTAGACTCACAAGAATAATCAGTAAAGGTGGCTGGGCTGTTGTATCTTGGGGATAACGTGCAGAAACTATTTGTCTAACTACATCGGATATACCGTAGACGACACGATTTGTCTCAAGACAGTGACTTGGTCCACGCCTCACCTCTGCCACTTCTTTTGGTAAAATCAAATTGTGTAATTTCCAAGAAAAATTCAGGTATTATCTCTCCTTTATTTTCAACAATTTGAGACAAATCGTTATGGAGAACACAAAATCATCCTTGGAAAATGGTAATGTTATGTCTAATTCCTCTAGAGCGGGTGATCTTCATAAGCCATTCCGTTTCTGTGGTGTTAACTTTAAGAGGTGGAGACAAAATACTTTATTTTATCTTACTCTCTTGAATATGGCTTATGTGTTAACTAAGAAAAAACCAAAGAAAAAGAAATTTGAACAATTGACTGAAGAAAAACTTTCTCAACATGAAAAAGATGTTAAGAAATGGGTTAAGGATCATCTTTATTGTAGATATTATTTACTTAATTGTCTTTCTGATGATTTGTATGATTATTATGATCAAGCTTACAAATCAGCCAAAAAGATATGGAAGGCATTGAGTCAAAAATATGATACAGAGGAAGCTGGATCCAAGAAATATGCATGTAGCCGATTTTTCAGATTTCAGATGGTTGAAGGCAAGTCTGTGGTGGAACAATCCTATGAACTCCAAATGATTGCATAAGATGTTCGATCTGAAGGCATTCGAGTAGATGAACAAATGCAAGTTTCAGTCATCATTGACAAGTTGCCTGAATCTTGGAAGGAGTTTACCAAAGTTCTGAGACATAAGCAAAAGGAACTCTCCATTGAATCCCTTATCACCGGTTTAAGAGTGGAGGAAGAGGCATGGAACCAAGACAAAACTGTTGAACTCCATGGAGCAAATGGTCCTAAGGTAAATTTTATCTCTTTAAATGAAAACATGCCAAAAGCCAATGCAAAAAATAATGACTATGTAAAGCCTAAGAAAAGGAACTTCAAATGTAGGCCAAATGGAAATCAGCCTCAACATAAGACCCATTCTAATCAAAGAAAGAACCAAGCACACCATCCTAAGTGTACTCCAAATAATGGCAGCCACACTAATAATAGCAATTATGCATGTTTTGTATGTGGAAAGCCTGGACATTCGGCTAGAAATTGTCGTTTTTGAAATCATTGGCCTATGACTCAAGCCAATGTCATTGAAGAGCCTCTTGTGGCTATGGTTATCGAGATTAATATTCTCGAAGGCTTAGGAGGATAGTGGATTGATTTTGGGGCAACTAGACATGTTTGTTATGATAAAATTTGGTTCAAGACCTACACCATCTTGGATGAGAAAAAGAAAGTTTTGCTTGGTGATTCTCATACCATTGCTGTTGTGGGTATTGGAGAGGTGCTTCTCAAATTTACTTCTGAGAGAGAATTCACTCTCAAAGATGTCTTTCATGTTCCTAACATTAGAAAGAATCTAGTTTCTAGTTTTTTGTTGAATAAGGCTGGTTTCAAACAAGTATTTGAGACTGATCAATATGTACTCTCTAAAAAGGGCATGTTTGTTGGCAAAGGCTATGCTTGTGATGACATGTTTAAACTTAATGTTGAGATGAATGAAAATTCAAGTTTTGCTTATACTGTTTCTTGTGTGAATGTTTGGCATGGTAGATTATGTCATATCAATAATAAATATATGAAAAATATGAGTGGTTTAGGTTTAATTTCTAAACTTGAAAATCAACTTGAAAAATGTGAAATTTGTAGCATGACTAAAATTACTCAAAAGCCTCATAAATCAATTAAAAGAAATACTGAATTACTACAGCTTATCCATAGTGATATTTGTGAATTTGAAGGACATTTGACACGTGGAGGTAATTGGTATCTTATAACCTTTATAGATGATTTTTCAAAATATTTATATGTCTATCTGATGAAAAATAAAAGTGATGCTTTTGAAAAATTATTAATTTTCTTAAAAGAAGTTGAGAATACTTTTGATAAAAAGGTTAAAAGGTCTAGAACTGATAGAAGAAAAGAATATGATATTCTAGGTCTTAATAATTATATTCAATCTCTTGGTGTTGTTCATGAGACTACTGCCTCTTATTCTCCATCTTCAAATGGAGTAGCTGAACGTAAAATTAGGACTCTTATGAATTTAACTAATGCTATGCTTGTTAGTTTTGGGGCTCCTAAATATTTTTGGGGTGAAGCTGTTTTAACTGCAAATTTTGTTTTGAATAGAGTATCTCATAACAAGACTTATTTAACTCCTTTTGAATTATGGAAAAAATATAAACCAAATCTGAATTTTTTCAAAGTTTGGGGTTGCTTAGCATATGTGAGGCTACCTGACCCTAAAAGACCTAAACTTGGGATAAAGGCTTCTACATGTGTATTTTTGGGTTATTCTTTATATAGCACAACTTATAGATTTTTTGATATTGATAATAATACAATAATTGAATCTAGAGATGTAATTTTTCATGAAAATAAATTTTCATTTAAATATAAGAATAGCGGGGGTTTTGAATAACAAGAGAATTTTGAAGGTTCAACATCTAAGTCAAAAGATATTAATGAATATGAAATTGAACCTAAGAGGAGTAAAAGACCTAGAATTGAAAAGGTTTTTGGTCCTGAATATTATGTGTATAATTTACAAGGTGACCCTACTTCTTTAGAGAAAGCTTTATCTTCTTCTGATTCAGGTTTTTGGAAAGAAGCCATCAATGATGAGATGGATTCTATTATCTCTAATAATACTTGGAAACTTGTAGATTTACCTCCAGGTTGTAAAACAATTGGATGTAAATGGGTACTTAGAAGAAAATTAAAACCTGATGGATCTTTTGAAAAATTCAAAGCAAGGCTTGTAGCTAAAGGTTTTAAACAAAAAGAAGATATTGATTTTTTTGATACTTTTTCTCCTATTACTAAAGTTACGTCTATTAGATTATTGATTGTTATAGCAGCTATTCATAATTTGATGATACATTAAATGGATGTAAAGACGACATTTCTAAATGGAGATTTAGAAGAAAAAATCTACATAGACCAACCAGAAGGTTTTACAATGCTAGGTAATGAACATAAGGTATGTAAATTATTAAAATCTTTATATGGTTTAAAACAAACACCTAGACAGTGACATGAGAAATTTGATCAATGTTTGCTTTCTAATGGTTTTAAAACAAATGAAAGTGACAAATGTATATATTATAAAAATTTTGATGATGCTCATGTTATAATTTGTTTATATGTTGATGATCTTCTAATTTTTTATTCTAATATGGATATTGTAAATGTTGCCAAAATGCTTCTTAAAAATAACTTTGATATGAAAGATTTAGGAGAAGCTAATGTGATTCTTGGCATGAAAATTTCTAGAACTTCAAATGGCATATTTATAAATCAATCTCATTATATAGAAAAAATTTTGAAAAAATATAATTACTTTGATTGTAAACCTGCAAGTATTCCTTTTGACTCTAGTGTGCATCTTTTTCCTACTAAAGATGAAAATGATATTTACAATCAAAAGGAATATGCTAGTATTATTGGTAGTCTTAGATATGCTACTGAGTGTACTAGACTTGATATAGCTTATGTTGTAGGAGTTCTAACAAGATTTACTAATAAACCTAATTTTAAGCATTGGAATGCCATGACTCAATTAATGAGATATTTAAAAAGAACTACACACTATGGTTTGCTATATCAAAGATATCCTACTGTTCTTGAAGGATATAGTGATGCTAGTTGGAACACCTTATCTGGTGATTCTTTGTCTACCACTGGCTATGTATTTACAATAGGTGGTGGAGCAATAAGTTGGAAATCTAAAAAACAACAAATTATTGCTAAATCCACCATGGAGGCAGAATTAATTGCCTTATCTTCAGCTAGTGACGAAGCGGGTTGGTTACGAGATTTATTATTTGAAATTCCCATGTGGGAGAAACCTATTTCACCCGTCTTAATTCATTGTGATAGTACTGCCACTATTGGTAGAGTGCGCAATAAATACTATAACGGTAAATCCAGATCTATTAGAAGAAAACACAGTACTGTGAGATCATACATAAACAATGGTACCATAAATGTTGATTATATTAGTACAAATGATAATATTGTGAGTCCATTAACAAAAGCTCTAGCTAGAGAAAAGATCTGGATAACATCAAGGGAGATGGGACTTAAGCCCAAAGAAGAATAAACTACCTATAAGGATACCCTACCTAGGGACTGGAGATCCCAAGAACTAGGTTCAAAGGGAAAAACTAATCGTAGAGTAGTTTGATTGACATGCACTAAATAAATGTATGAGTAATAATACTCATGTCCCTCCCTATGGTGTGTGTGCATGTATCTTGTAACGTTATATAGGATGAGTTTTTATTTATCCAAAAAAAAAAAAAAAAACTCTTAATGTGGACTATAGCTCTTATGAGTGGAATGTTAAAGTTACAAGAATATCCTTGATAGCCACACCTAAGTAAGCATGGAAGTGAGGCTGCTTCCTTTGAGAATGGGTCTAATTCTCTAAATAGCTCATGGATGCTGGGGTAAAGCACAAAGCCGCAATGTGCTAGCTTAGAAGCTCGTAGTAGAGTATTGGAATATTATATGTGTGATGTAATGTTTTGTATCCATAGAAAAAGTTATAGTTCAAGACTTAGATCACTATTAACTTTGGAACAATGTTGCTAAAACGCTAAATGAGGGTTCAAGCCATTGGCACTCTCATTATACATAATGTTCTACTTAACCTAGAAAAAATTGTTCTTATATATATATATATATATTTACCTATTTATTTTTTTATAAAAATAAATGGGGGATTGTTGGATATTTTTATAAAAAATATCATATTTATTTTAATACTCATTTATGTGAATTGAGGAAATCAATTATCCCTTAATATCAGATATGTTGATTGCTACATTTTGAAATTCAAATATAATTCAAAATTTGAATAGCTATTGTCAATGGTTTTAATTCGGAAATTTCTGAACATTAATGTGATATTAATACCATAATTGCCAACATATTTGGTTTTATTACATATATATACTTTCCATTCTAAACGTTTTGTATTCAAACGTTCTTATTTAAATATGACATAATAATGTTATATATGCAAGATTTTTTAGCACTTAAATGTACAACTATTGCTGAATTATTTTATGTTATAATAAGTTACCATATATACACAAATATTTACTATTTGGCTTAATGGAAAGTGGTCAAACAACTAGCAATCTTTTTGAGGGTAAACGGCAGTATAACAGTTAGCATTTTCTGTAACATATATTCAGAAAAAAAAAAAAAAAAAAAAAAACTTTTGAAAAGATATTGAAAAATGGGCCATTAAATGTTTGGCATTATGATCCTTTCTTTTTTTGTTCCCAAAGTACAAAAGGTTTTGACTGGTTTATATAAATAAATAAATAAATATATATATATATATATATATATATATATAAAGAAAGCTATTGATTAAGACATTGATTTCAATAATTTTTTAAACATTTAAAGTTTTAAAGATAGCAAACGTTTTTATATTTTGGCTAAGGACAAACAAAGTCTGGCTATATATATATATATATGGAAAGAAATAAAAGTTTTAGACACACATTTTTATTTTTGAATTACAAAGCTACTGACTGTTCAAAAAACAATTTTTTATTGTCCTAAACAGTTACCATCTACTATTCACAAAAATATTTTATCTTTTACAAAATTTTCTAGAAAAGAAAGTACTATAGAGAGCTTATATCCTACGAGCAGTGTAGGCTCGCAAAGATAATCAACAAAGGTGGCTGGGCTGTTGTATCCTGGGGACAATGTGCAGAAACTATTTATCTAACTACATCGGATATACCATAGACACCACGATTTGTCTCAAGACAATGACTTAGTCCACGCCTCATCTCTACCACCTCTTTTGGTAAAATCAAATTGTGTAATTTCCAAGAAAAATTCAGGTATTATCTCTCATTTATTACCAACAAGCATGACTTAAACACTGATTTAGTTAACTAAACACATATTACTTATGGGAGAGAGGGGGGGGGGGGGGGGGGGGGAAGAAAGGTCTAGTTTTAAATTTCTAAGAGAGAGGTTCTCACACATACATTTAGATTAAGTTAGAGTCAAATTCTATCTAATTTATATATATATATATATATATATATATAGTGGTTTCAAAGTTATTTAAATTCGCCTATGGATCATTCTCAAAAAAAAAATCCGCCTATAAATCGACTTAACTTTTTCAATTTTGCCAAAGACCTTATAGTTGAATTGACACCTTCTCATGCACAAAGTGCTCGGGGGTCTAGGGGGAAAGGGTTCGAACTATGGAGTTAGCAGCATATTATAATTATCTCTTAAAAAAAAATCTTTTCAATTTTGATAAGAAATAGATAAAATTTGACATCATAAATGCAAAATTAGTAATTTCAATTTTGTTGATATAAGTGTAACCTCTCCCTTGAATCCTGTCCAAATTCCCCCAATTTATGAGTTTTAAAAATAAGAGATTTGCCCTTAAAAATATGAAAGTTTTGGAAGGGTTACTCAAAATGAATAATTTAAATTTTGTTAATATAAGTGGAACTCTCACTTAAGTCCCCAACCAAATGCTACCAATTTGGGAAATTTAAAAGTAAGGGGTTTGTCCTAAAAATAAAAAAGAGGGGTATGGAGGGGTTAAAGACATAGTTGTTAGCATTCTTACAATACGTGATATGTATCTTATCATGCCCAAAAAGTTCTATATCATGAAGTTATATCAGAATTGCTTATAAATAATAAGAAACATAGTACGTATGTATCTAATGTATCATATGTATTGGACAATACATGAACATATGATTTAAATCAGATGTTTTTGCTAAAATTTTGGGACTTAAACCCAAATGCTTTTTTACTTATTTTTATATCAAATTATTGGCTACTAATACTTTAGCCTAATACAAAAACTAAAATTTTTTCCTTATATTTTTTTCCTAAAATTTTTACAACACAGTAGCCCTCTCTCTCTCTCTCTCTCTCTCTCTCTCTCTCTCTCTCTCTCTCTCTCTCTCTCTCTCTCTCTCTCTCTCTCTCTCTCTCTCTCTCTCTCAGGTTCAGGTCTTTGTATAACTCTCATATATTTATTCTTTTACTTAGTTCCAACTTTCAATCCACGAAACCACAAGTGATTATTAAAGTATAATTAAAAATTTATTTTGCCTTATATATGTATTAACACTTTTACATTTATGGCTAGTTTTTTCAAATATTATAAAATAAATAGTCATTAGTTGTATATATTCCAATTTTAAAATAAATATATTATTTATTCTATAATTATAATATTTTTCATAAATTATAGTATACATTATTTATGTATCTTATGATACATAATACATAAAAAAAAAAAAAAAAGATTTATGATACGGTTAATGTTTTGACAACTATGAACTATGGATTAAGAAATCTCCAAACCCCTCAAACTCCTTCCCCCTCCACCTAAAACTAAAAAATAAAAGCAAAGAGAAATTCAAACAAGGTTAATTTAGCACACCCGTCTCATTCTTGAGAAAATATTCCATAAGATAGTCTAATAAAACCTATGTCTCAATGACATACATAGAAGACAAAAAAAAGAAAAAAGAAATAGCAGGTCCATTCCCACCTTAAAGAAACAGACCAAAACATAAGGAGTAAGTCTATTGCCACACATTTTGAGACAACAAATGCCAGAACTCGCCACATGGTGAGTTGTGGTTAGTGGAGGGGTGATGATGAGTCTATATAGGGACACCCCCCCACTTGTGGCATTTGTTGTGCCAAAATGTGTGGCACCAGACTTATTCAAACATAAGGGAAAAAGCTCCCCCTGACACACCAAACAAATAACTGACAAAAGCAGGCCCACGACATTTTTGTTTTTTTGTTTTTTCTTATCTCATAAACTTATCCCTCAAATAAATAGTGAAATGTCATATAAATTGTTTTAGTCTTTTTAACCAATATATATATATATATATATATATGATTTTATTTAAGTGTAGGTTCCAGTTAGCTTAATTGGTAAAGTCTCTGATAGTTGTATAAGAGATTTGAGGTTCAATCCTCGGCTACACAAAAAACTGATTGCTATCTTGGTCTGATGATAATAAGTTATCATCAAGAGCGGGCACCATAGGTTGAAACTCTAAAAAAAAAAAAAAAATTATTTAAGAATCATTAGCATGAAGCTTTTTTTTTTTTTTTTTTTTTTTTTTTTTTTTTTTTGAGATGATAATGAGTTATCATCAGAAACGGACGCTATAGGTTGAAACTCTAAAAAAAAAAGGATTTTATTTAAAAAAGTTAGCATAAAGCATTTTTTTTTTCTTTTTTGAAATAATTTTAGAGAAGTACAGTGAAAAATTCAAGATAATCTTTCTTTTATCATACAATTTAATTAGTGGGTCCTCTATATTGTAATCTTCTTATATTATACCAAAACTATTAATACTCAGTATTTCATTATATTTTTTCTCCTTTATGTCTTGACTTTTTTTTAATGGTTTCAAAATTTTGAATTTTTACTATAAACTCAAATTTTGAATACATAGAAGGATGTAGAAATAAAAGTTGAATTCTACATATTTTAAGAGGCAATCAAGGCAGTGCGGCATATATATATATATATATATATATATATATTACAGATATTTGCAATAATCTTAATACTTTTAGATAAGTTTATTTACTTAATATATTTTAACGCTTTGTTTGTTTCGATGGAAAATTTTGTGTAAAAATAATTTTCCATATTTTCCAGTATTTGGTAGCATAAAAAGAGATGAGTCAAATGAAAATTATCTTTGATCAACATAAAACATATGGCTTATTTTTAGAGATTGTTTTCCATTAAATTTTTTTAGAAAACAATTATATTTCACAGCAATTTAGGTAAAGAAAGTTAGGAGATTATTTTTTAACTCATTTAAAACTGCTATCAAACATTGGATAATAAGATAGTTTTATAGAAAATACTTCTTGGATAATGACTCATTTTCTAGAAAACTTTATTACTAAAACAAACAGAGTGTAAGGAATCAAATTAGATATCAAAACTTTATGTATTCACATTAATCTCTTCTTTCAATTGTTAGTAACTATGAGTTGGTTTTTTTTTTTTTTTTTGATAATTTGAATTGGTTTTATTTGTTTTAACAAAATAAAATACATATTTGTAGTTTTATTTGTTTACAGTTGTTTATTTATTTTGTTGTTGTTATCAATTAATGTATTTAGATTATTTTTGCTTTTAAGGTTGTCTTTTAATCTTGTTCCCTAGATGGAAATTCTAGCTTAGCCATTGCTCTACTTCCTTCCTCCCCTCCATCCAAACACTTTTCAATTTAAGCTTAGATTTTTGGTTTGGAGTAGGGGTATCCATGCAAACCGGAGACTCGACAAAACCGACCAACCTGACCAGAATCGACTCGTCGCAGTCGGATGATACCTTCGACAGTCAGTGACGGGTCTCAACTCTCAAAAACTGACTCCGGTAGGTCGATTGGCGGGTTTTGACCTCAAAAACCCAAGCCACTTAACCTGCCCGACAAAAGCTCAAAAAAGGCCGAAAACTACCTAGATTTGGCGACGATCTGGCGCTCCTCAGTTTCGATTCGGCCATGTTTGGCCTTCCTTTACTCAGATTCGCTCAAATCCAGCCAAGATCTACTCTCTTCCTCACTCAGATATGCTTACATCCGGTGAATCTAGTCTAGATTTACTCAAACTCGGCCAAAACTCCAGTGAGCCTGACTTTAACTCGGCCAAATTTCGTTAGATTTCGTTCAAATCTCCATAGATCCGAAGGAATATCGGCCAAATCTCGTTAGATTCGATCAGATCTGACCAGATTTTTGCCAAAATTCGGCAATATCGAAAGACCCGAAACCGACCAATATTCACACCCGAAAACTGATACGACCTGACTTAGTGGATCTAAAACTTCATTCGGGTCGGTTGCAGGTTGAAATCTTCCCTACCTGATAATGTCTGGTTGAGTTCGGGTTGGGCACATAGAGACAAGTCCATTTGACCCATAGTTGTTTTGTAAGTTTCTAACATGATGTTTATTTAATGAAAAAAAAAAGAACTGTACAAACATTTCATCAATAAAATCCTAGAGGATTTTTAAATTGATATTACATTTTTATGTCATATTATGTGTCTTAATTTTGATATTGTTGATTATTATAGAAAATCTAACACATGTTTTGTGTCTGCAAATGCACAATTTCATTACTTGAGGACATTTTGTAGATCACAACAAATGAGCAATGTTAGTGGAATTAGTAAGAGGGTGTTTGGATTGGTGAAAACTGACTTATATAATTCAGTTTCATCACCCAAAACTCAAACCATGTGGGACCCATAGAAGAGATGGTTGTTTGGCATAATTTTTAAGTTATGTTCTCATCACTTAAAACTCAAAAAATTTGAGTCTCAGTGATGAAATTTAAGAACACCCTTTTGGGGTTTCCAAATCATGAATTTTGAGTTTCAATGGCAAAGGTGTTATTATGGTGCATTGGTGAAGCCCAATTGCAGTGTGTTGTCTCGTCAGAAATTATTACCATTTGGCTTGTTTACCTATCTCTAACAATTTATTAGTTCTCATTTGAGAACACATTGACATAATATTTTTACCCATTTCTAACAATTTGCCGCAATAACAATTATGAAAAAAAAAGGTCATATTTTGTGTCTTTAAACTTTCTCCGTAACATGTAGGCTTTCCAACTGGTAAAACTTTTCCTATTAACAAAAAAAACTGGTAAAACTTTTATTTTATCTTCTCTACAACATGACAATAAAGCCTTATTCTCAAATTTTTGGGCTCAGCTATGATCTCAACAATTGATGGAGAGTCTGAATCCTGGAGACATGCAACCATTGTTACTGACAATAAATCCCCAACCACTTGATTCAGCAGTGATGTTGTTTCTTCTTCTTCTGCCTGCAATTCCCAACAACATATATATATATATGGTAAGAAAAGAAATCAAGATACAATAAAAACTAGATTCAAGCTTTTGTTTCCCAATAGCCAATAAATCATTTATATATATATTTATTATATTTAAGAGTTTTCTCACCAAGAAAAGAGCAGCAAAAGAAATATTGAACTAAGTAAAAAGATAAGGAGAAAAAAAATCATACATTAATGTTCAAAGAACAAAAAACTATATCCACAAACCTGAAAATGCTTAACTAAGAATCTAAGATCAGAGGAGGAAAAAAAGAAGAGAAACAAAGGGTCAGAGATACTCCAGGAAATTTTTTTCTAGTAACTCACTGATCCGATTTTTGAGGCTAATTGATGTCTCAACAACATAATTTTCATTTTCATGTCGTTTTATTCTGAGGATTCTCTTCTTCATCATTGCAAACAAAAAACCAGGGGTAGCGCTTTGAAAATATCACCGAACCCAAGCTGTTATATAGATTGAATTGAAGACTAATACTGTGTTTTCATTTTTTTTTAAGATAAATTACACTAACACCCCCAAGTTATGATCAAATTAGACTCACTTTGCATGTTTTTGAAGAAAGCACATTCCCTTTTTTCCACCCAAAAAAAAAAAAAAATACTCCACTCCCAAATAATTAAAATAATTGAAGCTTGATCCTTAAAAAAAAAATTATTTAGGACTAGAGTGTCAATTATTTTAATATTTTGAGGAGGAAAAAGGGTTTGCGATTGTCAAATATTTTGATCTTTTAAGGACAAAGTGCTATTTCTTGAAAAATAGGTATAATGAATCAAATTTCACTATACTTCGTGGATGATGGTGTAATTTATCTTTCTATTTTTTATAATTAAAACTGGAGAAAGTTTGTAGTCACAAAAATCTCACAATATTTTCTAAAGAAGTTTGTTTTGAGTTGTGATAGGTCCCAATATAATTATTTTATTTTATTTTGGCATGCCTCAATTAATTTTGAAAATATTATGAGATTTTGTTGTTATTGTGTGTTGTTAAGTCAACAAAATTATCTCGTTTCTCAAAAAAAAAAAAAACAAAATTATCTCTATATACCATATATAACAACAACAAAATATATGACATTAAATTTTTAATTTTCTCTGTTAACCTACGGTGACCCTCTTCCTTTCCCGGACTTTGGACAATTTTTTTTTTTTTTGAAAAACACACACACACACACATACAAAAGGGAGAGAGAAAGGAGTTCTTACATAAAGGCATACCACAACTCCACTCAAAAGCCATTATATCTTTTAAGAGAGGATGGGACAAGTTATACTATACACAATACACTCTCTTAAGTAATGTGAGACAATTACCCATTCTATTTTTTGAGAAACAAACACACACACACACACAAGGGAGAGGGAAAGAGGTTCATACACAAAGGTACACCACAACTCCATTAAAAAACCATGGTAACTTATAAGGGAGGGTGAAGCAAGTTATATTACACACAACACACTCTCTTAAGCAATATGGGACAGTTACCCATTCTTTTTTTTTTTTTTTGAGAAACAAACACACGCGCACACACAAGGGAGAGAGAAAGGGGTTTAAACACAAAAGCACATCACAACTTCACTTAAAAACCATGGTAACTTTTAAGCGAGGGTGGGACAAGTTATACTACACATAACACACTCTCTTAAGCAATGTGAGACAATTACCCATTCTTCTTTTTTTTTTTTTTGAGAAAAAAAAAAGACTTTGGATTAGTTGTGAACAAAATATATCACACCAAACACAAACATAAACATAAAGTTGAGAAAAAAATGAAAACTTTCACAGACTAAATAATGTCTTTAAGTATGAATGCAACTTCAAGAGGGCAAACTGCCAGACTCTATCCGAATTGAGAATATTCACAAGATCATTGAATGTACTTTCTGTAATAATTTAAGAATAATGCTATGAACTTCTACCAAAATATAAAAAATAAAAGATTAATGCTAGGGACACATAAGGTTTGGTAAATTTTGTTATAACTTGCCACATGGTGAGTTGTAAGTGGTGGAAGTGTGGACTCACCATTTGACATCCACCATTCACAACTCACCATGTGTCGAATTGTAGTTAAACTGTTAAAGTTATGAGATTTTTTGTGTCCCTAAAATTTTTCACAATGTAGTAAAGTTGGTTGGTTGATTTTTATTTTTCTAAGGAAAATGGGGTTGGTCACTTGGTCTACTTCTCCAAACTCCAAGTACTTTTCCCCCACTTTTTAAGAATTGTCCAAAGCACTTAATTATTATGCGTAATTGCTACCCCTTTAATTATTATTTTTTTTTTTAAAATTATTTATTTTTTCTTCTAAAAAAAATTATTTATTTTTTGAGAAACTTGCTACCCATTTAGTTACCAATATTTTTTTCTAAAAAAAAAAAAAGTGTTTGATTTGGCATCAATTTCTTTTAAACGTACCAAAAAAATTTCTTTTAAAAATCTATTTATTTACAGTATTTGTTTATATACAGTTTTTTAAAGTTTTATTTTCCCCTATAGACAACTATAGTTTAACCTTACTAGAAAAAGAATTAATTTTTTACCAACTTATAGCAAATAAATGACTAACAATAAATTGCATACAAACACTCACCTCATATTCTTATATGTAAAGTGGAAATTTAAAAATGAAAAGCAAAGACGTTACACAATAAGAAGTAATTATTCAATAACTAGCTTGTAACCCTATGCATATGCATGAATACACTTAAAGGTATACAATAAAATGCATAATATAATTCTCATATATATAATTTAAATACTATTGATAGTTATTTTTATATTTTATTAACTCTTTAAAATTCTTGCAAGGATATTATTAGGTATAATATGTAAATTGTCTATTTTAAAAAAAAAAAAAATTATTGTGAAGCACTTTATTTGTACGATTCATTTATTCTAGACTCTTTGATTTTTATACTTAATAACTTAGTTGGATGAATATTTATGATGTGCTCTTATATTTGATTCTAAAACTAAGAAATAAAACTTTTTAATAATAAATAATTTATGACATATGGCGTAAAATTAGAATTCTAATTTAAATTTTTAATTTGAGTTTCTCTCAGTTTCACCTATTATTATTATTATTATTATATAGATTATATTGGACTCCTCGTTTTCTATACAAAATTAACTAATTTGGCACAAAAATTAAAAAATTTAGATTAGATGGCACATATAGCGTAAAATTAAACTTTAATTGAAATTTAATTTTTATACTAAATTAACACACTTGACACAAATTCTAAAATTTAGATTAGATGAGACACATGACGTAAAATTAAACTCCAATTAAATTCTAAAATTTAATTGAATTTTCTTTCTATTTTATCTATATATTATTATATGTATAGATTCTAGAGTAAAACTAAAATTATTTTTAAGCTAATACAGCAAAGAAATGCACTAGCAAAAGTTTTATTTTCTTTTTTGTTTCCCTTTTCTAAAACAAAAATATTAATTGATGAACCAATCAAAATTTTCAAAGGGCACGTGAGTGTTTACAATTCGAAACTGATACTTCTATTTTTGCCAAGTAATTCGTAACTAATACGAACTTTCCTAATTCTCAAAAAAAAAAAAAAAAAAAAAAAAACGAACTTTCCTGGATCATATCCAAACAAGAATGTCAACGAAAGTTGTATTTAATGCCTGTTAATTGTGTCAATAATATAATATATATATATATATATATATATTTTCTTTTTTACAGGGTTATACGTCACGAATTTTATATCATATTTGCGGTAACTAACATAATATGACATATAATACTATAATAATGAGCACTAATTTCAACGTTTTTTATAGTATTTTTTTTTTTGTTTTTTCAAGTTAAATTGTTAAAGAGTAAACTCAGTAAAATAAGATAATGTTTATATCATATCTGATTATTGGATTTTTTTTAATATATTTAAAATTTTTAATGTTTTTTATAAGTTCGATAGAATTTCAACCTATGACATTTGTTTCATAATCTGTAGTTGAGCCATATACAATTTTTTCTAAGGAGGGGGGAAGCTAAATATATATAAACTTTTTTTGTTAGAATATTAAGTATTTAACATACATACGGAAAAATGGGAGAAAATTTTAAAGAAACTGACATTAGTGCATATTCAAAAAGACCTAACTCTTAGATACGCAGCACATGTGTGTGCACACACATACACACATATATTATTTATTCATTTCTTATACATGAAATGTTTGACATTTTAATTTAACGTATGATATTTTCTTACCTAAACAAAAGTATTTACATCAAATAACATCTTTGCAAAAAAAAAAAAAAGGGTAAGTCTTGACATGTTTAAAAATATACAACTCAATTTAATAAAAATAAAATTACATATGGTATATATTAAATACACTATAATTTAATTAACTATGTATGAAATAAGAGTAATTAGTGGGAATAAAAAATACATTAACCAACTATATAAATGCATTACATGTTTTTAGTAAAAATTTAGGGAGCTATTATTGAAATTTATGTCTAAAATTATTATTCTTATTACTAAAAATACAAGAGAAAGAGAAGATTTTTGAAAAGTCAAAGCTCCTCCCTCCGCCCATGGACCATGATGATTATTAAAAATTGCAGTTGTAATGCATATATAATAGAATCTTTAGCCGCTTAAAAATTTATGTATTACTTAAGTAATTTTTATGGCAAATTACTCATTTTTAGCTATTATTGAAAAAAAAAAATTACCTTACTCATTTTTAGCTCTATCTAACTTAATCGAATTGAAACCCATCTAGCTGAAGTTGCCATGCCATTCTAGAGAAAATATATAAACATAAAATTTTTGACTCTTGATGATATGGCAAATTGTGTTAGGATCAATATTGGTATTACACAAGTAGGCCAATGATTGGATGTCAAAGTGAGTGAGTAGCAATTGAAGAGTGATTAGCACTGAGAGTGGTAGTTAGTTGTGAGTGTATAGTTGGAGTGGGAGAGTTAGTTAGTAGTTACAAGTTAGTTAGAGGGTGGGAAGATGTATAAAGGGAGAATTGGTTGTAATACAGATTTAGGTAATGAGTAAAGCCTAATTCAGTTCTATTCTTTTTCTCTATCTTCTCAATCTCAATTCTTCCTTCGAGGACTAGCTGGCCTTGAATTCATCTAGAAACAGAACCATCCCAACTCTGTACTTAACAATTGGTATTAGAGCATCGTTCCTGAGAAACTGACTGAAACACGAGCTTCTGCCACCATGAATTTGGTAAATGAAGCTATTGCTTCTCTTCGCACAGCCTCAGACCACCATGACAAAGATATTCAAGAAATTTAGAAGATTCAAGGAATTCATACCAGGACCTTGAACGAGATGAATCAAAACATCCACACCATCCTACAGAAATTGAATTCTACAGAGGTTAATTCACATACTCCTCAAAGAATTACTTCCCAAAATCAGAATTATGTGTTAACCCTTGCCAGACCTATGAAGCTAGAATTTCCATGCTTCTCAGGTGATGATCCTTCCAGTTGGGTTTATAAGGCCAATCAGTACTTTGGATATTACCAAACCCCAATCACAGAAAAGTTGTTAATAGCTTCCTTCCATATGGATTTGGAAGCCTTGATTTGGTTCCAAGAAACAGAAGAGGCAAGGGTATTCTCTGATTAGGAATCTTTCGTACCAGCTTTACATGTGAGATTTGGAACTAGTGCTTATGACAATCCTATGGAGGTGCTGACCAGGCTAAGGCAAAATTCAACTGTGGCCCTGTATAAGGCAGAATTTGAAATTGTATCTAGTAGAATCAAGGGCCTTTCTCCTTTACATAAACTCAGCTGCTTCTTGAGTGGTTTAAAGGATGAAATAAGGTTACCTGTAAGAATGCTCAATCCTCAGTTCTTGAATGAAGCCTTTGGACTAGCCAAGATTAAAGAAGAATATGTGTGGAGAAGCAAGAAAAGCATTAGGTACCAGCAAGAATCAGGTAAAACTTCCATTCGTGGTTTACCTAAGAGTAATGCAGTGTTAGACACTAAACCAAAAATACCTATTAAAAGAATTACTCCTGCTCAAATGGATGATAGAAGAAAGAAGGGGTTATGTTATAATTGTGATGAGAAATGGGGGTCTGGGCATAAGTGTAAAAATGCCAGATTGTTTCTTTTATAGGAAAGCCAAGTTTGCAATCTGGAGTGCATGTTACTGAGGTGGATGAGGAAGTAGACAGTGATATTAATTTCAAAGGCATGGGGTATAAACCAATTGAATAAGAAGAAGATGTGGGAATTACATTGTATGCTTTAATTGGTACTCCTACACCAGGCACTATGAGGGTTAGGGGTAAGATTAATGGCAGTGGCTTAATGATACTTGTTGACATAGGTAGTACTCACAATTTTGTGGATGCATTATTGGTCTCTAGTTTACAATTAAAGGTTGATGTTTCAAGAATTTTGGAGGTTAAGGTGGCTAATGGGACTGTGGTGAGAACTCAAGGTTTTTGTAGTAGTGTACTATTGTGTGTGCAAGGGGTGGAATTTTGTGTCCAATTTCATGTTTTGGGATTAGGGGATTGTGATGTTGTGTTGGGCACTCAGTGGTTGAGTACCTTGCGTGTAATACAATGGAATTTTTCAGTTTTTAACTATGAAATTCCATTATAAGGATCAACAGGTCTTGCTGTAGGGTTTAAGTCCCTCTTCAGGCACTTCTTTCATGGATTGTAATCAGCTGTTCAAAGGATAAGTGAGGAATGTTTTGCTACTTCAAATCACTCCTGCAGTTGATGTGGTGTTGGAAGATACTGTGCCTACAGAAGTGGAGTTGTTATTACAGGAATTTAGAGATGTTTTTTAGACTTCTACAGGACTACCAACTGTGAGGGGTCATGAGCACTAGATTACTCTAATGGAGGGCTCTTAGCCAGTTTGCTAGAGACCCTATAGATACCCATTTTATCAAAAGAATTAAATTGAGAAGATTGTGAGAAAGTTGTTGTTTGTGGGGTCAATCAGAAATAGCTTCAGTTCTTTTGCTTCACTTGTTTTGTTAGTAAGGAAGGCAGATGGGTCTTGAAGGATGTGTATTGACTATAGGGCCTTGAACAACATCACTGTGAAGGATAAGTTTCCAATTCCAATTATTGATGAATTATTAGATGAGTTCAATGGAGCAACTATCTTTTCCAAGCTTGATTTGAGATCAGGGTACCATCAAATCAGGATAAAGGAGGAGGATATGCCTAAAACAGCCTTCAAAACACATGAGGGGCATTATGAGTTCTTGGTAATGCCATTTGGCTTAACTAATGCTTCCTTAACCTTCCAATCCTTGATGAACCAGGTTTTTAAGCCTTATCTTAGAAAATTTGTTTTAGTTTTTTTTTTTTAATTTTTTAATGATATCTTCATTTATAGCACTTCTTTACATGAACATGTGACCCATTTGAGATCTGTTTTGGAGGTTTTGGCTCTAAATAAATTGTATGCTAAAAGGTCCAAATGCAAATTTGCTTGTAATGAAGTGGAGTACCTAGGGCATGTTATCGCTGGTGCTGGGTTCATACTAACCTTAAGAAGACTACTGCCATGCAGCAGTGGTCTACCCCTACTGATCTTAAGTCTTTGAGAGGGTTTTGGGGCACGCAGGTTTTTATAGAAAATTTGTTAAGGGATATGGTCAAATTGCTGCTCCCTTAACTGCCCTATTTAAGAAGGATGCATTTTCTTGGTCTGAAGAGGTTGAGTAGGCTTTCCAGCAGTTGAAGGCTGCTATGGTTCAACCACCAGTGTTGGCTCTCCTAAATTTTGATAAGCCATTTGTCATAGAGTGTGATGCCTCTGGAAAGGGGTTGGGAGTAGTTTTGATGTAGCAAGGTAGGCCTATTGCCTTTCATAGTCAAGCCTTCAAAGGTAAGAATCTGGCCTTATCTACTTATGAGAAGGAGTTATTAGCTTTGGTTACTGTTGTCAAAAGGTGGAAAGCTTACTTGGTTGGTAGGCCTTTCATTGTTAGAACTGATCAACAAAGTCTCAAGTACCTACTAGAGTAGAAAATTGGTACTCCTACTCAACAGAATTGGTTTGCCAAATTATTAGGGTATGCCTTTGTGGTTCAATATAAAAAGGGTAAAGATAACCTTGTGGCTGATGCCTTGTCTAGGAAAGTTGAGATTGAGGATGATTTGGCTTCAAATGTGTTGTCTAGTAAGGCTGAATTTGAGAACCTTACTTTTGAGGATGATTTGGATTCTTAAGGAGGAGTTTTGTGTATGCTTTCCTTCCCTTCCCTAGCTTGGTTGACTGACCTTAAGGTAAGCTATGCCACGGATTAGCAGGTGTAGGGTATTTTGCAAGCCTTGAATTCAGGAAAGAATGTTCCTAAGGGTTATTCCCTGCAGAATGGTTTGTTGTTGTAAAAGGGAGGATCTACCTAGGCACTTGTGAAGCCTTGAATACTTCTGTTTTGCATCAGGTTCATAACAGTCCCTTAGGAGGTCATTCAGGATTCCTTAAGACCTTGCATAGGGTTAAAAGGGATTTCTATTGGCTTGGCTTGAGGGCAGATGTGAGAAAGTTGGTTAGAAAGTGTGACACTTATCAAAGATTGAAGTCTGAAACTTGTAATCCAACTGGTCTCTTGCAGCCTCTACCAATACCGAAGAAGCCTTGGATGGATGTGAGTATGGATTTTGTAGAAGGACTTCTTAAGTCTCAGTTGAAGGATGTGGTGTTGGTGGTGGTAGACAGATTCACTAAGTTTGTTCACTTTGTGCCTTTGTCCCATCCTTATTCTGCAGCCAAAGTAGCCCAACTATATATGCAACATGTCTTTAAATTGCATGGCATGCCTGCCACAATTGTGAGTAATAGGGACCCTATATTCACATCTCATTTCTGGCAGGAGTTGATGAAGCTACAAGGTATGCAGCTGGCCATGTCTTCTGCTTATCATCCCCAATTAGATGGCCAAACTGAGGTTGTCAATAAAAGTTTAGAGCATTATCTAAGGGCTTTGCTATAGACAGACCACATTCTTGGGTGGAGTAGTTGCCCTTAGTTGAATTTTGGTTTAATACCAATTTTCATGTCTCCCTCAAGATGACACCTTTTGAGGCTTTATATGGCTTTGCCCCACCAAGACTCTTGGATTACATTCCAGGCACCACTAAGGTAGATAGTGTGGGTGTGCATTTAAAATCTAGATAGCAACTCATTTCCTTTTTGAAGCAGAACTTGGTAGCAGCTCAGGAGAGGATGAAGTTTGCTGCTGATAAGTATAGGACCATGAGGGAGTTTGTAGTTGGTGATTGGGTGTACCTCAGGTTACAACCATACAAACAGGTATCATTGAGGCAAACGTTTGGGAAAATTGTCACCTAGATATTATGGCTCTTTTAGATACTACAGAAGGTTGGCAGTGTTTCCTATAAATTGGATTTGCCTCTTGAATCAAGGCTCCATCCCACTTTCCATGTTTCATGTTTAAAAGGGAGGTTGGGTCAGCATGTGGTACCTCTTCCTTCCTTACCTTCTGTGGATTTTGAGGGCATTATCAAACCAGAACTTGTTGTTGTTTTGCAAGAAAGGACTCATCACTTGAGGAATAGGTCTATCGCTTAAGTTTTGGTTCAATGACAAGGTGAATGAGTGGAAGATGCTACTTGGGAGAGTCTGTACTTGCTGCAACAACAATTCCCTTACCTTGTGGGTAAGGTGCTTTAATTGGGGGAGGAGGGGGGGGCTATTGTTAGGACTAGTATTGGTGTTACACAAATAGGCCAATGATTGGATGTAAAAGTGAGTGAGTAGCAATTGAAGAGTGATTGGCACTGAGAGTGGTAGTTAGTTGTGAGTGTACAGTTGGAGTGGGAGAGTTAGTTAGTAGTTACAAGTTAGTTAGAGGGTGGAAAGATGTATAAAGGGAGAATTTGTTGTAATACAGATTCAGGTAATGAGTAAAGTCTAATTCAGTTCTATTCTTCTTCTCTATCTTCTTGATCTCAATTCTTCCTTGGAGGACCAGTTGGCCTCGAATTTAGCTAGAAACAGAACCATCCCAATTCTGTACTTAAAAAATTGTTAGTGGCAAATAAAAAATTGATGTTAGTGGTGGGTCTAAATAAAAATCAGTAAAAATTTATCAACTCAACTATTATAAAAAATTTTCCTAAAAAAAAAAACCTAGTATGAAGAAATAAGAATGTTTTTGAATTTTTTTGAAAACATTGGTATCACTTGCCCTTTAACTTTGACCAAATCAAGGTTTTAGATTCCTATTAAAAAAAAAAGAAAAAAGTCATGGTTTTAGACTTTATTATCAGTCCAACCTGCCCAAGCGGGTTTCTCACCCGACCCACAGTTGGGTTTCCCCCACTCCTTCTTTTTATTATTATTTTTTAACCCACAGTTGAGTTTTGAAACGATCTCTTTTACATGATAGAGGTGCACATAACAATTTACTTCAAAAATATTAATTGATTTTTAATATGTATTAATTAGAGATGGTATTATATAAATATATATATATATATATATATTGGAATAACTTCTTCTTCTTCTTCTTCTTCTTTTTCGCGTTAACATGATAGAGGTCCAAATTAAAAATATTAATTGATTTATAATATGTATTAGAGATGGTGCTATTTATATATTTTTCGGAATGATAATACTTATACATTGTAAATATTAGACTTACAACTGAAATTATATTTTAAAAATAAGATTTTAATTATAATGAAAATGTATAACTTAACATATTTAACAATAATTAGTGCTAAACACGTAGTTCATCTATAGTACTAGGGCTGTCCAACGGGTCCAGGACTTGACCAACCCGATCGAATCTGACCAACCCGAAGCCCAGCGAGTCAACTCGAAGCCCCTGATCAGTCGGATTCAGTTCCTACTCTAAGAAAACCCGAATATTCGGTTCGGGTAGCGGGTTAAGAGTTTGAAAATCCGTATAACCCAACCCAACCGAATATTTAAGAGTAAAAGAAAAAAAAAAAATCCCGGTTCTTGAGGTAAGCACGTGAAACTGAGTTTGACAAGACTACACCTACATCTTACACGCATCTGGAGTTTGGGTAAATACACCTACACGCCTCTAGAGTCTTCTTTGCAAGAGCAAAAATCAAATCAGTACTACCACTACATAGTCTACACGCCTCTAGAGTCTTCTTTGCAAAAGCAAAGATCAAATCAACAAAATCAGCAGAAGAGAAAAGCTCAGAATGTTTAAAATTAAAATGAAAATCCCATCTCAAACACTGTTCCACAAAATCCACATGCAAGCCTCAGTCTTCAATAAGTTCAATCCCATCTCAGATCTGTTCTCACTTCTCAATATTAAATCAAAACTTCACTCTCAATCTCAGAAGTCTCCATTCTCTCTACTCCTAATCTCAAGTCTCTCTAGTCTCAAGTCTCAACCCTTTAGTGAGTTCACTCCATACCCTCCACAATCCAAACCCTAGCTGTTGCTGCCGCCGCCTCATCACCACACTCACGACTTTGCCTCACTTTCCACCATGGGTTAAGCCTTCTCTAGCTCACGGATCAGCTTCATAGTCTCAAGACTCTTAGGTATATTTTCTTCCTTTTTCTCATCTATCTTTTTCTCTATTTGGGAATATGATTTTTTGGTTTTCTTAGCTCACGGATCAACCCTATTTATGTATATCTCTCTAATATTTAGTTTTTTGTTTTTTCTAGAGAAGCCATAAATCTGTCAATCTGAAGTAATTTGGTTGTTGGTCTCAGGTAAATTTATTTTTAATTTCATCCTTATAATTGCTTGATTTGCTTCTTTGTTTTTACCTTTTTGGTATCACGGTTATATTCTTGTTGTGCCATGTGTGCTTTTATTTGGTGTTTGTATTTGTGTAGAACACCATCTACTACTTAATTACCAGTTGGGTTTTTTGAGATAAGTTTATAACGGATGAGTATGCATCAAGATTACAACTGCTTGCTATGGTTCATGCTTTTATACTAAAGTTAATGCTAAGTTATGGTTCATGCTTTTATACTAAAGTTAATAATAAGTTATGGTTCATGCTTTTAATACTAAGTTTATACTAAGTTAATACTAAAGTTATGGTTCATGCTTTTTTATTCATGCTTTGACGTGTAGTGTTTCTTGGATTCTTGGAATCCTTTTATATATTATCATATATATGGATTCATACACATGCAAATTACATAAACTATTACTATAAAGGTATATCAGTTAATGTTTTTTGGGCATTGAACTATTACTTTAATTTTTGAAGGTATATCTGTGATGTTATTTTAGTTTAACATTGAGCATGCCCGAATTCACAATATGCCCACTTGTTTCTCTTTTAACTTCTTGTTGTCTATCTGTTGCTTTATTGTTGTTTTTGTTGCTGCTTTGACCTATTGTTGTTGTGTCACTTGTGTGTGTTCTTGTTATTGGGTTAGTAGTATCATTGACAATGATACTACTAACCCAGTAACAAGAACACACACAAGTGACACAACAACAACAATAGGTCAAAGCAATGATTCATTGTTATGGTATGCTAATTCATAAATTTTATGTCTTTAGGTTATGGAACCCTCTAGTGATGTACTTCCTTCCCAAACAACACCTACTGCCCAACCTGAACCTACTGCCACCCCTACTAATGCTGAGGTTCCCCCACTTCCACCTAAAGGCAAGGTGTGTAGTAATAGGAAAAGGTCTATTGCTTGGGACAATTTTGAAAAAATAGATATTGGTGAGGGTCATTTTAAGGCTGTTTGCAATTATTGTCAAAAAAACTTATTTAGCTGATAGTAAAGGGCATGGTACTGCTAATTTATTGACTCATACGCCAATTTGAGTTAAGAACCCTAATAGAGTTACACTTAAAGGGCAACAAACCTTAGTGTTTGAACCCAAAATGGATGGGGAGGAAGGGTTTCAGCTTGTACCAACAGCCTTTACTGTTGAGGCTTCTAGAAAGGCACTCGCTGAAATGGTTATAATAGATGCGTTGCCTTTTAGGATTGTTGAAAGATATGGATTTCAAAGATATTCAACAACCTTACAGCCTAAGTTGCGAATTAGGGATATACCATCTCGTCAAACTGTGGCTAGGGATGTGATTGACATTTATAGTGTTGAGAGAGAGAAACTAAGGGGGGCCTTGAAGGGTCGTAGGGTGTGTCTTACTACGGACACATGAATTAGTATTCAAAATCTGAATTATATGTCCCTTACATGTCGTTTTATTGATGATAATTGGAAGTTGCATAAGAGAATTTTAAACTTTTGTCAAGTTGAAGACCATAAGGGGGAGACGATAGGTAGAAAGATTGAGATGTGTTTGCGTAAGTGGGGTATTAATGGCATATTCACTTTAACAGTGGACAATGCTAGCTCAAATGGTGCCACCATTAAGTTTTTGCAAACTGTAACTAAAGATTGGGAGGGGACTGTTTTAGAGCATGAGTTCTTACACATGAGGTGTAGTGCACATATCCTAAATCTGATTGTGGGGGATGGTATGAGAGAAATTGATGCATCCATTGCTAAGGTGCGTGAAGTTGTGAGGTATGTGAAGTCTTTACCAAATAGGAATCAAACTTTTATAGGTTTTGTGGAGAGATTAGGTATTGAGTCGAAGTCTCTTCTTTGTCTAGATGTACCAAATAGGTGGAACTCTACCTACCTCATGTTAGAAACAATACAAAAATTTGAGAAAGTGTTCATACGAATGGACTTTGAGGATGATAGTTATTCTTCGTACTTTACGAACAAGGAAAATAGTGGTGGTATGGGATCTCCTAGTAGTATTGATTTTCAAAATTGTAGGACCTTTGTGGGTTTTTTGAAACTTTTTTACAATGCAACGAAAAAGTTTTCAGGTTCTTTGTATGTTACTGCAAACACCTTTTTTGATGAGATGTTTGTCATTCAAGAGAATATTTCCCATTTAAGTAAATCTCAAAACCACCTCTTGAAAAACATGGCAACTAAAATGGAATCTAAGTTTGATAAGTATTAGGGGAAAGGGGATAAAATGAATCATCTCTTGAATGTGGCTGTAGTTCTTGATCCAAGAAAGAAGTTGAGGTTTTTTAAGTTTTGTTTTTCTGAAATTTATGGGATTGAAGTGGCTGATGAGATGATTGAGTTGGTGAGGGGTTCCTTGGTCAAGTTGTATGATTGTTACTCTTGTGTTGATTCACCAAATGTACAAGTACTAAGTGGGAGTGAGAGGACACACATAAAAGGTGAGTCAATTGGTTGTAGTGATCCTTATGCGATTGTTAATTCTAGGTTTGAAAGTTTCTTGGAGGCTGAGCAGTCTATAGGATGTAGCAATGAGATTGACAAATATTTGGCTGAAAATTGTGAAAGTAGAGGGGGGGATGTGAAATTTGAGATATTGGGGTGGTGGAAGGCCAATTCAAATAGGTATCAAGTGCTGTCCAAATTGGCTAGGGATGTTTTGGCTGAACCTGTTTCTACTGTTGCTTTTGAGTCAGCGTTTAGTACCGGAGGACGCATACTTGATCCATTTCGGAGTTCACTCTCTCCACTCATGGTTCAAAATCTTGTTTGTGCACAAGATTGGCTTCAAGCCTTGGTTCCAATTTCTTTTCGCAAATCAAATGATGCGTTAGAGGTCTTGGAAGATGAATTTCATGATTTAGGTCATATGTTAACTTCTAAACTTTGTCTATTAATTGCTATTAAATGTGTCTTATGCAAATGAAATTTAATCTAATAATCGTCATTTCTTTCTCTTTTCTAGTTATACATCAAGCAGCAGCAGGTGGTGGAAGTTCAAGCTCAAGCAAAGGTATCTCAATTAGTGTTGATGACTAGTCACTAACTGGGTAAGTTTCTGCCCTTACTGATATTTCTATTGAGTTTGGTTCTGCCCTCTTTATTGTTTTGGTTACTATTCTGTATTTTTTGGTCTTGTCCATATATTCTGTTGATAAATATCTTTTTGCTCATTTTCTTGTAGGAGGAAGGACACATTTTGTATAGGAGGCAGATTTTTGGATACATTTTGGACATACTGTTTTTCTAAATTATAATTTATATATCAACTCTAGCTTATAGGATAGAAAACTTATTAAGTTTATAGGTTTTCTTTTCTATAAGTCATGGACTTAACTATAGAGTAGTTGCTCTTTAATGCTTTAGAAAAGCTATTTTTTGGAAATACTTAGGTATTTCGTAATTGTAACTAATTATAACTAGCTACTGCCTTTAGCTATCTTTTGTTTTCAGACTTGTGGTGTGGTTGTGATTGATTTATTTGTTAGAATTTGATTGCTGGCTTTTGTAAGTTGTGTTGCATGTATGGAATGGGTGCCAAGTTGGTTGTGATTGATTTATTTGTTAGAATTTGATTGCTGGCTTCTATAAGTTGTGTTGCATGTATGGAATGGGTGCACAACTTGGTAGGTTTAATAGGTTGAGATGTGTTTTATTTAGACTTTTCTTAATTTGTTTTTGGATTTTTAAGGTACTGCCCAGGTCTTGTATTGTGTGGTTTTAACAGGTGGTTAAAAAGTGATGTTATGTGTGTTCTTATGTGCTGCTACTTGCCCAGGGTTTACTTGTTATTTACAAATTACAGTATTTGTTATTGTTATATGTGAGCTAGAAACATTAAGTTTGGATTGAGAAGGCCTGGAGGCCCAAAAGAGTCAAAATTGTGTAATGGCATACAAGCTGAGTTTAAAGGCTCTATTTGAAATAAAGGATGTGAAAAGAGGCCCATATGATATATATACCTGGTTTCAAAATATATAAATTTTTGTTAAATTTTGGGCCCAAAAGGCATGTTAAAAATTGAGGTAAAAAAAATTTAAGTAAATTCACAAATTTAACCCAATTCGAAGCACAGCCCAATTCGAAGCCCAAACCCGCCTACCCAAAGAATCTGACCCGATCAACCGATGACCCAACCCGCTGAGTCTGACCCATATATCGGGTCGGTTGCGGGTCACAAATTTTATAACTCGATCCAGTCGGGTCCAGTCCGGGTCAGGCCCAAACCCGAGCCGAGCTGACCCGTGGACAGCCCTAATCTATACCTTAAAGATAATATAAATTTATTAATTTTAATAAGTTAAGATTGATAACGCGTTATATAGTCAAAGTCAAGATCATAAGTGGTGGCAAATCCATGATTTGCTTACATATATTTTATACATGCTTTTGTAACGTAATCATTACCATTATCATCGCTATCATATTCATCTTCTTGAGAGAATTTGGTTGAAGCTTATACCTATAGAAAAGTGATGACTAGGAGCCTTCCTCCAATTCAGTCTGTTTTTGATAGTCACGGCCATTTGATTGGTGCCAAGGATTCCCATGTGGACTCCTATGCATATCTAACATCAGTTTGAATAGGCTTATTTGTTTCATTTTTTATTTGTTAAATTGGGTTTGGATTTTGGTCCAATGTTTCAATATATTGGATTCAACAAAAATAAGAACAATTTTTATTTATTGAATTTAAATAAAATATTATATGTTTAATATAAAAAAAATGAGACAAAGTTTCTGTTTGGAAATAGCTTATTTAGCTGAAACTAAATTTTTTTTGCTGAAAGTACTGTAGATAAAGGTAAAAATTAGCTGAATAATACAGTAGAACCTATGAATAGTACTAAAAAGTGTAGTGAAACCTATGAATAATAGCAAAAATAAGCTGAAATTATAAGTAAGCTGAAATTTTTAGCTTGTTCCAAATGGACACTAAGGGTATGTTTGAGATTCGCTTATTTTGCTAAAACTGAAATTTTTTTGCTAAAAGTACTGTAGATAAAAGTAAAAGTTAACTGAAATAATATAGTGAAACTCATGAATAGTACCAAAAAGAGCAGTATGACCCATAAACAGTAACAAAAATAAGCTAAATAATAAAATAAGTTGGCAAAATTAATCATGCCAAACCAACACTAACTCATGATTTGGTATCAATTTAAAATAATTGAATAAAATTTTCCTTTAAATAAATATTAATTGGTTTATAATATATTGATATGCATTAAAGTTTGGGATATTTTTTTATATTATACATATTTTTAGTGTTTAGATAGTATTTATTTTGTTAAAAACTAAAAATATTATAGTAAAATAATTTTTAAATATATAAATAGTACATGAGACCCATTTTTAATGAAAGTTTTATGAAGGAAAAAGTCGGTGGACCTTATAAACGCTAAACAGAACACGAGACTAGTTGAAAAAGCAACCACAGACACCGAAACATACTTTTCAAAAAAAGAAAAAAAAAAAAAAAAAAAGGAAACGCAGGCATAGACGTTAGCCTTTTCATTAGTCTTTAATGACACTTTTCGTGGAAGTTTCGCTTGGAGACTTTTAATTATAAAATTTTATTTAATTATTTAATATTTTTTAGATTGAAGACGCGTCTTCAAGGACAAACTTTTAGACAAAAAGTCAATCCTACAAAGGTAGGAAAAATCCCTGATTCACATAACATATATACTTTATGCTTGCTTTGTTGGTAATCATATATTATCATAATATTCATCTTCTTGTGCAGGAGATTGAAGCTTTATACCTAGTTCATCAAAAAAAAAAAAAAAAAAATTCATCAAAAAAGATTGAAGCTTATACCTATAGAAAAGTGATGACTAGGAGCCTTCCTCCAATTCAGTTTGTTTTTGATAGTCACGGCCATTTGATTGGTGCCAAGGATTCCCAAGTGGACTCCTATGGATATGGTGGATTCAGCAATATGGATAGCGAGGCCCAGAATGAATTCAAAAATTTCAATGATGGGGTTAGTTCCACAATGAAATGGGTTACAATAGCTTCTGTTGGTAAGCTAGTTGAAGTATTTGAATCATCATGCATATATGTTCTGTTGTTGGTTACTGTTTCAGTTGTTGCGTCTAAGTCTAACCAAAAAAGAGTTTGCTGTTTTATGTTTATATTTATTCAGTTTCAGTCTCTCAATGATGTTTCAGCTTTCAGTTTTTTTTTTTGAAAAGAAGTACTGTTAGTTCTGGAAATGTTAGTTGGCACTTAGAATCGAAGTTACACAAGGAGGGAATCAAACCCTTCTCTACTATCCTGTGATAGTATCATTGAAAGATCGAATACATGCATCTATGACATTGTATATGGTTGCTTTACATTGTAAATTTGCCTTAGTGTTCCAAATATCTACTGCTCATGGTGGGGCTTTGCTATTAGAGGAGGCACACAAAATCCAGACTCTAAAAACCATGATAGAGAGGGAGAGTTTTCTTCTGCCTTTTTCTTTTGCATTAACTACTCAAATTACACCCCTTTATAACACACCCAGCATGTCCCTTTATTTTATATATGTTACATGGGGAGTAAATTAAATAAATAGGTCCTAACCAGTAATCGGTGACTTGGTTTGCCAAGTTCGACCAATTTCTAACAATCATAATTATGTTTTCCCCTAAAATATTGGAAATTGCTAGCAAGGACTACCATGGTTTTGTAATACCATATGTTGTCAGAGTTTTAGCCTTTTAGGTTATCATATTAAACGTAATGTGCTCTTATGCTAAACCTAAGTTTGTTGTGGCAAGTGACAACAACACCCATAGAGAAAGAATTAAGAGAAACATTGTTTTACCTTAGAACTTATGTTTTGTGAACAAACAGAAAGCCAAACAATGATTGAAGAAGAAAGTGAGAGAACTAGAAATGTGAGGTAGAAAGTAGAAACATATTTTCTTCAATTCTTTCTCAAGATGTGATTTGGCACTTGCTACATCATCAAATTCTGTTATAGTTAGAAGAAACGGCTCATTAAAAAAATAAATAAAATACAAGGAGGTATGTATCACAAAGTTAACTGAAATGGAGCTCAACGTTTAAGGGTATACTGCAATTTTCCCTTCATGAAAAAATACCATTACTTTTGGAAATGTTGTTACTTAGAAATTCTTACCCAAAAATAAGTTCGTCCTGAATTTGAGTGTACAAATTTGTATGGCATAATTGAATTATAATTCTTCAGTTTCAGGTGTGGTGATGATGGCTGCAATTGTAGCCATAGTCTATGCCATTATTGATTGTTTGAGGAAGACAGGGGCTGCAATTCCAACTTATACCAGGTTAGCCACTGCAGACACTGACAAAGCTTCAAATCCACATTCATCATCCCAAGACATCGAAAAAGCAGAATCACCACTTTTCCCGGTACTTAGAGACTCACAAGTCGAGCATGCAACCATGGAGAGATTCCTCAGCAACATGGCAAGGGAGAAGCCCATCAGGTTCTCACCTAAACAACTTGCAGAATTCACAGAAAATTACTCCACCATATTGGGTTCAGGCGGTTTTGGTGTAGTCTTCAAAGGGCAATTCCCAAATGGAATGCAAGTGGCTGTCAAAGTGCTTAATGGTGAATTGAATAAGCGAGTTGAAGAGCAGTTTATGGCAGAAGTTAGCACCATGGGAAGAACCTACCATATCAACTTAGTTAGACTCTATGGTTTTTGCTTCGACCCCATGATGAGAGCACTTGTTTACGAGTGCATGGAAAATGGTAGCCTTGACAACTTCTTGTTCCGCGAGAACAGCCAAGAGATGTTGGAATGGGAGAAGCTTTATGACATTGCAGTTGGAACTGCAAAAGGGATTGCTTATTTGCATGAGGAATGTCAACAAAGAATTATTCACTATGATATAAAGCCAGGAAATGTACTTCTTGATAAAAATTTGAATCCAAAAGTTGCTGATTTTGGATTAGCAAAGCTTTGTAACAGAGGAAGTAGTCGCTTACTATTAACAAATGGCAGAGGAACACCAGGATATGCTGCTCCTGAGCTCTGGAAGCCTTATCCTGTGACTCACAAGTGTGATGTTTACAGCTTTGGAATGCTGCTCTTTGAAATTGTGGGGAGGAGAAGAAATTTTGATGAGAATCAAACTGAGTCACGACAATGGCTTCCACGATGGACATGGGACATGTTTGACAATACTGAATTAGCAGTTATGATGTCACTTTGTGGGATTGAAGAGAAGGACAAAGAAAAGGCAGAGAGGGTGATAATGGTGGCTTTGTGGTGTGTTCAGTATTCACCTGATGACAGACCTCTAATGAGCACTGTGGTGAAGATGTTGGAGGGAAGCATGGAAATTACTCCACCACCTTTTCCTTTTGAGCACATGGTATCTCCTAACCCAACTATGAACCTAGATAATGGAAGCAATGGGGGTTCGTATACCACATCAATATTATCATCAAGTGCAAACACTCTTGAGCAATCTAGTTCCAAACCTGTGGATAGAACTTTTGAGATTGAATTAGCTACTTAGTCAATATTTACTCAGATAATGGCTGTATATTTTTCTCAAAAAAGAAAAAGAAAAAGAAAAACAAAAAGATTATGGTTGTATATGTATCCATATGTACGCAGATGTGTAACATTCTTTATTAATGTTTACATACATGATACATGATTGCATTGTTCATGAATTGACATCAATGCCATGACATAGATACAATAAAAGGTGCTTCAAAGGTTTTTTACTTGAGAAGATATTAAAATGATAATAATAAAATTGTTGTTATCAGGTTCAACCCTTCCAAACCAACCAACAATGGTTAAGGGTAGTCTAATGTGGGTTTTGATTCTTTCATCTTTTTCTTTTTCCGCTTGTTAACTCTATGATATGATGTTTAGATTCTATAATTTGACAAGAAAGAAAATTTCCGAAGTATTCACAGATAGAAGATTGCCAAGTTGAAGAAGGTAAATCACAGGTGAATCTTCTTTAGGAATAATAAGAATAACTCATAATACTGCTCGCCCTTTTGTGTGTGTGTGTATTTGTGATAAATAGAGAACTGTAAGAGGCAGATGTCAGTACCACAGTTCAGATAACATACGCCAAATTTGAGAAGACTTAGGCAGATGATGGTTGTGTATGTATCTATATGCATATATGCAGATGTTTAACATTCTTTAATAATGTTTACATAGATGATACATGAATCCATTGTTCATAAATTGACATGTAAGTCAATGCCATGACTTACGTACGATAAAAAGTGTTTTAAGGTTTTTTTTACTAGAGAAGAGATCAAAATAATAATAATAATTGTTGTATGCAGGTTCAACACTCCCAAAAACCAACCAACAATGGTTAAGGGTAGTCTAATGTGGGTTTAGATTCTTTCTTCTTTTTCTTTTTCCTTTTGTGAAGTCTATGATATGATGTTTAGATTCTATAATTGGACGAGTAAAGAAAATTTCTAAAGCTTACAAAGAAAGAGGATTACCAAGTTGAAGAAGGTGAATCAGAGGTGAATCTTATAAAAATAACTCATAATATATACTGCTGGCCTAATTTTTTATTTTTATTTTTTATTTTATTGTTTTTTGTATTTGTGATAAATAGAGAACTGTAAAAGGCAGACGACAGTGACATGGTTTAGATATCATACAATAAATTTGAGAAGATGTAACCATGAAAAAAATTTAATAATTACTGAAAAATTCCATAATGGATTTTCTTAGTTACAGATAAAAAGTAAGTTGTATAGTCCAAACAAATTTTCCACTTCATGGCATAGAAGACGCAAGTTTTGGACAGAGTTTGATTAGTAGTCATACCATGTTCAGAAAGGCACATATTAATTCTAATCAAGTAGAGACACAAGTCTTCTAATGTTGTTCCAGTGTTAATCCTAGAGTAAATAATGATCCTGTAATTGCCTAATTGCACATCCATGGTTGATCCTAATCCCAAACTACAACAGGAAATTCAAGTTTACAAAAACACAACAACATTCCGTAGCAAGAATTTAATCAACATATGGATAATGCTGATTCTTTCGTATTTATTAACATAAAAGAGGTGGACCTAAGGTGCTTTCCATGCATGCATGAACTCTTAAAGAAAAAACAAAAAATCTGCACAGTGAGAATCAAGCACCGGTGGATAATGATAGCAACTCAAATCTGGATGCCGTGTATGGTTTTTAGTTAGCTTAACTAGTAAAGTCTCTTGTTGTCATATAATAAATACCTTGGTTTAAATCCCCACCTATAAAAAAAAAAAAAAAAAAAATCAATTGGTGTCTTAATCGAATGTCACTTATATAAGTTGGCGATCAGGGCCACTACAGAAATAAGTGGCACCGATCAATTTGTTATGATTTGTTGAATAACATTATTAGAATGCAATGTGTTATACTATGTTGTATATACTAGAGTGGATGCGGAAGGGGAAGCATAAAATAAGAATATCAAGAACACGAGTTTTACATGGTTCAGCCTTGTCGGCCTACATCCACGGAGAAATCCCTTAAGGGTTACATCTTTATTGTGTAAGAGTATAGTATAATAACATGTGTTACAATGAATCCTAACATGAGTATATATAGACGACTAAACCCTAGACTACTAGTACAAGTAGAACTGGGTTTGGGTCTATTACATTGGGCTAATATGTTTAATATATCTCTAACACCCTTCTTCAAACTCAAGGCGGAAGCTCGATGAAGGCTTGAGGTTGGATAAGCATGAGAAGATCTCTTAGAGATGCCTTTGAAGAAACCACAATGAATAATATGCCCATTGACCAATTTCGAAGTTTTAAATGAAGAAACGGAGTCCAAAATTAGAATCTATGTGAAAAACTGAGCAAGATAGACCCTTTCGAAAATTTTAACTTTTGGTCAATGGTCAACGCAAAAGTCAAACCCAAAAGGTCAAAGTCAACGGTCAGCTACACATGGTCTGGGTCAGTTTCAGTTTTCGGGTTGGTCCAAGGATCGGGTTGCACAGAAGCTGACGTCATCCTATGACATGGGGCTGACGTGCCTAGGGCTGACGTGGACGTACTTGCGTGGCTGCTGATGTGGAGTGATGATGTCATCTGATGACGTCAGCAATGGTTCTTTAGCGCATGGATGGCGCGTATTAGTAGTCCTCCAGCGCGTGTTCTGTTACTAGCGCGTGTGGCCGATGGCAAATCTAGGTGGCGCGTGAGAGTGCGTGCATGCTCGGATGACGACCAGATTTTCGTTCTTCATAGATCGGCGGATGAAAAGGCCGATATGTCGGCGCATGTGCCTAGAAGACAATTTGGAAGTCAAGAATCCATGGCGGCTCATGGGAGATTTCCGGAGACAACTGCGGCGAGTGGAGGCGCGTGGCAAGGCTTCGGGTGACTGGATTTCTGGGTTTTCGTTGCGGGAGGTCGTGGAGCACGTCTGTGGTGTTGGTTTCATCAGGCGAAGCTTTGATTTACGCAAATCTGAAAAGTTAAGTCATGGTTTGCTTGGTTGTTGGATTTTGACACAGCATAGAGCTATGGTGGTTGCGAGATGCCTTGAAGTCTAGATCCAGCAGATAAACATGTGTGACTTCAGATGGTGGTGTGCACGTGAGAATCTTCTTTGCTGTGTAGAGATGTTTGTTTGTCGCCAAGAACGAAGTTTGGCTCTGATACCATGTTGAATAATATTATTAGAACGCAATGTGTTATACTATGTTGTATATGCTAGAGTGGATGCGAAAGGGGAAGCATAGAATAGGAACATCAAGAACACGAGGTTTACGTGGTTTAGCCTTGTCGGCCTACATCCACGGAGGAATTCCTTAAGGGCTACATCTTTATTGTGTAAGAGTGTAGTACAAAAACCTGTGTTACAATAAACCCTAACATGAGTATATATAAGCGACTAAACCCTAGACTACTAGTATAAGCAAGATTGGGCTTGGACCTATTACATTGGGCTAATATGTTTAATATTTCTCTAACATGATTTATGACTTTGTAGACTAGACTTGATTAATAACCTTAGCAAGTGATTTTCAGTCCACATTGGCTTTATTTCGTCCGCATTGATCCTATTTTGTCCACTTCGGTCCACTCAGTCCACGTTAGCTCTATTCAGTCTACATTGGTTCTATTCGGTCTATTCTGTCCACTTTGATCCACTTCAGTCTAATTCGAGCCATTTAGATCACGCTGGTCTGATTCGGTCCATTTTATACAATTTGCTTTTGTTCAGTCCATTATGTCCACTTTGGTCCTATTTAGTTCATATTACTTCTATTCGGTCCACTTTAGTCCAATATGTCCACCTTGGTTCTATTTGGTCCAATTTGCTCCCGTTCAATCCGTTCTATCCACTTTGGTTCTATTTGGTTCATGTGTTCTGATTCGGTCCTATTTGGTCCACCTTGTTCCTATTGTTGACATAAATAAAATTAGTAGTTCTATAACATTTTTTTTTTTTTTGCAATGACTTTTGGGCCCTCAAATTTCGCCATTAGCCCATTACATTGCAATGATACCTTGCATGGACTTGAAGGCTGGAATAGCCCTCCAATAAATGATAGACAAACAAAATAACAAATTATAAATTTATAATAATTCATGAATTTGACACTTTTATTTGCAACCTATAAGTATCATGGTACTCACCCTGGTCCCTCTGGTTTATCAAATCTTAAACCACAGAGTTCATGGTACCTAGAATTGTTGATTTGTTGTAAACTTTCTTTTAGTGCCTTTGCAGAACTATATATTATCCAACAATTTGTTGTAACAATAAACACTAATTTGGTGTTTGATTGGGTTGGATCATTGGATGTTAGTGCCTCATCTTATCATTTTCTTTGACATATTGAACCAAAGATGCATATCTAACATCAGTTTGAATAGGCTTATTTGTTTCATTTTTTATTTGTTAAATTGGGTTTGGATTTTGGTCCAATGTTTCAATATATTGGATTCAACAAAAATAAGAACAATTTTTATTTATTGAATTTAAATAAAATATTATATGTTTAATATAAAAAAATGAGACAAAGTTTCTGTTTGGAAATAGTTTATTTAGCTGAAACTATTTTTTTTTTTTTTTTGCTGAAAGTACTGTAGATAAATGTAAAAATTAGCTGAATAATACAGTAGAACCCATGAATAGTACTAAAAAGTGTAGTGGAACTCATGAATAATAGCAAAAATAAGCTGAAATTATAAATAAGTTGAAATTTTTAGCTTGTTCCAAATGGACACTAAGAGTCTGTTTGAGATTCGTTTATTTTGCTAAAATTGAAATTTTTTTACTAAAAGTATTGTAGATAAAAGTAAAAGTTAACTGAAATAATACAGTGAGACTTATGAATAGTACCAAAAAGTGCAGTAGGACCTATAAATAGTAGCAAAAATAAACTAAATAGTAAAATAAGTTGACAAAATTAATCATGCCAAACCAACACTAACTCATGGTTTGGTATCAATTTAAAATAATTGAATAAAATTTTCCTTTATATAAATATTAATTGGTTTATAATATATCGATATGCATTAAAGTTCGGCCTATTTTTTTTATATTATATATATTTTTAGTGTTTAGATAGCATTTATTTTGTTAAAAATTAAAAATTTTATAACAAAATAATTTTTAAATATATAAACAGTGCGTGAGATCTATTTTTAATGGAAGTTCTGTGAAAAGAAAAATTTGTGAATTTGGTAAACAGTATGATACTAGTAGAAAAAGTAACCACAGACACGGAAACACACTTTTCAAAAAAAAAAAAAAAAAAAAAGGAAACGCAGGCGTAGACGCTAGGAGGGTGTTTGGATTACTTGTTTCCATAACTCATAACTCTGTTTTCATAATTCATAACTCAAAAATGGTGGGACCCATGACAAAAACTTTGTTTGGATTTCCATAACTCTGTTTCCATTACTCAATTTTCTGATTTTTGAGTTATGAGTTATGGAAACTGAAAACACATTTTAGCTGTTTTCAGAAGCATAACCATAACTCAATAGCATTTTTATAATAACACATTTTCAACTTTTGACCATTGACACTTTTTTTTTTTTTTTTTTTTTTTTTTTTTTTTTTTCGCTTGTTAACGTTAGTTTTTTTTTTTTTTTATAAAATTTTCTGGGTTCAAGTTAACGTTAGTTTCCTTTCTTCTTCTTCTTCTTCTTTTTTTTTTTTTTTTTTTTTTTTTTTTTTTTTTTTTTTTTTTTTCTGGGTCGGTCTTCACTTTTTTTTGTTTTTTTTTTTTTTTTTTTCAGTACCATTCACCTAAACCCAGAAAAAAAAAAAAAAAAAAAACTCTGATGTTCTAGACCGAACCCAGAAGAAAGAAAAGAAAAAAAAAAAAAAGGAAAAAGCTGCACTGATTGACAGATGTGGACCCATAAATAGTGTGAAAAATACAGTGATGAAAACTGAGTGATGGTGCCAAACGGGTATAATATTTTTAAGTGATGGGTGATGAGTGATAAGTGATGAGTGAAGAGTAATGGGTGATGAGTGATGAGTGATGAGTGATGGAAATTGAGTGATGAAAATTTTTTAACCAAACACCCCCTAGCCTTTTCGTCAGTATCCGATCCGAACTTTTCGTGGAAGTTTGGCTTGGAGACTTTAATTTTATAAAATTTTATTTAATTATTTAATATTTTTTAGATTGAAGACGCGTCTTTAAGGACAAACTTTTAGACAAAAAGTCAATCCTACAAAGGTAGGCAAAACCCTGATTCACATAACATATACAGTTTATGCTTGCTTTGTTGGTAATCATATATTTTCATAATATTCATCTTCTTGTGAATTAGATTGAAGCTTTATACCTAGTTCATCAAAAAAAAAAAAAAAAAAAAGGTTCATCAAAAAAGATTGAAGCTTTATGCCTATAGAGAAGTGATGAGACTTGCTCCAACGCTGGTTTTTTATGGTAGAGATGGCAAAGATTTTGACTTCACGGAGTTTCAAGGCGACCTCTTTAGTGGATCCCACGGCAGAAGGGAAGATGAGCTTCACCAGCAAGTCGAAAGTTTCTTTGAAGATGTTAGTTCCTTGGTGAAATCATATCCAATAGTTTATTATGGTATGCTATTAGAAATCTTTGAATCCTGCATATATATGTTTTATTGGTTGCTTCAGTTTGTTGTTTCTGCTTTCAGTTTTTTTTTTTGAAAAGTACTGTCACATTTGGAGATATACCCATTTAGAATTTCTGATAGAATGTTAATATATATATATATATATATATATATATATATATAAACACACACACACACACACACACACATATATATATATATATACACACACACATATATATATTAACGTTTATTGGGAAAGAATTGTTGTAAAATAGCGGAAGGTGAAATTACCAAGGTTGATTGTGAAAGTATTTTAAGCTTGTGAAAGATCTTCGAACTAACACTAGTAATGAAGAAAATTAATCCAAAAGAAAATAGACACAAAACACTGAGAATTTACGTGGTTCGGTAATAGCTTACATCCACGGGTGATAACGAATAAATTTCACTATAATAAATTTGGGATAATACAAATTGGTGTAGAGACGCTCTTACTAACCCAAATCCTAAATACACCCAAATAGCTCTCTCACAAATACAAAACCAAATAACCAAATGTTCACAAATACCAAATACGAATACCAAATATCAAATGCGAACTGCACACAAACCAAAAAGAGAGCCACAAATCAAATCCAAAAGTTACAATACACCAAAAGAGAGCAAATCACTAAACCGCATAACCAAAACCAAGCGGTAACAAACCTCTCTCACTACTCCAAATAGCAACACACAGATATCAATTAACCAAACGAAGATAGAGCCTTTTTTCTCACACCCTCTCATCTCTTTCTCTCTCTTTCTAATTTTCCGTAGCAGCACTTTGCTTATATAGGAGATTTGAGTCGACTAGTATATCCAAAACCAAGAAGGACTAAACTTCTTTTCCACACACAAAAGGAGAATCACTCCTATTCCAAATAGAACTCAAAATGAAGTGGTAAACAAAGACTTCTAATAAAACTTGATAACTTCAAACAATAGTAACCCAAAAAGAATAAAATTCCTTCCTTATCCAAATCCAAAAAGGAGTCAATCTCCTAATTCAAGCCAAATCCTACAAATCTTCACCTTGGCTTGAATTCCATCAAGCCTCACAAACGACATTTGCAGACCACCGAATACAAATCCTTAACAAGTCTCCACCTTGACAAGACATCTCCCAAACCACAAATGCAAAGCACTCAGTCAAATCAAAGCCTAACCAGGAAAAAGTGCAGATTATCCAAAACCACTTCCAAATGCGCCAATGGACACCAAATGCACCCAAAGATGGTGCCAAATCCAAATAGGAGTCCAAAAAAAAGGTGCATATCACCACAAACAAAACTTCTTCGTCACCACCACCAAAGCCCCCACGAGATAATTCAAATTGCAAATACCGAACAATTCCAAGCAACACTTGAACTTGGTGTAAAGGCTTAATCACCATGTCACTGACACCAAAATTAACATCATGATTCCTACCTCTAAAAGAAGCAACCTCAATAGGCTCCCAAACTTCAAATTTGCTATTCTTGGCACTCTCAAACAATGTATTATCATTGGCATGTTCCAAAAGTCTAGTAGTACTGAAGTAATCTCCCCAATTGTTACTCCACCTACAACAGTACTCCTTTTAAGGAAATACATGTTCCTTCAACGTGTGGCCATCATCACTACCAAAGCACCATGTTGTACCTTCAAAGTTCCATTCTCCATAGCAATCTTGAAACCCTTTGGATTCTAATAAACCAATTGAAATGAGATTCCTCTTCAAGTCAGGTACGTATCGAACCTCATTCAAAAAACGAACTGTTCCATCATGAAATTTCAGCTTGATTTTTCCTTTCCCCAAAATCTCACAGGTTTGATCATTACCCATGATGACCAAACCAAGTTCCGACTTTTCTAGGTTGTAAAAACCATTCATTTTTCGGACACATATGGAAGGTGCAAGTTGAATCCAAAACCCACTCATTTAAATGGCAAACAAATGATGAACTAGTCAATGCAAAATCATAATCCTCATCACAATCATGTGCTACATTTGCATTAGAATCCTTTGCAACAAAGGACAATCTTTCTTCCGATGCCCCTTTTTGTGACAATAGGCACGCTCATCTTTCTCAAGTTTCTTATCATTAGACATGCCCTTAACAACCAAAGCCTCAATCATCGTGTCTCTTTGAGCTTGCTTATCTTTCATACGATACTCATTATTAGTCAAAGCATTGGACACATCATCAAACTTAATTTCATCTTTTCCATCCAAGAGTTTAGTAATTAGATGATCATAAGTATCCAGCAATGAATTCAATAACAAGAGAGCTTTATCCTCACTGCTAATATCAACTTCCAAATTTTGCAAATCAGCAAGTATCTTATTGTAGTAATTCAAGTGCTTAGACATAGAAATACTTGAACGATATTGGAAGCGGAAGAGCTTCTTCTTCAAGTAGAGACAATTTTCCACACTCTTGGTCATATACTTGTCCTCCAATTTCTTCCAAAGCTCTTTAGCATTTGTCTCCCTCATAACAAAATACTTGATTCTTGACCAAATACAAACGAATAGTGCCACAAACTCGTTTATTAATCTTTTCGCAATCCTTGTCTAGCATCCCTTCAGGTTTGTCTTCCAAAGTAGTATTCAACTCTTGTTGGACCAAGACATCCATAACTTTGCATTGCCACATGCCAAAGTTATTTGCTCTATCAAATTTCTCTACTTCAAATTTGGCATTAGAAACCATTGTCCTAACCGCCAAAGGTTTTGCAGAAGACTCGGACAAAGCTTTTTCAAAGGAATCCGTTGAAGATTTTGTAGAGGAATCACCTGACATCTTTTTCCATAAAAATCATATTCATGAACCAATCACCAAAATCTCTAAAGAGAACCAATCCAAACGCTTAGGTATTGAGTCTGGGCTTTGATACCAGTTTGTTGTAAAATAGCGGAAGCTCAAATTACCAAGATTGATTGTGAAAATATTTTAGGCTTGTGAAAGAACTTCAAACTAACAATAGGAACGAATAAAATTAATCCAAAAAGAAAATAGACCCAAAACAATAAGAATTTACGTGGTTTGGCAATAGCCTACATCCACGGGTGATGACGAACAAATTTCACTATAACAAATTTGGGATAATACAAATTGTTGTGGAGGCACTCTCATAAACCCAAATCTCAAATACACCCAAATAGCTCTCTCTCACAAATACAAAACCAAAGAACCAAATATTCACAAATGCCAAATACGAATACCAAATATCAAATGCGAATTGCGCATAAACCAAAGAGAGAGCCACAAATCAAATCCAAAAGTTGCAACGCACCAAAAGAGAGCAAATCACCAAACCGCGGGACCAAAACCAAGCGGTAACAAACCTCTCTCACTAGTCATAATTGCAACCCACAAATATCAAATAACCAAATGAAGAGAGAGCCTTTTTTCTCTCACCCTCTCATCTCTCTCTCTCTTTCTAATTTCCGTAGCAGCACTATGCTTATATAGGAGACTTGAGTCAACTACTATATCCAAAACCAAGAAGGATTAAACTTCTTTTCCATACACAAAAGGAGAATCACTCGTATTCCAAATAGAACTCAAAATCAAGTGGTAAACAAAGACTTCTAATAAAACTTGATAACTTCAAACAATAGTAACCCAAAAAGAATAAAATTCCTTCCTTATCCAAATCTAACAAGGAGTCGAACTCCTAATTCAAGCCATATTCTACAAGAATTAAAGAAAAAGATTGTTTTACCTTAAGACTTATGCTTTGTGAACAGAGCAAACACATATGAAGGCGAAAGTTAGTGAGAGAACTAGAAATGTAAGGTAGAACAAGCTTTTTCTTCAATTCATTCTAAATATGTGAAGTTGACACTTGACACGTTATCAAATTCTGATGGCAAAAAAACCTCATAAAGCAAACCACAAGGAGATAGTGTCACAAAATAAACCACAAGGTTTCTCAATGTTTTAAGGGTATGTTGTAATTTTCCAATAAAAAAAAAAAATTCCATCACTTTTACTTTGAAAACCTTGCCCAAAAATAAGTTTGTCCTGAATTTGAGTGTCCAAATATGGATGGCATAATTAATAATATTTTCCCTCCATTTTTCAGGTTTATGTTTGGTGCTGTTGATTGCAATTGTAAGAATAGTATATCACATTATTGTTAGCTTGAAAAAGACATGGACTGAAATTCATCCTTATATTAGGCTAGCCACTGCAGACACTAATGAAGCTTCAAATCCACATCAATCATCCCAAGACATCGAAAATGCAGCAACACTGCCACATTTTGCAGTACTCCAAGATTCACAAGTTGAGCATGCAACTGTGGAGAGATTCCTCAGCATCGTGGCAAGAGAGAAGCCTATCAGGTTCTCACCTGAACAACTTGCAGAATTCACCGAAAACTACTCCACCAAATTGGGTTCAGGCGGTTTTGGTGTAGTCTACAAAGGGCAATTCCCAAATGGAGTGCAAATAGCTGTTAAAGCACTTAATGGTGAATTGAATAAGCGAGTTGAAGAGCAGTTTATGGCTGAAGTTAGCACCATGGGAAGAACTTACCATATCAACTTAGTTAGACTCTATGGTTTTTGCTTCGACCCCATGATGAGAGCACTAGTTTACGAGTACATGGAAAATGGTAGCCTTGACAACTTCTTGGTCCATGAGAACAGCCAAGAGATGTTGGAGTGGGAGAAGCTTTATGACATTGCAATTGGCACTGCAAAAGGGATTGCTTATTTGCATGAGGAATGTCAACAAAGAATTATTCACTATGATATAAAGCCAGAAAATGTACTTCTTGATACAAATTTGAATCCAAAAGTTGCGGATTTTGGACTAGCGAAGCTTTGTAATAGAGGAAGTAGTCGCTTACTATTGACAAATGGTAGAGGCACACCAGGATATGCTGCTTCCGAGCTTTGGAAGCCTTATCCTGTGACTTATAAGTGTGATGTTTACAGCTTTGGTATGTTGCTCTTTGAAATTGTGGGAAGGAGAAGAAATTTTGACGAGAATCAAAATGAGTCAAGACAATGGTTTCCAAGATGGACGTGGGACATGTTTGACAATAAGGAATTAGCAGTTATGATGTCACTTTGTGGGATTGAAGATAAGCACAAAGAAAAGGTGGAGAGGATGATAATGGTTGCTCTGTGGTGTGTTCAGTATTCACCTGATAGCAGACCTCTAATGAGCACTGTGGTGAAGATGTTGGAGGGAAGCATGGAAATTACTCCACCACCTTTTCCTTTTGAGCATATGGTATCTCCTAACCCAACTATGAACCTAGATAATGGAAGCAACGGGGGTTCATATACTTCATCAATATCATCATCAAGTGCAAATACTCTTGAGCAATCTAATTCCAATCCTATGCATAGAACTTTTGAGATAGAATTAGCTACTTAGTCTATAGTTTCTCAGATTATGGTTGTATCTTTTTTTCAAAAAAAAAAAAAAAAAAGAAGAAAAAGATTATGATTGTATATGTATCTATATGTACGCAGATGTTGGACATTCTTTTATATTGTCTACATACATGATACATGATACATGATTGCATTGTTCATGAATTGAAATCAATGCCATGACTTATATACAGTATAAAGTGATTCCAAGGTTTTTACTTGAGAAGAGATTAATATGATAATAATAATAATTGTTGTTTTAGGTTCAACACTTCCAAACCAACCAACAATGGTTAAGGTCTCTTGTTTTCATATAAGGGACTTGGGTTTGAATTCCACCTACCAAAAAAAAAAAAAAAAAAAAACCAATTCGAGTCTTGGCCTAATGTCATGTATGCAAGTTGGCAATTGGGGCCACTACAGAAATCATTGCCATCACTCAATTTGTTATGATTCATGAATTTTTATGTGGATTCTCACGAATGAGAATGGACTCTTGCAGAAACTGGTACTTTTGATTGTGCAGAAACTTTGGAAGCTCTTTGATCAAAGCTGCCAGTAGTTGATTTGTGGATGATGGTCTGGAATTTTTGTCCTATCCCAAGGATTTTTTTTTTCATATGTTGCTTGGCACTTAGAAACAGATTAAAAAACCATGACTGTCTCATAAATTAGGGATATCAAGGTTATATATTGGGCGCTTTTTGTAGAGGCATTGCTGGTCTGAAATCTTAGGCTGGGGTGTCAAATCTCCGAAGATAAAGGGTCTCAAATTTTTTGTTTGCAAGATGACTTGGGCGCCTGCTGTCTATTACATATGGTTGCAAAGAAATTTTTAAGCGATCATCACTCAAGCCACTGAATGGGATGTAAAATCCAGAGTTGGTTGCTGCAAGAAGTTTGAAGACTCTGCAGAACAGAATCCACTGCAATCTGTGGGTTATCTCTTGCTCGGTTTTAACTGGTGGAAAGAACTAATTATTCAGTGGTCTGGGACTAATTCTAATTTGGGTGAAGCTCCACTTTTCTTATCAATCTCATTTTTGATATGATGGCTAGGAACTTAAAGTCACGATGAAATAAATATGGTTGGCATAGGAATTGGCAAAAGAGATGAATTATATATACTTCTATTTCCATTTTTGGTTCAACGCTTTATTTTGGGGGGTTAGGGGTGTGTTATTGTAGAGATTACATAAGTAATCAAATTCAAATCGCACATAATACAATTCTTTATAAACGGAGAATTGGTATCCTTGAATCATGTACAAAAAAATAGTACACAGATCACACACACATAGATAGACAGACAGACTGATGCCCTTCACCCCACCTAAGTAGAGGCCATTTCAATCTCATGTTTCCACATCACGGGAGTCATGAGTACAAAGCTCATCGAGAAGAATACTCCAAATAAAAAAGTTCCATCGGTCTGTGTTGGATGGGAGGGTGCATTAGTGCAAGGAGTAACAATCAAACTGTGCTGGAATGGGTTAAAGGTGTAGGAATCTCTACAGCTCCTTCCAACATATTCTCCACAAAACTGCCTCAATTTGGGCCTATACTGAACAACACACCGGAAACATACCTTCATCATTCTCTCTGCCGTCTCTCTATATTTCTCCTCTATCCCACAAAATATTCTCAACTCTCCCATTTCTTTTCCAAACCCGCATTGGAACGACATTTCGCTATCTGGAAGATTATCATTGAGGTTATTTCTCTTATGATTTCAAATAATAGCATCCCAAATCTGTATACATCACACTTGTGGCATCCAAATTTCTGGTGCAGCATAACCAGGTGTTCCCTTTCCTCCTGTCATGGTGATATGTGTATTTTCCCTGTTACAGAGATAGCCAAACCAAAATCAGCTACCTTAGGAAAGAAGTTTTCATCCAAAAGGATGTTCCCTGGTTTAATATCGTAATGTATTATCCGTCGTTGACATTCTTCATGCAAGTAAGCAATCCCTCTGGCTGTCCCAACTGCAATCTCATGAAGCTTTTCAAATAAGTACTTGTCAAGCGAGCCATTTCCCATGTACTCATAGTCAAGTGCTCCCAGGTGCATCTCAAAACAGAAACCATAAAGACGTACGAGATTAAAGTGATGAACTCTTCCAATTGTACTCACTTCTGCCTTGAACTGATCCTCAATAATCTTATCAGAATTCCCATGTAGAACCTTCACTGCCACTATGGCTCCATTACTAAAGACCCCATCATAGACTGATCCAAATCCTCCTGAACCCAACAACACTACAAAAAAAAAGGCTATTGCGGCGGGCCAGAAGTGCCGCTAAAGCCCCAAAAACCGCCGCTAAAGGTACACATAACCTTTAGCAGCGGGTGCTATTGCGGCGGTCAAGACCGCCATTGCTCCAGTGCCGCTGTAGGTATATTGCGGCGGTTACCAAAAACGCCGCTATAGATGTACCCTTTAGCGGCGGGCAAAGGGCTATTGCGGCGGCAAACAAGCGCCACTATAGGAGCTTATAATTCGGGCCAATTACACTTTTAGCGGCGGGTATGACCCGCCGCTGAAGGTAGTACCTTTAGCGGCGGTCACAAAACGCCGCTATAGGTTGACCTTTAGCGGCGGGTAGCACCCGCCGCTAAAAGTGGACACGAATAGCGACGGTCAACAAGCGACGCTATAGGTAATCAATGAAAGTGGAGAAAGATAACTTATAGCGGCGGGTAGAAACGCCGCTATATGTTTGAACCTATAGCGGCGGTCAGTAAGCGCCGCTGTAGGCCTTCAATGAAAGTGGACAACGTTCAGTTATAGCGGCGCTTAGAAACGCCGCTATATGTTTGAACCTATAGCGGCGGTCAGTAAGCGCCGCTATAGACCTTCAAGATTGTGGACAATGTTCACTTATAGCGGCGCTTAGAAACACCGCTATACGTTTGAATCTATAGCGGCGGTCATTAAGCGCCGCTATAGACCTTCAGTTTAAACATAACACGTACACCTATAGCGGCGGTTTTTGACCGCCGCTATAGGCCTTTTTTTTTTTTTTTTTCCAGGTTAGTTTTAAAACTACTGTTTGAAAAAACCTGTTGGAAAGACCTGTAATACCAAACAATGATTCATAGACCCAAGAACCTGTAATACCAAACAGCGATTCATAGACCTATAATAACATAATATCACAAATGTAACTAACACCACAAATATCTCAAAACTAACATAATGTTAACATAAAAATATATACATAACATTGTTTAAAACCACCATCATAAGATTAACAAAAAAGATGTGGTCCTTTGAATAGAACGAGTGCTGAAATTAATCTAATACTAGAATCATAGTTCCAAAATGGTATGCAAAAAATATCCTTCAACACTTTCAAATGCAGCGGTTGTTCTTCCATGCTTTGTACACAAAAAAGTTCACCAACACCAAGATAAAACTTATGAGGTGCTTGGTTGATGAGATGCGGCTGATGATTTGGGGAGAGCTGGAGATTGTTGAGCTAGAGGAACATCCTACATACAAAGTACGATTACTCTATAAGTGCGTATAAATAAAATAAAATGACAAGAAAATATTACGAAGGCAAAAAATTAGAACAAGTTAAATGAAGACATTAAAATTGTTTTAAACCTCTTAACAACCATTTTAAAATTGACATCCTAAAAGTCATTTATCATACCTGATGGCATTGTGAAGAAATGTGTTGCATTTGTTGAAGCATGCGAGCCATTCTTTGCTCCATTTCTTCAAAATGACTAAGTTTTTCTTTCATTTCGTCAAAACCTGCTAGTTTCTCCTCCATAGTAGCCAAGGAAGCCTTCAATTGTGCAACTTCACTGTCCCTTGCTTGACTTGATTGCATTTCACTATCTGTGAGAACAGTCTTGCTACTTTGACCACTTGGAGTTGGACCAAATCCTACCCCTCGAATGCGACCTTTGCGCTCCTTGCCCATCGCTTTGGCAAACACATCATCTGCTGACCATGCAATACTACCAGTTGTGTCAGATGACTGCAAATGATTTGAATCGTCAGCCAACAATTCCTGCATTTTGTCCTGATATTTGAGTTTGAACAAAACAAAAAAAGTTAGCAATCATATAGTTAAAATGACCTCACAACATATATATACATGTATATAGGATGGGACAAGCAAGCACCAATAAAATCCAAAATGATGCAAAAATTATGCACACAAAGCTATAACATTGTTTCCTTTGATGAAATGCATTGCTTCTCTTATTACCATATTCATTTGTAGATATACTCAAATTTCCAGTGTAATTCTTGGGCACAATATTCACATTAAACAAGCCCCAGAGCCCAAATTTCCTAAAAGAGTGTCTAAACATGACTCCCCTCAGCACTTGCCAAAAGTGCATGTGCAAGCAACCTCAGTGCAACATGTATTTGAAGTAAAACTATAGTAGAAGTTGTATATCAAATGAAACGTTCCTTATGTACCAATGCTTTCAGTAGCCAATAGAGATGCACTAATCCTACATTTCAGAACTCTAGTGCTTGATAAGAAGGTGAAAAAAAGAAAAAGCTTATTTTTACTGTTAATTCATTTTCCTTTTATCCTATTATCTTCACACTACCACTCCTTTGACGTGTCTTAAATAGGCAATAAATATAAACACGCATAGTCTCTCTTGAGGCACACATCATTATGTCAATTTGAAACCATAGAACTAAAATTTTCCTTTTTGTCAAACTAATAGCATAACATATAATGGTCCTATTATTCATTATCTATAACAAGGTAAAAATTCAAGAGGATGTTGTTAACATATTTCAGTAGGACAGACACTTACCCAAGAAAATAAGAAATAAAGAGGTTGAGGACAGAGAATTAGTAACTAGGGCATGTATTGGGATCAATAACCAATAACTTGAAGTTCAAATATCTGGATTTAATCTTCTTCTACTTATGTTGTATAGGATTTACATTATAATTCTATGTGATGGAGATTTATAATTAATAGTTGTCTTATAGATTACATTTTTATGTTCCTTTCTACAGGATACTTAATGCATATTCAAAAGTTCCTACAAAGTCAAAAGTATCTTCAAGCAAAAGGTAACCATAAAAAAATGTTGACAACAATAATGGTGAATTCTTTTCAAAATGATGTAACATATAAGATGTTTATGGTTTCCCGGGTTGGTCCTTGGGTATTCGCAAAACTTGTATTTAATGGCGTTCTGCTTCATTAATAGTTTCTACTAGTTGCTCTATAATTTTATCTTGTTGATTGCAAATTGTGCTGTAAAATTGTGAAAAATGGTGTGTTATCTTTGTTTACCCCCAACTATAACATTGTTTCTTGAATTCCTATTTTGTTTACCCCTAACTACAATGCAAAAATTACTCACCATTTTTTCTTGCACTACTGGATTAACTGCAGTTCCATCTTTACGAGTATGTACAATTTGATATAATACTGCACGCTCTACAGGACGTCCATCAGTTTTTGCCTACATTATGAACAACATATTTATGTAGTGAGCAATATTGGTTGCACATAAACTTAGGAGAAGTCAAAATCATTTAAAAAATAGTCATAATACTTATTACCTTTTTTGCAGCGTGCATAGCAAAGCCCAAAGAACCAGCAGTATGTAGGTCATCCTGTTTAGAACGACGCTCCTTATTCTTATCCGACTCTATCTGCATTCAACAAAATTACATATTTACATACAATATGCTTTAAGTATCTAAAGCCACTTTTAGCTAAAGTCAATAGCATCAGAGTTTCATAATTTGAGTAATTTTCTAACAGCTAACAGGAATGATGAAAGTGCATTGGAATGATGAAGTGAATAGTGGCTGCAAGTTGCAACAGATAAAAATATGATCTCAAGTCTATAAAATTGTATTTGAAGAAAAGAGACCAACGTGTTCTCATTTCATTGGGTTACTTGCTAGTTTTTTTTTTTTTTTTTTTTTTTTTTTTTTTTTATGGGTGCTAGTTTTTAGTTACAAAGAACATTATTAAATTGTTTATGGTAAAGGTGAAGTCTTGACTTCAATATTGCCACAAAATCACGAGAAACAGCTCTAAGAATCAAATATATGTTCCACCAAGACACCGAAGAAGACAATATAATAGTCCTACTTATATCGTTTTTTTTCTTTCCTACAAGATCTTATTAGTATAAAATAATCCACGTGAGCTTCAAATAATATTAAAAACAAAAGCAACCCCAGCAGCAAAAAGAGAGAGATGTTCAAATCAAAACTATGAAAAATCAAACATGAAATGGTTGTTAAAGAGATGGAGAGATTGTAGAAAATAAAAAAGCAAAAAAAGTAAAGAAGGAATGAGAGAGAAAAAGGTGGAACCTACAATCAATAAAGGTTCTAGCTAATCCTATCTAAAAGCAATCCAATATGTATTAATCATTCTCCTTTACGTATGATCCATGATGAAAAAGAGAGAAAAACAAACATACCACTGCATCATCAGTATACCAATGATCAACAAGTACATCCCAATCTTCTGGTATACATCCACTGGGTTTCTTGTTCTTCACTTGTGCTTTGTTTCTTGCATTCGGTATATAATGGTCCTTCTTCAGCCTACACTTATGATCCCTCCAAGCCTTCCCAATTTTTTGTAAAGTAAATGTCTTGAAAGCCGCATATGCTCTAGGATCAACAGGAACTTGGTACTTTCGCTACAATCAAATAATTGAGTTATCAAATTCAAAATGTTTTCATGCTAAAATACTTATGTAACACCTACTACAAAATGTCATAATTACAAGTATTCTAACTTCTTTCATACCTCTACAACACGCCAACACGATTCTTTTAGTTCTTCTGGCATGACCCTCCAATCAAGATATTTAATCGGGCACATGTGGGGCTTTCGCGCAATCGTACCCAAGAAACCAGTAAAAGTCCTCGCCCCGTCATCAACTGGCTGATGCATACTATTCAGCGGCAACTCAATTTCTTCGTCAGAGGGAAGATCCCAAATATCCAAGTACTTGGTTGGCCCGCGAGTGACACGTACAGTTGGCTAGGCATCTGATCCTAAAAGGAGACAATATCAACCAATGTCAAATAACAAAGCATGCAAATAGTCACCAAACTAATTAATGAAAGAGACAACTACCTCCCATTAAAAAAAAAAAAAAAAACAATTTACTAGGATATTAAAATAACAGGAAAAGTAACAGTCACAGAAAAAAGTAGAGAATCCATGAGTTGTAATGACATGACATCAAAGATGTGTATTAAAGTCTACCAAAAAGAAAGATGTGTATTAAAGAATATAGAAGGCTATTTCAAAAGTACTTCGTACCAAACTAGATACTTGAGAATACTATTTCGTCTCTATTTTGTAGTACAAAATTATGATTCATAATGGTACCGTGCCAGCAAATTTGAAATCTTGTGAACACAATGAAATCTTTTGAATATGAAATCTTTGGCAAAGATATAGGGTAAAAGGGTTAAAGGGGATAAAAAGGGGTACATGTTGTTTGCCACTTAAAATTTAGAGGTTATTTAAACAATTAGCAATTAACTCCCTTGAATATTTTGTTTATGCATTAATTTAATTCTTGAGAGCACTGTTTTTGTGAATAAATTTTCTTAAGTGGCATATAATTTGTTGCATCTCTTTTTTTTTTTCTTTTTTTTTTGTATAATGTGTTGGGTATTTCATGCTCTACTTTAATGCTCTAGTTAATGTAGAACTTGATCTTGTATGTGCCCTTCATGTCTTTAATGGTAATTAAGAGCTCCTATTGTCTTGATAATAAATCATTCATAATGATAGATCAAGCAAACGATTATATTATTCTACTAATGAGCATAATATTTCAAAGTTTAAGGCAATTGAGCTTAAGTACAAAGCTTAAGGGCAAAGCCAAGCGTGCTTGAGTGAAGGGAATTTACTTCATCATGAAAACAAAGCAATTGCAAAAATTCTAGGAGAATATGACAATTATTTGTGTTTAACTTTTTGACTATGAATGCCTATGATCATTTGGTTTGGTGGTGTTCCACCTCTATTTGTGAAGTTAGATCCAAAACTTCGCTTAATGGAGAAAGATATATTTTGACTATGAATTGCCAATTGTAAATAGATACAACCTTCTAATTTTGATTGGTACAAAAGCAATGAAGGGTATCTACTACTTTTTATGTGTTGTGATCCATGAATCTCACATTGTAGGTGAGACAAATACAACACAATTGGAACTAAAAAAGATCATATAGAACCATTAACATGCATACTTTACAGGATACTAATTGTAAGACTATAAAAAAAGGGTAGTTCTAGAAATATATAAGTTCTATATGCAGTACCGTGATGTTTTTATAGATAAGAAAAAGATGGAGTACATATAGGGATATGACTATATAGCTATACTTAACCCAAGAGATTTCATTTTGACCAGGTTAGAATGCTACAAAGAAAAAGATAATGGTTCTAGGCTAGCTTGTAAATTGCCCAGATATGTGTCAAATTCTTATTCTGATTTAATGATTTTGTTAAAGTTTTCTTACCTACAAATATTTTTTGGCGTCAAAAAATTAATTTATTTTGCATTTCCGATGCAACAAATAAGAGGAATTAGATATATACAAAGAGGCATTGGTGTTAGGAACTTGTTGGCTTCAATCCAAGTGGGGTCTTTGGTCAATGGTGAGTTTCAAGTATTAGTTTGGTTCAGTTTGAACACTTAAAATGACTGCCTATGCAGGTTGGGACTAGGGAGTGAACTAAGAGTGTCAAATTTGTCAACCAGTAACAGTGACAATGAGAAAGTGGGTTATTATTATATGTGTAAGATGGTGACTTTATCAATGGTAAGGAATAACGGTCCATCAAATAATGGTCCATCATAGCATTTATAAAAAAAAATACATATCGAAAAATTTACTAGGAAACAAGGAATAAAGGTCCAAAATAAACATTGCAAATGGAAGGTCTTAAAGTATGCAATGCATGCCAAAGGAATTGCAAATCAATACCAACCCTAGATTAGATAACCATCACAATATTAGATAACAATTAAGTCTTTTAAATACGATTCAATATCTGTTACATGCAAAGTTTGTCAAAAAGATACTTATTGCCATGAACCAAAAAAATTAAAGATTTGATAGCCCAAAATAGGTTGGAAGTCTTAATTACAATATAAGAAAGCAACAAGCACAGCAATTAAAAGGCAGCTGCAGACCCTTGCAATGGAAACCACAGTTAGCAACAACCAACACAAATGACCTATGTAGAAGCTTTTGAGTCAAAAGCACATACCTTGTGTAGAAGCTTCATGTGTTTCTTGGTCTCCTACTTCATCCGTATTTTGTGAAGATGGTATTTCCACTGCTAGACTCTTGGAACGAGTGCGCAGTTTTGTCTTTCGCCTTGTCATTTCAACTGTCAACGTCTACAATAAACAACTATATAAGCACAATGACAAGTAATGGTACAAATAATTGAAAATACAACAACTCCAACAACTTTCAACACTAAAACAACACAAATTACCCACTAGTCATGCAATTCAACTTTAGAATTTAACAAATACAATGTTGTGGACTTAAGTCAAGATAATAGGTTTTAGAATTTAAAAAATAATAATAATAATTTCAAGTCCCAATTCAATAACATGTAATAAAATTACTATGAAGTTCATTAGAATAGCAAAATTAATACATACTTCAAAGAAAGTTACTATTTGTCACTTTAACATTCATCCATTCTATGAAGTTCAATGCAAACTGCTACAACACAACTCAGTTAAGTGTTAAAGAGACCTTTTAGTTTTAATTTTTTTTCCTATTAAGCAATAATGAATTTCGTAAAAGAATGTGCAAGAAGGGGCAGAAGCTAGAGTAATACAAAAGTTTTACCTAGAGTCATCATCACTAGAGGCATCATCACTGGACCCATCATCATTAGACTCATCGTCATTAGACTCATAAACATCATCACTAAGCTCTTCATCATCGATAAAGTCTTGTTCAAGCATTTCATCTTCACTAATCAACGTTGTATCATAAATGGTTCCTTCTTCATCAACTCGAGCCCAAGTATGGTTGTCATTTGCATCATCACATGCATCATCAGGAGTTACATTATAAGGAACATTCTCCATATAGGTATCCACTTCTTCATCATCATCTATAGCTTTAATACCAACATCAAATACTTCTCTAGGTTTTGTTTGGACCACCACCATCCAATCTTTATGTCTCACATCCTCCACATAAAACACTTGTGAAGCTTGAGATGCTAATACATAAGGTTCATCAATCAATCGATCGCCCTTGTGTATCAATCTTGAAAAATTGACAAGGGGAAAGCCAAACTCATCTTTTTTGTATCCTCTTCCACTAATAACGTCAGCCCATTCACATTTGAATAATACATATCGATACTTATCAGAGTAATTCAACTCAATAATATCGATTAGTATACCATAATAAGTAACACCACCTTCCGTAACAACACAAACTCCACTATTTTGAGTTTTCCTAGTTGTTTCACAATCTTTGGTGCGAAACTTCAAACCATTTATGACATAACGTTTGAACCATTTTGCTTCATTATCTGGATATCGAGCAAACCATCTAACTTTATCAGAGAGTTCATTTCTCTTACAGGCATCCATTGACATCACCTATTATAGAAGAAGACTTTTATTATAAGTATGCTATCTAAAGTGTTACAACCGAAAATATAATAGAATACATATGTATATATGCTTTACTTACATATTCCCTAAACCAACTGCAGAATTCCTCTATGTGCTTCTTTTGAATGACATCATAAGTTATGTGGGCAGGAAAACCAGCCTTGATCTCTGCTATGTGTACACTGTGTACACAAACGTGTTAGTGTTAATCTAGAGTATTATATTGGAATTCCGTTAAAGGATACGCAAGAACATATTACTTACTCGCGAAATGGAGTGATTTCTTCACAATTGAATAGCACATAACGATGTGCTTGGATCCATGAATTTGAATCTAGTGTAATGCTCACCACTGCACCCATGGATTCCTCAACATTCCTTACAGGCCGATTGAATGCAGTTTCAACAGATTTAAAATAGCGTGAGCAGAATGTTAAGCATTCCTCTGCTATATACCCTTCTGCAATGGAGCCTTCTGGATAAGTTTTATTATGCACGTAAGACTTAAGTCTTGACAAGTACCTATTGGAAAACCCAAGATCAACATCGGGAAATTGGTAAGTTAAACAAAACCAAATAGAAGAAGTCTACATATGTGTTACCTCTCTATGGGATACATCCAACGGTAATGAACTGGGCCAGCAACTTTGGCTTCGCTAGCCAAATGCATGACTAGATGTACCATCACTGTAAAGAAAGAGGGAGGAAATATCCTTTCCAACTCACATAATGTCACTGCAATTCTCTTCTCAAGAGCCCCAAGTTCCTCGACATTTAGTACTTTGGAACATATCTCCCTAAAGAAACAAGATAAGTCAATTAAATTCCTACTCACTTCAGGGGGCAAAGATCCACGTATTGCTATTGGAAAAAGCTGCTGCATTAAGATGTGATTATCATGGCTCTTCATCCCACTAATCTTGCGTTCTTTGAGTTTAACGCAACGTGAGATGTTTGAAGAATATCCATCTGGCACTCTTACATGTTTCAAAACTTGCAGAAAACCATCCTTTTCACTAGCATTCATATGGTAGCAAGCATGTGGCATACGTGTTTGATCATTCCCAACCTTTTCCAAGTGAAGTTCACTTCTTATACCCATATCCTTTAAATCTTGGCGTGCCTTCAAGTTATCCTTTGTCTTGCCATCCAAATTCAACAATGTCCCAATTATATTATCCACTACATTCTTCTCAATGTGCATCACGTCAAGATTGTGACGCAACACATGGTCCTCCCAATAGGGCAAAGTGAAAAATATACTTCTCTTCTTCCACCTAGTTAAGGCATCCTCCCCTCTTTTTCTTTTATTGGTCAAATTAACTTTTTTCTTCCCAAACACATGATCAGCTACAGCATCCGTTTGTAACATGATTTCCTCTCCAGATATTGTAATAGGAGTTGCTCTCATGTCATCATGCCCATCAAATGAGTTTTTTTGCTTACGGAATTTATGATCTCTATCCAAGAATCGCCTATGTCCAATGTAACTAAATTTCCTTCCATATCTTAACCAACGAGACTGACTATCATAGTTACAAGAGGGACATGCAAGAGCACCTTTGGTACTCCAACCCGAGATATCACCATATGCAGGAAAATCATTTATGGTCCACAATAATGCAGCATGCATTTGGAATGATTTTTTGGAAGACACATCAAACGTTTCTACTCCAACATCCCATAACTCCTTCAGTTCTTCTACTAGGGGTTGTAAGTACACATCTATATCGTTCCCGGGTGAGGATGGACCAGGAATCAATAAGGATAGCATGAAATAAGACCTTTTCATGCACATCCATGGAGGGAGATTGTATGGAATCAAAATGACAGGCCATGTACTATGAGTAGTACTCATATTTCCATACGGGTTGAATCCATCAGCTGCTAATCCAAGCCTTACATTACGAGGCTCAGATGAGAACTCTATATACTTAGAGTCAAATGATTTCCAAGCTTCAGAATCAGCAGGATGCCTCATTAACCCGTCATTCACTCGACCATTGGCATGCCACTTCATGTGATTGGCTGTTTCAGGAGACATAAATAGTCGCTTCAATCTTGGCTTTAAGGGAAACCACCGTAGGATCTTTGCAGCTTTCTTTTTTCTTCTCTTGGAGGAAACATTACTACTTTGTTGACCTTTAGACTCATTGCTTTCCCATCTTGAAAGGTTACAATTTGGACAAGCTTCAAGGTTCGCATTGTCCTTCCAATATAAAATACAATCTTTAGGACAAGCATGAATCTTCTCATAGCTCAAGCCCAGATCCTTAATAATCTTCTTAGCTTCATAACAATCTTTTGGCAACTTAGCATTTGAAGGAAGAAAATCAACCAAAAATTGCAGCAACATGGTAAATGATTTGTTGGTCCAACCATTAAGACACTTCATGTGGTACAAATGCACAATGGCTGACAATTTGCTAAAATGCTTACAACCTTCATAACAGGGTTGATTAGCATCTTCAAGCAATTTCATAAATTGAAGTGCATCTTCATTAGGACCTTTTGCAGGACCTTCTGTGGGTTGGTGCACACTAGGACCTTCTTCCGTTGGCCCAGATGCCATATCTTGTATGGGAAACATGTCATGCAACATGTCACGAAGATCGGCATACTCTATTGGGTTTTCTTGGACATGACTAATAGGAGTTTCAGTAGAAGTCTTTGCAGACGATGATTCCCCATTAAAAATCCAAGGGTTATAACCCCTACAAATCCCTTTTGACACTAAGTGAGCCTGTACAGTATCTATGGGCAAAGAAGTTGTATGCACACATTTTTTACACGGACATGAAATCGTTCCATCCGGGTGTGCATGGTTAGATGCAAAATTCAGAAATTGTTGGACTCCATCTAAATATTGTTGTGACCTTCTATTGGTAAGTTTCATCCAACTCTTATCCATTGCTATAACGTGGTTTACAAGAAATACCTATAATATGATTTCATGAAAACACAAACCAAGAGTTAACACACATTTCATTTACACAATTTGACCTTAATTTAAGAAAGAAATCATCTTTAATCATTCACTTTTAGCTATGTTCCTAAACAAACAATGAATTTAAATGCATAGAGAAGTTATCAAGACATTTAGTAACTATAACATCATTACTAGCAAAATTTTTTAGGAATGGACATCTCTTTAAATGTGCAATTCCATTTTAGCATTCCACGTGTGCGAAAAAGATAAAGACACACCCTTAAAATGAATTAATCAAATATGAACAACTCAACAACAATCATTTTTCAATTACACAAAACAATCAGCACTCCCAATATTAGCTAAAAACCACCTTATTACTCCATGCAAGCCACCTGCTTGCCCCAATTCAACAACCCACCACAAACAGAGAGAGAGAGAGAGAGAGAGAGAGAGAGAGAGAGAGAGAGAGAGAGAGAGAGAGAGAGAGAGAGAGAGAGAGAGAGAGAGAGTACCTGAAGTCTGTCACCAACTTCCCTTGCTTTGATCACAGTATTATATAGTGCCTCTTCTTTTTGCAATCTGCCAACAAGAATAGAATATATATAAACCTAAGTTAATTCTTGGACTTGAAATAAGAAAAAGTACTATTCGTAAACCGAAAAGAGTCAGAAAGAAAATCAGTTCATTGAAAAGACACAATGCATGTTTGTCAAAGAAATAGGACTGAGACATTGCCATAAATTGTCTGATTAAGAAACCCAATTAAAACCTAAGCATTCAATGTCAATTACTTCTCAAAAGCTAAGTACAAGTCAACACTCTTTTTAAGTAGCTAAGAAAACATAAAATGCAAACTAATGCTGAGGGGTCTCAACCTGACTGTAATGGTGACAAAATGTCAACAAAATCACAAGTTCCATTCTTTATTGAACAAAATCACAACACCCAAACTCTAATCATAATCAAGCAAAGAATGACAAAGGGGCTGGTTTGACAGTAGCAGGCTTCTCACACTCAAAACTCTTAAATTTAGGATAAAGGGCTGATTTTCTCCATTAAACCCTTTATTTACATTTGAACTCATCTATGTATATGCTAATTTTATTAATTGACGTGATAATAATTATAATTGTACTATTTTTAAAAAAATAATGTTTAAAATTTGAAATATTTTGCAATGGGTAACACGTTGGTTTATAAAAATTATGCAGAGAAGTTATAATATGCCTAGCATATTCATTGAAGGTTGCAGTAGGTGGAGACTAAAGAGGGGTTCCCACTTATGCTTGCTTATGCATGAAAGACACGTGGTCTTGTGGGGTCCTAGATTGCATGCATAATACATGCCACTTGTGGTATTAGAATTTTTGTAATTTTTGTAATTTTTTTTTTTTTGATGAGAGAATTTTTGTAATTATTATACTTCGTTTTCAATTCCTTAATGTAGTGTGCAAGGTGTGGAAAGTGCATTTATTTTTGCAAGAAAACTGTGAACCTAGTTTTTAGTATCTTGGTGGGGGAGGGCAGCGGATGTGGAAACTCTGCTTTATAGTTTATAGTCCCGTGACTATGTGTGGGAATGGGATCTAATCCAAAGAACTTGAAACTTTGATTTCAGTATCCAAGGCTCCTAGCTGATCAGCTCAACAAAAAAGGATTTTACTTCTTAAGAAAGGGAAATGCTATCTTATGTCTTTGGGCAATGGTCAATCCATTTAAAAAGTGTTTTTATAAAAAAAAAGAAAAAAAAGTAATTCATATTTTAACAGTTTTTTCAATTTCTTATAAAAGTATTTTTAAAATTTTCTTAAAATAAATTGTTAACCATTGCTCTAAGGACACCGGTTAGCATGACTACTTAAAAAAAATATGGAAGTTTGAGTTGAGTTGAGGTATAAATATGGAAGTTTGTTATAACGTTTAAACAGGTATAATCAATGTGATTGTGTTTATGTTTAGGTATATATTGATTTGGTTTGTTGTATTTGTTTATTTTTTTGTCAAAAACTGTGTCTTTATACTTTTACAATTTGGGTGGAACCATGAAAGAAGAGTGTTATTTTTTTTTTAGCAATCAGTAGTTAATGTGGATTTTGAGTTGAGTTAAAAGAAATAAATAAATAAATAAATATATATATATATATATATATATATATATATATTAATGGAATCTTAAGTAAGATTATAAAATTTTTTTGGGTTTACAATTAAGGTAACACATGTCAATTAAAGACCCAACCGAATCCTAGGACCTTGTTGTGGTTATTTCGTAATGATTAACATTGGATTAGGTGTAAAAAAATATATTATTATTTTTTTAATTTTTATTTAGTCTGTTGAAGATGTATAGCCGACCTCCAAAGTATTGGGGATGTGGTGATGATGATTTTGGTAAGGAATATGGGTAGTTTAGTTGGGTGAAAAAAGAGAGAGGCCTACAATAGAAAGAAAAACACGTGGTTTTTTATATTTACTTTTATGGTTATATATGTCATGTGAGGACTTGGATATGGGATTATGGATGGATGGGTCTTTTCTTTGACTAAGGCTATCTTTAACTGAGATTGACATTTCTGCTATTTATTTAATTGGGTTTTGTTTTGTTTTGCCTTTGATTTTGACATTCCTTAGTTTTGGTTTGATAATGATGTTATGGATTTATTAGGAAAGTCAGTGAGATTTTAGATATTGCACCTTGCATGGTGTGGGATGTCTTTGCCAGTTAGGAACTTGTTGAAGGTACTAGTTCTATATATTCAAAAAGGATTTCACCTTTCACACATCTAATTGAATCATCATTCTAGACCAGCTAAAAACAGCAAAGTGTTTGTTGAAGTGGACAAAATGGACTAAACTAGACCAAATGGACTGCCTTGAACCAAGTAGTCTGAATTGGACTAAAATGGACAGGATGCATGAAACTGGACCTAATAGACCGAAATGGACCAAAAAGACTGAATGGACTAATGTCTACCTAAGGGACCGAAGTGGACCAAAATGGACCAAAAAGAGTGAATGACCAAAGTGGACTGAATGGACCGAATGGACTAAAGTAAACCTAAGGGACTGAAGTGGACCGAAATGGACCAAAAGTAGTGAATTACCAAAGTGGACTGAATGGACCGACGTGGACCAAAATGGACCAAAGTTGACTGAATGGACTGAAGTGGTCAAAATTGGACCGAAATGGATCTAATGCTGAGAAATGAACTAAATTGAACTGAAATGGTTTGAAGGGAATAAAAAGGACCAAACTGGACTGAATTGGTAATAAAAAGTGATGATCCTATTATGATCGGTAAGTTACAATTATATATTATTAAAAACGATGAAAAGAAAGTAATGATATGATTGCTAATATAGTTTAATAGAAAATAATGATATGATCCTTGTAATTGTAATACCTTTGACCATTAGAATGCTGTTAATCACTAACATTAGATGAGATTTTCTAGTCCATTATTGGCCAGGTCAGATAACTCTCACCTTTTAATCTATTTACTTTCTCTATGTTTTCTAGTCTTCAAAGCGATTAATTATATGAGCTCCATGGATCCTTCGCAGCAAAATGGAAGATGAGTGTTTTTTTTTTTTTTTTAATATAGATTCTATGATGTTATTCATTGAATCAATAACCTTCCAATCATAATAGGTCCACCAGAGGATCGCTAATGTGGTGATGGGGATGCAATTCCAACCTCAAGGGATTGAAAAATAAAATAATGGTCAAAAACTTTGAAATCTCTAGTTACATTGAAAATAAGTTTATATCAATGTTCAAGAATTTAACATTTCTTTTACATCAAAAAAACAAAATAAAAGGAAAAAAAAGTTTTGGAGGTAAAAGATGAGACTTTCATCAAATTCAAAAGTCAAAACCAAGGAACAGAACATGGAAATGTTTTCAGATGTGCCCAATCACCAATGGGAAGGGTAGATTTCCTTCTTTTCTTTTCTTTTCCTTCTCTTAAATATAATTATCAATAAATCTCATGAAACCATTTTTCACAGTTTATTGATGTGACTTGACTTCATTGATATACAATAAAAAGAGCCCAACTAAGGTTTGGGACAGTAGTAGTACCTTATGCGTGGACAGAACAAAGGCTTGGGACACAAAGAGCCCAACTAATGGCACCATACTTTCTACCAAATAATACCTGAATGCCAAGTATGGCTCGTAATAATCTGAGAGAGCAATCACAACACTACTTTTCCTGTCCTATTATGGTTCCAGTATTTGAAGACGAAATGATTTGGCCTAGTCTAGAGTAATGTTATAATTCTTTCCATTATTAGCAGTATTTATTTGCACACCAAGAATAAATAAAAAGGAAAAGGAAGCAAGGGGGTTGCATTGAAAAAGGAAAGTAAATTGCAGGATCAGAACTTCACATGTTACAATACAACTTTGAAATATGGAGCTAAAAGATAAAGTACATTCATTTGCAGTACCTCTCAAAGTGTAGAGGTCATGGTATTTCAAACAAATTTCCCACCATTTTCTTATAAATAAAAAATCCCACACTTTCCACCATCAAACAGTAAATTAAATATAATGAAACCTCATCTTCTAAGTCCACAAGGTGGTGTACTAACATTGTAAGGTCCATTTGCCTAACCCAATGGACCTTTCACCCTCATCAATTCCTCTGAACAAAAAAGTAGACTCCCTCAGCAGATAATATGTGACAATGACAAACAAAATCATACCTGTAGATGCTTATATTATTTGTGACGAGCAGCCATTACCAGTCCATCCTCTGTCCATGCTGTAATCTTGAGTTCATCGCCAGGAAAACTTTCCTTCTCAATCACAAGGCTGTGATATCTACCAGCAGTGAATGGGCTGAAGACACAGACCAAGCAAAAACCAACTGCAAACATATGAATAAGGTAATAGTTCAGCAAAATATGAGGCTCCTTACACTCTGTTTGTTTGGATGCAAAATATTTTACAAAAAATATTTTCATTTTATAGTGTTTGGTTGTGTATCTGAAAATTCATTTACAAGTGTCTGTTTAATGGTAAAATAGAAAATATAAAAAATATAAAAAACCTTCCATTAGAAACAACCTAAACTCAAAATTCTCACCAACCTAAACTGAAATTCTCAAATTTTGATAAGAAACATAGCCATGAATCAAACCACCCAAACTCAAATTAGCTATTAAAAAAAAAAACACAGATTTGAAGACCTTTTAATTAAATCAGATCTGAAAAAGGGTAATAGTGTTTTTACAGCTGCACCTGTACTAGAAGATGAAGATGAACCTGAACAACCAAGTGTGGCAGGAACTAGTAGTAATGTTGGAGTTGATAATTCTAAAGTTAATAAGAATGAAGAGGTGAAGGAAACTTCGAAAAATAAGAAGAAGAAAAAGAAGAGTGGAAGGACAGCTGAAGAGGAGGATGATCTGGATAAGATTCTTGCAGAGCTAGGTGAGGGGACTTCTACATCAAAACCAGCTGCTCCTCCTCCTTTAGAGGACAAACCTGAGGTTCAGCCTGAATCAGTTGCTATTGCTGATGAGAAGGAAGGTGAAGAAGAGAAGGTGGAGTCTGCTGCAGCGAAGAAGAAGAAGAAAAAGAAAGAGAAGGAAAAGGAGAAGAAGGCAGCAGCAGCAGCTGCTGTAGGGGCAAAGGATGAAAAACAGGAGGAAATAAAAACTGAAACAATAGAGCCAGAAAAGAATGATGCAAAGAGTAAAGCAGCAGACAAGAAGGTGCCAAAACATGTTAGGGAGATGCAAGAAGCAATTGCTAGGCGTAAAGAAGCTGAGGAGAGGAAGAAAAAGGAAGAAGAGGAGAAGTTGAGGAAGGAAGAAGAGGAGCGTCGTAGGCTGGAAGAACTTGAGAGGCAAGCAAAAGAAGCTAAGCGTAGAAAGAAGGAAGAGGAAAAAGAGAAAATTCAGAGGAAGAGAGCAGAAGGAAAGTTTTTGACTACAAAACAGAAGGAAGAAGCCCGTCGGTTGGAAGCAATTAGGAATCAGATAGTTGCTGGTGCAGTGCAGGATAATTGCTAATGGAAGACATTGGAAATATGTTGGCAAACCTTGAACAACAAAATAAACAAAAGTACATTCAATTAAAATTGAAAGAAAAATTACAAGGAAAAAGAATCAAAGACTATTCAGTAAAATCCCCTAATTTCTCCTCATGGCCAATATCACACCCAAAAAGGAGAAGAACACTGTAAGAATAATCTTCCAAACCAAGTCAAAATTAGGAATTTCTCCTAAATCCAAATAAGAATAATCACAAATTGCGTTAAGCTCTACAACAGTTCTCCACATTGGAGAGATTTGCAAACCACGAAATTTAATCAAATTCCTCTAAACAATGGAGAGACCTATCTTAAGCCACAAATGCTTCAAGGGCCAACTCAAACACTAAGCCCGCCGTTCATGCCACTTTCTATTTTATTAAGGTTGGTGGATTAGGAAGCTACAATTTGAAGCTTTTAGGAAAAAAACTCTACAATTCACTAATCATGCTTTATAAATCTACCACCTTAAAGCATTCTTTATTGCAATTTATCAAACACTCAAAAGCCAAAAAAGCTAAAGAGCTTCTCAGTTAAAACTCTATAATTAGAACTCTCTTCCTAAAGTAATGCCAAACATGCATATAATTATATCGATTTCATTTGATTGTCAAAATTGTTGGTAATTTCTCAGTGGAATAGCAAGTTAAAAGTTCAACATTGCAGACAGATCATATAAAAAGAAGTTAACTTTTTAGAAAAACATTCCAAAAAAATCAATGAATAGAAAAATCCAAAAAAATAAAACCATTGAATGATCCAAATGCACAATACCAATAGCAGCAAAACAAAAAAACAAAAATAGTTAAAAGAGTAAGCTTTTAAACTAGTGAATCATGGACAAACTTCCACATGTTAGATGCATTTCAACCTGACGAAACCTAAAATTTGCCAATCGAGGATCTCCAGCACCAACACATGTGCAACAAATGACATCAGCACTTTGAGAAATCTCTCTTTCAGTTGTCTACTTCAGTGCTTTATATTTTTTCTCATCATTGGTAGACAATTCTCCTGTACACATTAGGAGAAAGAAATAAGCAAAAAACGAACTTCGAACTCAAAGATGCAATTTTTATTTGACAGTAATTACGCACGGGAAATTCAAGAAGGACGTACTAACACAATATCCTGCACTCACTCAAAGTTAAAAAACTTCCAGTGATATATTCTTTGATAAAAGCTAGACATAAAACACCAAATGCAGCACATAAAAATTAATAGCAAGACCGCCACTATTTTTGGCTATTATTTCCAGAACTGAGCATAAAAGATACTGATCATCTTATCCAAAAGATCACAATTCGTTAGTGTAGATATAATTGTTGGCAGTGACAACAGTGAGAAATTCATAAGATATAATGCACATTTTCAAAACTGTTTAATAACTTAAAATGTAGAGTGAAAAGGTTGAACATCAAGTGGTGATACAAAACTAAAGATAAGACTAAAGATTAAGAACTAAAATGACACATTTGAAACGATAAGGACAATTTTTAACAAAGGATAAATGTTAAGGACCGAAATAGTAATCAATTTTTTTTTTCCATCCCTACTAGTTTTCTCAAACCTTCAAAGCATGATCTCACCAAAAAAGACTACTCCAAGTTGTAAGGCTTGTACACAACAAAGTACTCAACATTTACTAGACCCTTAAATAGAATCACTTTACTAAAAATAGAATCATTAATTTAACTATGAGACAGAGATGTGGGTGGGTTCCATTTACTTTATACTTAATAAAGTCTCTGAACTAATGATAAAAGAACAAGCACATAGAACGGGTACCATAAATTCAAATCCTAACATGATATGTACGAATAAAAGAGATAGTAACAAAATTTATTTAGGATGACACACATAAGGGAAATGGTACAATTGATTTTTTGATATTGCTTTTAGTCTATGATTGAAATGAGTGTAGCCGTGTAGGTCCATTTTGGTGTCCAGGCAGATAAAAAATCCACGAAGTCACAAATACGTTATGGAAAAATCAACGAAGTCACAAATACTTTGTGGATTGACTAATGGCAATAGCTAAATGAATAAAAGGTTCATAAAAAAAAAGTTAAATGAATAAAAGGAATGACTTAGCCCCCAGCTTTCATTATCCAAGGAAAAATGACCACTTTAATGCGTTATTAAGTGGGTCCTTAAATTTGGAGACATATTATATTATTCCTTTAATCCTAAGGGTTTCACTAAATGCCAACCAACTTTAGACAAATGAAAAGAAGCGCATTTTCAAATGATGACGTAGTTAGAATGAATGGTCTATTAACGTGTGCTTTTAGGGCAATTGTTAATAAACCATTACGGAAAAAAATTATATTAATTTTTATGAAAAATTTAAAAAACTGTTAAAACATTAATTGTTTTTTTTCTTTTTTTCCATAAAAAATTTTCAAAAATGATTCACTAATAATTGCCCTTAAGATATTCATTAAGATTTCCCTAGAAAAAATAGTAATAATAAAAAATGAAAATCTAGGACCCACAAACAATTGCATTGCATATAAATGAGATTTGAATGGTTCACAAGTAGTGAGAGATCTTTTTGCTGTTATGAATTATCCATGTAACGTTTGATAGCACATAGAAGGACAAAACTCTATCTTTTAGTTAGTGGAGCGTGATTTGAGGTGAAAGTACATGTTCCTTCAAACTGTCTCTCATTTTCCCAATTTCTCTATCTCATTTGTTGTCTAGCTGCTCTAGCATCAAATAGATTCTCTCTTGTCTAGGCATAAAATATATATACACACACACACAACCGGGTACAACAGAAAGAAATTAAATAGCCATAGATACAAAAAAATTTACAACATCTATCAAAAAAAAAAAAAAAAATCATTTTAGTTAAGTTGGTAGGTTTTAACTGTTTCTTATCTGAATAATAGCAAAAATAAACAAAATAGTAAAATAAGTTAACAAAATTAATTATACCAAACAGACACTAAATATATTAGGAACCCTTCCCAACTTTTCACAAATGCTTAACAGGCATCATGTGACGTTTACTTCACTTTTTAGTCCTCTTTCTTACCTTTGCTAAAGGTACCTTGGAGTGCTTCTAAACCTAATATGCATTTGTGTTAGTGACTGACAAGGGTTCTGTAAGTCACAAAGAAAAATTGGCATTGGTGGTAGAGAAAGAGGTTGAGAGGGGGTCAAAGGTTCTTCAAATGGAGGGTTTGTAAATGCTTATTAAAATTATGGTTAAATAATTAAATTTATTATTCTTAATAGATTAAACTTTTGAGACAATCAAGTTTTTCAGAATTATATATAACCATCCTTAATAAGTTCTTCAAAAATGTTTTCTTTTGTTTGTGACTTTCAGGGCTTTGTTATTTGTCTCCTCTTGAGCTAAGCAGACATGTTGTTGAGTTGGAGAAAAGATCAATCCAGCTATCAGTTGAAGAAGGTAGTTAAATGAATTTTCTAGCAAAGTTTGGGTACTATATTCTTCTAAGGAAATGAATTCTCAGTTATTTTTTCAATAAACGTATCATAATACATAAGGTATGGAGTTAGGTATTATATTAAGATCTTATACATGAAATGTCAGCATGAATCTTTTCTTTTCTGTTTGGTTACACAAAATGCAAAAAGACCCTTCCAACTTTGGCTCAATTTGAAACTGACCTCTGATTTATAATTTACAATTTTAAAATTTTTGGGGTTAGGGAATATGCCAAATAGGTTGTTAGATGGACTGGAAGGAAAGTGGTCACCTGTACTCATGATTCATTGTTAATAAAAAATTTGTTTTGAAGTAAAATTAAATAAAAATTTCATTTTAAATCCATGTTATTTATTCAATTATCTTCTTCTCACCGAGACTGCCGTACACAACAACTCACCGACCTTAACCCACAGCAAAGCCCAGCTGCATTGCTGTCTCATGCGTCAATTTCAAACCCATGCCTCAAACTTCACAAACACACAACACTCAGACCACAGCTGAAATCACTAAGCTGCCAATTAGATCATTCCAACCTGCCAAAATCCCCTTGGCCGAACCCCAAGTAGCCACCACTTAGGGCAAAGTTGGCTGGCCATGACTGAACCTACAAAATATACTCATCACCCACTCACTCAAAGCCCTAAACCACCAAACTTTTGCCACTCTAGAGCTGACCATCGGTCAAGGAGCATTGAAAGCAGTGGCATGCCACCATGATCAAACTCAATTTTTGGCCTTAAATTACCATGGCCAAGACCCATCCAACCACAATCACCACTAGCAAACCCAATAACATGACGTGACTCTCCATTTTCAGCCATTAATCATCATGACCGAGGTCCACCTGGCCGCAACCACCTCTGGTAAGCCCCCAATCACCCAACAACAATGCCAAAATTGTTAGCCTAGACCGTTCCCTCCAAAACCAGCTGCTGCCAACTAAAGCCCAACCCCTCTTAGATTGCCAATATTTTCAACCAAACACTGCCATGGAGTGATTGTTGGGTAGCACAAAGCTCAAGAAATATTGATATGAGAACCAATTCCATATGGCTCTATTACGTACATAGTTAAATCATGTTAGTGAGATGATGAGGAAGATATAAAGTGAGAGAAAGATGAAGTCAAGAAGACTCAAAAAATGGATTTAAAAAAAAAAATTAAATTTTACTTTAAAATTACTTTTATTGAAAATAAATCATGTGGATGAGCAAAATCACTTTCCATCAAATAAGCTGAGGGGTATTTTCACATTTTCTTTTTTTATCCTCCTCTTCTTGTGCATTTGTTTGTGTGTGAAGCTAGCATAAAACCTTAAGTAGCAGTAAGTTCACTGTAAACTGAAACTTAACTATTAAAGGGACTTTTGAATTGAAATGCTTATGATTATAATTATGACAACCAGAAAACTACATATTTTACTCGTGTGTCAAATGATCAAAATGATACCTAATAGATTATTCGTTGTTGAGGGTTGCTACCTCTAAGTAGCTAACTTTTATCTAGCACTTCTACTTCTACATCAGATGCTATATATAACCATCCTTGAAAAAGAAAAACAAAAGGATCGCCTATTTGTCCTTGTGTTTTTTATAACTCAAGTTAAAATTACCTAAGAAGCAGCAAGCCACTGAATTATGATGCTAGATACAAATTATTTTACAAAAAAAACTTAAAAAACTGCTAATTTAATGATTAGTTACTAGTAAATGAAAAAAATAAATAAAGATTTTAATAGTTGGTCTAAATAAAAACTAATATAAAGACTATTCAGAACAGTTTATAAAAATATTGTAAAATATTTTATAGTCGTATCATTATTCTTAAAAAAAATTTCCTCTCATATTGAAGAATGACTATCACAACTTTTTTTTAGGAAATGATAATCTGTATCTCAATTGAATACCACATCTGTTTTTTAGGAAATGATAATCACATCATTTTTTTTTAGAAAATAATAATCACATCTTAACTGCTCCAAATGAGACATTTAAATTTAAAATCGTCCGAATCATTGTCAAATTATTTTTCAAATAAGAATAATAAAATTGGGAAACCGCGCACAACAAAAGCGCGTGTAGAACAGTGCAAGCACCAACAAATTCTGGAGACACTCATAAACCCAACCCACCAATTCACCAAACCCAACATCAAAGCCCTAAATAATCCAAAGAAATCAATACAACTACTTCCAAGTAGCACAACACAATCCTCGCCGACTGAAGCAAGGAGTCACAAAAGACATTATCACAATACTTCGCTTCTGCATAATGCATACAACAGAAACAAAACAAAACCAAAAAAACTAGATTTTCTTTTTACCTAGCTCTACCTTTTCCCTTTCCTTTCAAAGCATGCACTTTGTTGTTGCTGGGACTTGCAGACAGCTCTTCCTAGGCATGGCAGCAAGCGTTATAAAAGTCAGAACTAACTATTAGCTAGCCCTAAGTTTTTTATTTATTCATGAACCTTAGCTTCCATGCTTTTACCAAAATTAAAAACACAAACTTTACCATCACTATCAAATACAATTCCACATGCCCAAGAAACAACTTCTTAAATGGTACAAGATCTCTATAGAAAGCAAAATACCATAGCTTTCTGTCCTTGCCATAGAGCAAATCTACTTTCTCAATGAAAGACACCAAAAATAAAAAATTATCAGTGCATTCTTACTAGCTATTATTTTAATCATATTCACTTTTTACAATTCTACAATGCACACATATGTGTGCCTCACTATCAAAATATGAATCCAGTGAGGTAATATTGCCCCACACACACAAAAACAAAGATACCCAACTGATAACAGACCCTATGACAAGCAAAAACTAAAGAAACCCATTAATTAACAGTGCAATTAGAGACTAAAAATCACAAATTTCCATTGATGACATAAAACCCACATAAAAAAATAACTGAAATAAACAAAAAAAAAAAAAAAAAAAGAGTTCAGAGACTGTTATAAGGGCAAACTAAGAGAGAGGATTGGAAAGAAAGGCATACCGTTGGTGTTAACCTATGAAGTCTGAACTGTGTAGTGGAGTGTGAAGGAGAAGTCTGAACTGTGCACTTGTGGCTGATAATCAATAATCAATAATCAATAAAAAGAGAAACTGAAACAGTACAAAATCAATCTAGAAAAGGAATAATTTTCTTTTACTTTAGATATCAATTAAAAGATAATATATAAGGAAGCCAATTTCTTTTCTTTTTTTAAATACAACTAGATTTTAAAATTTAAAAAACAAAAAACACAAAATATAACTAACCTAAAACCGCAGAAAGCATATGAAGAAGCAATCTACCAAACTGTATGCTCGCCCATATCAAACACACGATTCTCACGAGTATTTTGTCGAACAGGTGGAGGACTAGTAATTTGTATATTGTAATGGATGGGTTTCAGTAGTTGTTTTTTAATTAAAACTCCAGGACAAACAGCAACTGTAGAGCAACAACAACAATGGAGACATTGAAAATCAGCAAACAAAGACAATCACAAGAAACACAAAGGCAGCCACTTCAACAAGAAATAAGAGCAAATAAAGAGAGAATGGAGGATGAACAAAGTCATTAGTACTGATCTTGTAACCAAATTGGCACCAACTATAAGAGGTGACATATCTCTAAAATAAACAAATCCATTAACACTCATACAAACTAGAACCCCCCCCCCCCCTTCTTTTTTGGCCCAATAACTAGAACCCCATTTGGTTCCTTAGAAAATAAAACAAGAGAAACACATCAGAAACAGAAAAAATCAAGTAAACAAATCTCCTAAGGCATAAGGAGGAGGTGCCAATTGAGCTACAACCCATTGGATTTGACTTAGCTTCTCACGCTACAAAATTTTCCCACCTCCCAATGAAAAACAAATAAACCCACAATTCATTTTTTTTTTTCCTTTCTTTCATTTGCTCAGCAACCAAACAGTGTATAGTAAAAATAAAAAAACCAAACATAACAATACTTTCACTTACATTTCGGACACGAGCCATGTCTTCCACAAACCAAATTCAGACCAAGCTTCAGATCTTCCTGATTGAATTTTGAAAAATAAAATAAAACATTTAGCATAATCAAGAACAATTACAAAAGCAAAAGGCTAGGGTTTTTGAAGACCCAGCCACAGCTAATTCCAGAATTAAAATCAAAATTAAATAAATTTTAGAAATTTAATTTAAAATTTTAAGAACTATGTAACAGAAGCAAGAGAGTTAGAGAAAACAAATAACAACAGCAGAAAATAAGAGGAAAATTACCGTTAGTGGGTATTTGGTTCTTTGTGTTCTTCGAGTGTTTAGGGTTTTATTACCATGCTTAACTTTCTCACCACGTTCCTCTAAACCAAAACTCTACATCCTTTCAATATAACTTCAGCGAAGACTACACCTACACGTTCATGACCCATTAATTTTTTTTTTTAATTAATATAACAATAACATATCCTTTTTACAGGCTAGTTTTCGACACCCAACTTTTCAAAATAGTATTCTAACTCGATAACTAAGTCAACCATTCGTAACCAATTGCATACAAATAAATACACACACATTAAGGTCTCAGAAACTTCTAAACACAAGCCATAACAATTTCATTCACATATGTAGTATGTAGGTATGTATTTCTCTCATAAAAACTAATGACATCATAATTCCTAAATGATTATTGTTTTGCCCAACTGAAGCATTATCTTCAATTTACAGTTCATGGGCATTGATGAACCATTTTAAAGTTTTAATTTTTACAAAAAATTATAGAAATGCACTACGACCCTTTTGTGTTTTCCGATTAAACTTTCAAATTCAAATTAAACCCATATATAAATAGTACATAGACACACACACAAACACATAGAGGCCAATACTTGCAAATGGTAATATTCCTCTGTAATGGAATCGAAAACGAAAACAAACCACGTGCGTAACCATCAAACTCTAGAAAAAACTGGGTTTTGCATTAGACCAAAAAAAAAAAAAAAGAGACAAAAAGAAAAAGACAAAAAGAATTCAAGAAACAGGTATTTTGCATTAAACTCAAGAGAGAGATTACCTTTGATTTTTCTTTTTCTTTTTCTTTTTCGAGGTGAAAGTTTTTCCTTCGGCAATTCTATTAGAAATTGTTTTTCAATTTTCACAATGGTCGTTAATGGTTTCAGGGAAAATAACAACAGCAGAAAATAAGAGCAAAATACCACAAATAAATTTCTAAATAAAATCTATATATACCTTCAGATGGGTGAAATTCCAGAGAAAGAGGTCGACGATTTCGAAGATCGGTGCAGCGGCGTCGTGAAGATCGGTTGTGAGGAAGAGAGAGGCTGCGGGTCAGAGAGAAAGATCAGTTTTGAAGATCGGTGCAGCGGCGTCGTAGTAGCTCGTGTGATGGCCAAAGATTGGTGATTTGTGATGGTTGGGTTTTGTGATTTGGTGGTTGTCTCGTTGTGGTGGGTTGATTTTGGGTTGGGGTTTACGGTGGTGGTAGGTGGGTGGGTGATGGTGGCTGGTGGTGATTGTGGGTTTGTTGTGGGTTGGGTTGGCGGGTGGTTTGTTTTTGTTTGTGATTTGGTGGTTGGGGTTTGGGTGGTGGTGGTGGTGGCGGCGGCTGTCGCTGTGGGTTTGTGGGTAGTGGTAGAGATTTCTTCGGAGAGAGTGTGTGAGAGTGTGTGTGGGAGACTAACGAAATGACTACAACCCATAAGGCGCTAAAAGTGAAAGGGGAAAGAAAAAAACAGAGGGAAAATTTAGGGCTAGGTCGGGCCAATTTAATGTCTATTGCGGCGGGTCATTGGCCCGCCGCAATATCTAAGTTAAGGCCGCTACAGCAGGCCTATTGCGGCGGGTCATTTACCCGCCGCAATAGTGCACCGCAATATACCAGAACTATTGCGGCGGGCCAATAGCCCGCCGCAATAGATCTGGTATATTGCGGCAGGCCAATAGCCCGCCGCAATAGGCGCCTTATAGCGGCGGTTTTGGCACCCACCGCAATAGGACCGCCGCAATAGGTTGTTTTTCTTGTAGTGCAAATTAGTGAAGTTGTCTGTTGCAATCTTGAGCTGCTGAGGGGAAAATCTGATTGGCTTCTCTCTTTCCGTATCCTTGAGAATTTTATCTGTTAAACTTGATGAGATCAGTTTCAATGCTGCTGATGGTAGGATAGGACTGATGCTAGTCTGTGGAAGATAAGTGCAGACTTGACAGCAGCACAGTGAAAAGCAAGACCACGGTACCAAGGACAGAGCATGAGGTAATGGACATGGGTTACTTGATAGAGACAATAGAAGCTGTACCTTATTATGACTTGTTTATACTTGGTTACAATGAATTGCTAGCACGTGGCTTGGAAAGATAGGGCTGTGATATAAATATTTGTAATCATAGGTAGATGTAGTATAAGTTTTGTAACCACTTTCCCTTCAAAGGTGAGAATTAGTTTGTTTCAGATAGCTATAGTATATAAAAGTTAGACAATTGTATTTTATTGTGTTGTGTGGTTGTATTGTTCAGTGCGCTTCAATAAAACCAGAGCTTTATTTAGAGAGTGCCTTTATCTTTTACATGGTATCAGAGCGTTGGCTAAGCA